>JAUPMV010000021.1:7203810-8674035 GCA_030848855.1 Branchinecta sandiegonensis | reverse complement strand
AAAGGTGGGGATTTTAGAAGCTTATAATTCCATATGGAAGCTAAGTATATTATAAAAGGCAGAATAAGCAAGAGGGGTCCTTTAAGGATGATCAACTAGATTTATTTTACCGATATTTCGGCGCGTCTTGGGAAGGATACTCTTTAAGCGCAAGCTAGAAAACCAAACCTGTTTATACAAACCTGTGATCGTGATCACAGCTTAAAATTTTTCTTTTTCACTTTGAAAGGCTTGGTATGCCAACGGGCTATCTCGTGTGTCGGACTATTTTCTTTGCTAAACTTTACTTTTTAAAGGAACCCTCTTGCTTATTCTGCATTTTTGGATCTCATGAACCTCATGATCCCTTAGAGCTAGGTCATACTCGGCTCATTTCCTGGCTTTTTGGGTTGCAAAAGTAGAAAAAAGCTAATTCTGAATGTTGTCGTCTTAAATTCAGGAGATCAATTAGAGCAAAACAGCCTGTATAATTATGTTAGAGGAACCCAATTGACCCCTAATTGCAGTCTACTCATTATCCCCAAGCTGCCACAAAGCCCATAAAATCTCGTCCCCTAGGGATTTTCAGTTGTTTGTCGAATAGGCGGCTTTTTGAGCCCAGTGTGACCACGCTCTTATGGAATTAAAAGCCTCTGAAATTTCCGCTCCATCCAAACTTCGCCGAAACCTTCAAGGTCCGCCGACAACTGTTTCTTTCGTTGGAACATGAGAAGCTTAAAGCGCTTTTCATTTTGGAAGACGTAGTACACCATCAGGTATATTTCTACTCTTTTGGACTTCTTTTGTTTTGCTTTGTTTTCCCACTTTTAAACCACGACGCGTTCGTTTTTCAAATATTTTGCGTCCAGTCGTCACGTCGGAGCGTGAAGGCTGTACAGAGTCGAGAAGTGCTAAGAAGAAAATCTATAATTTCGCGTGGAAAATAATGGCATTTTCGAAAACGATATTCCTGAGCCATTTCATCGTGGAAAGATCATTTCTAGTAAGAGTTGTGCTTGAACTACGTCACTTCACTTCAAATATTTTGAGTCAAAACCCCGCTTCGGATAGCGGGAAGTCTGGACAGAGTCGAGAAGCAACAACAAGAAGATAGTTAATTTCAATGGGCAATTGTTGATATTTTCGAAAAACGATATTTCTGAAATATTTTATAGTGAAAGATTATTTCTAGTAAGAGTTGTGCTTTAATTTTGTCTGAAAACATCCCTAGCCTTAAAGTTCAACTGAAAAACCAATTAATTTCTGTGTCATTTAATGGGATACACTGTATTATTTGGATTCTGCTAAGAATTTTTTATTTTCCACTATCTCCACTATCCGAATCCACTATGGATTCTGCTAAGAATTTTTTTATTTTCCACTATCTGCCCTAGTTATAACATTCAGAATATATGCGGCCGTCCCCACAACGTAAAAACTACTATGACGTGCGAAATTTTAATCTCAACACAAACGCGGCATTTCAGTGGACAGTGGTGAGCTTGGTGAAGACTGCCTAGTGCCTGAACAAAAAAAAATGAAAATTTTCCTCGTAAGGCATAAAAGCGCATAGAGGTACCCCAAATCACACGGAAATTCCACTATTTGAAAATCGATTATTCGTGAATAGCGGAACAACGAAGTAACGCATTTTCAGCGGGTCTTCAAGCCATTATGTGAATAAGTCATGGGCAACTAGATTGTTCTATCACAGTCCTTTTTGGTTCAACTTTAAGTAGTAGCCTACTCAAGCCCAGGTGTTTTTTTAATTTAAAAACTGTGTGCTCGGAAAACCCCTAGCTTGATTCAGCGTCTAACGTTCATAAACGATCAAATGTGGAAAGGTAAAGGTAAATCCGGAGTCAAGAACCCTGGAACAAACATGATAATCAAGACTGAATCATTACGGTTCCAGTACAAAAAAATAAAAACTATATATATTAAAAACTTACCTCTAACAAACTAAAACAACTTAACTCTGATTTCCAAATCCAGACTACTTAAATTTATAATACTGCTGAGATACCAGGCAACCAACTTGACATCTCTCTACTTACTTTTGACTGACTTCTTCCTACAACAATAGATGGCACGGTATTTACGAAAAAGGGGCGGAGAATTCAAATAAGTGTAAGCGACGGAATCTGAAGCTGGTGTCCCATTTCGTAAATTCTACCGTGTGGTAATCATTGAGTAAAGTTGACATTACTCTATTTACTTTTGACTGACTTAATCCTACAACAATAGATGGCACGGTATGCATGAAAAGACGCGGAGGATTCAAATAGGTGTAAGCGACGGAATCTAAAGGTGGCCCTTTTCATAAAATTGATTCTACCGTGTGGTAATCATTGAGTAAAGTGATACGAAATGGACTTAACAGAGCTGTTTGTTTGAACTACAACGACCACAAGTAGTAAAAGTGAATTCAAGGAAAGAAGATCTAAGTGACCTTATGGTCAAGAGGGGTATTTAATTCGCACATCATCATCATCAGACAATTCCTGGCAATATTAGGGAGATAGAGAGACTGCACAGTTAGTCTCCATTGGCCAAACACCTGCAACAAACAATAAGACAAGGGGAAGACGGAAGGTGGAAATAATAATCATAATAATTAATCAAAGATCCAAGTGACCAAATATTCAAGCGGGGTCTTTAATTCACCCATCATAATCATCAGACGATTCTTGTCGATGTTAGAGAGACAGAGAGACTGAACACGTTAGTTTCCATTAGTCAAACACCTGCAACAAACACAATAAGAAAGGGGAAGACGAAAGATGGAAATAATAAAATTTTACCATAATAAGACATACATGGCACTTTACACAAGGGACGTGTACCCTGACCAATAAACCAGAAAAAATATCCGTGATTATGATTAATTTCCCTGACATGGGGATGTGAACTGGTTAGATGAATTTGCCTTCGGGCGGAATGGTTCCTATGGCCGGCTTCTACCGGACTATTGTAGCGGTTTGCGAACTCTGTTCCCAAGCCCCTCGGTAGCTCAAATGGATAGAGCGCCTGCCTTGTAAGCAGAGGGTCCTGGGTTCAAATCCATTCAGTATTCAGTTCACTATACTTATATAAAATAATTTTACCTTCTTCTCCAAATCCTGTGTGTGTTTCAGATGTATTTTATCCAAGTCGCGTCGGAATGAATTGAGTAGGTCCTCGTATTCGCGGTCCAATCGTGACTTGTGCTGCTCCATTTCAGTCCGGCATTTCTCCTCTACCTGAAATAATCAAACCTACAAAAATCGTTTCAACCACTATTACATTAAATTACTTTAAAGGACCCCTTTTGCTTATTCTGCCTTTTTTTAATATACTTAGCTCCCATATAGAATTACAAGCTTCTAAAATCCCCGCCTTTCTCCATTGTTTCGTTTCGTAGCTACGAATTTTTAGCGCTTTTTCAGCCTTGCCGAGTTTTCCCTTCATCCAACGAAAAGTTTGCCGGAATCTTCAACATCCGATGACAACTCTTTCACACATAAGGATGTGAGAATCTTCTGTTTATTACTTCTTTCATTTGATTAGTTTTCCCACTTTTTAACCAAGGCACGTTCAGTTTTCAAATGTTTTGCGCCCAGCCGCCGCGTCGGAGAGTAGGAAGGCTGGATATAGTCGACAAGCGCTAGCAAGAGAAACACTAGTTTGAGGTGGAAAGTAATGGTATTTCCAAAAACGTTTTTTCTGATTCATTTCATAGGGAAAAGATGATTTCTAGTGTGAGTTGTGCTTTAAATCGCACTTCCAGCGAGATAAGGTGGTGTGGTCCTCCTGTAGAGTCTCTCGCTGGTTGGCGGCTTGATTATTAGATTGTTGTTTAAATATTTACTAAAATGATAAACTATATTTAAATAAATACCATAGTGGTAAAAATTATTGCATTGAAAAATATTGTGGTAGCACTCTCGTAAAAATTTACGAGTTTGATAGCATATAACACATGTTTGTGCATTTTCGTGCGACAACAAATATCAGATAATCAGATAGAACCTCTTTCTTTGGTACCATGCAGCTACTATGAATACCCTGGCAAAACTGAGCGGACCTAGAGGTATTTACTGTAGCTTTTTACCCGTCTACTCTACTTCCGTCTTCGCCGTTGCTCATCGCAGAGAAAGAAAATTCAGGAGGCGTACTCCGCGCGCTGATCCGCTCTTGAGCGCACCCAGAGAACCAATCAGCTTTCTCTTCTTCTGTTCCTCAGGCCAGATTCACAGCGATATATAGCTAACTGTAGAGGTAACGAAACGTGAACGAAATGGAGGTTCTATCTGATTATTTGTTCTTGATATTACCCATATCAGTTTCACGTTTAGACATAAAATTTCTGTTACGCCCCTTTCTAGTGTTGTTTTTCGCGCAAAGATAACAATACATAATTCCCATAACGTTTAAAAAAGGACGCAGAAAAGCCCTTGGTAGTTTATATAATAGTTTTTGTTCTCCCTCTGTCTGCAACCTTTCCGGTATTTTTGGTATTCTGAGGCTAAAAGATTTAAAACGTATCAGGACTTATTATTTCAAATATTGTAAATTTCTCTTGTACCATCCTCGACGTTATAGGAATTCCCGTCTAACTGCAACTTTTTTGCCCTCTGACCCTTGTCTTCAATTGCCCAGGATCTTCACGTTTCTGCCCTTGGCCATTTCTCCGCACTCCATCTAGGAAGAAGATTTTTTAGACCCGATTAGTCCCTTTTCTTTCTTTTTTTAAAAGTTTATTTTTTGATTTCGTGCATTTACTACATTATTGAAAGCTCAGTGTATTTTTTCCTTTTATTTGTCTATACTGCACTATTTTTCTCTTTTTAAGTGCGTAAATAAAATTTCATCATCATCATCATCATCATCACATGTGTTATCTTTTTTATCACACTTCTTACGATGCAGTGACCCGAAAGCTAGCTCTCACTAGCCTTGTTGGACCCATACGGTTTTTTTCGCGGCATTTTTATGTCTCAAACAATCGACATAGAACTTAAAACTCTAGACTGATCGGAATCCGGCGAAAACCGGAAATATGGTAGGAGTAAAGTTTATTTTGAAGTAGATCGGAACATCCTTATGGGAAATTGCTGACGGACCCAGGACAAGACGTCGAGAAAAGACAAAGAGTTGTCAACTGGACAGGAGCAACTCCCGAAATCGATTCCCAACCGAATCTGAAAGGGTGTCCCTTTAAGATGATGGTGATGATTCTCAGAACATTCCCCGTCAATGAGGACTACGGGGAATCTCCAAGAATACGGGGAGTGAGTCCCCGGGACAAACAAAAACCCCGGGATTCCTCAAAAGGAGTCCTCGGGGAACGGCGAGAAAGCTCTCTTGGCTCCTGAGAGTTGTTAAGTCAAATTCAAGATACGTTACGGGTCAAGTGCAAATCACTTGATACTCGCACCTTCGTTTTATGGTTCTTTTTTTTCATTTTTAGTTTTTTAGTTAGGCTACTCGTCGATTTCGACGGTGCAATAAAATAATAACAATTTTTCAGCCATCTGGTACTCAGGGCCAGGGGCGTCACGACCCGGGGGGGGGGGGGGGACGCCCCCCCCAATATTGTCGGCCAGTCGTAAAAAATAACCGAGTCGGCGCGGAGCGCCTCGATTTTTTGCCAAAACAACTGATTTTTTTCGAACAGTCGATTTTTTTAAAATCAGTCGATTTTTTGAAAATCAGTCGATTTTTCGTCAAAAAAGTCGTTTTTTCTGAAAATCAGTCGATTTTTTCGAAACTGTCGTTTTTTTCTTGAAAATAGTCGTTTGTTTCTGCGAAAACAGTCGGTAAAAATTACCAGCCAGTCGGTAAATTCCTTGCCCCCCCCCCCCCAAACATTTTGGCTGGTAACGCCTCAGCTCAGTGCTTCAGTTTCATGATTATTTGATTACTATTTATCTGTCTTGTTTGCAGGTTGATTTCTAGGGAGAATAACTATATTTGCATACCTTTTGGAGAGCCACCTGATGTTCCCGCCTCATCCTCTTGTAGCCTGTCATCTGTTCGTTAAAGTCTTCTTGTAGATGCTCTTTCTGTTGCTTATTCACAATAGATGTCGTACGGATCGTTGCGAAATGGTTCTCTTCGGAAGCATTCGAACCCTAAAATGCAAAAACACCATAAACAATTTCTTTAGCAAATTCTGATTATCAGGATATAATAATAATAATAATGTACTTTATTTCCTGAATAGCCCGTATTACACACGCTAGCACTGGATCTTCATTCACGCAAATAACACATGACAATTACATAAGTAGACATTTCATCTATACCCGATATAAATTTGTAGCCTGCGTACGAAAACGTTGCATGTAACACTATGTAGTAGCAAAGAATACTATCATTTAATGTGCCTCAGACTGGTCCAATCTTCTGTAGTAGTACCCAGTAGCATCTTGTCTTGCCGCAGTAGCATCCAGTCTTGCTAATAGTAACATATAGTAGTATGCAGTAACACGGTAGCCTTGAAGTAGAAGCACGTAGTAGCATCGTTGGTACTGCATGCAACTTTTTCGTACTACTTCATAGTACTATTTTGAGATAAATTTTTCATCGGGTACGTACAACTTAAAAATATAATTTGACTTAACCAGAATTAAAATATTGGGTAAAATAAGGCACAAAGGATTTCAGGTAATGATCAGTCGAGTTTATGGGAGGTCTTTCTAGTCTCTGGGAAGCAGCGTCCCTCTGTCTTTGTCACGTAATGAAGACTGTAACGATACGGAATATCTAGTGCCTAGCCCCCAAGCAGAAGCCTAAACAACACATTAACACAGCCAAGCATCTCTGATTTGGATAGGGCTATATCAGACGTCAAGTATACCCACTGCTTGTAACAGCATTTGGCAAACTCCGGTTACCCTGACCCGAATGCTGTGTACCCTAACCAAACAAAATATTGCAACGTCCAATCAGAAATCCCTTATCGACGGTTGGGTCAGGGTTACGGTGTCAAGCAGTTAATAGGCTATAAGGTATGCCCATGGCATTACCTTTCCAATGCTCAAGGATGAAAAAAAAAGGTAAAAAGTAGAGGTACAGTAGAGGTATGCTTATGTGAACGTCTGGTAAATGTGAACGATCGCCGAAGAAAAAACTAAAACCCAAACAAGGCATTTTTTTTCAATAAATACTGATGATAACCTGTCACGCCATTTGCACTTTTTAAATATTTTGTTAATTCACTGACGAAAGTGACTGAACTATAAGCTGATTTCCTTTGTTAATTTGAAAATTTGCCAAGTGAAACGCAACTTCAATGGAAAAGATAGCGGTCTGAACCCCCAGATGCAGTCAAAAGAGGAAGAAGATTTTTTTGAAATTCAAAATCAAAGAAAGTGTATTGAATTTCTATTTCAACTTTGTGCTAGGATAACCCTAAAATACTTGGCTATTCACTGATATTAAGTTTGTATTTTTTTCTTTTCCATTTTACTTTTTTGTATGCAATTGACAAAAGCAAGGTAGTATAACAGTTAAAAAAGTGTTCACATAAGCATACCTCTACTGTATCAGCACTAGACTTGACAGGAATAAAACTGGGGATGCTGATCTCTGATTATCTGCTCTCTGCAAAGAAGTGCAATGGGTGGTTGGGGGTAAGCCATCCTGTTGGTTTCGTACACCCTTCCTGTAACCTTACCTAGATTTTTCCAGGTACCCATATGCAGCTCTGGCTTGTATCACAGGGTTGATCACTAATTGGAGTACGCTATTGGAGTACGCCTGCCCAGTTCGGGGACCAGACAGGAAATAGAAGATAAAAAGTTCATTGTACAAATCGATTTTCGTGGTTATGAACAAAATTTGCGATTACTGTAAAAAGAAACAGAACAAATTACAACACATGTTTCAAATATCAGTACACCTAAAAATCTGTCACGCTTCGTTAAAAAATTGCCCGAACTCAGGAATAAAAGTTTTTGCATATCTAGCATGTTTGGTAGGTACAGGAGAGAGTCTGGAAATCCTAGAACGAATGAACCATTTGTGCAGAGGTTTGTATCACTTAAAGACCTAATCCAAACATTCTGTTTACCTTCTCTCCTTGATCGCATGCCACGGGTTTGTTTAGATTTGAACTCGATTGCCGAGTTGCTGTTTTGGCTCGAGAAAAAACCCACGCACGACGTCTTTCTAGATGGCGGAGTTTTCCAGGACTGATTAGCAAAGAATTATAAGACCTAACTGATAATTTTTGTATGTCTTCAGAGGTACCACACTGGTCTTAGTTTTATAATTTATTTGTATTTGTCATAAACAGTCGGAGCATTAGATGGATATTATTATTTTGACCCTTGGCTCCCTCCGTGCCATAACAGCTGTCCGTGACAATCGGCTGAGATTTAGTCCAGACAGAGTCATTTCAAACCTAGGAAATTTGGTGGGTTTTTTTTTAATTGCTCACTGTTTCACGGTGTTTTTAGTGGTTTTGAACATTCATAGTGACAGAAGGGATGGTTAGCATTGTGTCTGTGGTAGAAAGACCATTTTTTGTGGCCCGCTTTAACGAAGACACTGAATCGATGCAAATCAGAGCGTGCCGTATTATTCTAGGGCTCAAATATATTGGCTACAAAGCTTCCCTCCTGCTATTACAGCTGGAGCCACTTCATGCCACTGAAAAGCACAGAGACAGCCCGACCTAGCACCAGTGACAGGACGGACGCGGCACCAGAACCTCTTGGTGCCAGTGAAGGGTCGTACGAACCGGTATTTGAATTCCTTTGTACCATATTTTACTGAGAAAACTAACAAGAGACTGGTGGATTTCAAGTGAAGAATATTTTTTGGAATGATTGTATATATTCAAGGTATTTTGCCCCGTTAAATGTAATGGTCAACATATTGCCCATTCGGTGCTAGGAGTCGAATCAATAAAAATATCTAGCCTATCTACCTATTCAAATAATGTATACAACGGCTACGTCAGCTACGATTCTTCATCAGCCCACATGTCATCAAAGTCACAAAGTTCCAAAGTCACATCATGTCATAAAGTTCCCGGACCGTCCCCCCCCCCCCTCCAGCTACCCTAACCATGGTTGCATGTGGTTCGGACCCAGGTTTTGCGTATCTAGGTTATTAGTTTTTATCATCCATAAAGCTTCACTCGAATCGGACCACCCGTTCGCAACTTACGGAAGTCAGTAATTTCCGGATATCCTCTTCCCTTAACTCCCCCAAAAATTGTCGATCTATCTATTTGCTGATGAAGCATCGTAGCTGAAGTATCCGTTGTATACATTATTTGAATAAATGTTTCAAAGTCAGCTTGGGCGCTCAAGGAATATTTATCTATCTATCTATCTAATCCCCGCCCCCAAACATAACGGTCGTGCCGACCAGCAACCCCCTCCCCCGACTGGGAGTCCAGCGTGCTAGCCGTTAGCCAGGGCGGATCAAGGATTAGCAGCAGACTGGTTAGCTATGAATCAATGAATGAATGAATTTATTCCCAATAAAGCCCAAGGGCCATGGCGGGAAACATAGCACAATAGCAAAAACAAAATATCATACACTCCAACAACAAACCAAAAAATCAACTTCTATAAAAATAGTTCACGCTGGGCCACAGCTAGCTTCAGGAATCTACCCAGCCTTCGGATCTCACCAAAACACTTACTTCCCATACTTGAAACCAAATCCCTTTCCTCCCAAGCCTCCTCAATTCTATCAAATCCTCGCAATAACATATCAAATGTACCGCATCCTCTCCTTCAATACCACACATTGGACAAAAATAAGGACCATTACCTTTCCTATCTCTACCAATATAATTTCTCCGCATTCCCACCGGAAGAGCATCCGCCCTAAGACTCACCATCCACTTCAATTCTGTCCCCCCCTCCCCCCCAATCCCAACTTAAAATATAATTCTTCTCCCCATGTCTCTTTGGCCATACCATACAACTTCAGAGATTGGTGCTCTGATACACCCTCATGCCACCTCTGAATCTCTTGATCTCTTAGCCTTTCTTTCACTAAATTAGCTACCGTTTTGACACGGACCTTAAAGCACAACTCTTACTAGAAATGATCTTTTCTCTATAAAATGTATCAGAAAAACGTTTTCGGAAATACCATTACTTTCCAGCTGAAACTAGCGATTCTCTTCTTAGCGCTTGCCGATTATATCCAGCCTTCCTGCTCTCCGACGCGGCTGCTGGGCGCAAAAGGTTTGAAAACTGAACGTGCCTTGGTTAAATAGTGGGAAAACTAAGCAAATAAAAGAAGTAATAAACAGAAGATTATCACATCCTTATGTGTGAAAGAGTTGTCAGCGGACAGTGAAGATTCCGGCAAACTTTTCGTTAGGTGACGGGAAAACTCGGCAAGGCCGAAAAAGCGCAAAAAAATCGTAGTTACGAAACGAAACAATGGAGAAAGGTGGGGATTTCAGAAGTTTATAATTCCATATGGGAGCTGAGTATATTATAAAAGGCAGAATAAGCAAGAGGGGTCCTTTAAGACATGAGAAAGGCTCACCTTATGCCGTGTTCGGGCTGATAGCCCATACGGAATATCACTGTTATTTTCCTGGTTGTTATGATGATGTGCAATGCTAGAGGTAGACGAACTATGACTGGAGACCCCAGCGGACTGAACACTCTGTTCGGACGTGAAACTATTACTCCGACTACTTTCATTGCCAAGATGCTCCTCACTCTCCGATTCTGAAACGAAGGAAAGTATATAAATAAAATAAACCCTGATTAGTTTGTTTATATTGAGGTTCGTTTTTTCCCATGTATTTCGTTGTACATTTAGTAGGCTAATTTGTCTTTGACGGTCAGTTGTTTATTAGTATGTAAGTGTGTGTGAGTTTGACTGACATGTTGTTGATCTTTTTTATACATTACTCTTCAGTTTTGAAGGATTCAAATAAATAATAATAATATATTATATTTGTAACCCGCCAAATACACAAGGTGGTAGCGGAGTAAGGAGAATAACGAAAAACAACACAAGATAAATAATAGTATAAACACACAAAATTTAGACATAATTTCTAACTGGGCCTGAAAAATTCATGAAAGACATCATGTGCTCGATGATCAGGATGGCGAGATGTACACAGTAGTGACGCTGACGTTTTCTCGAGTGAACGAATCACATCTCGGACGCCGAACTTCTGAACTAATTTGTGGTTGCGGCAAGAACGAGGAAGGCACATAAAAAATTTACAATGATTATAATAACACGTCTTCAAAGCTTTAATGTCTTTTTTTTTCGAAGAATGTGATAAGCACCAAAGTCAATTTTCCCTTTGCTCTAGGATGGTTTCTGTTCCAGGAAGAAGGCTCTTGCCCCTCAACTCTAAAGGAAGAAGGAGAAGTGCATTAAAACAAGGCTGCACTTCGTCGCTTTTTGGGCGGGCTTGCGTCTGCTCCCACCTCCCCCCTCTTCGGGCCAAAGGACAGGTCAAGTTCGTAGATGGGCTCCGTAGCTCCATATTTGGCAGTGGGGGAGATTGATTCAAAAGGGTCACGTTGATTCAAAGGATCACGGGCCTTAGTGTGATATGTGATTTAGCTCTATATATAATATTCAGTTTCAAATATTATAACTTTAGTGTGTACATTGTTGACGTAAAACCAACTAGTACGATTTCAAGATTTTTAATGAATAAACTAAATTGAACTGAAACTGATTGAAACCCAGGACAAAGTTAACTCGAGCGCCGCAGGCGAAAATTTTCTAAATGCCATTCTTTTTTTTGCTATAGGTTGCAATTCAACTGCTACTGTAGGCTAATCAGTACTCCCCATGATAAAGTACAGTGAGCGTCGCAGGCACGATTTTTTTTAAGATCGTCTTTTCCTGCCAAATTAAACTTTTTCATGCAGATTCTAGCTTTTCAATGTTTCCCAAATCACAATCCTAAAACTAGCTTAAAATCCAAATTAAATGAAGCACCGATCCATAAACAGAGAATATCACAACAAGAGCTAAGAGCTCATATGGCACTTGTTACGAGTAGGTGGTACAAGAAAGTAGATGAGAATGTCAAAAAATCCCCTTTCAACCCTCCTAGGACTGGACCTAGAAATAAGGTATCTAATTTTACCCGAGCCTGAGCATTTCCGGCATCGCCTTGGATAATCTAGGGCAAATGTTTTACAGTACTCGTTTGATTCCTAGGAATGCCGTACTACTGCCGGTACGCGCCGTTCCTGACCGGACCCTAAAACATGTCATCTAGGACACATCTCTATTCTTTCCAAGTTTGATTCAAATCACTCCATCCGTATGATCCCTACGAGAGCTACAAATCCCCCCCCCCCTCCATCTCCTTCCACTGTGGTCGAACACGACTAGGACACATAAACTTTGCATCTCAGACATCTTCTCTTCTCCTCCTTCAAGCTTGACTCGAACCGGAACATATCTGCAAATTTTCGGTGTCCGCCTGATCCTCCTCCTATACCGTTGCCGGATCCGGTCTGGACGCCAAATAAAAAAAATAGGCAGCATAAACTCGGTACTGTCCAACTTGCATCCCAGTCGGCCCATTCGTTTGGTTTTTGACCATGTCATAAAGTTTACGGTCCTACCCCTCCCCCCTCCAGCTACCCCAGCCAACGCCGTGTGTGGTTTGGAGACATTTTTTGCATATCTAGCGCATTAGTTGTTATCACCCATAAAGTTTCACTCGAATCGGACCACCCGTTCGCAAACTACGCAAGTCAGTAATTTCCGGACTCCCCTTCCCTTAACTCCCCCCCCTCCCAAATGGCCGGATCCAGGAACAGAAATTTTCCTAGAGCATTGTGTCAGGTCTTTAAGTCTATTTAGTCGGGTCGCTAATATGCCTGCCTAGTTTCATCGGGGAGCTGTACCCCGCCCCCCTTGCGACGCCCCCACAACAGACTTCAGACCAGCACAAAGTTGTGCCCATATTTGCCAGAGATTACCGATAAGCGATAGGGGGCTTATTGCTTAGGATTTGAGGACATACGAAATTTTTCGTATGGTCGATGGTTTTTCGTATAGCGATTTGGTCGGTACATTTTCTGATTCCTTTCCTTCAAAACTGTTATTTTTTTTACCGGAACGACGCATCCGTCTTGTCCTTTCCTCAATTTTTCTAAGGGTTCTCTGATTCCGGAACGGTCATTTGCATAAATATACGGCTACGAAAGCTGGAGCGTGGACAGAATTCGAAGGCTTCAACAGAATAACATTTTGGGACCAGAATATCGTATTTATGATATCGTGCAAATCCAAGCGTAATTTCCTAGCTCGACTCAATTTTCCTGGATCTCTTTTTTGGCGCTTTTCCGGTTGTGGGTCATACTCACAGTGACCGATATAAAATGTTAGGTATGCTTATTTGAAAACTTCTCGAACTGTTTTCACTACCTTGGTTTTGTTACTTACATATAAAAAAGTCAAATGGAAAGGAAAAATAACAAACTTCAGATCAGCTAATAGCCGACTATCTCATGGTTGTCCCGGCACAAACTTTGAGCTGAAACTGTGACCAATTTGATTGTATTCTGGATTTACAACATATGCTTCTTCTTCTATTTCAGATGTCTGTTGATCTGAACCGTCACCTTCTTGGTTGAAGGTACGTTCCACTTAGCAAAAGATTCAAATTGTGAAAGGAAAACCAGGTGGCAGTAAACAGACGTAACAACAAAATATTCAAAACGAGTGAAGCATGGCTAAACAGAAAATGAGTTAAACCTTTTTGGTAAGTATTTTGCAGTAAAAGTTTCTTGGTATCGGTTTTGTTTTTCTCCGGCGATCGTTCACTGTTAGAATACTTTCAAATAGGCATATCTCTACTATATCTGAACAATTTATTTTTAAGGACCCGTCGTACCTATGATACTTATTAACTCTACTTGAACTTCAGTAATCTTTCCGTCAGTTCTTATCCTAGAGATTCTGCACTTCATACTTTTATCCTGTCCTTCTTTAGACATTGCTTTCTCTTTACATGACGGGCCAGGCTCCGCGAATACATTTCCCGCGAAGCTGATTGGTCAGAGTATCGGTTATGTAAATTCCGCCGAGTTTACCATAGTTGCGTTTTTGCAGATACCATGGTATCTGTAACCACGGTAACTGGATCTGCAATTAGTCGGTTTTGCAGTTACGGTGGTATCTGATACCTCGGTTGCTCTGCAAAAACAACAATTGCCGAAATTGCGCTTTTCGAAGTCACCCCAAAAGAAAAACTGATATCCAGGAAAAACAGATACGATGCTTACTTGTCTTCTTTTCATCTATAATACTGAATATTTTTTTTTCTTTATATAGTTGTTTATGTATTATAGTATTGCATTTATATTTTTCTCTTTTCTATATACTTATGCTAAGTGATAGAGTCCTGCCACGAACAAATATGTATAGATTTTCACGTGGCAGGTCTATTATGATATTGAATTTAGTGGAGTGTTCCTTGGAACAATCCACTATTGCGAGCGCTGTAGCAGCTTTCGGCTTTCGGTTTCCGGTTTTCACCGTATTTTGTGGAGCTCATAACTCGTGAACCAGTGCAAGTATCAAGTTCAAACTTGGTACACTTGTGGATATTGGGGTCTAGTTGTGCCTTTTGGGGGGTCCCACCCCCCACCCCAACCCGGTTCAGGGGCAAATGGGCCCAGATTGCCCAGTGAATAAAGTTCATAACTTGACCAGAACTGGACATAGGACGATGAAATTCCTTGGACGTGTAGATCCTACGGCTGGGAAATTGCTTTTAAAGTTGCACCTCCCCCACCCACCCCGTTCATGGGTAACTGGGCCCAGATTCTCCAGGAGTAAAGTTCGTTACCCTTGCCAGGAATCAACAGGTATCAAGTTGAAACTTGGTAGGGTTGTGAGCATTGGGGTCTCTTTTTACTTTTTGCGGGTCCCAAACCCCACCCCCACCTGGTTTAGGGGCAACTGGGCCCAGACTGTCCATTTTTTTATGTTTTTAATTAGACAATAACTGGGGATAAGGCGATATAATTCCTTTGTGCTTTTGGATCATAGGGACCGGGGAGAGTTGAACCACCCCCACCCTCCCCGTTCATGGGCAAGTGGGCCCAAAATTGCCTATGAAATTTTTTTTTGACCCGTGAATGGAATCAAACTCTAAGCTGGCATACTTGAGGAAAAATGGTGTAAATACGCATTTTGATGGGTCTCGACCCCCCACCCGTTCGTGGGCAGCTGGGCCCAGATTTCCCATGAGTTAAGTTCGTCTATGACAGGTCTCAAGTCCAACTCTTGTATATTTGGGGAGATATGTCTATGGATGAGGATTTGGTATAAATCAACAAATAAGACGACGCGACGTACTTTAATCTTTAATGAACAGTTGGAAACTGGACTGTTTTGTCATATGATCCAGTATATGCCGTTCTTAATGAATTGTGACAAAGAGGGCATTAGTCTGCTACGAATTGGTTTATTGCACTTGTTATTACCTTGCTAATGGAAAAGGTTTAAAGGGTGGGACTGGCAGGCAGACCATTCAGTGCTCGAACAAATGTTATTCGTGCAAGATCTTCAACATTTCTTTGGATTCATACTGGCGGTTTGTTTACATTTAAAGCTTTTAAAAGGGTGTGACTACAACGTTATTTCAATACTTGTTGGTTATTGGGGAAGAGAAATGTCTTGGTTCTAAAGCTGTTTGTATACAAATGTGATAAACATTTTACTTTTACACTCCACGTCTGAGCGCTTGCGCACTTGTTTTTTTGTAAAATTCCATTATATATTAAAATTAGTCTCTCTCTCTCTCTCTCTCTCTCTCTCTCTCTCTCTCTCTCTCTCTCTCTCTCTCTCTCTCTCTCTCTCCTCTCCCTCTCCCTCTCCCTCTCCCTCTCCCTCTCCCTCTCCCTCTCCCTCTCCCTCTCCCTCTCCCTCTCTCTCTCTCTCTCTGTCACATCACTATGTGCCAACCTTCTTTCCCACCAATTTGACAAAATCCTAGGCTCTATAATTGCTGACGATGAAAGTGAGATGACTTTTTCAGATACAACGACCAGTTACCACGGTCGGGCCCTGGTATCTGAATATCAGATACCACGATAACTTCTTTTTTTTTAACCGTGTTATCAGATACCACGTAACTGCAAAAACGACTTTAGACCGTGTTATCAGATACCATGGTATCTGCAAAAACACAACTCATCTAAAACAATGGGCCTGGAGACGGCTAAAACCAGCCGACGCGTTGTGTAATTCACTGTAAGCAGAGATGTGTTCAATTATCTCAGAACACCTTGGCAGAAACACAAATTTACCAGGTGTCCCGTAATTTTTTTATTTTTTTAAATCAAAATTACCACTGCGTAAGAAAATCGGTGCAATCTGTACGTGGCTGACCTTGACACCTGCTACAGCCTCCATTTGGGAATTTATTTGTCAAAGGACCCTAGTTGGTTATTCTGCCTTTTACATTACACGTAAAAAAATTTTCCGTATAAAGATTAAAGTTAACTGCAGGATTTGCTACTCGGATTATTCTTATCTCGACTTATACCAGATAGAGATAAGATGAATCAGAGTAGCAAATACTGCAGTTAACTTTAATCTTTATACGGAGAAACTTTTTATAGTGTATCCCTAGCTCCCTTATGGAATTATAAGCTCTTAAAACTCACATCTTTCGCCAGTGTTTCGTTTAGTCCCTCGACTTTTAAGCGCTTTTTCGGCCGAGCCGAGCTTTTCCAGTCACGCAACTTCGCCGAAAGCGAAAAACTTTAACACATAAGGACATGAGAAGCTTCAAAGTGTTGTTTATCATTTTCGAAAACATTTATCTTCTCTTTTGGACTGCTTGGTTTTCACACTTTTTAACCACGGCGCGTTTGGTTTTCAAATATTCTGCGTCCAGCAGCCGCGTCGGAGAGCGGGAACACTGGATAGATTCAACACGCGCTAACAAGAAAAAACTAATGTCACGTGGCAAGTAATGCTATTTTCGTAAAAGACACAGGTCTCTGTTCTTTTAAAGTTTTTTAACTATGTAGTTAGTTTTCTTTGTTTTGTCTTCAGAAAGTGTGTAGTTAGAATTTGGTTTGCATAATATTTTTTGTACCATGGCCCGTCGGGCTTCCCATGTACAATACATACATACATACATAATCCTGAGCCATGTCATCATTAAAAGATCATTTCTAGTAAGAGTTGTGCTTTAAACAGAGTTAACAAGTATATATTTATTGCTGGCCTTTTTCTTTTCTTCCCTTTCCTCTTCTTATTTCTCTTTTCTTACGTTCCTTTTAAAACGATTGTTGTGGCCCCAAGCCCACTTAACATATTCTTATCATTTCCAAGCCAAGGTGAAAACACATAGGCCATCTGGGTAGCGATATTTTGTACTGCCGGTACATGGTGTGGTAGTTTGACGGTTGTGATTGGACGATGCTGACCCGCTATCAGCATCATCACTTGATCACCTCCGGTAGCCATGACAGTATTCAACTTAACATCTTGTTGACACAGGAGACTTGTTGTAAATAAGTAGAGTATACATTTATTTTATCGAGAGAGAAGAGAAGACTGCGTCTGAGCCCTAGGCTACCTAGGACATCCCTACCCCTCGTTTTGTTGATTGGTTCTGAGTTTGGAGATTAAAGCTAAGTGCACACACAGTCCGGTAAGATTCCGCACGCGAAAACGCGCATACGAAATTCGCGTCACGATGCCCGACAGGTTTTTCAGATAAAACGAAATTCAGACGTGAAACTTGGCCCCAGGTTTGAAAAATCCACTGCTTAGCCTACAGTCAGATGATGCTGATTGATTGCCGAATGAATGAATGCAGCTGACATTAAATAGGTCGTATAAACAGTTGAAATTTCAAACACAGCTTATAATTTTTCAATTCTCAGGGCACAATTTCGCATGCGTTTAAAATTCGCTCCGGTAAAAGTAGAATATTTTCTACTCAAATCGGAACGAAATTATCGGACCGAATCCGCATGCGATGTGTCAAAATTCCGGAGCGGAGAAGGAAATTCGCACCGGACTGTGTGTGCACGCTACTTAAGGTCAGGCGCCGCCGGTCTTCAGAGAGAATCACGCTATCCAAAAGGTCCCAGTGACCCTATCCAAGACCTAGCCTTATCAACCACCCTTGAAACCACATCAACGGTGCTGTATCACATAGGCTAAATTGGCAATAAATGCATTATCAGCGAGAAGCCATTGAGAGCTCGGAAGGATTATACTGAATAAAAAATAACATATATTACCTTCGACGTCGCCAGCGGTGCTTTCCGTGTCCAAGTTCTCACCAATGAGAAAATTCTTAACTCTTCTGTAATTGGCATTATCGAGTTCCCGGACAGCCGCTTTAGTCCGGCGGATTAGTTCGGTCAGGACGTGGTGGCCTCGAGATCGGGCGAGAAAAGGATGCTGGACAGAAAAAAAAATAATCAAAATTTGGCCACAACACACTAGTTTCGATCGAAGTTTTGTTCGCCGTTCGCGTAGCCGGTTGCTTAATTTCCGTTTTCAAATGCCATCGAAGTTCACCGTTTGCTTAATTAATGTTTTACGACTCTGGCAACCCGCAATCCTTGCCTGGACGACGTTTCTTCGACGATTCAAGTAAATTTCGAACTTGCTAGCTCACGAAGTTCGACGGTCAGAGTTCGAAGGACAAAGAAGCTTTGACCGGCGACCAAAAACGGTATCTAAACAGAGATCTTAGGGTTTGAAGGCAACTTTAAACTTCGACCAAAAACGCAAATACTGTCAGAAGTAGGCCCACAGATCTAGTGCCCTTACACTGTAAAAAGTTTCTCCGAGTAAGGGTTAAAGTTAACTGTAGTATTTGCTACTGCGATTAATCTTATCCCTACTGAGATAAATTAATCCGAATTAGAGATAAAGATTATATTTTTGGAGACAAGATTAATCCCAGTAGCAAATACTGCAAGATTTTTTTTTACAATGTAATCAGTTAACAGAGTCGGGACTCTTTTTTTGTTAATTTAGTAAACAAAAAATTTACTTTTATTTACTACGTACTTTGACTTGAAATAGTGCCAACTATACTTTTTCGCACAACACAATCATCACCTCGGCCCCTTCCGAGGCTGGGCCCCTATGCAGAAGGGTCTAGTTAAAAAAAACCTGGCGACCCCCCCCCCCCCCCCCTTATAGAATATATTTTCGCAATTAAGTTTCAAAAAGTTCTCAAATCGGTCTATCTCTAAATGTTAATAAATGTGAATTTCCTTTACTAATCTTCTTATAATAATCAACTCCTAAACTGCTTTAACTTTTCTATGCCTTGTGTGTCGAAATTCTGTTGTCTCGGTGTTCCTATTACCGAAAAAATGTCAAATTTTTTACAGCAAGCAGTTCCTGGTACTACAAAAAAAGTTCAGTCTGGATGTGCTATCGTTGTCAACCAGGGAAAATATAACCGCCGAGTTCTTGCCAAGCTCTATGCCAATTGCTGCGACCACTCGGCCCTTTACCTTTGTGGACTTTGCCCCCTACTGAAGAAAAAGGACGTGGCTGCCATTCGAATTGCGTATTTCCGATACTGTAAATTCCTCCTCTACCTGCCAATTTGGAATAAGAACCGATATACGCCCCTCATAAAATACCTCTCAGATTAGTTCATTTTTGGCCGCTAGGTGCGCTATCGTAAAGAAAACAATGACACGTTACTTCTTGGTTTACGTTTATCCAGGTTAGTTTTGCTATTTTCAATTCCTCTTAAACTGTTTAAAGTGCCTCTTCCCCTCTTTACCCAACTCTGTTTTGTCAAGCGTCATCAAGTTTGTCATTTCTGGCTCCCGACTTCAGTGCAGAGTGCTGGCTGACTTTTCAACGGGGCTAATGCGCGACTCGATACGAAGCGAAAGCCTAATCGCTTATTCACCCGTCAGATAACTTATCCCCCGATCTCACGTGTGATTGTTATTGTTCCTCTAGCGCGTCTGGCGGCAATTCGTCATCAGATTTTATGAAGGACGTATGTGATAAACACAATTTTGGTCCCAAATATAAGTGACAAACTTGACGAGCTGCAGAGAAAGCTGTCGGTTGCGGCGTTTTCTCCTCACCACAGTCTTGTCCGTCTGTTTGAAGTGTAATTTTGTTTAAAGTGTACATTTCTAATTTAAAGGCGTAATTTAAGGCGTTCTAATTTAAAGGCGTATTCTCGCCGTTCCTCGAGGACTCCACTTGAGGCGTTACCGCGTTTTTGTTTGTTCCGGGGACTCTGTCCCCATATTCTGACTCCCCACGGACGGAACATGCTCCGATTATCATCACCACCCTCAAAAAGGACTCCCTTTCAGATTCGGAGGGGAATCGATTTTTGCTGGTGTTGGTGGAATGTAAAATTAATTAAAAACAATCAGAATATACAAAACCAAAAATAAAGTGGATCGAGACTAATTTCGTCAACTGTATATTTTATTTCGAACAAAATCCATTTTGGAAGCACTCCCCGTGTTCTCGCTGTTTCTGTACGCGGAGTCCGCGTGGAGTGACTCCCTCTATTCTCGCCGTTCCCTTCGGTTCCCGGAGGAGTCCTCGGGGAACGGCGAGAATACGCCTCAAGTCGTGTTCTTTCTTTTCTCTATGTACTCCCCTATTTCTATTTTATGGAAGTGGGTAAATAAAAAGATTCATTCATTCATTCACTGAGCCACGCCTGTCACGTCTTTTGTGATTTTTCAGACAAAGTCACGGAAGTACAAGCCAATCAGAGATAAAGCTTGTTGGCGACGTTAGTCAAGATTGCGAAGAAGAGGTAGTATGATTGCGCAATGGAGAGAGCCCCCCCCCCCTTCCTTTTTTAAGTATTGACGTAAAAGTCCAATGAATTGAACCAACATATTGGTTTAAAAGTACTGACGGATACTGAAAAGTATACATAAACCCAGTGGCACGAGCGTGTTTGGGCTGAAGCGCACGTGACGTCAACCTTCAAACAACAACAACAACAGACTGCAAGAGCTAACGCACGGGAGACACAGGAGTTGATCTGTTGTTTTTTTTATGGGGGGGGGGATCTGAATTGGAATGGAGCAACTGTATTCCCGAGGTAGGCAACCGGAATGATAAGCTCTCCAGTGAACCTTTAAAGTTTAACAGAAAAGGCAGCTTATTTTACATCTGATATCTGAATACACTGAAATATTAGTTTTATACTCCCGATGAAAAGTTTATCTCAAAATAGTAGTATGAAGCTGTACGAAAAAGTAGCATGCAGTACGAGCTGATGCTACTACATGCTTCTATGTTAAGGCTACCGTGTTACTGCATGCTACTATTAGCAAGACTGGATGTTACTATAGCAAGACAAGATTCTACTGGATACTATTGCTTAAGATTGGCACATACATTAAAATGATAGTATTCTTTACTATTACATATCAATATATGCCACTTTTTCGTACAACTATCAACTGTCATAAGCAGGCTACAAATTTTTCCTCGGGCTCATCTAAAGTATTTTGTATTTTTCAACCGGGGCTCTAGTAATAACGTTCAGAGTGTGCGCTGCTTGCATGTCCACCCAAAATTATAACAGACGCGGAGAATCTGCCTTTCCAAGTTTAAAGAAGCTAAGCTCGGAAAAGTTACGCCTGTAGAAAGTAGGAAAATGATGTTAAAATATGTTTTGCAAGGAATCGGGCATTTTTATAGATTTCGACAATGGCTTACATTTTTAGTTGATAAATACTTCAAGGTTAATATCTGTAGTCGGTGAATATTTCATATTCAGAAGCACACAGAAGTACCACAAATCTAAAAGAATACGTTAATCGATGGAATCGATTACCTATGGATAACGGATAAAAGAAGTAACGAATTTGTATGGGGTTTTCTTCCCTATTTAAAGTTTAACTGAAAAGGCAACTTATTCTTGTGTCATTTAATTGAAAACACTTGAGTTATTTGGATCCTGCAACGATTTTTTTTTATTTTCCACTATCTGCTCTGGTTATGACGTTCAGAATATCTGCGGCAGTCCCCACAGCGTAAATTCGACTATGACGCGGGGAAATTTTAATCTGAACGCAAATGCGGCTTTTCAGTGGGCAGTGGTGAAATTGGTGAAGATTGCTTGGTGCCTGAGCAAAAACAATCATAAATCTTTCTCGTAAGGCATACAAGAAAATACAAGGGCATAGAGGTACGACAAACCACAGGAAATTCCACTATTTTAAAATCTATTATTCGTGAATTGCGGAGCACCGGAGTAACGCATTTTCAGCGGGTCTTCAAACCAATTTAAGTGAATAAATGATGGGTAATTAGATTGTCTTATCCCAGCCCTTTTCGGTTAAACTTTAAGTGAATAAGTTATGTTTTACTAGACTGTCGGATCTCAGCCCTTTTGATTAAACTTTAAAGTTTAACTGAAAAGGGCAGAGATAGTTGAGTCTTAATACCCCTCATTTCTTGGCCTTAAGAGGCTTGAAGATCCGATGAAAATGTGTTACTTCGTTGCTCCGCTATTCACAAAAAATTAGTTTTCAAATAGTGGAATTTCCCTGTCATATTTGTGGTACCTCTATGCGCTTGTCCCTGTATCGTATGCTTGACTGAGATTTATGAAAATATTTTGTTCAGGCACTAAGTAGTCTTCACCAAGCTTATCACCGCCCACCGAAAAGCCGCGTTTGTGTTGAGATTCAAATACTCCGCGTCATAGTAGAATTTGCGCTCTGGGGAAGGCCGTAAATATTCTGAACCTCACTACTAGAGCAGATAGCGGAAAATCAAAAAATCTCTAAGCAGAATCCAAATAACTCGGTGTACTCAACTAAATCATACAAAAATAAATATGCTTTTCAGTTAAACTTTAAGGATAAAAGAACACATTACCTTCAGCAATCGCTGGGTCGAGGGCCGCTCCGCAGGGTTCTTCTGTAAGCAGGAATCAACAAAATGGCGGAAGACATCCGACCAGTTCCCAGTAGGCTGTAAAGATGGCGCCTCGTTCTGTGCAATGTGGTACAGGGCGCTCATGGCGTTCATGTTGAAATAGGGGGGCTTCCGTTCAGCTAATAGCATAAATAATAATTATCAACGGATACATTGCAAATACATTACCAACGGTCGCAGAGAAAAAGGGAGTAGAGCCAAGACCTATGCTTTCCAACTCTGGGGGGAAGAGGTTTATTTTAAGGCTGGGATTAAGTGGGTGGATCTAAGAATTTTAATTAGTTATCGGGCTGATTGTTTGCCATTGGGAAAACGGAGGAAATATTTGGGGAATAAATTAGGACGTACTGGTCCCTATTTTTGCCTTATGTGTGGTAGTGAGAATGAGAATTTGTTACATCTGATGTGTGAATGCCGTGAGCTAGATGACCTGCGGGTTGAAATTTTTGGGAATGTAATTACAATAAACGATGAAGTATGGATGATGAACGTTATTGGTAGTAAGTCTTTTCAAGATTTGAAGAGGCTGGTAAGGTTCCTAAAGGTAGCTTTAGCCCACAGAGAGAATTTCCTTTAGTTTAGTTCTATCATTTCGTGTAAGTGTTCTCTTTTTTGTTATAATTTGTGCCATGGCCTCAGGCTTTTTGTGCAATAAACTCTATTCTATTCTATTCATGCATCGCAAACGGGCCTTACCTCCCCCGCCCCCAATATGGAACTTCTTCGGTTTGTGGCTGGTTTGGACACTAGCCATAGTCTATAACAATTTTACCATATCCTGCTAATTCTTCTGCCCAATTTTTACGTAGTTGCACCCATCATTTATTTCTGGTCATATCTTGTCAGTGTATCAGTTGATTTGTTTCCTGTCTGTGTATTTCGTAAATATTATATTCGACTTCTAGCTTTAAGCTATTTGGATGATAAACTTGGTTGATTGATATCCTGCTATGTTGTAATTTAGGTTCTGTTTTTCATGTATTTAGCTAATGTAGATCTATTGTTTTTTCTTTCTTTCCTTATTCCTCTTTTTATACTCCATCAAGACGAATTTTTTGTCATACAAATGGGAAACAAATTTACCATCAACACTACGCTCGTGGCATTCAAAGCGAGACAGACTTGGGGGGTTTAGAAAATTCTAGTTCATCTAAGATGCAGTTTGGAGGTTGGGGGAGGTTGTATCTTTTTTTTTGCTGTTTTCGAGAGGATGGAGTTGAAGTTATTGAAGCCAGCGCTGGTGGACGACTGACTGAGTTTCAGTAGGGACGTTATCCATCGCTAATGACGCTAGTGTCGCTGCTATTCGAGTGTGCGCCCCCCCCCCAATGCTGTCGGCCAGTCGGTAAAAAATAGCCGAGTCGGCACGAAGCGCCACGATATTTTGTCAAAACAGTTGATTTTTTTCATGAAAACAGTCGGCTTTTCTGAAAATCGGTCAATTTTTCGTCAAAATAGTCGTTTTTCCGAAAATCAGTGGATTTTTCTGAAAATCAGTCAATTTTTTTTTAACTGTCGTTTTTTGTTGTTGAAAAAAGGTCGTTTTTTCTGCAGAAACAGTCGGTAAAAATTACCAGCCAGTCGGTAAATGCCTCGTCCCCCCCCCCCCAAACATTTGAAAATCGCCCACCCAATCGCCACCCAGAAAATCGCATTTTCCATTTGACCGCGTAGAGCGCTCGCGGTAGGTCTGAACTGTGGCGTTTTCCTGTTGCTGTTTAGTGAAATGTCCGGTCTCGGAGAGATTTTTGACACTACTTAGGTTGTGCGAAAAGCAGGTGACCAAAAGATGGCTGTTCCTGATTTCCTGGCAGAAAAAAATTGTTCAGGAATCCAGTGACGGCGGATCCCAATTATTTTGCAAGTTTTCCCTTTACATTTTCCGAAACCACATAAACTGATATTTCCAAGGTTAGCATATTGTGTTTACAAGAAAACCCGTGGTAAAAATTATTCGAAAAAAAAAAAAAATGTTAGTCTACACAACGGAGCTGCGAAAAAAAAGGAATGGGTATGGGCGGACTAAAGGGCAGCTTGCCTCGGAAATGCACCGTGAGATCCTGCCACCCGAAGACGAAAAAAGAATGGACTCGCCCAGTCGACGACAACATTTTTAAACTCCTTCGTGCCATACTACGCGAAGCACTACAGCGACAATATCCTCAAATCGAAGTGATAGCTCATCATGCGTGTTCTTCATGTTGCGTCTTTTTGTGTTTTTCTCTTCTTCTTGTTTGACGATACCCATGTTATTGCATTGTGATAAAAGGAAAGAATAAAGATTATTATAATAAGGAGTATCTCAAGGGCAGCTAAGAAAGCTCAGCTAATGAACCCGTCCGCTCATAGCAGTGAATGCTATTTGAACATCTGTGCCTTATTTTATCCACAGTTTTAATGTGAATTAACCAAATTGTAATTTGACAATCCCGTGCATTTTGTATTATCAGAATTCTAGGAATAAATGAACTGTAGTTCTAATTGTTATTGTATTTACTTGCACGAATCCTTTGACACTACTTAGGAGAGATTTTTGACACTACTTAGGTTGTGCGATAAGCAGGTGACCAAAACATGACCGTTTCTGATTTCCTGGCAGAAAAAAAATGTTCAGGAAGCCAGTGACGGCGGATCTGAATTATTTTAAATATTCCTTCAGCCCAAGCTGAATGCGAGTCATATTTGATAGTGCAAAACGGATACGTCAGCTGAATTTTATTAGAGCTATATTTCGGCCCTTCTTGGCAAGGGTCCTCTTCGGGCTCAAAGCCGCTCAAGTTTGTTATTTTGAATTATTTGTGTTTTCTTTAAACTTTCCGAAACCACGTAAACTGATATTTCCAAGGTTAACATATTGCGTTTACAAGAAAACCCATGGTAAAAATTTCTAAAAAAAAAATGTTAGTCGACACAACGGAGCTGCGAAAAACACGGAATGGGTATGTTTACTGGCACGGATCCTTTAAACTTCTCACCTAGTTCGATACAGGTAATTCCCAGTGGCCGTTTGTGATTTCCTGACAGAAAAAATTGTCCAGGAAGCCAGTGACGGCGGTTCATATGGTTATATCTAGCGTTTGGAATATCCTATGCCTAATGCTGGATGCCCTATGCCAAACGCTGGATACCTGTTGTCAATCTAACCCTGACCTCTTCCGCTCGAGATGAATTCTGATTGGTTGATTTCTGAGCTTCAGTCAAATCATCAATATTTTACTGGGTCAGAGTATCCAGCATTTGGCATAGTGTATCCAGCGTTAGGCATAGGGTATGCCAAATGCTAGATTTACCGAAGGTTTGGCATAGGGTATCCAAAAATCAGGGATTAGTGGTAGACTTGATCAGAATTATCCTTTAAATTTTCCGATACCACATAAACTGATATTTACAAAATTAACATATTGTGTTTACAAGAAAACCCACGGTAGAAATTTCTAAAAAAAGAAATGTTAGTCTACCTACACCGGAGCTGCGAAAAACAAGGAATGGGTATATTTACTGGCGGATCCCTTGAAGGACCTGTCTTACCTATAATACTCACGCAACCTACTTCCATAATCATTCCATATATTTCTAAACCCGGAGACCCCAATTCCTTACAGTACGTTCTAACCAGTCTAATAAAACCACGCTGATTTTCTCACTTGCCGTGTTTTGCTACCTTCGCTGTGTATCACGCTGTAGACGGTTGTCTGCATGAAGTTTTTCCATCAGAAAAACCGGTTATGTAAATTGTTTCCCTGTTTTCGCTATAAGTCAACGGGTCTCGGAAAAGGCATAAAGAAACAGAAGACTTGACTCGGGGAGCTAGCTGACATATCAAGAATGTACCCTGAGTCGATATTGAGAGTAAGAAAAATTTTCGTTACGACCATTGCAGTTTCCGGGCAGTTTCCGAGAATTCGACTTTTGAGTTAGTAGAAAAAAAAGGAAAAGGTTTGTGTGCCGGGAGTAGGAATCGAACGCACGACCTCTTGACTACTATCCCGATGTGTTCGTCAACACGGCCAAAGGCGAACTTTTACAGTGCATAAGTGCATAATTACAGTGCATAAGGGGCAAGGGCCTGCCAGCTAGTTTTGGGAAAACTAAGGAGGGGTTCGAGATAACAAAGAAGAGGTGTCCTGTTGAAAATAAGTCCATGCATCTTTACCTAAGCCCCCCAGGTCGGTTTGATGGCCAAAAGTTGCGTAGTCAAGTTTTCTGTGCCTTTAAAACAGCCAAAACCGTGGGTTATTTGTTGCAACGATAGCCAAGTTTTAAAGTATTCAAATATTTTAAGATACTGTAAGTTAAAGAGTAAACAGTGCGAGGGGTCCTTTAAGCTTCTCACCTAGTTCGATACAGGTAATTCCGAGTGACCAGACGTCCACTTTTCCATCGTACTGCCCCTCGTCCATGGCGAGAATGACCTCTGGCGCCATCCAGTAAGGAGTGCCAACGAAGCTGTTGGCAGGGCAATGAATGCTAGCAGAACCAAAGTCAGCTGTAAGAAATAGTCAACATTGGTGCAAATATATATTTTATTTGTAACCCGCCAAATACACAAGGTGGTAGCGGAGTAAAGAGAACAACGAAAAACAACACAAGATAAATAACATATTTTCTTTTCTTTTCAGGTGTCAGGGGGTAAGTGAGGTAAGAGGGAGTTTTCTCGGGGATGGTGGCTGTGAGCCCCTTCTTGGAATTTTGAAGTCGACGTCGAAAGTAAATATAGTAGCAGTTGGAAATTTTGTCCGGAAAGGTCTTATTATTCGACAGTTGAGCATTACATGATTTTGTTTGGTAGTTGTTTGTTGTTGTATATGTATGTATACGGCCTGAAAAATGGCTTTAAATACAGTCATTCATTCATTCAGTATAAACACACAAAATTTATACATAGTTTCTAACTGGGCCTGATAAATTCATGAAAAATATGTACTCGATGACCAGGATGACGAAATGTATGTATATAGTAGTGGCGCTGACGTTTTCTCTAGTGAACGAATGACATCTTGGACGCCGAACTTCTGAACTAATTTGTCTCTCGTCTGAGCATCGCCAGAGGCGCCATTTCAGTACACCTTGGGGTGGGGGTGTCAATTTTGGGCCCCAATTCCCAGGTTGCCGGGGGGGGGGGGGGGGGGGGCAAAAATAGTAGTTTTTCTTAAAATCAGCCGATTTTACGTCAACACAGTCGTTTTTGTTTTTCTCAATAATAGTCGTTTTTATCTGCCAAAACATTCGGTAAAAATGACCAGCCAGTCGGTAAATACCTTGCCCCCAAAAATTTTTTTTGGCTAGTAACGCCTCTGCTTAGGGGCGCCATTTGGACCCCCTCCAAAACGACTATTATTGAGAAAAAAAAACGACTGTGTTGAAGTAAAATCGGCTGATTTTAAGAAAAATTACTATTTTCAAGAAAAAAATCGACTATTTTTACGAGAAACCGACTGTTTTAAAAAAAAATCGAATGTTTCCAAGAAAAATCGACTGTTTTTACGAAAAATCGTGGCGCTTCGCGCCGACTCGACTATTTTTCTACCGACTGGCCGACAACATTCGGGGGTGGGGGGTCCCCCCTCCCTCCCCCCCCTAGTCAATACAAGGCATAGTTCTGTTTTATGCATTATTTTTACTCCTCAGTTCCCTTTTAACTATGTTTTGATTTATTTTATTATGTATTCCAGTGAAATTACGTTTGACGTAAACATTAAATTCGGAGATAAATCTTTCTCTTCCTTTTTTTAAATCCATTTTAGTAACAAGTGATTCTATCAATGTTCTCTAGAATTCCTTGCAAATTTCTTTGCCGAAAAAGTTAACACTGAACACTGAACACACTGAACATTGTTTTAGACGACTTCTGAAGAGGCCGATGGCATATTTTATGCATTGCATTATGATTACTAATAAAGTGGCGAATTGATTGATTGTCTATATATATATACATATAAATATATTTTAGTGTGATTATGTTTGACGTAAAGGTCAGCATGCACCGTGAAAGATACCTTATGAACAAAACTCTACTCTACTCTAATGTTCAAAAGTTGTGAAGTCGTACAAATTTTAAACTGAATTGCATATATCAACTGTATTTGGTTTAAGTTGACAGTCCTATGTTATCATGTTGTAAAACAAATATTCAGGAACAAATATGATGATTGACTGATTGAACTAGGAATAACCTTCTGAAGTAGAAGCGCAAGAAGCGTCTGCCTTCTCTTTCCATTCCCTCATTCCTCTCTTTCCATTCCCAGGCCCATTCCAATCGAACGTGGGATGCTCGTTTTCAAATTAAAATTCAAATTCACTTTATTTTACCTTAATATTCTTGTCGATGACAAAAACAACAGCGGAAGTCAAAACAGTTTAAAACACTTAGAGAATTAAATTATTCAGACATGATTTATTGACGATTTTTCCAGGTCACCATTATTATGTTTTACGAAGTACGAACCAAATGACTTCAGGTACCGCTCGGATGAGTGGATCGGCGGTTGTTCCAGCTTTGGTGCGTTTTTTGTTCTTTCTCTTAGCCTAGTGGAATGTTGAGTTTGGCGTGTCTCAAAACCCGGAAGTTTCCGGTGTTTCCGTTGACATAGTCCTCCAAGAATGTTATACTGATAATATAAACAAAATAAACGATCGATCCTCCGACTCACCTATCTTGACTGTCCCATTGTCAGTGAGCAGGATGTTGCCAGCTTTGATGTCTCTGTGAATCCGGTCCATCGAATGCAGATACTCCAACCCCCTTAGTACACCTTCCGAAATGGCCGCTATCTCCTCTTCTCTTAGCGGCCTCTTATGAACCTCTATTATGTCCGAAGCAGAGCCGAGACAATATTCCATCACGAGCTGCAAAGGAAAAAGTTCGTACTACAAAAGTTCAAGGGCGTCCGATCAAGAAGGTATAAAACTAGCGCGAACGTTTAGTATAGTGTAATTATTATTTTTTTCGGTTGTTTCGATGCAAACCGAAATAGCAGTTGACTCGGCAGTTACGCTTGCCTTTTTTTGTTTATATATATTGATGTGTATTTATATGTTAAGTCAGGAGTCAGTTAGTAGGAACACGTCGCGAGTAAGATTCTTAATGAATAAACGATTTGTTTGTGTATCAGAACACCCTCTCTTCTCACAATGCTCCCTTACCTCAGCTATGAAACTCCAGACCACATTGAGCTCTATCACTGTACCCTCAACTTCTACATGCTAGCGTCTCCACAGCGCTCGATATGTTTGCCCTACGACAATACCGATAGTATATGCGGTCTCGAGCATAAGCATCTGCTTAGTATTTACAGAACAGGATCGCGGGGGTTTTTATCAGCGCAGGGGTCTAGAGACACAGGTTCTGCCATTATCCATTCGTGGTCCTATATATATATAGATAGATAGTTTATTGCTATAAGCAGCCCGAGGGCCATGGCAAAAATTTAACATACAAAAATGCAAACACTATAGGCTAACATATAATAATACTCATTTCCGTTTAATTTGTTTTACTTATTCCAAAAACCGACTTCTGTGTTCCATCGCTAGCCTCAAAAATCGCAACATTTTCTTCATACCAGCAAAACACTCATCCTTAAAAATTCGTTTTAACCACTCTTCATCAAATGACATCACACTCTTCTTTTCTCCAGTCACTCAGTTCAATACAATCGCATAGCATGTGAATCACACTCTCATCCACGCACCCACACATCGGACAGAAGTATCGGACACTAGTTTTTTTTTCGCTACTCAGTTCTCGCTATTAATTTCTCTTACAAATTAGCGTTTTTATTGGGGGAGGAACACTGAGAAGCGAGAAGCCATCCAAGCAACTTCTCGTCTCGACTCTGCTCGGATGCAAAGCTTTTCACGTTCTCGTTTTTGACAAAAACGCAACAAAAGGAGAACTGATTTCATCTTCAAAGTGAAAAATAACGCAACACAAGAGAATCGTGAGGAGAAATGAGATCTAACGATTCTAAACCTCTAGTGTCTAGTAACATCAACATTCAACAGTTCAAACAAACCAACAACAACTGATTAAAAAAAGTTGGTTATACATAAGGTAATACTAATAAGAAGGCGAAAGCCTTATTATTGCAATTATATTATTATTATATTATTAAGAAGGCCCAAGGCACTCCTTGGGAATTAATGTCAGTTGGACAGTGGGCAGTGAGTGGTGTAGGCCGGTCTAAACTAAGACACTAAGTTGTATTGTAATTCCATACAAGCATGATGTCACACCCATTTGATCTATTTTGCCTCAGAAAATGAAAAATTGTAATTTATTCCTATCGGTGAATATATATTTACAGTTACAGGTTTTGTCAAAGAAGCGTTAAAGAGATGCAAATAGTTATCGGTGGTGGGAGTTTAAATTTTTTTACATGTGAGTTTATATAATCGCTCTCTCGAAGTGTTTAAAAATGTATGATTTTGTGTATGGCCTAACGGCTAAATTAAAGTATCTATCTATCTATCTATACAGTAGAGATATGCTTATGTGGACACCTGTCTAAGTGTGTCCATATCTTTGTCTCTTGCTTCTAAAACAGTCAAACAGAAAGGAAAAGTAACAGAACTGAAAAAAAAACACGCAACAAACGTGCCTGAAAAACCAGACTAACGACTAAATTTATGCTTGGGGACGTTTTGTTGTCCATGGGAGGTTTTGTCCCTGTCCCTTCATGGGACAATTTCAAATGGGGAAGACTAGTAGGGTATGTTTGGTGGGGACCTTTCTTGTCGGGCGGTTTCACAGCTAAGCCGACCTACCACCCCTCAGAGAAAAAAATGATTTCGAATATCAAGTCGAGTCTTTACTCCCTGGCGACCACATTCCTCTGAGATAAATTACAAGTAGTCTCTTACTCATCCCGATCGTCACCGGTGGCTTGACACCTCAATTAATAATCTCAGAGGAAGCAAAAAGAATAATCAGTAAATATTAGTCAATATTTAAACAGATCCGACTAATTCCTTCCAGAAAACAAACACACCAAAATTCTTATCTCTACTGACATCACAGTCACTGTATAAAATCCAATTCTTCCCAAAAAATCTTCAGACAATCAAAAACCCGAGATGAAATATATTGTGTTTGTTTGTGCTTTTCTGCCAGCGATTTTCGCTGCTTCAACTAAGCAGAATGTAGTGAAGATTCTATCAGTTACAAATGCAGGACCTTGGGGCGACTGGGGCAACTGGGACAACTGCCCGGAAGGAAGTTTTGCGAACGGTTTCCGACTGAAGGTAGGCTGAAACTTAGTAACTGGTTACACTTTTTCTTTTATTCTGCAAAAATGTCCAAAACAATTTGCGAAAAAGGAGTGCTTCCAACCTCCCGCCACCAATTGCCAAAAGCAATCATCTTCGTTGCCAAAAGTTTAAAAGCTGTTGTGGATAATTTGTAATAAAAATAATTCGATGAGAGGTTACGAATGTAGGGCTGCAGGGAGTGTAAAAGCATTTGTTTGCTTGGCTGACCGCTTCCAACTAAATATTGTACTTAACTTCCTTAATAGCTTGTATTTTACATGTAGCACTGGATCGTCCTTCACGCAAGTAACTCCTTACACAATTATACAAATAGATATTTCATCTATGCGTACAACTTATGAATACTAAAATTTAAATATTGGGAAATAGGGTACAAAAATTTCTGACAACGATCAGTCGAATCTATGGGTGGTCTTACTAGTCTCTGGGAAGCAGCGTCCCTCTGTCTTTGTCGCGTTTTGGGCCTGCTACTTGCTAGGGTCTCAAAATCAGGTAAAATGGCATTCAGAATACTATTTTCCTTCTTCACAATGTAATGGCACAAGGTTCGGCTGGTGTCGGTCCAGTTCCACCTTCCACTTAGAATTTGCTTTTTGGTTGGCAAGATACTCTTACATCTGTTAAAATTTTGCGCATGAAGATTGCCATCGCTGGTCCAACCTTATGCAGTTTTTGTGGTCCATCCTGGACCACAAAAACTGCAAAAAGTCTGCAAAACATACCCGTGGGGTCCGTCCTGGCCGAGTGGTTAGCACGCTAACCCGATGAAAAATTTATCTCAAAATAGTGGTACGAAGTTGTACGAAAAAGTAGCATGCAGTACTAACTGATGCTACTACATGCTTCTACTTCAAGGCTACCGTGTTACTGCATACTACTGCATGCTTCTATTAGCAAGACAGGATGCTACTGGATACTACTACTTAAGATTGGACCAGTCTGAGACACACTGATGCAACTTTTTCGTACAACTACCATACAACTACGCAGGCTACAAATTTTTCATCGGGAAACTCGTAAGCGAAGGGTCACTGGTTCGAGTCTTAGTGTTGCCTACCCTTTCGTTTGGGGCTGGGGTTTCGGGCGTAATCCTGTAAAATTCCACCCAGCTAAAATGGGTATCTGGAGAAATCTGGGGAAGGCGGCAGGAAGGGTGTGGGAAAGAACAGGATGGCTGCCCCCCAACCGTCCATCTCCCTGGTTGAGGCAGAGAATCAGAGATCAGCATCGCCAGTTAGGCCTGTATAGGCTGATGCTGATACCTTTACGCCTGCGCTTCCACACACATCCCATGACCTAGAGGCAGCAGGCGCGACAGGCGACAAGTAAACTTCCTATAGGCACGGCTCAAAAGGCATGCTTAAGCTACGCTCTGAAATGCTTCAACTTTTACAGGTAGAGTCAGAAGTAACTGCCAACGATCAGACCGCTGTCAACTCCATCTGTCTAGAGTGCGTCTACTACGAAACCGGCCTTCTCGCCAACCGCCCATGTTCTGCTGAAGGTCAATATGGTGACTTCCGAGGCCCCTTCTTATGTCCCAACCTACCAGACGGAAACCGAACCTACGTCGTTGGTTTCGCCCTTAAAAACCAGGCTCCAAAACCAATCGGTGACGACAGCTCTGTCAACAATATGAAAGCCATCTGCCAGAACCTGCAGGGAACCAGCAGCATTCAAGCAGTCGAGGGAGTTGGGAACTCTGAAGGGGTGTACACAGCTTTTAGTGAGTCCTGCAACCCTGGCTCTGTCGTCTGCGGTCTCCAGACCAGAGTAGAGCCTGACAGGGGTAATATTATCGACGACACCACACTCAATGATGTTCAGATGGCTTGCTGTACTTTGTAATGTTTGCGCACTAACATTTGTATATAGACTACTGATATTTTTATATTTATCGAGATATTACATCTGGTTCACAGAAACTGGACTTTACCTATCTAAAAGGACGTCAATCTCAGCTTTCGTCTAGTGGGGGCGCTGGGGGGGGGGGGGGGGAACATGCAAGCAGAAGCAATATTTTTAAATTCTGGAAGCCTCGAGCGTTGGGTACCTGTGTTCAGTCACTTATGGTCTCTTCGGTAGTGGAAACAATGCCAAGGTTTGACAAACTTTTGACAAAGGGAGAGACGAGAGATATGGTATAGCGAAAAACAGTTATCTTTACTGCTTAAAGTCTGGTCCAATCAGAGCAAAATAACACTAGGGAGTAGCGCCAAGACTTGAAAAAAAGTGACACACACTCGAATAGCAGCGACACTAGCACCACTAGCGATGGAGAAAGTCACTGCTGAAACTCATTCAGGCGTGCACAGCGCTGGCTCCGATTCTCAGCACAGCACAAAAAGATGCAACCTCCACTGTTTCCTCAATGCATGCAGACCGCAACTTCGCTTTACTAGAAATTTCTTATCCCGCAAGTTTGTCTAGCTTTAAATGCCGCAAGCGTAGTGGGCGGTGCTACGAGTATGGCCCGTTTGCAAAACATGGAAGTATAGGTCTTGGTGCTACTCCTTAGTGTTATTTTGCTTATTCAGCCCAAGGATGGTTTATATAGCCTCGCCTGAACCGAGTTATCAATGACTTTAATTGCGCGGGTGCTGATGCTTGGTTCAGGTGATGCTGACAAGTGATAAATATTGTATGCAAACGTGATTAACAGAAGTGAAGAAAGATGATTAACAAAAATATATATAAAAACCACCACACAAGGTACAACCAGAACTACTGACAAGACCAGAATAAAATAAGCTAATTCAACCTTTCCCTTGGTGCAAAAATACTACGAAAAAGTAATATATTCCTACCCGAGACCAACTCGGTCGAGGTCTTTGAGTAGGCATATATGGGGAGAAGGAAGCCCGTGAGAACCACTTCCTTCCACTCCCTCCCACTGTTCACCATCGTCCCTCCGGCATCCAAATCCTTCCTACTCTACCTTTTCATCACACCCATACCATAGGCTACCTAAAATAGAAGCAAGCGTCCCATCGGTTTCTCCCCCATTTCCTGGCACATCAATTAACCCTAACACCACTGACAATCATGTACTTCGGCAAAGTGTGTTTCACTTATTTCTTATAATGATCTCAATTGTGTAAGAAAACATTGTACAATTTTTACCAAATTGGGCCTTGCTTATAGTTGTACCGAAAAGGGCTGAGATAGGACAATCTAGTTACCCATCACTTATTCACTAAAATTGGCTTGAAGACCCGCTGAAAATGCGTTACTTCGTTGTTCCGCTATTCACGAATAAGCGATTTTCCAATAGTGGAACTTCAGTGTGATTTTTCGTAGCTCTATGCACTTGTATTTTTGTCGTATGCCTTACGATTTTTGGGATGCCTGAAACAAATTTCAGGCATCCCAAAAATCGAAGAAAGAATGAAGCTACTAAACGTCAAATATTTCACCAGGATTCAGATGTATGGGAAAAACCATATCGTCCATAAATCCCTGATGCAACATTCTACTCCAAAAGTCCGTAGCAAAAACAGACGCCCCCCTTCTTCCTTTGGAATCTTCGAAGAAAACGTAACCTCCTGGAACGAAGACAGCCTACCAGACTGCACACCTTACCCAGAATCAGCACCCTGGATTATGAACAAAATCTGTGTAGAAGACAGCATGATAGACTGCAAGAAGGACCAAATCCCCCAACAATCTGTTGTCCAAGAATTCCTACTCCTCAAATACCAGCAATATCGTGATCACCTGGAGATCTACACGGACGGCTCCGTCAGAGACCAGAAAAGCGCAGCTGGGGTCTACCCAGCGTACAACATGAAGATACAGCATAGGCTGCCTGACAGGTCATCAATCCTATCAGCAGAACTGAAAGCCATCGATTTAGCCCTCAATGTCCCCATCCAGATCATCCCAAACATCCAAGAAGGTTGTAGTCTTCAGCGACTCAAAATCCTTACTGCAACTGATCCAAAACACCAAGTGGGAGACAGGTGACACCGATCTGATATCCATCAGAAAAAAGATCCGGAGCCTAGAAGGAATAGGAGTAAAAACATCTTTCCAGCTTATACCGAGTATTACCGAGTCACTGTGGTATCAGCGGAAATGAAGTTGCAGACAAGACTGCCCAAGAAGCCACTGATAGAGAAAGCCCTTCTGCCAACAAATTATCCACAGTCAGAGATGTCATAAGAAACAGACTACTCCAGACACTGCAACCCCTCCCAAAAAAGCTCAAGTCACCCTTCTGATCACGCAAAGCAAGTACTACGTTCTTCCGCCTAAAAAGCCAAGTGGTATCTCTAAATAAGGAACTATTCAGATGGAAGCAGTCACCATCACCATTATGTAGATTTTGTCATATATGGGAAGAATCTCTCCAGCATGTCCTCTTTGAATGCAGAATGCTATCAACCAAGAGGAAGAAAGTGATTTCAACTTTCAGATTATACGGCCTTGATCTGAAAGCCCAAACTCTAAAATACACGACGAAACTGGAGAAAACCAAGGAGCCAGCAGTCTTTAACGAAGATCTCGACTTCCTTGCAGAATCAGACGTTCAGATTTAATTCAGTGAAGTGGATGCAAAGTGCTCCCCAAGACCGAAGTGCATTCGAAACCCATAGTTTCGGAAGAAGAAGAAGAAGTCGGAAAGGGTTCGTGGATCCCGATGACTATACATTGGAAGGAAGGAAGGACGAGAAAAATTTGTGATTTTTTTTTTGTTCAGGCACTAAGCAATCTTCACCAATCTCACCATTGACCACTGAAAAGCCGCATTTGTATTGAGATTGAAATTTCTCGCGTCATAGTAGAGTTTGTTGTGGGGACGGCTGCAGATATTCTAAACGTCATAGCTACAGTAGATAGTGGAAAATAAATCCCTTTGCAGAATCCAAATAATTCAGTGTATTCAGCTGAATGACAAAAAGTAAGTTGGCTTTTCAGTTAAACTTCAACTAATAAGACAGAATGAGATATATAACGTTTTCTGTTTTTTGTCTCTTTTTTTCTCTTATACTCCATCTGTTTGTTTTCGATGGGAAATAAATGATATATAACTTTTTTCGACCAGGTATGTAATGCTAATGTATATCCTACTATGACCCATGGTCAGTTATTTTACGATAATCTTCACACAGAAAGTTAGCGGTAGGTATGAGAGGATGATATAAGTCATATCAGCCTCCAGAGAGGATGTTATAAGTCATATCAGCCTCCAGAGAGGATGTTATAAGTCATATCAGCCTCCAGAGAGGATGTTATAAGTCATATCAGCCTCCGGAGAGGATGATATAAGTCATATCAGCCTCCAGAGATGATTTTTGTTCGAAAAAGTTATAACAGTTAACACACCTTCACCTCGGTTGATATCTGAATAACAACCTCGACGGCCATTTAAGCCTTCGGCTCGGATAGGTTATTATGACCGTGTTATTTTCCCATACCAGCCTCGATGTCTGAAGTTAACCTTTAATATACATGGCAAAATCAAGGTTTTCGTCAAAGCCATAAAAGTTTATCTGAATAGTGGAGCAACTAAGGAACGCATTTTCGTCGGGTATTCAAGCCTATCTAGAGTGTCGGATCTTAGCCCTATTTGGTTAAACTAAAAAAAAAAGTGAAAAGAAGAGCAAAAAGAAAGATCCACCGAACAAAACACAAACTGAAACTTGGCGATGAAAAATTCTACAAGGACACAGGAAGGTGAAGTAAAAATGAACGTCGGACTATGTTCGTAATAGGAGAGTGAATTCAATAACATTGTTTAAAGCAGTCATACACTCATTTCTGTCAAACATTCAGTTTACTTTTAGTATGTTAGTATCTTACTCCTCTCTTTGGGTTTTAGTGTGTCCACATGGTTATATGTTGAGTATTTTTTTTGTTCAGTTATATGATGATTGTTTTACATCTGATCGCATTAAACAGACCTGTCAGCTTAGGCTAAATAAATACTTTTGTTTTTTCACTTTTTGAATTGCAGGTTGAAATTTACGCTACTATCACTTAAAGCAAGATCGAACGACTGAAGCATGCAATTCCTTGCTGACTCGCCACTACCTCATCTTACCATGCAAATAGACAATAAATTTGTGTTGTTATGTAGTCATTTGATGACTCAAAGACTGCTGATTCGCTGTTAACTCGTTTTGTCATGTGAATAGCTAGTACATGTATGTTCTTAATACACACCTCTTACTAGAAATGATCTTTTCCCTATGAAATGAATCAGAAAAAGAGTTTTCGAAAATGCCATTACTTTCCACCTAAAAACAGCGATTCTCTTGTTAGCGCTTGCCGACTATATACAGCCTTCCTGCTCTCCGACACGGCGGTTGGGCGCAAAACGTTTGAAAACTGAACGTGCCTTGGTTAAAAAGTGGAAAAACTAAGCAAGTAAAAGAAGTAACAAACAGAAGATTATCACATCCTTATGCATGTAAGAGTTGTCAGTGGACGTTGAAAATTCCGGCAAACTTTTCGTTGAGTGACGGGGAAACTCGGCAAGGCCGAAAAAGCGCTAAAATTCGTAGTTACGAAACGAAACAATGGAGAAAGGTCGGGATTTTAGATGCTTATAATTCCATATAGGAGCTAGGTATATTATAAAAGGCAGAATAAGCAAGAGGGGTCCTTTAAAGATGGTTGTCTTTTTCCTTTTTATTCATTCAATTCATAAATTTACTTGCAACGACAAACTGTCCAATATGGGCTTGTACAAGTAGCCTACATAACATACCCTTTAATACTTCGGGAAAGAGAACTTGCTTACCCATGTTGTATTTTCTTTCAGGTAGCATCCCTTAAACTCGATCGTGTGGGGAGACTTCAACTGTTTCAAAAATCGGATTTCTTTTAAAATATCCTGCCACTTTTCTGCACTTTGCTTGCCAATGAATGACATCTTCTTAATGGCAACCACTTCTTTTGTGACTGTATTTCTGGCATAGTACACAGCACCAAACGATCCATGTCCAATTTCCCGCAGGTCGTCAAACATCCGTTCTGGGTCATCTTGGAAAAACAGCTCTGCTACGTCTGGGTCTTTCAGACTCCCAGGCCTGGAATAATGGAGTGACGTGAAACATTGCAAGCCTGATTCGTAAAGAATGTTGCAGATTTTGTACCTAATTAGGCTTTAGGTAAGACTAATCTCTTACCTGGGCCTTGCCTAGGCCCATGTCTCAGTGCCAGGGGCATTACTAACCTTTTACTATTGGGGGGGAAGGGGGCATCAGTTTGCTCTGATGGACTAAAAAATTTGCCGACAAAACGTGCCAGGAAACATTTCCCTCAAGCACAGAATAGAACCGGTGTAAAACTAACTTCAATGCATCAGGTGAGATAGTTCCTTTAATGTGAATGCATATATTTAAATTCTTATATTCGGCTTTTTGTTTCAGCTTTCACTGAAAAGCAAAGTATAGTACTGAGACAGTACCCACAACAAGTTAAAGTGCAGCAGGCCAAATTTGTTTAATCTGCCTTTGTTCTAAAAAAAATCAGCTATACCTACAAGTTTTAGCTTTTAATGTGTTTCAAATCCCCAAGAATTTTAATCCTAAAACACCAATTAAGGAAACACCATTCTTCCAAATAGAGAACACAATATATACTATATAAGTCAGGAACTGTGCTTCAGTTCTTTTACTTGTACCCTCCAAACCCAAAGAGTACACGAAATAATAACCTTTCCAACCACAGACCAAAATGTCAAAATCGTAACTCTATCACGATGCAACAAAAATAGGCACTGACCAGACTACTGTGCCTGTCCTGTACCAATTCAACTTTCATTAAATAAAAGTTTGGTCAGAGTCCATATATTTCCTGTCTGATCTGCCTATCCAAATTGCAGTACTATAGTCTTCAATTATTTTCTCACAGGCTGGCATACAGCTGGTTTATAGCAGAGGTATCAATCACTTAACTTTATTCCAACAGAAATGACATGAATAATGGAAAAGAAGAAACAAAGCACTGAAGAACATAAAAATGGTTGTTTAATGACTGCCAAATGGGTGAATGAAAAAATATAGGCGTAGAGGCAAGCACAATTAGCTAATTATCACATTATCATTATCACAAGTGTGACAAGAGACACTTGTGTGATCTGGAGAATTTTAGTGAATGTATAACAGTGACTCTACACTTGCACAGAGCTGACACTGCAAATACTCAGAAGCCAAAAGAACCAACAACAGGCTATGCGTTGTTGAAGCCCACTTTATTATTCTGCATAGCCTTAGCAGTCCAGTTAATCACCATACAAAGTGCAAAATAAATATTATGGAATGTCTGAAAAAGTTGCATCCCAACAGCTATGTCAGCTATATGAAACTTACTGCTAGAAAGGTGCACAGCTTAGAGGGAGGGCATGAATTTGGGCTAAACAAGAAAAGCAACAGTCTCCTACTGCTAACTGGGCTTGGTACAGTCAGCCACAAACCCTTGATTTTTGGATACCTATGCCAAATGCTGGGTACTTCTAACCCTTAGCATAGCCTATGCCTAATGCTTGATACACTATGCCAAACGCTGGATAGCTGTTGGTACTCTAACCCTGACCTACCCCACTACAGATGAATTCTGATTGGTTGATTTCTGAGCTTCACTCAAATCATCAATATTTTACTGGGTTCAAGTATCCAGCATTTGGCATAGTGTGTCCAGCGTTAGGCATTAGTGTATACCAAATGCTTGGTATAGGCTTTCCCAATATCAGGGGTTTGTGGTAGACCGGCTTGGTAAAGTACCCTACAGTAGGAGTATATTTCTTCAAAACACTTCTCCAAATTTCAGCTTTGAGACTTTGAGTGTTCCAGCTTTCTTTTGTCTTGACATACATAATGCCATCAAACTCTTTAAGTGAAACTAGGAGTAATTACCTCAGGAGCATAGCATCAGGACTCACATCTTAGATTGATCCAAAGTGCAATTTACGGTTATTCCTCAGGAACTTGCAAAGAACTGTCCAGAAACCATCAACTTCAACCTGACTTCACCAAGAACAAGAACTAACCTAGCCACTATGCTAAACACCAGTCACTACACTAAGCCCCATTAAGCTCAGGCACTACTAGAAATATGACAATTTCACCACCCAAAACAAGTTAAATATTCTTTGAGCCCAAGCTGACTTTGAAACATTTATTCAAACAATGTTTACAACGCATATGTCAGCTACGATTCTTCATCAGCAATATTTCGGCCTTTCTTGGCAAGGGTCCTCGTCAGTCCTCAATCCAGTCCTACCTCTATTCAAACAATGTTTACAACGTCGCGTCAGCTATGATTCTTCATCAGCAATATTTCAGCCCTTCTTGGCAAGGGTCCTCATCAGGCTGTCAATCCTTTGGGTCCATCAGTCCTCAATCCTCTGGGTCCTGACGAGGACCCTTGCCAAGAAGGGCCGAAATATCACTGATGAAGAATCGTGGCTGACGTATCCTTTGTAAACATTGTTTGAATACAAAACAAGTTAAAAAATATCTGTAGAAAAACAGCTGCAAATTGGCAGGTTTATTTTTTCCATTCACCAACGATGTCCCTGACTCTGACATTCAACAGCCGAATATTGCTAGCAAAGCATCATAGCCGGTCTGTTTCCTTCAATGACATTGACCCCGAAGATTGACAGCCTGATGTTGACCCTTGCCAAGAAGGGCTGAAATATTACTGCTAACTAAAGCATCGTAGGCTAGCTGACATATCCATTTTAAGCATTATTTAAATAAATGACATATCCGTTGTACCCATTCCTTGAATAGCTGTAACAGTGTAACTTGGCTTCCGTGTTGGACAATTAGAAGAAGTCAATACAATTAGAAAGAAGAAGTGAGACTGAGAAGTTTAAAATAATAGCCAATAGGGGAAAATCTCAACAAGGCAGAGGCGTCATTTGGGGGGGGCAGGGGGGGGCAGCTGCCACCCCCTGGCTTTCCAAGGGGGCCCAAAGCTACCCATGAAAAATCATAAAATCAACAGGAAACAAAGTTATTTGACAGCATTATACAACAGACAGTTGCGTAAAACGAATTTCAAGAAGGTCATCCCAAGCTTTGACCTTTATAAGCCGAGCTAATGACCCATTGTTCAGGGATAATTTTATAGGTAGATGAGCGTAGTTCGGTTTTTGAGGTCAGATGTGTGTCAGAAGAGGTAAAGAAAGGATATGATATTTGCATAATGGCGTCCAAGCCCCAGTTATCAGGAGTGCAGAAATAAAAACTATCAGCTGCAAGAAAAGACGAAGAGAAAAGGTCCCAGCCAAAACTCAGTGCCTTCTTCAAGAAACCAAAGCTGGATTTAGTTGTTATAACGGCAAGGAACTTTTTTCCTTTGTCTTTGCTTTTCTCCAACCGTAAATATTCAGCTTTTAGGCCCGTATAGAGAGATACAGGGCCCTCGGAGCCCCACCTTTTTAAGTAGTTTTGCTTAAATCATACTTTATTTTTACATTTGACATACCTTAACGGCAATTAGACAAGCAGACTTAGAAATGAAAGAGACAAGTACCGGCTGTATTTTTTACGTCTGGATATAAGACGATATCACACTGCTACGTGGCAATGTTGCAGCTATTTCCACACATTTTCTACAGTAAAAGACTGCCGTGTTCTTATCTAAGAAAGAACAACTGGCTATTCCCATTCGGTACTTTTCTGACGGCGTGGTCAAAGAGCAGGCGATTGGCTGTTATCACATGCAGCGACTGGACGCTGCCAGTTTCCGACTTCATTTACAATGAGGTAAAAGATGCATTCACTGCCATGCCCACAGGCTAAACCTCGTCATTGGTGATTGCGTGAAACAGCTCGGAGAGCTTTCGTCTTTCTTTTCTGTTTTACAGGGCATTTATGCTTTTATTTCCAATAGCAACACTAGGTATCAGCTGTTCGTTGAAGCCCAAAAGTCTGCTAACCTTCCTGTTCTTCAACACGAAAGAACTGCTATCACGAGGTGGGCCTATACTCTGTATGGCTAAGTCCAAAACACGCCAGTGATTCTCAGGAAGAAGGAGTAAACGTGTCCGTAACGACTCAGACTCAACGACTCAAATCCTGAGTCAGCGCAGCTTTGACACCGTTTCTTCCTTTCTTCCGCAGGTACCCGGAGATTCTGCATCGGCAGGGAGAGATAGTCATCAAGAGTATTGGTATCGCTCTGTGTCAAAAGTGTCAAGTGTCAAAAAAAGGGCTCTAGTTTCCCTTCAATCAATATGCATTGGAGATGGGCTTACCTGACAATGGGAGGCATTTTCCTTCTTAAACGAGCATCAGTTATCTGACATTTCTCAAGCTTCTAAATTCATTTCCAATCAATCCAAAGAACAACCCTAACTTGACGGACAAGTTTTCGGTGTCAATACGCAAGAATAAACACTGATGAAAGCTTACGCTTCTGGTTCATGCTACGGAGGCAGCGCTCCAGGAATTTTCTTTTCGCATTTTGTTACTGACGGAAACCTTTCCCTAACCAAAACAAATAACAAAAACAAAATAAAAGTTGTTTGTTATTGAAGGATTAGAAGGAGCATAGACAAGAAAGTCGAAGCTCCATTATACGACAAAACTACTTGAAGAACTAAAGTATTATAAGATACGGATGCAAGTTTACTTAACACAGTAGCACGAGACTGTTGGAGTAAAACTGCTAAATAAAGCTCGAGTGTCTACTAGGAACATCAACAGTTCAAACAAACCAGCATCAACTGATTAAAAAAAAAGTTGGTTATACAGAAGGTAAGACTAATAAGAAGGCCCAAGGCACTCCTTGCTAATTAATGTCAGTGGGACAGTGGTGTAGGCCAATCTAAACTAAGTTGTATTGTAATTCCATATGCTTGACATCATAGGCATTTGATCTGTTTTACGTCAGAAGATAAAAAATTGTAGTTTATTCCTATCGGTGAATAGATATTTTAATATACATAGAGCCGATCAGCCAGCGAGGCGCCGGTTGTGTTTATATTTATTAAAAGACCTAGGGACAATCAAATCCTATGTTGGGTCCTAAATCAAGCGACATCACTGAGTAGGTCATAATTTTACGGAATTCTGATAGAATTAAGTCAACACCTGTAGGCCTAGTCCACCACAAATGTCTGGTGTTTGATCAGTGTTTGATAGGCAGTGCCAACCCTTGAATGCAGTGCCATCTTTTACTTTTGGTGGCCATCCGTGCATTTTGGCCCAAGTCAAAAACGTAAAAACGCCAACACATTAGCACACATGATTCATGGTCAAGTCAAGCCCCACTAAGGTCACATCTGAGCATAAGTTTGGTAACTTAAATGGTGATGGTGCAACATAGCTGATCACACCTGAACCTGAGGCGTGTTCTCTACGTTCCCTGAGCAGGTGCATGATGACTGGGGGGAGGGGGATGCTCCCCCCCCCAACACTAAGGCTCAGCCAGTTGGTAAAAGATAACCGAAGCGGCGCGGTTTTTCGCCAAAACAGTTGATTTTTTTCATTAAAACAGTCAATTTTCTTGAAAATCAGTTGATTTCTCTTCAAAACAATCTTTTTTTCTGAAAATCAGTCGACTGTCATTTTTTTTTCTTGAAAAGAGTTGTTTTTTCTGCAAAAACAGTCGGTAAAAATTACCAGCCAGTCTGTAAATTTCTTGGCCCCCCACCCTAACATTTTGGCTAGTAATGCCTCTGTCCCTGAGGACTCCTTTTGAGGAGTCTCTGCATTTTTGTGTTTCCCAGGGACTCGCTCCCCATATTCTGGTGATCACCAGGGACAGCGAATACTCAGATTATCATTCACCATCACCAAAAAGGACTCCCTTTCAGATTCGGAGGGGAATGCAATGAAAATTAATAAAAAACAATCAGAAATCCAGACTAGTTTCATCAGCTGCATTTTTTTTTGTGATAGATATTCCTTCAATTTTTTTGTTGAACAAAATCCATTTTGGAAGCATAATTCTTGTTTTTCCGTAAGCGGAGTCTGTATGGAGTGACTCCCTCTATTCTCGCCATTCCTGTTGATTCTTGGGGATTTGGCGTGGAATGGCGAGAATACGCCTCTGGATCATGTTATGTAACAGTAGCATGATTTCTGAACAATTTACATGGATCGCTTGGCCTCTCGTCTCCCCTGGTCCCCCAGCCAAAATTGGTTACACTCAAGATGCTTGAGTGTAACCAATTTTGTAATAGCCTAGCCTCTGGCTATATATTTCAGTATCCCTGATATTCTGTAGGCGATCAAAATGGTTGTTTTCTGCATTATGCTCAGATCATCAGTATTTTATTTTGTTAGGGTGCCCAAAATTTGGGTGATTCCAACCGACATTTGTTACTGTCACTGGCTCTGCATAGGGTGAGCTGGGGTAATTCCAGACACTTGATGAACTTTTTTTTGAAAAAATTCCCTTTAAGTAGGTATTGCACTGAGCTATAAAATTGGCCTTCTGATACCGGATTTTTACTTAATTTATTAAAAATTCCAAAAACACAAAAAGTTGCCTTCATGAAGCTACGACGTAAAAAGATGCAGAGTACATACAAACAACTCCAAAGAGAAAAATTGGCGCGTTTTCACGCTTTTCGGCTCCTTTTTTTTTCATAGATACGGCATCACTAGCCTTTAACATTTGCAGGATCTTTCCAGATTTACCAACAGGACTTAATTAATCGCAAAAAATGGCATTGCTGCATAGCGACAATGTCGCTAACGGCTGTACCCAGGACTAATTAAGGTGCCGCAGGTGAAATTTTTTAATCCGCCTTTTTTTTCTGGCAGCATTTAACTACTTCCCATGAAAATTAGCTTTTAACATGGTTCAAGCCCCCCAAAATTCCAAGCCTTAGATGCCAATTAAACGACGCACCCTTCGTCTAACTAGAGAAGACTGCGAAATGCGCAGCAGGCGAAATTTTGTGGAAACACTGATGATAAAAGTGCCATTTTGCGATCCCAAGATTACCGATTTAACCCAGAGCTGTCTAGCAAAACGAAAGGGGCGATCCAGGTTAAAGTAAATGAAAGTACACTTGTTCGGATTTACAGCAAACAAAAGTAGGCTAGTTTTCACGTCAAGAGACGTGCTTATTCCTGAAGTAGGCTACTGCATCCTAAGAAGTAAAAAAATGAATAGCAACCAGGTAAAGCTACCGTAAATGGTAAAGAACGAGAGCTAAGTAAATGCCACTTAAGTTACCGAACTCAATGACTCGGTTGAACCAAATAATGAAATCGTACTAAACCGAAAAACTAACTAAAAAAATAAGGAACAGATTGAAGGCGGTATAGCAACCGGATTTCATAATGGAATAAAACTCTTTTTAGAAGCATCAAAGTCGGCAAGTCTAGTAATAGAAACGTACTAACGAAAAATCCGGTGAATTACCGAATTCGGTAATGAATCAGAACCAAATGAATCTCACCGAATTTAATTATGAAATGGACTGACCGAATGCGACCGTATCACCGAATTCGGAAAAGAATAAGACCAAATAAACAGGCTAAATCACCGAATTTACCCAGGGACGGACCAAATGCGGCGAAATCTATGCAGACTGAATTAAAGATGGATGAATTATCGAATTCAGTCACGAATCAGAACCAAACGACTCTGATTAATGACCGAATTATGGAATGGACTTACCGAATGCGATAGAACAGATACGGTAAAAAAGTCCGGTCAATTACCGAATTCGCTAACGAATGAGACCAAAGAAACAGGTTAAATCACCGAATTTACGAGGGACGGACCGAATGCAGTGAAATCGATGCGGACTGAACAAAATTTGGATGAATTAATAAATTCGATAAACAAAGGGACCAATAAACACAATAAATCACCCAATTTGGAAATACGGGGACATACGATTTTATGAAAAAGGGGTTTTCGGGTTTTGACCGAATTTTTCGCCTTCGACCTAGGTCCTAGTGAATTTTTTCTTAATTTTTTTCTGACTTATTTTGTCTTTAGAATGGTGGAAGAAGGTGCTGATGTAGCTACCACATTAAGTATCCAGGAGAAGGCATCAGTGGATGCCAAGTCTGCTGCACAGTATGTGCTGAGTCAGAAGGGAAGGAATTTAGATTCTGCCACAGATTACCTGAAGCACCTTCGAACCAGTTTATTCAGAGAGCTGTGTTTAACTGAGCTGCCAAGCCCACTGTGTCTTGATGACCAAGGACAGTTGTCACGATCTAGCACCTTTCAGTCCAATTCTTCCGAGCCAGAAGTGGAATCCCCATCTCCAAAGTTTGGAAATAAGGGTTTTTTCAGAAGATTGTCTTTCAAGGGATTGAGGAAAGGAACAAGATTATTTCTGAAACAGAACTCTGATGAGTTGGAACTGAACTCAAACGTTGGTGACAAAGGAGTAAAAAACAAGGTCAGTAAAATTCTTGTGGAGTGTGTGAAGGAAGGAATTGTGAGCTATTCAACAAGTGATAACATGGACGGTGAAAACCGTTGGGAGAAGAGTCGAATGATCCTTTTCAGAACCAGTGCAGGATCCATGATTGAGCTGTACTCTCCCCCAAAAGCATCTAAACCAAGGTGTGGGATGTTCTCTGTAGATATTACAGAGGCTCGAGAAGCAACAGAACTCGAAACGCCGGATCTCGTCAACACTTTTGTGTTGAAAGTTGAGTGCGGAATCGAATATGTGATTGAAGCCAAAGATGAGAACGACATGATTCAGTGGCTACAGGAAATAAAAAAAGGAATGAGGGTGCCCAACAGAAGGTAAATAATAGAGAGTTTATACGGATAGGCTGTAGCTTTTCTGTTTTTGCACAAAAAAAGAGTGATAACATTTGCTCCTCTTGCCCCACCGTAAAGCTACCACCCAGGTGCGTCGGAACAAATAAACCAGATAAGAAGAAGAGAAAGACAAAGAAAGGAAAAAAAAACTATTGAGCTAACATGAAACGAGAGCTACGAGCTCGTATGGCACTTGTTACGGAAAGGACATTTAAAATGGTAAATTCTCGGAAATGGCCCACTGGCTTGTTCCTACGAAACCATATTTTCAGGACTTGTTACGTTAAAGTGACATTTAACATGGTAAATGGTTCACTGGTTTGGTACTACGCGGGAAACGATATTCTCGTTCCCTCCATCGTGGCATAATGTGAATCAGACCCATAAAGGGTAGGCTAAATCTAAGGTATCTACTCCTGCCACCCAAGTTTTACTCGATTCGGTGCATTTCTGGGAAATTTCCGGTAAAGCCTATCTCCCTCCAACTCCCACACCGAGGTTGTATCCGATTTTGACAATATAAATATCACACTTAGGGCATTTGCTCTTACCACCCGTCAACTTTCGGTCTTATCTGAGAACTTCCGGAAAATTTTAGGTGCTCTCGTTCAACTCCCACTGTTGCTAGATACGATCGGACATATAAATTTACGCGTTGGGCATTGGCTTGTAGCACCCATAAAATCGAACCGGATCCCAAGATGCCAAAAAGTCAGTGAGGGGATACCTATGAGTTCGTAAAGTTTGTCCGTCCGTCTGTCTGTTAGCACGATAACTCTCGAAGGGGTTGAGGTAGTTTGTTCAAACTTGATGTGAGGATGCATTGGGTCAAAGTACAGTCAAGTTCGTAGATGGGCGTCGTAGCTGTGTATTTAGGGGTAGGGAGGTGATTTCAAATCGAAGGGCAAACAAATTTTTTTTTAAAGCTAATCAGGGAGAGAAGCTTCGGCTTAACCTCTTTTTCTGTTAATAAATAAATAATCAGATATTCGATTAAGGTGTGATGATACTTCATGAATCCAGATGTGAAACTTACTTTGTCGCGGACAAATAGTTCGCCGGGAATCCAGCCAAAACCGGAAAACTGTTAATAGAAAGAGTTATCTTTCAATATGCTTGGTATAGGGGTAAATAGATATGCTAACTCCGTTTTTTCAACTCTGTTTTCTTGTTGGACTGGTAGTTCGCCCGGAATCCTGAAGAAGGAATCACTGAACAAGGGCCGACGATCGGCAGGGCCAGGTTCGTCTTTTTTTATTTTAAAGGCCAGCCATCTTTCGAAAATTTCTGAAAGTATGGCTCGGACGTTGTCTTTGTTGTTCCGGGTGTTTTGTTTGTGAGCGTGTTCCACCCTTTTAACAATAGTAACTTCTAGTTACTATTTTCGTTCCAACCTCGTAAAAAGTTACTACGCTAACCGATCCAACCTTCTCGAAAAAGTAACTAATAGTAACTATTTGCTTACCATGCTCGGGAGCGTAGTAAGCGTGGTTACTACGCATCTCTGTAACGTGATTGGTCGGATTCGTCCGTGGCATGATACTCTGCTGGAATATTGAAAGATCGTTCCAGCCTTGACGGCAAAAAGCCAGAATTCGTGACGTCATGCGTAGTAACTACGGTAATTAGGGTGGAACACGCTCTGTAACTTCGATGCTCTCCATTGATTTTTGTAATTTGTTGATACAAATTGTTTTAAGCCGTTAAAATGAAAAGTTTTGGATCCACAAAAAGTTGAAAAGTCGGCCTAAAATGTTTGCCAAAGGTTTCGACGGATCCCCAAAATTTAATATTGATCCAGACAATTGGTCTTGCAAATATCCGGTCTTCGCCAGACTAGTTGAACATAATTTTAAAAAAAACGGAAATATGTCCTCCAACAATACTGATCCAAAAAAGTGCCGAACGTGGGCCATTCTCCCTTGCACCGATTTTTTCATCTGCCTCTCACTCGTTTTCGAAGCGGATCAGGCTCCCGCTTATTGGTTCCGAAGAGTTCATTGGTCAGAATGGCCGGTTATAAAACTTTCGTAGTGTTTCTCGTCAAAGCCAAGAGGGCCGCTCCTTTTTTTTTTAGAAAACAATTTTTTAGAATGCAGTTTCAAGGGAGTCAATATTTAGAATACATTATGATATTTGTTTACATCAAAGCCCAGGTTCCATAGCAAACAAGACAAAGAAATATAAATACAGAAAGAAACTAACACACTAGTTGCGTTTTTGCTGATACCACGGTAACTGGATCTGCAATTAGTCGTTTTTGCAGTTATCGTGGTATCTGATATACGGTGCTCTGCAAAAACGACTATTGCCGAAATTGCACTTTTCGAAGTCATCCAAAAAGAAAAACAGATATCCAGTTACATCACTAAATGCTAAAGTTCTTTCTCACCAATCTGACAAAATTTGATGAAAGTGAGATGACTCTTCAGACACCAAGACCAGTTACCACGGTCGGACCGTAGTATCTGAATATCTGATACCACGATAACTGGCCAGATACCACGATAACTGCAAAAACGCCTTTTGACCGTGGTATCAGATACCACGATAACTGCAAAAGCGACTTTAGACCGTGGTAACAGATACCATGGTATCAGCAAAAATGCAACCACTGTCACATCACAACCACTGAAACATGTGTCGTTTAGCCACTCTTTCCATCTAGCCACCTTTCCATGTGTAGACTTGTCTGTGGAATCTCGCACGGTTTATCACACTCTAAAGGTTGTCCGCATAATTTTCACCAACCAGCCCCCCCCCCCCCCCCCCCCCCTAATGAACTCCCCCTACAAGCAATAACTTTAGGACGGAGATTGACCAAATTTGGAAAAATTCTAATGAGCGACTAATGGAACAAGCGATGGTGGTATAATGGTGAGCATAGCTGCCTTCCAAGCAGTTGATCCGGGTTCGATTCCCGGCCATCGCAACCTTTTGCCTGTGGTGGAATATCGACCAAGACATCAAATGGCCTTTTGCTGCTGTATTTTTCCGTTTCCAGAAATCTTCATAAAAGGGCCAGGCTAATTCAGGCAGTAGTGAAAAGAAAGGCTGATCGGAGCTCGATTTGTAGAACATACTTCGTCAGGCTATACTCTATATGACTAAGTCCAAAACACGCCAGTGATCCTCAGGAAAAAGAGTAAACTTGTCCGTAACGACTCAGACTCAACGACTCAAATCCTGTGTCAAACAATCACGGCGATCTTTGGGAGTAGTTGTGACACCGCTTCTTGCTTTCTTCCGCAGGTACCCGGAGATTCTGCATCGGCAGGGAGAGATAGTCATCAAGAGTATTGAGGAAGTGCTATTGATAAATATATTGATTTCCACAAGATTTTCTTAGCAGGCGTTCTGGAACTAAAAATTGCAAATGTTCAACGGTAGAAGACGTCTGGCCTGCATTAAGTTTGATCAGAGTTCAGCAAGGCCAACCTAGTTCCGCTCCCTGCTCCCACCACGCTCCGAAGAAATCCACGAAGATGAAAGTCCCCAGCGGTAGGCTTCGATTGGGTTGGGTTGGATGTTGGATCCCCATAACCCGTAAACTATTATAGAAAACTACCGTTTTTACACCGTCGTAGCGCTTCGGGGATTTTCACCAATAATCGTATGTCTTCGTTTTGGGAACTAAAACGGGAAACAGTTTTGTCGGTAAAAAGCCGCCTTTTTGGGATCCCAAAACGTAAGTGGAGGGATACCTATGACATCGCAAAAGTTGTCCGTCTGTTAGCACGATAACTCTCCAAAGGAATGAGATATTTTGATGGAAACTTGGTGTGAGGATTCTTTGGGTCAATGGTAAGGTGAAGTTCGTAGATGGGTTTTGTAACTCTACATTTATGGGTGGGGAGGGGGTTCAAATTAAGGAGCAAACAAAATATTTTTAAACAGCTAATGTGATAGTCGATTATGGGGTAAGAAGACCTGCTGAACACGATGGTGAAAACCATTTTCTCGTGGACAAGTAGTTCGTCTGGAATCCGGCAAAAACCGGAAAGTTGGTTAAAGTAAAAGTTTCTTTTGAAGTTGATTATATGTTCGATTTAGGGGTGAGAAGACATGCTGAACACGATGGTGAAAACCATTTTCTCGTGGACAAGTAGTTCGTCTGGAATCCGGCAAAAACCGGAAAGTTGGTTAAAGTAAAAGTTTCTTTTGAAGTTGATTATATGTTCGATTTAGGGGTGAGAAGACATGCTGAACACGATGGTGAAAACCATTTTCTCGTGGACAAGTAGTTCGTCTGGAATCCGGCAAAAACCGGAAAGTTGGTCAAAGTAAAAGTTGCTTTTGAAGTTGATTATGTGTTCGATTTAGGGGTAAGAAGACATGCTGAACAGTTATGGGAAGTTAAAGTTTTGTTTGAAGTTAATTAGATGTTCTTTATATAGATAAGGGTATACGTTGAATTCTTTTCTGAATTTTCTTTTTTTGCTGGACAATTAGTTCGCTCGGAATTCGGCCGAAACCGGAAATTTGGCAGAAGTAAAGCAGGAAGTTTCGGTCAGTATCGTCAAGATAGATATGGGATATAGAGGTATGTCTGAACTTGGTTTTCTCGGATGATTAGTCTTGCAAAGACTGGATCTGGCGAAGACAAGACCCAATTGTCTGGATCAAATATTAGATTTTTGGGATCCTATCAAAACCTTTGGTCTTGTTCAGGTCTGATAACCGATTCAGATTCTTCCACTCTAGTTTTTCGACTTACACGTCTGTTGTTGAATAAATGGAGTGAGGAACTTCTGGTTCGCTGATTTGTCATTTGGTTACACTTCGTGGCTATGTGTGATATGTAAATTTAGTTAATTTGTGTATTTCCCTGTGTAAACGGCTATGTCTGAAGTAAATAAATAAACAATAAAAATAAAATAACCCTCATCTGTCTGTTGTCTTTGGCCCGCATAAGCGGTTATCTCTTCCCGTTTGCATGAAATGGGGGGGGGGGGGGGGTAGTGAGGATTTTGTGGATTCGACCCGAGATAGTGTTAAAATACTTAGTTGTATAGAGTAGTTTGTAATGTTTTATGGCCCGTCGGCTGGTAATGGATAAATAATATCATATTTGACGGTGCAAAACGGATTAGTCAGCTACATTTTTATTAGAGCTATATTTCGCCCTTCTTGGCAAGGGTCTTGGCAAATGAACTTGTGAAAAACAATTAAAGATTCTTCCTTAAATATCCGATTTTATGAACTTCTTCTTTGAAGTAACATAATGGATAATATATAAATGAATATTACTGTTATATTATAAATAATATAATGGATAATATATAAATGAATATTACTGTTGTAGGGTGAATCGCAGCACCTCTTCTATGAACAATAGCATCGACGGTGGCTCCAGGACCGGCACACTTCGAAGATTCGGTGAAGGCTCTAGTCTGTGTGTATCCAACGGGGTGACTTCAAGTGAGCAAGAACACACCAAGCCACCTTCCACCCTCGCTGAGCCAGCGGTGGTTCAAGCACCATCCCGCCCGACTTCCGTCCCGTCGGCGAACCTTGACTCCCTGGCCGCTGTTCGGCTTGAGGGAGTGGAGGCAGGTATGATAATATATTTCTTAAAGTTTAACTGAAAAGGGCTGAGATAGGACAGTTTAGTTACCCATCACTTATTCACTTAAATAGGCAAGAGCCAATGAAAATGTGTCAGAATTTCCACAAAGTTCCATCCCGATCTCTCCAGTCTAAGCGAGTCAAGTATTTTACAGTTTGTTAAATTAAATTGAATTTTAGTAAAAAAAAAAATCAGTTGTCAAAAACCGAGAAATAGGAAAACTGTAAGGAAATCGCAAGGAGAATAGAAATAAAAAACGCAACTATTTACAGTTATTAAATTATATTGAATTTTATTTATAACCAGTCTTGGTAAAGACGGAGTATGAATGAATTTTATTACGTGATTTAGCCTTACGGCATTTCACAACTAGACGGAGTATGGTAAAAGATAAAAAAAGAAGAAGAAAGAAACAACACAAAAACAACAACCAAAATAGTTAAAATTCAGTAATCCGAAACATCATGGACCTCCATTGGTGGGTAAATTACTGTTGATGACTAACTCTCCTTGCCGATACAAAATCGCCGGGTACCTAGCGAAAGAGCCAGAAGCGGTATACCTCGAGTATCACAGCTGCTCCTGAAGATCGCCGTGATTGTCTGACACAGGATTTGGGTTGTTTAGTTTGAGTCGTTACGGAGACGTTTACTTCTTCTTCCTGAGGAGCACTGGCGTGTTTTCCTCCATCCTGTTGATGGATCTCGGGACGGCTTGAGACGGATCAGCTATACGGAACTTCCTTGTAATTATTTATCTTTGTTCCAGAACTCTACTCGGCATTATTCGCCTACCCTTGGTTTCATGGTATGCTGTCCCGATCGGAGGCAGCTCATCTCGTGTTGCAAGACGGACAAGCAGGTCACGGAACTTTCTTGGTCAGACAAAGCGAAACGAGGAGGGGAGAATTTGTCCTGACTTTCAACTTTCAAGGAAAGGCTAAGGTGAGCCCCAAATTTAGAATAATAATACGAATTTATTTGTAACCCGCTTATCAGTATCAGAGGAAGTAGTTCGCGTCCCACTGCGAAAGTCGGTTTGTGTAAGTAAGTAAGTAAGTAATTTATTTCAGATCCGCCATTTTAAAAGCCCAGTATATAGAATAAAATAAAAGAATTAAATAAAACATAACAAATATAAAATACAATTTTTCATTCTTCGGCCAGAAAAGAATGTTCAGCAGTGTTGGGGCAAGCACTTCAGATCCGTACATAAGTATTAAGTATCAAGTTCTTCCAGATTTTGTACTTAAGTAACAAGTATTAAGAACCTGACAACCAGTATGTTGAGTTTTAAGTACGTGACTTATAGTTAAGTAGTACTTTAAGTACTACACATTTTCAGTACTGCACGTTCAGATGACATAGTCTTCGCAGCTTTGGGTGGAGCTCCCGACATCTAGTAGTATGCTTTACAAGGTGCAGTGTACTTCACAGACTGCCTCAGTTTCCTAAGTTATTTCCTGAAGTCTTTTAATTGTTGAATAGATGCTGTCAAAGAAGCATTTCATGCAGATCGATGTGATCTAAGCAGAAAGTTGAGCCCTTCAAGTACCTAGTTATTCTACTTAACTAATAAGTAGTAATTACTCCAGGAAAGATGTACTCAAGTAAAACTGAAGTAATGGAATGTACAAAGTACCATGAGACGACTTTCCATATGAAATCAGCGATTTTCTTGTTAGCGCATGTCGACTCGATCCAGCTTCCACGCTCTCGACGGCTGTTCGCAAACCATTTGAAAATTGAAAGCGCCGTGATTAAAAAGTGGGGAATAACGACCAAAACAAAAGAAGTCCAAAACAGACCGATGGACCTCATGGCAAAAGAAGTCCAAAATAGAAGATAGAACTGATAGCCTACCATATCTTCCAAAATGAAAAATAATACTTTGAAGCTTCTTTTGTCTTATGTGTACAAGAGTTGACGACGGACCTTGAAACTTTCGGCGAAGTTTGCGTTGAGTGACTGGTAAAATTCGGCTCGGCCGAAAAAGCGCTGAAAAGTCGTACACTGTAAAAAAAAGAATCTTGCAGTATTTGCTATGGGATTAATTTTGTCTCTACTGAGATAAGATTATTTCTAATTTGGATTAATCTTGTCCCAGTAAAGACAAGATTAATCCCAGTAGCAAATAGTGCAGTTAACTTTAATCCTTACTCGGAAAACTATTTACAGTGTAGGTACAAAACGAAACAGTGACGAAAGGCGGGGATTTCAGGAGCTTATAGTTCCATGAGAGGAGCTAGAGGTAATATAAAAAGCAGAAGAAGCAAGAAAGGTCATACAGTGGAGGTATGCTTATTTGAACACTTTTTCAACTGTTCCACTACCCTGGCCTTGTTACTTGCATCTAAAACAATCAAATGGAAAGGAAAACCAACAAACTTGATGTCAGCTACACACAAGCTTGAAGTAGAAATTCAATTAAATTTCTTTAATTTTGAATTTACAAACAAGCTCCTTTTTTTGTTTTAGGCATCTGCAGGCACGGACCGCCATATTCTCCTTCTTTTTTTCTTGTTTCTTTTTTTTTTTGGGGGGGGGGGCAAAGGGCGCTTTGTTGATGGAAGATCGTTCATTTGTGGATTTTTCTTGTCAGTTTTCTTCTTCTTCTTTTTTCTCTCCTTCTTTTTGTTTGATTTGTTTGGTTTCTTTCCCTTAGGACTATATGAAAAAAGAATATGCCCCGCCCATTGCCAGGCCTTATGGTGGGTCCATAAAGAGTTAATAGTGTTCATTATTTTTGTATGAATAAACTAAACTAAACTAAAGCTAAACTAAACTAAAAAAGAAGGTGCGTTCCTCCTGGCAAAATATTCAAATTGTGAACGGAAAACTAGTTGGCAGTTGGGTCACTATCGGCTGTGCATCATCAAATATTTATCGTGAATGGATTACAAGTGTTCATAGTAAAAAATGCCTGGTTTGGGCTTTAGTTTTTCGTCGGTGATCGTTCACTGTTAGCAAACGTTCACATGAGCATACCTTTGCTGTACTTGAAGTACTTCCCTCCTGATGAAAAATTTATCTCAAAATAGTAGTATGAAGTTGTACGAAAAAGTAGCATGTAGTGCGAACTGATGCTACTACATGCTTCTATGTCAAGGCTACCGTGTTACAGCATTCTACTGCTATGCTACTATTAGCAAGACTGGATGCTACTATAGCAAGACAGATGCTACTAGATACTACTGCTTAAGATTGGTCCAGTCTGAGGCACAATTAATGATAGTATTCTTTACTATTACATATCAATACATGTAACTTTTTCGTACAACTATCATACAACTTCGCATGCTACAAATTTGTCATCGTGCTACACTGGAATGCAGAGGCGTTACTAGCCAAAATGTTTGCGGGGGGGGGGGGGGAAGGACTTTACCGACTTGCTGGTAATTTTTACCGACTCTTTTTGCAGAAGAAACGACTGTTTTCAAGAAAAAAACGACAGTTTCGAAAAAAAGGACTGATTTTCAGAAAAAAACGACTGTTTTGGCAAGAAATCGACTGTTTTGCTGAAAAAAATAAACTGTTTCAAAAACTGTTTTGCTTCGCGCCGACTCTGTTATTTTTTACCGACTGGCTGACAATATATTGGGGGGGGGGGGCTCCCCCCCCCCGGTCGTGACGCCCCTGCTGGTATGCACTTATGTTTGATCCCAGTTAATTTCTTCCAGCATCTTCGACTGACGATTAGTGGAGACGGTGGCTGCAAAGTCCAGCATTTGTGGTTTCCGAACGTCTTTGAAATGTTGGAACACTTCCGCATGAACCCCATACCCCTTGAATCAGGGGGTATTAGCGATGTAACTCTCACGGAATTTGTTGTCGCGACGCCGCTGCCATCTGTGGATAGAGCTAGTCCCAATGTAGAGGGGAGAAGGGCCCCCATCCCGGTTTCAAGAGAGGTGAGTCCACCGTTTGGAATTAAAATAATAATAATATTAGCTATCTTATTTGTAAATAATAGAATTTGTTGTCGCTACGCCACTGTCATCTGTGGATAGAGCTAGTCCCAATGTAGTTCAATTCAGTTCAATTCTATTTATTGCTAAAACGTGAAGCGGACAAGCCGAATATTCGTTTGGTCGTCAGTAAAAATATATATACAGTTTACAGTCAACACTCATGGATTAATTTGAAATAAAAGTAATCGTCCGATACATTTAATAAAAAGAGTTAACCTAGGGTTAACTAAATGTAGATGGGAGAATGGCCCCCATCCCGGTCTCAAGAGAGGTGAGTCCACCGTTTGGAATTAAAATATTAATAATATATTTAGCTATCTTATTTATAAATAATCCTTCAGCCCAAGCTGACTGGGAATCATATTTAAAGTTTAACTGAAAAGCCAACTTTTTTTTTTGTCATTCAACTGCATACACTGAATTATTTGGGTTTTGCAAAGGGATTTTTTGCTTTGCACTATCTGCTCCAGTTATGACGTTCAAAATATCTCCGCACGTCCGCACAGCGTAAATTCTACTATCACGCGGGACATTTTAATCTCAACATAAATGTGGCTTTTCATTGGGCAGTGGTGAGGCTGGTGAAGATTGCTTAGTGCCTTAAAAAAAAAAAAAAATCATAAATCTTTCTTGTAAGACATACAACAAACGTACAAGTGAATAGAGGTACCACTAATCACACGGAAGTTTCACCATATGAAAATCGATTATTCGTGAATAGTGGAAAAAAAGAAGTAACACATTTTCAGCGGGTCTTCAAGCGGTCTTCAAGTCAATAAGTGGTGGGTAACTAGATTGTCCTATCCCAGCCCTTTTCGGTTAAACTTTAAAAACATTATCAAAAACAGATAATTCTTCGGCGATATCGCGTCTTCGCAAGGGTCCTGTTCAGGTTCTAGGTGGAAATAAGCTGTATTCAATAAATGAAGTTTCTAGTATCTGTAAGCAGCCTATTTCCATCAATCAATCAAATTTATTTCCAAATATCGCAAAGCTAGAAGAGGAATAAAATGTTTACGAAATACACAGAAATGACCAGAAATAAATGATTGAATGAAACTATGTAAAATTGGGCAGAAGAATAAGCAGTATATGGAGGACTTGAGGATTTGAAGTTGCTGGGGGGAGGGGAACTATAGATTTCTTTTTAACACGACTGCTGTTTTTGCTGCTCGATTAGGTCGTTCGTTATCACGAACATGGGAAGGTTTTTCTTCGCATTTTGATTGATTTTGGTTTTACTGTGAATAGGATGTAGGATACCCATTCTCTATGAGCTACCCGTATGGTAGGGTATCCTCCTGGATATCTTTTGCATGGGGTACATTTCTTTTGTGCTTTTGTTCAGTGTCTGTTTTAGTGTATGTTTGTTTGTTGTTGATATGGTCTTATGGACTGAAATAAAACAGTAAAAATAATAATAAATAATAGGGGCCTCGGATTTGACTTTTCTTTGACTGTAATGATGCCTTTCCGTGGATCAGGTAGGGGAGTACTCACCTGTGTCTTGGTTTATGCCTGCTCTTTTTTTTCCTAATTTCAACGGCTTCTCGAATAGTTTATTGGAGTACCGTGCATGTTGCAAGAATCTACGCTTTTTCAATATATGCCGAATTGGGAGGATTTTCGAAAAGATGTTCCGCTACACTGTAAAAAAAAAATCTTGCAGTATTTGCTACTTGCTACTGGGATTAATCTTGTCTCTATTGAGATAAGATTATCTCTAACTCGGATTAATCTTATCCCAGTGGAGATAAGATTAATCCCAGTAGCAAATACTTCATGCTTACTCGGAGAAACTTTTTACAGTGTAAGTGCACATCTGAAAGTGTAGTTTTGGTAGTGTCTGTTGGAAAGGACATGGTCCGTTTCCTGTTCATGTTTAGCGAGTCCTTTTCCGAAAGTCCTCTCTGGCCGTCTGGCATATCGCTTTTCGCAATCAAAGCCTATAATGCCGCTTTGGTACTGATTTGGGACAAGTTGTTTTTTTTTTTCCGATAAAAGATTTGGATGTTGTCAGATAACCTGTCCGGAAACACTATTGTCGTACCTTTACGAGTGCGAAGGTTTATAATTCCTTTGCAAATTACAGGAACAACAAAGGTTGTGCGGGGTAGAACTTACTGGTCATTTTCTTCATTCGTGCTTTTCTTCATACCACAAAGTTTGGTCTAGAAACTCTAAAACACCCAACCCTCCGTAAAATCCTCCCCCCTGATTTTGAAACCGAACGGCCAAGACCTCCAAGACTAGTTGCGAACCCAATTCCAAAACTGCAACCTGTTCAATGCACCCACGTAAGATACAGTAACAGCTTTGTTCCGGCATTTGCTAAACTGTTTAACGCTTCATCCACCATTAAAGAACCCACATGATTTTATGTTGTTTTTTAAGCACTTATGTTTGACCGTTTAGTATAGTGTAATTATTTTTTATTTTTTTTCTGTTGTTTCGATGCAAACCGAAGTAGCAGTTGACTCGGCAGTTACGCTTGCCTTTTTTGTTTATATATATTGATGTGTATTTATATGTTGACATAGGAATCAGTTAGTCGGCACACGCCGTGAGTAATTTTCTTAATGAATAAACGATTTGTTGTTTGTTGTTGTTCTAGCCGCGCGATCTTTGCTCATATTTAAGATAATACCGACGATTCCGGTGCCCGGCGATTCATGGAGCGAGTTCCGCCCTTCTAACTATAGTAACTATTAGTTACTTTTTTTCCAGCCTCGTGAAAAGTTACCACGCTGACCGTTCCAACCTTCTCGAAATAGTAACTATTTGCTTACCATGCTCGGGAGCGTAGTAAGCGTGGTAACTACGATCTTTGTGACGTGGGCCTGATTAACCCGGCCCTATATTTTGCCGAAAATAGAAAAAATGCTGCGGAACGAACGGACCTGCCAACGTCCTTCCCCAACGTTGTCCCTGACGTTCGACAGGGCCCTATCCGAAAAAGGCCGATATATCGCTGCTAAAGCATAGTAGCTGACGGATCCGTTTTAAGCATTGCTTGAATATGTTTCCCAGTCAGCTTGGGCTCAAGGAGTATTAATTGTAACGTGAGGATGCGCAGTTTCAACACACAATACACTATCTGTTAACGTTACAGATGTTATAGTCTTTTTAAATGTTACGTCAAAATTATCACTAAACATGAGTCGCGTTTTTTGCCAAAAGAGAGCACAGGTATCACGTCCAAGTCCTCTGTTCTTTTGCTAATCACGCTTGGTGCAAAAACGGGAAAATGAACCAAGGTCTTGGACGAGAGGTGATAAAAACGCGGCTATGGCTTGCATGTAACTTTTAATTAAGAAATGACACTTACGGGTCATAAGGAAACTGTCGGAAACTTTCTCTAACACTTGAACATACGACCCAAAGTGTTCTCTGTTAAAACTGCTCATTATTAGTTGCGTTTTTGCAGATACCATGGTAGCCTATCTGATACCACCTTCTAAAGTCGTTTTCGCAGTTACCGTGGTATCTGATATTCACATATTCAGTGGGATCTGATATTCACATATTCAGTGGTGGTATCTGATATTCACTTTTCAGTGGTATCTGATATTCAGATACCACGGTCCAGACCGTGGTAACTGGTCGTGGTGTCTGAAAAAGTCATCTCGCTTTAATCATCACCAACACAAGAGCCTAGAATTTTGTCAGATTGGTGGGAAAGAATTCGGCACTTGTGATGTGAGTGGATATCAGTTTTTCTGTTTTGATGACTTTTAAAAAGCGCAAATTCGGCAATTGTCGTTTTTGTAAAGCAATCTTAGTATCAGATACCACGGTAACTGCAAAAACGGCAAAATGCAGATCCAGTTACCGTGGTATCAGATAGTAGATACCATGGTATCTACAAACATGCAACTATTGTGTTAAATTTTTATGAAACTTCTGACAGTTCAGAGAAGGAACGCAGAGATCAACAAAAAACGTATCTGCTGACATTTGCTTGTTCTGTCCTCTTTGCTTAAACTATTAATTTTGTAGGTTATGCATGAGAATCCGTGATTGGTGGTTGCTTACATTTTGCATGGCCGCCTTCAGTGAGGACCAAGCTTCGCCGCAAGCTGTGTTAACTGCGCATAGAGTAAGTCCGACTGTGCCTTAAGTCCCTTACACACTACTAGGAATGCCTGTCATTCAGCGCTAATGCCCCCACTGCGGAAAGTACCGCCATTATTATTACACTGTAAAAAGTTTCTCCGAATAAGGATGCAGTGTTTGCTATTGGGGTTAATCTTATCTCTGTTGGGATAAAATTAATCCAAATTAGGTATAATATTATCCAATGAAGACAACATTAATCCCAGTAGCATATACTGCAAGATTTCTCTTTACAGTGTAGTATTGTTTATACTCCTTCGAAATGGACTCAGCCAGTATAAAAAATCAGTAAATAGTAAAATAATAATAAATAATTTTCCTCTGGATTGTGGTCGGGGGGATTGTTTTCAGGCCTGTTGAGAAAGTTACGTATCTTGGAATCCCTTAATCATCTAATACTAGGGATTGGAAACTTATCCTTATTCAGCATGTGCAAGATAAAATAAGAAGAGCGTTCGGTGCTGTTATTCGTTTACGGGCGATGTATCGCAGAGATGTTCTTGGTTCTATTTGGTTCTGTTGCACTTCCTCACATTCTTTTTCCGTCTGCTTTCTTTTCTTCTTTCTGTCCTTCTGATTTTTCTGCGTTAAAAGTTACTTATTATAAATTCTCTAAATTCCTTCTTGGTTTCCCTGTAACTCTTTACTAACTTCTAATTTTAAAGTGAAGAAACTTTAATAGTAAAATCCAAAAGTTTCATAAAAAGGCTGACAACATTCTTCTTCATCACAACCTTTTTCCTTTTTTCAGTTTGTTTATTTTGAACTTTGTTTTTTCTATTGTATTTCGTTGTAGATTTAGTAGGCTAATTTATCTTTAACGGTCAGCTATGTTTATTAGTATGTAAGTGTGTGTGAGTTTGATTGACATGTTTTTGTTCCTTTTTATACATTACTCTTCAATTTTGAATAACTACTGCACCTGAAATCATACTTCCATAGCACATAGGTACAATGAATAATAATAACCATAAAACAATAAAGAGTATTAATTAACAATAAATAATCCTTCAGCCCAAGCTGACTGGGAATCATATGCGAATCGTAGTTAACAATAATAATGAAACAATAAAAATAAAATAGAGAAAAGTAACACTATTTTGCCATACCCTTATTAATGTCAACTTAAAACATGCAGTTAAGAAAAACAAGACCAAAGATTTCGATGGGATCCCAAAAATCTAATATTTGTTCCAGACAATTGGGTCTTGTCTTCGCCAGATCCAGTCTTTGCCAGGCTAGTCATCAGAGAAAACCAAGTTCAGATATACATCTATAATCCATATCTATTTTGACGATACTGACCGAAACTTCCTGCTTTACTTCTGCCAAATTTCCGATTTTCGCCCGAATTCCGAGCGAACTACTAGTCCAGCAAAAAAAAAAGAAGAAAATTCAGAAACGAATCCAGCGGATCTCTTTATCCCTATAAAGAACACCTAATCAACTTTAAATATCCGGTTAAAACCTGATTCCGGGCTAACTATATGTCCGGGTAAAATATGATTGTCATATACAGACTCAGCATCTCTTCTTATCCCTAAATCTGTCATCGAATCAACTTTAGATTAAACTTTCGCTTTTAATAAACTTTCCGGTTTTGGCCGGATTCCTGGCGAACTAGTTGTCCGGTGAGAAAATGGTTTTCACCATCGTGTTCAGCATGTCTTCTTACCCTTGAATCGAACATTTAATCAACTTCAGATGAAACTTTTACTTTTGACCAACTTTCCGGTTTTTGCCGGATTCCGGACGAACTACTTGTCCGGCAAGGAAATGGTTTTCACCATCGTGTCCAGCATGTCTCCTTACCCTAAATCGAACATTTAATCAACTTCAAATGAAACTTTTACTTTTACCCAACTTTCCGGTTTATGCCGAATTCCGGACGAACTACTTGTCCGACAAGAAAATGGTTTTCACCGTCGTACTCAGCATGTCATCTTACCCCATAATCGACTATCACATTAGCTGTTAAAAAATATTTTGTTTGTCCCTTAATTTGAAACCCCTCCCCCACCCTCAAATATAGGGCTACAGAGCCCATCTTCGAACTTGACCTGTACTTCGACCCAAAGGATCCTCCCACCAAGTTTCATCAATATCTCAATCCCCTCGAGAGTTATCGTGCGGACAGACGGACAACTTTTGCGATGTCATAGGTATCCCTCCACTTACGTTTTGGGATCCCAAAAATACACATAGTACATTTGGCCTGTTTTGCATGTGACATGTGCTTTTTGTTGATATTTCCTAGAACTGTTAGTCCAAGAAGAGAGAGAACAATACCAAAGGTTTCGATGGGGTCCCAAAAATCTAATAATTGGTCCAGACAGTTGGGTCTTGTCTTCGCCAGATCCAGTCTTCGCCAGACTAATCATCAGAGAAAACCGTGTTCAGATATACCTCTATAAGCCATATCTATTTTGACGATACTGACCGAAACTTCCTGCTTTACTTCTGCCAAATTTCCGGTTTCGCCCGAATTCCGAGCGAACTACTAGTCCAGCAAAAAAAAAAAGAAAATTCAGTAACGAATCCAGTGGATCTCTTTATCCCTATAAAGAAAATCTAATCAACTTTAAATAAAACTTTGACTTAAAAAAAAAATCCGGTTACAACCGGATTCCGGACTAACTATATGTACGGGTAAAAAATGATTGTCATACACAGACTCAGCGTCTCTTCTTACCCCTAAATCTGTCATCTAATCAACTTCAGATAAAACTTTCGCTTTAAACAAACTTTCCGGTTTTGGCCGGATTCCTGGCGAACTAGTTGTCCGGCAAGAAAATGGTTTTCACCATCGTGTTCAGCATGTCTCCTTACCCCTAAATCGAACATTTAATCAACTTCAGATGAAACTTTTACTTTTAACCAACTTCACGGTTTTTGCCGGATTCCGGACGAACTATTTGTCCGACAAGAAAATGGTTTTCACCATCGTGCTCAGCATGTCTTCTTACCCCATAATCGACTATCACATTAGCTGTTTAAAAATATTGTGTCTGTCACTTAATTCGAACCCCCTCCCCCACCCTCAAATATAGGGCTACACAGCCCATCTTCGAACTTGACCTGTACTTTGACCCAAAGAATCCTCCCACCAAGTTTCATCAAAATATCTCAATCCCTACGAGCTTCGAGAGTTATCGTGCGGACAGACGGACAGACGGGCAGACAGACGGACAACTTTTGCGATGTCATAGGTATCCCTCCACTTACATTTTGGGATCCCAAAAACAGAAAAGTGAGTGAACGAATGAATCATTTTATTTACCCACTTCTGTAAAATAGAAATAGCGGAGTACATAAAGAAAAGAAAGAAACACAACTTGAATTAGGATACAAATTTACACTTCAAACAAACGGACAAGACCGTGATGCGGAGAAAACGTGGCGACCGACAGATTCCTATGCAGCTCGTCGAGTTTAACAGTTATATTAGTTACTGAAAATTTACTTATCATTTTTCGATTCTTATACCAAATTGGCAAGTAGAGGAGGAATTTACAGTAGCGGAAGTATGCTATTCGAATAGCTGCTACATCCTTTACACGATGTAGTACAGCCCTTGTTAACTTATTCGATAGCTATTATCTCTGCCTTTTTGCAATCTTTCTGAAATCACCTATAGAGCGCTCTAGGGCGCTTTTACTGCAATCAGTTTAAATTTCTTGTAGAGTGTAAAGTTGTAGTATATCTATCATCTATTGGCCAAGACCTTAACGTTCACATTCTTGACAATTTGTACTCTTTATTTTATTTTTTTTACAGACCAGTTACAGTTAACGAAGTTAATTGAACGAAATGAATAACGACAACTTTAACGAATCTGATGCCGCTGGCATGTCTGTCGCTTTTACGCAGTTAAATATGCCGCCAATAAAAATTATACCTTACCTGTTACCTTTACCTTACCTTACTTGCCATCTGTTGAGAGGTGTCTTTATAAAGAACTAAGAACACTACAATGTTGGTAGAACATCTGCCTATCCCATTTTGCGATTCATCCTTGCTCCTTTTTATGGCACTTGCAGCCTTTGGCTCAAGTGCCATATACCGATCACAATTCCGTCTGTCGGTCTGTCGGTCGGTCCGAGTTTTTTGTCCCACATATCCGAGTTAGGGTACTTCCAGATGTGCTAGGACAATGAAACTTGGCAGGCATATCAGGGACCCGACCAAACGAACCTGCAAATAATCAGTTTCCCGATCCGACCATATGCGGGGGAGTGGAGGTGCTCGAAACTTGAAAATTTAGGGCATTTTGTCACACTTTTTCGAGTTAGGGTACTTCCAGATGAGCTAGGACAATGAAACTTGGCAGGAATATCAGGGACCTGACCAAAGTAACCTGGAAATAATAAGTTTCCCGATCCGACCATATGCGGGGGAGTTGGGGCGCTGGAAACTTGAAAATTTAGGGCATTTTGTCACACTTTTTCGAGTGAGGGTACTTCCAGATGAGCTAGGACAATGAAACTTGGCAGGAATATCACGGACCCGACCAAACTAACCTGGAAATAATCAGTTTCCCGATCCGACCATATGCGGGGGAGTGGGGGTGCTCGAAACTTGAAAATTTAGGGCATTTTGTCACACTTTTTCGAGTTAGGGTACTTCCAGATGAGCTAGGACAATGAAACTTGGCAGGAATATCAGGGACCTGACCAAAGTCACCTGGAAATAATAAGTTTCCCGATCCGACCATATGCGGGGGAGTTGGGGCGCTGGAAACTTGAAAATTTAGGGCATTTTGTCACACTTTTTCGAGTGAGGGTACTTCCAGATGAGCTAGGACAATGAAACTTGGCAGGAATATCACGGACCCGACCAAACTAACCTGGAAATAATCAGTTTCCCGATCCGACCATATGGGGGGGAGTGCGGGGCGCTGGAAACTTGCAAATTTAGGGCATTTTGTCACACTTTTTCGAGTTAGGGTACTTCCAGTTGTGCTAGGACCATGAAACTTGGCAGGCATATCAGAGACCCGACCATTTTGGGGGGGGTGGAGGGCAGGGGAATCCGGGAAACTGAGAAGTGTGTAACTTTCGAACGGATGATCGGATTGTAATGAAACTTCATAACTGAAGAGAATATATATCTGTAATGTCCCGTTTAAAGTCTTGACCGGATTCGGTAGCCAGGGGGGAGTTGGGGGGGGGGAGACCGGAAATTTCAAAACGGTTAGAATGGAGGGATCGGAGGGAAACTTGCTGGGAAGAACAAGCATCTGCTCTAGATAAGTCCTTTAGACCATTGTACTGGATCCGGACACTTATGGGGGGGCGGTCCCGGAATTCCGGTGATGGTGGTTTTTTGGATTTTCACGATGAAACTTGGCAGGCATATCAGGGACCCAATCAAACTGACTTCAAAATAAAAATATTGTTGATCAGATAATGGTGGGGGAGTGGAGGGAGGGGAATCCGCAGGGGAATCCGGGAAATTGAGAAGTGTGTAACTTTCGAACGGATGATCGGATTGTAATGAAACTTCATAACTAAACAGAATATATATCTGTAATGTCCCGTTTAAAGTCTTGACCGGATTCGGTAGCCAGGGGGGAGTTGGGGGGGGGGGAGACCGGAAATTTCAAGAAACGGTTAGAATGGAGGGATCGGAGTGAAACTTGCTGGGAAGAACAAGCATCTGCTCTAGATAAGTCCTTTAGACCATTGTACTTGATCTGGACACTTATGGGGGGGGGGGGGGTCCCGGAATTCCGGTGATGGTGGTTTTGGGGATTTTCACGATGAAACTTGGCAGGCATATCAGGGACCCAATCAAACTGACTTCAAAATAAAAATTTTGTCGATCAGATAATGGTGGGGGGAGTGGAGGGAGGGGAATCCGAAATTTTCAGTCATGCGTAATTTTGGAATGGGTGATCGGATTCGAGTGAAATTTAAGAATTCAACAGAGGACATTTCTCCGATGATTTTTTTCATATCCGGACCGGATCCGGCAACTATTTGGGGGGGGGGCGGAAAATACGTGCCCCGTTTAGAATGGAGGGATCGGGATGGAACTTTGTGGGAAGAACAAACAGATGCTCTAGGTAAGTCATTTGCTGAATCGGATTGGCTACGTGCACCGCGGGGGAGCTGGGTGGGGTGGGGGAGGGGGGGGGGTGGACCGGAAATCTCGAGAAACGGTTAGAATGATGGTATCGGAATGAAACTTGCTGGGAAGAACAAACATCTGGTCCATGTAAATCTTTTACATAATTTGACTGGATCCGGACACTTGAGGGGGGGGGGGAGGAGGGGTATCCCGGAATTCCGTTTTTTGGGGGATTTTCACGACGAAACTTGGAAGGCATATCAGGGACCCGGTCAAACTGACTTGGAATAAAAAAAAAATCCTCGATATGATAATCTTGGGGGGGGGGGGAGTTGAGGGAGGGAAATCCGGAATATTGAGTCATGCGTAACTTTGGAACGGGTGATCGGATTCGAGTGAAATTTAATAATTAAACAGAGGACATTTTTCTCTTGTGACCTTTTTTCATTTCCGGACCGAATCCGGCAATTATCGGGGGGAGGGCGGAAAATACTTGACCCGCTTAGACTGGTGTGATCTGGATCGAACTTCGTGGGAATGACAAACAGATGCTCTGGATTAATCATTTACAGAACAGGATTGGCTCCGGTTATTGTGGGTGGAGTTGGAGGAGGGGGAGGGGGGTCTGGGATTCCGGTGATCGCGCGTTAAGGTACTTCCAGATGTGCTAGGACGATGAAACTTCGCTGGAATATTGGAGACTCAACAACATTTGCTTAGAAATTGCTACTTCCCAAATCCGATTATTCCTTAAAGTACCAATCTTGACCGCAAAGTAAAAAAAATACTTTTAAGCAATATATGCATTTTCGTGATGCCCATCAGCCCATTAGCAGTTTTGCCTCAAGGGTTTTGCTTACAAATGAAGTTCCAGCTCCCTTATAGCGCGCATCTCAACCGCAAAGTCGAAACTTACTTTTGATCAATCAAATCATCTTGACACATGCAAGTGCCATATTAGCTTACAGCTCTTGTTTTTTTTTTTTTTTAAACTCAAGCTTCAAAAACATAAAAACTAATTTACTGGAAAAATTACAATAAAAAACAAAAAAAAAGAAACACGAAATACCCACGACTGCAAGGGGCTCTTCCCATCCTTAAAACTAAATAACAATATCACTTTAAAATAATCAACTATTAAATACACAATTTACAATTCATAACGTAATTTACATATAATTGGGTGCATACAACGTATATATCATAAAAATAAAACAACTCAACACACTCACTGGGCCTTGCGTTGTTAGGCATTTCGTAGTAATTAATTTTTTTATAAACCAAAAACTTTCCATTAATTCCTCTCAAAACTACATAACACACAAATAGTTGCCTACTTCTTTACCACCAATCTACGTCGTTTGTCTCTAAACTATACATATTTCCATTTTTATTTACAAAAAAAAAAAAAAAAAATTATTTCAAAATTCATCTCTTACCATCATATTTTCATTTTCATTTCCATTTTTCCATATCACATTATACTAAAAAATATGTTTCTACTCTTTTCCTCTCACCCTAATTTTTTTTTAAATCTCCCATTCTGTCCTAACCATCGTAATATTTTTTTCTAGACTATCCTCTTTACCTCTTCTTTTCCAACTATAATAACAAAATGTTCCTATCCTTGCTCCCAATCTAAAATGCGCTCTCTCTCTGCAACGTCCAGTACACTAGCTTAAAGTGATATGCTATGCAATAAAGATTGTATACACGCTATCGGGTAAGCACCCGCCCTGTATTTACGGAATATGATCGGAACATTTTAAGGCTCTGGAGATCCTAGAAGGGATCACACAAGAAATACACTTTAAGAACTACTTCATATATCTGTTTACACAAGAATTTCATTTCATTTATTTATATCTTCCGAAATATAATAATAAATAACTATTATGTCTGCACCTGACCGATAATAAGACCAATAGATTTTCAAAAAAATCTTGAGCATCAAGAATCTGATTAACATTAATCATTAATCTGTTTAAATAAACCTTCCAGAAATCAGATGCGATGATGATCCAGTATAGGATATACTGTAAGATAAATAATTAAAGAAAGACCTGTCCGTTTTAGTCGATTAGCTTCGTTCCTTTACGTTTTCTTGGTCTTAAGCATGCAGCGTGTTATCGAAAGTTAAGGGATTTTATTTTGCTACCTTTATCTTGCATTCATCATTCAGGGTGTGTCCAATGCCCTACCCCGGGTTGTTGAAAGCTACATTTGTCATTCAGTTCAATTCTGTTTCAAATTTATTTTGGAATCATTCACGGACTAGCCAAATTTTCGTTTTTTTGTCAACAAAAATAACTGTATCAAAATAAAATGACGTCAAACCTAAAGTGAATAAATACAACAACAACAAAACAAGATACTCAGACCAATGTGTTTTCCAAACCGCCAATTCAAACCACTATGAAGGTTGATGGAACTAGTGATAGCTTTTCGTAAATGTATTGGTAGATTGGAGTACACCTGACTGAACGGACTTGTATCACGCACTTAAAAAATAAAGAAAATGGTGACTTTTACTGTGACATCTTTAGTTTGGAACATTTTTAGACGGGGACGTTTTTGTTCGGGACATATTGATTTGGGGCACCTTTTTTCTGTGGACATTCTTGTAGAATACGTCTTACTTATTGTGCCTTTTCGATTATCTCTAGCTCACGTATGGGATTTTAAGCATCTCCACTTTTTTGTTTTGAAATAATGTCTAGATTTTTATCTTCGTTTTGAAGGACCCTTGCCAAGAAGGATCGAACCGAAGTAATTCTGGGTCTCGGATAATTTTTTCGATGCAAAACCAGGAAGGTTGTCGCCAGAATTCGCAGCACTGTTCCCTTCCTCTATTTAGTATTATTTGAGGGGTCGGCAACTTTTCAAATTCAAAGTTCACCATCCCTTCCTCGTTTTAGTATGCCCTTCCTGGTTAATCGCCTACCGTCAGAACGAGAAATGAAAAGGTGAATTACAATTTTTATAGTTGCCGACCCCTCACTGAACTCAATGCCTATCCATGTTAGGATACTAAAACGAGGAAGGGATGGGGAACTTTGAAATTGAAAAGTTGCCGACCCCTCAAATAATACTAAATAGAGGAAGGGAACAGTGCTGCGAAATATTGCAAAAGCCTTCCTGGTTTTAGGATGCCCTTCCTCGTTTTAGTATGCCCTTCCTGGTTTTAGTATGCCTTCCTGCTTTTCTCGCGTTCCCTTCCCTTCCTGGTTTTAGTCGATCCCGATAATTAATCCGTTTAGGATTAACGCCAATTTCACGAGCGAGTACTGGTATTTTGGAAAAAGATATTTCTGAACGAGTTTATCGTATAATTTCTAGTAAGAGTAAATTATGCTACCAAATAATTTTGGACCGATAGCCTATTCGGGATTCTGTGTAACTATCGAATCTCCATAAATATACCAAATAGTTCTTGCATCGAAAAATTGCCAAATATTTTCAGTAAATTCTTTCACCCTATTCGTGATAGCTACCGAATCCTGGCAATTGTACCGAATCAGTAACGATAGCCTATTCGGGATTCTGTATAACTGCCGAATCCCCGGAAATATACCGAATAGTTCTGATATCGAAAAATAACCGAATATTTTTAGTGTTTAGTGTAACCTGTGTTTTTACCGATTTTATTTTTTAGGTAGTTACCCATGGAGGCTCCGTCCGGCTAAGAAGCGAGTCGTTAGAACAGCTACAAACCGAGCGTTCGACTACAACCAGAGCTGTCGAAAACGCGTACTCTTTTGTCTGAAGTATCCGCCGGAGAAAGACGTGTGGTGTCTAGTCTGGTAGAAGTTGTTAGGACGCAATTTTTTTCACATATATTAGTTGGATTATTTTAGAGACCATGGTATCTGATACCACCGTCAAAAGTTAAAAGTTGTTAGTTGCGTTTTTGCAGATACCATGGTATCCGATCCAACGTAACTGGATCTGTAATTATTCGTTTTTGCAGTTACCGTGGTATCTGATACACGGCTGCTCTGCAAAAACGACTATTGCCGGAATTGCACTTTTCAAAGTCATCCGAAAAGAAAAACTGATATCCCTTTACATCACTAAGTGCCAAACTTCTTTCCCAACAATTTGACAAAATTTGATGAAAGTGAGATGACTTTTTAGATACCACGGTCGGACAACCACCGATAACTGGCCAGATACCAGGATAACTGCAAAAACGCCTTTTGACCGTGGTATCAGATATTACGGTAACTGCGAAAACGACTTTATTTCATGGGATTAGATACCATGGAATCTGCAAAAATGCAACTATTGAGTATCTGGCAGGTTGCCATGGATATCTGATATTCAGATACCACGGTCCCGACAGTAGTAAGTGACCGTGGTATCTCACTTTCACTGCCACCAACACAAGAGCTTAGGTTTTTATAAGTAAGTTAAGTGATTTATTTCTGACCCACCATTTGAAAAGCGGAGAATGTAAAATAAATAAAAGAATTTGTATTTATTTATCACCCGTCATTTCAAAAAGAAAAGGACGGAGTACAAAAACGAAAAGAAAAGCAAAACTAAAGAAAAACATAACGCTTTCGGAGGAAAAAAATCAACAGATAACACTGAAAAAACTCTCTGATTGACAACTGAACACGATTACATACATAAACACTTAACATATAAAATTAAATATAAGAATTATTTTTCTTAAATATATTCTTAAAATATAAGAATCACAATAAAAGAATTAAATAAAAAAATCATGTTAATCATCCGTATCGCTTATGGACGCATCGTCACAAAACCGAGAGCGGTTTGGTCAGAGCGGTTGTCAACTTGGTGGGTAAGAAGTTTGGCATTGCGATGCGAGTCGATGTCAGTATTTCTTCTGGGGTGTCTTCTGAAAGCGGCGATTCGGCAATTGCCGTTTTCGCGAAGCAGTCATACAAATACACTACCAGGGTAACTGCAAAAACGACAAAAAGTGAATGAGATATTTTGATGAAACTTGGTGTGAGGATTCTTTGGGCCAAGAGACAGGTCAAGTTTGTAGATGGGCCCCAAAGCTGTATATTCAGGGATGGGGGAGGGGTTATCAGGTATCTGTACAATCGTAACTAATACTATGGCAGCAGTGTGTTTTGACCATTTCATGTGTCAAAAGTGTAGTGTCTAGTTTAGAAAATAGGCGTTGGCCATACATTATTTTTTTTAAAGATTAATGTTATCACTAATCGCACATTGCGATTTTTCCAAGTTTTTACCGGCCGCTAAATTTCGTTTTTTGCAAAAAGATAGATCCGGTCCAATAACACAAACTTCCCGTAACATTTGTAATAACAGACAATGTATTATCTGTTGAAACTGCGTATCTCTGTGTTAAATATTATTAAACATCTGAGAGTATTTTGGCGGAACGGTTTAGCAAAGAGTCAAGATTTTTTTTTGTCGGCTTAGGATTTCGAAGTAAAGTAAACCTAGCTCAATTGTTCTGTGTTACACTTGCGGAAGCTATAACATTCTACAGAGAACAAATATGAGATAAGACAGTATCTGCTGATGTTACAGACACAATTTTTTATGAGCCTTTAAATGTTCCGTTACTTAGATAATTTCGTAAACCACATTGTCCTGACATATCACGAAAAAATCAACGAAGAAACCAAGGAAATGGGGTTTGTAAGGCCAACGAATATACTGGAATAAAGGCGAATATTTCCTGAGGAAAACCGCCTCCCTTCTTCAGCGCAGACAGGAAATTTCGAGGAAAAATGTCAAAACGAGGATGAAGATCAACAACCAAGAAAAACGAAACAAAGCAGAAAACCAACAATAAACCGGAAATTAAAACCAAATTGGAAGAATTGAAAGCCTAAAATAAAGACAGCGAGTCACTCACCAATACGTGCGAGTAACACTCGCTGCGAATAACACTCGCTAGTACCAGGGACCCATAAATTTCCTGTAATGACTCGCCATTCAGGGGGCTTGTTATTTCCTATGCTTCTATGTTGCTATGTTGCCCGAGCCTCACCTAGTTTCCAAAACTTCCGCTTGGGTCAAATCGGCGTTCTTGCTCAGATAGACAAAATTGCCAGCATGCCACCATGTATCTAAGCTAGGACAAAAGATCCAGGACGCTCTTCCATTACAAAGAAATATTCCTAGTTCAGCACAACAGCTGCGAAAAATTTTGTCTATCTGGATAGTCGGGTATTTTATCCCCATGGGTATTTCTCGAACTATCTGACGCTCGGTCAAGAGCGCATCAGAAATCTCTTATTGACAAGCCCCCTGAATGGCGAGTCATTACAGGAAATGTATGGGTCCCTGCTAGTACCAAGCAAGAACAATTGTTATTCTGAATTTATTCTGTTCCGATTCTGTTCCTGAAGTTATTCTGTTGTTCTGTTCCGCTACTTCAAAAGATACCGCTAAATATGTTTTGCAGCAGTACTTTTAACGATCGAATAACTCTCCAAAGGTCATAACGGAAATAATCTGTCCGTCAACGAATAGTGTGGTATCTCACATCTGTTGAAATTACGTAACCTTGTGTAAACGTTATGAAAATTCTGGCAGTTTAGTTTGCAAGGCGAAGTATTCCGGGAATCACTGGCTCTCCGGAGTTTCGTGGCAGGCCTTCCCCCTCCTCTTGTCATACTTTACTATTTATGCAGACAGTATTAGAAGTGCTAGCTATTTTTGGGAAATTGAACTGCTTAAAGGACCTGTCTTACCTATAATACTAACGCAACCTACTAACCACTCCATATATTTCTAAACCCGGAGACCCCAATTTCGTACGTAACCCTTCTAACAAAACCACGCTGATTTTCTCACTTGCCGTGTTTTGCTACCTTCGATGTGTATCACGCTGTCTACGGTTGTCTGCGAGAAGTTTTGCCATCAGAAAAAATGGTTGTGTAAATTGCTTCCATGTTTTCGCTATAAGTCCACGGGTTTCGGAAAAGGCTTAAAACAGCCAAAACCGTGGGTTATTTGTTGAAAGCACAGCCTAGTTTAAAGTATCTGAATATTTTAAAATACTGTAAGTTGAAGAGTAAATAGTGCGAGGAGTCCTCTAAACAATTTTTCCTCGAGTGGGGTTACTTGTTCCTGTAGCATGTTCCTAACTAGCGATTGTAGCGGTGCGCGAACTCAGGTCGCAAGCCCCGTTGTAGCTCATATGGTTAGAGCCTTGACCCGGTAAGTCAAAGGAGATAGTTTCCAACACCGGCTTGAGGTGCGCTTTTGTTTTTCAGTTCACTAAACGATTTAGAGCTATTTGCGCTGGTGTCGTTGTAGAGCGATTGCAACCTACCTGACGAAAACGGAAAAAGTACAGTAAAAAAAAATTTAACGTTGCGAGACTAAATTGTGGGCAATTGGTTGCTTTTCCGTGGGTGATGGGCTACTTGAAACCATTTTCTCAACCCTTTCTTGATTGATTACACACAGTTTTGTAACAATGCATAATCGGAAATGTGTTTTAAAAGGTATAAACTTTTAGGACGAGAAATCTCGCATCCTGTTGGTCAACTTTTGCATCTTCCGTCATAGCCGCCCAACACGTTGCGAGACTCCATTTTTTCTAGTAGAAAATCTGGTGATGCGCCTTACGCCGCTCCTGTCTCGATGCTGCAGATTGCCGGTTAACGAGATGTGATGAATTGAAGGTCTTGGATATGACAATCCCACCGCTGCCACCAATTATGTGACGCTGCTCGTCACACAGGCTACTTCTGGTTGTCTCTTCAACTTCAGCTACAAGACGACTATATTTTCTCATTTACAAAATGGTGCTTATATACAAAAACACATATAGTACACACATATCTAGGATTAATCAGCAAGCTCTTGCCACCCGGATCTGGGGTTCTGAGAAGCCAAGCTGATGCCAACTGTGGACAGGGATTTGCTCTCACAGTTCACAAATGTACACCCCATCACATTCCCCCCCCCCTAAAATACAACTTTCCAACTTTTAAATTCCAAGTCATCTGAAACAAATTCCCTATTATTCTTTGTTCCAAAACTGTGTTTAGTCAATCATTACCAAACGCCCACAATAAAGTCACAAAGTTGTAAGTCCTATACCTCAACATGTTATGTTTTTCTATCTACCTTCTCCGGTGACGGTGAGATGTATCCGTTTTCGTCGGATACGGTGCGATCTCTCTACTAGCGCCTTGCCTAAACTGCCATTCTCAGAAGAAAGTAGCGGGTTTTCTTTGACGATTGTCATCTCTTAGCACGGTGAAATATTATTTTGTGTCTCTGTTTGTAGCGGACCGTTGGTAGCCTTGGCCCGCCGCGAAATCATACTGTTGAATGATGATCACTGCGATCAGCAATTAAAGTTTACTAGTTATGTTTTTGGCTGTGTGGTTGAGTGTAAAATGTTCGGGATAAACGATGGTCGTCCTTTCCAAAGACTTTAATAGCAGGAAGACAGGAGACTCCGAACGTGTCCGAAAGCTTTTTGGTGCTGTAAATGCTGCATTAATGCTGCATTTTCTTTTCTTTTTTTGTCCGAAAGCTGTTACCTTTTTTTTCTTCTCTGACACTTCTAGAATACCAAATTTAAGTCAGGAAGAAGAAGAAGAAAAAAGAATTAGCTGTATAAAGCTGACAAAATGGATCAGCTACTGATGTCCAACCTTCTTGTAAGAAGATCTTTCCTTTCTTCGTTGGCCATGATCGCCAGTTGTCTTAGAATTTGGAATGTTTGCCGAATTGTCAGTTGTCTTCTTGAGTTTATTATGTTTGCCGCCGAAAACACTGAGAGAATCGCCGTACTCCCCAGTTTCTTCTTGAAAATTCAGCATAAAATCTAGCATTCTTGCTGAATTTTTCGATGAATTATATGCTGAATTAATGCTGCATTAATTGAGCGAAAATTTAAGTCCGAAAGCGAAATGCTGCATAAAATGCTGAATTAATTCAGCATTTTCGTTCGTTTTGGAGCTTTCGGACACGTTCTCCGTTAAGCAGAGCTGGGACTCGGACTCTGGACTCGTCTCGAGACGCCTTTTTCAAGGTCTCGGACTCGGAGATTTGTTGGACTCGCAGAAGGTCTGCCGTTAAGTAGTGGAAAACAAAGCAGCTCTTACCTAACGCTTGTTTTTTTGTCCATATTCTGGACGCTTAGATAGTTGATAGATCCATAGAGGTGCTAGGGATAAACATAAAAGTCAGAATAAGTACGATAGGCATTGAGGGATTTTCTTGAACATGATTACGCGTAAACAAACAAATAAATCCAACATGTTCTGACGATGATTTTGTAGAACGATGGTCAAAATGTCAACAAAGCGATGGATTTGACGAAAGACCAACCGCTAAACGGCGCTGATTGTTACGACTCATGGGGCTTATGGGAGTTTCCTGTCTTTCCACTTCTAATGTCTTTGGTCCTTTCCCTCCGTGCAAACGTTTACTTCAGGCGATACTGCGAATCCGCGCCACTGATCTATCAAGAACAGTTAATCACAAGAACCTCCGTATCTCTGTAATACGACCATGTGGAGTTGAATATCTTCCCGATACCCTACCCGATGTAAACGTGCGGAGGGTAGAAACTACGCGGAAAATCATAATTCGTTACCTCTACAAACAGCTATATCGCAGTCGAGCCCCGCAGAAGAAATTTCCTTAAAGGAACAGAAAACTTGACTCAAACTCGACTCGGGGAGCTAGCTGACATATCAAGAATGTACCCTGTGTCGATATTGAGAGTAAGAAAAATTCTCGTTACGACCATTGCAGTTTCCGAGAATTCGACTTTTGAGTTAGTAGAAAAAAAAGCAAAAGGTTTGTGTGCCGGGAGTAGGAATCGAACGCACGACCTCTTGACTACTATCCCGATGTGTTAGTCAACACGGCCAAAGGCGAACAGTGCAGTGAAGGGTGTGGAGGGTAAATAGATTTGAATGCGAACTAAGGAGCTCGAATTTATTCGAATAAAATTTTTAAAGTCAGCTTGGGCTCAAGAAATATTTAATGTATTACTGTATCGATTTTCATCCAAGCGCATATACAGTAAAATGTTACAGTTGTATCCAGTTGCAGATGATACCAATAGAATCCGATAAAAAATACTGCCGACCGATCTATCTTGTCAAGACGAGCTCAATGATCTTCTTGTCCAACATTTAAGACAATCCCCCCCCCCCCCAGTGCGTAAGGGGCAAGGGCCTGCCAGCTAGCTTTGGGAACACTAAGGAGGGGGTTCGAGATAACAAAGAAGGGGGGTCCTGTCGACAATAAGTCCCTGTATCTTATCGAAGCCCCCCAGGTCGGTTTGATGGCCGAAAGTTGCGTAGTCAAGTGCCTTTAAGACGAACTCCGTCTAAGTCGTCCTTTACAGCTGATTGGTTATCTACCACGTCACGTCTGACTCGCTGCAAACCGGGTTCTCCAAGCTTGCAGGCATCCCATAGTTTTTCATCTGGTATGCGCAGCGGCGAAGAGGGAAGTAGACGGTTATCAGCTGAAAGCTCACAGCAAAAGTACCTCTGGCTCCTCTTGGTTTTGTCGGGGTATCCATACAGTCACTGCATGGGACCAAAGACGGAAGTTCTATTGGATTATTTGTTCTTGCATCTATGCGGTCCAGAAGGTTTGGCGTGAATGATCTCCTCGGCAACTAAAGCCGCAGCTGTGAATATTAGGATCTATATGACTAAGTTCAAAACACGCCAGTGATCCTCGGAAAGAACGATAAAACGTAGCACTAACAACTCAAACTGAACAACTCAATCCTGTGTTAACCAATCACGGCGGTTTGGGAATAGGTGTAATACCGCTTCCGGCCCTTCCGCTAGGTACAGGGCGATTTTGCATCGGCAAGAAGAGTTCATCAAGAGTATAGTCTGGTGTGTTTGTCAACTTTTGTACTTTCACTTGATAGGGGACCACCTCTGCTTGGCGATGAAAGCTACAAGAAAACTTTAAGCCATAAATACCCGTATTGGATAATTTTGCAGACAGACGACCAGACTCGGGCGGACAGGAATTAGCCTTATTCCAGTTCAGGTTCTTTTTAATAATAAACTAAATAAGAAAAGGTCCAGAGCCCGGCTGAGAAGACAAATTCGTAGTGCACGGGATGGGAAGACATTTTTAAAGGACAACTGAACAATGAAACCATACTTGAAAACACCATAGAGAATGCATTTACAGACATGGCCACGGAGAGCATTCTTCTCCTGAACGTGACGTTTTCAAAATAGGGATGTTCGTTTCTGGAGGTTTGCACATGCAGACTCCAAGACAAAAAGCGAAATTCATTCAAATGTTGTACAGCGCTGGCCGGATCGTATTGGATTTCTTCTAGATATACGTTTAGGCTTAACTGAAAATATTCCAGAAGAAGGGTTGATTGGAGACATTTGTTCATTTCTAAAATTATTCGGTACTGAAATAAGGACAGATGCAAAATGGAGCAAAAATCGTAGCTTGGAAACATTATTTCGTATTTGGCTTGGGTTTTCTGCAGGCAATGTTAACGGAAGTCTCACAGATAGGTATTGTACTTGGTACTCTTCATCCAGGTGTCCTTTAAGTAAATACAGCATTTATAATTCAGTACATAATAATAAATAAATAATAAATAAATAAAATAAATACAAGCCATTCATACTAATGGAAATATGCGTGTTCTCCCGTCAGCACCTGGTCCCCAACACCACCCCGTGGCACGTCCAGCGAAACCAACAAGCGCTTCCAATCGGACTAGTTTCCGTTATCTCCCTATGGTTCACCATCAGCACTTGTCACAGACATAGTAAAATAGATCCACCGGTTGACGAGTAGAAAATCTGCTATCTGCTTCCCAGGTAATGGAGATTTTGCGTAGTAGAGAGTGAAAGTTACCCACTACCTTATTTGTCCTACTTTTTACTATAAGTGCGAACGCACGATCAGGATATGGAGCTCCCGGACCGGAAATTCTGCCCGGATTTTTATCAGTACCGTTTGGAAAATTTGAGATTTTTTCAACTTGATGATGAAAGTGCAGAAATCCTGATCGTGTATTCGCACTTAATAATGAGACAATGGGAGATTAACAGAAACTAGTCCATTTGGAGCGCTGAAGTCGAATAAGGCGAATTTCTGCCAGGATTTTCCGCACCATACTCAATTCCATACGGAAAAGTTAGTGACTTTTTCAACATGAAAGTGTTTAAAATCCGGCCGGAAATCGGAAATTTCGTTCGAGCTCCAGCTTTAAGGTATCAGCCCTGTCTTTTTTGCCTTCGCGTCGTTTTGCAGTGGAGGAAGCTACATCATAGTCTGGGTGACTTGGTCTGGAACGGAAACTGTAGGTGGGCGGAGCTTAAATTTCGAAATCAGAAACCTGGAACGCAAAAAGTTAACAACTGTTAACAGTTTGTTAGCAATCGTTAAGTTCTGGAACGCAATCCAATACTTGTATCAGTATCTGCTTAGACAAACATGCCTCCAGCGGGGTCACTGTTACTCCCGAGGGGTTACCTACCCCCGGCACCCTCTGTACACCCTTTCCCGGCATCGACCGAAAACAGCGGTGACGTAACTGGCGGGTCACGGGGATTTGCTTTACACTATAATCGAGAGTGGGCAACCTCTCGTTTCCTGCAGCCCGGTTCTATCTGGAGTGGTAGTGGTTTGCAGACCATGTTAACAACCTCCTCGGTCCAGAGGCGTCACTAGCCAAAATATTTGGGGGGGGGGGGACGAGCGATTTACCGACTGGCTGGTAATTTTTACCGACTGTTTCTGCAGAAAAACGACTGTTTTCAGCAACAAAATTACAGTTTTGAAAAAAATCGACTGATTTTCACTGATTTAAAAACAACGACTATTTTGACGAAAAATCGACCAATTTTCAGAAAAACCGACTGTTTTCATGAAAAAAAATCAACTGTTTTGACGAAAAATCGCGGCGCTTCGCGCCGACTCGGTTATTTTTTACCGACAGCATTGGGGGGGGGGGGCGTCCCAACTCCCCCCCCCCCCCCAGTCGTGACGCCCCTGCCTAGGTCTAACGTTGGAAATTAAAGCCGAAGGTCGTGAATTCACGTCCTGCTCGATCATTTTTGTCTTTAGTTTACTAACTGTAGTACGTACTGTACCGTACTGAGAGATACAAACGTTCCACAGCGGGGATTTGTACCAGGGATCTCTGGATTTTTATCCCAGTGCCTTACCACTGAGCTACCGAGGCGGTTATAAATGTAGTTCTCAGATAGAACTCGGCGACAGGAACGTGATCCCGCCGAAGACAAATTCATCTAAATTTTAACCACACCTACATACCAACCTGCATGCAACTTTTTCATACAACTACCATACAACTACGCAGGCTACAAATTATTCATTGGGTTGTACGTTTATGTGTATTTCACTTCAAAGTGCGAAGGTATCTTCGTTTTTAACTTTCAGAAGTTTGATAACATTTAATGCAAGGATGTGTAATTACATCATTACAGACAAGACTTCGGATTTCCTCTGCAGATTGAACTATTTCCGTTGCGACCTCAAGTTTGTGTTTATTTTTCAATATTCATAAATAAATAAATAATGAACAACACCTTCGCGCTGGAGAAAAAACCATTTGGGTTTGCATTCGCGCGAAAGTCCACATAACTACTTACCTATATAAATAAAAAAAAAAAAAAAATCCAATCTATCTCACTCATCAATACTCAACTCCCCCCTTCCCCCATTCTTCCTAACATATAGTAAGTAGAGGTATGCTTATTTTAACCGTGCAGTTTTGAAGCTAAATGGTAGAATGACTGATAGTTGACTTCTGTCACAGCAAATCCACGAAAATGGCAATGTCAAAAATCAACAAACGTTCAAATAAGCATACTTCTACTGTATGTTCTGTGTTGAAATTGCGCGTCCTCTTGTTGGATGTTGTGAGACTTGTGACTGTATACCAACTGCCGTTATACCATCTGTATACAGCAAGTCTTGTATCAATATCTTGTTTATATCGTTGTATGTATGCATGTATTTGCACGCGAAAGCCGCAAGAGTAATTGTACATAAAACATTAAACTCAAGAAGGTTATTTGTAATGTTTCCGAGGTTTCAGACCCAGTATGTCTCGTTCGGCGAGTTCGAGTTAAACTAGCTGGATTCGGAAGCAGTCTCGCCTTTGCAATAGTTTCGTTTATATCTCAGTTCTCAATTCTCTCAGAAATAAGCGTTTTTACTGAGGAATGATCACTGAGAACGAGAATCGATAAGTAACTATAGCCTACAACCTTCTCTATTCTGCAGAATTGCGAAGCTTTTTTCATAAAACGCAGGAAAACGAGAGTGGGCTTCATCTCGATATTAAAAAAACGTGAAATAGGAGAATTGATAGGATGCGCGAATCACGAGGAGAACTTTAATCAAAAACACAACAATGACTAGAAGAGGGTTTTCGTGAGCCGGAAAGCAAAGTCGGAATCCCTTTTCTACGGTTTTCGCGCTTGGGAAACCAAAACAGTTTACCCGGAAAGCGATTTCAGCAAGTTGGTGGAAATCTCCGTGGAAATTTTAATACTTTGGTGGGATTTCAGTTGTGAGCAAAAAACTGTAAGTGTCACCAGGGGCGTCGCTAGCCAAAACTCGAGGGGGACCGGCGCCCTGCCACCCGTTTCAGCTTTTCGGGTCTAGGCGAGAACCCCCCCGGCGACCCCCCCCCCCCGCCAAAACTCGCCGGTACCAACCCCCCCCCCCCCCCCCCGACCAAAAACTCCCCGGTACCCCCCCCCCCCCCCCCCCCGGAGAAACCCCACCAAATCCTTTACATTTAATACGAATCCAAAACATTTAACTTGACTTCCCGTGATCTTAGTTTAAGTCATGTGGACTTCTGGTACAAAAAGAAAAACTAACTGCACCTAACTGTAGCTTCCTCGCCAAGAAGGGGAAGGAACTGGGAAAGGATTTGGTGGTGGTGGGGGGGGCCCATTATGACCCATCATACACTCACAAAGAGAAAGAGGGAGTATAAATCCCTTGTACTATCCGTGGCGTACGGATTATTTGGGACTAGGAGATTATTTTCGTATTGTCCTTTTTTATTTATATTTATTCATTTGACTAAATCACGGCCAACAAGGGCCATATACATCTTCAAACAACAACAAAATACAAAATTAACAACAACACACTATACTGCATTACTCAAAAGCGGGGAAAAGTTGCAAAACAGCAACTTCCCCCTCGTCAACCATATTGGGAGCGACAGCCTCATATGCGGCCTAGCCAGGACAACCAGCAGCGGGTTCTGAGACTCGAGAATGCGCTTCTGCAGTGAGAGAGCAGAAAAGCGCCGAGGGAAGGCTTCACCAACAAACATTGACGACGCACTGCAGTTCCACTTGAACACATGCAACCAACGAAAAGAGTTATTATTAAGGACACGAAAGCTGCTTTCGCGCCTAACCCTAATGTTAGTAACAAGAGCCACACAGTAAAGCTGAGTGCAGTACATCCTAAAAAGGAAAGTCTTAACTTGCGGCTCGCAAGCCCCGAACTTCCAATCAGCAGACTGGCTCTAGCGCATAGTGAACTTGATAGGGCAGGGGCACATCCAACTCATCACTCATCGAAGGGGTAAACGTGAACCCTAGGTATTTAAACTCATCCACACAAACTGGAGAATTTGCCCTGAAAGAAGAACCTTTAGAAGGTGATGCAGGTGGAACCCACGAGGGATAAATGCCATGCATAGTGTTTTTTTCGTGTTAAATATGATGTCGTGCTGTAAAGCAAAATCATCCCAAATAGCTAGGAGCCGGTTTAGCGTATAAACTGTCGGGGCCAGAAGCGCAACGTCATCAGCATAGCTTATATTATTGAAACACACACCCTGGATGAAACAACCTACACCTGCGTTAGCAAGAGCACTGTTAAGTTCATCCACATCCAGGTTATATAGAAAAGGGGACAAAACTCCACCTTTTCTAACACCATTTATAACACGAAATGGGCTACTGAAAACACCGTCCCATTTGACACAGAATTTCTGGTTTTTACACCAGCATGCAAGGGTTACGACTATTCTAGGATCCACACCTTTTGCTAACAACTTACTCAGTAGCTTAGCCTGGTTAACTCTATCGAACGCAGCTTTAGCGTCGATAAAGCACACAAACACAGGGGAGGGGAAAAGCCAAAAATACTCTATCACCGCTTTTAAAATGAATAGACAAAAATCAGTAGAAGATTTAGGCTTGAACCAAAACTGGGGGGTCTTGAACCAAAACTGGGAAACAGTGTAAGAGGCCACACGAAATAGTTCAGTTAACAGACTGCGCATAACACTTTCAAGAATAACACCTAAAATGTTATGACCAATTAAGTTTATACTATTTCGTGCCTAGATCTCCAACAACACCTTCAGTAGGTAAAAATACTACACTGTCAGAAGTTACATAACGACAACAGAAGGATGCGCGGTTTCAACAGATAACACTTTGGGATGTTATCTGTTATGTTTCTTTCGTTCCCGTTAGTATTTTTACCAATTGAAGGTGTTGTTGGAGATATAGGCACGAAATAGTGTAAACTTAATTGGTCATAACACTTTATTTCTAAGTGAAAAGGTGTTATTCTTGAAAGTGTTATGCGCAATCTGTTATGAAACTTCTGACAGTGTGGTATCTGATACCACGGTCTAAAGTCGTTTTTGCAGTTATCGTGGTATCTGGTCAGTTATCGTGGTATCTGACATTCAGATACCACGGTCCGACCGTGATAACTAATCGTGTGGTATCTGAAAAAGTCATCTCACTTTCATCAATTTTTGTCAAATTGGTGGGAAAGAAGTTTGGCACTTGGTGATGTGACTGAATATCAGTTTTTTTCCTGGGATGACCTCGAAAAGCGCAATTTCGGCAATTGTCGTTTTCGCAGAGCAACCACATATCAGATACCACGGTTACTGCAAAAACGACTAATTGCAGATCCAGTTACTGTGGTAACACATATCATGGTATCTGCAAAAAACATTTATGATGAATGTCCCGACAAGGGACGAAATACCTTTTGAGCCCAAGCTAACTGGGAAATATATAACAAAAATGGCTAAAAACAAAAGTCAGCTACGATGTTTGACAGTTATATTTCGGCCCTTCTTGGCAAGGGTCCTCTTTCTTCGTGTCCAGCAACAGCCTGACGAGGACCCTTGCCAAGAATGGCCGAGATATAGCTGTCAAACATCGTAGCTGACTTTCCCTTTTTAGCCATTGTTTTTACATCTGGTAAGGACTACCATACTTCTTGAAGACTGTAAGCTTAGCAGACGTTTATTGACTCCACATTTAACGCTTTAACAATACAGGATTTAACAATAATACAAAATTTATTTACCAACCTCAAAATGTCAGAAAATTAATGTTTAGTGTGGTTTCCACTTTTCCAAGACTCCTATTCAAAGCTTATACAATACTGCTATAGGCATACGATCAGGGTCAGGTTGTCAAAGACAGATCCTGCCAGGAGTTCTGGCACCATCTTCCGTTCCATACGGAAAAGTTGAGATTTTTCAGAAAATTCGGCGGGAAAACCTGATCGTCTGCCTGTCACGGACCGGAATTCCTGCCAGGACTTCCGGTTTCATCATCACTTCCGTACGAAAACTTACGGATGGAAGTGCAGAAAATCCGGCCGGAAAAACTTTCTTTCCGGAAAATGAATATTGTTATAGCTCTCACTTTACTAAAACTCCTATATAAAGCAGACAAAACTTGAAGAACTAGGTGACCTACAGCATGTGATAGACGGGGATGAGAAATCGGGAAAGGGCATTACAACGGTATTTTTCCGAAAGGTGATAAGCGACGTTGCTCTCGAAACTGATTAACTAATGGTGACCTATCCACACTTCTATCCTGCATGTCTGGTGAAATTTCAGACAAATTGGAGCAATCGCTACGGAGATGCGAGTTTTCTGTCTGGGCCTTCCAGGCCCTTCCTGACCTAATGTGCCTAAAGTGATAGGTTTTTCATTGTCCTTGTAGAATTTTAAAAACGTTAATTTTCGTATTTTGGAAAAACGTCGTCGATTACAGGACGCCCAGACAACCAACAGGAAATCTGGTCTCTTGCGGTGCAAAAAGAAAATCAATTCCAACCGGATTCCAGAAAATACGGCCGGAAAACGTAATAGTCGATCCACGCCATTATCCTCGGGTGGTCTGTGTTCTCCGCAAAGAACCGATAGTGCGTACGCCCAGTTACAATTACAACTAGGCTACTCATAGCAAACCCGGGTTTGACTTAAAGCACAAGTCGCAGCAGACAAATTCTAAAATGTTGCCCTCTTTGAAACTCTGAAGGGTTTCTCAAAAGATTATAAACCCGTCCCGGCTGTTTTCAGCCTTACTTTGCCCCTTCGCTTTAATGCGAAACATATAAGTGGGTATTTCTTGACCAATGAGCTCCTTAGAAGCAATAAGGAGTCCTGGAAGGAGCAGACACGGCAAATACAAGAATCAGAAGAATACCGTTAGGGTGGCGATAAAAATGACAGTAAGTTTTAAATCTCGAAAATGAGAACAGACGGAGCACTCATGTACATAGACTGAGTCAGCAATGAAGGTGTCACAATTGTAGGACATGTAAAACCCCACATTTGCTCTGAATAACCTACATCAAGGAAACAGGAAGAAAGTATTCATGGTATGCAAAGGAAATTTGTACAGTTCTGTGGCAGTGGGTTGAGCACAGAAAAGAAATAAGAAGCTATTAAAATGAAATTAATGATATTCTTAGTTAACACACTCCCTACAACCCCGGTATCTGTGGGGGGTTACAGCGGAGCAACTCACTGTGTTGGTGGTATTTTTTTCCGGGTCTATTCATCCCAGTAACGTCTGTTAAATAAATAGTTCGGACTGACGATCAGGTTTCCGTCCGGATTTTCTTCGATTCAGGTTGGAAAGTTAAAAAAAAATTTAACCTTTCCGTACAGAACTGATCGCAAATCGCAACTGTATCGCAACAGAATTTTACACTGCACGCTCATCTACACAGAAACAATATCGGCATATAAAACATGGAAATTCCCAAGTAAGATTAACTGGTGTCCCTTAACACAATTCCGCGCAAACACACATAAACATCACAATAGCAACAAAGGACTGGACTAAAATCGGAAAGGCCGGGAACAAATCATTCAGCTAGGAATAAATTATTCTTAATGTTATTATTATTTATTTGAATCCTTCAAAACAGAAGAGTAGTGTCTAAAAATAAACAAACTAATCAGGGCGCTTTTTTGTGAAAAAAGGTTGTGATGAAGAAGAATGTTGTCAGCCTTTTTATGAAAGTTTTGGATTTTACTATTTAAAGTTTCCAAAGGATTCTTCACTTTACAACTAGAAGTTAGGAAAGATTAACTCGCAGAAATTAGGAAACCAAGAAGGAATTTAAAGTTTAACTGAAAAGGGCAGAGATGGACAGTCTTGTTACCCCTTACTTATTCCCTTAAAGAGGCTTGAAGACCCGGTGAAAATGCATTACTTCGTTGCTCCGCTATTCACGAATAATCAGTTTTCAAATGGTGGAATTTCCCTGTCAGATTTGTGGTACTACCTGTGTCAGATGCTTGACGAACAAGATTTATGAAACTTGTTTGCTCAGGCACTGAGCAGTATTCACCAAGCTTATCACCGCCTACTAAAAAGCCCGCGTTTGTGTTCAGATTCAAATATTCTGCGTCATAGTAGAATTTGCGCTGTGGGGACAGCCGTAGATATTCTGAACCTCAGTAGTAGAGCAGATAGTGGAAAATAAGAAAATCTTTAGCAGAATCTAAATAACCCAGTGTATTCAACAATATGATACAAAAATAAGTTTGCTTTTCAGTTAAACTTTAAAGAATTTATACTAAGTAACTTTTAACGCACAAAGTTCAGAAGGACGGAAAGAAGAAAAGAAAGCAGACGGAAAAAGAATGTGAGGAAGTGCAACAACCGTATAAATAGAACCAAGAACATCTCTGCGAATCGCATTCGATCAATCGATTTGCGATCCATGTAAAGACAACCTCAAGGGCTGTGTTCATACACTTAGAGGCGTTACTAGCCAGAATGTTTGGGGGGGGGGGAGGGAGGGAGGGGCAAGGTACTTATCGACTGGCTGGTCATTTTTACCGATTGTTTTTGCAGAAAAATCGACTATTTTTGCAGAAAAAATACTGTTTTTGTAGAAAAAACGACCGTTTTGACGAAAATCGACTGATTTTCAGAAACACCGACTACTTTTAAAGAAGAAATCGACTACTTTTACGAAAAACCGACTGTTTTGAAGAAAAATCAACTGTTTCCAAGAAAAACATCGACTGTTTTTACGAACAATCACGGCGCTTCGCGCGCCGACTCGCTTATTTTTTTTACCGACTGGCCGACAACATTGGGGGGTGACGTCCCCCCTCCCCCCCCCCATACGTGACGCCCCTGCATCCACTATCAGAAGTTTCATGACAGATAAAAGAAGGTTGCGCAGTTTCAACAGGTAAAACTTGCGATGCTAACAGTTATTATTTTGTAAACGTTATGCCTAACAAGCATTGCCAGGAACAACCGAAAAACCGCCAAAAAAGCAACTGCTGATGTTTTTTTTTGCGGTGTCTCAGCTCTTCTTGCATGCTTAACGTTTTAATGCGTAAGGTTTGAAAAACACAGCTAACATTTTTTTTTCTCGCCCAGTTCATTTTTCCAAACTCTTGCGGCTTTGAGCCTGAAGAGGACCCTTGCCAAGAAGGGCTGAAATATCGCTCTAATAAAATTCAGTTGACTTATCCATCTTGCATAGTCACAGTCTAAGTGGTATTTGTTGAAACCGCGCATCCTTGTGTTGTTATAAAATTTCTTGGTATTTAATGGCACTTGAAACTGACTATGGGTACCACGGTCTTTTTGCTGTTACTGAATATCTGCACTGTCAGATAACAAACAACACAAGGATGGTGGGTTCCAACAGATAACATTTAGGGTCTTAGCTGTTATGTTTTTCAAAGAATGCGCATTAAACCACACACGTAAACCACGCGTACAAGAAGAGCCGAAACATTCCACCTGCTGAGTTTTTTGTTAAATAATAATAATAATTAGAATTTACTTTAACCCACAAACAGTACGAGACGAAAACAGTGAAGTAAAAAAAGAAAACAAGAATATATAATTAGGGAAAGTCAGTAGGATATCGGAAAAGTCAGTAGATGCCTTTCGGCGGTTTTTCTAATCTTCCTGGCAATGCCTGTTATGCATATCGTTTAATGCATAAAGTTTGCAAAATCATAAATAGAAAATCCCGAGTGTCACCTATTGAAACTGCGCATCCTTGTGTTATCTATGAAACTTCTGACAGTCTGGCAAGTTACCGTGGTATCTCGCGGGTGACCCCGCGGTCGAATTCAGGGATGCTACTACCGAGAATTTATGACCCATATACCGTGGTTCACGAAAGCAATCCAAAGTCCCACCATTCCGATATTAGTCCTTGAACGCATGTAAGGCACTACAAAAGCTAACCATATAATTTTTCAAAACATGGATGGCAATATGGCTTGTCTCCTTGCTCTTTGAATGTTCCCTTATTTAATTGGCTCAGGCAGAAGCAGCAGACGAAATGTTCTGGATGGTACTTCCGGAACATGGCTGTAATGCAGCGTCCTAAAAAATAAAATATTGCTTTAAAGCAGCTGCTCTTATTTTGCTCTTATATTGCTCTTACTGGAAATGATCTTTTCCCTACAAAACGGATTAGAAAAAACATTTTTCGAAAATACTATTGCTTTCCACCTGAAATTAGCGATTTTCTCATTAGCGCTTGTCGACTCTATACAGCCTTCCTGCTCTCCGACACGGCGGCTGGGCGCAAAACGTTTGAAAAGTGAACGCGCCGTGGTTAAAAAGGTGGAAAACTAAGCAACTAAACGAAATAAAAAACAGAAGATTCTCATATCCTTGTATGCGAAAGAGTTGTCAGCGGACACTGAAGATCCCGGCAAACCTTGCGTTGTGTGACGGGCAAAACTCGGCACAGCCGTAAAAGCGCTAAGAATTCGTAGGCACAAAACGGAACAATGGAGAAAGGTGGGGATTTTAGAAGGTAATAATTCAACAAGGGATCTAGGTATATTTTAAAAAGCAGAATAAGCAGGAGGGGTCCTTTAAAGAATATAAGGTTTGAAGCAAAGCTAACCATTCATTTCAATTAAATAAAAACGAGATTTTCGTTTTTTTTCTTTTCTTGATCAGCTCTCGGGGCATACAGAGCAGAGGCTATTTCGCGAGTCGCGCATAAATCTTGTTAGCAGTGGCCAATTCTGTGGAAGGTTTTATTCAAAGTGTGTCAAAAATTTTAGTTACATGTCGTCTTTTCGGTTGTTGGTTCCGCATCGTTTTCCTGTTGTTATGGTGGTGGGTTTTCGCTGAGGACAGTTTGCCGGAAGTGCAACCGAAATATCCGAAATTGTATTTATCCCTCGCACATCACCTCGGAGGGGTAACTATCTGATCAAGAAAAAAAAAAAAAAAATCTCGTTTTTCTATTTTATTGCTTTAAAGAACCCCCTTGCTGTTACTGTTTTCACAGCCCCCTAGCGACTTACGTGGTCTACTGACTCTCACCGACCGACCGACCGACAGACAAACCGACGAAAAAGCAATCGGCAAATGCCATAAGAACTCTGAAGAAGAATGTCGTAACGTCTCTTTTTTGCTCTCTTTCTGATTTGATCAATGATGAAATTACGTCACGATTTATCAGCGAGAAAAAAAGACGATTTGCGCTAAAGGGTTTCTGTGATATGTGAATAGTTGGCTGGTGTTAGGAGATCACAGAGAAAAGGTACTACGTGACGAAATTACGTCTTAATTTCAGCGAGAGAGAGAGAGAGAGGTCCAGATTGCGCTTAAGCCTTAAAGGACCCCTCGCACTATTTACTCTTCAACTTACAGTATTTTTAAATATTTGAATACTTTAAAACTATGCTGTGCTTTCAACAAATAACCCACGGTTTTGGCTGTTTGAAGCCTTTTCCGAGACTCGTTGACTTGTAGCGAAAACAGGGAAACAATTTACATAACCGGTTTTCTGATGGAAAAACTTCTCGCAGACAACCGTCGACAGCGTGATACACATCGAAGGTAGCAAAACACGGCAAGTGAGAAAATCATCGTGGTTTTGTTAGAGGGGTTAGAATGTACCGTACGCAATTGGGGTCTCCGGGTTTACAAATATATGCAGTGATTATGGAAGTAGGTTGCATTAGTACTATAGGTAAGACAAGTCCTTTAAGGGCTGTTACTTGTGAATTGCGTTGGCTGGTGTTACGATTTTACAGGCATACACAAGATTCTTTTCCTTTTAGGCCATTAGACTACGTTGTCCAGTGTTGCGTCAATTTAGTACATACATGAATACTTGAACACTTGAAATACAAAGAAAGGTACAGTCGTGTTGACAATATTCTTTCCTGTCAACTGGAAAAAAGTCCGACTATCTCTCGGACACACTTTCCTATCCGGTCTATTCTCCGCATGCTGACCTCTTCCGGTCCAACTATAAAACTATATAAATTATAACTTTTAAGAATAAAATAGAATAGTAATTTATTCAATCATACTTTCACGGTATAAATCCGAAATTGGTGAGTGCTCTCTTGCACAAATTTGTCAATATTACAGTTACAAGTACGAGGAAATGGTCAAAGACTATTTAAAATTTAAACAATCTTTGGTATAGAGCTATTTAAGTAACGGATGTGTTTCACCGCCACAGGTTGGAATGTTGGGACCTTCGTAGAGACTTTGTTAATTTACTGACTTTACTCAGCTGTCGTCTCGTGAATTTATCGAGTGCCAAACAAATCTAATTAATTAGTTTATCAAATCCGTTTCATGTCTTTTCACTCGTAAAATACACCGCAGTTGGCGATTATCTGTCTCGCTCTGGAAAAAAAAAATGCCGGACCGTTTTGGACTGGATTACGTGATACACTTGCACCACGATTATTTCAGTTTTCCGTCATAACTAGTGTTACCGTTCAAACATGTGTATACTGGTGTCAAAGGACTCCTCGCACTATTTACTCTTCAACTTTCAGTACTTTAAAAAATTGTAATACTTCAAAACTAGGCTGTGATTTCAACAAATAACCCACGGTGTTGGCCTTTCCGAGACACGTTGACTTTTAGCGGAAACAGGGAAACAATCTACATAGCCGGTTTTTCTGATGGAAAAACTTCTCACAGACAATCGTCGACAGCGTGATACGTATCGAAGGTAGAGAACACGGCAAGTGAGAAAATCAGCGTGGCTTTGTTAGAGGGGTTAGAATGTATCGTACGAAATTGGGGTCTCCGGGTTTAGAAATATAGGGAGTGAGTATGGAAGTGGGTTGAGTTGGCATTATAGGTAAGATAGGTTCTTTAAGCCTCAAAGGACCCTTTGTACCTGTAGCCTGATGCCAACGATAATTATTCTTTCAGCCTAAGCTGACTGCGAATCGTATTTGACAGCACAAAACGGATGTGTCAGCCTTTTTTCCACAAGTTCATTTTCCACTATGAGCAGCTTGAGTCTGAAGAGGACCCTTGCTAAGAAAGGCCGAAATATATTTTTTTTTCATAATAATACACAGATGGCACTTTACACAAGGGGCTTGTACCGTGACCAATAAACTACAAACAGTTTTTTCGAATTTAATACCTCGTTATCGAAGCGAGGAAGGCATACCAGGACCCACAAGGCGGGGTCTCATGATGAAAACCAAATAAAACTAAATATATAATTTTAATGGGGAAGACGCCCTTGAGACGGAAACATTTTATAAAGTGTTTTTTTTTTTTCAGCTGACGCATCCGTTTTGCACTGTCAAATATGCCGATGATATTTGATACTGACATTAAAAGCCCAAGGGCTATAGCAAACAAACACACTAATACATCGCAGTATACACCACCAACCGACCAACCGACCCCAAGAATTCTTTTTTTGTTCTATTTTACCAGCCAACCAACCAACACCAAACATTTTTTTGTTTTATTTTAATAGTGAAACTCGTCTGTTTGTTGATTACTTTGGTATGAACCCCTATGTAACGGGCCATGGAGCTTTGTGTTCATTTATTTTTTAATTTAATAAAATAGAACTGAACTCAAATACTTTTCCCTGTGTCGAGTAGCCACTCTGACAAGCCTCGCCAGGCTCCTCAAACGAAGAAAGACCTACTCGCATGATTTTCACCAACCAGTCTCTCCCATGAAGTCCTCCCTTAAAAAGTTCCTACCTCCACAAATGTCTCAATTCTGAACTTCACAGATCAATGTTGACTGAGTATGTAAAAAAAAAAAAAAACAGGCCCAACACGCGTACTCAAACCCACTCAAACAAAACTAAATTAACAAATTATCCAGCGGATGCAACTGAAAGATATGTTAACTCGTTTGTGCCGTACTTTGTTCGTTCGTTTAATAGTTCTTAGGCGTGTTTATCTTGTATTATTTGTCATTTGCCATTGGCCATTTTTATATCCCGTTGAAAGTGCTATATTGACTTACCTTTGCTAGCTATCTTTGCTATTTTGGTGAATAAACATATTATGCAACCCCTCAATGAAACCTACGCCCATAATCGCTCTACCGATTCTTAAAGGACCTGTCTTACCTATAATGCTAACGCAACCTACTTCCATAATCACTCCATATATTTCGAAGCCCGAAGACCCCGATTTCGTACGGTACATTCTAACCCCTCTGACAAAACCACGCTTATTTTCTCACTTGCCGTGTTTTGCTACCTTCAATGTGTGCCACCCTGTCTGCGGTTGTCGGCAAGAAGTTTTTCTAACAGAAGAACCGGTTATGTAAATTGTTTCCCTGTTTTCGCTATAAGTCAACGGGTCTGAACCGGTTTCAGTCGGATTTTGTCAAAACCGATTTTAGTTGTTTTTTTCCGAATCCTGACCGGCAACCAGTCGACAAATCTCGAGGTTTTCTAAAAGGACCTGTCTTACCTATAATACTATCGCAGCCTACTTCCATAATCACTCCATTATATTTCTAAACCCGGAGACCCCAGTTTCGCACGGTACATCTAGCCCCTCTAACAGAACCACGCTGATTTTTTCACTTGCCATGTTTTGCTATCTTCGATGTGTATCACGCCGTCGACGGTTGTCTGCGAGAAGTTTTTCGTCAGAAAAAACGGTTATGCAAATTGTTTCCCTGTTTTCGCTACAAGTCAATGGGTCTCGGAAAAGGCTTCAAACAGCAAAAACCGTGGGTTGTACGTTGAAAGCACAGCCTAGTTTTGAAGTATTCAAATATTTTAAAATACTGCAAGTTGAAGTAAAGTTGAATACCGTAAGTTGAATAGTGCGAGGGGTCCTTAAAGCACAACTCTTACTAGAAATGATCTTTTCCCTATGAAATGGATCAGAAAAAATGTTTTCGAAAATACTTTTCACCTACCTAAAACTAGCTATTTTCTTGTTACCGCTTGTCGACTATATCCAGCCTTACTGCTCTCCGACGCGGCGGCTGGGGGCAAAACATTTGAAAACTGAACATGCCTTGGTTAAAAAGTGGAAAACCAAGCAAATAAAAGAAGTAATAAACAGAAGATTATCACATCCGTATGTGTGAAAGAGTTGTCAGCGGAAGTTGAAGATTCCGGCGAACTTTTCGTTAGGTGACGGGAAAACTCGGCAAGACCGAAAAAGCGCTAAAAATTCGTAGCTACGAAACTGGACGCGCTCCGTAGAAAGGCACTGTCTAGGGAACCGGGAGCCGTACTTTATGTCCCATGGGCTGCGGAACCGGTAGTTCTCACGGAAATCAAACCATATGAGCTGCGATTCCGGGATCTGACGTCATTGACTAACGGAAACTTGTCTGTGCTGGCTCCCGTTCCGGTAGTAAGTGGAAATAGCTCGCGGAAACTTCATCGCACCAGCTTCTCGTCCGGTAGTCTCACGGAATTGTGTACTCAGAAGCTAGGGAGCCGGTAGTCGATACCGGAAAGTGTATAATTGGAGCTTGTGTTCCGGTAGTGTCAACGTGGAATTTAGAACTCACGGAATAGTTTGGATGAGAGCTAGGATGCCGGGATTTTCAATGACTTAGAGAAAATAACATGGTAAAAAATTCACTACCGGAACCCATATATTGAGAGCTAAGGTACCGGTAGCAATAACTATTTTTGATTGAAAATGACAAGCTCACGGACACAGATGGTTATGGGCTAGGGTTCCGGTAGTAGACAAAAAAAAAATCAACTCACGGACTCATGTCAGTGCAGACTAGGAAACCGGAAGTGAATATTTTTTACTCACGGAACCCAAATCCTGCGGGCTAGGGTTCCGGTAATGCCAAAAACTAAACAGCTCACGGAATCCAACTTCTATGAGTTTGTACTTTTAACTTTTGGCACTACCGGAACCCTAGCCTGCAGGAATTGGGTTCCGTGAGTTAAAAATATTCACTTCCGGTTTCCTAGTCTGCACTGACATGGATCCGTGAGTTCAATTTTTTTAATTTTTCGGCACTACCGGAACCCTAGCCCATAACCATCTGTGTCCGTGAGCTGGTTATTTTCAATCAAACAGTTGTTGCTACCGGTACCTTAGCTATCAATATATGGGTTCCGGTAGGGAATTTCTTACCAGGTCATTTTCTCTAAGTCAGTGAAAATCCCGGCATCCTAGCTCTCATCCAAACTATTCCGTGAGTTCTATATTCCACGTAGACACTACCGGAACACAAGCTCCAATTATACAGTTTCCGGTATCAACTACCGGCTCCCTAGCTTCTGAGTACACAATTCCGTGAGACTACCGGACTAGAAGCTGGTGCGATGAAGTTTCCGTGAGCTATTTCCACTTACTACCGGAACGGGAGCCAGCACATACGAGTTTCCGTTAGTCAATGACGTCAGATCCCGGAATCGTATCTCATATGGTTTGGTTTCCGTGAGCACTACCGGTTCCGTAGCCCATAGGACAGAAAGTACGGCTCCCGGTTCCCTAGACAGTGCCCCGTAGAAACGACTTGTGACGAACACGGGTTGAGAATCGCAAGCCTGAAAACGCAACTCAAGTCTAGGGTTCCAATGTCGGAAACTCGTAGACAGCCCAAGGCCCAATTTTTTTAGTTTACTAAACAATTTATTGTTCGATCTTGTACCTGCATAAGCAGTCCCACCTCAGAAAAGGGAGAAGGGAGAGGGGCTTTTTTGGTCCGCAATTGTTTCATCATAATAATAAGTTATTCGCATAATTTATAACATGTTTGTAACAACTTAGGCCAAGTAAATTTCAAAGTAATTAGACGAAAGTATGTGCGGAGCGTAAAACTGTTCGACATTTCGGCCCTTCTTGGCAAGGGTCCTCGTCAGGCTGTCAATCCTTTGGGTCAACGTCGAGGAAGGAAACAAACCTGTCTGTTTCCTTCCCCGACGTTGACCCAAAGGATTGACAGCCTGACGAGGACCCTTGCCAAGAAGCGCCGAAATATCGCTGATGAAGAATCGTAGCTGACATTGTTTTGTAAACATTGTTTGAGTAAAACTGTTCTGAGCCCGTTTTTTTTTTAAACCTGATCGGATATGAATGATGAATGGATGACTTATTTGCACTATATTAAAGACATAAGACCATCCAGAGAACCCCGGACCTCGAATGGGGGGGGTCCCAAGACTACCATTATTATGTTACACACGTGATGGTAGCCTACGCTGTAGGCAAACTGACGGTTGTAGGAACTGCCGGATTTCAGCAGACGAATTGACGGTGGGACAAATGACGGATAGATCAACTGACGGTGGACGACCTAACGGGTAGCCAAAATGTCCTATGGACGGGCGTACTTACCGGTGGGCACAATGGCAGAATTTTTGGAGTGGGCGAACTGACGGGTGGTCGTGGTGACGGTGACCTCTTAAAGGACCCCTCGCACTATTAACTCTTCAACTTACAGGATTTTAAAATATTTGAATACTTTAAAACAAGGTTGTGCTTTCAACAAATAACCCATCCTTTTGGCTGTTTTAAGCCTTTCCGAGACCCGTTGACTTATAGCGAAAACAGGGAAACAATTTACATAACCAGTTTTCTGATGGAAAAACTCCTCGCAGACAACCGTCGACAGCGTGATACACATCGAAGGCAGCAAAACACGGCAAGTGAGAAAATCAGCGTGGTTTTGTTAGAGGGTTTAGAATGTACCGTACGAAATTGGGGTCTCCGGGTTTAGAAATATATGGATTGATTATGGAAGTAGGTTGCGTTAGTATTAGAAGTAATACAGGTCCTTCAAGCTTTCTATGCTAATAGATTAGTATTACATATGATCTCTAGATGGTACTCTGTAAGTGCGTACCTGTAACAGGTTTGTGGCATCCCGCGCAGAGGGAGCCACGTTTGGCATGGTAGTGGGTCTCGCAGAATGGCTGACCTTCATGGTCGTAAAATGATCCTCCCACGAATGGGATCCGACAATCCTAAAAAAGAAACACTTCTTATAAAATTGCACCTGCAGGGGAATAGAATAGAATAGTAATTTTTTCACTCACACTTTCATGGTTGCAAAACAAAAATTGGTGAGTACTGTCATAACATAAACATTTAAAAGCACGTACAAATGGTCAAAGGCTATTTAAAATTTCAACAATCTTTGGTACAAAACTATTTTGGTAACTGCTGTGTTTGGCCGCTACTGGTTGGAATATTGGGACCTTCTTAGAGACTGCTCGCTCTTGCCTTTCCCTTACATTGTTGTATGAGGGAGGGAGAAACTCATTGTAGATGGGGTGCGAAATAAGTTTTCTACCGATTTCGAGGTATAGGTTCAGAAGGGGGGGTCGATACATATAGTAAGATGCGGAACTCGCTCAGGACGAGCAACAAAGGCTGTGATTGGCTACGTGTGGAATCAGAATCCATGACTCGCACACAACCATTACTGTGATTGGCTACGAGTGGAATAAGCAGCCGCCAGTGGCACGTACCAATATTAAAGGCGTTTTTTTTTACCGATTTCGAGGCATAGGTTCAGAAGGGGGGGGGGGTGATACATATAGTAAGATGCGGAACTCGCTCAGGACGAGTTACAAAGCGACCAACAACTGAAAGTATTAGGCGTTTTTAGCGGTTCAACACTGAGTAAGCACTTACAAATACTTTCAGTTGTTGGTCGCTTTGACCGACAATGTTGGCCACAGAGGTTTCTGTTGGTCGCTAGAACGCACTATTGGTCAACATTGGCTCAATGTTGCACCGCTAAAAAACGCCTAATACGGCGACCTAGCAACCAACAGAAAATAGTGCACGGTGTGCTTTACTACCAACGGGTTCGGCCTGGAGTTCGGCTTCCTTCTTCTCTTCTCTTCCTTCTTACCACTTTGCCCCTGGTTCACATGAACTGCATCTTGAGCGTGCACAGTTCGAGGGGTTACCCACTCCGTGGCATCTGATGTACACCCTTTCCCGACACCGATCGGCGGCCATACATTACGCAATTCCCGCTTCCAAACATATTAATTTTAACGTTCGAACATGTGGCAACCTGTGCCGGTACTGACCGGGCACTTGCTATAGATTAAAATCGAGAGCGGTCAACCCCTCGGCGCACCACGCAAAAGGGTCGTTCCTGGTAAGCACCCAATCAAAAAGCATCTGGGTCTAAGCAAGACTCAAGGCTCGAGACCACCACCAATGACCAACAGGCACCAGGCTAACCGACTCCCAGGCCTGGTAAGCCCAAGACTTTCTTCACCTGTCTTATTGATCCAACTGCCGCATAGGAATATCTGCCCAACTGGCCACAAATTCGAGGATGGTCACTGTAAGAGATGCCTGTTATTTGCCTCTTTTCCTGAAATTAGGCGCTTTTCTGTTCTCTCACTGCAGAACCACATTCTCGAGTCTCAGAACCCGCTGCTGGTTGTCCTGGCTAGGCCGCATAAGAGGCTGTCGCTCCCAATATGGTTGACGTGGAGGAAATTGCTGTTTTGAAACTTTTCCCCGGTTTTGAGTAATGCAGTATATTGTGTTGTTGTTAATTTTGTTTTTTGTTGTTATTTGAAGATGTATATGGCCCTTGTTGGCCGTGATTTAGTCAAATAAATAAATTTATCAAGCGTGGCCTTAAGACGAACATTCTCCAGAAACTGTTTATTTTGATCCATTCCTAACGAACACAATGCGCTTCATTCACAAGACTGGTCCTCGTTCAGGAGATAGTCCAGACTTTCCGTCTGTGTTTTCTAGGAATCTACATTCTTAAAAGGAACCGATATTCCCACGATCGGGAAAGAACTGCCGACTTCAGTATCTACTTACTTATTTACTTTTGTTGCAATGCAAACACGGCGACCCTTTAATTTTATTGTTTCACCTCGGGCTCTAGTAGTGACGTTCAGGATATGAGCTGCTTGCACGACAAGTCAAATTCATCCAGCCGCGGCGAATTTAAATGTAAGCAAAAGCGTGCTTTTCAATAGCCAATGGAGGGAAGCTTATGATCAAGTAGCACATGATCAAGGTGAGAGATGCGGCCGTCTGATTTAGCGTTTACACGGACAAGAAATCCCGCCGAGTAGAAGGAATTCCGGTCGACTCGAAAGGATTCCGTTCGTGAAGACGACTAGAAAAAAAGTCTAGCGGGACGAGAATCCTTTCATGATTTCATACTTAAAAGGAATCTCGCCCCCGGCGCTGGTAAAAAGACTAAAAAAAGCTTTCTAGCTCTTGAGTGCAGCAGTCATGAGTACTGATGTGATAAGTGATCTCAAAACATTTCTTTATTGGCTAGTGAATTTATTTTTGTCAGATTTTCTGGTTTGAAGAATTTATTTTTTTTCCCTCTGCGTGTAAACATGATCTCGTCACCAAGATCGGATTCTGTTCAAGTTTTCCTGTACTTGAAAAACGCTGCATGAGGACTGAAAGTAAACCTTGAGCATAGAGGTACAACGACGTAGAGGTACGACAAGTCCGTAGGAATAAGTTCATTTGATAAAATCGATTACGAAGTAACGAAGTAACGCATTTTCATCGAGCCTTCAAGCCTATTTAAGTGAACAGATGATGGATAACTAGACTGTCGAATCTCAGCCCTTTTGGTTGGACTTTAAATAAAATACTGGGGTCTAAATTACGTCAAAATTTTTTACCAAGTTCGTCAAAAAACTCCACGGCGCCAAGGTGCAGTTACTCCATCAAGCCAAACATATTTCAAGTCATGTGTTTCTTATTTTACTGAGAATTCAACTTTCAACGCTGTAATTAGTTTATATGATTTATCAGTGATTTACAGATTACATGTTGACAAGACTGCTATTTGATCACTTGTAATGAAAGATGGTAAATTAAACTGACTTTGAATCAAATTTCCAATACTTCTAGGCGTCGACACTGTAAAGGGAATTAACGTAACTCCTTAAATTGCCGACAGCAAAATACATGAACGTCTTGCAAAATCCCAGGGACAACTTTTTCTAGCAAGAAAAATTCTTTTCATGTTGCTTTCAACGTAAAAAACAGAAGCTTAATAGGATGGAGTTAAAGTGGGTTATTTAGGCAAGGGGAAATTTTTTACCACTTGTAGATAGGCGAGGAGCAATTTAGGGAGGGTTAGGTCGAATGTTGGTCCCTATTTTTGTCCGATGTGTGGAGATAGAAATGAGGATTTACTGCATTTTCTGTGTTTTTGTAAAGAGTTAAAAGAGTTGAGGCAGGAAATTTATCCGGGGAGTTTTGAAAGGGAGGAATGGGTGGAGACTATTTTGAAGGATAGAAATTTTGTGGGGATAAAGAATTTGGGAAGGTTGGTTAGTTTGGGCATGGCATATAAAGAACATTTTTTGTAAGGTGAGTTAGGAAGAAAGGGGTGTGTACTGAATTAAATTATTTGAAATTTATTTGTTGGATTAATTTGGAATTTTTTTTACTGAAGTTAGTGTTTTTTTTTTTTTTTAATTTGTATTAACCCTGGCCCTTTAGGGCTTTCAGTGTTATATCTATCTATTTACTTTCTACGCATCATGTTTCTTCCATTATTCTAATAATTCTCTTCACCGGTCTCCACGAGTATATCTTATGATCTGGCTGGAGTGAACACCCGCTCCACTTTATCCCTTCTTTTTTTTCTGAAGCCGAGTCGGTTAAAGGTGGAGATTATTGATTGACCGTTCTTAGGAAACGATAGTTCGGTTCACAAACCGTCCAGCAGCAACGTGGTCCATGTCTCCCAGGATTTCAACGGCTCACCCCTACTTCTTCAGGAACCTACAGAACCCCACGTCACAAAAAGCCGCTTTCACATTGACGCCTTTCACACTAATGGTGGGTTTACACACTGCGTAAAATCCGAGCGTATTTTGAAATCCGAGCGTATTTTACGCACGTATTTGAGCTTGACAAGATGTCTAGCAACACGGACGTAAAGGTACAAAACGGACCGATCTATCAAATCCGTCCATACTACTAGAGATCTTTTCAAGCCCAAACACGTGCGTAAAATACGCTCGGATTTTACGCAGTGTGTAAATGCACCATAAGCTGCGCAACGTCTGCGTCGACGCAACACAGAGCTTACGCAGACAGAATAAAACGCAACGCAAGAACAGAACCAAGTTCTATTCTTGCGTTGCGTCGACGCGTACGCATCAGATTTGTCAGTGGAAAATCGAAAGTTTTTGAAAAAAAAAAACCTGCTGATGATCGAGAAAACTTGCTACTACTGAAAGAAATTAAGATTCAGCAGAAGAACCGAGAAAGGAAAACGTAAATGAGCATCCAGCTTGGAAGCTTCTCGCGCAGGTGCGAAAGATACGCTACGCAACCCGTACGCAACGCAAGATAAACGAATACGCAACGAAGCGTCAATGTGAAAGCGGCTTAAAGCTTATCACAAGGGGAACAAAGCTGTCCGGGATGAGGGTCCTAACAGACAACCGGAACCAAAAACCATTTTATTATTAAAAATCACAAAAGTGACCTCTTGACGTTCATTTGCACACCAGTCTTCTCGCCTTGCCTTTTGACGGCACCTCGCCTTTCGACAGCGTCTTTCAGCTTGTGTCAAAAACGTAAAACGCCAGCACATTAGCACACACGATTCTTGGTCGACCCACGCCATGGTCACATCAAGAATAAATAAGGGATATTATTTATTCTTGGTCACATCTGAGCAAAATTTCGGTAAAGCCGCGTTCACAAGCATGCCACAGATGCCTAGGCACGCGCCCAAGCTTAGCCAGGCACCGAGTTCTAGAGCGTGGAACTCCGTGCCGGGCCCGACATCTATGCTAGGAATGGATGTGAACGGTGATGCTAGGCATGCTTGTGAACGGGGCTTAAAGGACCCCACTTGCTTATTCTGCCTTTCATAATAGACTTAGCTCCCATATGGAATTATAAGCTTCTGATCCCCACCTTTCTCCATTGTTTCGTTTCGTAACTACGAATTTTAGCGCTTTTTCGGCCTTGCCGAGTTTTCCCGTCACCCAACGAACAGTTTGCCGGAATCTTCACTGTCCGCTGACAACTTTTTCACACATAAGGATGTGATAATCTTCTGTTTATTACTTCTCTTCTTTGCTTAGTTTTCCCACTTTTTAACCAAGGCACGTTTAGTTTTCAAATCTTTTGCGCCCAGCCGCCGCGTCGGAGAGCAGGAAGGCTGGACATAATCGTCAAGCGCTAACAAGAGAATCGCTAGTTTCAGGTGGAAAGTAATGGTATTTTCGAAAACGTTTTTTCTGATCCATTTTATAGGGAAAAGATCATTTCTAGTAAGAGTTGTGCTTTAAAGGCACAGAAAACTTGACTACGCAACTTTCGGCCATCAAACCGACCTGGGGGGCTTAGATAAAGATACAGGGACTTATTGTCGACAGGACCCCCCTTCTTTGTTATCTCGAACCCCCTCCTTGGTGCTCCCAAAGCTAGCTGGCAGGCCCTTGCCCCTTATGCACTTTTACACTGTAAAAGTTCGCCTTTGGCCGTGTTGACTAACAGATCGGGACAGTAGTCAAGAGGTCGTTCGTTCGATTCCTACTCCCGGCACACAAACCTTTTGCTTTTTTTTTCTACTAACTCAAAAGTCGAATTCTCGGAAACTGCAATGGTCGGAACTATAATTATTCTTACTCTCAATATCGACTCAGGGTACATTCTTGATATGTCAGCTAGCTCCCCGAGTCAAGTTTGAGTCAAGTTTTCTGTTCCTTTAACGTAAACGACGAGGGTGCAACGTAGCTGGTCAAACCTGGAATACGGTTAGCAACCGTAGCCTGGTTTCTCAGCAACTTTTTCCGGCTAACCGGTCTCAGGGTAAAGACGGCACTGCTCGTTCCTCCAGACCAGATGAGGGAAAATTCTCAACTTGGACTTGCAGAGAAAGTAGTTTCTCCTCAGCCAAAGGCCTTTTTCCGCGACACAATTGTGGACCACACACTTCTGAGTGTTTGTCGCGGAAACACGATTGTGTGCCACACAGTCGAGCCACTAGTTGAAAACTCGCGGAAACGCCGTTTTGTCTATTTCTTTGGCGGTAATTTCAAATATCGGAAAATAAAAATAAAATTCGTGTAAAATCTCAATAAAAAGAACTCCAGGCTTATTTCCTTACCATTCTGTACATAAAGTATTCTCAGTTTTAAGTCTATATGCTTGAAAAAGTAGTTAGCTTTATTGTTTAGACACTATTTTGCTGCTTAATCTCAATTTCCCGCCAGAATCGAGCCACAAAATCGACAATCACCTCGCCAGTTGTTTGTCGAATTTGAGCCACAAAGCGAGCCACGAGAATCTTGTTGGTCGCGGAAACACACTTGTGGGCCGCACAGAAGGCCGCGGAAAAACACTTTTCGAGCCACAATCGACCCACAAACTGTTTGTGGGAGCACGGAAAAACGCCTCTAGTGTTGGGCGATATTTAGATTTTTCAATATATCGGTATATCGATATTTTCACTTTCGATATTCGATAATCGATATCGATATTTCGGTACTATGTGTCGCTATAGAGCGTGTTCCATCCTACTTACCGTAGTTACTACGCATGACGTCACAAATTCTGCCTTTTTGTCGTCAAGGCTGGAACGATTTTTCTATTTTCCAGCGGAATATCTCGCCACGGGTGAATCCGACCAATCACGTGACAGAGATTCGACCAATCACGCTCCCGAGCGTGGTAAGCAAATAGTTACTATTAGTTACTATTTCGAGAAGGCTGGAACGGTCAGCGTAGTAACTTTTCGTGAGGTTGGAACGGATTTAGTAACTAATAGTTACTATTGGTACAAGGGTGGAACACGCTCATAGTATTCGTCTCGTTCAAAAAAATTGAGAGCAAAACCGTCATAAAAAAGCATCTTGCATCAACTCAAACTTCGACTAAATAAAAACTTAAGTACGAAGAACACATTCCTCCAATTTCGAATATATAAGTGTAACTTATTTTGAATTATTTACAATAATTATAAATGAACAAATATCGTTTTCTATATCGATATTTATGTTTCAATATTCATTATCTATATTTGGTACGATATATCGTTATCTATATCGAATATCGCCCAGCACTACCTCAGCCTGCTACCCAGTTTCGTAAAATCCTTGACTGACGCACAATGTCCCGCCAAAAATTAGGTTGTTTAAAAAAATATAGTTGGTATTATCTATGTTATTTCCAAGTCAGCTTGTCTATTTTCTAAGGTCAAATTACGTTAAAGGACCCGTCGTACCTATGGTGCCAATGCAACCTACTTCCGGACTGCTGTCATTAATTCTTCGTGGGAGGTGTACTTTAAATAAAATGATTACTAAACTACCTAAAAGGGAGCCACCCCTTTCAATTACCTAGGGGCCCGGATCTTTGTCCTTGACTGTTTAGATATATGACCGATCGGTTACACCAGGTGGTGTTCGCTTTTGCGAATTTTCCGCAAGTTAAAAATTCAAGCTAACTTCGACAAAGCATTCTTAAAGGACCTGTCTTACCTATAACACTACGTAACCTACTTCCATGGTCACTCCATATATTCTTAAACCCAGACCCCTATTTCGTACGGTACATTCTAACCCTTCTAACTAAACCACGCTGATTTTCTCATTTGCCGTGTTTTGCTACCTTCGATGTGTATCACGCTGTCGACAATTGTCTGTGAGAAGTTTTTCCATCAGAAAACCGGTTATGTAATTTTGTCCCTGTTTTCGCTGTAAGTCAAAGGGTCTTAAAACAGCCAGAACCGTAGGTTATTTGTTGAAAGCTCAACCTAGTTTTAAAGTATTCAAATATTTTTAAATACTGTAAGTTGAATAGTAAATAGCGCGAGAGGTCCTTTAAAACAAAGTTCCGACTTTTCCATGTGTTCCACAAGCTCCTAAGAGCGAAAAAAAGATATTTTGTTTAAGGAGCGTGGGTGACATTGACTAGTTTTTTCAGTATCGGTAAAAAAAAATAACATGTACAGAAACGAAGCCTTCTGAACACGGATCTGGTTTATTTAATCGCAGGTACGACAGTCACAACGGTTCAAAACTGATTTCACAAAAGATCCAAACGTAGGTATAGGCTAGCATCTGACGGGAGAGGTAATCGTGTCATTTTCAACAAGAAAAAAACAGAAGCACCGCACTGAGTCGAATATCAGTGCGTAAATTTGTTAATAAAGCCTCTGCAGAATCGAGCCCAACATTCCAATAAAAAGCGATGACCAGACCATGGAATTCGTCTCGTAATCCATGAAAAACGAACGCTACCCCAGCTTTAAAAAAAAACGACCAATGAGCGACAAGCTTGCGAAATTATAGCCAATGAGTAAATGCCTCTCTGATTCAGCAGCCAATAATAAACGAAAACGTCTAACATGCTACCAATAACAAATTAATCTTCATCTGATCCTTCTTCTTCACCACTACTTACGTCAAGGCAGTCGGTGCAGACGCGAGCCTCATCAACGGTGTAAAAGGTTTTCCCCTTGAGGGTATTCTTGCAGTCCTGATAGAGCAGAGTTAGCTCAAATTTGTCCCACCAATGACCCATACACATGTTGTTCCTAACTGAATTATTTACAAGCTGTTTCCTCGTCAAACCTTTTCCTGTGAAGAAAGGAAGAAGCTACCTACAGAGGCGAAGAACGGCATTGTAAAGAGAAGGGGTCATTCTGACCCTCTAGGGTGGGTAAAATAGCGTCTGATTCGTCTGCCGGCTCGAGAGACCGTAAGTCAGGCATTTGTCCAGAACCATTGCTGCAGTTTTGCTGAACTTGCTCGAAAAGCCCGGTCATCCTTGATTGTAAGGTTATGGCGGTGTCTTATTCTCTTGGCAGCAAACCCAATTTTCCATAATCTACCAGTTTGGAGGCATCTACCGGAGACACATTGATATTGTACCATATTGTTGTTTTTTTGTTATTTGTATGTTAGTTTATGGCAAAAGCTGAATTAAAATGTTAATAATAATAAAAGAAAAAGAAAATCTACCTAGAAAGGTAAAAAACAACAACTTTTTAATGAGGTATTCTGATCCCCAAGGGGGTGGGTAGAATTAATTTTCTATGATTATGAGCAGAAAGCTTTTTTTTTTTTTTTTTTTTTAATCAAACAAAGTCTTTGTTTCTGTCGTCTTTCTGATTCACAGTCGAATGTTTTTTTTTTAGTGATGGGATACACATATCTACTAGAAGAGACTCCAAACCACGTCTTGGGTTTGGATCAGCCTGAAGGACTGGATCCGGACAAAAATATAACAATACAGAGGGACAAAACAGAAAGATAAGAACAAAGTTGCGTTTTTGCAGATACTATGGTATCTGTTACCACGGTAACTGAATCTGCAATTAGTCGTTTTTGCAGTTACCGTGGTATCTGATACACGGTTGCTCTGCAAAAACGACTATTGCCGAAATTGCACTTTTCAAAGTCATCCCAAAGAAAAACTGATATCCAGTTGCATCACTAAGTGCTAAACTTCTTTCTCATCAATTTGCCAAATTCTGGTGAAAGTGAGATCCAGATACCACGATTAGTTACCACGGTCGGACCGTGGTATCTGAATATCAGATGCCACGATAACTGGCCAGATACCACCATAACTGCAACAACACCTTTTGACCGTGGTATTCCGATGAAAAATTTGTGGCCTGCGTAGTTGTAGGAAAAACTTGCATGTAATACTATGTAATAGCAAAGAATACTATCATTTAATGTGCCTCAGACTGGTCCAATCTTATGTAATAGTATCCAGTAGCATCCTGTCTTTTCATAGTAGCATCCAGTCTTGCTAATAGTAGCATGCAGTTGCATCCAGTCTTGCTTGGTTGACAAGACCAACACGGTAGGCTTAAAGTAGAAGCATGTAGTAGTACTGCATGCTACTTTTTCACTACTTTGAGATAAATTTTTCATCGGGATTAGATACCACGATGATTAAATATTCTTTGAGCCCAAGCTGACTGTGAAACATTTATTCAAACAATGTTTACAACGGATACGTCAGTTACGATTCTTCATCAGCGATATTTCGGCCCTTCTTGGCAAGGGTCCTCGTCAGGCTGTCAATCCTCTGGGTCAACGCCGGGGAAGGAAACAAACCTGTAGAGTACCCTTGCCAAGAAGGGCCGAAATATCGCTGATGAAGAATCGTAGCTGACGTATCCGTTGTAAACATTGTTTGAATAAACCACGATAACTGCAAAAACGACTTTAGACTGCGGTATCACATTCCAACATAAGGTTTGAAGATAAGGTTTGAAGCCAAGCAGACCATTCATTTCAAATACAATAGAAAAAACGAGATTTTCGGGGTTTTTTTCTTGATCAGCTAGTTACCCCTCCAAGATGATGTGCGAGGTATAAATAAATTTCGGATATTTCGGTTGCACTTCCGGCAAACCGTCCTCAGCGAAAAAAAACAAAACTAAATCATAAAATCCACAACAATCACAACAGGAAAACGATGCGGAACCTACAGACAATAAGACGACACGTAACTAAAAACCAGAAGAACGGTGCGGACTGAACGACATGCGGTAAAAATAAAATAACGAAACATAAAATGTGCGTGTTAAAAGTGTATATGTACAAATCTGTGATTATATATTGTATAATATATTTACAATTTACCATCCGTCTGGGAAAGCGCAGAAGCTTTCACCCAGAAAACGGCCCACTAAAAATCCATAATACGTTTGACCAAAAAATACGTTTGACCTTGAAAAAAACCCCGAAAATCTCGTTTTTTCTATTGTATCACATACCATGGTATCTGCAAAAATGCAACTAAAGAAATCAATTTGTTTAAACTGAAAACCGACTTACCCTACAGACAAAACACTCGGCATGCCACTGCGCGTTCAGCGCGGAGATGTAGTTGTCGCTTATAGGGTTCTGGCACCCGCCACACTTAGGCGCGAAAAGTTCGTAGTAGTCTTGTTTGCAATAAGGCTTTCCGTCTTTTTCGTGATACCCTCTGTCACCAAATGGCTCGCCGCAGGAAACGCAGAAGAAATGCTCGGGATGCCAGGTCCGGTCCATTGCAGTGACGCATTTCTATATGGGGAGAGATGAGGTTTATTCGTTTATTTCCCTCAAAATTGAGGAGTACTAAATCATTCTCTTTTTCAGGTGCCAGGAGCTTTCGCACTTAAAGGACCCCTCTTGCTTATTCTGCCTTTTATAATATACCTAGCTCGCTTATGGAATTATAAGCTTCCAAAACCCCCACATTTCTCAATTGTTTCGTTTTGTGCCTACGAATGTTTAGCAATTTCTCGGCCGTGCCTACTTATTGCCCGTCAGCAGGCCTGGGAGTGACCTAAGGCTAAAATATATATAGGATATAGGATTTTTCACATCAAAATATAGGACAATATAGGATAAAAAAACAGCTTATTTGGATGAAAAAATCTCATGACCCCATCTTCTGGAAAATAACAAAGGACGATTCTGGTGAAACAACTTAGGATCTCACCTTAAAACAAATAACATAGTATCCAAGACGAGAGACTTTGATGGGTAAGTTTTATCCCTGAACAGATATCAAACACAAAATTAAAGAACTCCGAATACACTACTGATTGACTTCGTGAAAACTCCAGAAAAGGACCAGAAAACCACACAACCGCGTCAAACTGAGTGTCAACAGCGCCTTTCAAGAAAGCTTCTCCATGAGACCACTTTGCTTTTCATATGCTTTTTCCCTCTTTTTGGGATCCCAAAACGTAAGTGGAGGGATACCTATGACATCGCAAAAGTTGTCCGTCTGTAAGCACGATAACTCTCGAAGGGAATGAGATGTTTTGATGAAACTTGGTGTGAGGATTCTTTGGGTCGAGGGTAAGGTCAAGTCCGTAGATGGGGTCTGTAGCCCTATATTTGGGGGTGGGGGAGGGGGGTCAGATTAAGGGACAAACAAATATTTTTAAACAGCTAATGTTATAGTCGATTATGGGATAAGAAGACACGCTGAGCACGATGGTGAAAACCATTTTCTTGCCGGACAAGTAGTTCGTCCGGAATCCGGCCAAAACCGGAAAGTTGGTTAAAAGTAAAAATTACATTTGAAGTGGATTAAATGTTTGATTTAGGGGTAAAAGATATGCTGAGCACGATGGTGAAAACCATTTTCTCGCCGGACAAGTAGTTCGTCCGGAATCCGGCGAAAACCGGGAATTTGGTTAAAAGTTAAAGTTTCATTTGAGGTTGATTGAATGTTCGATTTCAGGGTAAGAAGACAGGCTGAACATGACGGTGAAAACCATTTTCTCGCCGGACAACTAGTTCGCCTGGAATCCGGCCAAAACCGAAAAATATGTTAAAAGCAAAAGTTTTATCTGAAGTTGATTAGATGACAGATTTAGGGGCAAGAAGAGATGCTGTCTGTATATGACAATCATTTTGTCCAGGACATATAATTAGTCCAGAATCCGGTTGTAACCGGATTCAAGTCAAAGTTTTATTTAAAGTTGACTAGATGTTTTATTATGGGGATAAGGAGATACGCTGGATTCGTTTCTGAATTTTCTTTTTTTGATGGACTAGTAGTTCGCTGGGAATTCGGGCCAAACCGCAAATTTGGCAAAAGTGAAGCAGGAAGTTTCGGTCAGTGTCGTCAAAACAGATATGACTTATGGTTTTCTCTGATGATCAGCCTGGCGAAGACAAGACCCAACTGTCTGGATTCAAATATTAGATTTTTGGGATCCCATCGACACCTTTGGTCTTGTTTTGAAGGGCAAAAAGGTCTGCAACACTTTTACTCACTTTGCTCTCCGAAAGCTCAATTAGTTTTCGCAGATTCAATTCCTACAGGATCATTTTTCTTCTGAGCTTCAACAAGCCTCCTTTTTCCACCACACAGTAGATCTTGGGCAACCTGCAAATTTCTTACTTCGACCTTTGCCCAGTTTGGGCAGAATTAACTTCAAAATTTACGAAAAAAAACAGCAAGAGCTGAAATATAGGAGAATATAGGGTTTTTGACTCAATATAGTATATTATAGGACAAGTTTTAAAATATAGGACATATAGGATATATAGGACTCACTCCCACCCCTGCCCGTCAGACAACACAAAGTTTGAGGGAATCTTCTATGTCCGCTTACAACTCCTTCACATATAAGGATATGAGAATCTTCTGTTTCTGACTTCTTTCATTTGCTTAGTTTTCCAACTTTTTAACCACGGGGAGTTATTTTTCATATGTTCTGCGCCCAGCCGCCGCGTCGGAGAGCAGGATGGCTGGATAGAGTCGACAAGCGATAACAAGAAAATCGCCAATTTCACGTGGAAAGTAATGGTATTTCTGAAAAACATTTTTCTGATCCGTTTCATAGGAAAAAGATCATCTCTAGTAAGGGTTGTGCTTTATGGGGTTCATCATTTTCTGGGAATGGTGGGCAGCTTCTTGGTATCTTACGCTCTACGTCACCAAGAGCGATTGTTTCTTAGTTTGTTATTTTGTTTATCTTCCTATGAGTTGTCTGTTTATCCTGTATATTGCCTTTGGGTTTTTCAATACAGATATATATATATATATATAATATAAATCAAAACTAAGATAAGGGGAATCTTTAAAGATGATCAGCCCCAAAGCTGATTATTTTCCTTCTCGAACCCGTCTAACCTATTTTAATTTAATTCACTGATTACACCTATCTCAGTTTCACTAATTAATTTTTATTTTATTATTTTTATTGGTCATCCAGCAAAGAGTAACAAAGAGTATTTGATGGTGCAAAACGGATACGTCAGCTGAATTTTATTGGAGCTATATTTCGGCCCTTCTTGGCAAAGGGTCAAGGGACAAGAAGGGCCGAAATATAGCTCCAATAAAATTCAGCTGACGTATCCGTTTTGCACCATCAAATATGATTCGCAGTCAGCTTGCGCTGAAGGAATATTTAGTAATAAAGAGGAGAGAACGAAAGAAAAGGAGAAGGGTTAAAAGTTGTCTCGCTTGTTATAATTCAGCCAGAGGTACAGAGCGTACAAACCGATCAAAGAAAACGATTGTTGACGAGGTTATAAGCTTATAAGAATGGTTCAGTCCCACTATAGTCGGACTGCGTGTAATATGTCGAGTGCTTGCTTGCACAGTGGAGATACGCTATAAAAATAAATCCTGCAGTATTTGCTACTGGGATTAATCTTGTCTCTACTAAGATACGATTATCTCTAATTCGGATTAATCTTATCCCAGTAGAGATAAGATTAATCCCAGCAGCAAATACTGCAGTTAACTTTAATCCTTATTCGGAGAAACTTTTTACGGTGTATACTTCGAGAGTCCATGCACGGAAGCTGATCGCGGTATCGTTCCGAGAATTGCAATGCAGCAACCACACGACTGTGGTGGAAATCGGAACGACAAAGCTCTTCACTGAACCTTTTACACCTCTCACTATTTACTGTTTATGTTCGAATTTTCAAAACTATCTGAATACTGTAAAGCTAGGCTCTGCTTTTAACAAATTATCCACTACCTTGCCTGTTTTAAGCATTTCCCCAGGCTCATTGACTTCTAGTAAAATCTCGGCAAAATCGGTTTTGCGCATCAACAACATGCCTTTAATCTAGTGAATCGCGGCAAGTGCAAAGATCAGTGATGTCGTTAGTGGGTTCGGAATGTAACATATGAAAGTTGGGTCTGCGGGTGTAAGAACTAATGAAGTAGGTTGCACTGGCATTATAGGTGCGACAGGTCCTTTAAGGTCAAAGCAAAAATTTTGCTCCAAGGGAGTAGCATCTGGTACCCGATATTGCGTCTTGGCTGGGAGCAAGATCTATAAACAAGGCTGTTAAATTACTTACATCCAAAATGGCTCCGTTGCAATAGGAGCACCTGGGGGAGAAGAGGTTGTGATAGTCCAGCTCGCAATATGGTTGTCCGTCTCTTTCAAAGAAGTTTTTCGTTCCTAATTCTTTCTGACAGTGGGCACAGCTGAAATGCTCCGGATGCCAAGTCCGGCCAAGGGCGGTCACCACCTAGGAAGACAATCGTAAATTCGAATGGTGCGTAACGGACTTACGGGTTGCCGAACTGTCAGGATTTCTGGAGTGAGCGAACTGACGGGCGGCCAACTATCTGCTGATAGTGCGTAACGAACTTACGGGTTGCCGAACTGTCGGGTCGAAATCTGTCGGGATTTCTGAAGTGAGCGAACTGACGGGTGGTCAACTGTCAGCAGTTTAATCCATGCTGTGATGAACACAATTAGTTTATAAAGTAGACTGCATAGGCTATATATTAATCTTAAATCCTGGATCTTTAAAGTTATTTTCCAACGGCTGTATGTGTCGTTATTATAAGTAATAAGTAAGTAATTTATTTATAACCCGCCATTTTGAAAAAGCGGAGTAAATGAAAGAAAATAAATAAAACACAAACACACAGAAAAAGAAACTTAATTTTCAATCTTCGGCCAGGAAGCAGTGGATAAGGTCGTGCGCTGGTTGGGCCCTGTTGTCCATGCGACGAGGAAACATCCAAAAGGGCAACACTTGCATCTTGAATTTTGAACTTCTCCGTAAATGTATGGTTATTAGTTATATGTATTAGTTATTTGACGGTATGAGGATCCGAAGCTAGAGAGTAACTTCTATGAGCTATTCAAGAAATAAAAGATCATTATTATTTTGCGGTTTGGTTCCTACTAGTCCCCTAATTAGCACCACCATCATCAACGTTTAACTAGATCTGTGCTAGGATAAGATTTTAATTAAAGCAGGTTTCCCTTTGCCATTTTTCTTCCGGATTCCAGATATCCGTTTTCGTCGAGCTGATTCCAGAAGTTGAATCCAGAACAGAAACGCTTGTTAAAACTCCACTTGTTCTCACTGTGGAACTTTTGTGTAAAACTAATTTTAATGCATCAGTTGAGATTGTTACTGTAATGTAAATTCGTACATTTGAATTCACACATTCGCCGTTTCGTTTCAACTTCTTTTTCGTTTCAAGAACAGGAGGTCAAGAAGATGAGGCCTGGCTGCTCCACGTATGCCAAATACTTGGTACCTAGACCTTTCATTGGCTGTTATGACCATGCCAAGACCACATACAATCGAGAAGTTCCAAATCCAAGACGCAAGCGCGTGCGATTCTCAAAGTCCCTTCTGAAAATCATCAATCACTGACTGAAACTGCTCACACCACTTCAAAAACGGCGTGCCAGAAATAAGTTACTTACTTACTAAATTCAAGGTCTAGTGATCCGTGTCCCGATGAAAAATGTGTAGCCTGCGTAGTTGTATGATAGTTGTACAAAAAATTGCATGTACTGGTATGTAATAGTACAGAATACTACCATTTAATGTGCCCCAGACTGGGCCAATCTTAAGCAGTAGTATCCAATAGCATTCTGTCTTATTATAGTAGCATCCAGGCTTGTTAACAGTAGTATGCAGTGGTAACAGTTACTACTGCTATTAAAACCTACATCTCCATATAACTAATTCTTGAAATTTTTTCATCGGGATGACCTGAGTTCACAGGAAGAAAGCTACAAATTCTGAAGTAAGTGCCTGACTTCTGGCCTCTATAGAACTACTTTGCCGGACTAGGAAGCCCCATACCCAACTAGACCGAATACCAGACTCAAAGCAGCATCTGTAACCTGTACGAGACTTATTCGCCCGAAGACGCATTCAACCGACCGGTACCTTCAAGGCGTATTCTCGGCGTTCCCCGAGAACTCCACTTGAGGAGTCCTCGCGTTTTTGTTTGTCCTGGGGATTCACTCCCCGTATTCTCGCGAGTCTCCATGGACGGGGAATGCTCCGATTATCATCACCATTATCAAAAAGGACTCACTTTCAGATTCGGAGGGGAATCAATTTTTGCCGAGTTGGTGCAATGCAAAAACAATCAGAATAAACAAAATAAAAAATAAAGTGGATCCAGACTAATTTCGTCAACTGCATATTTTTTTTCGAACAAATTCCATTTTGGAAATATTCCCCGTGTTCTCGCTGTTTCTGTACGAGGAGTCCGCGTGTAGTGACTCCCTCTATTCTCGCCGTTCCCTTCGATTCCCCGAGGAGTCCTTGGGGAACGGCAAGAATACGCCTTAAGTCATTAGTCGCGTTTCTGGGAAATTACACAATCTTCTCAAAAACTGCAGTTTTGACTGCAAGCACTTAGGGATTTTCCCTAGACACGCAAGTCAAATGTAAACGGGTGACGGGCCTCTATGTACTTCTGATTCAAATATATCTTTTAGACTACTGACTGTGTGTGTTTGTGAGGGGGGGGGGGGGGGTTTGCCGGGAGACGCAAGTCAAATGTAAACGGGTGACGGGCCTCTATGTACTTTTGATACAAATATATCTTTTAGACTACTTACTGTGTGTGTTTGTGTGTGTGCACACTACAAAATAGTATATTGTCTAATTCTAGTTGACGCCAACTGAAATATTTCTTTAGCCCAGTTCGTGGTGCCACAAGGCCATGTGTTTTGTGTGTGTGTGTGTGTGTTGTAATCACTTGCTAGCGCTAGAGAGGGTTGGAAGGGGGCAGGGGCGTCACGAATAAGAGGTAGGGGGGACGCCCCCCCCCCGAATGTTGTCGGCCAGTCGGTAAAAAACAGCAGAGTCGGCGCGGAGAGCCGCGATTTTTCGTAAAAACAGTCGATTTTTTTAAAATCAGCTGATTTTTCGTCAACACAGTCGGTTCTCTCAATAAGGTTTTTATCCGCAAAAACAGTCGGTAAAAATTACCAGCCAGCCGGTAAATACGTTGCCCCCCCCCCAAACATTTTGGCTAGTAACGCCTCTTGGGGGGGGGGCATTTATATGAGGTATTAAGGAAATAAACGTTATTTCATTTATTAGCTGCGTTTTTGCATTCCTGTGGACTGTAGCCGTAGCAGTTGGCCTGTGTGCTAATAAGGCGTTTTTGCACGCTTTTTGCCGTAGACTTTGGCCTGTGGGCTCGAACAGCAAAAACGCCTTATAAGCTGCTCAAACGGACAGTGGCGGGACTTTTTTTTTATTTTTTTTAGATTATATATTGGAAATGTTATTGGAAAAAAAATACTAAGAACTACAAAAACCCTCTAGAAGTTTACACTTGTTAAGAGGTTTAACAAACCCCCTTTGAGAGATTAACCTACATAACACTATAATTAAGAAAGAAATAAGAAAAAAGAGAGGAAGAGAAAAGAAAAAAAATAAACAAACATACACTTACTCGGTTCTTGGTCAAACACCCCAAACACCCCTATTACAGGAAGCGGGCTATTTTCGTCTGGCTAACTAAAACTGGCAAATTAGTACTTTGGTGAACGATCTGGGGACTACTCTGGCAACTTAAGCTACAAAAAGTCCTGGACCCACTATACAAAAAAAAATTCCCCGAATACAGAGAGTTGACAAGCAGTCAGTCATTCACAATACGTACATTTAACTTTGAAAAAATCATTTTTGTATTCCAGAATTTCCAGATCCTCAGCATCCTCCATTTTTGAAAGGAAACACTGGCTAAGGCCAAGGACAACGACATCTAGAAGGCCTTTGTCCGTAGCCTGTGGATTTCGTTCTTTGGCCGTTGGACTGAGGAGTAAAAACGCCTTATAAGCAGACAGGCTACATGGGAAGGTCTGCCAAAACACCGAATAAGCACAGCTGCTAGTCATAGGCGTGCTGTAAGGCATGCAAAAACGCATCTATTATCTTACCTGGCCAACAATAGGTTTTTCACAGGCAGCGCAGCAACCTTTCTGGGTGGTCAAAACTCCATGTTTCTGCATTTCAGAGGTCAAATTTCCAAGCATGGAATCAAGGGGGTCAGACCGGACAGGAGACTTGACTGGGAGCGCGTAGTCTCCCCCCGGCGTCGTTTGGTAGGGCGACGCTTGATGTGGCGCTGAACGGAACTAAAAGGAAAACAAAGTGTTAATTTCAGATGGCACTGGCCTGGTACGAACGCAACCTATAGATTAATTAATTAATTCGTTTAATTCCATTTTATCTTTTTACAAAAACAGTGGTCGATCGTCACACATGGTCAACATAGTCATAATTAATCACATATATGTGACAATTTTAAAATAGATCACGATCAGGATCAGGACGGACAGGAGACTTGACGGAGGGGACGTAGTCCCACACGGTACGGCCTGGTGCCCCTGGTGGCACCACGAACTGGGCTAAAAGAAAGATTTCAGTTGGCGTAAACTATAATTAGACAATATACTATTTTGTAACATTATTTAGTATTTTTGGTATTATTTTAATGTCTAACCCTAGTTGGTCGACAAAATATGCAACTATTAGTACAATTTCTCTTTTTTAAGTACAATTTCTCTTTTAAACTCTTCTAAAAAATAAAAAGTATTTAGACTTAGGAAATCTGTAAATTATGGTTACATGTTCATAAGAAAATTATTTCTTTGTAGAAAAATTACTAGGATTAGATACCCTACTATTCTAATCAGTACTCTTAGGTAGTATATTAAAATACTAAGGTTTTAATTTAAACTTCTGTATAAAATGGCGATAGATCGAGCGCCCAAGCCGGAGACACAAGATTGACTGACAAAAACCCTGCACCCCCCCCCCCCTTATAAACTTATGACCATGGAGAAAAACGCACGGAATTCGGAAGACATACTGTGTAAGATCGATTTTGAAGAAATCACAGTTTTCACAAAAGCGAATTCCTACTCACCGATCGCCTACCTAAACACGACGCACCCTGACCCGCACAAACCGAACGAGGAACTCGAACTCCCTATCCTTCGTTCGACCAAGTCTGGGAAATGCGCACAATGATATGAAATACGTTGTTTATATCTGGAGGACTCGACAGGGAGTCCGCAATTGGCCAGACTCCGGTGAAACAGCGCAAGTTCTGGGCAAAGCCTCGGGCCCAGTCAAGGCCAAACAGCTGTACAAGAAATTGGGAAACCTAGACACGAAAGCTTGAAGATACACCCAGTATTGCACGATGGTGACCTAGCTGCTCTTCGGATGCGTTCTAGAGCAGTGGTTCCCAACCAGGGGTACGCGAAGGTGTGTCTGAATTTCGAAAATTTCGTCAAGAAATTAGAGTTTTGGCTTACGAAGGTTCAGAGAAACAGCGCAACCGTTTTTCCGACCTTTGACCAGTTTGCGGACGATAATGAAAATAAAATTGACAACCTTACAGCCTCAAGCATCCCCTTTATTTGTATATATTTTAACGCATTAATCCCATGCCGTCTCTTCGGCGTTTTGATCTTAACAGATCTTAGTAGAATAGTAGAAAAATGAATCTTCAAAAAGGGGTACGCAACTTTTTTGAACCGTAATTAGGGGTACGCGGTACAGAAAAGGTTGGGAACCACTGTTCCAGAGAATGTTGTATATTGATACTGAAACTGTTTGTTTTGTAAGAATTTACATTAAAAAATAAAATAAAATCTTCTCTTCCTGGTTGGTAGGCTTACTTCTTGTATATGTTTCGTTTTTTTTTGTATACTTTGATTTTCTAATATATTTTTGTGTATTTCAAGGTTAGGCCTTTTAAAAATTATTAATTTTTTTGGCTCGTCATTTCGGCGGAGCAGGAGTCTTTAAAATAATTAATTACCGAACTGGTAAAAACATTATTTAGCTAACTGGCTTGAGATGTGTTGGTTATCCAAGTCTGCCTGCATTCTATTCTTTTTAGGACAGTTATTTATACTGGAGTTTTCTGGTTGGTGGGTAAGGCGGCGTTCATTAGCTGTACCTTTATTAATTGCTTGTTTTTGTAATTATATATATAGTTACTTGTTGTTGTTTTTTCCGTCCGGCCTTATCGTGCTCTATTCTCTGTCAGACTAGTGAAAATATTTATATTGTAGAGGAGAAAATAAATTAGTTGATGAAAAAGTTCATTTTCTGAAAAGTCCGAAGTTAAATACGTCCAAAGTCTACTACTCGTGTCCCACCCTTCTAACAATAGTTACTTTTAGTTACTATTTCCGTTCCGTCCTCACGAAAAGTTACTACGCTGACCGTTCCAACTTTCTCGAAATAGTAACTAATAGTTACTATTTGATTACCATGCTCGGGAGCGTAGTAACTACGCATCTCTGTAACCTGATTGGTCGGATTCGCCTGTGGCATGATATCCTGCTGGAAAATAGAGAAATCGTTCCAGCCTTGACGGCCAAAAGCCAGAATTCGTGACATCATGCGTAGTAACTACGGTAAGTAGGGTGGAACACACTCACAAGGATGCACAGTTTCAATCTGGGCAAATACAATAATGGAAACAGTCGAAATTGGTGCTGAAATTCCTTGATTTCCTAAAAATGTGAGGAGTAAATGTCCAGCGATTATATTTGCTGCTAAACGAACAGATAAAGTAATAGGTCGAATAATGTTACTTACTAATTCAATAATTACTATAAATGGTATTAGAACTGGAGGAGTACCTTACAGATATTACTTGGGATGCTATCTGTTAAGATTTTGCAAATATTACGCATTGAACGTTGCATTATGCACTGAACGTTGATAAGGCTTATTTTGAACGTTATGCATACCAAGCATTGCTAAAAAGCGCGGAAAAACACCGAAAGAGAATCTGCTGACTTTTCTGATATCATGATAATAAACAAAATGTCAACAGGTGTTTTTCCGCAGCTGCTTCGGCTCTTCCTGTCTGCAAAACCTTCAATGCGTAACGTTTGCAAATCATAACAGCGAACATCGTCAGTAGGCTATTGTCTTATCTCTTGAAACTGCGCTTTATGGTATCTAGGGTTCTGGCTAACCCCCCCCCCTCCCGGACACCCCCTCCCCCGCCAAAACCCCCTGGCTACCCCCCCCCCCCCCCCCCCCACAAACCCCCCCGGCGCCCCCCCCCCGAAACCTTTACATTTAATACGAATCCAAAACATTTAACTTGACTTCCCGTGATCTTAGTCTAACTCAAGTGGAATCCTTGTACAACAAGAAAACGACAAGAAACGGGGGGGGGGGGGGGGTTGGTATCGGGGTTTTTTTCGCCGGGTTTTTTTTTGGCGGGGGGGGGGGGTTGTCCGGGGGGGGTCTCGCCTAGACCCGGTATCTATTATGCAACTTCTAACCTGTATAGAGCAAGGTTCTCGAATTAGGATCTTTTTTCTATGATTGTGGTCGGGCTCGAGATGCGCCCGGATTCTCTTGCGGGGGGGGGGGAGGGTTCTAGTTCTCCCTGTCTTCGAAGCGCGAAAGAAAAAAGTGCCGGCCAGTTTTCTGTCGCTCCGTTTGCCCACTGGCTCTAACACCAAAAACAAGCAACAGGTCTCAGGCTCCTGGGGCAAATTTAAAATTAGAAAGCACTCCTTCATTCAAGAGTGACACGGCACGAACGGATCCAATAAAAACTTAATAAAAATCGGTTATTAAGTGGTGCCAAAGCCAATTGGACTTGCGAGTTACCTACGGCCAAATTCTGATTTGACTCGATCTAAAAAGACGAAGCTTATTTAAAACACAAAATTCAAGTACTGTCTTTGGTTTCTAATAAAAATAAATTAAATACTCCTTGAGCCCAAGCTGACTGGGAGACATATCTTCAAACAATGGGTAAAAACGGATACGTCAGCTACGATGCTTTCGCAGCGATATTTCGGCCATCTTGGCAAGGGTCCTTGTCAGGCTGTAGCTGGACGAAATACCGGAAATTTGCTTACTTAACTGTTTTGATTCGTTTTTTCTATCTATCTTGTGGAACAGAAACTTTTTGTGTGTGAAGCATTCGTTTTTGTTGTGTCTCATTTAATTTCTTTATTTTGTTTTACATACTCCGCTTTTGAAAATGGCGGGTCAGAGATAAATTACTTACTTACTTATAATAAATAAAGCATAATCAGTACCCATTGTACTTTGAAACATATTTGACAGTGCAAAATGGATACGTCAGCTGAATTTTATTAGAGCTATATTTCGGCTCTTCTTGGCAACGGTTCTCTTCAGGCTCAAGTTTATCCTCAAGTTCATTTTCCAACTTGAACGGCTTGAGCCTGAAGAGGATCTTTGCCAAGAAGGGCCGAAATGTATCTCTAATAAATTCAGCTGACGCAAAGAGAGAGGAGAATTTATTGCAAAACACGATGAACACATGTGAACAGAGGCCGCCCCATCAAGCTTTCACCTGTTCTAAGGGGTTTGGCCCAACAGTCGTAAGCAACTGTACTACTTCCAAAACAAACATTAGACAAGAGCAGAGCAACAAAAGAACGACAAGGAGAACACCAACAAAACACCACACCAAGTCATCTGGGTCCATCCAAACAAAATTTAACAAATTTAAATTCGTATTTCTGGAAAAATATCCGGTTCAAAAGACTCTTAGACGACCTGTCTTACCTGTAATAATAAACCCTTAAACGACCTGTCTTACCTGTAATAATAACGCAACCTACTTCCATAATCATTCCATATATTTCTAAACTCGTAGACCCGAATTTCGTACGTTACATTCTAACCCTTCTGACAGAACCACGCTGATTTTCTCACTTGCCGTGTTTTGCACCTTCGATTTGTATCACGCTGTCGACGGTTGTCTGCGAGAAGTTTTTCCATCAGTAGAACCGAAATTGTTTCCCTGTTTTCGCTATCAGTCAATGGGTCTCGGAAATGGCTTAAAACAGCCGAAAACGGTGGGTTATTTGTTGAAAGCACAGCCTAGTTTTAAAGTATTCAAATATTTTAAAATACTGTAAGTTGAAGAGTAAATAGTGCGAGGGAAATACCCAGCTATTCCTCACCCTGGATCAACCCCCACAGAGCATTCCAACTTCGAACACCACGGTGCAACACCGAGAACCCCGAACGTGTAGTAGCCTACTCAACCGAGGTACGATAAGATTCCCAGTAGATCTCGTATGATGGTGATGGGCTGAACAAACTGTGTTCAACAGGTCACTAAAACATGGCAATGATTGTTTATGTCGAAAGATATATAAAGTATAATAATAAAGTATTATGTATATTTATAATAATAATATATATATATTATATTATAAGATATATATTATAAGACTGATAATAAAGTATACAACTCTGGAACACCAGCAGCGGGAAGAATGTCCAGATTGGAGTATAAACATTAAAGCACAACTCTTACTAGAAATGATCTTTTCTCTATAAAATGGATCAGAACAAACTTTTCAAAAATACCATTACTTTTCACCTGAAAATAGCGATTCTCTTGTTAGCGCATGTCGATTATATCCAGCCTTCCTTGGCGCGGCTGGGCGCAAAAGATTTGAAAACTGAACTTGCCTTGGTTAAAAAGTGCAAAAACTAATCAAATAAAAGAAGTAATAAACTAATAAACAGAAGATTATCACATCCTCATGTGTGAAAGATTTATCAGCGGACAATGAAGATTCAGGCAAACTTTTCGTTGGGTGACGGGAAAACTCGGCAAGGCCGAAAAAGCGCTAAAAATTCGTAGTTACGAAACGAAACAACGGAGAAAGGTGGGGATTTTAGAAGCTTATAATTCCATATGGGAGCTAAGTATAATATTAAAGGCAGAATAAGCAAGAAAGGTCCTTTAAGGACCGAGTCATGATGACCAGATCCCCTTAAAAATAAAAGGGTACGGTTTTGTAGGACTCGAATAGGACGAAGAATTGACGGAAAAATCCCCATCCACACACTAGCACACTACAGGATGTACGGGTTGACTATTGGAAATAAAGCACATGGAGAATGTTGGCAGGAAAAATATATTTTAATCTACGCATTATACCCATATTTCTAGATAATATTTTCCCAACCCAAGCAACATGATTTTAGAACGATAACGTCTCATCAATAATCCGAGGTACTTGGTGTCAGTAGCTCTTTTTATCTGACCACAGTCGGAAGGTATTTCATCAAATCAAGGTTGGGCATTAATCGATCGTCCAAATACAATAAAGTTTGACCTACTTGCGTTAAGTTTTAGCTTATTTTCCCCTGAATCAAATATCAAGCTTGTTGACCGTATCAGTCACCAGGGGCGTCACGACTGGGGGGGGGGGGTGGACGCCCCCCCCCCCAATGCTGTCGGCCAGTCGGTAAAAAATAACCGAGTCGGCGCGAAGTGCCGCGATTTTTCGTCAAAGCAGTTGATTTTTTTCATGAAAACAGTCGGTTTTTCTGAAAATTGGTCGATTTTTCGTCAAAATAGTCGGTTTTTCTGAAAATCAGTCGATTTTTTCAAAACTGTCATTTTTGACATTTTTGACTGTTGTTGAAACACAGTCGTTTTTTTGGCAGAAACAGTCGGTAAAAATTACCAGCCAGTCGGTAAATTCCTCGTCCCCCCCAAACATTTTGGCTAGTGACGCCTCTGTCAGTCATGGCTAACTTTAGGAGATCAGTTGTTTTGGCTTCAATAAATTCAGCTGACGTATTCGTTAGTACTGTTAAATATGATTCGCAGTCACCTTGGGCTGAAGGAATATTTATTTTAAAGCACACATGCCAGTAATTATGTCCAAGGCCGTATCCAGGGGGGGGGGGGGTTAGGGGGTTGAACCCCCCCCCCCCCCGAAACGTACAAAAATAATCATTTTTATAGTCTTTTCAGTCTGATCTATGACTTCTTTGTCCGACCCGCAGGCAAACCCCCCCCGAAAGGCAACCCCCCTCCCCCCCCCCCGAAAAAAAAAATCCTGGATACGGGCCTGATTATGTCCATTCATATTTTGTCCCCACTCCTGTTGGGTATTTAGTAACTTTTTCTCATTTTTCACAGTATATCTGTTCCACCCTGAATCACAATCTGCCTTCTTCTCTTCATCATGCACATGGAGAGGCGAAATATCTGGGTATATATAAATTTCCCGACTCCGTGGTTTTTCCCACAATCTAATTACATTGCATGTAACTCCCAACTCGTGGTGGCAGCTTTTTTCTTTCTGTCTCTCGTCCGCATTTTCGTTTCTCTCTTTTTACTTGAATGGAAGAGATCTATGCACACCGAGACAAGGTCAGGCACCAGTCGGTGCGGATCAGATGTCGGTGGGGGGGGGGGGGGAGGGGATTTTGTATGGGTCGACCTCGCATGTTTCAATGCTTCCATTGACTTCCTTCCTGCCGTTCTTTTATTTTTGGGTTACGATTAAAGTTAGTATAGTATATTAGTATAGTTAGTATAGTATAATGTTGTCGTAGTCTCTATGTTGTGTCCGGTTTCCTCTTGTTATGGTGATTCCTTCTTCTTTTCTTTCTTTATTCATACTCCGTCTATGCCATGTGCTTTTTGATGGGTAAAAATAAACTTATTCTTATTATTAACCGAAAAGGGCTGGGATAGGACAATTTAGTTACCCATCACTTATTCACTTAAATTGGCTTGAAGACCAGCTTAAAATGCGTTCCTTCGTTGTTCTGCTATTTACGAATAATCGATTTTTAAATAGGGGAATTTCCGTGCGATTTGTCGTACCTCTATGCGCTTGTATTTTTGTTGTATGCTTTACGAGAAAGATTTATGACTTTTTTTTGTCCAGGCAGTAATCAATCTTCACCAATCTCACCATTGCCCACTGAAAAGCCGCGCTTTTGTCGAGATTAAAATTTCCCGCGTCATAGTAGAATTTACGTTCTGGGGACGGACGCAGACATTCTAACTAGAACAGATGGTGGAAACAAAAAAAAAACTTTTCAGAATCCAAATATTTCAGTGTATTATTAAATGATATTATTAAATGACACAAAAATAATTTGGCTTTTCAGTTAAGCTTTAAGTGTGTGGTAACTTTCGGCTTTTTACTGTGGGGTCGCCCCTTAGGACAGGTGAAAGCGCTACCCCCTTGTTCCCATTGTCTTATCAATAAAATTATCTCTCTATATCGAAACAATGTCTAAGGAAAGGCAGCCATTGTTTTAATACATGTTTCCCAGTCAGGTTGAGCTCAGAGTATTTTTTTTTTTTTTTAATTCCCGCGTAGTTTCTTTTTTTCCATTTTTTCCTGTTTTAGACTGAACAAACAGTGGCTACGGTTCCACCTCCAACTCAGTGACGTAACAAAATTACCCAACAGTTTACCCTGCTTTAACGTCACTTACACTTTCATCGTAAGATTTATTTTTTATTTTTATACTTTCCAAACTCTAATAACAAAAAATGCCTTCCGTTTTCAAACTTTTTATTTTCCCATCAAAACATCTCATCTGATCTAAAATACCTTAATTATTTACATTTTTCTCTAAGGGTACTACCCTATATCCTACACAAGCCTTATTTCATGATATCCTACCTAATATTAAAAACTTTTCCATTCAATTCAGTCATTTAAACTTAAAATTCAAAATACACAAGCAGCCAGATCTGTGGGTTAGATCCAAAATAAACTACAAAAAAAACCCCATAAGACTAAAATATCTCTCTCCCTGTTTCAAGACGCCCTTCCTCCATAGGAAATACTCAAGGATTATTTGATTGATTGATTTATTCAAAAAATAAGCACAAATCGTGGCACAATGCCAAATAGCGCACTTGCTTAGTCAACAGGTCATTATATAAAAACAAAAATATTCTCTCTCTCTCTCTCTCTCACACCATGGAGGGGGAGTCGAAGGGAGATACGGGAGATCTTCCGGAAGTGCCCCACCTTGAATGAAACTTGATGAGTAGTGGGAGCCAGAGGCGTTACTAGCCAAAATGTTTGGGGGGGGGGGCAAGGAATTTACCGACTGGCTGGTAATTTTTACTGACTGCTTTTGCAGAAAAAACGACAGTTTTCAAGAAAAAAAACGACAGTTTCGAAAAAATCGACTGATTTTCAGAAAAAAACGACAGTTTTGACGAAAAATCGACTATTTTCAGACAAATCGACTGTTTTAATGAAAAAAATCAGCTGTTTTGGCGAAAATCGCGGCACTTCGCGCCGACTCGGTTACTTGTTACCGACTGGCCGACAAAATTGGGAGGGGGGGGCATCCCCTCCTCCCCCCCCGGTCGTGACGCCCCTGGTGGGAGCAAATGCCCTAGAATTCTTTTGCTTGCTTTGCTTGTCAACTGAGAAGTGACCCTAGTTGACCTTCAGTTCAATAAATACCAGTATTAATTATATCAAGCTGCACCAACATTCCAGACCATGACATGTGCCAATACCTCTCTGATTTTTTCCATAAACATACACACCCCAGACAGGAATGGAAAAACAAATCAGATCCAACATCTGTTCGATAATACTATGACAGGTTCTGGACTCTGGTCAACAGTGACTCACACCCATCACTTAGTTACTGTAAATGTCCGAAAGATGGACGGAAAAACGTATGAAACACCCAATAAATCAGCTCTGTCAACTATGAAAGATTTATGGAACACAAATCGACGCAATTATCGGCGAATCTTGATTCGCGATGTGAGCGCTCCTATTGCTAAATCACGACTGGAAATTGCTAAATCACGACTGGAAATTCTACTCTGAACTGATGCCTGAAAGAATGGTCCCCTAGTGAAAGTTTCCTAAAACATGAAACCAGAATAGATATTTCGGTTGCACTCAATTTTTAATTTTTTTCTAAATTTTTTGAATTTTTCAGTTTTAATGTATCTCTATTTCATGTAGTAACCAAAAGTTAGTTCAGAAGTTCGGAGAGCAAGATGTTATTCGGTCAGTGGAGACGATGTCGACGTCTCTACTAAAACATCTATTCATCCACCTCATCGTCTACATGATGTTTTTCATGATTTTTATACGCCCAGTTAGAAATCAGTCTAAACTGTCGTGCTTTATGTTGATTTTTATTTGTATAGTTCTTCCTTTTTTTCTTTTAATCCATTGTCGCCTTGCGCATTTGGTGGGTCAAAAATTAAATATATAATATATCTTACACGCTTTGTTCTGTTACGACTGCTTATTGTTAGTTCGAGGAACAGTGCTATACATACTTTAATTTAGTAGTCTAGAAAAAGTAGTAGCTCGAAAAAATGTATCAGTGCACTGTCAAAAGTTTCATAACAGATTGCGCATAACACTTTCAAGAATAACACCTTTTCGCTTAGAATTAAAGTGTTATGACCAATTAAGTTTACACTATTTCGTGCCTAGATCTCCAACAACACCTTCAATTGGTAAAAATACTAACGGGAACGAAAGAAACATAACATATAACATCCCAAAGTGTTATCTGTTGAAACCGCGCATCCTGCTGTTGTCGTTATGTAACTTCTGACAGTGTAGTATTTTTACCTATTGAAGGTGTTGTTGGAGATCTGGGCACGAAATAGTATAAGCTTAATTGGTCATAACACTTTTTTTCTAAGTGAAAAGGTGTTATTCTTGAAAGTGTTATGCGCAATCTGTTATAAAACTTCTGACAGTGTGTGGCAACACTGAACGTCACATGTACTTTTACTTTCAATTTGAACAAGGGTGTTTAATAAGGCGTAAACATCACGTATAGTGCTACGCAGCTTATAGTACCTACTTGAGCAATGCTTAAAGGACCTCTCGCACTATTTACTATTCAACTTACGGTATTTTATAATATTTGAATACTTTAAAAAGAGGCTTTGCTTTCAACAAATAACCCACGGTCAGGGCTGTTTTAAGCCTTTTCCGAGACCCGTTGACTTAGACCCGTTGATCTTAGAGGGATAACTAGCTGATCAAGAAAAAACCCCGAAAATCACGGTTTTCCATATCGTTAGTTCTTAGATAGTTTTGAATATTGGAACATAAACAGTAAATGGTGCGAGGTGTGCTTTAAAAGTTTGGCTAAGAGCCTCGGAATCCCCAGACTTTACTAGAAAGCGCTGACTTACTTTGACATCCGAGAGCGATGCCATCAAGTCATCCAGTTCCTGAGTTGCGGTGGAGGCAGCAGTACTGGTTCGCTGGAGACTGTCGAGGATGTCCCTGCAACAAAAAGTGACGAATTCAATCCATGTTTTATTCTCCATCTTCTCTCCATGGCATTTCTACGGAGTTGAATCACGAAGATTCCTTGAAACTTTTCCGAAAAAAAATTGACACATTATCTAGTCGCGAGTTTGAAGATAATTTCGTAAGCCACATTGGCCTGACATATCACAAAAAAATCAACGAAGAAACCAACGAAAATGGGGTTTGTATGGGCCAACGAATACACTAAAAAAAAGGGGAATATTTCGGGAGGACAACCGCCTCCTTTCTTCAGCGCAGACAGAAAATTTCGAGGAAATATGACAAAACGAGGATGAAGATCAACAGCCAAGAAAACTAAAACAAACCAGAAAACCAGCAAGAAACCGAAGATTAAAACAAAATTGGAAGAACTGAAAACCTAAAATACAGGCAGCGAGCCACTCACCAATACCTGCGAATAACAATTATGATTGTTCTCGCTCGATACTAGCGAGTGACTATATTCGCCTTTTATTTTAGTATATTCGTTGGCCTATACAAACCCCATTTTCGTTAGTTTCTTCGTTGATTTTTGTTCGCGAGTTTGCAGTGCTTTGTTTTGTTCATCAATGAATCAATTTTATTTCAACAATAATAGCACTAGTCTAATACGGGCGGGAATTGGAAAAACAAACATTCACTAACAATACAAATAAAACACGAACTAATGCTCTGCCGAGCATGTGAAGTATGGCGTGTCGGGACATCTCGCCACAAGACAACTCGCCACAGCGATAACTGGGAACCGACTACTCGCCACACCGACATCTCGCCTCGGTGACATCTTGCCACAGCGACAACCTGCCACAGCGATAGCTCGCCACACAGATAACTGGCCACAGCGACAAGCCGCCACACAGACATCTTGCCACAGTGCGACATCTCGCCACATTTATAACATAAAGTGCTTTATTCAATTTATAATTATTCGAACAAAATTTTTAATGGAGTAGATAATTATGGGCAATGCCTCTCAATAAATCAATTGCATTACTACGGTTTTGCCTACTGACAATTCTTTCGATCCTCTTGTTAATCTTCAAGTATTGTCTCTTCGGCCGAGGCGGATAGCATCCTGCCTTGATTCGGTCCACGTCCGCCTTCCGCAAATTTTTTTCGGTCCTGAAACATTTCAGGCAACGCCAAAGACTTGGATGTCTTGATCCTATCAGTTGGCTATAGCTGAGATGCCAGCCTTCTATGTTGTTATTGCTTCGTGGAAGATGCTCAGCTACTCGATCGGTCATCTTCCAAAGAGTAAGGTGGGAAACGAGCCGGTCTTCGAGCATTCCCTCGTAGTTGTCTGCAAAATAGTCTGTGACCGGGGACGTTTCTGATGGAAGTATCGCCAACAACTCCTCGAAGACGTCTTCGACATCGAGTGGTGGAACGAATGCAAGGGCCGGTACAATGCGAAGTTGAATAGCATATTCTTCGTCAGTGACGTAGTTGTGGTAGATCTGCGGGTCTGCTTGAATCTGACGAAAGATGCTGTGGCAGAGATGAAAAAAAAAACATCCCTTGACAGATGTGTTCGGGAATACAGCTTGTACGCTGTTCTGGAAAGCTGATTCGAAGTCTGGCAGACAGCTGGCTGGTGCATAGCCTCCTAAGACAATTGATATCTGCTCGAGAAGGATGGTGTATGTTTGCTGCTGCTTGTTGGGTAGAAGTGCAAAGACGCACGGGATCATCCATCCGTTTTTGGGATCCCAAAACGTAAGTGGAGGGATACCTATGACATCGCAAAAGTTGTCCGTCTGTCCGTCCGTCCGTCCGTCCGAGTAGATGTGTACCCGCTTATATTACCAGCTCTTATGGGACTGATATTACCAGCTCTTATGGGACTGATATTACCAGCTCTTATGGGACTGATATTACCAGCTCTTATGGGGCTGATATTACCAGCTCTTATGGGGCTTATATTACCAGCTCTTATGGGGCTGATAGTAACAGTTCTTATGGAACTGACGCTACCAGAATAGATTAGGCTGATATTGCTCGAGTAGGTTAGGGCTGAGGTTACCAACATAGGCTTGCCAACTTTGGTCTATTCTTAGGACAGGTCAAGTTCCGGCGGTGACCTTAGATCCGGTTAACAGGGTGACCTTGGGTCAGATTAACATGCTTGTCTTAGGTCAGATTTACAGAGCGGACTTGGGTAAGGTTCACAGAATGACCTTAGGTAAGTTTTCCAGGGGAGGCCTCAGGTTCATGCTTGGGAGAGGGGTATCACCTATTTCTATCCAGCTCTTTTTAGAAGTATGATACCTATTGGGCTAGTTCTAACGATCTTAGTATTCCTATAGTATTTATGAATATTTGGGTTAGAGAGTTTCTAAGAGGCTGGGTGCACGGTTTTTAAGAGGTCTGGGATTTTTATGAGATGCTACAAGCTAGGACTAAGGCATTGAATAAGGCCCCCCCCCCCGACAAATTTTTTTTTTTTCATTTTTATTTTTTTTTACTTTTTTTTTTACATTTTTTTCAACTTTTTTTTTTAATTTTTTTATATATTTTATTTTTTTAATATTTTTTTTTACATTTTTTCCGATATTTTTTTTTCAACTTTTTTTTAACTTTTTTTCAACTTTTTTTCTTATTGTCTTATCTTTTTTCAAATTTTTTCTAAACTTCATTTTCAATCTTTCTTACTTTTTTCAAATTTTTTCATTGACTTCATTTTAAAAAATTTAAACCAATAATTCAGTTTTCCAAGTCTCTTATAACTCTTTCAATCCATACTTCTTTTTCCTTAGAAAACAAACTCTCAGTTATCTTCCTATTCGTCGCACTTCTGGTAATATTTCTTCGTAACTCATCTGCTTTTGCTTTTCGAGTTTCTTTCCGAGCTGGCGAGTCTTTTCGTGCGCACAGATGATGCATGAATAGTTTCAGATATGTGGTCAGCATCTCATCGGTTATGGATCTCATCGAGTTTCAAAACTTCCTTCCTTGCTTATTCTAACTTTCCCGTTTCGGCTGGGTTCCAGATGATCTACTTGTCTGGCAAGAAACTAAAATTCAAAAACAAATTAACCGTGTCTCCTTAACCATACATCGAAGCTCTAATTAATTTCAGATACAACTTTACTTACAACAAAGTTTCCAATTTTGGTCTGGTTCCAGATGTCAGGGTAGAAAATAATTTTGTCAACTTGTGATTTCAGAAACTTGTCACGTTACAGTAGGGACTTGTCATGTAACAAAAGTTTATTTAGATGAGACACATTAGCCGTATCTATGTTTTAAGGGTGAAAGAGGAATTGATGGTAATCTGATAATTTGATGGACTGTCATGTAATGCAGTCCACGGGATATAGACACACACAACCGATTGAGTTTTAAAGAGTATGGTTTATCTGGACGAAGCACAATAAGCCGGTAGTAATGATTAGCAAGATGGCTCAAGAGTGAGAACGAATTGGTGGTAATTTGAGAGGTTCGAGAGATTAGATAGATGGACTTGTCATGAAATGTAGTAGGATACACACAATCAACAGGTATGAATATAAAGAGCAAGGTTTATCTGGATGATGCACAATAAGTATACCAATTACTTAAGGCTGAACAGTGATTAGGGATAATTTGAGAGATTCGATAGATTCCTAAGTTGGACTTGTCATGAAATTTATTGGGATAGGCTATAGATATACGAAACAAATGGATTGTAATGAGTATGGTTTATTTAGATGAGACATATCTATAGTTTAAGGGTGAAAACGGATTGGTGGTAATTTGAGAGATTAGCAAGATGGACATGTCATGAAATGTAGTAGGATAGACACAATCAACAGATATGAATATAAGGAGCAAGGTTTATTTGGATGATGCACAATAAGTATACCAATTACTTAAGGCTGAAAACTGATTAGGGATAATTTGAGAGATTCAATAGATTTGATACGTGGACTTGTCATGAAATGTAGTAGGATACACAATCAACAGATATGAATAAAAAGAGCAAGGTTTATTTGGATGATGCACAAAAGTATACCAATTACTCAAGGTTGAACACTGATTAGGGATAATTTGAGAGATTCAATAGATTTGATACATGGACTTGTCATGAAATGTAGTAGGATACACAATCAATAGATATGAATATAAAGAGCAAGGTTTATTTGGATGATGCACAAAAGTATACCGATTACTTAAGGTTGAACACTGATTAGGGATAATTTGAGAGATTCGATAGATTACGAAGATGGACTTGTCATGAAATTTATTGGGATATGCTATAGATACACGAAACAGATGGATTGTAATGAGTATGGTTTATTTAGATGGACATATCTATAGTTTAAGGGTGAAAACGGATTGGTGGTAATTTGAGAGATTAGCAAGATGGACTTGTCTTGAAATATAGTAGGATATAGATACACACACAACAATACATCTTTATTTAAGGATGAAAAAGAAATTAGTGGTAATTTGAGGGATTCGAGAGATGCCGATACAAGATAGACTTGTTATGAAATTTAGCGGTATTAGGGTATAGACACAGATGACATAAAACGAATAGGGTTTATTTGGATAACTTAACTTAGGCGTCCATATTTTTCTTAGGGATGGAGAGGTGGTAAACATGGCATTATCGCAAATTTCGGACAGGAGACGACTCGATGCAAGACGAACTTTTGGAGGGATAGGCTATAGGTACAAAAACAGATAGTGTAATACATAGCCTCAGGGTATTAGCCAATCATGTTCTAATTTAAGATATGAGAGGAATGAAGTAAACACATATAGATACGAAAGCAGATGATCTAATTAATATCCTTAGAGCACTAGCGAATCATTGCTAAGTGTTTTCAAATAGTATAGAATAAACGCCTTAGGGGCAATAGAACTGGGAGAATGATTGGGCCCAGGATAGGTTGTAAGCACAATCTGAGAAAAACCTGAGATTAAGTTGATTAGAACGATATTAAGTGGAGGGATGTCCGAGAAGACGAGTCTGATTGATGGAAGTTAATGGGGGGAAGACTATCAGAAGAGTTGAAAATCATTATACTTTCTTTGTGAAAGTCGCTATCTTATGTTTATAGTTAAAGGGAGGAGAGGAGCTTAGTCTTGAATATGTTTATGCTTTGGCTAGAATCGTTTCAGCAGACTTCAACATAGTGGTATACTCGAGCTCCGGTGCTGTATGAGAGTTGAGAGAAGGAGGGAGGGTATTTAGGTAACTTTCTTCAGCCGATCTATTTTTAATGGTTGAAAACTTATCATTTGCCAATTTAATATATGACAAGAGATAAGACAGGTGTTGAAGGAAGTTGGAGTGTAGGGAGGGTTATAGTTATATTAGCAGACACGGGAAGACTAAGGAGTCTTACAAATATATCCCGACATCTTTAGCGTAGTAGTTTGTCCGACTGTCCGTCGGTTTGTTAAAACAAGAACTCTCCAAGCCATCAAGATACCATTCTTTAACTTAATTTGAGTTTCCTTTGGACAAATATCAGAAATTACATAATCAAGAAAACGACAAGATTTTTTAACCCAACCGAACCTTTTATATTGCCGAGACAAGACTTAAATTTTGTATGAATAAGAAATTCACCCCATAGTTATTAAAGTGTAATCTCATTCCCACGCGAAGAATTATTATTGGCTCTGAATGTAAGTGAGACCAACTGCAGGCGCACCTCACTCAGTATGCTTATAATTCCTATTTATTTGGACATAGAAAAAACACAAACAGGTATACTCGTTAGAATTTATTGTTGGTTTTGTTTCAATCCAGACTTTTGGGTAAAATTTGTTTCCCGTTTTCTAGATTTCAAATGACTCTTTTATCATGCAAACACTCGCACAGAAGTCAAAGTCAACCTCTTTTTCTTCAATATTGTTTTTGAAGGGCACTCTTTACGCTCGGCGTTAGCTGAGTCGTCAGAGAATCGGAATTTATCCTTCTGAATCCCGCATGGCTGGAAAATCCAGTTTCCTTCAAGTAGGATAATGATTGAAAGCTAATCTTAGTGTCTCAATTTCGTCCAATCAAGTTTTATTATATAAAAAGTAAGGAAGTAAATGATAAACTACAAAAGAAGAAGCTGGGGCAAAAAAGGAGGACGTTTAAGAAAAGTTAAAAAGAAATTATGAAAGAAGAAACTAAAATTAAAAAGTTGAAAAAAAAGGAAAAAAGTTTAAAAAGAAACCATCAAAAAAGGTATGAACATAATGGATTTGAGGAAGAGGAGATCAGGACTCGAAAGAAAGTGGGGAAGCTTAGTATCTACGCTTATCGAGTGTTGTAAAACAGGTTCGGTCGTCGCTGAAGCCTTTTGCTGCTTCAAAATGTAAAGACAATCGAATCAGACACGCTAAGATGGATCGCATGGATCCGACCAAGGTATATTAATATAGAGAAACTCTTTCACGATAATATCTAACACAACTTCATGAACGAGAAACAAATGCATATTTTCTTTTCAGGAAAAGTTGAATTTCTTATTTTAAGGAAAATACCAAGCTTCACAATGTGAGGCCGGCTGCGGAGACAGTACAAACTTTGCAAATTTGATAGTTTTCGAGAATCCATCAGTTTAAAGTCCGTATACAAACATGGACCTCATATTTCCAATATCATCGGTCATGCTTCAATCAAATCCATTGTATGTTGTGGGCCACCATCAAGCTGATTAAACGAAAGAAATCATCCAGAAAAAAAAATATTAACTGTTTACAATTCCATGTCTAAGAATCACAAATATGCCATTTGCTGCTCATGGATATACTTTAGGAATCTCGACATCCCTTAATCATTCGCAATCAGTGACAGATCTGAGCATGGGGGATGGTAAATTTTCTGTGGGTTACAACTGGAGAAAGTGAATATACTAGCAGTTCTGTCATAATAGTGTGCTACTTCGTTCGAGGGAGGTTGCATGGGTCTGGAAATATAGACTAATGTTGTGTTGACCATCTTTAAGATTCCTATGTCACGACAAATTTATACAGAGTTCGATGATTATGAATAGTTTATAGTGGTGAATCAGCAGATGGTAGTAAAGTTGGATTAGGACAGGAAGAGTTTTAGTTGTGTTTAAGTAGAAGCAGTAATTTGAGACCATCTTTAAGATTACTATGTCACGACAAATTTATACAGAGTTTGATGATTATGAATAGTTTATAGTGGTGAATCAGCAGATGGTAGTAAAGTTGGATTAGGACAGGAAGAGTTTTGGACCTTAGAGCTGTTGTTCGAATATCCGAGGAAGTCTCCTTAGAGTCGAGTTGATTGAGCACCCGTCTTGTTCGCTTAGGAAGAGTTTGAAGAGACCGCAAGCTATTCTAAATAACTGCATCATTTTATTTTTTAGTTTAAGTATACATTTTTCATGTTTACACAAAGTCTTTTATCGCAAAGCTCAGAGTTGAAATGAAATGAGATTGGTGGTTTAGGATATGTCTTCACAATTTGTATGTTTTGTTCGGATCAGCTATTTCTAGTTTTCAACTACACCATTTCCAAGAAATGAAGACAAACCTTACGGAGACTGTGTTTCGTATCACCGAAGTCTCATCAAGCTCCATGTAGCAACACATTTTTGTCATTAACGTTTATCATAGTTTAATGACTTTTGAAACATTTTTGGTTCTTGTCATCAGTTGTTAATCACTGGCATCTAGCGCATAGCCTCTTTTTTACCCTGATTGTTATCGAGAGACAATATTTTTTATTTTTTTTCATCTGAACCTGGATATACCCCCGAAAAAGAGAAAGGTCTGACTGTTGATCGGATAGGAATTAATGGTTAGAGGAATTTTGATTCTTTAAGTCTGTCTTTCAGACTTTTCGCTCGACTCTAAAACTATGTCAACATTTAAATTAGTTGTCCTTTCATAGTTACTGATGTGAGTTGGCTAACCAGAAGAAATGATCGGCTTCCTCAAAAGTAACTCACACCACACGAAATATTTAATGCAGAAAAACAAAATTAGGCTTGTTGGTAGACTTAGATTCTAGTTCTTTTGTTTGGAAAGTAGAAGATTTGGCCTGAGCCACGTAGGATAAATATTCTGTTGTGGCTAGGGTATCAGACTGCTAGGATAGGTTAGGATCAATTAAGTTGTCTTTGAAAAAGTAAGGTTAAAGCCACTTAACTAAGCATCAAATAGTTTTCTTCTGACTTGTGCTCTAAATTACCTGTGAAACACTTAGGTTAACATCGCTTAAGTTAGCTTCAAATATATTTCCTAAATTAACCTATTTATTCTATTTACACCTAACCTATAATATATCCTAATCTAATCTAAGCTAGCCTAAGAAATATACAAATAATTTCTAACCTAACCTCCATATCCCATATACACCTAACTTATATATCATAACCTAATCTAGGCTAGCCTAATAAATATACAAATACTTTCTAGCCTAACATACATATCCTATTTATATCTAACCTATCTATATCCTAACCTAATCTAAGCTAGCCTAACAAATATATTTGAAGCTGGTTCCCAGTCGGTTCCCAGTTGTCGCTGTGGCGAGTTGTCTTGTGGCGAGTTATCATGGAACCGTTTAAAACCAAGCTGATTAAAAGATGTCTTTAAAAAATCAATAGAATATTTCAACAACAAATGCTCGAGCAGCTTCGAAAAAACTGTTGTAACAGCAATGGGGTGGTAATTATCAATACTTGTGAGGTCCCCGCACTTGTTCTTTAACAGAGGTATGATCGTAACCTTCATCAGGTCTGGCGAAAGACAACTGTGAGCGAATGCGCAGGTAAAGTATACTGAAAGTAAAGCGCACAGGCGCTGCAGGTTACTATAACATTCTATTGATTTTTTAAAGACATCTTTTAATCAGCTTGGTTTTAAACAGAAGCATGGCACCGATTTTTGTATTTTTTTCATTTAAGCAAACTGTGTGTTATTATCTGGGTCTTGGAAGTCCTGTTTTCACTTGTTTTTTAGATATACGTAAAGCTTTTGACCGTGTTAGCCACGAATTGTTGTTTGAAAAGTTACGAACACGGGGTATGCCAAAGCTGCTGGTCGATTTCCTTTCAAATTGGTATGTTCAACAGGAGTTTCGTGGGAAGTGGGGATCAAAACTGTCCGCTCCTTTTCATGCTGCTAACGGAATTAAACAAGGGGGAATTATTTCACCTCTTTTATTTAATGTTTTTATAGATGACCTTTGTAAACAATTAATGGAGAGCCGTGTAGGCTGTAACATCACTGGTGTGTGTTTTGAACTCGATCGCTCATGCTGACGACATAGTTCTAATGGCGCCGTCGGCGAACGCATTAATCTCCTGACGAAGATTTGCGCAAAATATGCAGCGACGCAGGAAATTATTTTCAATTCTGCGAAGTGCAATTACACGATTTTTATCCCGAAATATTCTAAATCCCTGATATTTCCGGCTATTCGACTTGGTGATTTTGTTTTGAAGAGAGTGCAGAAAGTGAAGTACTTAGGTTATTTTTTATACGATGACTTGTATGACGATTTTCGAGTCAGTATCGGGGTCTTCGCGCGCGTTCGAACCACTTAATTCGTAATTTTAAATTTTGTACTGTGTCGGTGAGAATTCTTTTATTTAAGACGTATTGCACGCAACTATACTGTCTCCCACTTTTTGATAACTATCTTGAGACGACGATGCGTAAACTAAAAGTTTGTTTTAACAATGCATTCCGTCAGCTCCTTTCATACAATCGACGTTACTCTGCTAGTCAAATGTTTTTAGAAAATGAAACTGAATCTTTTGATGTTATGAGACGGAAAGCGATAGTTAGTTTTGATGCAAGGTTAGAAGTCTCCGAAAATCCACTTTTAAAGGCAATTCGTGAGAATGCAGAATGCCGTTCCGGCAATTTTTACCGCCTTTTCCGTCGACTGTACTATTGCCCTGAGCCACCGAATGGATGAAATAATTGTATATATACAGTAAAGAATAGTCCTGTGTTAGTGTAATTTTATTATGTGGTGTGTAATATCAAGAATTAAATAAATTGATTGATTGATTGATTGATTTTACAGATAAAATCAGTCAATCAATAAAAAAAAAGAATCGGGCCGGAATATCGATTCCCAAGGAATGCGAAACTAGAAGACCGATTTTGCTCCTGTATTCAAAGTCCGAACACCCGATAAAGAGATCTACAGATTTTACGGTTTTCGCTATGAAAATAAACTAAAGGTATCGATCAAGCTTCTTTTCTTAAAGGACCCTCGCACTATTTACTCTTCAACCTACAGTGTTCTAAAATATTTGAATACTGTTTGACGGTGCAAAACGGACGACAAAAACGTCAAACATGATTCGCAGTCAGCTTGGGCCGTAGGAACATCTATTTGAATACTTTAAAACTAGGCTGTGCTTTCAACAAATAACCCACGGTTTTGGTTGTTTTAAGCCTTTTCCGAGACCTGTTAACTTGTAGCAAAAATAGGGAAACAATTTACATAACCGTTTTTTCTGACAACCGTGGACAGCGGGGTTTTGTTAGAAGGGTTAGGTTGCGCCGTACGAAATTGGGATCTCCGGGTTGAGAAATATATGGAGTGATTATGGAAGTAGGTTGCGTTAGTATTATAGGTAGGACATGTCCTTTAACCCTATTTTGACAATTATCGACTTATGACAAAAATTATACTCCTCACAATTTATTTGTTTTTGCCGGATTCCGGGCAAAGCTACTTGTCGACGCGGATAAAAATCGAATGTCTTCTTACCACTAAACCGACACGAAACTGCGTAAGACCTACCCCGAGTTACTCCTGAGGTTACTCTAAAGGAGGTTCACCCCACCTTATCTCGCTGGAAGTGCGATTTATTATGTTTATTATTATTTAAACTAGAAGACGACCAACTAGGGCCAAAAAATGGGAAAATTAAGTAACAAACACTGGCATAAACATAAGCTACAAATAAAATAAAACAAAATCTCAACACATCAACCTGGAGAGAACCCACAATATAGTAGGGAACCCCACGACAGCCAGATTGGCGGAGGAGAGTCTATAGTAAACTCATTAAAAGCTGATTTCTTCAGGTTACAATAACTGTTTGAATGCTATTCATCGATTTTGGTTTTTAATTTCGTTAATTGTAAAAAGTAAAGGTGAAAATATTAAGGAACAAGGCCAATGGTTTCGACGGAATCCCAAAAATTTAATATTTGGGACTTCTTGGTCCAGACAATCGAATCTTGTAGATTTCCGAGTCTTTGCCAGACCCCTTTAACATTCAGCAATTTATCCACAACCAACCGCTTGAATATGTATGAAAATGTTACCGTTTGAGAGTTTTTTTACGACTTACGGCCAAACAACTAATCAAATGAGAAAACCAGGTTCAGATTTGGATTCAGCAAGCATGTTTACTCCAATATCTCATCTCTAATCGACTTCAGAAAGGTCATTTAGAATTTTTTTCATACCAAATTCGTCGTATTTTATCAGCACTCCCGGCGAGAGCTAGTGGCACTGAGAAGAACCTTCGATCCAAATTCGATCCAGCTTTCCATCAAGGAGATAAAGGTGAAAATTCGATTCAGCATGTCACTTTACACTAATACCGAATCTCTAATCGACTTCAGAAACAACTTTGAGCTGGGGGGGAGGGGGGGGGGGGGCAAGGGCGCTTTGGTGATGGAATATCGTTCGCTAGTGGATATTTCTTGTCAGTTTGTTATGTCTTCATTCTTCTTTTCTTCTTTTTTTTCTCCTTTTTTTCTTTCTTTTTTGATTTCTTTGGTTTGTTTCCCTTTAGATTAGATGAATAAAGAATAAGCCCCGCCCATTGCCAGGCCTTATGTTAGGCCTTATGGTGGGGCCTTAAACAGTTAATGGTGTTTTTTGTTTTGTGAATAAACTGAACTGAACTGAACTGAAATGAACTTCGAACACGTTTCCAGTTCGGGCCGAATTCTGGGTGAATCACTGTCCCGCAAGAAAACTAAGTTCAGATATAGATTCATCGGGCCTCCTTACCCCTTAAAGGACAACTGAATGAAGAGTACCAAGTACCATCCCTATCTGTATGACTTCCATTAACATTGCCTGCAGAAAACCCAATCCAAATACGAAATAGTGTTTCCAAGCTATAATTTTTGCCTCATTTTGCATCTGTCCTTATTTCAGTACCGAGCAATTTTAGAAATGAACAAATGTCTCCAATCAACCCTTCTTCTGGAATATGTTTTAACCAGTTAAGCCCAAACGTATATCTAGAAGAAATTCCAATACGATCCGGCCAGCGCTGTACAAGATTTGAATGAATTGCGCTTTTTGTCTTGGAGTCTGCAGGTGCAAACCTCCAGAAAGGAACATCCCTATTTTGAAAACGTCACGCTCAGGAGAAGAATGCTCTCCGTGACCATGTCTGTAAATGCATTCTCCATGGAGTGTTCAAGTATGGTTTCATTGTTCAGGTGTCCTTTAAACGACTGTCTCATTAGCTAATAAAACATATTTTTACCCTTATTTTGAAACCCTCTCCTCTGCCTCTACATATAGGGCTAAAGGACCCATCTTCGACCTTCGCCTGTACTTTTACAGTGAATCCTCACACGAAGTTTCAACAACGTATCAACCGAGGTATCAACCCCCCGACAAGACAGAACAGACTGCCTGCGGCCTGCCGCCATGATCACTAAACCGAATTGACCCAAAGCACTAGGTGTAAGATGTGTCGTCATCGATACAGAGCTTTCCCTTGTATGGATAAAGGGGTAGGGTAGGGACCACCTTTTTTCCGAAAATTGATCGACAAATTCCTTATTAAATTGTTTACCAGACGTCGTCGGATGCAGTCTGCCTTTCCAACCCAGTAAATGCCGCTTGGGACTTATGAGAACTAAACTGATCGCATACACTTTTTGTGTATCTTTAGTATGTTCGGAAGCTAAAACATCATGTCTCCTCACTCTATATCGACTATGTCATTGGGTTTTAAAATTTCCTGCTAAACTTCGGGATTCCGGGCGAACTGCTTGTCCAGCCAAAAAATAATTTTCATATTCGGATTCATAATGTCCTCTTACCCTACAGTTGAACATCTAATCAACTTCAGATTCAACTTTTACTTTTTTAAAATTTTTCCGGTTTTTGCCGGATTCCGGGTGAACTACTTGTCCTGCGAGAAATCATATTCGTATATACATTCAGCATGTCTCCTTACCGCCAAATCGACTATTTCATTATATGTAAAGAATATTGAACCCCCTCCCCCACCCTTGAATGTATAGCTACAGAGCTTATCTACGAACTTGACCTGTCCCTTGACCCAAAGAATCGTCACACCAAGTTTCATCAAAATATCTCGTTCCCGTCGAGAGTTATCGTGCTTAAAGACCGACGGACAGACGGATAACTTTTGGGATGTCATAGGTATCCCTCCACTTACGTTTTAGGATCCCAAAAAGTTAAATTAGAGAAAAGTTTAGTAAAGAGAAAAGAATTTAAAGTAAAAATGGAAAGAGTAGGTGCCACACTTTCACTGAAAGGAGGAGCGAAAAAGCTTAGAATAAATTAAGAAAAACTGAAAACAAAAATAATTAGAAAATACACTCACCCTCCAGGACTGAGACGGTCTCCATAATTGCTACCGGGAAGGCTTCCTGAAACAGAAAAAGCTTTAATTTTTTTTTACGACCCCCCCCCCCCCACCACCACCAAGGGTCTGGCTACGCAATCTCAGCGACACATCACTGTTAATCGGCAACTCGTCCTCGAGGGGATACTCGCTCTCCCACAATCGGTGTACACTCATTCCCGGCAACAGATGCACACGGGTTTGGGCTCGTTTATTGTTCTTCTGCAAAATTTTTACTTTGAACTTGTTTAAGAACGTGATTTACAGTTTTAACATCGCAATTTTGGTATTTGTTTTATCACTACACTGTAAAAAGTTTCTCCGTATAAAGATTAAAGTTAACTGCAGTATTTGCTACTCAGATTCATCTTATCTCCATTTGATATTAATCTTATCTACGTAGAGATAAGAATAATCCGAGTAGCAAATACTGCAGTTAACTTTAATCTTTATACGGAAAAACTTTTTACAGTGTATTAAGGTGTTTACACGTAACTATAGGCTAAAAAACATCAGGGAGGAAAGGATTCGTTTGGGTGACGTTTCTTATTCTTTCCGAGATTCAGTGGCGTGTCTCGGACTTTATCATACAGAGTACACGCGGCAGGCGAAACTCAAAAGACTATCTGGCACCATCTAGCGGAAACTTCGTGACAAGACTCCAGAAAATCCAACGGTTTCTGTCCAAAGAATCCACTGACACGCCATCTAATAAGCAACACCTCTGCCATATAACAGCTCCCTGCGGTGGCGAATGATAATAATAATAATAATGTTGTATTTAAAGCCTTAGGGCCATAATACATACAACCAAAACAAAAAACTTCATAATTACTTCTAATATGTGCACTGATGCTGACAAACGAACGATGATCGTAACGAGCGCATGACACCTATAGTTCCAGGGATGGCACAAGTATAACACGCTTCTGCCATCTAGCAGTTTACTGCGGCACCAGTATCCATTACTCAGAAATTTATAAAAATACTAGATGGCACATCCAGCACAAAGCATCCTAGCGAGAGCATTCGCACACTTAACAGTTCCAGAAGGTGGCGGAAATAGCCGACTGCAAAGCTCCGGCTAGGTTGGAGGCCGGGTATGCCGATTTTACGCGAACAGTTGATCACGCGGGTATTCGATCACATAGCGAAAACGAAGACTGCGAATACACTCCCGGCATATTTCTTTCCGCGTTAGGTACGCTGTAAAAAGAAGTTAAATAACTGAACTTAACTGCAGTATCTGTTACTGGGATTAATCTTATCTCTACTGGGATAAGATTAATCCAAATTAGAGATAATCTTATTTCAGCAGAGACAAGATTAACCCCAGTAGCAAATACTGCAAGATTTTTTTTTTTACAGTGTAACCGTGAACAGTGCAGTTGTGCTAAAGGTTAAAATGAGGACACAAACATTCAGCTGTTAAAATGAGGACCCAAAACAAGCATTCTTAAGAGCCCTTCTAACTGCTTTTCGTGCTCTGTCGGTTTTGTGTAAATACTTTATAATGATAAAAAATGAACCTGAACGTTACTGACCGGTAGTCGACACACGGCAACTGGATGAAAATGGCACTGTTAAAAGTTAAAGCAAACCTAGAGCTATTTACTGTTTATGTTCCAATATCCTTAACTAGTTAAATACTGTAAAACTAGGCTCTTCTTTTAACAAATTATACACGGCTTTGGCTCTTATAAGTATTTTTCCATGCCCATTGTCTTCTAGAAAGACCACGGCAAAATTCAGATAACCGCGTCAATAGTATGATACCAGAACCTCATTGTGAGCATGATGCGCATGCAAAATAGCGAAACGCGGCAAGTTTGAAAATCAATGAGGTGTTATTAACGCCTTTATATGCGGGTGCCACTTGTAAAACCATCAAGAAAAAAATAAACGTTTCAAGTACAATATCCAAATGGTCAAACATTTTAAAGCGACGTCTCAACGGCCCTTGGAGAGCCATTCTTTTATAGTGTTTATAGGTATACGATGTTTTTTGTTCGTTCTGTACTTGGTTGTGATCTTGTTGATTCTGTTTTTCTGTTATTTTCTCTTGCCTTTTCTTATACTTGAGGTTAAAACCTATAAGAAACGATTATTTTGTATGTTTCGGGGGGGGGGGGGGTCGAGCCCCCTAACCCCCCTGGATACGGCCCTGGTAATAAATATGCATATCCATATAATGTTATTCCACTAAAAATAGCATAAACACATACAGAAAACAAACAAACAAAAGCATTGGCTAGCTTTCGAAAGAAGCTATGCTTAACTCTACCCAGAATGTAACAGAGATCTGAAGCCATATGAATATGAATATATTTAATAGCCAATTGGCCGTACAAAATACATGATGGTTACAATACACTTTACATCACTCAGGTTCAGGTTCTTTTTAATAACAAACTAAATAACAAAATGTCCAGAGCCCGGCTGAGAAGACAAATTCGTAATGCACGGGATCAATACTTACCTTTATTTAGATAGATAGTTAGTTTTGTTGCAAGGTTAGAAGTCTCCGAAAATCCACTTTTAAAGCCAATTCGTGAGAATGCAGAATGCCGTTCCGGCCATTTTTACCGCCTTTTCCGTCGACTGTGCTATTGCCCCGAGCCACCGAATGGATGAACTGATTGTATATGTTTAGTAAAGAATAGTCCTGTGTTAGTGTAATTTTATTATGTGATGTGTAATATCACGAATTAAATAAATTGATTGATTGATTGATTTCACTAATACAATCTTTAAAAATTTGCATATTTTAAGTATCTTATTTTTTTGTTTTGTTTCAGGAACATCGGGGAACTTGATAGTATACCCATTAAGAAAATGTCTCCTGGGGTCTGAGAGTTGATCGCATTCAACCAGAAAACGGCCCTCGTTGTCTGTATCAAAGCACAGGAGGCATTGTCGCTTACTATTTGGGATCTTATTATCCCAATTACTCCGACCACGTACTGGCAGGCAGTTCGCTCGTAGTTAAAACCACAGATACTGAGCACACATATTGAGCATAGGAATACTTGTAGCAAGAATAAATAAGGAGAGAATTGAGAAGACTCGAATCATCCCGCATCTCTTTTGACCCAATTCTCATTTATCGGGGGGGGGGGGGGGGGGTGGAGTCTAACAGTTGCCTGTCCCAACCACAGAGTAATTTTCGCTCGCCTGTTCCTCTAATTTCCGCACTTCTATCACTGTTGGAAGAACTGAAGATAGATTTCGAGAAACGAAACAAAGGAATATAAATTGCAAGAGTTTGTGAATTTCATGAATAACAGTGAAAGTTGACAGCACGGGTTGTCGACAAAATGTCCCCATTCGAAACGTCCCCTGGCGAAACCATTTCTTAAAGAAAGCGCAAAGATGTAGTAGTTTGTAAGTTTTCGTTTTATCTTTTATTATGATCTTTTATTACGATCCCCATGACAAAACGTCCCCACGACAAAAGGTTCCTGTGGCGAAACGTCCCCTTTCGAAACGTTCCCGGCTATAGATTTTTTTTTTTCGCTGAGGGATAGCTCGGCCTATGAGATTACTGATTGCGTCATCAGTTCAGACAAATAATGTTCTTGGAGTATAAACTTTTTAAAACCACGATGGGTTGACTACTACAGCATTTAACTGATAGTCAAGAAACAAACCAAAGTGTTGCTCCCGCTATAGCCATTTCTTAAAGAAAGCGCAAAGATGTAGTAGTTTGTAAGTTTTCGTTTTATCTTTTATTTAATTGGTTTATTTGTGTTAGTTTACGCTGCGATATAACTCATTGATCTCGCTTTTGTTGGATATTTAATTTGGTGATATTTATTATCAAAGGATTTTATTAAAGGAACAAACCCGTCTAACCTAGATTTACTATGTCCCTCTATCTCAGTGGTTCCCAACCTTTTCCGTACCGCGTACCCCTAATCATGGTTCGAAAAGGTTGCGTACCCCCTTTTCGCAAACATTTTCGTTAGTTTGATTAGCAACCTGAATGACAATATCACTTGCAATGTCTACGATTCGTCTTGAAACAGTATTGTTTGACACAGGAACAGATTTTACGGCAGTGTGTTAGCTGTTTTGAAATCAACATTATTTCATTGCCTTTCACTAGGGCTTGTAATCAAAGCCGTCACGCACGGGTTGGGACCCCCCCCCCCCCCCCCGAAGCCGCGCGATTTTTCGTAGAAACAGTTTTTTTTTCGGTAGGACTGACTAGCCAGTTAGTAACAATGCCCCCAAAAAAACATTTTGGCTAGCGATGCCTCTGCTGGTATTATTTGGCTTTCGGCAATCAAAAACGAGTGAGGCGAGATTTTGAAGATACAGACTAAACTGATTTTGATACCTTCGCGTACCCCTTGCAAGGGTCTCGCGTACCCCTTTGGGTACGCGTACCACCGGTTGGGAACCACTGCTCTATCTTACTAATCGTTCCATCCGATTTCGTTTCCTCGCTTCCCATGTCATTTTTATCTAGAATGACGGCACTACGCTTATTTTTATATTTTCATTCCTTGACTCTCTTTGAGCCACAGTGGGCTTCCCCATTCTCTGAGGAGCTTATTGGTGCTCCTCAAACTGTGCATGTTGCTTCAAACGACTTGTAACTGATGAGTTACGAGTCAATTGCAAGGCATCTTATACTACATATTTTAACTGAAAACAATACATTTATGAAGCAACCGGTCCTATGTCCGATCTTTCCTTTTTATAAGGAATGTTCCCACATTTGTAAATCACACTCTGAAGTTGTTTTACCTCGATCATGCACCTTAAGATCGAGGCGAACTTAAATATCTATGCCTGGGGACGTTTTGCCGTGGGGACATTTTGTCATGGGGACGTTTGACACTGGGACGTTTTGTCACGGGGACGTTTTGTCACGGGGACGTTTCGCCAGGGGACGTTTTGTCACGGGGACGTTTCGTCGGTAAGCCGACAGCACCTGGTAAGAATGAATGAAGAAGATGCAGTTGAACAGGTATATTTTTCGTTTATAAAGATATTTTGCAAGTCAGTTGTGAGCTGCCATTGAGAATTTATTATTCTTGCTTTTAGTAAATTTTCAGACGCAACCAACCTCCTCCTCAGGAATTGTCTCCCGTTTGCTTGTCGCTGGATTAAGTTGGGAACCTGCGCATATATCCGATGATATATGCGATGACAAATTGTCATCGTGCTACCATAATTATTAAAGCGGGATAAAAAGAATACTCATCTCAGAAATTTCAATAATTGTCTCTTTTTTTTCTCTCTCTCTCGAGTAGAACCCTGCTATAAAAGTAAGCCCTATTCATCTACAAGAAGCAGCGCCAAACATTTGAATATGGGCAGGAGTTACTAAAGGGTTAGCTGGGATAAAATTGTCAGGACCTCCTAGTAAGTTAGGATTTAAAAGTGTAAGAATTAATAAGAAAGAGAAGAACACAAGAAATCCTACAATGCCTTTAAAGCACAATGGACACTTCTAATGCTTTATTTTGTATTAAATGCTCCACAAAAAAAACATTTCCGACTTCCTTTAGAAGGCGCTACGAAAATCGGCCTTTTTCTTGTTATCCCTTGTCGTTACCTCTCTGGCATTTCGGCGATCCAAATCTTAGGAGCTGGGATATCGTGGCAGGAAATTCAAAAACTCCCAGCAATGCTTGATAGAAAAGGATATATTTGAGATGTCACCAATAAGTCAAGCCGCAGATGCAGTTTAACTGATTGTTCTAGTGTTTCATCAGAAGTTCCATGTTTTAAGTGCCTATTAAAAGTTTTTCTTTGTGGAATAGTAGGCAAGATTCCTCAGGGTCGCTTTTCAACACCGAAAATTATGCCTAGAGTAAGTAGGTTAATGTATAGATCTTTGCTCTTTTTTTTTTTTTTGTTTATTTTGTTGCCATGGCCTTCTGGCTTTTTTTGTGCAATTAAATCTTATATATATAGTGTTGTGAAGCATAATTAACTGCTTTATAAAATGTACCAGAATATGCAATAAGTTTATAAAAAATAACGTAGCTACAAAAATTATTAAAAAAAAATAACCTATTCAAATCTGAATTAGACAAGCCGATTTATGAATGAAATTAAGATCTACTAAGTGTTTTAGAAACATCACTTTTATATTTGTCCAAGCTAGTAAATTGAGCATGTACTGGCCCAAAAAATTACGCTTTGAAATATCACAGAGAGAAAACTGCTGAAAAAGCTGCTGAGCTAGGGGGTAAGCATTGTTCCTAGGTTGTTATAGAGTGGGATTGGGGTAGTTTGATGTGCCCATTGAACTTAAACAGAGAAATATGGACGGACCAATCGTGCAGCAAAAACAGCGGCCGTGTCAAAAATTAAATTTCAGGACTAGTTTTTTCCCTACAGTGGTATTTGAAAGTAATTTGCCCGATAAGATATTTTTAGTCGGTAGAACTTTCAGTTATTTATTACAGGTTTGTTTCCTTCCCCGACGTTGGACCTGAAGATTGACAGCCTGACGAGGACCCTTACCAAGAAGGGCCGAAATATCGCTGATGAAGCATCGGAGCTGACGTATCCATTGTATAAATTATTTGAATATCTGTTTCAGAGTCAGCTCGGGCTCAAGGAATATTTATATCTATACATATACTAAAAAGAACGAATAAGCGCCAGGAATAGATTCCCGATACTCCGTCCGATGCAAACAAGCAGGAGCTACGCGGAACATCAAAATTCGCTACATCACACAAACACAAAAACACAAACAGCTACATCGCAGTAGAACCCCGGAGAAGAAATTTTTTGAGTACCAGCTCATTGGTTGTCTACCATTGTGACGTGACGCGTTACAGACAGGGTCATGCAAGCCTGCTAATGTTTTTCCTCTAATATGCGCAGCGGCGAAGAGAGAAGTAGACGGGCATCAACTCAAAGCTCAGCAGGTACCTCTAGCTCTCCTAAGTTTTTCGGGGTTTCCATAGTCGCTGCATGGAACTAAAGGCGGTGGTCCTATTGGCGTATTTGTTCTTGATACAGTAGAGCTATGTTTATGAGAACAGTTACTTTAATGTGAACAGTGCAGTTTTCGCCTAAATGGTAGAGCGAAGATCCAAAATACCTATTCAGGTGTTTTCAGATGCCCCTAATTACACAGCAAGTGCATGAATGAGTGCCAAAGTCAACAAACGTTCGAATAACATCTCGGCATCCTGGTCATCAAGTACATGATTTTTTTCGTCAATTTTTCAGGCCCAGTAGAAATTATGTCTAAATTTTGTGTGTTTATACTGTTGTTTTTTTTCGTCGTTCACTTTAATCCCGCTACCACCTTGTTTATTTGGCGGGTTACAAATAAAATATATATACATAAGCATACCTCTACTGTACTACGTTACTTTCCTAACCGCCCAAAATATCCCAACAGCAGAAACAGAACAGTCAAACGGCAGTATCAATTTATTACAGGTTTCTTTCCTTCCCCGACGTGGGATCTGAAAATTGACAGCCTGACAAGGACCCTTGCCAAGTAGGGCCGAAATATCGCTGATGAAGCATCGTAGCTGACGTATCCGTTGTATACATTATTTGAATATATGTTTCAAAGTCAGCTTGGACTCGAGGAATATTTAAGTATCAATGAGATTATTTACCTTTGCTATGTCGAGCATTATTCAGGTCGTGTAACAGATTATCCAACTCGGAGAGGTGATTTCCGCCTCTCGCACGTTGAGTATTCTCGTAGATCACCTGAAACAAGAATCTCATCAGAATAACAATGACTGTAATTAAATTATAAAAGACATAATCCAAACATTCTGTTTACCTTCTCTTGCTGATCGGAACCCACCAGTTTACTTAGATTTGAATTTGATTGCTGGGTTGCTGTTTTGGCTCGAGAAAAAACCCAAGCAGAACGTCTTCTTTTCCAGATGACAAAATTTTCCACGTTTGATTAGCAAAGAATTATAAGACTTAGTTGATTATTTTTTGTATGACTTCAGGAGTACCACACTGATCTTGGTTTTTTAATTTATTTACAGTATTTATTAACAGTTGGAGCATTAGACGGAAATTATTACTTTGATCCTTGGCTCCCTACGTGCCATAACGGCTGTCCCGGATAATCGGCTGAGATTTAGTCCGGACCGAATTATTTCAAACCTAGGAAATTTTTTTTTTAACTTACTCATTATTTGACGGTGTTGTGGGTGTTATGAACATTCATAGTGGCAGAAGGGATGGACCATTTCTTGTGGTCTGCTTTAACTGAATTGTTAGTTCCTGTTAATAAGTTATCTTCGAACAAGTAAGTGTCTTCGAAAGGGAATTCATGCATTCAGTGATTCATCACAGTAAACAATATTTCTACTCAACAATTCCGTCAGTTTCCCGGTTCTAGGAAGATATCCCCTGTCACTCGTGAAACCAACAAACCCATTTAAAGTTTGTAATGACACTGGAGGTGTAGGCTACGACGGTAACGTATGATAGACGATCCTTCTACAAACCGGCTTTACAGCACTTTCAGCAAAAGGTTGGGGAAATATCACTTTTCCGTACGGAACTGATCTGGTGCCAAAAATCTGGCCGGGAATTCCAGCTCGCTGCCGTCCGTCCCTGATCCACTATCTCAATCATACGAATAAAGGTACACACGGCTCGGGCTAGAGCAAAGACAAATAGCCAACTTCCGGAAGCGACGTTTACTAACAGGAATCCAGCCTGCAATCGACCGTCCCATTGTTCCGTCCAAATAAACAAGACCGAAGATTTCGACGGGATACCAAAAACTGACAATCCGGACAGTCGGGTCTTACATATTTCTGGTCTTCGCTATACCCTTTTGACATGTTTTATTTATCCACAACCAACCGCTCGAAAATGGACAAAAATGATACCGTTCTAGTGTTTTTTGACAAATTACAGCCAAACAACTAATCAAATGAGAAAACCAAGTTCAGATATTGATTCAGCATGCATTTTGCCCCTATACCTCATCTCTAATGGACTCTAGAAAAGTCTTTTACTTCGAACCTCTAATCGAATTGAGATTTGAGAAGGAATTTGTCTCTACCAAATTTCCGGCTTAGCCGGATTCCGGGTAGACTTATTTTCCGGCGAGAAAATTAGTTTCAAATTTGGGTTCAACATGTCTCCTCAGTCCTCACCCTATATTGACTATCTCATTGGGTTTGAAAATTGCTGGTAGATTTCCGGTTTCGGCCGGATTCCGGGCGAACAACTTGTCGGGCAAGAAAATAAAGTTCAAAAACAAATTCAGCATGTCTCGTTACCCTCTCATCAATTTCAGACAGAACTTTAATTTTTAACAAATTTTCCGGTTTTGGCCAGATTCTTTGTCCGGCGAGAAAATAAATTTAATATTCGGGTTCAGCTTGTCTTCTTACCCCCTAAGTCGACTATCTCATTTGCTTTCAAAAATTTTCGCCCCTTAATCTGAAACCCCACCCCTAAATGTAGAGGCACAGTGTCCATCTGCAAATCTGACCTGTACTTTGACCCAAATTATCCTCATATCAAGTTGGAACTAAATATCTAAGCCCCTTCGAGAGTTGTCATGCTAACAGACGGACAGACAGACGAACGGACAACTCTACGAATTCACAGGTATCCTGTCACTAACGTTTTGGGGTCCCAAAAATGAAGTGTGTTCATTTTGCCAAGACTTTAGCAGTGTAGCGAAATGAGTAGTGAGTTATTTTTTGTAATTATACGGCATGTGGGTTGTAGTGCTGCGCCAAAACCACATCCAATTTGGGTAGACAAGGAGTGCAGGTCGATCGTTTATTTGCCTGTCGAAGATTCAAGGTGTGTAGTAATGATAGGTTACCATTTTAGTCCATTGTGAGTTGTGGACCTTCCAACTCCGCAGTGGCTACTGCACCACGGGGCCGCGTGAAACGGGGCCGTACGGACACTTCTGGCGGTCTGTAGAGCTCCTTCGACTGACTAGTTACGGACATCAAAAGCGCATCCCCAACGTGAGTGGAAAATGATCTTGGAAAGTTGTACAACTTGATCGGCTTTCCGTGAATTCTTGCGTGAAGCGAAGTTTCGTTTTGAAAATCCCTGAGAACGCCAGCGACTGCGAGGTCTTTGGAAAAATGAAGTCTGTGCCGTGTTCGACGGGTTGCACAGATTTATTCAACTTTAAGAACGAAAATGGAGGAAATCCGGCCGCAAAATCCTGGTCGTCTGTTCCCAGCATTGCAGGACTTTCGGCACCATGATCAAATCCGTACGGTAAAGCAGAGGGTTTTTAACTTAAAGTACAATCGGCACTAATTATGCTTTATTTTCCAGAAAATGCCTTGAAAATAATAATTTCCGAGTTACCCTAGGTCGATAATAAGCCGATTTCTTGTTATCGCTTGTCATTGCCTGTTCGCCTCCTCGGCGGAGACGACTTCGGAGGTTGCACTTGCAAGCCGCGAAAATTCAAAAACTCTCGATCACGCACGAAAATCGATCATTGTATGCATTGTCCGAATAGGCGGTATAAGGTGTATTACGGCATATAAGGCTTATTACAGATTCCTCTTTTCCTCGGAGCGCGCTGTAATAAGGTGAATAAGGAGAATAAACTCGCGTTCTATTGTCGCTTATGCAGGGCCAATCAGATCGCTTGGTTGGTTCCGCCAGCGGGCCGAGGAAAGGAGCAGCGTCGTCAGGTTTGCCACGGGAAGCACCAAAGTTCTACTTGGTTGGAAGCTGAAGAAACAACTTTTCTTTAAAAGAACACATTTTGTTCTGTACGACAGCTTATTGCTAGTTCAAAGGACCAATGCTGTCCGTCGGTAGACTTAATAGCTTATTGCTATATATTGGGCGTCAAATTGTACTCGTGTACTTCAAGTAGCATTAGGAACACTTTTCTGATCTTTAGAAACTCGAAAAATTGTATCAGCGTGGCAACACCGAAAGCTGCATTGATAAGAACCTTTCGGGTTCCTATTTGAACAGGCGTGTGTATTAAGACGTAAACATCGCGTATAGCGCTATTCAGCTTATTATATGTTATATATATTATATTCAGCTTATTGTATGTTTCGTATGTTATTTTCCTATTGTTTTTTGTTCTTTTCTTTTTTCTATTTATTTCTACTCCACTCTCCTTTGTTGTAAAACATTTTGTGGGTTACAAATTGAATTATTTGTCAATAACCAAGATAATTAATTCGGAGTATATAATAACAACGAATGGACAAGAAAAAGAAACTCCGCTTACTTGTCAAGGCTAGTAAACCGGAGGACGGCAGACAGCAAAAAACGCCGTACGGTACAAATGCCAAAACAAATTGTTTAGGAATAGGCTGACTTCTCATGTAATATTGCATTCTAGGGAGTGCTAATATGACATTATGACAGTTCGATCTGCCCCATGTACTTTAATGAATGAAAGTGGTAAAAACATGGTCGAGGAAGCCTGTCCTCAACATCAGCTGATCCATCGCGGACTTGAACTCCTGTCCCGATTTTCGGCAGTAGAAATTTGTCCAACTTTATATGAATGAGAACAGAGAAAATCCGGCCGGAAAAACCTGATCGTCCGCCGGCCGCATTGCAGGATTTTCGTCACCATTGCCAAATCCGTACGGGAAAGCACGAATGAAAGTGGAAAAAATCCGGTAAAGTAAACCTGATAGCCTGTCTGCAACTAGCATCGTGGCCGACCGATCGCAAACTTGAATTCTTAGGTAGATCTCTTGGATTCGCTTTCCGAAAAGCAAAGCGAGAATCTGCCGAGCGCAAGAACAAGCAAAAAGTCGCTGCGCCTCAGTTGCACCTTTATAACTTCTCGCTGACTTGCCAAAACCACTTTCCACTCGCGAAGTGGATTCGCTTTCCAAGTGCTGGCGGAAACTAGTGGAGCGCGAGAACAGCTCTGGAAAGCGAAGCGGCTTTTAGTCAAAGTCGCAAGAACAGCCGGCGCATAAGCTCGCTGAGCTTCCCAGACCGCCAGAATCGCCCTCTTGTCAGGATTTTCGGCCATAAAAATGTACAACATATGCGAATGAAAGCAGAGAAAATTCGGCCTTATAACCCGGCTGCACCATAGAAATGGACAGGTGAGGAAAGGGGTATAATCTTACCTGCTCGCCCTTACGATACTCAAACGTCTCTGAAAGCACGTGTTTGCCGCTAGCGTTTGGGCTAGGTTCCACGGTCTTCTGCAAGTCGGCCAAAAGGGCATCTGGAATAGAAAACTGGCGTCAGTTTCAGATTAGCAATGATTTTTTCTAACGGAATTTATCGTTTGTAGTATTTAGTTCAACATCTGTCACGTCTTCTATTCTTTATTTAGATTGTGTGTATAAAATGAACTTGTGACAGGCTGTCATTTCAATGATAATGAATGAATGAATGACTGTATTTAAAGCCATTTTTCAGGCCGTATACATACATATACAACAACAAACAACTACCAAACAAAATCATGTAACGCTCAACTTTCGAATAATAAGACCTTTCCGGACAAAATTTCCAACTGCTACTATATTTACTTTCGACGTCGACTTCAAAATTCCAAGAAGGGGCTCACAACCACAATCCCCAAGAAAACTCCCTCTTACCTCGCTTAGCCCCTGACACCTAAAAATGTTAGCCATTTCGGAACCAAATACCGCAACCTTTGATCGGTTTCTTGGTTTCCCTGACCTTTGATTGTCCTTTCAAAGCATCCCTGCCAGTAACTATGCCCACTCACCCTTTGTCTCCGCTCCCTTTGTGCCCTTTCAGTCACCTGTTTCTCACTTTCACAGAATGTCTGTTCTATCTCGAACTGGTCATTGGCTCATCGAATTGATCGATTGGTCATTTTTCCACCGCGCACGCAGATAACGCCTTAAAGGACCTCTCGCACTATTTACTCGTTAACTTACAGTATTTTAGAATATTTGAATACTTTAAAACTATGCTATGCTTTCAACAAATAACCCACGGTTTTTGGCTGTTTTAAGCTTTTTCCGAGACCCGTTGACTTGTAGCGAAAACAGGGAAACAATTTACATAACCGTTTTTTCTGATGGAAAACTTCTAGCAGACAACCGTCGACAGCGTTATACGCATCGCAATAGCAAAACATGGCAAGTGACAAATCAGCGTGGTTTTGTTAGTGGGGTTAGAATGTACTGTACGAAATTGGGGTCTCCGGGCTTAGAAATATATGGAGTGATTATGGAAGTAGGTTGCATTAGTATTATAGGTAAGACAGGTCCTTTAAACAGACAATCTGGGTTGGGTGCTCGCGGACTATTTTCGGCACCATCATCAATTCCACGTGAAAAAGATGAGATATTTTCAACTTGATTAAAGTGCAGAAAATCCGGCCGAAACATCCAAATAGCTTGTTTGCACTGTAGGCAAAATAATTGGTCATGATCAAAAATTCAGGATAGACCCCGACCAAGTATGGAAAGCTGGAGGCAAATGTCGTTTGACGATGTATGGCCCTTGCTGGCCATGGACTGAGCTAAATAAATAAATAAATGACGTAAAAAGAAGGTAAAAAGTATTGAAAAAGACATTTGGTTACTTTGTCAATTAAGTATTATGTGGTTTCGAACCTAAACAAGAGCTACGAGCTCATATGGCACTTGTTACGAGTAGGCGATACAAGAAAGTAGATGAGAACGTCACTAAAAACACCCGCCATCCAAAAATGCGGCTCGGAAATAGAAATAGGATATTTAGTTTCACTCTGAGCAGTTCCGGCATCGTCTCGGATTATCTGTAGCAAATGCGCATGACTAATCAAACTTTCAAGTTTCAGCCCAATAAATCCACTCGTTTGATCCCTAGACCTGCTACACGATTTCAGGTACTCCCTCCATCTCCCACACCGTTGACAGATCTGGTTCGGACCCTAAAATATGTTATCTAGGGTATATGCTCCCTCCAACTCCCCCACTGTGGCCGAAGAGGACTTGGAAACATAAACGTCGTATCTCTTAATCCCCTCTTCCCGTCCATCAAGTTTTACTGGAATCGGAGCATATCCTATCTTCAAATTTCCGGACCCCCCCCCCCCCCCCCTCTACCTTGGTCGAATCCGGCCCGAATGCCAAATAACAAATCTAGGCCGCATAAACTCGACACTGTCGAACATGGATCTCATTCGGTCCATCCGTTTGGTTCTTGTGCAAGTCAAAAGTTATCCCCCCCCCCAATTCCCCCAACCGTGGTTGCATTTAAAAATACCTAAATTTTTGGCTTCCCCCTCCCTCCACTCCACCCCCCCCCCCCCCCAAATGGTCGGATCGGGGAAGTGACTATTTCCTATTTAATCTGGTCTAGTCCCTGACATGCCTGCTAATTTTCATCGTCCTAGCACATCAGGAAGCACCGACCTCGCGTGATCACTAGAAATTCGCCCCCCCCCCAACTCCCCCGAAGTGAGCGGATCCGTTCCGATTATTTCAGTCACGTATCTAGGACTTGTGCTTGTTCTTTCCACCAAGTTTCATCCGGATCTCTCCACTCTAAGCGTTTTCTAAGATTTCCGGTTTCCCCCTCCAACTCCCCCCAGTGTCACCGTATCCCGTCTGGATTTAAAATGGAACGTCCGAGACACAAGGTCCTTCCACATATCAAGTTTCATTAAGATCTGATCACCCGTTCGTAAGCTAAAAATATCTCATTTTTCCTATTTTTTTCGGATTCCCCCTCCCTCCACTCCCCTCCAGATGGTCGGATCGTGGAAACGACTGTCTTATTTAATCTGATCCGGTCCCTGATACACCTGCCAAGTTTCATCGTCCTAGCTTATCTGGAAGTACCCAAACTAGCAAAACCGGGATAGACAGACCGACTGACGGACAGAAATTGCGATCGCTACATGACACTTGGCCGAAGGGCAAGTGCCATAAAAACGAAAGAAACAGTGCAAAATAGTTATGATCATTGGCGTCGCCAACTTTACAGCCCACGTCGTCAATGACTTGTCGAACAAAATCTTCAGCCAGGAAACAGCAACGGCCATGTTCTGATTAGCTGCTAATCAATTCCTTGACCGAAAAACTTCACCACAGTTTTCAGAGTGACAGTGAGTGATTTGCGTGGTCAACAGGAAATGCGTTTTCTAGGAATTTCCTGCTTTCATGTGCTGAGTTCCTAAAGAGTGAGTTTATATCAGCAAAAAACAACAACAGCATAGGTTTCGATGGGATCCCAAAAATGAGATATTTTATCCAGACCTCTGGGTCTTGTAAATATTCGGTTTTCGCCAAACTTCTTAAACATTTTTACTATACAAATTTAGAAACAGATTAAGGCCAATGGTAATCATTTGAGAAGACCAAGTTCAGATACGGATTCAGCATGTGCGTTTACCCTATAGCCTACGTCGTATCTACTTGGACTAAATCAAAACTTCCTTCCTTACTTCTGCCAATTTTCCGGTTCCGGCCGGATTCCGGGCGAACTATTTGTTTGGCAAAAAAAATAAAGCTCAAACGAGTCCAGCATGTCTCCTTACCCTTACATCGAACCTCTAATCAAGTTCAGATAAAACTTTTACTTTTAACAAATTTCCCAGTTCTGGCTGGATCCATCCGGACAAAATACTTGTCCGGCGAGAAAAAAAATCATATTCGGATTCAACAGGTCTCGTCACCCCTAAATAGAACTTCTAATCAACTTCAGATTAAACTTTTCCTTTTCACAAATATTACGGTTTTTGCCGAATTCCGGGTGACCTACTTGTCCGGCGAGAAAATAATTTTCATATTCGGGTTCAGCATGTCTTTTTACCCCTTAATCGGCTATTACATTAGCTTTTAAAAAATATTTTTTTCGCCCCTTAATTTCAAACCCCTATCTCGACCCCTTCAAGAGTTATCGTGCTAACAGACGGACAGACTGACAACTTTTACGAAATCATAGGTATCCCGTCATTTACGTTTTGGGATCCCAAAAAGTGTCATGGGTGCTTAAAGCCATCAAAAGGTGTTAGGTTTTGGGGCTTCCGCATCGGATGCCTTCTTAGAACTTGGAAAGGCATGGTTTTTGGACCTTTGTACGCCCTTTTGAGCCCGTAAAATGTACGTGAACTTTACAGGTCAGATGATGAAACAAGGGATCGAAAAGGGCAACTGAACTGAAGCTCGAATAGGCAGAAGAAGATTTCGAGAATTGGGCTGAAGCTCGAATTAGCAGAAGAAGATTACGAGATTCAGAACCAAGCTGGTTGAGTGTATACATACATATACCGACAGGGAACATTCGTGATTGTAAGGGCACGATCTATCCAAACGAAGACTACGATCCCTATATATCTGTTAAAAGACACCTTGCACTGCATTTTGTTTCTACCTGATGTTCTCTGATAGATGACCACTTTACAAATAAGCTTACAGAAAATTTCACACGGCTTCAGCTGTTTTTAGCCTCTTTCCATACGCCTTGCCTTGGATGAAAATTTGAATAGCCGGGTCTTCAGGTCAATAGACTTCTAGGAAACAACGATCGGGCGCCTGCGTCACGTAAAGAGAAGAAATCGTGGCAAGCGTGATAATAATAGGATACACTTATGACGTGAAGAATCTCGGGAAGAAGAATAGATGAAAATACTACTGAAGTAGACTAAATTACTATCATAAGTACGACCTGTCCTTTACGAGTGTCCATAATTCGGCAGCTACCACAGAGACATCTTAGGTCGGATATAAAGAACAATCCCCGTTAAAGAGTACAAGAAACAACTTCTTCGTTATAATCTCTAGTTCACTTTCAATGTTTTAGTTTTGTTGGTACCTAGCTGTGAAACACCACACGGTTGTCTTTAGACCGTACAGCGTCATAAATATTACAAATATAATACTCTATATTAAATATTATACTCTATTCCTGACTACTCATAACTATTATTGATCTATAGTTTGTTCTACTTGAAAATGTTCGATGTTCGGAGCCCTGTTTTGCAGCGTTAACCTCTGTGACGAACAAGGCTATGACTACTTGGGAGTGGTTTTATGCCAGTGTTGCCACTTTTCTCAGACGGAACCTGTGACATTTGGCAGCAAAAATTTGGGGCCTACAAAGTTCGGTCCTTTTTTCAGTTTTCAGTCAAAAACTCGTGGACTCTGAGGTTCCAATTTACGCTTATAATAGGAGCCAATATTCGTAAAATGAATAAATCGTTTTCCCGAAAAGGGTTGCCTTGAAACTGGTCAAAATGTTATAAAATCGCATTTTTGTGAATTTTTCCCACAAGTGCGATTTCCTGTGACAAACTTTTCACAGCTGTGAATCTGGGGAGAATTCGAAAACCTCTGACAAATCGCAGAATTCTGCAACCAATGGCAACACTGCTTTACACAGTCAACGGAGAAAGCTCCGACTTTTCCGAAAATTTCAACAATGTTAATCTGGAGAAGAACCTTCCTTACTCAAATTCTTCTCCCATGGGCTGGCACAGAGCACATCCATCGGGTCGCTTTTAGGCGACCCCGAATCCAAACCCACACAATTCTTCACCATCACTATTAACACTTGAGAAAAACGTAGTATCCTGTCAAGAATGAACTAAACTCCCGGACAAAATTACTGAGAGCTTCGGAGACAGGGAGTTTGGCAGAAAGTAAAGAAGTTGAAAGTTGCCAGTAGGGCTATTTTAAAGTGTGAATCACGTGGGCGAAACGACATAGGGCATCCTAAATAACGTCGTGACGAAAGATCAGTTCCGTCAACAGACAAAGAAGAACTCTAAACACGACGATGAAAGAGGGAGTCCGAAAATCATTTGTTGTTTATACAAAAAACGGACTAATTAATTTTAGATGGGCAAGATGATAGTTGTCCGTTTCTTTCGTTGATTTTGTGTATATTTCTTTTTCTTTTTTTGTGTTTCTTTACTTATTCCTACTCCGCCATATTTACTTCATGTATAGGTGTGGGTGATAAATAAATTAAATTAAATAGTGAATAGAAGTTGCCTTTTGTATATGCCCTTGGTATATCTATGTAACCTTTTAAGAGGATGCTTCTGAAATCGAAGACAAAAAACGACACGAAATTTTAATTACACATTTTAGGATTGGGTGGAACAATAGGCCTACAGGGTATCCCAATTAACGTCGCGACGATTAATTAGTTCCGTCAAAACAATGAGCCTACTGAATAACATGATCAAAGGAAGAGGGATACATCTTGAGACGTGGATGACATGGTGGCATTACTATATTATTCCGCGTTACCTAATTTTAAACTTGGATGAAACGCCACAGGACATCCCAAAAATAACGTCGTTGTCGTCTAACGCGTACGTGACACTCAAGCCCCAAATACCTTGGAAAAAATAAAAAGGAACCTAAACGACTGGAGAGGGATTAGTAAAGAGGGAGGCAGTAAAAAAGAGAAACACCAGAAATTCTAAAACCGAAGCACTCAGTACACAATCAGTTGCAAGCAAGAGCATCCAGAATCAACTAACCACAGCCAAAGAGGGATGGCGTCTTATTCATGGTTTCCAAAGCGGGAAGTCTTAATTATCATCACTCAGAAAAAGGAGTAATACGGCAACACCCATTATAAACTGATACCAAAACAAGAAACAACACTTCGACCAAACCCTAGCTGACCCACAGCCGACATACAGAAGATGCCAATCTGAACAACAGGTCTTCCAAGCATATGGGAGCATAACTACTCAGGTTGCGTTCCACAGTTGTTATTACACATACAACAAGAACATGTCAGAAGTAACAATGTCAGAAGTTTAATAAAAGACAACCCAAGGTTGCGCAGTTTCGACAAATAGTACTTAGGATGTTAGGATGCATTAAAACGTTACGCATACAAGAAGAGCCGAAACATCGCCGAAAAAATATCTGCTGACTTTTTTGTTTGTCATCATGATCATGAGGCGTATTCTCGCCGTTCCCCGAGGACTCCTCGAGAAATCGAAGGGAACGGCGAGAATAGAGGGAGTCACTCCACGCGAACTCCGCGGACAGAAACAGCGAGAATACGGGGAATGCTTCTAAAATGGATTTTGTTCGAAAAATGAATATGCAGGTGAAAGAATTAGTCTAGATCCACTTTATTTTTGGTTTTGTTTATTCTGATTCTTTTTAATTAATTTTACATAGCACCTAAACAGCAAAAACTGATTCCCCTCCGAATTTGAAAGGGAGTCCTTTTTGATGATGGTGATGAAAATCGGAGCATTCCCCGTCCGTGGGGACTCGCGAGAATACGGGGAGTGAGTCCCCGGGACAAAAAAAAACGCGGGGACTCCTCAAGTGGAGTCCTCGGGGAACGGCGAGAATACGCCTATGGAAAAGTCAGGTCTCTTTATACAATGCCTGTTGTGCATAACGTTTAATGCATAACTTACGTAAAATCATAACATATAACGTCCCAAGTGGTATCCGTCGAAACCGCGCATCCTTGTGTTATCCATATTTGATGTTGGAAAACGGATACGTCAGCTGAATTTTTTCAAATTCCGGTAGATTCCCTGAGCCGAATTTCGTAGATTCTCAGAGGGAAATTCCGGTAGGATCCTGAGACAAGTTCCGGTAGATTCCTTGTGAAAGATTTCGCAATAATTCCGGTAGATTCCCTGAGCCGGATTTCGTAGATTCCGATGGGTAAATTCCCGTAGATTCCATGAGACAAATTCCGGTAGATTCCTTGTGAAAGATTTAGTGTAGATTCCCTGAGCAAAATCCGGTATGTTCCCTGAGCAATAATCCGGTATTCCCTAAAAATCATCAAGTTCGGGTGAAATTGACATATTTCACCCGACATATTGTGGAAAATTAACCACACATATTGTGGTTTCCCACAAGTTCGTCTTTCCAACTTGAGCGGTTTTGAGCCTGAAGAGGACCCTTGCCAAGAAGGGCCGAAATATAGCTCCAATAAAATTCAGCTGACGTATCCGTTTTCCACCATCAAATATGATTCGCAGTCAGCTTGGGCTGAAGGAATATTTACTTGTGTTATCCGTTATGAAACTTCTGACAGTGTGGTTATGATGATAAAAAGAGGAGTCAGTTGACAGGAGTTGTTGCAGAATAGATAGTTATTTTCAATTGTGATGCTCACGACCTTCACAAGTACTTTGTAACGGTCAGAAAGCGTACCTTGTGGAACGAAAATGATAAGAGGGGAGGGGAGGAGCAATTTTCTGGCCATGCGGGACTGTGGAACCAAAATAGTAACAAAACTGTAATGATCTTAGCTGATAGTAAATCGTTGGAAAGCAACCTCAGGATATCCACAATATAGGATAGATCGTTACCACCAATAACCAATGCCACAAAAAAAAAAAAAAATCCACGAAGAAACCAACGAAAATGGGGTTTGTATAGGCCAACGAATATACTGAAATAAAACTCGCTGGAATATACTGAAATATCACTAGCTAGTATCGAGCGAGAACGATCATAATTGTTATTAGCAGGTATTGGTGAGTGGCTCACTGTCTTTATTTTAGGCCTTCAATTCTTTCAATTTTGTTTTAATCTTCGGTTTCTTGCGGGTTTGTTTTAGTTTTCTTGGCTGTTGATCTTAATCCTCGTTTTGGCATTTTTCCTCGAAATTTTCTGTTTGCGCTGAAGAACGGAGGCGGTTGTCCTCCCCAAATATTCGCCTTTTATTTCAGTATATTCGTTGGCCTATACAAACCAAATTTTTGTTGGTTTCTTCGTTGATTTTGTGTGATATGTCAGGCCAATGTGGTTTACGAAAGTGTCTTAACCAATGTCTTCAGGCGGTCGTCGTCGTATTATCAAGTGAGAATCACCCATGTGGAACGAGGCAAAAAAGCAGCTGACATCAGAAACTGTTTTTTAAGGACATGTGACATAAGGAATATTATTTTTCTTTTTTGAACAACTTCAGAACCTTTACGACACTTTCCGAACAAGGAAAACTACAATACGCCTATTGTACGTCGTCTAATTCTCATCAGTAAAAAAAAAACTCTCTCGGTTTTCAGTATTAGGTAATAGTGTGACTTTGTGCTTGTCCAATCTCGCACAGAAGCTGCGTGAAGTCAAAATGGATTGGCTGCACCTAATCTATTTTGTAGTAATGACGCAAGTTTGATTCAAATTTGCAGTGAAAAAAGTTGTATCTGTGTACAGACTGGGATAATAGCATAAACATCTAAAAATATCAGGAAAATAAAACAAGGGTCGCGGAAGCTTCAAACCCTTTAATTGACCTTTAAACTCACCCTTCTGAAATATTGACGTCTCGTTCGCATCTTGTGCCATCCTCACTAGTGAAGACATATTGACAGGCTCCTCCCCCGGTCTTTCCTCGCCCTCAATTGCTGCCCCCTCAAACCGTACTCTCCTTGGTCTGCTTAGTTTTCGCTCCAGCCCCTTACCCTCCCTTACTCCAACACAGTCACACAGATTAATTTTGTACAGCTGTTTTCCAACTTCCTTTAACAGGTGACGGACCAGAACAGGCCTTACCAATTGGTCAGCACTTCACCGAATCAGATTTGTCTGGTTTCAGCCAAAAGGTCAACTGGGGAATGGTGAAATCCTGGGAATGGTCAAGAAGCTAGAACAAACTCGAGTACTGAGGTCAACCCAAGTGTGGTTCCAGACTCTCTCAAGAAAGAGGCAAATAAGCTCTTCCTCGGATTGATCACCACCCTTAAGATACACTGTCTGTGATTTTTTTTTTCTCACATCCAACAGGTCAACTGGGATCAAAAGCGCAACAAGAACAGTAAAAACTAAAGTGGAGAAAAGTCCCTTAAAAGTTTGTTTCCAGCCTCTTCAAACGGTAGAGACCGATTAGGCTAATAAACAAAATGAAGTCCTACTTTAGTGTCTTCTACAAGCTCTTTTATATCGTACAACACCACCAAACCACCAACCACAACCACCACAACCAAATGAACGTCTCCCAGCTGGTTTTGGATTTGACGTTGGTTCGTACGATAGAATAATTTTCCTTATCTTCACTCCTTCCCCGAATTTCTGAACTCAGACTAACTCCCGGTCACCTGGTCAGAGGGGTCTGTTTACAAAGTAGACGAGAGAAACTTTGGCAGTAATTTTAACAAATCAATACGTCCCATAAAATGCAAAGATCTGCTTTCTAAACAAACAAACTTTGCGTCAAAGCGGAATGGCCAGAGGCTCCACTGCTTCTGGTACTACCCAAAAGGCACAATCAAGGTCAGCCGAAAACCGGAATATCACGGGAGTTTCTGTCAACGGACTTGAACGTCGTAGACGAGAAAAACTTTGGCAGTAATTTTAACAAATCAATAAGTCACATAAAATCCAAAGATCTACTTTCTAAACGAACAAACTTTGCGTCAAAAAGAAATGGCCAGAGGCTCCACTGCTTCTGGTACTACTCAAAAGGCACAATCGAGGTCAGCCGGAAACCGGAATATCACCGGATTTTCTGTCAGCGGGCTTGAACGTCAAAAACCGACTTCTGCTATTCACAAGAGATGGCGCAGGGTAACAGAAACCCCTGCGGAACAAGGCCAGGCTGATCCACTGCTTTTGAGAAAATCCACAAAGCACAATTTGAGTTTAACCGGAATGGCACCGGATTTTCTGTCACTGCGGCAATAATGTTTAAAACTGTATTCTGCTTATCACAAAAGATCGCACAGGGATGAGAAACCACCGGAAACAAGACCGGATTTCCGGACAAAAGAGGAATTTCAACGAAGCCAACACAAGGGTAGACCGGCTACAGTTCAGTACTGAAGATCGGTCGTGGGTTGAAAAACTTGTGTTAAGTACCAGATTGCCTCATGCATGGGAGCACCTACGAAAACCATCACATTCTCTTGGCAAAACGACGACGGCCTCAGCAGAGAAGCTACAGCCCAGTATCAACCAAAGTCATTTTGTTTTTCAAATACAAATAAATTTACGCAGTGTAATCAACTAAGTAGTTGTAACCCTCAGACAGTGGTTCCCAAGTACGCGAAGGTCCCAAATTCTGAATTCGAAAATGTCTGCTTTCGTCAAGAAAAAGTTTTGGCTTACGAAGTTTCAAAGAAACAGCCCAAGTGCCTTTCTGATCCTTGACCAGTTTACGGAAGATAATGAAATTGACAACCTTGCAGCCTCCGGTATCCAATTTGTTTGTATATCTTCTACACATTAACCCCTTACCATTTATGACAATAAATGACTTCTTTTTGGCGTTCTGATCTTGACAGATCTTAGTAAAATAGTAGAACAATGATTCTTAAGGGCTACGCAACCTTTTTGAACCTTACTTAGGGGTACGCGATACGGAAAAGGTTGGGAACCACTGCCCCAAGAGATAAATGGTCGGATTGTTTTGTCTCGTGTCGTATTGAGCTGTTCGTAATTTTATTTGTAATTATTTAAGAATGATTGACAGATTAGAACTCAGCTGTTTTTTCGTAATGTATGTAAGCTTCCTTGTCCGAATATTCTCGAGACAATATTATCGTTATTGTGTCTGTATTTGTTTGTTTTTGTTCAGCTGTCAATGCCTTAGGCCAGGATCTTATTATCTGTTTATAAGAACAATTTTATTAACTAAGTACCATTTTTGTATGCCGCTGGCATGTCTGGTACTTTCTTTAAGTCTAGTACTATTTCCGTTGTAACAACATTCTACCTTGCTGTATACTCGTTTACTGAAATTTGCCGGATAGCACAAGTATCTCTATTGTCACGACTTAAGCTGTGTGATAATGAGCTTATCGCGCTTGATTCTAAGCCAATATTTTTTTATTTACCCATTTGGCGGTCGTTAACCGACAATTCTTATGTTCTCTAGAATTTTTTCTTTGTTTTTCTTTTTTTTGTTATTTATGGCACTTGTGCTGAAATATAAGCTAATTGATTGATTGATTTTCTTCAATATTTTGTTTTGAGATTTGCATATCATTTCTGCTTAAAAATGCCATATTTTCAACATATGGTTCATCTAATTTTAATTGTTGATCGAATTTTCTCCTTTTCGCACCGGAAGCTCATGGAATTAATTTGGTCTGAAAGATCACTACTGAAATTTAAGTTTGTCTGCTTTGTCGAAAAAAACCCGTCCTGAGTTAAGTCCAAAAATGGACTAAATGAACTGCCAAGCATAGCTACACCTCCACTTTCCATATCTGGAGGGTAGAAAAAACACGACAATTTACTGCTGCTGAGAAGGAGGAAACAGGAAGAAGAGCATGAACCGTAGTAAGGGGCATGTCAAGTATGCCGGACACTTTTTCCGGACACCTTTTCGATATTAAAAAATTTCACTATCTTTGATAGGCTAAATGTACCCTGCATGAACTGAAATATTATAAATTGGACGGTGGAAGTTGAATAAGAGAGGAGGGTTGCGTCAGCCACACAGTCAAGTTAAAATACAAAGGCGTAGTTTAAAATACGGATTAACAGAAACATTAACGGGAATCAGGTGCCTCAAGAATTGCAAAATGGCACATTTGCAAATACAAGCAAATATATGGATTTCTGCTTTCGATAGTAGGCTAAATTCTGTCCCTACATTTTTCCGTTCTTCCCCTCCACCCTACTCAAACTTCCTTGAATTCAGAGCCATCTATCTAAAGAAAATCATCTCAATCTCACAGCTCCCGCCATCTACACCACACGGGGCAAGCTCCGCCAGAGAGCCACGAAGTAGCACGCATGTGTTTCTTCATAATCATTGCTTTTAGAAGAAACGGTGTCGGACAAATTAATGCGGAATACCATACAGTCGTGACGTGAATTGTGACGTCATGTGATTGAGGAACCAACCCAGGATTTGGATTTCCCTAGGACGGTTTACAAATGTAAACGCGACCGGCGCCTCGCTGGCCACTCGGCTCTATATACATAGATTAAAATATATATTGACCGATAGGAGTAAACTACAATTTTTCGTGTTCTGTGGTAAAATAAATCAAATAGGTATGAAATTACAAATGGATAGAATTCCGCACTAATTTAAAATGAGACCGAAGAAACGTTTGCTATTGATTGTATTTTTGAATGTTATATTTGTAGTTTTTACGGCACTTGCAGCTTCGCTCAAGTGCCATATACCGATCACTTTTCGGTCATGTCTGTCAGGCATTGTCTCGAGTTAGGGTACTCCAGAAGTGCTAGGACGATGAAACTTGGCAGGCATATTAGGGACCCGAGCAAAATGACAACTTGGAAATGGTCATTTCTCCAATCCGACCACCGTGGGGGAGTGGTGGGGGGAGGCTGAATCCGGAATACTGACATGTTTTTAACTTTTGAACGCGGAATCGGATCTTATTGAAACTTGATATTTGGAAAGACTTTCCACACTTTAAGTTCGAATGAATCCGGTGACTTTGGGGGGAGTTGGAGGGGGGAACCGGAAATCGTGTGAGATGTTCAGAGTGGACGGATCGGGATGAAACTTGGTGGGGAAAACAAGCACAAGAACTAGATACACAGCTGACAAGACCGAACCGGATCCGAGCACTGTTGGGGGGTTCGAGGGAGGGTTCCGGAATTCCGGTGACCCCGAGTTAAGATGCTTACACATATGCTAGGACGATTACACTTGGCAGGCATATCAGGGACTCGACAATTTTAACTTAAGAACAGTTGTTTCTCGGGTTTGACCATCGTGGGGGTGGGGGGTGGAGGGAGGGGGAATCCGGAATCTTGAAAAATGTCGAACTTTTGAACGGGCGATCGGATCTTAATGAAGTTTGATATTCTGATAGAACTCATGTCTCAGAAGTCCCGTTTCAAGTGCGGATGTGTTAGGACGATGAAACTTGGCGTGAACATAAGATGCTGGACAATATTGGCTGAGAAATCGTCACTTCCCAGATCCGACCATCCCTTAAAGTAATCATCTTAACCGCAAAATACAAAAAATACTTTTAAGCAAAATCAAAATTTTCATGAGCCTCATGATCATTTCTGCCTCAAGGGTTTTGCTCACAAATGACTTTCCAGCACCCTTCAAGTTCGCCTCTTAACCAAAAAGTAAAAAAAAATACTTTTGACCAAATCATTTATATTCATGATCCTAGGGCCCAGGATCATTTTTGCCTCAAGGGTTTTGATTACAGGCGAATTTATAGCGCCCTTAAAGTGTGCATCATCACAGCCAAGTGCAATTTTTTTTTTAGTTTTTTACCAAACGATACATTCTCGCGGTTTCCAAGGGACCGTCATTCTTATCTCAAGGGTTTTGCTTGCAAATAATCACAACAAATCAGCGAATTGGCAAATTCCTACTTTCATCCTTTTCCAAGCCTTGGAAGTGGCATATGAGCTTCCAGCTCTTGTTACGGCACTTCCAGCTTCGCTCAAGTGCCATTACCGATCACTTTTCGGTCGGTCGGTCAGGCCACTGTTCACGAGTTAGGGGGTACTTCCAGAAGTGCTAAGACGATGAAACTTGGCAGGAATATCAGGGACCAGACCAAACTAATTTAGAAACAGTCGCTTCCCACATCTGACCATCGTGGGGGGGGGGGTGGAGGGAAGGGGAATCCAGAATCTTGAGGTATGTATAACTTTGGAACGGGTGATCGCATCTTAATGAAACTTATTTGGAAAGACCTCGTGTCTCGGATGTACATTTCAAGTCCGGACCAAATCCGATGAATGGATGATCGCATCCACAGAGCGACGCATGGAGGGGGGAACCGGAAATCTTGTGACACGCTTAGAGTGGAGCGATGGGGACACGCCCTAGATGCAACAGTGACAGAACCGGACCGGATTCGGGCACTGTGGGGGGAGTTAGAGAGGGGGGCCGAATTCTGCTGATTGCGTGTTATGGTACTTCCGGATGTGCTAGGCGATGAAACTTGGCTTGAACATTAGAGACTTGACTTTATTGGCTTAGAAATGGTCAGTTCCCCGACCCGACCATCGTGGGGGGAGTGGAGGGGGGAATCCTGAATCTTGAGGTATCTCATCCTCTAGCTCTTGTTGTTTTATTGTATTTCTAGTGATTTGTTTGAAGATAGGGGAAAGTCGAAATTTGTGTTGTATGCGAGACTTTTTTTCATCTGACTTTAGTATCATTTTTAATGGCGGAATAAACGCTGGTAAAATCCTATATTATTATCATTTCTGTACAATTACTGATGAAATATAATCTTTTTTTTTTCTTTTAGATTTAGCTTAGTGTAAGTGGTGGACCAATCATGATGTACAGACGGCACGACGGAACATTAGTTGACGCCCGGTTAATAAAAGCGAGTACCGCCCGCGGTCGTCGGTTCACAAACACGCCTTACACGTTTACAACTACAGCTCCCTCTTGCGACAATGTCAATCAAGGATGATTAGTGAACCAAAATTGGTCCTCGTTAAAATCTCTTCCAACCTTGCAAACTGCTAACGAGATGATCTCACTTACACAGAGATGATCAATTAATTAATTTCATTCAGACTTTTGGCAAAGCTAGATGACTGACGGCTTCAAGATGACACAGTACACCTAAAACAGGACATACTAGTACTGTGCTGCATATTATACCACAGCAATAAACTCATACTTTTTGCTAGAGTTACTTTCTTTTGATAGTGATGCTGATGCTAACATGTCTATATAACGTATAGGACAAATACAGAAATATAGGACAAAAAAGCTTATTTATCTAGAACATTTTTATGCCCAACCTTTGTGCAAGTAACAAATGACTCTTTTGGTGAAGTTATTTAATAACTACTCTACAACAGATTAGATAGCATCCAGGACGATGGACTTTGATGCGAAACTTAAGAGTTTACAGACGAAATAATTTGCAAATTCTTTTTAGGTAATCACTTGGGATTTTGGCCAAGTTTAGGGAACTCAGCAAACTCATGTAAATAATTTCGAAGAGCTACTCAATGCCATTTTTGGCGTATAACAAAAGAAATAGAAAAACGTGATTTTCAGGTTTTTTCCTTGATCAGCTAGTTATCCCTCTAAGATGATGTGCGAGGGATAAATATAATTTCGTACCAATTACAGCGTATATGAAGAGGCAGAAAGGCACGGAGGCAGACCGTAGACAGGGACCATGTACACCTTGCGACAGAAGTGAGCAGCCCCTCGGAAAATTTAGCCGAACCAAGCAAAAGCTGAAATATAGTTCTAACACTCAACCATGCATAACACACCAGTGTTAGTGTTAGTAATCACTGTAAACTAAAACATTAGGTTCCCAATCCCTGTTCCCTCTAAGGTCAGCAATCCAGTTCTCCGTGTCGGTATCGAATTTCAACAAGAATTCTGCCAATCCCTTCGGATGTAGCCTGTGATACGAACCAATCGGCTTCAGCCAGTCGACACGGTGTAATTCCCAGATCCACATGCGGTCGTTAAAGTTTAACTGAAAAGCAAACTTATTTTTCTATCATTTAACTGAACACACTGAGTTATTCGGATTCTGCTAAGAGATTTTTGTATTTTCCACTATCTGCTCTAGTAGTGAGGTTCAGAATATCTACGGCTGTCCCCACAGCGCAAATTCTACTATGATGCAGAATATTTGAATCTGAACACAAACACGGCTTTTCAGTGGGCGGTGATAATCTTGGTGAAGACTGCTTAGTGCCTGAACAAAAATATTTCATAAATATTCTTCGTCAACCATACGGCACAGGTAGTACCACGGATCTGACAGGGAAATTCCACTATTTGAAAGCTGATTATTCGTGTATAGCGAAGCAACGAAGTAACGCATTTTCATCGGGTTTTCAAGCCTCTTAAACTGAATAAGTGAGGGGTAACAAGAATGTCCCATCTCTGCCCTTTTCAATTAAACTTTAAGACGTGAAGTCTGGTGGAGTTTAGTGATGGTGCTCCCAGGATTGGACATGATAAGCACAGGTGTCCTTGTAAGGGAAATCTCATCCCAGTACTTCACAGCGACCTTTGTAGGGTCGCTGTGAAGTATTGCTAAGAGCTCTTCTTCTCTGTCCGCTACGAAATTAGGTTCTTTCCAAACCCACATGGTCTTATCAATGCAATCTTGCCATGTAAAGTTGCCAGGGTTGCGACTGACACATGGTGGTATGTTATCGAGGTGTTCTCCACCGCCATTGACGATAGTCAATGCGTCGAAAATGTCGTCTTCATGATATTCCGGACGTGCCGACTTGAATCTGAAATCACGGCACACGCCCCATTCCCTTTCTTCACATGGGCACCTATTGGCGGAGCTTCCAGCCCCGAGTCCAAGACTGTTATGAAAGCCTTATATGGAGACTCTTTGAGTCACGCAACACGAGAGTTTCTGGCACACATAAGATAAAATTTTTGCTGATGTATCTGTTGCTATACCATTCAGCAAAAAATATGGTCTGCAATCCGACGACCGACTACAAGGCTACTAGTAAAAGACCGCACAACAGGAAGCTCAGGGAGTAAAGATTCCATGTGGCGTGATATCTGACATCTCCTATTTTATTTATTTCAAAAAAAATAGACAACACGGGCCGTTACAGCTACAACTCGAATAGATAATTAAGAAGGGAGGAAATATATAGGTGGAAGGCATGATAAAGTAGCACACCAACCTCAATCAAGATGTGTCGAACCAACAATATAGTCCTCCCCCCAAGCTCGCCACACGGGCGGCGAAATATAGTCCACCTCATAGATAGGGAACAAATAGGGATCAAAGGACTCAGCTCTAAATCAGCAAGAATGCTTCCAAGCATGATGAAAAACTGTCTCCCATCTCACATGCAGACTTCTGGAATATTTTACAGACCCCCGTACGACCCTCGATAGATATATAGCCGGCTCTTCTGAGGAAGGAGCGGTCTAGCCACTCTGATGAATTTACTGTCAACAGCCCCACTTCGGACTTACGAAGGGAAGCACAGTAGGTATATCTTGAAATTCAGAAATATGAAACGCCGTTATCCCTTTGGCTACCCTACACCCCTGGTCATTAGCAAGAGCGACATGAACTCCTAGGAGGCCAACTTTATAGCCTTCCTTATGTGACGAAGGTGAAAGACCACTGAAAGCTGGGGACTAGCCGACAGTCCCTGGCACAGGCCGCTAGTGAATGAACTGCAGAGCTTGCATCCTAGACCGTTAAGTATAGAAGTGAAAATAGTTCGAAGTCCTGAACAACGAAGAAAGACTGAACAAAGACTCCAAGTAATTTCTTTTCCATTGCACGCCGAACATTCCTGCATATGACAAGCATATAGATTCATCAAGACGAACACGTAACAGATGTAACATATCAAAGAAAAACACGCAAGTAGGCCAAGATGCAATCCCAAAGCACGAAATCCTTCAAAATCCAAAAATGTCACGACTTGTTGTGAAACCCACACCATGCAAAGCGCCAAATACGGCGCCTGTCGTTTAAAGAGGAGGAAGGTTTATTTTCTAGCAAGAACAAATAATCCAATAAAACCTCCGTCTTTGTCCCCATGCAGCGACTATGGATACCCCGACAAAACTGAGCTGAGCAAGAAGTACTTTCTGAGCATTCGAGTTGATGCCCGTCTACTTCCCTCTTCGCCGCTGCGCATATCAGAGGGAAAAGTGAGCAGGCGTGCTGACCCCGCTCTGCAGCACATCCCATGTGACGTCGCAATGATAGACAACCAATCGGCTTTTACTTTCGAAATTTCTTCTCCGGGGCTTTACTGCGATTGTAGAAGGAACGAATTGCGATGCTTCGCGTAGCTGCTACAAGGGAATATATTCGACTCCGCATGGTCGTATTACAGAGTTAGGGAGACGGAGGTTCTGGTGCTTATATGTTCTTGCTCTCGACGCAGAAACAAGCGTCAGAAAGAAAGACCGCGAGTAGCTTTTTCCAGCAAAGTGTACACTTGTCACCTTGAAAGACGGCATTTACATCCTCCTTACAAAACATGTTATTTACCCAACCAGGACTTCAGTTACGACGCTTTTCCTTCGAATTCTACAGGACGCCTCCGGCGGTGTTCGTAAAGTGCGTAAAGCCGTTGGCAAACTTCGTAACGGTGTTCAACAAACCCACGTTCAGCACATTACGGAAGTTACTTTAGTTTTTGGGATCCCAGAACGTCAGCGGAGGGATACCTATGACTTCGTAAACGTTGTCCGTCTGTCCGTCTATAACTCTTGATGAAACTTGGTTTGAGGACTCTTTAGATCAAGGGAGAGGTCGAGTTCGTAGATGGGCTCTGTAGCTAAACATTTAGGGGTGGGAGTTCAAATTAAGGGGCGAACAAATTTTCTTTTAACAGATTATGAGATAGTCGATTCAGGGTAATAAGACATGCTGAACACGAATATGAAAACCATTTTCTCGCCCGACAAGTAGTTCGCACGCAATCCGGCCAAAACCGGAAAGTTTCTTCAAAGTCAAAGTTTTATCTATAGTTGATTAGATGTCCGATTAAGGGGTAAGAAAACATGCTGAACATTTATATGGAAATCATTTTCTCGCCAAACAAGTAGTTCGCGCGGAATCCGGCTGAAACCGGCAAATTTGTTAAAAGTAAAAGTTTTACCTGAAGTAGATTAAAAGTTCGATTTAGGGGTAAGAAGACATGCTGAATCCGCTCTTGACAATCATATTATACCCGGACATCTAGTTCGCCTGGAATCCGGCTGAAACCGAAAATTTGTTAAAAGTTGAAATTTTATCTGAAGTTGATTAGATGTTCGATATACGGGTAAGGAGATACGCTGAATTCATTTTTGAGCTTTAGTTTTTGCAAGACAAGTAGTTCGCCCGGAATTCAGTCGAAACCGGAGATCTGGCAGAAGTAAGGCAGGAAGATTTGATCAATTTCGTCAAAGTAGATATGACGCCTAGGGGTAAATATACACATGCTGAATCAATATCTGAACTTGGTTTTCTCAGATTAGCCATTGGCCTCCTTGTGTTTCTAAATCGTAATGTAAACGTAAACGTGAACGTAAAAATGTTCAAGGAGTCTGGCAAAGACCGGATATCTACAGGACCCATTTGTCTGGGTCAGATATTAAATTTTTGGGATACCATCGAAACCTTTAGTCTTGTTTCGTAAAGTTATTAAGGTTGACCAATAGGAGACGAGATCCAAAACAATATTTTAAAACAAATTTTAAAACGTGGAATGAGGAAACAGAAAATGCTGAGTTGATGATATGGTATATGTGGTAATAATAAGGCCGGTTAATTTGAAACGTTTGTGTTTATTAAAGAAGAAATTGCCACACAAAATTTTCTTAAAGTTAGGCTAACAAGGTCAAATTCTCACCTGAGCAGAAACAAATTGTAGCCCTACTGAACAGACTTTGCGAAAACTTTACGGCCCTTATCCTACAAGCGCCGTCCGAGTCGTCCTTACGAGATATTTACGTCCGAATATGTTGTAATCGACCGCAGAAACAGGTTTTGCGCATGCTCCCATATCGGAACTGCTAATGACTTGATCGTGACTGGACCCAGACAAAGCCACGCCCTAATTTACCAAAAGCCGCAGAGAGCCGATAAGTGTATACTGCCCAGGATGAAATATCATTTCGAAATCTCGAGTAAAGGTGGGGTTTTAAACAGTTCGAAAGTCATGGTTAGAAGAAGAAGAAGAAACATTGTGTCCTTTGTGCTCCAACGCAAAAACAAAGCCAAATCCATTAGAAGAATAAGAACGCAGAAATAGGTATTAGTGCAAACCACACCTCAATTAGTTAAAACGGGGGGAGGTAAACTTACAGCCCGGGGCTGGGAGTTCCTTCCTAGCAAGCCTATAGGGTTGGTAGGTCGATGAAGGGTCGTATTTCCCATACATTGTCCTATCCATGGCCATTTTTCCAGACACTACTGAAAAGATTCAACTCAATCATTTTCCTGTTCAAAAATAAGTAATAATAATAATTTATTCGCACAAACCTGAGGCAATGGCAAAGAAAAAGAAAAACCACAAACGAAAATAGGAAAACTAAACTAAAGGAAACTATTAAAGATAAAATTTCTTCGTCAGCCAAAGCTACATTAAGGAACATTCGATCATTCAATTTGATTGTAAACCCATGACCATTGGGCTTTAACATGGGGATAAATCAGATGAACACTTACGAAGAAACAAAGAATGTGAAAAGAATACAAAAGATTAGGCTAAGTGGAGTTAAAATGTCTGATGAAATATGGGACGGATGACTTCAGATACTGCTCCGACTATTTAACTAGAGGAAGTAGTCCGAGTCTCTGGTCATTCTTGCGTCGCGTGCTTGGACTTAAAGGACCCCTCGCACAATACCCCCCCCCCCCAATCGGGACACCCCTGCTCCCAACACCTAGGCAACTTGGCTAAACTTATTTCAGACTGTCGAAGCCTCTAGATATCGTCGTAGCCGTCGGCGTGATCAACTGGTGAAGGGGTGAGCTTTCAACAGAGACACCGTGTCTGGTGTTCAAGTCCCCCCGGCGGGACACCTCTTAATTAGTTGGTAAGAGCGGTGAATTTCAACAGAGTTGAGCCCGCAGCTGGACAGTCTGCGACAGCGAAGACAATAATAGTGGGAAAGACCGGTGACTTCGCTAAAATCGGGTCTGTGAAAATCGATCGGAACGCTGCCTAGCGTTTGGACTTTGTCCAATTTCGAGCGGTAGATGATTAATACAATCATAGCAAGAGGGCGTGAGTAGGCAATGTCTGTCAACATTAACTGATTCGAAATCGTGAATTCAACATTTGTTTCCATAAAAAAGCTATTTATTCTTTTCCTACTTTTTTTATTCTAATTAAAGAGGAAATCTGAGTGGAGAGAGGATGCTCATCATAAACGATACGAAAAAAAATAAAAAAAAAACGTGCTTTGTTGATGATTCTGCGGAGAGCGATGGAAGAAAATGTCAACAAAGCGATTTTTTAACGAAAGAACATCCGCTAAACGGCGCTGATTGTTGTGACTCATGGGGCTTACGGGAGTTTCCGGTCTTTCCCACTTTTACTGTCTTTGTGCGACAGTACCAGTGGTGTGCCGCTTCAAGACATTCCGCGAACACTCGGTAAAAGGGCAAAGGCAGAAATCTGAAGAAAGGAAGGAGGAGCTTTGGAGAGTTTGGCCGGTTTGGCCCCCAAGAACACTCCCTGTATGGTGCGATGCTTTAACTGGAAAACATACACAAAAATTCAAATGGCATAAAGCGACAGACATGCCTTATTTTTACTATGTCAAGTATACTGGGCCAATAACGTGCATTCGTTCATTAATACTTTGCACTCTAGCGCGGTCTACAGCGTCCGAGGATCGGCACCTCTTACTTACACACTGCAGCCTATGCATGGAAATCCATATTAGTCATTTTTTTTTTCCCCTGAAGTCCACTTATCCTCAAATTTCCCCAACCAAGGCACAAATCAACGCAGCCTTATTCCTGTCTCAATTTTGTTTCAAATCCTGTCTAAATTCGTTTCAAACCCTCTAGGAATTCGGAGTCTCACTAGTTACGCTTACGACGCTAAAACAAACAGCATTATCCGAGATGACGAAAAAGAACAACAGTTCCATTGCCAAGAAAAATAGATTTGTGTTCGTTCAGCCTATACATAGCACTAAGTTGGCCAGTAGTCAATCTACCAATTACTGCTGTAGAGGCAGCGATGGACTTGTAGCCGAAAGCCAGTAACCATCTAAAGAAGTAGTCAGGCTTGATTCGAGCAGTAGTTTTGATTTTAGCAAAAACTCGCAATAATTTCTGGAACCAAAACCGTGAATATCCTAGCACAACGCGATAATAATAATACTAATAATTTACTGAAAAAAAAAATATGGCCATACATCAGACGCCTTAGGCGCCAACAATACTCAAACCACTCAAACAATAAAAAAAACTATTTTCGTCCCTTCATTGCATTTACCACAAAAAAAAAAAAATGATATTCTCCCCCCCCCCCCCGATATTTCGGCGGTGACGGTAAGGCCTCAGAGAGTGTTAGCCCAGCCAATGCCTAGACCGCAGCCAGTTAGGTATTCACAAAACTCGAAACCTGAAAAGTTATGTACCCGCGTTTATTGACCTGTTGACCTTTTTGTTTTGTTTGACAAGATGCCGATATTTTAAAACTGCTGTTGATATGTTTACGTACCTTCTGTACTGTCGACCACCAAAGAATCGGCTTTGACCGCTGTATCAGTTTTGAAACAAAACTGAACTAAACTGAATTAATTTCTAACGTAACTATTAAACCAACACACCCACATTATGATAGGCTTGATCTTAAATTTATTGGGAGATACACGATATTCTGTTCACTGTTGCCATTCTCCCTCTTCCTTCTCTCGTGTCCTTTCCCTTAGTTTCGCTAGCTGAAGCTCTAGATATGTTAGTAAGCTCTAGATATAGGTAAAATCTAGATATGGTAGTATGACCTATGAGAGGGCTTATTCTACAAGAAGATACAAGCAAAAGGAGCATGCATACCACTTGGTTAACAATACACCCTGATGTCTTTAGAGTTACCTCTCCTAATTTACAAAGTCGATACCACATATTGTATGTCTTTGCCTACAGCCAAACTTGACAAATATATATATAAATATTTATATCATTTGCCTAAGATTGTACGGTATGTCGTTTTTTTGTTGATATTTATGCCACTGATGCTTTAGTATGTTTGACGCTTTTATGCCATTGTTTTCATTAAAACTGTACCTCACCTTTACCTTTAAAAGAAGCAACGAAAAGATTTTCAAGGGACGCAAATCTACTTCGGTTCCTGAGTCGTCAAATTTACCGCTTATGATTTGCGTCCCGTAGCTGCAAGGTCGCGTCACTGACAACAGAGCCCAACCAGCGCACGACCTTCTCCGAAGCTTCCTGGCCAAAGATTGAAAATTAGTGTCTTTATGTGTTTTTATTTATTTATTTTCATTTACTCCGCTTTCTCGAAATGGCAGGTTACAAATCAATTACTTACTTTTACTTACATAATGAGACGGAGGAACCTCAATATTTACAGTCATCACCTCCGTAGTTCGAATGGAGGGGGAGGGGGGTCCCAAATGCTAAAACGCATTTGCTTTTCAAGACTCACGTTCTCGGACAAAGCGCGCGCAAAAAAAATCCAAAGCCAACATAAACATTCGGCTGCTATCAATAGTGGAAACGCCGTACCTTAGATTTATCTCCTTCCGGCAGTGATAACTTCAGCAAAAAACTTGGCAATAAGAACTACACCGACCACTCAGTAAAGCACAAACGTTCACACCACCAGAACACACGCAACTACGGACGAAGAATGCTAAGTTGCTCAACAAGAGGTGATCTGAGAAGTTTTCACTCATCAGGGCTCTTAAATTTCTTCACAGCTAGGAAGGAGAAAAAGAGAGGATGATGACAGAATTAGCCAAACAGTGGTCAAACAGATTGCCTTTACAAAGACAGGAACGAGATAGCAAATAGCTCGCCTTTTTTGACAAATTGAGATAAGAGCACCATCTTGGACAAATATCTGCGCTCTTTTCCCCTGAGCCACCAAATTATCGCCAGATTATGAGGTGATACTACTGAGATACTCAGTCGACCAAGATTATAACCACACTGTCAGAAGTTTCATAACAGATTGCGCATAACACTTTCAAGAATAACACCTTTTCACTTAGAAATAAAGTGTTATGACCAATTAAGTTTATACTATTTCGTGCCCAAATCTCCAACAACACCTTCAATAGGTAAAAATACTACACTGTCGAAGTTACATAACAACAACAGCAGGATGCGCGGTTTCAACAGATAACACTTTGGGATGTTATATGTTATGTTTCTTTCGTTCCCGTTAGTATTTTTACCAGTTAAAGGTGTTCTAGGCACGAAATAGTGTGAACTTAATTGGTCTTAACACTTTATTTCCAAGTGAAAAGGTGTTATTCTTGAAAGTGTTATGCGCAATCTGTTATGAAACTTCTGACAGTGCAGCTTTTGATACACGAACTTTCCAAGCTTTAAACGCGATTATCTGGAAACTACCAAAAAGTGACTTAAAATGCGAGATAGCATCGAGGCAAACCGACAACTGAAGAGCAGAGCACACAGAGGTGATAACTCGCCTTTTTTTTTATAAATTGAGTGAGAGCACTATCTTGGACAAACGTCTGCGCTCTTTTTCCCTGAGCTACCAAATTATCGCCAGACAATGAGGTGATAATCCTACTGAGATACTCTGTCGACCAAGGTTATAACCAGCTTTTGATACACGAACTTTCCAAACTTTAAACGCGATTATCTGGAAACTACCAAAAAGTGACTTATCACCTTTGTGCGCTCAGCTCTTGATTACTTACAGCATAATTACCAATAACTGACAAAGAGATGTGAAGAGCTTCAAAACGAGAGAACGGGTTTTCATGCGAAGGCACGAAAAAGAGTAGGTTAAACCCAGGTTTCACATTCGAGATTCTCAAAAAACTTGGGCTTCCGCACTGTGGGGCCACAAACAACTGTTGGGCATCTTACTTTATATCCTACGCCAATCATTTGCATATTTATTTGTAAATGTTAAGCCTGCTGCTTCTCTGACACACTTCCAGATTCCACAATCTGTGGGGGGGGGGGATAACACCCCGGACTTCCAGACATTTAAGCCTGGCTGTACTTTCCGGATTCACATTGCTTCAAACCGACAGTTTGTTCACATCATCACTACCAATCAGTGACACAGAGATACCAAGAGTTTCGAAAAGAGAGAACGGGTTTCGGGAAGACGGGCTCGAGACACTGTTGGTTACAGTAGAATTATGGTCAGACAGCCCAACAAATTATTTGTGGCTTGTATGACTCATTCCATGTTGCACTTGCTAGCACCTTAGGGAAAGAGTTTTAAAAACAGTCCCGACTGGGAATGGATGGGTAGATTGTGATTGCATGAGCAGGTATGGGCATGTACAAACCTACCATCGTCAATTAGTAGGGGTAGCCTATACACCACTTACCACAGCTGCCCAAAATAAAGGGCGCGGTAGATTGATCTGGGATTAGCTGGCAATCTGCCATGGAATAATTGGTAATATTTTTAGCGATGACAGCGAAATATATATTTTTTTTTCGAGGGAGTAAGAGGAGGGAAACAGGAGAAAAACAAAAGAAAACAGATAGAATGCCAACAATAATTATATACATACGAACTCTAACAACTAATATTTACAATCAAATTTTTTCAAAACATGTTGCTCCCCAAACTCAAAAAAGCATATCTTAAGTGTATATAGTCAAAGGCGAAACAAGGGGGGTTGCGTGGGGGGCAGCTGCCCCCCCCCCACCCCACGAAAAATCCTGTCGGTTTTCCCACCGACAAACGCTTTTATCATTCCGTTTCTCCTACCAACAGAAGCTGTCGGTAGACCAGGAAACTTCTGATTGAAAGCCAAGTTCAGGTATGGATTCAGCATTTGGGTTTACCCTAATACGTAATATCTATTTTGACGAAACTGATCGAAACTTCCTGCCTTACTTCTGTCAAATATGCGGTTTCGGCCAGATTCCAGATGAACTACTTGTCCGGCAAAAAATTAAGCTGAAAACGAATTCAGCGTATCTCCATCTGCATTGTCCTGATATGTGTTGTAAGGTGTAATTTTTGTTGGAGGGGTGAGGAGTCACGATTCAGAGAATAAAGGTATAAGTTATTATTTCTTTTTTATTACCTTTATTTATTTATTTATTTTTCTTTCTTTTTCTTTATTTTTCTTCTTTTGTGTGGTTTATGGGAAAAAAAATGATTAATTAATGTTGACATGAAATTAAGTTATTGTTTAAGTTAAGTTGAAGTAGTTTGTGGTAACCGCCCAGTGCCAGTCCATTTATGTCTTCTCATGGGCGGTTACCTATCATGATTGGTTAATATTTAATTTAGCAATAAAATAGTCTAATCTAATCTAATCTATCACGGTGTATATGGCTTATTACAGATTCCTCTTTTCCTCGGACGCGCTGCAATAAGGGGAATAAAGAGAATAGACTCGCGTTCTATTCTCGCTTATGCAGGGCCAATCAGATCGCTTGGTTGGTTCCGCCAGCGGGACGAGGAAAGGAGCAGCGCCGTCAGGGTTGCCACGGGACACTCTAAAGTTCTACTTTGTTGGAAGGTGAAGAAAAAACTTTTCTTCAGAAAAACACGTTTTGTTCTGTTACGACTGCTTATTGTTAGTTCGAGGATCAACGCCTGTCCTTCCGTTAATTTAAAAGCTTTTTACAATATAAAGGGCGTCAAATTGTACTCGTATACTTATATCTTCAGAAGCTCGAAAAATTGTATCAGCGTGGCAACATAGAATGCTGCATCGATACGAACCTATTGATTTCCTACTTAAACAGGCGTGTGTATTAAGTCGGAAACATCGCGCATAGCATTATTCAGCTTATTACACCTATTTGGACAATGCTTTACGCCTATTTCGAACCTTACAATCAACTTCAGATAACCCAAACTTTTAGCAAATTTTCAGGTTTTGGCCGGATTCCGGGCGAACCATTTGTCCAACGAGAAAATAATTTACATATACGGATTCAGCATGCCTCCTTACCGCTACATCGAATTTCTAATCAACTTCAGATAACACTTTTTACGATTTTCCGGTTTGGGCCGGATTCCGGGCGAACTACTTTCCGGGTAGAAAACGATTGTCATATACAAATTCAGCATGTCTTCTTACCACTAAATCAAACATTTAAAAAACATTGTGATGATGTATAAGGATTACAAATCCTTGGGGATGTGACCCTTGGTGACTATCAGCAGACTTCAATTTATTGTTTTCAATCTAACTTGAGGATATTCAGGATCAGAGGCTTTAGTAGCCAAAAAAAAATTTCTTTGGGGGGGGGGGGGAAGTATTTACCAAATGGCCGGTCATTTTTACCGACTATTTTTTCCGGAAAAAACACTGTTTTTAAGAAAAAAACAAATGTGTTGACCAAAAAATGACTGATATCAAGAAAAAACGACTGTTTTTAAGGGAAAATCGCCTTTTTACTCCTTCTTACTTGTAAACCAAGGAACACTAACCAGTTCAAAACTAAACCAGTTCACAATAGACCAGTTCACAACTAAACCAGTTCACAGTTTTTTCTCTATCCGTTCCCATCCTCAAGCTTTCTACCGACCGAGGGTATGGTCACAAGCGGAATCCCAAAATTAAGGGAAGAAATGTTACTGGTGAATGTTAAGTCTGGTCAGAATTCCAGCCATCTTACCATACCCTCCCCATCCCAAACAACTACCCCACTCATGCTCAAGTTCAGAGCCATGCAATCCAATTCCCACCATTAAGCTATCCATTATATGAAAGGGCTTCCGCAAACCCATATCACCATCTAGTGTCCGGGCGCACATGACTATGAACATGGGCGGACTCAAACCAAGATATAAAAGTGAAGCAAGGCAGCAATACAGTAGAAATCCGTTAAACAGAAACGCTGGAGAATTTTAACAGACTGGCGACACTACAGAGACAAAACATGCAGGCGACACTACATAGAAAACTTCATGATTCAACACTACAGAGACACAACACTACCGAGACACATCACTACATGGAAACGACGGAACGAAGACCGACACTACATGGACACGATGGTACAAGTACAGACACTACATGGACATGACAGTACAAGTGCCGACACTACATGGACAGTATGAGTACAGACACTACTTAAGACACTTTTTGATTTTTCGGATTTTGTCCTCTTAATAATAATAATAATAGTTTATTTTTAACACACAAATCGTACAAGACGAAAACAGTGGAGTACAAAAGAATATATGAAGACATAATTAGGCAAAACATAACACATACAAACAAAATCTACTTAAAAGTCAAACAGACGAATAAGCCCATGATCTTAGTGATGTGTCCACATAGTTCGACATACTGGCATGTCTATGTAGTGTCATTCAGTGTACCATTGTGTCTATGTAGTGTCATTTGATGTACCACCGTGTCTACGTAGCATCGTTTGATGTACCGTCATGTCTACGTAGTGTCTCTTGTTTTGTCCACGTAGTGTCCGGAATTTTGTCCATGTAGCAACGAATTTGGTCCAATTACTGACGTGTCTACATAGCGTTGTGTCTGGGTGCCCACCCCCAACAGGCTAATGCTATGACCTATGTGCCTTTACCTTGCCAAACCAAGGCAGCCAATGGGGGACAACACTCAACACCACTTATACCTTAAATTAAAAGGACATTCTGGCGATCCTAAAGATTCACTTTTCAAAAAGCAAAGCGAAAATCGTACAAGCACAAGAACAAACAGAAAGTTGTTACATCTTTCAAACTTCACATTGACTTGTCAAAATCACTCAAATAGAAGATTAACTTTCTGCATCACTGGCAGAAACTAATACGAGTGCCAGAACAGCTCTGGGAAGTGACCTGGTGAAGCCAGTTTTATCTGTAGTCGCGAGAACAGCAGGCGTATGAACTAGCAGAGCTTTCCACATTCTAGATCGCCAGAATAACCCATAAGTACGCCGTTAGAGCTTAAGGTCTGTGGACAAAGACAGGAGTGTTGCATATCCCCGCCCGTCTTACCATGCCGCCACCCTGTGTTAAATAGCTTTAGCTCATTTCCCTGCCACATTACTGCTCATTTACCTGAATTCTTATATTCCAGCCTAATTGCAACCGAAGTGAACAAATTTTCAGCTTCTTCTTCTACCATTCATGCAACTGAAAGTTTTATCATGGCGTTATGGAGTGAGCAGAGGTGATGTCTACAAAGTGCACTACAGTTATCGTTAGTCTCCGCCCCGCTCTCCTGGAGGTCACAACCGTGCCATCTGTATTTTACAAAAGCTCCAATCCAAAAACTTCTGGCTCTTGGGCTCCGACCCTTCGGAAGCCTTTTGACCTGGGGTAGGTTGCTCTTTGAGGGTCGATCACGATGTTCTCACAGGACGTCGATGCTTCAGAGGAACTGGATGATTTTCTTGAATATTTGTCGCTCTTCTTGGGCTGGGCGAGCTGAGTCAATAAGCTCACCTATGGAGACTGGCCCCCGGCTGTCCCGTGTGTGCTTTGGCGCCGCCGGGAAATACAGATCTTCCCGCCGGTGCTGACTTATGGTCCATTTACACACTGCATAGAATCCGATCATATTTTGAAATCCGAGCGTATTTTACGCACATATCTGAGCTTGAAAAGATTTCTAGCAATACAGACGTTTTTAGAAACAAACCCGACAGTGCACACACATGAAAAAGCACCACCTGGTGAAACAACAGAAATTGTGCTTTTTCATATGTTCACTGTATGCTGAAATCCATGCACCATGCATGAATTTCAAGGTACAGTGCTCAAACATCTAGCAATGGTGCAAGACGTTTGACTTTGAGCACCATGACTGAAAAGGGCTAGTGTACTAGACTGATGAAACAAGACTAGAGAACTGAGTATTAAATCTGAAACACGCAAGACAAAAAAATGCAGGTCAACAGATTTACGAAATCTTTCTCTCTAGTTCACTTGCCCATCTGACAAGAAAAGACTTACCAATCTGATCCATGTCTTTTGTAATCCTTTGCCAAACCTCTTGATAACGTTTTCAGTTACTGTAAATCCAAGGGAAAAAAATGGCAAAGCCAAAAACCTCTTGCCTTGTCTGAGTGTTTTGCCTGAAGCACCACCACAATGCAACTAACAGTATCACAAAATCAGTCCAACTGATGCTGTATAGTATCCTAAGAGTTTATAGCATCACTCAGGCCTAGATCACGGCCTCAGCAAAATCCCTCAAGACAAACAAACAACAACACCCACAAAATTTAAAAATTCACTGCTTTGTCTTATCTTCTATTTCTTCTGCGTTACCTACTGTTCTCGAAATCGGCAGTTCCAAAGATTTGGCATTTGAAAACGAGATGGCATTCGCTATGCAAATGGATGCTAGATCGCATAATGTTTAATTTCGTCAAAATAGTGCTAAACTAGACCTACGTTGCCTGGGCAATATGAGGTGTAGCAGCAACCTTTGCAATCAAATGGCTATCTTTCAGCGTTGAAAGAAAACAGACTACTAGAAGCAGGGACTAAATTGACTTGGCAGCCAGTTGAATTTTATCCTTTTCAATTGTAGACGTCGTGATTATCGAGACTCGTGAAACTGACAATGCTTAGCAACCGATTCTTACTTACAGGTACCTCTCTTCGTGACAGACATAGAACCAAATTGTTCGTATCATCAAAAACAGCGGAAATCAAATAGGTACACAAAGTGGAAACACCTCATCGCCGAAGACGATTATGGTGTAACAGCCGATTGTTACTTACAAGTCCCTGACATGTCTCGCAATTGGGTTCCGCCTCCTTTTTTTAGTGTGTACCGTAACACTGAAGTTGTCATCCCCTCGAAACTTTAATCTTTTATTATCTATTGCTAGAAATGTTTTGAAGCTCAAAACGTGCGTAAAATACGCTCGGATTTCAAAACACGCTCGGATTTCAAAACACGCTCGGATTTTACGCAGTGTGTAAACCCACCATTAGTCGTTTTTGCAGTAACCGTGGTATCTTATGTACGGTTGCTCTGCAAAAACGATAATTGCCGACCGTGGTATCTAAATATCTGATACCACGGCAACTGGCCAGATACCACGATAACTGCAAAAATGCCTTTTGACCGTGGTATCAGATACAACGATAACTGCAAAAACGACTTTAGACCGTGGTATCAGATACCATGGTATCTGCAAAAAAACAACTAATATGTCTACTACTGAAAAGAGAATAGATAATAAAAGATTAAAGTTTCGAGGGGTCGACAACTTCAGTGTTAGGGTACACACTAAAAAAAAACAGGTGGTAACATGGCGGTTACACCATAACCATCTTCGGCGATGAAGGATTTACAACTTCTCATACTTTGTGTATCTATTTGGTTTCCGGTGTTTTTGATGATAAGAACAATTTGGTTCCATGTCTATCACGGAGAGAGGGATTTGTAAGTAAGAATCGGTTGCTAAAGCCTAGGCATTTTCATGTTTCTTGACAATGGTCTAGGTCTAGGGTGATGATCTATCACTGAAATGTAAAACAATGAGATGGTTTCGAAATAATTACTAGATTGGCATCTATAGTATTTTGACCCTGAAAAGTTACGGATAGCTTGATAATACCAACTGGGTTGCATGAGATATGTTCGAAGTTTTCACCAGTCACGAAGTCTATGACTGGAAAGGATAAAGTTCAACTGGCTGCAAAGTCAATTTACACTGCAAAAAGTTACACTGTAGTACACTGTACACTGTACACTGTAAAAAAAATCTTGCAGTATTTGCTACGGGATTAATCTTGCTTTTATTGAGATAAGACTAATCCCAGCAGCAAATACTGCAGTATTTTGCATTCTAGCATTTTTATCTTGCATTGAATTATAACTCTCCGAATTCGGATTTTAATTCTCCGAATTAGAAATAAAAATATTCGAAATCGGTGACGCACAACTACTAAAGTCCGATAAAGGAGAGACTTTTCACAGTGTAGTCCCTGCTTCCAGTAGTCTTGTTTTCTTTCAACGCTGAGAGATAGCCATTTGATTTCTGATTGTCATCAGTTCAGAAGAAAAAACTTCTTGGAACATACCGTTTTGGAAACCTCGATAGATTGACAACTTCAGCATTTTGAACGATAGCGAAGAAACAAAACCTCGCAACACTTTAGTTGGCGAAGCCGAACAAGGGCTGCAACACCTCACGTTGCCCAGGCAACGTAGGTCTAGTTGCCTAACCTGGAAGTGAAGAAATTCTGGCCGAGAATCCCTCAACGCCATCTGTGTATCGTTAGTTGAAGTCTGGCAACGTTCATCGAAATCTCGCACACATTCAAAATCTGGTCAGGATGCTGTTTTCAAATGTTTTGTTCTTAACTGAGTTGAATGTGGAATGAATGGAATGGCACAACTCTGTTCATCATTTTTTTTTGCTCAGGCCAAGCTGTTCTGGATATTAGGTAATTCGTTTGGTCTTGGGTCGGGCAGTTTACCACAAATATTGGGCATTTCTAATTTCAATCTAGTACACAGTACTTGACTTGTTTGTATGATTAGGCCTGAATACTTTTTGATAACCATGCTCAAACGCTGGGTATACTGGCATTTGTATGCATGGTACCCAAACGCTACCCCAGAAGGGTACCAGTATTACAACAGCAATTCTGTTGATTAGACAAATGATTATTTTATTTTGGCGCTTTGCAAGTGTTGTTTGTGGTACACCCAGCAGGCAGGAGGAAATAATAGGAGGTAAACATATGATATGTATGAGCAGAGAGGTTACTAGCCAAAATGTTTTGGGGGGACAAGGTCAAGGGATTTACCGACTGGCTGGTCATTTTTACTGACTGTTTTTGCAGAAAAAACAAAAAGCTACTGATTTTAAGAAATTGATGTTGGAGCGGTTCTCCTTCCAATACTATCTTAGATTTAATTGGGTCGAGACCATCCTCTGTCCAGACGCTGACAGGCTTAGAATCGTCGACCAGATTTGAGGGGCAAAAGCTGTGCATAATGGTATTCAGACATGCAAAAGTGAGGGCCAAGTGAACTATTTTTCTGATGAAAAATCCACTTATTTACGTAAAAGCGATTGTTTTAAAAAAAATCAACTATTTTTATGAAAAAATTGGAAAATTGACAATTTCCCAGAAAAAATTGACTTTTTTTTATGAAAAATCATGTGGCCTAAATGGCTTTTTCTTACCAACTAGCTGACAACATTGTGGGGTGGGTATCCCCCCTCCCCGCCATACGTGATGGCCCTGTGTATGAGCACCATGCTTACCCCTGTCCCAGCATTGGAGCATGGATGGCTGCCAAAACAGGCTTAGACCCTTAATGAAATCTACAGCACAATTCAAAGGCTGAAAACACTGAAAAAGTTTCGGGTTCCTAAGGACAAGCTAAAGCTAATGTTTTGCTCTTTCGTTCGACACTTAGTCAAATATGCTTGTCCGGTTTGGCACTTTGCTCTTACCCAAGGTGAAACTGATAAAATAGAGCGAGTTCAGAAGAGATCGCTGCAAATTATTCAAATATGCTTGTCCGGTTTGGCACTTTGCTCTTACCCAAGGTGAAACTGATAAAATAGAGCGAGTTCAGAAGAGATCGCTGCAAATTATCTATGGCGGCTCCCCCCTACCATACTCTTTTTACCTTAAAGAATTTAAAATTGAATCCCTTTCTTCCCGCCGTGAAAAACTATGCCTCAACTTTGGCTCCTCCCTTCGCCAGCACTCCATGTACCGTTCATTCCTTCCCCCACCCTTTGTTCCTGTAAGATCTCGTCCCCCCCCCCCCCGAGAAGTGGCTGAAAAGGTTCCCAAACTGACCCCAATCTACTGTAACACTATGCGCTACAGTAGAAGCTTTGTGCCAAGCTTGGTAAGGCAGTACAATGATCTTTAGCATTTTTCTGCCTTTTTATTTTTTTCTTTTAAATTATCTGTTGACCACTTAATTTATCTTTATTTATGACTACAAAAACATCGTATTTGGGCTCTGCCCACGAGGGATGTGTTTTGCTTTGTTATTAAATAAATCGAAAAAAACTGAAAAATTGATCAGTACTAAATTGACCAATCTTGCCTAAATCAAGAAAATTTTTGGAAAGGCTTCATCAGGTCTTGATTAGCAATCCTATAGCAATCAGAGTTTGGTATAGTTTTTCTTATGTAGTTTTATTTGTAGTAGTTATGATATGTTGTACTGGAAATGTTAGTTCTCCTTTAAAGTTCCATGCTAGTGGGTTAACAGCAGAGTTTGCTGGACCAACTCTGTCAGAGTGCCAGAATCAGTATGTAGGCTAGTTTAGGTCCCATACCAAATGCTGGGCCTTGTCAAACATCTATTGTTAGTGGTACAGTAGTGGTATGGTCATTTGGACCTTTTTTACTTTGGACTTAGCCATTTCCATGCACTTGCTGTGTAGTTAGCCAAAGTAGGTAAGTAAGTGCCTCTGCAAACACTTGAATAGGTATTTTGGTCTTCGTTCTACCATTTACCCCAAAACTGCACTGTGCACAATTAAATAACTGTTCAAATAAATATACCTCTACTGTAGATGGGATGTAGTCATTTTGATCTAGGCTAGGCTATGCCTGCCAATATGGTTCTTCTGTCAAGCTAGTCCTGGACATATGCCCACTTCCTGTGAGATATGTCAAGTGACAGTGAAGACGAGTCTTCTAGCAGTTTAATAAGATTGTATTTTGTGACTTGCAGGTAGTTGCAGGTGTCTTCTGCTTTGAGATTTCTTAAAATATTTCCTTTCCCCTTCCAAACTTTTTTGGAAATTTTCCTAAGCAGGGGGATCTACTAGTTCTGCTGAGGTTTACTAGTAACGTAAACAGTTGGGCACCAGACTTTTTCGAGAACATGAAACCCTGTGACATGAATATCACTTGTATATCAACCATGAATATCACCATCATCACTTCCATACGGAAAAGCTGAGATCTGTTCAGCTTTATGATTGAAATGAAAAAAATACGGCTGGGAAAATCTGATAGTCTGTTCGCAGCATTAACACGAGACTTTCAAATAAAATGTCAAAACGAAGATTTCAGTTGACCGGAAACGTGAATCGAACGCGGCTCTGTATCTTTCAGGCGGCTGCGATTTGGAAGAACACGGTAATAGGTCGCTCCCCCTTTCTCATTTTGCACTGGTTAAGGAATATTCTGCAAAAAAAATATCGGATTGACACTGCTATGTTGCGAGTACGACTGGTTGAGCAAGATCTGGCTCTGGTTACTGAGAGATGACGAATCAGTGTATTTGTTTTCATTGAGAACACTGATTATGTTTAGAGAATAGAGGGTCCAAACTTCTTAGGATGTTGTGTGCAAGCTCTACAGAACATTTGTGTTCTGACAGTTCTGATTTGTTTTTCCTTTTAAGTAAGATTTTAAACCATGTTTATGGTACTATGTTTTGCAGACACATAGCGCTCAAAGGTTCAGAATAAAATGTTCTGGAACATTAAAAGATAACATATAATTGTTATATCTGCATTCGCGTTTTTGTCAGTCAACCTTGTTTCTCCGGCTTTGACCCTCTGTCTATGGTCATTTTGTACAGAAATGTAAAGCAAAACCTTGAACTTTCAGCCTATCTGTTGAAATTGTGCATCCTTTTGTTAAATGTCTCTTACATTCTGCGATGAATTTGGTTGGCATTTTTGTCTCGTTTCCGTTGTAAAGGTTCTACCGTAAATTATCGTAGAAAGCAGGATGGATTTAGTGAGCCCCTGTTTGAACAAGACCAATGGTTTCGATGGGATCCCAGAAATTTAATATTTGATCCAGACAATTGGTCTTGTAGACATCCGGTCTTCGCCAGACTCCTTGAACATTTTTACTATTAAGATTTAAAAACAGAAGAAGGTCAATGGCTAATCATCTGAGAAAACCAAGTTCAGATATGGATTCACTATGTTTGTATTATGTTCACATGACGGAAGAAATTCAGTGTTCGGCTTTGTCCGTGAGCGGATTTTTGAAAAAAAAGAAAAAAATTGCCCCTAGGCTATACGTCATATGTTTCAAAGTCAGGTTGGGCTCAAAGAATATTTACGTCATATCTACTTTGACGAAACTGATCAAATCTTCCTGCCTCACTTCTGCCAAATCTTCGGTTTCAATCGGATTCCGGGCGAACTATTTGTCCGGAAAAAACTAAAGCTCAAAAACGAATTCAGCGTATCACCTTACCGAACATTTAATCAACTTCAGATAAAACTTTAATTTTTAAAAAATTATCCGGTTTCAGCCGGATTCCAGTCGAAATTCCAGGCGAACTATATGACCGGGTAGAAAATGATTGTCAAAAGCGGATTCAGCATGTCTTCGTACCCCTAAATGGAACATCTAATGATCTTCTGATAAAACTTTTACTTTTATCAAATTTTCCGGTTTCGGACGGATTCCGGGCGTACTACTTGTCCGAAAAGAAAATGATTTTCATTTAAATGTTCAGCATGTCTTCTTACCTCTAAATCGAACATCTAATCAACTTTATATAAAACTTTTGCTTTCCACAAACTTTCCGGTTTTGGCCGGATTCCGGTCGAACTACTTGTCGGGCGAGAAAATGGTTTTCATATTCATGTTTAACATGTCTTCTTACCCCTAATTCGACTATCACATTCAAATCCCTCCCCCATCCCTAAACGCTGATCTACAGAGCGCATTACGAACTCGGCCTCTTCCTTGACCCAAAGAGTCCTCACAGTGCTCACACCAAGTTCCATCAAGATATCTCGTTCCCTTCGAGAGTTATCGGGCTTACAGACGGACAGACAGACGGACAACTATTGCGATGTCATAGGTATTATATCCCTCCACTTACCGTTTTCGGATCCCAAAAACATTGTTTGGGAGCTAGGTTTTTATGGCACTTGCAGCCTCTGGCTCAAGTGCCATATACCGATCACAATTCCGTCTGTCGGTCTGTCGGTCTGTCGGTCGGTCCGAGTTTTTTGTCCCACATATCCGAGTTAGGGTACTTCCAGATGTGCTAGGACAATGAAACTGGGCAGGCATATCAGGGACCCGACCAAACTAACCTGGAAATAATCAGTTTCCCGATCCGACCATATGGGGGGGAGTGCCGGGCGCTGGAAACTTGCAAATTTAGGGCATTTTGTCACTTTTTTCTGAGTTAGGGTACTTCTAGATGAGCTAGGACAATGAAACTTGGCAGGAATATCAGGGACCCGACCAAACGAACCTGGAAGTAATCAGTTTCCCGATCCGACCATATGCGGGGGAGTGGGGGCGCTCGAAACTTGAAAATTTAGGGCATTTTGTCACACTTTTTCGAGTTAGGGTACTTCCAGATGAGCTAGGACAATGAAACTTGGCAGGAATATCAGGGACCCGACCAAACTAACCTGGAAATAATCAGTTTCCCGATCCGACCATGTGCGGGGAAGTGGGGGCGCTGGAAACTTGAAAATTTAGGGCATTTTGTTACACTTTTTCGAGTTAGGGTACTTCCAGATGAGCTAGGACAATGAAACTTGGCAGGAATATCAGGGACCCGACCAAACTAACCTGGAAATAATCAGTTTCCCGATCCGACCATGTGCGGGGAAGTGGGGGCGCTGGAAACTTGAAAATTTAGGGCATTTTGTCACACTTTTTCGAGTTAGGGTACTTCCAGTTGTGCTAGGACCATGAAACTTGGCAGGCATATCAGAGACCCGACCAAAAAAAAATTAGGAATAACCATTTTTCTGATCCGACCATTTTGGGGGGGGGGGGGGTGGAGGGCAGGGGAATCCGGGAAACTGAGAAGTGTGTAACTTTCGAACGGATGATCGGATTGTAATGAAACTTCATAACTGAAGAGAATATATATCTGTAATGTCCCGTTTAAAGTCTTGACCGGATTCGGTAGCCAGGGGGGAGTTGGGGGGGGGGGAGACCTGAAATTTCAAGAAACGGTTAGAATGGAGGGATCGGAGTGAAACTTGCTGGGAAGAACAAGCATCTGCTCTAGATAAGTCCTTTAGACCATTGTACTGGATCCGGACACTTATGGGGGGGGGGGGGTCCCGGAATTCCGGTGATGGTGGTTTTTTGGATTTTCACGGTGAAACTTGGCAGGCATATCAGGGACCCAATCAAACTGACTTCAAAATAAAAATATTGTCGATCAGATAATGTTGGGGGAGTGGAGGGAGGGGAATCCGCAGGGGAATCCGGGAAATTGAGAAGTGTGTAACTTTCGAACGGATGATCGGATTGTAATGAAACTTCATAGCTGAACAGAATATATATCTGTAATGTCCCGTTTAAAGTCTTGACCGGATTCGGTAGCCAGGGGGGAGTTGGGGGGGGGGGGGAAGACCGGAAATTTCAAGAAACGGTTAGAATGGAGGGATCGGAGTGAAACTTGCTGGGAAGAACAAGCATCTGCTCTAGATAAGTCCTTTAGACCATTGTACTTGATCCGGACACTTATGGGGGGGGGGGGAGGGGGTCCCGGAATTCTGGTGATGGTGGTTTTGGGGATTTTCACGATGAAACTTGGCAGGCATATCAGGGACCCAATCAAACTGACTTCAAAATAAAAATTTTGTCGATCAGATAATGGTGGGGGGAGTGGAGGGAGGGGAATCCGAAATTTTCAGTCATGCGTAATTTTGGAATGGGTGATCGGATTCGAGTGAAATTTAAGAATTCAACAGAGGACATTTCTCCGATGATTTTTTTCATATCCGGACCGGATCCGGCAACTATTGGGGGCGGAAAATACGTGCCCCGTTTAGAATGGAGGGATCGGGATGGAACTTTGTGGGAAGAACAAACAGATGCTCTAGGTAAGTCATTTGCTGAATCGGATTGGCTACGTGCACCGCGGGGGAGCTGGGTGGGGTGGGGGGGGGGGGGTGGACCGGAAATCTCGAGAAACGGTTAGAATCATGGTATCGGAGTGAAACTTGCTGGGAAGAACAAACATCTGGTCCATGTAAATCTTTTACATAATTTGACTGGATCCGGACACTTGAGGGGGGGGGGAGGAGGGGTATCCCGGAGTTCCGTTTTTTGGGGGATTTTCACGACGAAACTTGGAAGGCATATCAGGGACCCGGTCAAACTGACTTGGAATAAAAAAAAAATCCTCGATATGATAATCTTGTGGGGGGGGGGGGTTGAGGGAGGGGAATCCGGAATATTGAGTCATGCGTAACTTTGGAACGGGTGGTCGGATTCGAGTGAAATTTAATAATTAAACAGAGGACATTTTTCTCTTGTGACCTTTTTCATTTCCGGACCGAATCCGGCAATTATCGGGGGGAGGGCGGAAAATACTTGACCCGCTTAGACTGGTGTGATCTGGATCGAACTTCGTGGGAATGACAAACAGATGCTCTGGATTAATCATTTACAGAACCGGATTGGTTCCGGTTATAGTGGGTGGAGTTGGAGGAGGGGGAGGGGGGTCTGGGATTCCGGTGATCGCGCGTTAAGGTACTTCCAGATGTGCTAGGACGATGAAACTTCGCTGGAATATTGGAGACTCAACAACATTTGCTTAGAAATTGCTACTTCCAAAATCCGATTATTCCTTAAAGTACCAATCTTGACCGCAAAGTAAAAAAAATACTTTTAAGCAATATATGCATTTTCGTGATGCCCATCAGCCCATTAGCAGTTTTGCCTCAAGGGTTTTGCTTACAAATGAAGTTCCAGCTCCCTTATAGCGCGCATCTCAACCGCAAAGTCGAAACTTACTTTTGATCAATCAAATGATCTTGACACATGCAAGTGCCATATGAGCTTACAGCTCTTGTTTTTTTTTTCATCTGAATATCCATAAAGAAAGCGAGAAGTCGCCGCTTGGACGGTTGCTTAATTTCCGTTTTCAAACGCCAACAAAGTTCACCGTTTGCTTATTTAGCGTTTTTTGGATCCGGTCATCGTTTTCCGGTCGCCGTTTCGTCCACTTTGCAGGCTAATTTCGAACTTGCTGGCTCACAAAGTTTGATGTTCAAAACGAAGAAAATTAAAAAATTATGACGAACTACAAAGATACAAAATTTTGTGATTTATTGATAGTCCTTCGGCCCAAGCTGACTGCGAATCATATTTGATGGTGCAAAACGGATAAGTCAGCTATATTTTATTCGAGCTATATTTCGGCCCTTCTTGGCAAGGGTCCTCTTTAGGCTCAAGCCGCTCAAGCTGGGAAATTAACTTGTGGAAAAACAATGAAAGAACAATGAAAGATTCTTCCTTAAATAATAAATATTTAAGGAAGAATCTGTCATTGTTTTTCCACAAGTTAATTTTCCAGCTTGAGCGGCTTGAGCCTGAAGAGGACCCTTGCCAAGAAGGGCCTAAATATAGCTCGAATAAAATGTAGCTGACTTATCCGTTTTGCACCATCAAATATTTGTAATTGATCAATTGGACAGAAACGGTTATCGCTAAAAAAAAAAAAAAAAAAAAAAAAAAGATTAGACTTGGTGCCAAAACGCTGAAGTCCGTTTTTATTACCAGCGACGGCGACTGAAAATTTGAATTTGGAACTTTGTAGCCTATTTTGATTTTTTTTTTAGAATTTGAAGATAACCCCAAACAGAGGCTCAAACTTCGATGAAAAGTACGCAGCTATGGTGCAAAAAATAACAATAATACCCAAAACCCAGACCGTTTATGACTAGAATATTCACTTCCGTCCTCCCAAGAAAATAAAACAACGGAAAAATAAGAGAAAAGTAGTTGCAGTAAGTTAAGAAGTTTCGTTGTTTCCCAAACACAGTGTCCCAAATCCGCAAATACCCAAGGATCTCTTTCTTGATATCCGTTCATGGTCGCCTGAAAGCACTGACAGTCAACATACGCCGTGACGCGATATACCGGTTTTGCTCAAACCGAGTATTCAATCATCAGCAAAAGAAGCATAGTTCTACTAGTCTAGAGTTGCACAGCTTTTTGATAAGTTGTACCAAGAACAAAAAAAAAAAGGATTAAAAGCTGCTGATTTCAAGCTGATGGAAGTTTGGTAAGTGAGGGCAATGGATTACAAGGTTTTTGTGGAGGACGGCCATAGATTTGCAATTCTTTTCGTTTTACTCCATAATGTAAAGTAAGTAAGCAATTTATTTATAACCTGCCGTTTTGAAAAAGTGGAGTAAATGAAAGAAAATAAATATATTGAAAATAAATATCTGTTCAACATGGACTATAATTGGACGTGTCACTGCAGATGGTAAATGTTAAACCGTTGAGGCCTCAGCGCAATCAGGGTCAGTTTGAAACTTATTTTGTGACAACAAAATAATTATAATATATAATATATAATAATATATAATAACATTCGGGCGGCTGAGCAGCTGAGGCTATTTAAAAATAAATTGAAAAAGTATTTGTTAGGCCAAGGTTCATAGTTTTTTTATTCTATTTTTCCTATTTTTCTTATTATTTTCTTTTTTCTCATTATTATTATTAAATGAGTTGATGAGAGATTGGTTATTATTTCTTATTTTAGTGCTCTTTTCTGTTTTGTTTTGTTTTTAGTTAAGTATTAGTTAGGAAATGAGTTTTATGTACCTGCCCAATTGCAAGTGCTTTTTTGTACCTTTCTTGGGGCGGGTACTGGCATCATAGTTAAATGTATTTTGGTCGTAAGAAATAAACTGAACTGAACTGAACTAATAATCGGCTTTGTCCGTCGCATTTTTTTTCGAATAAAGTGAATTGAACCTTTTTTTTTTTTTTTAACTGAAAATTAAAGAGGCCCTCAGAATACGCTGTTTGTACATAAATCCAATCGTCTATGTATGTCTTACACATCGGCAACTTTTCTTTATTAGTCATGTTAGTTTTGACTTGTCTAATGAAAAAAAAATGAATAAGTAGCCTAAATATGTATAAAAATGTTAATGATGGTGTAGACGCATGAAACAAGAAAAACAAAAATAAAATAGAAGGGACAGTCGATAACCTAAACAAGAAATAAGAAACCGAGGATGGAAACGAGCATGACGCTTGAGGGGTTGCTCATTCCCAAAATAGATGTACAATGAGTGCCCAACACACAGCATGTGCCCACGGAGGTTTTACAGTGTTGTCCACCAAGTGACCACCCCCTCGACGACGCTCGAAGAGAGTAGGCTGTCTTTTGGGTCTTATTCTCCAGTTTTATCTGACATTAGTCCATTCCGACAACACAACGGCAAACCAAGGAAGCTCGGGTTATTTATGCTATAGTAAGCGCTTCTGCTAATCTATCCCGTGTCTAAATAAAAATGAAAGAGTAAACTATTTTTGAAGATCTGGCAGCTATCCAGTCCTATGCCTTCTGAAAGAATTCTTTGTGACTCATAATTAGTTTCGTTGATTAGGCTTGGCATTTACTCAAGTGTTTCATTAGATCATGTTCCCCCGTGAGTGATTGCGGTCTTGCCTGAGAATGGACGAGAAATTTTTCATATCCAGGTTTCTCGCTGCATGACAGATCCAGAACTTTTTTCTCTAATTTGTTTCCTCCTCCTCCTCTTAGTGATACAGGTACATACTCTTTCCATTTTTACTTTAAAGTTTAACTGAAAAGCCAACGTATTTTTGTATCACTTAGTTGAATACACTGAATCATTTGGATTCTGCTAAAGGATTTTTGTTTTATTTTCCACTATCTGCTCTACAAGCGACGTTCACAATAACCCACAACTCAAATTCTAGTATGACTCGGGAAATTTGAATCTCAATACAATACTCAATACTCAATACGCGGTTTTTCAGTGGCCAGTGATCATCGCGGCAGGGGGCTCATTCCGTGAACACTTATTTTTCGTAAATTGTCTTCGTCAAGCGTACAACAAAGGGACAAGCGCGTAGAAAGTCCACTATCCGAAAATCTATTATTCGAGAATAGCGAAGCAAAGAAACAACGTATTTTCATCGGGTCTACAAGCCTATTAAGTGAGCAAGTGATGGGTAACTAGATTGTCCTACCTCAGCCCTTTTCGGTTAAACTCTAAAACTCTTAATCTCTTTACTACTTCTAATCTTAATTTAACTTTTTCCTTCGGATTTTCTCTTTCATTTTTTACACAACCAAAATCTTAAAAGACACGCCGTACTTATGATACGAATGTGTTCTACTTCAGTAGTATTTCCATCCATTCTCGTTCCCCAGATATCACACTTCACAAGTGTATCACATCTCCTGTTTGGGCAGTATACCGATTATCACGCTTGCCACTCTTGTTCTCGTGTCGTATCAGGTCCCCGATCATTGTTTCCGAGAAGCTTATTGGTCAGCAGACCGGCTTTTCCTCGTTTCTCGTCCAAGACAAGGAACACGGAAAGAGGCTAAAACAGCCGAAGCGTTGTGTAGTTTGCTGTGAGCATAGCTAAGTATTAAACTGGTCAGTTATCTCAGAACCTCTTAGCAGAAACAATATGTTTCTGCTTTATACTTACAAAATTTTAATCTCTTCACTACTTCTAACTGTAATTTTTTAAAAATAAAAAATAAAAAAGGAGTCTCCATGCGCTGTCGCCCGAATCTGTCAGTCCAAGCTACCCGCGATTAAGATTGACAGTTTTGGACCATTTGAACGGATTGAAACCAATTTTAATCATTAAATTTTTGAAGACTAAAAAATGTCAAAATTCGTGCTTAAATGGAGTGTAAGAAAAAAGAAAAACACAGCCTATTGAAAAGCACTATCATCAGTATGACTACGTCTAAAGAAGAAATAAATTCGGATTTGATCCACAACCCTAAATGGACCAGATGGTCTTTTGTTATTTCGGTCTTTATTTTTTATTTTTATTTTTTTTTGTTTTATTTTTTACGTTTTTTTTCAGTCTTATGTTGTTTTTTCAGAACCACTAGGGAACTGGAGGCACGTGATTTATCATTCACGGGAGGTGAAAGAATTCAGTCAGAAGACGCGGAACATTAGCCTAAATTTAGACCCGCAATGCGCGGACTGTACTGGAGCGCAACGCAAAGACCCTTGCGTTTTCAGTACTAAGCCTCTTTTTACTCCACTCGGTGTTTTTCACGAGTCTATCTGCGCTACCACGTATCATAGCGCATTCCAGATTTCGCATACCCAATCTATTTGTGGCAACTGATAGCTGAGATAAATCGAAATTTGAATGCGTTTCCCAAAACAATGGTCCGGTTATACGCTGTAATAAAGCATGACCATGGGAGTGGATGCTAGAGATGCAGCTTAAGGTGCTTGCTTAGTTGCCATTTTGGACATATCTTCTTGTAGTTCAAGGACAGCGTATGTTTTAAAAAGAATTAAGTTGTTTGAAAGGGTCCATAGTTTGAGCACAGGCACGGAGGGTCTTTCTGTTGGAATCGGAAGAAGTCTCATATACGATGGAAATCTCAAAGAATGCAGAAAGATACAAGGGAAAACCGCAACCCATAATCTCTTCATCGCGTCTGTGACACAATCTCTTCACCTTTTTTAAGTCTAGTTTATTTTTTTTTACGGTACTTTAAGTGTTGGTTGCATTTTTATAATCGTACGCTGTCGTCTAGATTGTTTGTGATGTAGTTATATTCTTTTTTTTTAATATGGTACTCCTCTTGAAGGGTGTTTGTTAAGATGTTTTAAGGGAATTGACTACTTTAAAGGACACCTGAACAATGAAATCATACTTGAACACACCATGGAGAATGCATTTACATACATGGGTACGGAGAGCATTCTTCTCCTGAGCGTGACGTTTTCAAAATAGGGATGTTCGTTTCTGGAGGTTTGCACATGCAGACTCCAAGACAAAAAGCGCAATTCATTCAAATCTTGTACAGCGCTGGCCGGGTCGTATTGGAATTTCTTCTAGATATGCGTTTGGGCTTAACTGGTTAAAAAAATATTCCAGAAGGAAGGTTGATTGGAGACATTTGTTCTTTTCTAAAATTGTTCGGTACTGAAATAAGGACAGATGCAAAATGGAGCAAAAATCATAGCTTGGAAACACTATTTCGTATTTGGATTGGGTTTGCTGCAGGCAATGTAAACGGAAGTCATACAGATAGGGATGCTACTTGGTACTCTTCATTCAGGTGCCCTTTAAAACTCAGCTCTGATTCAGCAAAACACCAAAGGCTTCGGGTTCGGTTGTTTTAGCCCCTTTCTATGCCCCATTCAAATCACGGCAAAATTTGCTAATTCGTGTATCACCTGTTCCGTGAGAAAGTGCAAAAATCAGTTTTATGCCAATAGGTAGGATAGAATACACATACAATAGGATAAATGTAGAATCTCGGGAATCTGAACCGATTGAAATTTTCCGGGAAAAAGATTGAAATTTGGGTCTAAAAAAACGACGTGTCCATCGAAATAGCCTCAAAACGTTTATTTTAAGAAATATACACGGCCAATGTTTTTTTTTTGTACTTTTTGTTCAAAAACCAGATAGCCTAAATATTTATCTTTCTCTTCGATTGTTCCATCGACGTAGTCCTGGTTTAAACTAGCGTCTTGAAAGCAGCGTTGCCACTTTTCTTTGGTGGAATGTGTGACATTTGATCACAAAAACCTGTGACATTCTGGCGCCCACAAAATTCGGTTATTTTTTTCAGGTAGAAAGAAAACTCTTACATTCTAAGGTTCCAGTTTGTTCTTGTAAGAGGGTCTCATAGTCGTAAAAAAAATCCTATTTCTGAAAGGAGTTGCCTTGAAATTGGCCAAAATGTGTGTGATTTCCTGTTATAAATTTTTCATTTATTTATTTATTTTTATTTATTTTATTCCAAAATATGTGTGATTTCCTGTTATAAATTTTTCATTTATTTTATTTTTTTTTATTTTTTTTATTCAATAAAGGAGTAAGCCATACGGCTTGTCGCATAATACAAGAAACAGAAACACACTTCAAGTGGCAAAAAATAGATAAATACTAATACAACACAAACAAAGAACATCCAGATTTGAAAACTCTTTAACACATATTTTCTTAAAACTTGGTCCCAACTATAGCGGTCTTAAAAGCTGGCAAGTTTTCCATAGTGACCACTTCCTCTGGTAAATTGTTCCAGAGCTTGGAAGCCCTGTTAACAAAACTACACTGACCCACTTTAACATATTCATAGCTTGAATCTGGGGAGAAATCGAAAACCTTTGACAAATTGCAGAACTCTGTGGCAACACTGCTTGAAAGAGCATGATCTGGACGTGTTTGTTTTGCTCTGATCTGGACATAGCAAATGCTAGAATACATCCTAATTAACACTTTCAGCTGTTGACGCGAGGTATTGAATTAATGTTTCACGTCTCAGTCCGCGTCACAGGACCATCTTTCATTATCAACTGGAACCTTGATCAGTTTTGTCCTTGAGGCATCTGTTTCTTTTAATTTTCATATGAATGGGTTTGCTAACTCATATTCAAGCTGAAATGAGATTCATACTTATTATCATCCACTCATTACACTGTAATCTTGTACAGATAGCGCTGAGTTGTGAAAGTTCACACCATGACACGAAGAGTGACAGACAGTTCTGAGCTTTGGGTCGTATGGGCTTTCAACACATTTGTTCGAATATTGGATTAGAAAATGTGTCTACTGCTTGAAAATGGTATGTATGCGCATGTGGTTTTTAATGCCCTACCTCCGTCAGGTGTTTTTCGAGGCAAATTTGTATGCCACGCATTTGTTTGTCAGGGAAACAGAATGCTCTATATGACTAAGTCCAAAACACGCCAGTGAACCTCGGGAAGAACGAGGAACGTCGCCCGAACGATGACGGCACAAGTTGACAATGGATTTTGGACGTAATTGCTTGTCCTCTGATCTTCATAATCTCTCTCACCGGATTACGAAGCCCCAAACCAGACTCGACCTGAAACAAGGCTTCGCGCTGCTGCAACCCGTAATTGTACCAGACTTGTTCGCCCCGATATCCACTCTACTGACCGGTATCTTTCATCATTTGTACCATATTTCGTAAATTATTTTAATTCTGAACTGTGATATATTCGTTATTAATTGTATATACATATAAATATTTTAAGGTAATTATTGAGAAGTGATTATTAAGTTTTAGCCGTGTTAATAATTGTGTGACGATCCGACGCTAGCGAGTAATTATATGAGCTATTTAGGAAATAAACGTTGTTATTATTATTATTATGACTCAATTCCTGTGTCAACCAATCAACGGCATTCGTTGGAGATAGCGGTGGTGACGCTCCCGGCTCCTCGCTAGGCACGCGGCGATTCTTCATCGACACGAAGAGTTAGTCATCAAGAGTATTTTGGGCCACACACTCGATCCACAAGTGCAACCTCGCGGAAACGCCCTTTTTTCTATTTTTGGCGATAATTTCATATGTCTGAAAATGAAAAAGAAGTGCAGATAAAATATCTGTACATAGAACTTCAGGTTTTATCAATTAGAAAGACAGTTTTATGTCTTTCTACTTGGTAAAGGACACTTAGCTAATTTTATTTTTGAACATAAATGTACCGCTAAATTTGATCACCTCGACAGTTGTTTGTCAAGTCGAGCCGCAAAAACCTTTGTTCCGACGTACAGCCGATGGTTTATTATTTCCCATTCATCTCATCTTTTTTCTCCACACGTATGTATATGTTTAATGTATGACCCACCAAATGCATAAGGGGACAGCGGAGTAAAAAGAAAAAACAACACAAATAAAAATCAACATTTATGACGACAACATTGTGTGATTGGTTTATTTGATAAGAACTGTTTGCAAGCAAGTACATGCGCTTTAACATCACGTTCGCAAGTTTTAGAGCCTGGTCACACTGGGCTTAAAACTCTGCCTATTCGACAAACAACTGAAAATCCCTAGGGGACGTGAGATTTGATGGGCTTTGTGGCAGCTTTGGGATAATGGGCAGACTGCAATGAGGGGTCAATTAGGGTTCCTGTTATTATACAAACTGTTTTGCTCTAATTGATCTCCTGAATTTAAAACGACAACGTTGAGAATTAGGTGTATCTTGTTCTTTTTCGTTTTTCTACTTTTGCAACCCAAAAAGCCAGGAAATGAGCCCAGTGTGACCAAGCTCTTAAAACCGTTTCAAAGTAGCCCACGCATAGCTTGTATCCAGAACCCGACTCCAAATTTGGACATGGTCTTATACCCATTTGTGTTCCATATTTGGGGAAGGGTGGTTTTCAGTTCGATTTTTGCCGCTATCGGCTTAGCGAGCTTGATTACTCATGACGTTGTCGCAAGATAGCTGGTCTTTGGCGGGATATTTTAAGGTGTGTTGTCTGATTTTCCATTAACTAAGTGTGAAAGCTGGAAAGTGTGGCAAAGGTAGCTGTGACAGACATTTCAGAAAATACGGTAGAGGAGAGGGAAAGTGTAGCAAATGTGTCTGTGACCTTAGTTGCGTTTTCGCTGATACCATGGTATCTGTTACCGCGGTAACTGGATCTGCAATTAGTCGTTTTTGCAGTTATCGTGGTATCTGATACACGGTGCTCTGCAAAAACGACTATTGCCGAAATTGCACTTTTCGAAGTCATCCCAAAAGAGAAACAGATATCCAGTTACATCACTAAGTGCTAAACTTCTTTCTCACCAATCTGAAAAAAATCGATGAAAGTGAGGTGACTTTTCAGATACCACGACCAGTTACCACGGTCGGACCGTAGTATCTGAATATCTGATACCACGATAACTGGCCAGATACCACGATAACTGCAAAAACGCCTTTTGACCGTGGTATCAGATACCATGGTATCAGCAAAAACGCAACTCTTATTTCAGAAAATACGGTAGAGATATGTTACCGTACTTTGGACGTCGCCTTATTTTGAACGTCGCAAAGGAATTGGATAAAAATCAAACCTACATTGTCAGAAGTTTCAAAACAGACAAAAGAAGGATGCGCGGTTTCAACAGACAATCCGTAACAGACAACGCTTTGGATGTTGCCTGTTGTGTTTGGGAATGTTATGCGTAAGAAGCGTTGCCATCAGGAAGAGCCGAAAAATCGCCAAAAAGCATCTGCTGAATTTTCAGACATCATGCCGACAAACAAAAGAGTCAGTAGATGCTTTTTTGGCTATTTGTTGTCTTTTCCTGCTTGTTCTGCATAACATTTCATGTATAACGTTTTCCAACACAAAAGATAAGATCCGAAGTGTTTCTGTAAGCACTGTCTGTTGAAACCGCGCATCCTTCTGTTGTCTGTTATAAAACTTCTGACAGTGTAGTAAATATCCATGCTTATTACTGAGCGTAAACAATAGTTTGAGTAAAATAAAAAACAAGTTGGAGACACATGTTGTTATTCTTTTGAAAATTTTGAAAAATATTCTTTCGAAGCTAAAATATTCTTTTGAAAATTTCATTGAAACCGCGCATCCTTCTGTTGTCTGTTATAAAACTTCTGACAGTGTAGTAAATATCCATGCTCATTACTGAGCGTAAACAATAGTCTGAGTAAAATAAAAAAAACAAGTTGGTGGCACATACTGTTATTCTTTTGAAAATTTCGCTCTTTGTTGCTCAGTTGACTCTGCTCACTTTCCCCGCCAGGTTACAGCGTCTGGCGTTTTGAATTACTAGTTGCGCTTTGCGGATACCATGGTATCTGATACCACGGTCGAAAGTCGTTTTTTGCAGTTATCGTGGTATCTGATACCCCGGTCAAAAGGCGTTTTTGCAGTTATCGTGGTATCTGCCCAGTTAGCGTGGTATCTGATATTCAGATACTACGGTCCGACCGTGGTAACTGGTCGTGGTATCTGAAAAGTCATCTCACTTTCAGCAAATTTTTTCAGATTGGTGAGAAAGAAGTTTACCACTTAGTGATGTGATTGAATATCTGTTTTTCCTTTGGGATGACTTCTAAAAGCGCAATTTCGGCAATTGTCGTTTTTGCAGAGCAACCGTATATCAGATACCACGGTAACTGCAAAAACGGCTAATTGCAGAGCCAGTTACCGTGGTAACAGATACCGTGGTATCTGCAAAAATGCAACTACTGCCATGGCCGTCCGGAATATCCCAACAGAAGAAAATGAATGTTCAAAAGGAAATAACAAATCGTACCTAAGGGTTTTATATCATTCTTGTATCAACAGAAAGCTGGAACACATGGCTCTTCACTGAATCTTCTTAAATTTATTCTTAATTTTAATTTGTTTTTAATTTTAATTTGTTCTTAATTTTAGTTCGTTCTTAATTTTAATTTGTTCTTAGTTTATCATTCGACCGTTCTAGAGTGAAAAACAAAACCAGGGTCGACACACATTTGTTCAAAGAAGCATAGCTTAACTATACTTGTCATGCTCTGATTTTCTTTCGGTGAGGGGGGGGGGGTCGTAAAAAAGTCGCTGAGTTAGCCAAATATTATGCAAAAGTATTCCTTAAGCCAAAGCTGACTGCTAATCATGTTTTGTAGTGCAAAACTGAATAAGTCGGCTGAGACTGTCCACAAGTTGGTATTGTTCACTCCGGGCTGGAGAAGGACTTTCCAGAAATTGCCGAAATGTCGCCGTAAAGATCCCAGCTGACTTTTCAATTTTGCAAAACCAAACCTAATTTTGCTTCTGTTCGTTGGCACAATGTGGCTCTTCTCCTAGAGGTATCAAAAAATAGTTATAATTATAATTTTTAATTACTTACTTATTCAGGAAAATTATTGTATTAAAAAAGGTAGGATACAAAGGAAAATCTTAGGCTACGAAGGAAATCTAAACTGAAACGCAATCACCAAAATATCGTACACTTTGAGCAGAATGAATAGATTCAGAGAACACTAACAGGCATCAGGAAATCGTTGCGTTACCTGAAGTCATTTGGTTCGTACTTCGTGAAATATTATAATGGTGACCTGGAAAAATCGTCAATAAATCATGTGTGAATAATTTAATTCTGTAAGTGTTTCAAACTGTTTTTGACTCCCGCTGTTATTTTTGTCATTGACAAGAATATTAAGGTAAAAGAAAGTGAATTTGAATTTGGAGAGGAACTCAAAGTAGCCTACGCCTTTTTTTTTTTTTTATTAAAACTGACTGCTGTATTTATTGATGCCTGCAACCTTTTCCTTCCATAAAAGTGTTATAAACCCTGACGAAATTGCACCTAAGTTAATTTTTCTCAGATTATCAACATGCCAACCCCTTTGCTCACCACGTGGATGCAGTTCGGCAACGTCGATTCTCAACTTTCTTCCATGCGCACAGTGACTAAGTAGTGAATAATCAGCAATACTATATTTGAGGTTTTAATATCACCATGATATTTCTAACTAGTACTTCGGGTTCATTAAAACAAAACAAAAAAAGAAAAAACTTGGGTGAAAATTTGCATGACAGAAAGCAAAAAAGCAGCACGCCGAGATACACTATATGACACGCCAGTGATCCTCAGGAAGAACGAGTAAACGTCTCACTAACGACTCAGTCTCAACAACTCAAATCCTGTGTCAACCAATCACGGCGATCTTTTTGAGCAGATGTGATACCGCTTCCGGCTCTTCCGCTAGGTACCCGGCAATTTTGCATTGGCAAGAAGAGTTAGTCATCAAGAGTATTCTCATCTTCTTCCATGTGAATAATAATTCGTCATTGAATGACTAGCAGTGTCACATCTGAGAGTTGTAATTATTGGCTTGTTCTTCCCAACGAGTATTTTGAATGTCTCAGCAATGATAATTGAATTAAAAAAAATGGCAAAAATTGCATGACAGTAAGAAAAATAATGTGCAGTGCTACAAGGCTTTCACCTAATTGTTTCAGGTTTTCAAACCAAATGCTCAGGGACCCGACAAGGTTAACTTAAGAAAAGTCATTTCTCCGATCCGAACATCGGGAGAGGGTGGGACGGATGGATGGGAAATCCGGGATCTTGAGGCAAGCATAGCCTTCTAACGGGACATCAGACACAAACACAACTTGACAGTTGGGAAGTTTACTCTCATTCGGACACAAGCAGAGGTTATCAGACGTTACCAACCCCTAGCACTTAGGTCGAGACTAACGTGTGTCATAAAGTAATCGGAAATCGCTTGTTTTTCACTCCTTATCTTTTCAGATGAATCTCTGATCATTGGGCGGGAGATTTGAAATCAGTTTGGCTATGACCGTTGTTGACAGTGCAATGCAAGACTTGGACTCCATTGAAGATGAGGATATTCTGCGAAGAATGGTATGTCATTAGTAATTAGTACTTTATTGCTAGTTCCCTCAAGTATTTTTCCCATTGGTAGAAACCTGTCACGACATCTGACAGTTAGTTTTGTGTCTTAGCTTCATTTAGCGTAGTTTCATCTATCTATATTTAAACAAAAACAAATTAGTTTAAACAAAACCGACCAAGAAAGTACAAGCAGGTGCGCTTGGCTCGGGCAGGCAACAATAACTAATACAATTTATATTTAAAAGTAAAAACAGAATCAACAGATTGACTGAAGATATTATTATTAGTATTATTATTACTGCTTATTTCAGTTCATAAGACCATATCAATAAGACCAAGTTTTGTAGAAGCATTCTAGGTAAAGTGTATAATGCGTTCGTTATTCCCCACTTCCTTGCATTAGCACCGTTTTGGTGTATTTTCACTGAGTCAGATATTAAAGCATTATGCAAGTGTTTTTATAAGTTTGCAAAATATCTGTTGAGACTTCCGCCTTGGTCAAGTAACAGCAGCATATCAAGGAAGTACGGAGTAGCCCAGCCCGTAATTGCTGTGCAGAAACGTTTACTGCGGTATAGGGAAGACCTTGATCCGACAAGCGATATGTATAGACTCCTGAAATAGTTGATAATGTGTTGTTGATTACGTAGTGTTGTATATTGTTTAGTTTTTCCTTATTTTTCCTACTCCATTTTTTGTGTATTTATACATTATGATGGGTAATAAAATTATTAATTAATAATTAATTAAACATACACTAAAACAGACAGTGAAAGAAAATACAAATGAAATCTACCCCATGCAAAAGATATCCAGGAGGATATCCTTCCATACGTCAAGAAAAAAAAATATGTAGCCCAACCTATGGTGTTGCTTTTAGATATACAAAATAAATTTCGTCAAGAATTCTTGATTGGACTAAAGTAGTACTGATTATTGTCTTTTTCCGCCCAGATCGGAGATTCCAGGATTCTCAAATTTCTCTTGCGAGCAGGATAAATCATCCATGGATATATAGCAATCGCATATTTGCGAGTTTTATACACCATCTTGCCACCATTTAATCCATGCGAATGTTTTATATGTCCTCTTTCATTTTCGATCTCTGTCTGTCTGTTTTTTATGCTTTCTTTATTTTTTTTTCTGTCCTCATCGAAATGGTTGGTTATTAAGGAGAGTAATGTTTGATCCCTGCAATCTTAAAGCACAACTCTTACTAGAAATGATGTTTTCACGATGAGATGGCTCACAAGTATTGGTTTCCGAAAATACGATTACTTGCAACGTTAACTTGGCGATTTTCTTGTTAGCGCTAGTCGACTATATCTAGCCTTCTTGCTCTCCGTTTGCGACTGGACGCAAAATATTTGAAAACTGAACGTGCCGTTATTAAAAAGTGCGAAAACCAAGCGAAAGAAAAACATTACAAAACACAAGATGGATCTGATGGCATGCCAAGTCTCTAAAATGAAAAACAATATTTTGAAGCTTCTCATGTCCTGTTGTGTGAACGAGTTGTCGGCGGACCTTGAAGCTTTCGGCGAGCTGCGTGACTGTTAAAACTCGGCTACGCTGAAAAAGCGCTAAAAAGTCGTAGTTATAAAACGAAACAATGGCGAAAGCCGGGGATTTCAGAAGCTTACATTTAATATTATCTTCAATATAGTTAGTTGTGTTTGCCTTACTCCGCCCTAGACCACACATTAGGGATGTAGTATATCCCGCATACGAAGATCCGCTCGTCCGGCCTACGCTACCATATTAGGTGTCTGAGCCAGGTGGACGTTTACGTTTACGAAGCTGGGATCCGCTCCAGTTAACCCTGGGCACCCCAGTTAATAACGGTGGCAGCGGTGTGATGAACGGGTCTTCGAATGCGGGATATACTACAACCCTAACGTGTGCTCTAGGGCGGAGTAAGGCGAACACAACTAACTATATTGTAGATAATATTAACCCTACATCAGTACTGGTGAAGCACTTGTACACAACAAAAAGAGCTTATTTTTTAATTCGATTTTTTTCCGCCGACTATTTGGAATCTACTACCGTTACATATCCGGAATTCGAATAACCTTATTTCCTTAAGCTAACAGCCAAAGGTCATTACTGGAAATTTTTTTTAGTGTTTCTCGTTCCTTGTTCCCCTTATTTTTTTCTCTTTTTCATTTAAAGTTGAAGCCATTGGTTAACTTTTTCGTCTCCTTCCTTTTTATTTATATAGAGTATTCAGTTAGTTGATTCTGTTTGTTGTACTTCCCTGTCCTAGCCAAGCAGTCCTTTTGTGCTTTCCTGGCACGAATGTTAATTGTGTATTTTTTTTTGCCTTTAAATATAGTCCAATGAAACTGAAACTGAAACATAAACTATCAACTTATCTCTTGATCTACTCTATGGCAACGAATGCAGTCCTGAATTTCGTTCTTGTTTATGTCTATGCCCTTCTGTCGCGCAACCCACAAGCCTCGGTGAACAGTGAAGCATGGATTTTCCTTTGTCCAGCGGAACCCCCAAGCCTGCTGGACGCGCGCTGTAACACTCGTCCTTCCGGAGAAACCAAACCCTTGCATAGCAACCTAACATAATCCCATGAGGGAGCCAAGGATAATGTAAAAGGCAAGAGGGGTCCTTTAACTCGCCTTGACGATCACCCACACCAAACGTTTGAATTGTATGAAGATTATACTGGGGTTAAAGTTTAACTGAAAAGCCAACTTATTTTTGCGTCATTTGATTGAATACACTGAATTATTTGGATTCGGCAAAGGTTTTTTTTTATTTTCAGCTATCTGCTCTAGCTATGACGTAGTGCCTGAAAAAAAATAAAAAAATCATAAATCTTTCTCGTAAGGCATACATCAAAAATATAAGCGCATAGAGGTTCCACAAATCACGGGGAAATTCCACTATTTGAAAGTCGATTATTCGTGAATAGCGGAACAACGAAGTAACGCATTTTCAGCCGGTCTTCAAGCCAATTTAAGTGAATAAAGTGATGGGTAACTAGATCGTCCTGTCCCAGTCCTTTTCGGTTAAACTTTAAGAAGCCCATGTTTGGATATGGGCTTTAAGTTGGTTTACGACTCTTGGCACTAGATGGGATTGGTGCCGTCAGATTAGTTGGACTTTTTCTTTTCCCGTTTCCTTGGCCAGACCATTTCAGACAAGCGAAGAGCTTTCCCCATTGTTGTGATCTACAGTGGACAATCATGCATTTCCGAACATGGAATACACAAACAAGATGCATTACGTGGCGAACTTACCATGAAATCAAAACGACATGAACACGAGGCCCCTGTCGGAGTTGTATTTCTGGCCGCCATTTGTCAAAGTCAGCATGGTGGAGGAGAGGACAGCTCCTGAATGGGTGTACTCCCACCGCAAAGCGAAAGGGCTAGCGTTGGGATCGAGTACTTTCCTTTTGGCCACACTGTCAGAAGTTTCATAACAGATAACACGAGGATGAAATGTTATGCGTAACAGGCTTTGTAAGGAAGAGCCAAAATAGCATGTACGGACTTTATTCCTTATCGTCATGATGTCGGAAAACTCAGCAGATACTTTTTTACTGTTTTTCGGTTCTTCCTGATGGTAACGCTTATTATGCAAAACATTTTGAAACACAACAGATAACATCCGAAGTGTTATCTGTTACACATTATCTGTTGAAACCGCGCATCCTCGTGTTATCTGTTCTTTTATTCAAACAATGTTTACAACGGATACGTCAGCTACGATTCTTCATCAGCGATATTTCGGCCCTTCTTGGCATGGGTCCTCGTCAGGCTGTCAATCCCCTGGGTCAACGTCGGGGAAGGAAACAAACCTGTAATCCCGTTGTCTCTGAATCTTACTAAGAACTTCAGTTGTTTATCACTTGTCCTTTCCTTCCGGCCAAGTTGGATAATTGTCTGCATGTCTGGGCTGTGAAAGTTCCATACTTCGTAGATAAATATTCTTTGAGCCCAATCTGACTTTGAAACATTTATTCAAACAATGTTTACAACGGATTCGTCAGCTACGATTCTTCACCAGCGATATTTCGGCCCTTCTTGGCAAGGGTCCTCGTCAGGCTGTCAATCCCCTGGGTCAACGTCGGGGAAGGAAACAAACCTGTAATCAAATAATTAATCTGTTCTGAAACTTCTGACGGTGCATGCTCCAAATCCTACGTAAAAAATTGTTTCCCCCTCAGTATCGTCTCCTGAGTTCAGGAACAAAATGACCTTCAGAGGAATCAGATTGACCGATCAGATTGACGGCTGACTAACATAAGTTTGCTGCCATTAGTCCCGATAAAGTTCGTAGCCTGTTTAGTTGTAAGGTAGTTGTACGAAATAGTTGCATGTATTGATACATAGATAGATATTTAATGCATAAAAGCCAACAAGGGCCATCGCACCACAACAACAAAAGAAAAAATATATGACAACAAGAACACTATGTTTAAATTTACAGGGATATACAATTTTCCCGGTGTGCTAACCCTGTCCGGAGGAACCTTCCAAATAGTTGAATAGCCTGGTAACTTTTCTCTTTCATTCTCTCAATTATCCACTCACTCCCACACGCTCTCAGTAGTACAGAATACTTTAATTTAATGTGCCTCACCCTGGGCTAATCTAAAGCAGTAGTATTCAGCAGCATATATCCCGCCTTGCTCCAGTAGCATCCAGTCTTGCTGTAGTAGCATCATATGGCACTGCATGCTACTTTTTCGTAGAAGTTCATACTACTATTTGAGATAATTTTGGATCGGGGTTGTATGGTCTGGAATGGGTAGGCTCCGGGGAATCATTCAAATTGTCACCAAAATCCTTCTGGTGTCGGATGTCAGTGGTTGTTGCATCATCGCTCACCGTTCAAAAGGCATGTCGCTGCAGGGATTACTCTGCGATCTTCCTCTGCCTCAGTAGATTTCTTCCTGGCCCGGTAAGTTGCCAGCGTTGCCACATGTCGCACGATAGTGTGGATTGTCACTCTATCTTGTTTTTGTCACTCTTGTCCTACTTAGGACATAAAAATCACTCTATTTCAGTAAATGACGAAATGTGTGATTTTTGCAGCAGGGATTCCGACCAGAAGTGACTATTTCAAGTTTTTTTCATGTAAGTGAAGTTAAGATGTGTCATTTTTATAGAGGCGATTCCGACCAAAAGTGAACATTTCATGAAAATAAATTTCCCTCCCGATTTACTCTCTGTTTTGGGCGCAAAGTCACTCTCTAAATATTTTTGATGTGGTAAACCTGCAAGTTGCGCCTGTGACAGTGCACTGAGCCGACAGTGTCGTCTCTATGAGTGAGGTCGTGTGCCATCCGTCAGCGCCATATGAGCGTAGCCTAAAAGTTACATCCAGGGAATTGCCAGTATTTGGTGTTATGTGGTTTTACCCAGTCTAATTTAAAGAACGCTTCAAAATACGCAACTTCTCTTTCTTTCTCTTTTCTCTTTTTTCCTTCAGCGAAAGTGACATTAAAACTGCAAAAAAGCACTACAGTCACTTCTCTCAGGTTGCTACAGGCAAGTTGCTCCCGTTGCTTAGAATGGGCCCTAGTATATTTGACATTAGGCCAAAGGCCAAATTTGAAAAGACAACCAATACAGTGTGATACTTTTGTTTCTGAGAAGTTTGAAATCATCAAGATCTAATTTCTGTATTCAACCTTGGTTCAGAACTCTGACCATTTTTTTTTTTTGTAGTTTAATACTCTTTATTATATAAACCAACTTTTTACATGCTAAACTACATGAACACACCTTTCGTAACCCTCTTAACATCCTTTATACATGTAGCTGATACTTCTGACTGCAGGAAAGCCCGAATGGGCCTGTGTGGGCAGTATAAAAAAACTTCACTTTACATTAATTTTCACATACTTTATCAAAAAAGAGAAGAAAACTGAAAGAGGAAGAACAAAAAGAAATGAAGGAAGAAAGCAAAAACAACAACAACAACAACAAACAATAAGTGGGAAACCATGCCGTTGTACTAAAATTAACCAATTAAACAATGAAGAAAGGGTCTGAGATTTTTTGGTCAGCAACTTACAATTTCAGAATATTTACAAACGCTGGTAATTCAGTCTCGAAGTTAAAAATCCCATACCTCACAATGTCAAATTTTTTGCTTTTATATTTTTAATGGCGGTGAACAAACATCCGTTTTCGTCGGGTAGCCTGCACTCTGTGGTATTGCTATTTTGGAGTTACTAGACCCTTGGGCATTGCGCAGAAAGCTGAGTCAGACGGGACATTATGTTCGACTTAATGGCTAGCCTTGGAGTTAGATGAATAGACATCGTTAACTTACGTGTGTTGAGTTCCTGCAAGTGACTAGGCGCCTTATTTCTTTTATTTCGCTACTTGTTTTTGCGTCTCAAGGAAAAATAGTGGACGATATTTCGCTGAGGTCCGTAAATGTAATAAATAAAATAAACAGGCTATTCTTAGGGCTTTTGGCAGTGAATCCTGTTTTAGTCGGGGGTGTTTACGTTTGGGGTTGGGACGTTTTTTCGTTCTTGGTTGGGACGTTTTTAAAATGGGATCTTTTTGTTGGTGAAATTTTTAGGCGCGGAAATTTACTTTCGTTGTAACCTCGTTAAAATAAACAGACCATTCATAGAACATTTGGCAGTGAATTCTGTTTTAGTCGGGGATGTTTACGTTGGGGGGTTGGGACGTTTTTAGAGCCGACGTATTTAAAATGGTACCTTTTGTTAGTGGAATTTTTAGGCGCGGACATTTTTCGTTTAGACATTTTTGGGACGTTTTCCGTTGGGATGTGTTAAGAGGAACGTTTATAGAGGCCTTGCCATCTGAGATTTCAGTTCTTGTCTTGTGTACAGTACCGTATCCAGAGGGCGGTTAGGTGGTTCGAACCCCTTGAAACATACAACAATAATCGTTTTCTACTGTCAAATGTGATTCGCAGTCAGCTTGGGCTTTAGGAATATTTGGTAATTGTTTTCTGTAGGCTTTAAAGTTTAACTGAAAAGGCTCGGATAGAACAATCTAGCTACCCATCACTTATTCACTTAAAATGGCCTGAAGACCCACTGAGAATGCGTAACTTTGTTGTTCCGCTATTCACGAATAATCGATTCTCAAATAGTGGAATTTCCGTGTGATTTGTGGCACCTCTGTGCTCTTGTATCTGTGTTGTATGCCTTAATAGAAAAATTCTTCACCAAAGAGTCTTCACCAAGCTCACCACGGCCCACTGAAAATCCGCGTTTCTGTTGAGATTAAAATTTCCCGCGTCATAGTAGAATTTGTTTGTGGGGACGGCCGCAGATATTCCGAACTTCATAACTAGAGCAGATAGTGGAACAAAAATAAAAAAATCCCTTAGCAGAATCCAAATTATTTGGTGTAGTCAGTTAAATGACACAAAAGAAGTTGGCTTTTCAGTTAAACTTTAATCTCGGATCTATGTTTGTGTCCTACTGTTTGGTATGGATTAGGTCTGACCCGCGGGTATACCCCCCCCCCCTTCGAAATAAAATTCTGGATCCTGAACTGACTGTGTACCAAATGTCTAGTGTCATTTGAGCCCACAGCTCTTGTTTTCATCTTTACGACTGCGCCTTTGATTCCTTTGCTGATTGAAAAGAAAAGTCTGATGAACCATCGTGCTATGGCAGGACAAACAAATATAATAATTACAATAAACATGAAAACAAAATAAATCTCCCCCCCTTACACCCCAAAACGACCCCGATGCTCAATATCCTGCTTAAAAAACCTCCCGAACCGTATCTTTAAGGGGGGGGGGGATTTTGGCCGGTATGTTTAGCAACAGCTACACTCTAAAAAGTCTCTCCTACATCGGACCTTAGTAATTGTGCATCACTGAATTCGGAGATTTCTAATCCGAGTTCGGCGAGTTGACGGAAGTTCCTAGATCTGCTGTTCCGACCTCGGTGGGAGAGTTGGAGGAGGGTCGTAGATTTAGTCCCAGCGAAAAGTTATTCTGGAATGACCCCCTGGAACTGGGAATAACTTCAGGTCGATAGTCTGGTTCAAGGTCCGGTCGGTCAGGTTTAGGGTACGAGCTTATAACATGCTTGAAAATAATGAAATTAAATTCAAAATTCAAGACGCAAGTGTTACCCTTTTGGATGTTTCGTCATCACTTTCAAAACTCATGGACAACAAGGCCCAAACAGCACACGATGTCGTCCACTGCTTCCTGACCGAAGATTAAAAATTAAGTGTCTTTTTCTGTGTGTATATATGTGTTTTGTTTATTTTCTTTACTTTTGTCATTTACTCCGCCTTTTCAAAATGGCGGGTCATAAATAAATTACTTATTACTTACTTACTTATTAATAGCAGGACTATGATTCTCAAGCCCCGATGGCCTAGTCTCCTGTTCAGAGCAAAATACCACTATCGAGTAGCACCACTAGCGATAGTGAACGTCCCTACTGAAACTTGATCGGTCGTGCACCAGCGCTGGCTCCAATAAAATTGATATTGTGAATACAGCAAAAAAAAGACACACCCTCCCCTGTTCCCTCGATGTGTGCAGACCGCATCTTAGCTTTACTATAAATTGCTAAACCCGTAAGTTTGTCTCGGTTTAAATGCCGTAAGCGTAATGGGCGGCGCTATGAGTATGGCCCGTTTCCGAAGCAAGGAAAGCATAGGCCTTGACGCTACTCATTGTGTTATTTTGCCCTGCTCCTGTTGGCATTCGTGCTATATGGTTAATTCTTGTATATTTAGTTGACAGCTTGACATTTGAGGTGGTTGAAGTAAATTTGGAATGCTGAATTTGATGATGGTGACGATAGGCAATGGCCTTTGATATGCATAAATGTGTATGATACTCTCCAAGAGTAGCTTTAATGTATTTTATGCAACCAGTTCACGGATAGCGCCTTCACTGGTCTCGTGTCATGAAGCAACTGATTTGTTTGGGTCTCTCCGCGCGTCAGAATTGTTGCTTTTTGTGTCCCTTGTCCTAAAACTAAAATTAAACAAAACTAAAACTAAAACTCCAGTGCTGTTTTTGCGCACCTTGTACTATTTACTGTTTATGTTCCAACATTCAAATTTATACTAAACAAGAGCTGTAAGCTCATATGGCACTTGCATGGGTCAAAATGATTTGATTGATCAAAAGTAAGTTTCCACTTTGCGGTTGAGATGCGTACTCTAAGGGAGCTGGAACTTCATTTGTAAGCAAAACCCTAGAGGCAAAACTGCTAATGGGCTGATGGGCATCGGATTTGGGAAGTAGCAATTTCTAAGCAAATGTTGTTGAGTCTCGAATATTCCAGCGAAGTTTCATTGTCCTAGCACATCTGGAAGTACCTTAACGCGCGATCACCGGAATCCCAGACCCCCCCCCCCCCCTCCAACTCCACCCACAATAACCGGAGCCAATCCGGTTCTGTAAATGATTAATCCAGAGCATCTGTTGTCATTCCCACGAAGTTCGATCCAGATCACACCAATCTAAGCGGGTCAAGTATTTTCCGTCCTCCCCCCAATAATTGCCGGATTCGGTCCGGAAATGAAAAAGGTCACCAGTGAAAAATGTCCTCTGTTTAATTATTAAATTTCACTCGAATCCGATCACCCGTTCCAAAGTTACGCATGACTCAATATTCCGAATTCCCCTCCCTCAACTCCCCCCCCCCCAAGATTATCATATCGAGGATTTTTTTTTATTCCAAGTCAGGTTGACCGGGTCCCTGATATGCCTTCCAAGTTTCGTCGTGAAAATCCCCCAAAAAACGGAATTCCGGGAAACCCCCTCCTCCCTCCCCCTCAAGTGTCCGGATCCAGTCAAATTATGTAAAAGATTTACATGGACCAGATGTTTGTTCTTCCCAGCAAGTTTCACTCCGATACCATCATTCTAACCGTTTCTCGAGATTTCCGGTCCACCCCCCCCCCCCCCAGCTCCCCCGCGGTGCAGGTAGCCAATCCGATTCAGCAAATGACTTACCTAGAGCATCTGTTTGTTCTTCCCACAAAGTTCCATCCCGATTCCTCCATTCTAAACGGGTCACGTATTTCCCCCCCCCCCCCCAATAGTTGCCGGATCCGGTCCGAATATGAAAAATCATCGGAGAAATGTCCTCTGTTCAATTCTTAAATTTCACTCGAATCCGATCACCCATTCCAAAATTACGCATGACTAAAAATTTCGGATTCCCCTCCCTCCACTCCCCCCACCATTATCTGATCGACAAAATTTTTATTTTGAAGTCAGTTTGATTGGGTCCCTGATATGCCTGCCAAGTTTCATCGTGAAAATCCCCAAAACCACCACCACCGGAATTCCGGGACTCCCCCCCCCCATAAGTGTCCGGATCCAGTACAATGGTCTAAAGGACTTATCTAGAGCAGATGCTTGTTCTTCCCAGCAAGTTTCACTCCGATCCCTCCATTCTAACCGTTTCTTGAAATTTCCGGTCTCCCCCCCCCCAACTCCCCCCTGGCTACCGAATCCGGTCAAGACTTTAAGCGGGACATTACAGATATATATTCTATTCAGTTATGAAGTTTCATTACAATCCGATCATCCGTTCGAAAGTTACACACTTCTCAATTTCCCGGATTCCCCTGCCCTCCACCCCCCCCCCCAAAATGGTCGGATCAGAAAACTGATTATTTCTAAGTTTGTTTGGTCGGGTCTCTGATATGCCTGCCAAGTTTCATGGTCCTAGCACAACTGGAAGTACCCTAACTCGAAAAAGTGTGACAAAATGCCCTAAATTTTCAAGTTTCCAGCGCCCCCACTTCCCCGCATATGGTCGGATCGGGAAACTGATTATTTCCACGTTAGTTTGGTCGGGTCCCTGATATTCCTGCCAAGTTTCATTGTCCTAGCTCATCTGGAAGTACCCTCACTCGAAAAAGTGTGACAAAATGCCCTAAATTTTCAAATTTCCAGCGCCCCAACTCCCCCGCATATGGTCGGATCGAGAAACTTATTATTTCCAGGTTACTTTGGTCAGGTCCCTGATATTCCTGCCAAGTTTCATTGTCCTAGCTCATCTGGAAGTACCCTAACTCGAAAAAGTGTGACAAAATGCCCTAAATTTTCAAGTTTCGAGCGCCCCCACTCCCCCGCATATGGTCGGATCGGAAAACTGATTATTTCCAGGTTCTTTTGGTCGGGTCCCTGATATTCCTGCCAAGTTTCATTGTCCTAGCTCATTTAGAAGTGCCCTAACTCGGAAAAAAGTGACAAAATGCCCTAAATTTTCAAGTTTCCAGCGCTCCGCACTCCCCCGCATATGGTCGGATCGGGAAACTGATTATTTCCAGGTTAGTTTGGTCGGGTCCCTGATATGCCTGCCAAGTTTCATTGTCCTAGCACATCTGGAAGTACCCTAACTCGGATAAGTGGGAAAAAAAACTCGGAAAGACCGACAGACCGACAGACCGCAGACGGAATTGTGATCGGTATATGGCACTTGAGCCAGAGGCTGCAAGTGCCATAAAAACTAGGCCATGCTTTTGACAAATTATCCACAGCTTTGGCTAACTATAAGCTTTTTCCCAAGCCCATTGACTTCTAGCAAAAACTCGGCAAAATTCAGACAACCGGTTTGCTTCAAAAGCATGATGCGCCAATACTCGTCAGGAGCATAATGCACATGGAAAACAGTGAATCGTGCAAAGATTGGTGAGGTATCGTTAGCGGGCGTATAATGTAACATGTGAAATGCGGTCTCCGGGTTAAAAAATCAATGGATGCAATACCAAAAGTAGGTTGCATTGGCATTATAGACACGACGGGTCCTTAAAGGACCCCTCGCACTATTTACTCGTCATCTTCCAGTATTTTAAAGTATTTGAATACTTATGACTAGGCTGTGCTTTCAACAAACAACCCACAGTTTTGGCTGTTTTAAGCCTTATCCGAGACCCGTTGACTTGTAGCGAAAAAGGGAAACAATTTACATAACCGGTTTTCTGATGGAAAAACTTCTCGCAGACAACCGTCGACAGCGTGATACACGTTGAAGGCGTGTGTTTTGTTAGAGGGGTTAGCGTGGTTTTGTTAGAGGGGTTAGAATGTACCGTACCAAAATTGGGGTCTCCGGGTTTAGAAATATATGGAGTGATTATGGAAGTAGCCTGCATTAGTATTGTAGGTAAGACATGTCCTTTAAATGCCTTAGTCTCATTTATGCAAATCAGATAATTAACTAAGTGCTATTTTGTATGCCACTGACGTGTTTGGCACTTTTATTAATAGACTGCTATTTTTATTGTGTTAAAATTAGACGTTACCTTACCTACCTTACCTTATTCAGATAATCTATACAACAGATACGTAAGCTACGATGCTTCATCAGCGATATTTCGGCCCTTCTTGGCAAAGGTCGAAATATCGCTGATTTAGCATACGTATCCGTTGTATACATTATTTGAATAAATGTTTCCAAGTCAGCTTGGGCTCAAGGAATATTTACCTTACCTTATTTTTAGATCTAAGCGATGACCCGCTGAGATCCGAAAATACCCGTCGTTTGCAGACCTAATTTGATATTACAATGAATTCACCTATCCCAATATATCATATTGAAGGCGACAAAAGGTGCAAGTTCAGCCTTTTAGAATGTGACCCTTCTCCATATTTGGGAAATACAGTTTAAATCTGCCTTAAAAAAGGTTTTTGCGGTCCCGATTGGCACAGAGCTAGTATCTATGACGAATAGATTCGCCGATAGAATAGACAGTTTGGACACGTGCAGTTTAGTTTTGTTTAATAAATACGGAAAACGGCATTACTTGTTGTAACCACACCATTGCCTTTCAGTGGGCTGCTTTAAATTTTAAATTACATTATGTTTAAAAAGAAACAAACCAAACAGAATAGAAACAAAGATGGCATTGAAACTCAATAATAAATAGCAGATCATGTTTTCACTGTAAAAACTGAAACAGAAAATAAGCAAACCATGAATATTTGACCATTTGGTTAACGGAAGTTTTTTTTTACCGTAGGTCTAACATTCGCCATCAGTAATTTAGCTTTTAGACATAGCTCAGTCTTTCCTATCTAGGAGAATGCTATTTGTTTATCAAATGCCTATCAGTGTAATAGATGAGCTCTTATGACCACCTGAGGTTGTGTGGTATATTTTAGTCATTATATCAAGCAGAGGTTCGCGTGTATCGTTGTGTTCCAAAATCGGAAGGACTTGCATCCCTTACAATCCGAGTATCTGAGAGCCACCAGGAACTGGTTCGATGCTAACTACTGGTTCGATGGTAACGAACTGGTTAAATAAATAATTAAAAACCTACCTACCTAACCACCAGGAACTGGTAAAATATAATGGTCGGGATCGTAGCTCGGTCATTCGTTTTAATGGTTCGTTTACGAATATCCTTCCAATCATCAATATTTTATTGGGTCAGGTTGCCAGGGTCAGGTTGCACAAGCGTTTCGCATTTCTTAATCCGTGTTTAGAGCGACTATTCTGGGTATGCCTAACGTTTGGCGTAGCCTATCCAACCAGAGCTACGTGCCCAAATGGCACTACTAGGTTTGGTAAATTCCCCTCCCCTTAAATTTACCTTATGAATGAATGAATATTTTTAATAGCCAATTGGCCGTACAAAATACACGATGGTTACAATACACTGTACATCACTCAATACTTATCTTTATTTAACTAATACACTCTTTAAAAATTGGCATATTTTAAGTATCTTAGCTTTGTTTTTTGTTTCAAGAACATCGGGGAAGTTGATACCATTGACCCATTAAGAAAATGTCTCCTGGGGTCTGAGATCTTATGCGTGATACAACATTTTGGGGATGTGCCTCCAGTCCCAACTCCCCACCATGTCCGTATGCGGTTCAGGCACATAAATGGCACATGTAGGGCATTTGCTTCTACCACCCATCAAGTTTCACTCGACTTGGGTAACCCGTTCGCACCTTATTTGGGTCACAGGATTTCGGATTCCCCCTCCCTCCAACGGATAATCGGGCCCGGGAAAGGAATATTTACTTGAGCATTGGGTTGGATCCTTCATATGCGTGCCAGTCATAACAAGACTCAAGGTTTCGATAGGATCCCAAAAATTCAATATTTGACCCAGACAATTTGGTCTAGTAGATATGCGGTCTTCGCCAGACTCCTTGATTTTTACTATTAAGATTTAGAAACAGGCCAATGGCCAACGGCAATGAGAAAACCAAGTTCAGATATGGATTCAGTATGTGTGTATTTACGCCTATACGTCATATTTACTTTGACAAAGTTGATCGAAACTTCCTGCCTTACTTCTGCCAAGTCTCCTATTTCGGCCGGATTCAGGGCGAATTACTTGTGCGGAACAAACTAAAGCTCACAGAAGAATCCAGCGCATCTCATTACCCCTATATCGAACATCACTTCAGATAAAGCTTTAAATTTTCAGGTTTCGGCCGGATCCCAATAATAGTGTTTAGTATAACATTTTACTACGTGCGTTTGTCTTTTTTCTTTTTGTTCTCTTACTGTACTCCGTCACAAGGGCTACACGCCCTCCACTGTTGTTTGGGATCCCAAAACGTGAGTGACGGTATACCTATGACTTCGTTAAGTTGTCCGTCTGTCTGTTAGCACGATAACTCTGGAAGAGATTGAGATATTTTGTCCAAACTTGGTGTGAGGATCCTTTGGGTCAAAGAACAGGTCGTAGATGGGCTCCATAGCTGTATATTTAGGGGTGGTGGAGGGGTTTCAAATTAAGTGGGAAAAATATTTAAAAAGCTAACGAATTAGTTGACTTAAGGGCAAGGAGACATGCTGAATCCGTATATGACAATCGTTTTCTCACCCGACGTATAGTTCGCTCGGAATCCGGCTGAAACCGGAATTTTTTTTTTAAGTTAAAGATTTGTCTGAAGTTGATTAGAGGTTGGTTGTAGGGGTAAGGAGACATGCTGAATTCGTTTTTGAGCTTTTAGTTTTTTGCCAGACAAGTAGTTCGCCCGGAACCCGTCCGAAACCTGAAATTTGGCAGAAGTAAGGAAGGAAGTTTTGATCAGTTTCGTCAAAGTAGATCTGACGTAGGCTATAGGGGTAAACACACATGTTGAATCCATATCTGAACTTGGTCTTCTCAGATGATTGCCATTGGCCTTAATCTTTTTCTAAATTTTAATAGTAAAAATGTTTAAGGAGTCTGGCAAAGACCAGATATCTACAAGACAGCAATTGTCTGGATCAAATATTAAATTTTTGGGATCCGATCGAAACCTTTGGTCTTGTTCTTTGACGGGCTACAGATATATAGAATTGGATTGAATAATAACTTTAGGCTATTGAGTTAAACGCCCGAGGGCCATAGGAAAAAGAAACATAGCAAAAAATAAGGAAATTATAACACTAAATCACTGATAGCCTGTTAAACATCACACAGGTACTTAACCAAACCCCAAAATTCTGTACCTGTGTTCCATTGCCAGCCCGAGGAAACGACGATTGCCAAGTTTCATCGCCGTAGCTTACTTGGAAATGCCCGAACTGGACTTGCTAAAGTTGGACAAAGCGACAGACCGTCAGAAAAGACGGTCGCTATAGCACTTGAGACATACACTGTCAGAAGTCTCATAACAGACAACACAAGGATGCGCGATTTCAACGGACAACACTCAACAGACAACACTTGGAATGTAATCTGTTGTTGCGACAAACGTTGTGCATGAAATTTTATAACAAGCGTCGCCAAGAAGAGCCGACAAACCGCCAAAGAAAAATATCTGCTGACTTTTTTGTTTGTCGTCGTGATATCGGAAAATTCAGCAGATGCTTTTTTGGCGGTTCTCTGTTAAAACCGCGCATCCTTGTGTTATCTGCTTGGAAACTTCTGACACTTTAGTAACATGCATTTCCGGTAGACTGACAACAGCAAATGGCTTTAGGAGGGGGGGGGGGGGGGGCGTATTGTCGTTATTTTAGATTTTTGCGAGTAAAAATGGATCGAACAGTCAAGACAGAGACAGAAAAGATGATCACTGTGGCATCTGAGGCATGATAACGTACAAATCAGGCACTGGCGGTGGACTGATAACAGTTAATGACGTCGGTGGCGGGGGGGGGGGGGAGCGTCTTATCGTTATTTGAAATTTTCGCGAATAAGAATGGATCGAGCGAATTAGGAAGAAGAACTTTCAATGCTAAGAACTCAGCTGAAGATGTGAAAGTCACATGCTGTGGCGTTGGAGGATGCATCGACCTACACATTTCCATATTTGGCCGATCGGTCGTACCTTCGTATACAAAACATGTCTTTACGGCAAATCATCCATTTGCTACCACAAAGGCAGATTTGTCAGATTATCTCGCTTTCGTGATCTGAATAGATATTTGCATGTCTGCCTTGTCTAAACGGCACTTTTATGTCTAACTTAGGCCCAGTTTTCACTTCGACCCTATATAATTCATAGGGGTGGGAAACTTCGCTGGTGTTTAGCAAATGATTTGTGAGAACCAATCAGTCACGATCGGTCAAAGAAGAACGCATGAGGCGGCAAGGTTGTGAGATCCGGTCTTAACTTGTGTGACGAGTCGAATTATAATCTGGAGCATTTTACTCTGTGGCGAGCCTGTTCATATTTTCGGACTAGAAATGATCTTTTCACGACAAAAGGGTTCAGAGATATCAGTTTTCGAAAATACCAGTACTTACCCCGGGGATTTTGCGATTTTCTTGTTTGCGCGTGTCGACTCTGTCCAGACTTCCCGCTTTTTGAAGCGGAGATTCGACGCAAAGTATTTGAACACTGTGCGCTCCGTGTTTAAAAGCGGAAAAAGCCAAGTAAATGAAAATGAGTCCCAAACAGATGTGTTGGCCTATCAAGTTTTCCAAAATGAAAATCAAAATCTTTTTTGAAAGAGTTGTCGGCGGACCTTGCAGCTGTAAACGAAGTTTGTGCTGCTGAGCTGGGAAACTCGTCTGGCCCGAAAAAGCGGTAGAAAAAGTTGTAGGTGCAAAATCAAACACTTCAGTTTCAGTTTCATTGGACTATATTAGAGACGTTGGATTAAAATACACAATTAACATTCCTGCCAGGAAATCACAAAAGGAGTGCTTGGCTAGGACAGGTAAATAACCGAAATTAATTAGATTTCTGAAGCATATATTTCCATAGGGGAGCTAGGGATAATTTAAAAGGCAGAATAAGTACGAGGGTCCTTGAAGCCACTAGGTCAATTTTACTGTCTACTGTCAAGAACCCCACCAGGGAAATCAGGAGAGCTGTGGCGGAGCACAGTATCTTGAAACTCAGAAACTTACAACGCCGTAATCCCTTTGGCTACACTCTGCCCCTGGCCAATTTTCAAGAGCGATACGAATCCGGGATCGACTAAAACCAGGAAGGGAAGGGAACGCGAGAAAAGCAGGACGGCATACTAAAACCAGGAAGGGCATACTAAAACGAGGAAGGGCATCCTGAAACCAGGAAGGATGTCGCCAGAATTCGCAGCACTGTTCCATTCCTTTATTTAGTATTATTTGAGGGGTCGGCAACTTCTCAAATTCAAAGTTCACCATCCCTTCCTCGTTTTAGTATCCTGACATGGGTAGGCATTAAGTTCAGTGAGGGGTCGGCAACTATAAAAATTGTAATTCACCTTTTCATTTCTCGTTCTGACGGTAGGCGACTAACCAGGAAGGGCATACTAAAACGAGGAAGGGCAGAATAGTTGCCGATCCCTCAAATAATACTAAATAGAGGAAGGGGACGGTGCTGCGAATTCTGGCGGCAGCCTTCCTGGTTTTCGGATGCCCTTCCTGGTTTTATTATGTCTTCCTGCTTTTCTCGCGTTCCCTTCCCTTCCTGGTTTTTGTCGATCCCTTTATAAACTTGGATAACTTTGATAAACTTGGTAACTCTGCCAATGTCACGAAGGGGAGAGCTTTGGTCTAGCCTACAGTGTTTGAGCATACGTTCGTTGCTAGTCAAAAATTTGATGTATGAGTATGATGGATGGTTGGACTTGAAATGAAAACCTTTTTTGTAGAAATTAAAATGGGTAGTGATTCTTTAATTTTGACCCCACATCCATACCTTACTGTTTTGAAAACTGAATGTGAATTCGGTCTTCGTTTTCCTATTTGACTTGTTTCAGCACGAACTTGCGTTTTATTGAGCTCTTATTTCCGAAACTCTATACTACGTTCTAGACGTAGTTCTTAGTTTGAGCTACGTAGTTTCAGTTTCGAGACACAGCATGAGGGAAAACTTGACTAAAATGCTGTTAAGTGAAACTACATGGAAACTGCATCCGAAAAACGCAACTTTAGACTAGCTGGTACCAGAGATGGGCGAATCCGATCGGATTCGGATTCGAATCCAGGATTCGTCCTTTTGAGCTGGATTCAGTTCCGGATTCGAATCTTCTGCTTGTCAGGCTGGATTTGGACTCGGATTCATAACCACCAATCTTACGAATCCGCCAAAATTTCTAGTCTTCATCCTTCCTGTTTCCATTTTTCGAGTTTTACCGTGCTTAGGGAATCCTAACTTTTTGGTCTCCACCACCAACCATCCTCAGTAATCTATCACGTTATCTGATTACCTTATATAGCAGTGCTTTTTGTCACTGATATTTTAAACTTAAAGATATGTACATAATGTGATTTTTTGTCGAGGTCAGATTCGAATCCGGATTCAATTCCGGAGTCGAATCCTCAGCATGAACTGGTGGATTCGGATTCGGATTCGTACCTAGCCCTGGATTCGAATTCGAATCCTTTCATGATCGGATTCGCCCCTCTGGCTGGTACCCGAAACTGGCGCCAGACCTCCCTGCGAACGGACAGAAAACGAACGCATATAATGCCTCGGTCTCGGAACAATTTTCAGAACTGACTGGAACCGAGTCGTAGCTAAAACCCATTGTTGAGTGGGCCTTAATTGTAACTCAGCGAACAATAGAAGATCATGGTCTCTCATGGTGGGTTTATACACATTGCGTAAAATCGGAGCGTATTTTAAGCACGTATTTGAGCTTGAAAAGATTTCTAGCAATACGGACGTATTTAGAGACAAAAAGGGCCGATTTCTCAAATACGTCCGTACTGCTAGAGATCTTTTCAAGCCCAAATACGTGCGTAAAATACGCTCGGATTTCAAACACGCTCGGATTTTACGCAGTGTGTAAATGCACCATGTGTTGTTTCTCGCAAGCAGTGTTTCCACTAGCTAATACGAGTACCCCGCCGGATAGGTCCTGAGGAATAACTAAATAAGGGACAAGATAGATATCTGTAATTTGGCGGGCAGCAGCGTCTTGTAAAATTAAAATTTGCCTAAAATCCAAAACTGATCTTTAAACATGGTTAGTCCGCGCCCGTTAAGCATGCTTTGCCCGCGCCCGTTTGGTTTGAAGATGCTTTGAATTGTTATTAGGAGTGGTGGAAGTCTCAGTTTGTGGTGTACAGTCAGTTGGCCCTGTCTTTTTACGGTAATTTCGTAATAACCTAAAGCGTAACTCCCACTCTTCGGATTGTCGATGCGGACGGAATGCTGAAAAGTCTTGGAGATTTGCAGGAGAAGATGACCCTTGCCTAGAAGGACGAAATTACGGCTCGAACGAGATTCGGTCGCGGTAGGGGGCTGGATGGAGGTAACGGAAATCGTGTTGCACGTCTAGGGATCAAACGAGTGGGTTCATTGGGCTAAAATTTGGAAGTAAGAACAGTTGCTCCAGATGATCCGAGGCGATGCCGGATATGGTCAGATTTGTGTGAAACTATATATCCTGTTTCTAGGTCCGAACCACATTTTCGGATGGCGGGTGTATTTAGTGACGTTCTCATCTGCTTTCTTCTACCGCCTACTCGTAAAAAGTGCCATATGAGTGTCTCTTGTTATCAAAGAGGCAAACGGCGACTTTCGCTTTTTCTCTCGCCTTTTTGTAGAGGCAAATTTGGTAGCTGACCACGGAACGCTCTTAATTAAATTTGTCTTTTGCCTCTAAAATCCAGTAGAAGAAATTTGAATAAAATGCTAAGGAGTATTTGAAGACTGCCGTGGGTTTCAAAAGATGAACAGTATAGCCTGCAATAACAAGAAAAAAAAACAAGTAAAAAGACATTTGTCAAAATTCGTCTATTCCAAAAGATATAGTGTTGTCCGTCTGTCTGTCTGTCTGTCCGTCCGTCCATCCGTCTGCAAGCACGATAACTCTCGAAGGGAATGAGGTTTTGTGTTCAAACTATGTTTGAAAGTTCTTTGGGTTAAAGGACAGCCGCAGTGGCGCCATTTGGGGGGGGGGGGGGCATGGCCCCCCCTGAATTTTAAAGGGGCCCAAAATCCGAGATTTTTTGTCTATATTCCTTGTTGTTTGACATGCTGAAGGAAAGGCATTTACCGAATCGTAAATTGCACACTGCACCGCAGAGTTAGTAATCTGGTTTTGAACAAAAATCTTTGTATTTTAGCAGAAAACAGTCTCTTCTTTTTTATTTTGCCTGCGGCGCTCAGTTTCAATATAATTTTGTGTTTGTTAAACGTTTTAAGATGTTAATCCCGTATCCGAACTCAAAAGATTTCATGAATCCAGATCTACTTCTCGAGATCGCGACAAATCTCGACAGGGTTTCGATCGAAGGCCTCAGAGGGTCTAAAGTCGCTTATTTTGTCATATGGGAAGGCCTCAAACTCCAGGTCACAGCATGCTCCAGTGAACATTTTTATTTGTGAAGGGTCTTTGAACGTGATTCTTGCATATGCTCATTATGGTATATTTTAAACTACTTTAATTTTGCCCTAAAAAGCAAGTAAATTTTGCGTTTGAGCAAAAAAAAAAAAAATCAAGGACGGGGGCCCAAAATGGATGTTTGCCCCCCCCCCCCCCCTCCCCTGAGGTTTACTGAAATGGCGCCACTGAGGACAGGTCAAGTTCGTAGATGGGCTCCTTAACTCCATATGTAGGGGTGGGGGTTAAGGTTAAGGGGCTACCAAAATATTTTTTAAAAGCTATTTTACAAGCTTTTCTTATCGGAAAAATAGTTCGCCCGAAATCCGGCCAAAACCGAAAGATTTGTTTAAAAGTACAAGTTTTACTTGAAGTTGATTAGAGGTTCGATACAGGGTTAAGTAGACATGCTAAATCCGTATATGCCAAGTATTTTCTCCCCGGACATATAGTTCATCAATAATCCGGCCAAAGCCGGAAATTTTTTAAAAGTAAAGGTTTTACTTGAAGTTGATTAGAGGTTTGATACAGTGGTAAGGTATATGCAAATTATTTTCCCCAGGACATACAGTTCGCCCACAATTCGTCAAAACCGGAAATTTTATAAAAGTAAAGGTTTTACTTGAAGTTGATTAGAGGTTCGATACAGGGGTAAGGAGACATGTTGAATCCGTGTGCACAAAGTATTTTCCCTCCGGACATACAGTTCGCATCCGGCCAAAAACCGGAGCATTTGTTGAAAGTTAATGTTTCTACCTAAAGTTGGATAGAGGTACGATGTAGGGATAAGAAAAACATCCTGAATCCGTCGATGAAAATTATTTTGTCGCAGGACAGATAGTTCGCCTGGAATCCGGCCAAAACCAGAAATTTTGCCACAATTGATAATTTGTCTGAAGTAGAACCGTTTGGCCGTAATTTTTCAAGAAAACACCGCTACAGTGTCATTTCTGTTTATTTTCAAACGGCTGATTAGTGATTGATGCTAAAATTTTTAAGGAGTCTGACGAAGACCAGATCTCTAAAAGCCCCGACTATCTGGACAAAACAGTCCTAGAAATATAACATTTTTGGATCCCAAAAGGCGAAAACGGAAATGCAAAAAGTGAACAAAAACTCAGCTTCTGAGAATTATTCTTATTACTGTGCTAAAATCTGCCAGCCAAGCAATTACATACTTCTTGAAGACCTCGATACTCACATAAAAAATAAACGATGAAACGAATTTTGGACCCCACTTGAGCACGTGGTCACTCAGGTCCCTTATCTATATTCTTCTGATCTTCACTTTATATAATGGGAAAGGTGATGCACCAAAGTTCGAATAATTGTATTTATTTAACTCAATCAACAATAAAACGATACCAAACACTACGGTAGACTCGACCCGGAGAAAAATTAGAGAACAGTAAATTCCCCGTCGACACACAAATTCGGAGTGTCAGCATGTGGCCTTTGGGTTTTTCAATACAGATGTATATCTATATATATACATATGTTTATATATATAAATGCGGACCAGCCAGCAAATGTTGTAACAAGTTTGGAGACTCTACAGTGAGCTTCGGCAGAGATAGAGAAAAAAACGCCTAACTTCTTGAACTGAAGGAAGATTATGATTCTTTCCCTTATCCTCCATCATATACAATTGTTTCCTGGTACTTTACCACACATGTAGAAGTGTGGCATTTGACCCGCTAACCTGAAATCTAATCTTCAAGGCAATTTAAAGACCTGATCCAAACATTATGATAAACTTATCTTACTGATCGCAAGCCACCAGTTTATTTAGATTTGATCTTGATTGCCTTGTTGCTGTTTTGGCTCGAGAAAAAACCCACGCAGAACGTCTTCTGTTCCAGATGACGAAATTTTCCACGTTTGATTTGAAAATATACAGACTTTATTGATCATTTTTGGTATGTCTTCGGATGTACGACACTGGTCTTGGGCTTTTAATTTATTTGTATTTGTAACAAACAGTTGCAGCATTAGATGGAAATTATTATTTTCCCTTGGTTCTCTACGTGCCATAAAGGCTGTCCTGGATAATCGGCTGAGATTTAGTCCAGACCGAATTATTTCAAACCTAGAAAATTTTATGTGTTTTTTTTTTAGTTTGCTCATTGTTTGACGGTGTTTTTTTTGTGGTTTTGAACATTCATAGTGACAGTAGGGATGGTTAGTATTGTCTGTGTGCTAGAAAGACCATTTTTTATGGTCCGCCTTAAGGACGAATCGGGTGAAACAAGCTTCTGTAATCTCACTTTCGGAGAAAGTGACATCTTCGCTCGTTACCTCCCATTGAACCCTTCGTCGCTAATTGCTGACTTACTGTTGTTAGCTCGCTTTTTCCCAGGATCTATGACTTCTAATCGACCACTCGCGTGCGTGCCGAGGTTTTCTTCTAGTAGTAATCTTTTTTTTTTATAGCTTCTGCAAACCGACGATTTCGCTGAGAAGAAACGCATTCGGACGAGGATTTCAAAGCTGAAGGAAAAGCGCCTCAAAGAATTCTACGCAAGCGATGACGTCACCGGATCGCATACGGAAATTACAATGTTTTCCGGATCGCAGGCGACGTTTTCCGCCATCCGCCATGAGAGTGAGGCGACCACATGCGCGGATACCGGAATCCGCTTTGCGGACTCAAGGAAACGTAGCTCACAGGAGCATTTAGAAGAGATCCAAGTGGATGAGAAAATGCGGAAATGCGAAGAAATAATTGACGCGCGGATCCGCAAAAAGAGTCAAGAACGTGGAAAACGCCTTCAACAGATTAAAAGCGAAATGGAAAAATCGGAAAACATATCCATTTCTCAAGCAAGCCACGCGACGCAACTTGCGGTAACGACTGACCGACGAGGCAAAAATGTAACCGAACCGGTAGTGAACGGTACAGCACGAAATTCAAGTACACGAGATCGTTCCGCAGATAGAATCGAAGTTCTGACAAAACCCAGAACCAACATCATTCAGGATACTAAAAGCCTTGGTATAACTGGCGAGAAAGAATTCGAAGCCACTGAAAGAACGGTCGAATCACGCAAAGTATTTAAATGTAGCCCTGACAGCAGCCTCGATCGTGACAGCATTGAACCCCCTATCCGCGCAACGAAATTCAGCCCATTCGATGCAGCGAACGTTAGGAAAGTTAGCATGGAGGCTGTAGAGAACTCTATACTTGACAGCATGGAGGTTATCGAGAACGTCCCGGAGCCCGTGAAGGTCCAGCCCTTAATGCCGAGCGACGCACTGTCCTCGAAAAGTAAACCAGAACGAAAAGTTTCTTCGCCAAGAAAAGAAGAGCCAGAGTTGAAAAGCTCAAGAAGTGAAGCGAGGAAGGTCTCGCGAGAGATGGTGGAGAAGAAGGAAAGACCGAGACAAGAAAGCCTAAAGCTTGACCTCGACGGTGAACCGGTGATTGAAGACGTGTCCGATGCCACAACCCCGTATCTCTTAGCTCGCAAACAGAGTTCTGATTATTCTGTGATGTCCCCCGAACCCGTTCCTCTCGAGTCGCGTCGTCTTTCTGAAGTTGAAATTGAAGACGTCACGGACTCGACAATAGGAGAAGATGAGCTTGACGATGCGGACGTCGTTGTCCAGACCGGAAACAAGAAGTTGTCGACCATTGAGGAAACTCCACGGAAGTCGAGTTTGAAGAATACTACCAGGTTCTCCGATAGTCCGAGGAAAGTCAGTGTTCCGTCAGCATCGTCAGAAAGGGCGGGGTCTCCAAGTAGGCGTTGCTGTAGGCGGGGTACAACACCCGAAGCCACGCCCCTTACTCCAGCAGAGAAGCGAGAACAGCTGATTGCAAGGAAAATATCAGTCACGGATGAAGAGTTCGAGCGCATGGAAAAAGAAATTCTGGAGGAGGAAACTCAAGAGACTTCGAATTCGCCGCGGAAAACAAAAAGTCCGGAAAAATCCGACGTCGAGCCAAAACGAGTCCGGAAAATCTCACCGACCGAAAACAAAGCCCGCTCTTCTCTACCGAGCATCACCGGCAGCTTAAAACCAGCTCGTAGAGTGGACTCCAAAGAAAACGCGCTGAAGTCCGTCCAGAAACCGGCCGAAAAGCTCAGAGCACCTGCAAAGCAACCGGAAAGCCAATCCTATACTAAGAAACCCTCCGATGAGCGTCTTAAGGTCTCGCCTATCAAGTCGCCTACCAAATCGAGACTTCCTGCTGCCCAGACCAAGAGCCCTGCCAGATCAGCTCGTGGCCAATATTCCCCCAAATCGAGTAAGGAGCTGACGTTAACGGCCAAACGAGAACTAACCGATGAAGAGTCCACCAGCAATGATCCAGTTGCCAAAAACAACCCAGACTTGAACGACGCCAAAAAAACGGTGCAGGTAAGCAGCTTGGATATCAGTTTTTGGGATCCCAAAACGTAAGTGGAGGGATACCTATGACATCGCAAAAGTTGTCCGTCTGTCTATCCGTCTGTCGGCACGATAACTCTCGAGGGGATTAATATATTTTTATGAAACTTAGTGGGAGGATCCTTTGGATCAAAGTACAGTCAAGTTCGAAGATGGGCTCTGTAGCCCTATATTTGAGGGTGGAGGAGAGGTTTCAAATTAAGGTGCGAAATTTTTGTTTTGAAAGCTATTGAGATAGTTGATTTAGGGGCAAGGAGACATGCTGAATCCGAATACGAAAGTTATTTTCTCACCGGACAAGTAGTTCACCTGAAATCCGGCAAAAACCGGTCCGGACCGGTGTCGACCAATCTTCGGCGATAGCAGTCCCTGCCCTTTCTTCACACTAGTATAGCTCTACGCGTGGATGATTACATAATCAATGAATGTTGGAGAGAGCTAGTGTAATCGAAGGTCGAAGGGGTTAGTCAGAGGACAGCATACAGTAAGGTTGACCCCCCTTAATCCCGATGAAATTTTTTCGAAAGTACTTATATGAAGTTGTAAGCTTTAGTAGAATGTCCTTGGTGGAATGCAGCAGAAACTGTTGCCATAGCATTGTACTATAGCAACACTGGGTGCCACAGCTATATCCCAGTCTGAAGCACAGTTAAATGAAAGTATTTCGTACTACTACATAGTAATATATAGACTACAATTTTTTCGTACAACTACACAGGCTATTAATTTTTGAGTTCCCAATTATTGCAGGAAGTATTTTCAACTTCCTGCAATAATTGGGAACTCAAAAATTAATACGACTGCCTCTAGGCTTAATTTTGGAGAGAAAAAAAGTGTGGTTCATTAACTGTTAGGTGATTGGGAATTCCAGCAAGCTAGCCCCAAAGCAAGAGCTCAAAGCATGAACGTCGGAACACATTAACCTGGGGAATGGGGGCTGTACCCCCATGAAAATTTGTCTATGGGGACGAGATTTTAAAAATTGTAGACTTTACAGATTTTCATGGGTGCTCCTTTATTTTGCTCCAGGCCACTCTGCTCCAGCGTTCAGGCACTGTGTCTATAGGTTGGGATATTCCGAAAAAATTATTATTTTAGTAAATTTATTTAATTTGTTGCCGCAAGATTTAGGATTTGTGTTTGACTTGGTTGCCCTTAAAACAGGGCTCTTTTTTCAACAAATTACCCACGGTTTGCAAAAACAGTGAACAATTTACCTAACCATTTTTTTTTCGATGAATAAACTTCTCCCAAAGAAACGTCGACAGCATGGTACGCATCGAAGGTAGCAAAACAAGGCATGTTTCGAAAATCAGTGAGGTTTCGTTAGGGGGCTTAGAACGGACCGTGTGCAATTCGGGTCTCAGAGTTTAAGAATGGATTAAGCGATTACGGAAGTACATTAGTTGCGCTTTTGCAGATACCGTACCATGGTATCTGAAACCACGGTCAAAAGGCATTTTTCCAGTTATCGCGGTATCTGGCCAGTTATCGTGGTATCTGATATTCCAGATACCACGGTCCGACAGTGGTAACAGATCTTGGTATCTCAAAAGTCATCTCGCTTTCATCAGATTTTGTCAAATTGGTGAGAAAGAAGTTTAGCACTTAGTGATGTGACTGAATATCAGTTTTTCTGTTGGGATGACTTGGAATAGCGCAATTTTGGCAATTGTCGTTTTTGTAGAGCAACCGTATATCAGATACCACGGTAACTGCAAGAAAGACTAATTGCAGATCCAGTTACCATGGTATCTGCAAAGACGCAACTATTGCATTAGTATTAGAGGTAAGACGGGTTCTTTGGGCGTGAAGAAAATTCTTGCCGAGAAAGGCTAGAGTAAATGCCAACGGACGACCATTTTATTCGTTAAGGTATTATTGCTAATATTATTATACAGCACCTATTGTGTTCTAGGCTGCTCCAGAGATTAGCATGCCATCGCTCGTAAAATCAACTCCCGCTGATACGCCGCGCTCAGTGCTTTCGCCGATTGGTTCCAGAGAGTCGACACCGAAAGCTGACGATTCGTCGCGAAAAGCGAAACCGGAAAGGCGCAACTCGAAGGACGAAAAGAATAAGAAAGAATATAAGAGGCAAGATTCCGGAAAAGTGAATGGGGATAGGAGGAATTTTGATGTAATCGAGGATGTGGACCTCCTGGAAAGACTGGTAAGTGACAAATTGAGCTTACCAATTTTTGGGGGTCTTTACTTCCGCTCCGTTTAAAGTCCTCCATCAAAACCATGACAGAATAGTTCTAATCCAGTTTTAGTTTCTGCTAGATATAGGCCTACCCTCTCTTGTAGAATTATCTTCGAGCAAGAACAGAAATAAAAATGAAAGGAGACATTCAAATATTCATTTGGATGAACTTATTTCACGCTGGAATTTGGAAACCTTATATTATGATATTGCTTATTATTCACTGATGATACCTTGATGATATATAATGCACAGGGAAGGGCTGTCAGAACCCCGGCGTCGCCGACTGTATTCAGGCTGCGAGCAAAGGGGCTAGACACTTGCGAGTAGCATCTTCGGTCATCATTCCATGGTCCTCGTTTGAACTAGCTACTTAAATTGGGGGGATCTAGATATTGCAAAAGATATTGCTTCAGATTTAAGTCGTTTGAAGCACAATTCTCACTAAAAATGATCTTTTCACGATGAAATAGCTCAGATATCATTTTTCGAAATTCCAGTACTTGCCATGTGAAATTAGAGATTTTTTTGTCAGCGCTTGTCGACTCTGCCCGGCCTTTCTGCTCTCCGACGCGGCGGCTGGACGCAAAATATTTGAAAACTGAACGCGCCGTGGTTAAACAGTGGGAAAACCAAACAAAAGAAAAGTAAGTCCAAAACAGAAGATGACCTGAAGGCCGACTATGTCTTCCAGAATTAAAATAAAACTTTGAAGCTTTTTGTGTGAAATAGCTGTCGGCAGACCTTGAAGCTTTCGGCGAACTTAGCATTTCTTTACTGACAAAACTCGGCTAGGCCAAAAATCGCCAAAAGCCGTAGTTACAAAACGAAACAGTGGCGAAAGGCGGGGATTTCAATCAATCAGTTTTATTTCAACCTAATAACACTATAGACTAACACGGGCGGGAATTGGAAAAACAAACACTCACTAACAAACAATAAATACGAAACGAACATAAATCAAGCACAGTTAAAATGTTTAGTGGAATACGGAACGAATGAATTTAGGTATCTTTCTGAAGATTTCGGAGGCGGGGGAACAAGCTTGGGTTTCGGGTCGTTCTTGCTTCTCGTGTTAGGTCCATGAGAGGGTGTAACGAAGTCTGAAGGATGGTCCGGTGGTGTCGAGAATTCAAAATTTGGTGGCCAAAACGTATGACAAGATTATGTCTTCTTTCAGACAGTTTTTCGATGTCGAGGATTTGAAGGCTTTCGTTGTAGGATGTGTAATTGTGGCCAAGTATTATTCTGCAGGCTCTCGCAGTCGTTCGGTTTCAGCCTCCTGAGCTTTACTTAACCCAGGATGCTAAATTTGGCAGCCGTACTCTGAAATGGGCTTGAAATAAAATTCATAAAGTGTCACTAGTTCATGCCGTGGATTCGTTTCAGAAGCTCATAATTCCAAAAGGAGCTAGGGGTAAAATAAAAGGCAGAATAAGCAAGAGGGGTCCTTTAAGGGCAGTTCAGCTTTTAATTACACCAAGTCTTCTTGACAGCATGAAAGAACGTTCTCCGAGTCATCTGGGAACTGAAATAAAGAATTTTATACCAGCGGCTTTTTGCTTTTTTTTGGAATTTAGAGATATTTATTGGGAGTAACTATATTCCGGATCAAAGCCAGATGCATTTCAAGATGCATTTCGTTACTGACAAAACTCGGCTAGGCCAAAAAGCGCCAAAAGTCGTAGCTACAAAACGAAACAATGGCGAAAGGCGGGGATTTCAGAAGCTTATAATTCAATAAGGAGCTAGGGGTGAGATAAAAGGCAGAATAAGCAAGAGCTTTTAATACTCTTGATGACTATCTCTCCTTGCCGATGCAAAATCGCCGGGTACCTAGCGGAAGAGCCGGAAGCGCACATCACATCTGCTCCCGAAGATCGCCGTGATCGGTTGATACAGGATCTGAGTTGTTGAGTTTGAGTCGTTAGTGAGACGTTTTCTCGTTCTTCCTGAGGATCACTGGCGTGTTCTGGACTTAGTCATATAGAGTATGACACCAAGTCTTCTCGGCAGCATGAAAGAATGTTCTCCGAGGCCTCTGAAGACTGAAATAAATAATTTTATACCAGCGGCTTTTTGCTTTTTTGCAATATAGAGGTATTTATTGGGTGTAACTGTATTCGGGATCAAAGCTAGATGGAGTGTTTAAGTGGGAGGGGATGGGCACAGAATGCTGTCCGTCCGTCAGTCCATGCACTCCACACCCTCGCGTTATAGCTGACAGTGTTGTGCATTACGTGCTCAGTGGGTCATTAGGTATACTGACAGATGAGCTGTTGTTGGACATCAATCATAAGTATTTCCAGAAATGTATTTCGAACCTGTATCCGAAAACAGGCATGCCCCATTCAGACTTGCGACTAAAAATGATGCCTCTATCCATCAAGTCTAGTTTTTATGGACGTTGGCTCAGTGCCTAATGAAAATGTCCATTGCCAGAATTTGGATATGAGGTGGTGTCAGCTTTGAGGTTTATCTTTCTTCCTGGGTCTTCCGCTTTGTTTTTAAATATTCATACAATTAAACTGCTTAAAGCACAACTCTTACTAGAAATGACCTTTTCTCAGGAATATCTTTTTCCAAAAATGCTATTACTTTCCACGTGTAATTAGTGATTTTGTTGTTAGCACTTGTCGATTCTTTCCAGCCTTCTACCTCTCCGACTCGACATCTGAACGCAAAATGTTAATATTTTGTGTACTGGATATATTTGAGGACAAGTGCTTGTTGTCTTTCACTTTTTATGGCACTTGTAGCTTCGCTCAAGTTCATATACGTATCACTTTTCGGTCGGTCCACTATTCTCGAGTTAAAGCCAGGCTTCACCTTCCTGGTTACCAGACTTCCGGGGCTTCCGCATAGTCAAGCTAACCCTTCCAGATTTTCATGATAATGATGACAGCTAAATTTGCTGTTCTTCAACATTTCCCTAGATGTCCCCTTTACATTTCAAATATCTCTTGCATCAAGTGTCAATCACTTTCCCTTTTCTTCCCCCTTTTGCATATTTGTAGCATCTCTCGAACGGGTTGCCTCTATGAAACCTTCCAGACATCCGGAATCTGTGGTGTCCAACACCCGAGCCCCGGACTTCCAGACGTTTTTGGCCTGGCTTCACCTTCCAGATCCGTCTCGACGAAAACGGCTGTCTGGAATCCGGAAGAAAAATCTGGAAGGTGAAGCTTCGCTTTTAGGGTACTTCCAGAAGTGCTAGGACGATGAAACTTGGCAGGCAGTGCAGGTACATAAGGAATCCGACTAAACTAACTTGGAAATAGTCACTTCCCGGTCTGACCACCGGTGTTGGGGGGTGGGTGGAGGGAGGGGAATCCGGAATTGCCGTTTGAGTCGTAGAACGATCTTAATTTACACTACGAACCAAATCAGTATGTATACAGATCTGTTGAAATTCAGTCCTGGGTTGGGTCCATCACAGGTGTACACCATCGAACTGAGAGTGGAAACCCTATTTTTATGCAACAGCCTTCATTTAGATGTACCAGAAGGGATGATACATCAGTCGGTATTGATTCACAATCACCTGAGTGAAATTGGTTTAGACAGCCTAATGGCGAAGCGACTGACATTAGAATTTCATTACAAATCATTTCGAGGTTAAAGAGAAGATCTATTGGCCAAGAAGCCATGTTTGACAGCGCTGTGCAATAATTCCGTGTCATATAAAAGTATGTCTTTACTTACAAACCGCCTATTTGCATGTCCGGGGTCACCAGCACAATTGTACTAACAAACGTCTGTAGCCCATCGCCAGTACACAGTAGAGGTATGCTTCTTGAACACTATTTTCTCACTGCTTTCATTTTTTGTTTTTGCTCTTAAAAGACAAATTGAAGCATTATAGGAATTTAAATATCAACTAATAGTCAAATTGCTCCGGCACTGCTTTGATGCAAAAAGTGAAATTGTATTTGGATCATGAGATTTTATATACTTTTTCGTTTTGGAATTTTGATCAGTTTTACGTTTTGGAATGTTTGGGGTCTTTAGTGGGGATATATTGGACGGTCATGAAAGTAATGCAAATGTGTTGCAATTAAATATTCATTGAGCCCAAGCTAATGCAAATGTGTTGCAATTAAATATTCCTTGAGCCCAAGCTAACTTTGAAACATATATTCAAAATAATGCATAAAACAGATGTGTTAGCTACGATGCTTTAGCAGCGATATTTTGGCCCTTCTTGGCTAGAGTCCTCGTCAGGCTGTAAAATAAATAACTGAAGCTTCTATCGACTATAAACATCTTACTCGGGGAAATTACTCTTAAATACCACTGTAGGGAAATAGTTTTTTTTTTCGCATTATTTGAATATGTGTTGCAGTTCTGTGATGTCGGAACAAGGTGTAGAACAAACAAAACCAAAGTTCAAGTTCAAGTTCTGTGTCATACAGTTTAATTAATACATACATAAAGAGCCATTTGGCAAAGATAGGCTCCAGGCCAAATGGCAGACATTCAAACATACTTAATACACTTAAATAGTCCTTGAGCCCAAGCTGATAATTTAATTTAATTTAATTTCAAATGAGTATAGTAGAGTAGAGACACATTTATTAAAAAACAGACAATATTCGCCTTTCGCCTGCCAAGAAAGGCAATGAAGCTTGGAAGAGCAAGCGATGTAATTCATTTATAATTATTCACTACATTCGTACCGAGCTACTCATACACTAAAAATTCAACTAATGAATGATAAAGATGAAAAGACAAGAAGAAGATGATACAGCAACAAATAAAGAAAATCGGAGAACAATACCTTGAATAGAATGGATAACCTGGATCGGGTTTATCACCAGTTTCATTCCCGAGACAAAAGGAACTTCTTCGCCCGTGACTTGAAAGCAGTAAGACTAGGCGCATTTGTCACACAAAATGAAAGTGGCATAACATTTCATGTGCGAGCAAATTAATTGGCACTTGTCATGAACCTACAACTAAAACATATATACAATTGAAAAAGAACAGCGACATCAAAAAATAAGACAACATTAACCGTGATACAAATTAGGCGAATCTAAAAAAATACCCATCCAGGATTGATCAACATACGTTAATGGTTTCCCCTTACTTTCAACCATATCAATTAATACGTTTAAAGTTTAACTGAAAAGGGCTGGGATAGGACAATCTAGTTACCCATCACTTATTCACTTAAATTGGCTTGAAGACCTGCTGAAAATGCGTTACTTTGTTGTTCCGCTATTCACGAACAATCGATTTTCAAATAGTGGAATTTCCGTGTGATTTGTGATACCTCTATGCGCTTGTATTTTTGTTGTATTTCTTACGGGAAAGATTTTTGATTTTTTTTTTGTTCAGGCACTAAGCAATCTTCACCAATCTCACCACTGCCCACTGAAAAGCCACGTTTGTGTTGAGATTAAAATTTTCCGGGTCATAGTAAAATTATCGTTGTCGGGACGGACGCAGATGTTCTGAACGTCATAATTAGAGCAGATAGTGGAAAAAAAAATCCCTTTGCAGAATCCAAGTAATTCAGTGTATTCAGTCGAATGACACACAAATAAGTTGGCTTTTCAGTTAAACTTTAAGTTCGGTTCTTCAAAGGATTGTGATTGTTTGCGAGCAAGGAGATTGTCGTGTTAAACCGATATTTGTAATGTTTCATCTCACACAGAATCGTCACGATCATGTAAGTTATTACCCAGAGATTCTTATTTTACTCTGGCGTTCGGTCAAGGCTATAGATACACACCGAGACTGAAAAAAACGATATAAATATTATCAAGGGGTCAAGAAGCCAACGTTCATTCGTAAAGTCTATTACTGTAGTTAACGAACCTAAGTGTACCATTTGGCGGATAACGTTTGCACGAGTATATGGTACTCTGTTATTATCTCCAGAACTTGCCAAACGTGTGCCAGTGAGAACAGGATGGGCAGGGATGCCACCTGTAGTACAGTTGTAGGCTACTCTTTTTAGTACATTTTTTTCAAAGTAGTGAGCTGGTAGTACATTTGAAACTAGACCAAAGGTTTCGATGGGATCCAAAAAATCTAACATTTGATTCAAGCAATTGGGACCATTCGATCTGCAAAAACGAAACAAATATTTAGGCTACAGTTCAAAACACGAACAAATAACGATTCATCGAAGGAGGTACTCAAAAATATGCGTTGAACAGGTCGTGAATGACGGAAACAAATTTTGTTTGCGTCAAAGATGAGAAAGGAGTACTGTAAGTTACAAAATCTAGTATCTACAACAATAATCGCATTTTAGTTAGGAGCGGATCCCATCTAATCAGACCACGAGGAATGCAATGGTGAAATCAGAAATTTTTCTACGAAGCCTAGTTTTTTAAATATCACCTAGTATCTAAACAAGGTCTCAACTTTATTTTCGGGCTTTACCTAGTATGTACATACTATAAATTTGCTTTTTCTCCAACACCTAGCATCTGACAAACCTACGCTCCACCAGCAACAAAATCACCAGCAACATCACTTTATTCTTTACAAAACTACATTAATTTGCTGAATGTATACGAAACAAGAAGCAGCTTTAAAAAACAACGTTTTCGCGTTTTTCTCGGAAGCTACTCATGTGCAGATACTAGGTTTTGTCGGAGGACAGCCGCGTTGATCTGATAGTCAATTCAAGAGTATTTGACGGTGCAAAACGGAAAAGTCAGCTACGTTTTATTAGAGCTATATATACATTTCATTGTAGCTCTAATAAAATGTAGACGATTGATCCGTTTTGCACCGTCAAATATGATTCACAGTCAGCTGAGGCTGGAGGAATATCTATAATTCAAGAGTGCTACCCTGGTCCAAGTTTCTTCGTCCCGTAAATTCTCGTGTTGTCCTTAAATTTTAGTGTTGATGTGTGATAGTTGTTTGTTTATTTTTTCTTTACAATGCCTTAGGCTAGAATTGTATTAATAATTTTTACAAACCCATCAGAATTAGTGAAGCGTCGTTTTCGGTCGTCCCCTGGTCCAAGTTTCTTCGTCCCGTAAATTCTCGTGTTGTCCTTGAATTTTAGTGTTGATGTGTGATAGTTGTTTGTTTATTTTTTCTTTACAATGCCTTAGGCTAGAATTGTATTAATAATTTTTACAAACCCATCAGAATTAGTGAAGCGTCGTTTTTTATGCCACTGGCATGTCTGATGCTTTTGAGAAACTCCAGGTTTATTCATATTTGCTATTAAAATTGTACCTTACCTTACCTTACCTTGAGAAAATTGTCTACCATTCAACTCATTCTTTATAAATTGTATTTTTTTTTTTTTTTCATTTTTTTTTTTTACTCAGGCTTATAAATTTGGTTGGTAACAAATATATTATTACATATATAATATATAAAGCTCCTATTTCTGGTCGGTGTCCCTCAAAGATGGAAAACTATGTAACCTGGAAAAAATGCATTATCAGCTTTTCCAATATCCACTTTTCGTCGGATATCTGTTGACTGGGCAACCGGCGGGCCCGATTTCCCCTTTATGAACCGATTGAGTGTGGGGCAGATCTAGACCCCAACGCCAACAAGTATACCCATTTTCAACTTTGTACCTCTCATTGTTAACGAGTTATAAACTACACTAACAAGAGCTAGAAGGCTGTTTCATAGGATGAAAGTAGGAATTTGCCAACTCGTCGATTTGTCCTGATCATTTGTAAGCTAAACCCTTAAGATAAGACTGACCATGGGCCCTTTGAAATCACGAAAATCGATCGATTGGTAAAAAGTATTTTATTTAACATTTGACTGTAATGATGCTCACTTGAAGGTGCTATAAATTCATTTGTGACTAAAACCCCTGAGGTAAAAACTATAATGGGCCCTTGGGGATCATTAATATGGAAGTACCCTAACTCGCGATCGCCGGATAGACCGACCGACAGACCGACCGACGGAAAAGTGATCAGTATGCGGTACTTGGTCGGAAGTGCCATAAAAACGAAAGAAAACACCTTGTATTCTGATAAAAACTGCGAAAACTGAAGACTGAAAACCGAAAACCGAAAACCGGCCATTGCGGCTGATAAAAAGAATGAAATTCGTTCCAATCCGTGTGTTCTTCCAGTGAATACACAGATGATCGATTGGACAATCATTTTCTTAGACCCAGTACTATACTTCAAACAACGCGATAAGTTCCTTGTACCATCACCAGTATTCCGGTTTTCGTCGTATTCCGGTCTGGTCGGAAGAAAGAATCTTCGACCGGTCTGGTCAAAAGGAAGTCGAGTAGATTGTCCGGTAAGTCACTTCTTACCTTGACTGACCTTTTCGTGATGATCTACAACTTCCAGTATCATTTCTCTACGTTCATCAGGGGAGGTCGTTGCTGGTATTGGTCAGTAACGGACGTTTCTGCAGAAGTCACCGTGTATCAGATACCACGGTAACTGCAAAAACGACTGATTGCAGATTCAGTTACCGTGGTAAAAGATACCATGGTATCTGCAAAAACGCAACTAATATGTGCAGTTCGGGAGGGGAGGGTGTGCAATTTCGTTTTTGCAGAGCCATCGTGTATCAGATACCACTATAACTGCAAAAACGACTAATTGCAGATTCAGTTACCGTGGAAATAGATACCATGGTATCTGCAAAAAGGCAACTAATATGTGCAGTTCGGGAGGGGAGGGTGCATGGCCAGTCTAGCATAATAGTGGCCATCTAATGGCCTCTACAAGAACTGTACTGGTGTTTTTTCTTGAGACGTTGTTCTAGTTCTTTGATTTCGTGTTTGATCTGTTACACCGTTCTAAAGAGACAAGATCATCATGTAGTCGAATTTTTTGAAACAACATACTTAAGTTGCCGGTTTGTTGGTTCCCGTCATAGCTGAAGTGCTTCAGGGATTTGTCGTCGTAGTAATGCCGGCTTTTCATGCATGGGACACGAATAGATGATCACGACATGATGCATATATCACACACGCTTGCGTGTCACCGTTATGTTACCGTGTGTCCGAGAGTTGCCAGTCACAGACTTCCGTCTAACCTGATGTCTAGCCCTCAGTTCACCTGGTTGCATTTTTTTTCCTTTGTGCAGAATACTTTAAAGTAAGCTATTTATATACTAGCAAACTAGATGTATATATATATATATATATATCAGGGTTCTTGGCGCTCTGGAAATCAGGGAAAAGTCAGGGAATTTTTTTTTGGTCAGGAAATCAGGGAAAAGTCAGGGAAAATCGTGAAAGGTCGCAGAAGGTCAGGGAAATTAATGAAAAAGTTCAGTCTATACTTATGCATCGTTTTTTTTTTACTGGAAGTTTCTTTTTCGTCGGTTCTTTGCCCAAAGTTTATCAGTTGATAACTGTGTGCTTTGAGCCGTCCCAGTCTGTGCTTCTACGTACACGACGGCTTGTTTGTTCAGGAAGAAGTCGAATAAATCTTTGCTATTGTATGAGTCATATCGTAAGATTTTGGCGGCATTTTTCACTGAGGTAATCGAAAGGTGTTTTAAAACTGCTGGAAAAGGTCAGGGAAAATCACGAAAAAAGGTCAGGGAAGTCAGGGAAAAACGTGGAAGAGCAAGCGCACGAACCCTGATATCTGTATTGAGATACTATTTACTATTCCGATCTAACAGTCTGCCGATTCTCAGTAAAAATAAACTTTTCAGTAGGAGGAAAGCTGGCACGGGAGAGACTTACCTTTGCCCTTGCAGTAGGAGGATTTGAACCACTTCCTCTTAGAGTGCCAAGAGCTTTCGCATTTGAGAGTAACATTTGTTGGGGGTGGGTTGGTATCGCTTCCCCGTATCCTAAAATCTACGAACCCCAAATGTATCGTAAATGTATCGTGTTTGTAAATGTGTGACTAAAGGATTTAGTCTCAGGAATGAAAGTTTAGCTTAGTTTACGTAGCATAGTATAAGTGTACTAAATCTTGTATGGCCTTTTGGGTCAATAAACAAACAATATTATCATTATTATAATGATCAGTAGGCACACTCTTTGTGTAACTGACACGCGCAGAAGAAGGATAGTTGACCGATTTTGTTTACGACAGAAAACTAAAGAAATGCTTAAGAAATGGGCTAATTAGTGAATCGAAAGAATAGATGTTATGAGATCTTAGACATCATAGAAACCCACTCATAAGCTTGTCACGTCTCAGTTTTGCAAACTCTAATTACGAATCATACAGCATCCCGCGGCGAGCGTGTTGTGCCAAATCTGTGTTTGCCAAATATGGCAGCACCGATCCCACTTCGCAGTACAAAATGGATGCACTCACATATAGCGCCACTTATGGACCGATTTCGCGCATGATTCACTAATATCCGAGGGAGTGCCGACTTCTGAATGGTATACCTTCTGATACAAGTTCGGCCAAGAACTTACTTTCTTGATTATTCTTAATGTTATTATTTGTTTGAGGACTGGAAAGCAAATATGAAAGTTTTAGACAAATAGGCTACTTTTTTTTTTTCTCGTTGGGGGGTCTACTCTAAGCCCGTCCTTCTACGTAAGGAATGGCGTTCGCCAGGGCGGTGTCCTTTCCGCATTACTTTACATTGTGTAGGCCTACTGTGATGAGCTTAGCCGACGTATAAGTAAATCAGGGCTTGGTTGCCATATTGGGTCGCAGTGTGCTAATAATTTAAGTTATGCTGACGACCTTGTTTTGCTTGCTACTAGTGTTGGTAGTCTGAACAAACTGTTAGAAATATGTGAAGGTTTTGCTTCTGAATTTGACATTATTTTCAATACATCCAAAACTGTGTACATGTGCTTTCGCCCTCTTAAAGCAAAACCCCCGTTAATACCACGAGTACTTCTTGCTGGGTCTGAGCTCGTTTTTGTGCAATCTTTTCGGTACCTTGGTTACATATTTGCTGAAAAACTTATTTACTCCGCCCATTCCTCTTTTGTTGTTTGGCGGGCTATAAATAAAATTCATTCATTCATTCATATCAGTCAATAAAATTCACGAATAGTTGTGTGAAAATGAAGCAACTGAACAGTACAACACTGTCAGAAGCTTCATAACAGATGACACAATGATGCGCTGTTTCAACAGATAACACTTGGTATGTTATCTGTTATGATTTTGCAAAGTTATGCATTGACCGTTATAACAAGCATTGCGAAAAAGAGCCAAAAAACATCTGCTGACATCATGGTGATAAACAGAAATTATGATTGCGAGTTAAGGTACTTCCAGATGTGCTAGGACGATGAAACTTGGCTTGAACATTAGAGACTTGACATGATTGGCTTAGAAATTGTCGGTTCCCAGACCCGACCACCCTGGGGGGAGTGGAGGGACGGGGAATCCCGAATCTTGAGGTATGTATAACTTTTGAACGGGTGATAGGATCTTAACGAAACTTGATATTGGGAAAGACCTCGCGTCTCGGATATCCCGTTTCAAGTCCGGACCGGATCCGATGAATGTGGGGGGAGTCGGAAGGGGGAACCGGAAATCTTGTGATACGCTTAGAGTGGAGCGATTGGGATGAAACTTGGTGGGAAGAACAAGCACAAAAACTAGATACATCAGTGACAGATCCGCACGGGTTCGGGCACTGTGAGGGGAGCTGGGGGGGGGGGAATTTCGGTGAACGCGAATTAAGGTACTTCCAGATGTGCTAGGACCATGAACTTGGCTTGGACATTAGAGACTTGACAGGATTGGCTTAGAAATTGTCACTTCTCAGATCCGACCAACCCTTAAAGTACTAATCCTAACCGCAAAGGACAAACAATACTTTTAAGCAAATTATACATTTTCATCATCCCCATGAGTCCATGAGCATCTTCGCCTCAAGGGTTTTGCTAAAAAAAAAATATTTTAGTCCAAAGAATACTCCGAAAAAAAAAATTCCAAAGCAGACTTTTGACCAAACGATATATATTCATGATCCCCAAGGGCCCGTGATCATTTTTGTCTCAAGGGTTTTGCTTAACAAGTGAATTCCTTAAAGTACAAACAATAATTTTGAGCCCTTAAAGTGCACATCAGCACAGCCAAATGCAAAAATAAAATAGTTTTTACGAACGATACATTCTCGTGATTTCCAAGGATCCATGATCATTCTTATCTCAAGGGATTTGCCTACAAATGATCACAACAAACCCACGAATTGACGAATTCCTAATTTCATCCTATGACCCATGCAGCCTTGCAAGTGCCATATGAGCTTTAGCTCTTGTTTTCGTAAAAATGGTAAAGGATCTAATGTACAAGGATATTATCGGCCTGTTGGTGAATGTTTTGTATTTTACTGTTCAAACTTCAAAGTCTCCAAAGGATTCTTCATCATTGAAAAGAGTTACTAATGAAAATGGGGAAACCAACAAATGATTTAGAGAATTTTTAATATGGTGTGGCTTATCCTTACCACTTAGAGGTGTCTCAGATCCAACAAAATTCTCTGGCCAGTAAATGAATGAATGATTCATTTGCATATTGAAGCCATAAGGCCATCATGCAGCAAAACGATACGAAGTTAACACGCTATTAAAATACCGTACACTAAATGCACAATTTTTTAATCAGAAGTTTAAAAGCTTGAAACTTCAGGAGTGTTTCAAAGCCAATCTTCTCAGGTCTCCAATGTTCAAGCCAAGTTTCATCGTCTTAGCACGTCTGGAGGTACCTTAACTCGCGATCACCGGAATACCCCCCGTCAACTCCCCCACCACAGTGCCCGAATCCTGTCCAGTTCTGTCACTGACGTATCTAGGACTTGCGCTTGTCCTTTCCACCAAGTTTCGCCCTGATCACTCCATTCTAAGCGTGTCAAAGGATTTCCGGTTCTCCCCCCCCCCCCATTCATTGGATCAGGTCCGGAGTTGAAATAGGAGATTTGAGACACGAGGTCTTCCCAAATATCTAGTTTCATTAAGATCCGATTGCCCGTTCAAAAGTTATACATACCTCAAGATTCAGGATTCCCCCTCCCTGTACTCCTCCCTCGATGGCCGGATGGGGGACTGACTATTTCCAAGCCCACCTTGTCAAGTCGCGAATGTTGAAGACAAGTTTCGTCGTCCTAGCAGATCTGGAAGTACCTTAACTCGCGATCACCAGAATTTCGGACCCCCCTCTAACCCCCCCCCCCCCCCCACAGGGCCCGAATCCGGTCCGGTTCTGTCACTGGTGTATCTAGGGCTTGTGCTCGTTCTTCCCATCAAGTTTCATCCCAATAGCTTAACTCTAAGCGTATCACAAGATTTCCGGTTCCCCCCTCCGACTCCCCCCCCCCACACACACATTCGATCCGGTTCGGACTTGGAATGGGAAATCCGAGCCACGAGGTCTTTTCAAACATCAAGTTTCATTAAGATCTGATCACCCGTTCCAAGGTTGTACATCCCTCAAGATTCCGGATTCCCGTTCCCTCCACTCCCCCACGGGGGTCGGATCGGGGAAGAGACTGTTTTCTAGTTAGTTCGGTCGGGTCCCTGAAACGCCTGCCAAGTTTCATCGTCCTAGCGCTTCTGGAAGTGCCCTAACTCGAGAACAGTGGACCTACAGACCGACAGACCGACCAAAAAGTGATCGGTACATGAGAGAGAGATATTCTTCGGCGAATCTGCAAGTGCCATAAAAAGAAGGGAGACCCGACTCCTTGAACGGTACACTGCCCGCTCAGATAACTATTGTGTCTGTTCTTGGCGTGTCTGGTAATTCTAAAAATAATGTACTTTATTTCCTTACTAGCATGTCTACGTATTTACACTGGATCGTCATTTTGCGTTTGAAACAGTTAATGTTATGAGATGAAATTAAAAATCATTATAGTATTGGGACTTATTTGGCCGAGTTTACGCTGACTCGGCTAATTTTTAGTTATTAAGTATATCTAGGCTAGTTTTGAATCATTGCGTCAAACTCTCCAGACCTACTTTCCTGTTTATTTTTCAGTCTTCTTTTTCTTCTGTTGGAGAAAGTTGGACAGTCGACTAGATAATGCAAAACTCTTTAGACTCCATAACCTAGCGGTAAAATGGTGCAACACAAATGATGTTGTATGATATAGAATTGTTACCGGCCAAAACGAGCCTACACAGTACAATAGAAAAGAACAAAAGAAAAAGGCAGCAGATTAAGTTAAAAAGAGCAAAATATTCAAAAACGTAACAAAGTATGGCTTTGATCTGACTTTACTATTATTTGCGTTCAGTAATGTGCATAAATATTTGCTAGGTTTGGGTTTCTTCATATTTTCGGTGCCGTTCAGAGTTAGCTGACGTTCAAAGTGATAAACCTGTGCTGTAGCTGGTGGGCTGAAAGAAAATTATCAATATTCTGACGGAGCCAGTAACCCCTGTTTCATATCATTATTACTCTTTGAATCATTTTATCACTGTGAGATGAATTGCACTTCACATGTGGTCCATTATGTTTTCCGGGGAGGACAAACCATATTATGGATGATGTTTGCTGGATCATTGTCGGATCAAAGGTTGTGACACTAGGTGACAGCACCGTCAATAGAAGGTCCATGGTACATGACTGTGATGTTTTGTGGCTAGTATTATTGTAAGCCTTGTACCAAATGGGGCTAACTGCCTTCTGCTTTGAGTAGACAGAAAATTGATTTTGATTTTTCTGTGAATTCAGTGCTTAGACCAGTGGTTCCCAACCTTTTCCGCACCGGGTACCCCTAAACAAGGTTCGAAAAGGTTGCGTACCCCAATTTTCAGAACATGAAAAACACGATATATATGTCATAAATGGAAAGGCATTCACGTGTAGAAATATATACAGAATCAATGAGACATTTGAGGCTGCGTTGTAGCAAAAATTTTGTCGAAACTCGGCTCGATGTCATTAACGGTAACATTTTTTACAGTCATCACATTTTTACCGGAGCTTGACATCACGTTTCCCACTAAATGGATTTGAGTTCTACCCTGTCACTGCAGACTGATAAATAATAGGCACACGAATAGTTTTTTTCATGCTGTCCTCGGTACTGGAGGTCTTCGCAAAACAGAATATTTTCTTTATGTCAGAACCTCGATAACGGACAAATACTATCATCTGAGCTTCATGTGACAAATCCCGCAAATCCGTGCTTTCATCAAGCTGCATCGCAGACATTTTCGTTCATTTTGTTCTAGAGCTGAATGACAATATTACTTGCAATGCCTTTGCTTCGTTTTGAACAATATTGTTTGACACAGAAATAGATTTTACAGCAGTAGGCTAGCTGTTCTGGAATCAATATTATTTCATGAATTTCACTAGGGCTTGCATTCAGAGGCGTCACGCACGGGCTTGGGACACCCCTCCCCCTAAGTGGTCGACCAGTCGGTAAAAAGAAACTGGTCGGCGCGAAGCGCCGCAAATTTTCGTAAAAACAGTTATTTTTTTCGAAAAACAGTAGGTTAAAATTACCAGCCACTCGGTGAAAATATCTTGCCCAAAAAAACTTTTTGGCTAGTGATGCCTCTGCTGGTAATATTAGGCTTTCGGCAATCAAAACTGAGTGAGGTTGTATTTTGAAAGTACAGATTAAACAGACTTTGGTACCTTCGTGTACTCCTTTGGGTACGCGTACCACCGGTTGGGAACCACTGGCTTAGACGACCAGTTGTACCGCGTATTCGCATGTTTGTTTTTTGACCGATTTCCAACCTTTCTGCCAGGTCCTCTAGCTATATACAGTCTGTCTATGGTAGCGATGACTCAGGCTAGCTTTCTCGTCCGCTCCGTACTTGTCACCTCGAGGCGTGGTCAGAGGACCTCGGGGTCATGGCTTGTGGCCCAGAGGTAACACCCTTGTCTATATTTAATTGGACTCTCATCATGTTACCTCACTACTGGATGTCTTCTTCGAAATTCACCTGTGTTCCTACCAGTGTTGAAATTGCGAATTTGCTTGACTTGAGTGGTTTATTTCTTAACTGAAAGGGACCACGGGTTGCCAATTTCTTTCGTTGGGCGTACTTCGATTGCTATTTGGAAGAAGTTTGGTGTAGGTGTAACATTTGCCGTCTTTTTAAGGTTTAGGAGGAGAATCGGTCCAGTTCCTCAAAAAACGTAATAAGTTGCTATCGATTAAACTATGAAAAATTGAGAAAAAGATCCGCAATTTTCCATTCACACGCAGCCTGGGGGGCTCGCTGCAACTGTCGACGTTACATAAGGGATTAAGCAAGCGCCTTAGTGGACCTCGACTGCTTAGACGAAGCTAGTACAGCCTAGTTCAGGGATTCTCTTCCGCTCAGCCTCTTAATTATGGAAATGTATTTTTTTTTGTCGAACCCCAACCAAAAGCTTATGTCCCCTCGTGGGACTCCGTTTTCCTCAACTCGCGTCAGAACAGGGACCCTGTCCTTCGTAATTTTTTGCGCCGGTTTATCTCTTTGGTCAGCACTCTCTTGGTCCTTTTCCTTCCTATGGATCGTGTGCGTTGTCCTTGGTATCATTTCAGTTCATTTCTGTTAAATACATTAAAAATTTAACAAAATTAAAAGCTCATGTCTCCTCGTGGAACTCCGTTTTCCTCAACTCGGTGACTGCATCAGAACAGGGACCCTGTTCTTCGTCATTTTTCGCGCCAGTTTTCTTTGGTCAGCACTCTCCTGGTCCTTGTCCTTCCTATGGATCGTGTGCCTTGTCCTTGGTTTAAGTTAAGTTCATTTCTATTAAATACATTACAAATTGAAGAAAATAAATAACAACCCCTACAATGCTCCGTGGCCCGTTACGTAGGGGCAAATGCCGAAAATATTTTATCCGTCATTTTAACTCCGTTTGACGAGTCGCCTTGTGATAAGTTTTTCTAATCTTTATGTATTTGTACTGGATTTCAATTGCAGTGAAAAATCGTACGTTATCTTAACATATTTGTAAATATTTATTTAAATATATTTAAATTGTATACATATTTAAACTGTATTGTAAATTATTGAGAATTCCTACGCTATTCTTCATAAGGAAGAATTTTTGGAGAAACAAAGTGAATTTGAAAATAATAACAAAACAAACGAGTCATGTTAAACATCATAAAAAGTCTCGAGTGAAACAATTGAATAATCTTTGTTCGTACCGCTTCGTCCTCAGGACCGTCGTCCTCAAAGTGCACTTCCAGGTCCACAGCGATCTCCCACAAAGGGAAGGGCTTGGGTTCATGTTATGACACCAAAGGAAGCTCAGTAAAGGAAACAACGTGTGAATCCGAACAGGGTCACTGCCATTTTTCATTTTTCGCGGCTCTCCTGGTCCTCGTCCCTTCTGCGAACTTCGTGATTCTGAAGTTGGGCTTATGTCTGTGTTCATATTGTATCAGCAAAGGGAGGATGAGTAGTCTAATCAGTGAAGGAAGAACGTGTGAATCAGAACAGGGCCCCTGCCCTTCGTCATTTTTCTCGCCTCTGCTGATCCTTGTCCCTTCTGTGAATTACATGGTTCTTGATTTGTGCTTATGTATGTATTCATGATGTATCAGCAAAGGGAGGATCAGTAGGCTAATCAGTAAACGAAGAACCTTTATCAGAACAGGGCCCCTGCCATTCGTCATTTACGTTCCTCTTCTGATCCTTGTCCATTCTGCGAACTTCGTGACTTGGTTCTTGGATTTGTGCTTATGTATGTATTCATGATATATCAGCAAAGGGAGGATCAGTAATCATAAAGGCAGAACGTGTGCATCAGAACAGGGCCCCTGCCCTTCGCCAATTTTCGCGCCGGTTTCTCGCCTGGTCGGTACTTTCTGGTACTTGTCCTTCCTACAAATTTCGTGACTTGTTCTTGATTTCGGTTCATGTACTCTTATCAGCGAACCTGTTTTTTAACGTAGTTTTTGATGAACAGCCTGGTTAATTAAGTGAAACTCATTACCGCCAACTGTTTACGACCCATGTCTGTCATGTTCCGTATTGATAAAGTGCAGATTATGCAGTTCTATATTTAAGTTTTTGTTTCGATGTCGTTCCCACAATCTTTTGCGTAGGAATTCTTGTTTCCATGAAAATTAAATTGAATAGATACTTTCTAGCAAACATGGCTGATTGTTTACCGCTAGAGGATAGGAGGAGGTATGCGGGAAGGGGGTTAAGTCGGATTGGTCCTTACTACCGCCCCATGTGTGGGGATATGAATGAGAATGTGGTGCACCTGATTTGTGAATGTAATGAATTCGATGGGTTGAGGGAAGAAGTTTTTGGAAAAGGAGTGTATGATGAGGAGTGGATGGTTTAAGTAATGAAGGATGAATGCTTTACGGGAGTTCGCCAGATAGAAAGATTCCTTAAAGTGGACCAAAAAAATGGTCTTTCTACCACACACACAATGATAACCATCCCTACTGCCACTATCAATGTTCAAAAAAAAAAAAAAAACACCGTCAAACAGTGAGCAAATAAAAAAAAGAACACCAGATTTCCTAGGTTATGGGGACAGCCGTTATGGCACGTAGGGAACCAAGGACCAAAATAATAATTTCCATCTAATGCTCCAACTGTTTATTACAAATACAAATAAATAAATAAAACAATACCAGTGTGGTACTCCCTGAAGACATAAAAAAAATAATCAATTAAATCTTATAATTCTTTGCTAATCAAACGTTGAAAATTTCGTAACCTGGAAAAGAAGACGTTTTGCCTGTTTTTTTTCTCTAGCCAAAACAGCAACCCGGCAATCAAGTTCAGATCTAAATAAACTGGTGGCTTCCGATCAGTAAGAGAAGGTAAACCGAATGTTTGGATTAGGTCTTTAAGCTTTCGCTGGAGCATCGAGAAAGGTTTATTTAGTTGGAATTTGGGGAAAAGATAATGTATTTGTTTAGGTTAATGTAATGTTTAGTCTTTTTGCATTATATTGCCATGGCCCTCGGGCTTTTTGTGCAAATATATATCATATCATTTCTTATCATGGATAACTCGTTTGTTGGTCCAGACGAAATTGCTCTGATAACCTTGTGGAAATTGTTTTCTAGTTCAGATTTAAATTACATTTAGATTTTTTTCGTAAAAATGATGAGTAATTATAACCCCACTGGTGTGGCAGAATATCCTCTTCGTAGGTATTAGGTTACTGTATGTAGGGCTATTCCTTCACTACGATGTGGGATCCTACAAAGTGGATATTAAAAGGTTAAAAAAGGCAAGGAAAGTAAAGTATGCTGATCCGGTGTATTTTCTTACCCCTAATTTGACATTACCGGACTTAAGAAAAAACTTTTACTTAAACTTTAAAACTTTTACACAAATTGATTGATTGACTATACACCTAACACATAATGCACCTATCTTTCGAAGTTTAAGTTTTTATTTCTTTTACAGTTGGAATCGGCCAAAGAATACGACGAACGATCACGAATCCGAGCTCGCCTTCGAATCCTGAAAAAGCCACTCAGCGGGATCCCCACCCGAAACACGTCATCGCCCCGCGCTTCCCCCCTACTCGGTCGTCGAGCTATGCCTACAGTTGAGAAAAAAACGCTTACTCCATCCCCAATGCGAAAACTCGAAACCCCGAAAAAGACGGAACCTTCCAGACCGAAAAAGGAGGATAAGCCGTTACCCGACGAAGTATCCTTCGAGTTCAAAATCGCTGGGAATATTCCTTTCAGCGAATCAAGACCCGTTATGGATCACCCGTACGAGAATCTACCGGAGCAACCAGTTGAGGACTCCGTGATGCGCCGTTCTCCTTCTCCCGTTGTCCAGAGCGTCAGGAGGATCAGTGAGATCCGTCGTAGCGTGTCTCCAGCGCCGTTGGAGCGCGGGCCATCTTTCCGCCGTTCCCCGTCGCCCGTAATAACATCCGGTTCCGTTATCTACCGACCCCAACAGCCCGTTGACCCCACCGTCCCCGAGCCCGAGATTAAATCAAGCCCCCCTGCGGAAAGAAGAAAAAGTGCGATCAAATTAGCGCTCAATGCTGAAAGCACAACCATAATAAACGATCCCGTTACTAACATCAAGACTGTTTTAAATGCGACAGTGAGTGAAGCACCGCCGCCTAATTTGGAAGCTGGTGAGTCTTCTTTTTTTTTCACACTTTCATGATACCATCTTTCCGGCTATTTTAGTGCTGACCGGTGCCAGTTAAAAATGTAGAGCTTTGAATAGTTGCGTTTTTCATCGCCTGTGTAAGTTCTCCTGTGAGTTCGCCGTTGCAGCTTAATTTCCGTTTTTACGCTCAGTTCGCCTGACGCCTGATGCCTTCGCCGTTTCACGACAAAGGTGAATAAAAACGGAAAATAAGCATCCCGGCACCTCATTCATAAAATCGCGTATATAAGTCAGTAAAGGGTAGTTACATTTGACAGTGAAAACGCCATTGTTGTAGTCAAAACATACAAGTTGTAATCATCCATTTCCAAACACACTATGCAGGACTTTCAATTTCTTTGGGTTAATTTATTCATGACAGGCGAACTCGGACCGGGAACTGCGTCTGCGTCACGCCGTTTCACTCGCAGGTGTTGTAGAACCGAGAACTGACAGGGTCTCAGTTCCAGCAAAAACGACAATTAAGCAAACTGCGAACTCGGAAGGTGATCGAAAACGAGAAATAAGAAGAACTGAGATCAGGAACGGCAATCAAAAACGCAGCTAATAGCCTATTAAGACTACGAGGGGCTCTTAGACAGAGAGCATTTGTTTTTTGTTTTTGTGGGCCATAGATCTCAGCCCAAGTTGGAAGCTGGTGAGACTTCTTCTTTTTTTACATTTTTCATGATACCATTGTCCGGCTATTTTAGTGACCGGTGCCAGTTAAAAATATAGAGCTTTGAATATTAAGGCTAAGAGGGGCTCTTAGATAGAGAGCATTTTGTTTTTGTTTTTGTGGGCCATGGATCGCAGCCCAAGTTGGAAGCTGGTGAGACTTCTTCTTTTTTTACATTTTTCATGATACCATCGTCCGGCTATTTTAGTGACCGGTGCCAGTTAAAATATAGAGCTTTGAATATTAAGGCTAAGAGGGGCTCTTAGATAGAGAGCATTTTGTTTTTGTTTTTGTGGGCCATGGATCGCAGCCCAAGTTGGAAGCTGGTGAGACTTCTTCTTTTTTTACATTTTTCATGATACCATCGTCCGGCTATTTTAGTGACCGGTGCCAGTTAAAATATAGAGCTTTGAATATTAAGGCTAAGAGGGGCTCTTAGATAGAGAGCATTTTGTTTTTGTTTTTGTGGGCCATGGATCGCAGCCCAAGTTGGAAGCTGGTGAGACTTCTTCTTTTTTTACATTTTTCATGATACCATCGTCCGGCTATTTTAGTGACCGGTGCCAGTTAAAATATAGAGCTTTGAATATTAAGGCTAAGAGGGGCTCTTAGATAGAGAGCATTTTGTTTTTGTTTTTGTGGGCCATGGATCGCAGCCCAAGTTGGAAGCTGGTGAGACTTCTTCTTTTTTTACATTTTTCATGATACCATCGTCCGGCTATTTTAGTGACCGGTGCCAGTTAAAATATAGAGCTTTGAATATTAAGGCTAAGAGGGGCTCTTAGATAGAGAGCATTTTGTTTTTGTTTTTGTGGGCCATGGATCGCAGCCCAAGTGGGAAGCTGGTGAGACTTCTTCTTTTTTACATTTTTCATGATACCATTGTCCGGCTATTTTAGTGACCGGTACCAGTTAAAAATATAGGGCTTTGAATATTAAGGCTAAGAGGGGCTCTTAGATAGAGAGCATTTTGTTTTTGTTTTTGTGGGCCATGGATCGCAGCCCAAGTTGGAAGCTGGTGAGACTTCTTCTTTTTTTACATTTTTCATGATACCATCGTCCGGCTATTTTAGTGACCGGTGCCAGTTAAAATATAGAGCTTTGAATATTAAGGCTAAGAGGGGCTCTTAGATAGAGAGCATTTTGTTTTTGTTTTTGTGGGCCATGGATCGTAGCCCAAGTGGGAAGCTGGTGAGACTTCTTCTTTTTTACATTTTTCATGATACCATCGTCCGGCTATTTTAGTGACCGGTGCCAGTTAAAATATAGAGCTTTGAATATTAAGGCTAAGAGGGGCTCTTAGATAGAGAGCATTTTGTTTTTGTTTTTGTGGGCCATGGATCGCAGCCCAAGTTGGAAGCTGGTGAGACTTCTCTTTTTTTACATTTTTCATGATACCATCGTCCGGCTATTTTAGTGACCGGTGCCAGTTAAAATATAGAGCTTTGAATATTAAGGCTAAGAGGGGCTCTTAGATAGAGAGCATTTTGTTTTTGTTTTTGTGGGCCATGGATCGCAGCCCAAGTTGGAAGCTGGTGAGACTTCTTCTTTTTTTACATTTTTCATGATACCATCGTCCGGTGACCGGTGCCAGTCAAAAATATAGAGCTTTGAATATTAAGGCTAAGAGGGGCTCTTAGATAGAGAGCATTTTGTTTTTGTTTTTGTGGGCCATGGATCTCAGCCCAAGTTGGAAGCTGGTGAGACTTCTTCTTTTTTACATTTTTCATGATACCATCGTCCGGCTATTTTAGTGACCGGTGCCAGTTAAAATATAGAGCTTTGAATATTAAGGCTAAGAGGGGCTCTTAGATAGAGAGCATTTGGTTTTTGTTTTTGTGGGCCATGGATCGCAGCCCAAGTTGGAAGCTGGTGAGACTTCTTCTTTTTTTATATTTTTCATGATACCATCGTCCGGCTATTTTAGTGACCGGTGCCAGTTAAAAATATAGGGCTTTGAATATTAAGGCTAAGAGGGGCTCTTAGATAGAGAGCATTTGGTTTTTGTTTTTGTGGGCCATAGATCGCAGCCCAAGTTGAAAGCTAATGAGACTTCTTCTTTTTTACATTTTTCATGATACCATCGTCAGGCTATTTTAGTGACCGGTGCCAGTCAAAAATATAGAGCTTTGAATAATTTAGGCTACGAGGGGCTCTCAGACAGAGATCATTTTGTTTTTGTTTTTGTGGGCCATAGATCGCAGCCCAAGTGGGAAGCTGGCGAGACTTCTTCTTTTTGGGATCCCAAAACGTAAGTGGAGGGATACCTGTGACATCGCAAAAGTTGCCCGTCTATCCGTCCGTCTGTGAGCACGATAACTCTCGAAGGGAATGAGGTATTGTGATGAAACTTCGTGCGAGGATTCTTTGGTTCAAGAGTAAGGTCGAGTTCTTAGACGGGCTTTGTAGCCCTGCATTTAGGGGTGGGGAGGGGGGTTAAATTAAGGAGACAAGACATGCTGAGAACCTTTGGTCTTGTTGTTTTTGTGGGCCATGGATCGGTACTGCACCGAGTTTTGAGTTTTCATAAGTAAATACTCTTTTTATATACTTTTACGCAAATAACTTAAAATGAGTAGCCAAGCGGAAGAGGCCGTGACGCGTTTCTCCAAGTTTAACCAAATAGGGCTGAGGTAGGACTCTCTAGTTCCCTGTGACATATTCACTTAAAGTTTAACTGAAGAGGGACGAGATGGGACAATCTGTTTCGGCTGTTCACGATTCCATTCGTGTCGGATATGGAAAAATAGTTCCAAATAGAGGAAGGTATAACAGAAAAGCCCTTGGTACTTTATATAATAGTTTTTGTTCTCCCTCGATCTGTAACCTTTCAGGAATCTTTGGTATTCTGAGACGAAAAGATTTAAAATGTATCAGGACTTATTATTTCAAATAATGTAAGTTTCTCTTGTACCTTCCTCGACGTTGTAAGAATTCCCGTATATCTGCAACTCTTTTGCCGTCTGATCCTTGTGCAAAGTTATCTTCTTTGCCCAGGACCCTCACGTTTCAGACCTTGGCCATTTCTCCGCATTTCATCTAGGAAGAAGATTTTTTAGATCCAAATAATCCCTTTTCTTTTTTTTAATGTTTATTTATGACATTTATTTTTTGAATATGCATTTACTACGTTATTGAAAGCTCCGTGTTTTTTTTCCTTTTCTGTGCCTGTACTTCGGTATTTTCCTCTTTTTAAGTGCGTAAGAAAATTTCATCATGATCGTCTAGTTACCGATAAGTTGTAGCTGTTGCAGATGGGTAATAAATATATATATACGTACATACATACATTAAATATATAAATGCTTTTCCGTTTGGGATCCCATCTAAACATTTGTTCTTCTTTTGAAAAATGGCTCGTCGAGCCAGGTGCGTCACGTATGGGGGGGGGGGGAGAGGGGACGCCCCCCCCCCCCCTCCAATGTTGGCGGCCAGTCGGTAAATAATAACCAAGTAGCGCCATGCGCTTCGGTTTTTCGTAAAACGGTTGATTTTTTCATGAAAACAGTCGGTTTTCCTGAAAATCAGCCGATTTTTCATCAAAACAGTAGTTTTTTTTTTAAACAGTCGATTTTTCTAAAACTCAGTCGATTTGCGTCGAAACTGTCGTTTTTTCTTAAAAGATCGTTGTTTCAGCACGACGTTTCTAAATTAACCGACCGCAGAAATACTCTTTCAAAATTTTGGAGCAAAGATAGTGTGCTGTCCCCAGATGGGCTCTATTCCCCGCTCCCCTCCCGTCGTCCGTGCGTCGGTCCGAAAGGAACACTGGCAACCAGTTTTCTCCGTATCCTGCTAATTCTTCTGCCCTATTTTTACATAGTTTCATCCCATCATTTATTTCTGATCATATCTTTTAAGTGTGTCAGTTAATTTGTTTCGTTTTTGTGTATTCGCAAATATTTTATTCCTCTTCTAGCTTTGAGCTATTTGGAAATAAATCTGATCGATTGATTGAAAACAGTCGGTAAAAATGATCAGCCAGTCGGTAAATACCTCCCCCCCAAAAAAAAACCATTTTGGCTATAGTAACGCCTCTGTGTCGAGCACGTCAGATGAACTGTGAATGCTTGTTTTCCAGTTGCACCCGAGCTGGCTCAGACCCCTTCGGAGAAACCGAACAAATTCGGAAGATCCCTCACCTCCCAGCTGAGTTTCCCCAACCTTCGACTTTCCGAGGACGACCCGAGTTTGCCCCAGGGTCCAGATGAGACCCGAGTGATCACTTCAAGCTATGGTGTCGGCCCTACTGATGATGCAGGCAAGCCCTTGTTCGGACTTGGCGCTCTGAGGAAAGCTAGAAACAAGACACCAGAGTCTGAAGCAGGTTAGTTAAAGCACAACTGTAGATTTATTAAAAGTTAGGTGACGTGAGAGTTAAAATTGATTAAAAATAGATTAAAGTTAACGTCATTGAGGGAAGGAGGAGTAGCCACAAAAACTACGAGATGTGATTTCATATTGATATTCCTTCAGCCCAAGCTGACTGCGAATCATATTTGACGGGGCAAGACGGATAAGTCAGGTACATTTTATTAGAGCTATCTTCGGCCCTTCTTGGCAAGGGCCCTCTTCAGACTCAAGCCGCTCAAGCTCTCCGCCCATTCTTCAGCTTGAAAACCATTTTCCAGCTTGAGCCTGAAGAGGACCCTTGCCAAGAAGGGCCGAAATAGTGCTGGAGCAAATCTTAGCTGACTTACCCGTTTAAGACCAGTTTTTTTTTTGTTTTATAACTATGATCTCCTTTTGATATTTGAGTCTCTCTCAGGGGCCCTTGGCTTTGGTAGGTAGGTAGGTTTTTTTATTTTATAAAGCATCAAATAAAAATTAATATTAAACATCAAATAAAACTTAACAAACCTAATATTCTTTGCAGCAAAAAGAAAGTCCCAAGGACTTGTGCTGCAGTTCAATAATACTAAGTATATCTCATAAATAAAAAAATAAACGTCGCAACTCACAATTATCCACCTAGCCTATGACTTATACAAAAAAAAACAAGCAAACACGTAAGACAATACACAGCATAAATCCTTAGTATTTAATTTATAGAGGCGAAAGCCTTATTATTGCAATTGTATTATTATTATTATTACTCATTACCAGTTACAGCAAAGACAATAACAGTGGGAAAGACCGGTGACTTCGCTTTGACTTTGTCCAGTTTCGAGCGGTAGATGCGTAATATAATCAAAGCAAGAGAGCGTGAGTAGGCAATGTCTGTCAATATTAATTGATTCAAAACTGTGAATTCAAAATTTTTTTCCATAAAAAGCGATTTATTTTTTTCCTACTTGTATTTTATTCCAATTAAAGAGGAAATCCGAATGGAGAGAGGATGCTCATCATAAACAAAACGAAAAAAAATCAACTAAACGTGCTTTGATGATGATTCTGCGGAGAGCGATGGAAGAAAATGTCAACAGAGCGATTTTTCAACGAAAGAACATCCGCTAAACGGCGCTCATTGTTGTGACTCACGGGGCTTACGGGAGTTTCCGGTCTTTCCCACTTTTACTGTCTTTGAGTTACAGCCCCCAACCCCGAACAACTGGAAAGAGAAAAAAGAGGGGGGGGGGGGGGGGACATTGGGCGAAAAGACGTGGGAAACTGCAAAAGTGGGATCGACTTAAACGAGGCACGGCACGGCACGTCATAGTGTAGGTGCCGGAGGCACGAATAAAAGAGGCATGAAAAATAAAAGGGCCCATTCAGGCTTCAGAGTGAGGGGAAGGAACAATGTTCTAACGGGACTTCTTTCAGGCTCTGGAGTTAAGAACTCTCACTTACTTCTCTACTTCTACCACTTGCTAATCTCTTTTATTACTCGTGCCTCCTGCGCCATGCCGTGCCTCTTTTTAGTCGATCCCAGCAAAAGTGACCATTCTGAGCAATGCGCTTCTCGGAAATTATAATTGGGAGCCCAACAAAAACAGAGAATCACGACCAGTCCAGTGCTGTTGGAGGAGAGGTGTATACACCGTATGAAATCAGAATCTTTAGAGGGAGAATGGATGGAAAGATTGGGGAAGTCAAGTGCAGTAATATGATGGTCTTTTTATAGGTCCTTTAAAGCAGTGGTTCCCAACCAGGGGTACGCGAGACCCTCGTAAGGGGTACGCGAAGGTCCCAAATCTCTGAATTCGAAAATGTCTGCTTTTGTCAAGAAATTAGAGTTCTGGCTTACGAAGTTTCAAAGAAACAGCGCAAGTGTCTTTCTGATCGTTGACCAGTTTACGGACGAGATCTTGACAGATCTTATTGGAATAGTAGAACAATGATTCTTGAAAAACCTTAATTGTACCGTGTTCTTCAAAACTGTGCTAACTACATTTTCATTATTTTTGGGCCCAGTTTTGTGTATGCCAAATGCACGAAGAAAGTAGGAACTCAGAAAGTTAAAACTAATCTACCTTGTTAGATGGTGCTCACGTCGTCATCTAACACTTAGCACAATTTAACAGAATACCAAATCAGCTATGTTTTTCCCAATGGTATAGTTAACTCAGTTTTCAAAAAAATTTCAGTTAGCATAGTTTTGAAGAACATGGTACAATTGGGGGTACGCGACAATGAAAAGGTTCGGAACCACTGCTTTAAAGGACCTGTCGTACCTATCATACTACTGCTAATCGCTTCATCCATTCTTAAACCCAGAGACCCGAATTTCATACGGTACATTATAACCCCCTTAACGAAATCTCACTGACTTCCTCAGTTGCCCTGATTGGCTGCCTTTGATGCGCATCCCGCTGTCGATGGTTGTTTGCAAGAGGCGGATTCCTCGAAAAAAAAAACGGTTTTGTGAATTTTTTACTGGTTTTGCTAGAAGTCAACGAGCCTGAAAGTAGACTAAGTGGATAATTTGTTGAAAGCATATCTAGTTTTAAGTACTCATCTGTTTTAAAATACTGGCACTCAAAGAGGGTATCGACTAAAAAGAGGCACGGTACGACATAGTATAGGAGGCGTGAGTATTAAAAAGAGCCACGAAAACTAAAAGGGCCCTTTCAGACTTCAGAGGAAGCGACAGGAACGATGTTCTAACGCGCCTTCTTTTAGGCTCTGGAGTTACGAACTCTCACTTACTTGTCTACTTTTAATACTTCCTAATCTCAATTACTACTCGTGCCTGCTGTGCCATGCCGTGCCGTGCCGTGCCTCTTTTTAGTCGATGCGAGTGGTCCTTTAAGCTTCTCTGTTTCGTTTCAGCTCCCGAGACCCTGGATGCAGCCGAGAAGACTAAGCGGGACCAAGGACCTGTTGATTCAGCTGGGCGACCACTTTTTGGACTAGGGGCGTTGCGAGCGCCAAGAACCCCAGGTAAGATTTCTTCTCAAATCCGAAAGTTCATATCGGTAGGCTGCTTACTTCAAACCGAAAAATGTACTCCCCCTCCCCCCCCCCCACACACAAGGGGACCTGGCAAGTTGTATCTCTCTCGAAGTATCTCTTATCGAACCCCTTGTTCCCTTTGCGGCGAGGGAGACGATGACCTAGCCCACTTGGTTGCACGGTGTCGCGAGGTCTCGATTTCAAGAGAATCTTACCGGGGGGGATAGGGAGGTATTGTTGCCTGATATCGCGAAGAGCACATCTCCAGGTGCGATTAGTGCAGTATGTAGATTCATTGAATAGTTTTAAAATAAAAGTTGATCGGCGAGTGCAGTTTAGTGTACGTAGTGTGGTAACAGTATTTATTATGAAGTTTTATATATAGTTGTTTGTATATGACATGATATGATATTTATTACCTTAAAAGCCCAAGGGCCATGGCAATACAAACAAAAGGAAACACAATAACGAGCTTATTTTGAACTAGCACTAAAACTACAAAAAATTATCTCTATGAATCATTGACAGCTTGAGGAAGCTGCCCACTTTCTTTATAGCAGCATAACACTCACGCCTAAACATTTGCTCCATCCATTCCTGATCACACTCATTTACTCAAAATGTTTCACTACTCAAATCATTCGATTCCCTACAATCACACATAAGATGTCGCGCACGTACACTCATCGGACAGAAGTAAGGACCAATTCTCCCAATCGGCCTAAAGGCTTTAAATACACTATTATTATTATTATAATCATCGGTAGGCTGCTTACATGTACATTCAAAACCGAAAAAAGATGTACCCCCCCCCCCCCCCACACAAGGGAATCTGTCAAGTTGTATCTCTCTCGGAGTATCTCATGTCGAAGGGGGGGGGGGGGGGCGAGCGTGAAGAACTATGTGTACTTGAAATATGCCTTTCTGAGGTCTATTTTATCCGCTTGGGTGAATACGTCCCAGAACGGAACCAGGTAGAAGTATGCGGTGCAGAACAGTATTGAACACTCGAGGTCGTGTATTTAAGATTAGTTACGTTTTTTGCAGATACCATAGTATCTGTTACCACGGTAACTGGATCTGCAATTAGTCATTTTTGCAGTTACCGTGGTATCTGATAGCACGGTTGCTCTACAAAAACGACAATTGCCGAAACTGCGCTTCTCAAAGTCATCCCAAACAATATACTGATATCCAGTCACACCACTAAGTACTTCTTTCCAACCAATTTGACAAAATCCTAGGCTCTATTATTGGTGATGATGAAAGTGAGATGACTTTTTCAGATACCACGATCAGTTACCATGGTCGGGACGTGGTATCTGATAATGTCAGATACCACGATAACGGCCCAGATACCACGATAACTGCGAGAACGACTTTAGACCGTGGTATCAGGTACCATGGTATCTGGAAAAACGCAACCATTTTTATTTTGTATATATATGTTTTAAGATTTTTAAGATTTAGCTAACTGAGCTATTCGACTCTTTGTAGCATGTTGAACAGCCAATATGTCGCTCCTTAAAATGCTTCAAACGCCCCTCCTAAATCCAAAATCTGACCAATTTAGGACGTGGAGTGTAAAAAGTACAAATTGTTGATTTACTGATTACTGATGTTTGTGGCTGTCCTCCTGGTGAAGCGGAAACCAGAAGCCATAACTAATTATGTGATTTTGAAACCTGAGAGCTCGTGTGTTCATGGTTTGGTTTTAGGCATAGAGTTGTAACAACTTACCATCAAGATAGAACCAGTACATGTCAACTTAACAGAACCATCCCAGCTCTTTCATTCGACAAAAAGGTCGTTTTAATCGGGCTATAGCCGCATCTAAACAGGTCATTTCCATCTTGGTCTAGCCAGCTCGAATTGGGGATCATTTTGTGATATGGAAAGTGTAATCCCATCTTAATGTCCCCACAAGTCTTGAACTTCTGACAATAGTGTTCTGTCCATGTAGTAACTCTTGGTTCTGCTCACTCGGTTTATTTCGGGCTGTGGTAGTTCTGAATGCAGTTTTGGTTTTGCATTGGTTCAGTAAGGAAGACCTGTCCATATATTTGAATATTTCATTGTTTTTGTAATTTATGACTTTGGAGTGTTGCACAGCAGATCGTCCAAGTTAGTACTGTTAGTAGCGATTACTGAGACGTTTATTATCCTGCTCTGGCTTTTTGCCTTCATGAAGCGTTAAAGGACCTGTCTTACCTAGAACACTAACGTAACCTACTTCCGTAATCACTCCATCCATTTCTAAACCCGTAGACCCGAATTTCGTACGGTATATTCCCCCTCTAACAACAAGAGCTACGAACTCATATGGCACTTGTTACGAGTAGGCGGTGCAAGAAAGTAGTTGAGAACGTCATAAAATACACCCGCCAACCAAAAAATGAGGTTCGGACCTAGAAGTAGGATATGTAGATTCGCTCAAGTCTGAGCATTTCCGGCATCGCCTCGAATGATCTGGGGCAAATGACTGTTCTAACTTGTAAGTTTCAGCCCAGTAAATCTACTCGTTTGATCCCTAGACGTGCCACTCGATTTCCGGTGCCTCCCTCTAACTCCCCTACCGCGGCCGAATCTGGTTCGGACTCGTGAATTTATCATCTAAAACATCTTCTCTTACCACCTATCAAGTTTCACTCGAATCTGAGCATTTTTTGTTGTCTTTTCCGTATTCCCCTTCCCTCACTCCCCCAAAAATGGTAGGATCAAGGAACGGAAGTTTCCTAGGGCATTGTGTTCTTAAGTCAGTTTGATCGGGTCGCTAATGTGCCTGCGAAGTTTCAACGTCCTTACATTGTCAGAAGTTTCATAACAGAAAACACGAGGATGCGCGGTTTCAACAGATAATGCGTAACAGAAAACACTTCGGATGTTATCTGTTGTGTTTCATAATGCTATGCATAATAAGCGTTACCATCAGGATGAACCGAAAACCGCCAAAAAGTATCTGGTGAGCTTTCTGACATCATGACGATAAGGAATAAAGTCAGTAGATGCTTTTTTGGCTCTTCCTAGCAAAGCTTGTTATGCATAACATTTCATGCATAACGTTTTCGAACACAACAGATTACATCCGAAGTGTTATCTGTTACGCATTATCTGTTGAAACCGCGCATCCTCGTGTTATCTGTTATGTAACGTCTGACAGTGTAGCACATTTGATAGTGCAAAACGGATACGTCAGCTGAATTTTGTTATGTTTTGCCAGTACCGGGTTCTGTCTTCAGAAAACTCTGTCGTTAGTTAAGTCCATTAAGTCCAAAATTCAGCTGATGTATCCGTTTTGCACTATCAGATGTGATTCGCAGTCAGCTTCAAGGAATATTTACCTTAGTACATCTTCAACTATTATCTTAAACTATACACTGTTGAGGGAGTTGGGGGTCCGGAATTCGGTGATCCCGCGAGTTCGGTAATTCCTGATGTACTAGGACGATGAAACTTGGTAGCCATATCAGGGACCCGAACAGACTGAATTGAAAATAGTCTTTACCCCGATCCGACCCTCGCGGGGGGAGTGGAGGGATGGAAAATCCGGAATCTAGTGGCATGCACAACTTTTGAACGGGTGATTGGATTTGAACGAGACTAGGCAAGTGGAAAGAACTATCGTCTCGGATGTTCCATGTCAAGTCTGGACCGGCTCCGATTCTTGGGGGGGGGGGGAGGGGGGAACCGGAAACCTTAGAGTCAAAGGATCGGGATAAATTGGGTGGGAAGAACAGCACAAGCCCTAGATACGTTCTTGACAGAACCAGATCGTATCGGGGCTCTTAAGTTGGAGGGGGTTTCCCGGAATTCCGGTGATCGCGAGTTAGGACTCTTCCAGTTGTTCCAAGACGACGGAAGTTGGCGGGCATATTAGCGACCAGATCAATAGACCTAAGGGCCCGACGCAATGCCATAAGAAAACTTCCTTTCCTGGATTTGACTATTCTGAGGGAGTTAAGGGAAGGGGATTCCGGAAATTACGGACTTCCGTAGGTTGCGAACGAGTGGTCGTAGCCGAATGAAGCTTAATCGGTGATCAGAACTGATGACCTGCCTATGCACAAAATGCGTCCGAACCACATGCAGCCATGGATTGGGGGTGGGCGTCCGGAAACTTTTTGACATGCACAAAACCCAAAGGAATGGGCCGGATGGGATGCAAGTTGGACAGTACCGAGTTTATGCGGCCTAGATTTGTTATTTGGCGTCCGGACCGGACCCGGGCACGGTAGGAGGAGGTTGAAGCGGGAACTGGAAATTTGCAGATATGCTCCGATTCGATTCAAGCTTGATTGACGGGAAGAGAAGGTGTCAGAGATGCTAACTTATGTGTCCGAGTAGTATTCAGCCACAGTGGATGTAGTTGGAGTGGGAGTACCGGAAATTTTTGGCTCGCATAAGGGTTAAGCGAGTGGAGCGATTTGAATGGAACCTGAAAGTGAGAGATCATATGCCCTAGAGGACGTATGTAGGGTCCGGACCGGATTCGAGCACGGTGGGTAGAGTACCTGATTTCCCGAAAAATGCTCGTTTACGAGTGAAAAAGAGAAGATGATTTAGATGATCATTTATGTGTCCGAACCAGATTCGGCCGGGGCAGGGGGAGTTGTAGCTGAGTTACCGGAAATAGTGTGGTGCGTGTAGGGATGAAACGAGTGGATCTAAACGTGGAAGGTAGAAAACTCATTTGCCCTAGATGATCCGAGGCGGTGTCACAGATGCTCAGACTTGAGTGAACCTAGATATCCTATTTCTAGACCCGAACCTAGGGGGGGGGGGGTTGAAGGGGGAATTTTGTGACGTTCTCATCTACTTTCTTGCAGCAACTCTTAAGAAGTGCCATATGGGCTCTTAGCTCTTGTTTCCACTTTGTTACAATTTATATATCGGCACAAACAGTGCCGATATTAAATATATAAGGAGACGCAGATTAACACGCGATATAACAGCTACAGCGCTATTAACACCATCGAAGACCTTGGTTTACGAGACATGAAAAGAAAGGAATGAAAAACTATACAAGGCTAGATTCGGAAATAAAAAGGATTGAATAAAAATAAAAATAAAAATGTTGAAGTGACGAAATTACTGCTACATGGTATAATGGATCTATAAACACAGGACACCAAATGCAGTGGATCCCTTTATTACTAATCTATTTTTTTTTTATATTGAGCTTTGGCGACCACCCGTGCTCTCAGTTGAACGCAAAAGTTTTCAAGCGTCAGAATTCGCTTTTTCCCTGTTTTTCATGTTCAACCGCCCATTATCTCTATCTCCGAAACTGAACATCCGGCGAGCATTTAATTAAAATAGCTGTTCACTGCATGTTGACAAGGTGCAGTAATTTCCCTTTAATTTTCCTTCCTGTTCAGAATTCCGTTTTAAACTCCCTCACCGTTTTTGTTAAAGGACCTGTCTTACCTATAATTCTAACGCAACCTACTTCCATAATCACTTCATATGTTTCTAAACCCGGAGACCCCAGTTTCGTACGATACATTCTAACCCCTCTAATAAAACCACGCTGATTTTCTCACTTGCCGTGTTTTGCTACCTTTGATGTGTATCACGCTGTCCACGGTTGTCTGTGAGAAGTTTTTCCATCAGAAAAAACGGTTATGTAAATTGTTTCCCTGTTTTCGCTATAAGACAACGGGCCTCGGAAAAGGCTTATAATAGCCAAAACCGTGGGTTATTCTTTGAAAGCACAACCTAGTTTTAAAGTATTCAAATATTTTACAATACTGTAAGTTGAGTAGTAAATAGTGCGAGGGGTCCTTTAAGTTTGTTCCGACTATCACAGTAACAGCAGTACAAAAATTACATAAATTATCTTATATTTCCTTCGACAGATCTTTGATCAGATATTGTTTTCTTTTCAGATGAACCGAACTACAATCAGACATCGAAATCTGTTTTGGATATAATTAAGTCGCACGAACGAGAGGGTAAGAATAAATATTTATGCTTTATTTCCAAAAAGCTTGATAATAGTTAGGACCAAAGATACATTTTCATGACCTACAAGGGCCCATGATCAGCTTTACCTCTAGGGTTATGCTTACAATTGAATTCCTTAAAGTAGGCCATTCATCTTAACCGAAAAGTAATAAAGATACTTTTTGAGCAGATGATACATTTTAATGATCTCAAAGGCATTTCTTCCCCGAGGATTTGAAAATATCTTTAGCCCCCTTAAAGTGCGCATCCTTGCCGCAAAGTGCAAACAAACTTTCGACTAAACGATACATTTTCATGATCCCTTAGGGCCTATGAACATTCGTGCCTCAAGGGTTTTGCTTACAAAGGATTACAATGATAAATGATGATTTAATCCGTAATATCTTTAAATACAATAAAAATAGCTTTGGATATTAATCAACTCGACAGGTCAATATTACTTATCTGATAACATTAATATTTATAAATAAAATAACCAAGTTCATAAATAAACTACATCAAGACAAGTCAAAATTACATACCGTAGGTCGTAGAAAATTTCTAAATAAATAATCAAGCCCATGAAAAAACATAAACCAAGATTTGACCAGTTCCCACGGTCATCCTCTGACCCAACTTTTCAAGTGCGATATGACTTCTAGCTCTTGTTTAAGATTTTTTTTTGAGCCCAGTCCCTACTGGCATCTTTAACTTGGAGCTGCTCCGTTAGCATGTGGCTATGGCAAATAAATCTGGTGCAAAAGTAGTTTATTGACCTACAGAAGCTTCTAGAATACCCGTTATTGGTTGTTCAAAATAACAGAGTACCCGTTATTTTCTCTCATCTTCTCTATTATCCTCTAGAATACCCGTTATTGGTTGTTCAAAATAAAATGTATTATTATTATTTTTAAATATTTTTTTTAATATTTTTAAATATTTAAATAATTTTCAGCTAAAAGGTGGTTAGAAGATACAGCCACCCACAGGATTTTTGTCTTTTATGTGGTTGTTGAGTTTTTTGTATAATGTAGTTGTGTTCTTTTGGTGAAGAAAAAATATCTGAATCTGAATCAGAGCGCAGTCCCTACTGCCTTCGTATGGTTTAATCTGCCAGTGACCAGGGGCGTCACGACAAGGGGGGAGGGGGGGATGCCCCCCCCCCGAATGTTCTCGGCCATTCGGAAAAAAATAGCCGAGTCGGCGCGAAGCCGCGATTTTCGTAAAATCATTCGATATTTTTCTTGGAAACAGTCGATTTTTTAAAAACAATCGGTTTCTCTCAAGAATAGTCGATTTTTTCTTAAAAATTGTACTTTCTCTTAAAACGAGACGATTTTTCGTCAACACAGTCGTTCGAAAAGAGTCGGTAAAAATTAATACCCAGTCGGTAAATACCTTGCCCCCCCCCCAAAAAAAAAAAACAACAACAACATTTTGGCTAGTAACGCCTCTGCCAGTGACTTGACTATGAACACCTTATTATGGGTGTCAGTTGGCGGGGATTGAATAGGATATTGTCTATTAACCTATAGAAAAAGAGAGAATAAAAGGTTCATTTAAAAAAAAAAAAAAAAAAAACTCTTCAGTGCCCAGAGGCCTTATAGAGGCTGGGTGCCCAGAGTCCCTTAAAGCCCTTTAAGGGCTTTAAGGGACTAAAATACCCTCAATACACCAACAATATATACAAAAGACTTAGACAAAAATACAGAAAGAAAAAGAAGAAAGGAAGAAAGTAGCCTGACATATCCCTTCTGGGACGCCCAATGAATAAACAAGAACTATAAAAATGTCCAACAGAAACGCTGCTAACTATTCAACAGAAAACAAACAGTACCTAGGGGTTTCTTCGTCGCTATACAAAATCAATGACAATATAGCTCAACCAGCGCACGACCTTCAAGACTGCTTCCTGGCCGAAGATTGAAAATTAGTGTCTTTTTCTGTGTCATTATGTTTTTATTTATTTTCTTTCATTTACTCCGCTTTTTCGAAATGGCGGGTTACAAATAAATTACTTACTTACTTACTAGTAGACTAAACGTTGGGTAGGCTATACCCACTATTTGGAATAGCCTATGCCAAAATGCCGGCTATCCCGTACCAGTTGCTGAGCACCTTAATTGATGAAGGCTTAAGTGAAATGCAACAACCAGTCAGAATTGGTTGGACATATGTTTGACTTTCTGTCTAACGGTTGGGATTCCTGTTTCCCGCGGTCTGTCCTCGTATGCAGGTTTGATACGGTTAGTCATTTATCGCCAAATTCTGATTTATTTTTTTTCTGTTTGGTCATTGAGTGATTTTTGGCGGTTACCTAAGAAATTAGCGAGTTTTTCATAAAATTAGTGATTTGTTACAATTTCCTGTCAAACAGTAAATCTTCAAGGCTTGACAGCCGCTACAGTCAACCCAAGTAGCCTACGTATCTGTCTTAGTTCTGTTATCAACAAATGGATAGATTCTAATAAGCATTTAAAGGTCAGACTGTTCTGTAACTGGTATTTACTGGATAAAAGATCACCAGGTTGCAAAGTTTTCTCAGCAAAAATTAATAAGAAACGCCGAGTTTCCCCACTTCTTCTCTTTTTTAAGAAGGTGATTTATGTTTGTCTGTCGTTGCAACCTTGCTCATATTGTAAGTGTTTAATGTTGTACGATCACGAATGGTGGAGAAGTGGGAATCCTGTCTGCGCAAAAGACTTTACTCGACAAAAAATCAACAGATAACGAGATTCAGGGATTTTCTAAGTAAAACGGGTAAAAATCACCAAGTTTCCCATTTCTTCTTTTGGTGGTTTAATTTTAAGAAAGGTGTAAGGTGTATGATCATAAATTGGCCATATTCCTGTTCAGCGCTTCCAAGCGGACTAGTTTCTGTTAATCCCCCTATGCCTCACCGTCAGCACTTGGATCAGACATGGTAAAATAGACCTACAGGTTAGCGAGTGGAAAACCTGTCATCTGTGTCCCAAGTAATGGAGGTTTTGCATGTGTTTCAGCAGCAGAAAGTGAAAGTGACCAACTACCCTATGGATCCGACTTTTTACAATGTCTATGAGCCTCATAACCAACACTTGTGTAGACATTCTAATCGCATAGGGGAATGGGTCACTCTCACTTTCTGCTGCTGAAACATATGCAAAACCTCCATTACCTGGGACACGGATGACAGGTTTTCCACTCACTAACCTGTAGATCTACTTTACCATGTCTGATCCAAGTGCTGATGGTGAGGCATAGGAGGATTAACAGAAACTAGCCCGCTTGGAAGCGCTGAACAGGAATATGGCGAATTGTCGGAAAATGGGAATTTTGTCTTGGTAGTATGGATTTTTAAAGAGGAAAGAAAACCTGAGACAAACAAGAAAGGATCATTGCCTTACCCACAGCCGAATAAGTAAATCGTGAAATAGTGGAATCGACTAAAAAGAGGCACGGCATGGCACGACATTACCCACAGCCGAATAAGTAAATCGTGAAATAGTGGAATCGACTAAAAAGAGGCACGGCATGGCACGACATAGTGCAGAGGCACGAGTACTAAAAAGAGGCACGAAAACTAAAAGGGACCTTTCAGGCTCCAGACTGAGGGGCAGGAACAATGCTCTGACGTGCCTTCTTTTGGGCTCTGGAATTAAGAACTCTCGCTTACTTGTCTAAAGGAGGGTTTTCGCGAGATCTCGGAATCACTTTCCGGCGAGCGAAGCGCATCGCGAAAACTGTGGGAAAGTGATTCCTGGAATCACTTTCCACTTTCCCGCTGGACTGATCGCGAAAACGCATGGAAAGCTGATATCGCCGAGAAAATTCCACTAAATATGGTTCACTTAACGGTTCTTTGATTCTCATATATCCCATCAAAATTACCTTAATTACGATTGCAATTTTTTTTGTATTTATTAGTTTACCCTGTTTTTTCTACACACTTTAGAAATTCCCGCCGAAACATTCAACTTTCCGCGGAACTTTCCACTAACCTTGTGGAATCACTTTCCTGGAAAGCTGCTTCGGTTTCCAAAGCGGCGAAAACCGTGTTGGAAAGCTCGGCAACTTTCCGAACGAGCGCGAAAACCATTGGAAAGTGATTCCGACTTTGCTTTCCAGCTCGGGAAAACCCTCCGTAATTCTCCTACATGCTCATCTCTTTTTATTACTCCTGCGCCATGCCGAGCCGTGCCGTGCCTCTTTTTAGTCGATCCCTGAAATAGTTCCTTCCCACACAGATTACCGCATTCTCATGACAATTGGCAAGATATTGCGTACTCTTCTACGCAATGCGTAGCAGAGTTTTAGCGCCACTTTGATTTTTAGCCACCGGGTATTTTCCGCCGCTCTGGATTTCGACCCATATCCTAATGACGCGGTGAACCTTGTGTAAGTAACTGAAGGCTTAGTTGGGTTAGTGACCTAGGATTTTTCGCCATATTAGCTTACCCATTCAACAAGTAAAATCGTATGATTTTATTACTGCCTTGCCAAAAAACTTCTTGAATGTAAGCACTTAATATTTATTATTTATTATATATTATATATGTTTATTACATATTTACAGAAACTAAAAATATTGACAACAAATTTCTTGAATGTGAGCATTTAATTTATATTTACAGAAGCTGCAATGCAGTAAAAGTAAGTAAGTAACTGAAGGCTTAGTTGGGTTAGTGACCTAGGATTTTTCGCCATATTAGCTTACCCATTCAACAAGTAAAATCGTATGATTTTATTACTGCCTTGCCAAAAAACTTCTTGAATGTAAGCACTTAATATTTATTATTTATTGTATATTATATATGTTTATTACATATTTACAGAAACTAAAAATATTGACAACAAATTTCTTGAATGTGAGCATTTAATTTATATTTACAGAAGCTGCAATGCAGTAAAACACGATATAAATTGTATTTTCTTTGCAGCTTGTAGTTTTAATAATTTCCATAATCGGTTAGAAGAGAAGACATGAGATAGCATCAAATCAGCAGTTTTTATTTTAATAGCCTACCTTTCCTGAACTCCTTTATAGAAAGTAGCGAAATCCTTGAAATACTGTATAGTTAGTAGCGAGGAGTGGCGCAAAATCCTTCTGAGATCTTTTCACAAACCCGGCCACTTATCTATAATCTGTTGTTGCACTTTGCGTTACCAGTAGTGGCGAAAAATACCCAGTGGCGAAAAATCGCGGGGCTGCTAAAACACGTTTCTCATATCTTGAACCGCATAAATCAGTAAGTAAATTGACAGCAACGTCAGGGTTTTCCCGACCATTTACTTTGCGGTTATTCTCGTTTATTTCGGTTATTATTCCAGTGACGTCACGAGTTGAGTCTCAGTCTTTAATAACAAGACCGAAGGTTACTGACTGAATGGGGCACAAATACTCCTTGAGCCAAAGCTGACTAGGAAACATATATTCAAAGAATGAATAAAACGGAAACGTCAGCTACGATGTTTTTGGTAGTAGTTGCGTTTTTGTAGATACCATGGTATCTGTTACCACGGTAACTGGATATGCAATTAGCCGTTTTTGCAGTAACCGTGGTATCTGATATACGGTTGCTCTGCAAAAACGACAATTGCCGAAATTTCGCTTTTCGAAGTCATCCCAAAAGAAAAACTGATATTCAGTCACGCCACTAAGTGCCAAACTTCTTTCCCACCAATTTGACTAAAACTGATGAAAGTGAGTTGACTTTTTCAGATACCACGACCAGTTACCACGGTCGGACCGTGGTTTCTGAATATCTGATACCACGATAACTGGCCAGATACCACGATAACTGCAAAAACGCCTTTTGACCATGGTATCAGATACCACGATAACTGCAAAACGACTTTAGACCGTGGTGTCAGATACCGTGGTATCTGCAAAAACGCAACTAGTGAAAATGTCAAGGGGGAATTTTTTTTGAACTTGCTGACACAGACAATGTTGTTTATCGATTTTGGGTCTTAACCAATCCAGTTAATATGTTGTTACGTCAATAATCTGCCCATGAACCAGATCCATGGAGCAATTCTTCTCTGTCTTTATTTTCCAGGCTACTAAATTGCAACCGGATGCTCAATACAAATGGATAACTCATAGAATGTTCCTGATTCACTATGTTCTGTCTGTCCGTATTCACGACCTCCTAAACTTTATCATAGAACTTAGTAAATTCCTAGGTTTCAGATTTAGGCTACATCAGATCCGGTCGGTACTATCAATCAATTTTATTTCAGCTTTCGCCATAAACAAAAAAAAAGAAACCACATACTACTCAAAACAAGAAAACATTACACAGACGACCCTAATGCTAAACTAATCCATAAGACTAGCAACTACTGGCAGCGCCTTACCACTAGTTCAGCAGACATACTACATATAGGCGGTAGACGAAAAAACCTACGTGCTGCTCGATTATACCCCGCTGTCAGTGAAGTTAGCGTCGTACCTTTCAGATTCGTCGTCAAAGCAAGACCAAACATTTGGTAGCAATATGATCTGAACAGGTGAACTATACTCGGGGATCGACTAAAAAGAGGCACGGCACGACATAGTGTAGGAGGCACGAGTACTAAAAAGAGGCACGACAGCTAAAATGGCCCTTTCAGGCTTACGAGTGAGGGGCAGGAACAATGTTCTAACGTGCCTTCTCGTAGGGTCTAGAGTTACGAACTCTCAATTGCTTGTCTACTTCTGCTACTTGCTAATCTCTTTTAGTTACTCGTGCCTCCTGCGCCGTGCCTCTTTTTAGTAGATCCTAAAATAAGATAAGATCCTAAATCCGGATCGACTAAAAAGAGACACGGCCTGGCACGACATAGTGTAGGAGGCACGAGTACTAAAAAGAGGCACGACAGCTAAAAGGGACCTTTCAGGCTTACGAGTGAGGGGCAGGAACAATGTTCTAACGTGCCTTCTCGTAGGGTCTGGAGTTACGAACTTTCACTTGCTTGTCTACTTCTACTACTTGAATGAACGAATGAATTAAATTTTTATTACGCGATATGGCCTTACGGCATTTCACAACTAACAAAAGAACAAAACTAACATCTAAAATAAACTACAAATCACATAATTTTGTACAAACAATCTATACAATAGAAAAGGAAAACAAACTAAATACTACACACTTTGAATTCCATTGTCTTACATAAAAAAACACATATTTTTAAATCAAATCGTAGCTCCAGATTCAAGCGTTTAGTTTTCCGAATGTATTCCAACACAGCATTTCTAACGTCCCTAAATTTAAAAACTAAATCTAGATTAAATGGAAAAGGGACATTGATTCTATTCAGGTGAAATTCTTTTTATTACTCTTGCCTCCTGCGCCGTGCCGTGCCATGCCCTGCCTCTTTTTAGTAGATCCCCTATATTGGCACCGGATTCTCAGTACGAGTGGTTAACCCATATAATATTTCTGGTTCAGCAAGTTCTTTATATCCGTGTACACCTCCTCCTGAACCTTATCACAGGATTTCATACTTTCCCACATTTTCGGTTTAAATCAGATTTCGCAACTACCATTTATTTAGTAGTTTAGCGAAGCAGATGGATCTTATCCCTGTACCGAGACGAACGATTCAGATTGAAATTCGAACAATTTTCTTTAATGCCTGCATCCCGGAATCTGCTGTAAATGTTTATTGACAATGCTTTTATTTGCTATCATCCATCTGGTGATGAGAAATGCAAATTCTGCTGCAAAAGTAATTTTACCCTACTCTGCTCCAAAGACTTTACCAGGGCGTCACGACTGGGGGGGGGGGGGGGGGGGGGGGGGTAGTCGGTAAAAAATAACTGAGTCGGCGCGAAGCTCCGCGATTTTTCGTCAAAGCAGTTGATTTTTTTTTTCATGAAAACAGTCTGTTTTTCTGAAAATCAGTAGATTTGTCGTCAAAATAGTCTGTTTTTCTGAAAATCAGTGAATTTTTTTCAAAACTATCATTTTTTGTTGTTGAAAACAGTCGTTTTTTCTGCAGAAACAGTCGGTAAAAATTATCAGCCAGTCGGTACATTCCTCGTCCCCCCCCCCCAAACATTTTGGCTAGTGACCCCTCTGGACGTTACTAGCTAAAAAAAAAATGTTGGGGGGGGGAGGCAAGGTATTTACCGACTGGCTGGTAATTTCTCCCGACTGTTTTTAAGAAAAACTGACTGTTTTTTAAGAAAAACTGACTGTTTTTAAGAAAAATCGACTGTTTCCAAAAAAATCGACTGTTAAGAAGAAAAATCGCGGCGCTTCGTGCCGATTTGGCTATTTTTTACCGACTGGCCGACAGCATTGGGACCCCCCCCAGTCGTGACGCCCTGCTAACGTCTCTGGAGCAGAGTAGAGTAAAATGACTTTTGTAGCAGAATTTGCATTTCTCATCATCAGATGGTTGATAGCAAATAAAAGCGTTGTCAATAAATATGCACAACAGATTCCGGGATGCAGGCATTAAAGAAAATTGTTCGAATTTCAATCTGAATGGCTTCGTGCCGATTCGGCTATTTTTTACCGACTGGCCGACAACATTCGAGGGGGGGGGCGTCCCCCCCCCCATACGTGACGCCCCTGCTGCTCTACAAACGTCATTGCATTCAGAAAATTTCCGGGAATGACTCAGCAATGGAAGATGATCGAAGTACCTTGGCACTGCGTTTTGTATTCTTCACATTCGTGTGGTAGCATGGGTATCATCTCATCAACCAGTTTTTACGGAAAAGCAAATATTGGTTTTGCTGTATCCAAGTGAGATATCGAAGTATCTCTTAAGCTTAAGTGCTACCCGACACAGGACTTATATAACTATCGAAATTGAGATCGAAATATGAGCTCATTTGGTAAGCGGCAAGCTCAAAGGAAGTTTTATAGACTTTCGAAAGTTTAGCTTATGATACTCAGCATTCGAACTACGAACTAATGCGTACTCTCGCCGTTCCCCCCTGGGGCGGGGGGGAGAGGGGATTCGTGAGAGTGGAGTTAGCCGCCTCCTGGGGACCAGGGGCTTCACGTACGGGGAGGAAGGGGATGCCCCCCCCCCCAGTATTCCCCGCTGAATATAAAAGGGAGTCCCGTCGCAGATTTTGGTAGGACAGCCTTTTTTTGCAGTATATGTCTGATTATTTCCTTAACAAAATCGTTTCCTTCAGGGCCCGTAGCGGACAGACCCGACGTTATCCCAGAACGCCCCAGGGCTCGAAAGCGGGATTCGTACATACTCGAAGACGAGCAGGCAATTGAAGTTAAGGAGCCCATTATGGAGAGGTCTCCTAACCTTAAAGGTACGTGCAGTGTATATATTTTTGTTTTTTGTTTGATACACTTTATTATATAAACCAACTTTTGCAAACTAAACTACATGAATAAACCTTTTAAAACACATTTACTTACTTTACACATGTAGTCGGTACCTTTGGCTGCAGGAAACCCCGAATGGGCCTGTGGGGGCAGCCAAAAAAATCTTCACATGAAATTAATTTGCACATACTTTTTGAAAAAAAGGGAAGAAAACTGAAAAAGGAAGAACGCAAAAGAAAAGAAAAAAAAACAATAAATGGGAATAAATATTCTTTGAGCCCAAGCTGACTTTGAAACATATATTCAAATAATTTACGGGGATTCGGTAGTTATACAGAATCCTAAATAGGCTATCTGTACAAATCTCTTCAGTATTATATTCGGCAAATATTGCTGATGAAGAATCGTAGCTGACGTATCCGTTTTATACAGTATTTGAATATAAATGGGAATCTGTTGATTCTCCCCCTGTGGACGAAGAATACAAAAATCAGTTAAAACACCATCTTGAGACCCTGTGACTGGGACTGCGGCAAGAATGAAGAAGTCTGAGAGCTTATTAAACACATCGCAAAGCTTATTCGACGCATTTACGTGTTAATGTCCGTATTTTCTTACATTTTCGTTGAGAGTTCATATCGCATTATGTTTTTTTTTGTATACCCCATCTACGTCCTCTTGGGCCAATTTTGATGGATAATAAATATTTTCATTATTTTTTTTTAAATAATAAATAAGTAAAGGACCTAACTTGGTGGTCTAGGAAAGCTTCTTTTTCCGGATCCGGCATCCTTAGGGGAGGGAGGGAGAATTCGGGATTTTGTGACGTGACTTAGTTGCGAACGATTCGAGTGAAACTTGGGAGAGTTCATATCGCATTATGTTGTTTTTCTTCTTTTTTTTTGTATACTCCATCTAGGTCCTCTTGGGCCAATTTTGATGGATAATAAATATATTCTATGTTTTTTTTAAATAATAGATAAATAAAGGACTTCTCAGTGGTCTAGGAATCTTATTTTACCGGATGCGGCATCCTCAGGGGAGTGAGGGAGAATTCGGGATTTTATGACATGATTTAGTTGCGAACGGTCATCTGACTCGAGTGAGCAGATATCCTAAGGAGTCCTCGGGGAGTCGAAGGGAACGGCGAGAATAGAGGGAGTCACTCCACGCGGACTCTGCGTACAGAAACAGCGAGAACACGTGGAATGCTTCCAAAATGGATTTTGCTCGAAAAACAAAATATGCAGTTGACGAAATTAGTCTGGATCCACTTTATTTTTAGTTTTGTTTCTTCTGATTGGTTTTAATTAATTTTACATTGCACCAACGCCAGCAAAAATTGATTCCCCTCCGAATCTGAAAGGGAGTCCTTTTTGATGATGGTGATGGTAGTTAGAGCATTCCCCGCCCGTGGGGACGAATACAGGGAGCGAGTCCCCGGGACAAACCAAAACGCGGGGACTCCTCGAGTGGAGTCCTCGGGGAACGGCGAGAATACGCTTCTAGACTTTAAATGTCCGAAGTGTATCCGACCATGGTCACGGTCCACACAAAGTGACTTACACAAAGTACGGAGAATAGTGAATATAGTAAAAGAAGAAAACCAGCCCAACAAAAACCCAACGTACGGGCAAGGATAACAGATTACCGGTAGCAATGGCAAGGTAGCTTTTTTCGATAGCTTCCTTTTTGTAAATTTTGAGTTGAGCTGAAAATTGCATCTGTTTCATCATCTATTCCTCAATAGGCAGCGTTCTGTATAAGCCTATACTAAGCCTTTCTTTAGAGGCAATGGCTTATTTTCTTAGACGATTACAAAAAGAAATTCCAACGTGTTAAAAAAAAGCCGCGGAGGATTCACAGCTTCATGATTTAAAGTGAAAAGGCGCATTTACCAGACACAACCGAGCAACGAGCAATGGTCGTGGTTTTTTAAGCCAATTCACCTTTTCTTGCGTTTTTCTCGAGGTTTTTGTCAGAAACGAGAACGGGGAAAGCTTCAATTCTGCACGATCGAGAAGTTGCTTCGGAACACTGTAAAAAGTTTCTTCGGGTAAGGATTAAAGTTAACTGCAGGATTTACTACTGGGATTAATCTTATCTCTACTGGTCTTATCTCAGTTGAGACAAGATTAATCCCAGGAGCAAATGCTGCAAGATTTTTGTTTACAATGTAGTCACTTCTCGATTCTCGTTCTCCGTGGTCCGTCCTCATTGGTCAACAAAGGGTGGATGTTCAGTATGTATTACCGGGTGGCTAAATTGATTTTTTTTTTTTTTGTCAAAAGCTAGAACTGAGAAGCGAGAAGACCAAAAACACTAATTTTTACGAGAATTGAGAAATCACAAACGAGAACGGGGAAAGCTTCAATTCTGCAGGATCGAGAAGTTGCGTCGGTAGTCACTTCTCGATTCTCGTTCTCCGTGGTCCGTCCTCATTGGTTAACAAAGGGTGGATGTTCATTATGTATTAACGGGTGGCTAAATTGATTTTTGTGTCAAAAGCTAGAATTGAGAAGCGAGAAGATCGAAAACACTAATTTGTACGCGAATTGAGAAATGAGGATTCAGATTAAAATGCAACTAATGGTTGTTTCTATTTTGATACCATTTAGGGAAGCAGGAGAATTAATTTTCAGTACTTGAAACGTGCGACCCACAGATATATTGTTTGTTTTTTTCCAGGATGAGCCACACACTCACTCATAGATATTAATGAACTCACAGGTATTAATAATTCTTGGCCTTCCTGGCCAGAGGATTCATATTTAAATGAGTCTTTATCATAAGAAAATAGGCAGCAAAAGAACCAGCCTAATATGGCTGAATGTCTACTTGGAATAATCAATTGTCAATGAGCATGTCGTGATCTTTTATGCGTGAATTACTGTCATATGTTCAAAAGGGGTGCGTGAAGAAGGCGTTTAAAAAGATTTAACCAGTAACTGTGGCTCGTTAACAACTGCATTCGTTCATCGTGCCCGTGATTGACGACAATCGGTCGCAAACGAGCGCACATAAATAAACCGCGCTCGGTATTAACTATACCGGAAGATGGTTAAAGGACCCCTCGCACTACTTACTCTTTAAATTACAGTATTTTAAAATATTTGAATACTTCAAAACTAGGATGTGGTTTCAACAAATAACCCACGGTTTTGGCTGTACTGATCGTTTTTCCGAGACCTGTTGTCTTATAGTGAAAACAGGGAAACGATTTAGATAACCGGTTTTTCTGATGGAAAAACTTCTCGCAGACAACCTTCGACAGCGTGATCCACATCGAAGGTAGCAAAACACGACAAGCGAGAACGTCAGCGTGGTTTTGTTAAACGGTTTAGAATGTACCGTACGAAATTGGGGGTCTCCGGGTTTAGGAATATATCAAGTGATTATGGAAGTAGGTTGCGTTAGTATAATAGGTAAGATAGGTCCTTTAAAAGAATAGTAGTTATAATTTATAATCTGATTGGTCAAATGACTTGACTTACCTCTGATACTAACGCAACATACTTCCGTAATCGTTCTCCATCCATTCCTAAGCCCGGCTTCCTGGATCTCGTACGGTACATTCTAACCCCTCTAAAAAAAAACCGCTGATTCACTTGCCGTGTTTTGCTACCTTCGATCCGTCTCACGCTGTCGACGGTTGTCTGCGAGAAGTTTTTCCATCAGAAAAAACGGTTATGTAATTTGTCCTTGTTTTTGCCGTAAGTCAACGGGCTTGGAAAAAGGCTTAAAACAGCTAAAGCCGTTGGTAATTTGTTGAAAGCAGAGCCTAGTTTTAAACTATTTTAAAATACTGGAAGTTGAAGAGTAAATAGTGCGAGGGGTCCTTTAAAGGACCTCTCTTACCTATAATATTAACGCAACCTACTTCCATAATCACTCCGTATATTTCTAAACCCGAAGATCCCGATTTCGTACGATTTATTCTAACCCCTCTAACAAAACCACACTGATTTTCTCACTTGTCGTGTTGTGCTACCTTCGATGTGTATCACGCTGTCGACGGTTGTCTGCGAGAAGTTTTCCCATCAGAAAAAATGGTTATGTAATTTTTCCTTGTTTTCACCGTAAGCCAACGGGCTTGGAAAAAGGCTTAAAACAGCTAAAGCCGTTGGTAATTTGTTGAAAGCAGAGCATAGTTTTAAGGTATTCAACTATTTTAAAATACTGGAAGTTGAAGAGTAAATAGTGCGAGGTGTCCTTTAAGAGTTTCTGTTTAATTTTAGGTCAGCTCAACCTGAATGACAGGAGAGGACTTTGATCCAAACCGTGTTACCTGACTGCCTCATACTATCTTGAAACTCCTGAATGAAACAAAAGTCCATGTCTCGTCTTTTCTCTTGAGAGTGGGTCGCAACGGGCATTTGTGTATAAGTTTGTTGGTGACTTCGGAGAAGTATGATCGAAACTCAGTGTCAAAAACGGTAATTTGTACGAGAATCGAGAATTCAGAAGCGAGAATCCGGAACGGAGAATTCGATCAAAAACGCAACTATTGCATATAAATAACGTATTTTCACTGTCTTTTCTTAACGTAAGACGTTAGAACATAGGTAAAAGGTGGTAGTTTAGGTAGTTTTTAAAGTTATAGATAGTCTAGTTTTTAGTCATTGATTATTGGAAGCAATTTGTGTATTGCTGTTCAGATTGCAAGTTATTGATAGAATGTGGATATATTTTATTTTTATTAATTTTTTGAAATGACCAAAAGCCAATTATCGGCTGCGTCGGGAGAACTATGATGTCCTGTCTTGGACTAGTCTCGGGAGAATCGACAGGATTCGGTAAATTCAGGAACTCTGTCTACGGATATTCCCAAGGAACCCTATTGTTCTTTTTCTAGGCATAATACAACAACATGAAGATGTGTCAATGAGGCCAATCGAGTTCAAAGTGGACCTGAATCGCGCTGGTGGACCCGCGGTTCTGATTGGTCGCTCACAGCCGTTGCAGGAGGTCATCTCGCGACATGAACAGGCAATAATAGAAGACGCTAAGATCGCAGCTATTACAACGAGCAAAATTGAGGTAGAGGTTACAGTTAGAAGGGTGATGATCAGAGCAAAATAACGCTAGGAAGTAGCGCCAAGACTTGGAAACAGTGACACACACTCGAACACCAGCGATACTAGCACCACTAGCGATAGCGAACGTCCGTACTGAACTCAACCAGTCGTGCACCAGCGCTGGCTCCAATAACTTCACATTCTGGTCAGAGCAAAAAAAATGATAATCCTCCACTGTTTCCTTGATGTGTGCAGATCGCGTCTTACCTTTACTAGAAAATTTTAAACCCGGAAGTTTGTCTCGCTTTAAATGACGCAAGCGTAGTGGGCAGCGCTATGAGTACGGCCCTTTTGCGAAGTATGGAAAGCATAGGTCTTGGCGCTACTTTCTAAGGCGTAATCTCGCCGTTCCCCAAGGACTCCTCGAGGAATCGAAGGGAACGGCGATAATCCGGGGGGACTCGCGATAATACGGGAAGTGAGTCCCCGGCACAAACAAAATAGAGGGGAATCCTCAAGCAGAGTCCTCGGGGAACGGCGAGAATACGCCTCTAGTGTTATTTGGCTCCGGTGAAGATGTAAGGAGGAGTTTGATAGGCGGTCGCACCGTAGGGAAAAAAGTCTCGTTTGGGGGAGTTGGATGCGCGTTATCATGTCGCAACACTACCATGCAATATTATTTATTTACAGTATTTTTGTCCGTCTAAATCGGTGAGTGAAAGGTACAAGGATGTGCATATGAATACAGCAACAATACGGACCTATTTCCATGTAACTATCCAAGAGCAGTTCTCATAAAAACACTACGTTAATTACAGTGTTTTGGTGTAATGATGTAATTTTAGTGTTTTTATATGTAATAATAATATGTACTACATGTTCCTTAATTATGATAACTATTTAAGTACGATGGCACCAAATTGCTACTTAAAGACGCAAACCGGCATTGAAGTTGATTTACTTCTTGTGTATGACAGTTGCCAGATCTTTCATTTGATACTCATTAATCATAACTGTTCTAGATTCGTAACGGTTAAACCGACAAAGAAACTTTCCAAAAATGAAATAAATCGTATCAGTGCTTGTTCCCTGACCAATCCGAAAAAGTTCAAACCACGGTGATGTAATTAAAACATTTGGTAACACTGTAAAAAGTTTCTCCGAGTAAGGATTAAAGTTAACTGCAGTATTAGCTACTGGGATTAATCTTATCTCTACTTGGATAAGATTAATCCGAATTAGAGATGAATAGAGGACTCTTAGGTGACAGATGTTCCAATGAGCAAAAGCGCTAGGTTCTAAGGGGGAAGAGTGAAGATTCTGAGGGGAGGAGGGGTCACTCACCGTAGGGAAATAAGTTTCCGTTGGGTGAGTTGGTATGCAGAAAGCTATAGATGTGAATTTGAAGTTGTTTTCGAACATAGTTTAATTGAAAAGCCAACTTATTTTTGTATCATACAATTGAATATACTGAATGATTTAGATTCTGCTAAAGGATTTTTTTTTTTTACACTATCGACTCTACTTGTGAATATCTACGACCGTCTCCATAACGCAAATTCTATTATGACGAGGAAAATTTGAATCTCAATACAAAACGCGTTTTTATGGCACTTGCCCTTCGGCCAAGTGCCATATAGCGATCGCAATTTCTGTCCGTCCGTCGGTCCGGGTTTTGATAGTTCGGGCGCTTCCACATATGCTAGGATGATTAAGCTTGGCAGGCATATCCAAATAATTAGGTTGCAAATAGTCATTTCTCCGATCCGACCATCGTTGGGGGAGTGGAGGGAGGGGGAATCCGGAATCTTGAGGTATTTTTAACTTTTGAACGGGTGAACGGATAGCAATGAAATTTGATATTCGTTGAGGTCTCGTGCCTCAGACGACCCACTTAAAATCTGGACCGGATCCGGTGACTTTGGGGGGAGCTGGAGGGGGGAACCTGAAATCTTGGGAAACGCTTAGAGTGGAGGGATCGGGACGAAACTTGGTGGGAAGATCAAGCACAAGTCCTAAATACATCGTTGACATAACCGGACCAGATTCGGGCACTGTGCGGGGGGGGGGGGGGGTGGGGGTGGAATTCGGTGATCCCGCGAGTTTGGTACTAGGACGATGGAATTTGATAGGCGTATCAGGGACCCGAACAGACTGCCTTAAGAATAGTCGTTTCCCCGATCCGACCATCGAAGGGGGAGTAGAGGGATGGGGAATCCAGAAATTAGTAACATGCATAACTTTGGAAGGGGTAATCGGACGTGCATGAAACTTGACAAGTGTCAGTAACAAGTGCCTCAGATGTTCCCTTTCAAATCCGGACCAGATACGATACCTGGGGATGGGGCTGGAAGGGGGCACCGGAAATCTTCTGAAAGGCTCAGATTCGAGGGATCGGGATGGAACTTGGTGGGAAGCAGAGGCGTTACTAGCCAAAATGCTTGGGGGGGGGGGGGCGAGGCATTTACCGACTGGCTGGTAACAAGCTTAAACCCTAGATACATTACTGACAAAACAGGATTCTATTGTGTCACAGTGGGGGGAGTTGGAGGGGGTTTACCGGAATTCCGGTGATTTCGAGTTAGGGTGCTTCCAGATGTGCTAGGTCCATGAAACTTGGCAGGCATTTTAGGGATTCTACCATATTGACTTGAAAATAGTCCCTTCCCCGATCCAATCATCGTGGGGGGAGTAGAGGGGTTGGGAATCCGGAATCTAGTGACATTGACAACTTTGGAATGGGTGATCGGACGTGCTTGAAACTTGGTAAGTATTAAGAACAAGTGTCTTGGATGTTAAGTTTTAAGTCTGGACCTGATCTGATCACTGGGGGGGGGGGGCTGGAGGGGGCACCGGAAATCTTGTGAATCACTTAAAGTCGAGGCATCGGAGTTGGACTTGGCTGGAAGAGGAAGCGTAAACCCAACATGCATTTCTGACAAAACAGGACCGGATCGTGTCACGGTGGGGGAAGTGGAGGGGGTTTTCGGAATTCCGGTGATCCCGAGCTAGGGTGCTTCTAGATGTGCTAGGACCATGAAACTAGGCAGGCCAATTAGGGTCTCTAACATATTGACTTGAAAATAGTCCCTTCCCCAATACGACCATTGTGGGGGGGTAGAGGGATGGGGAATCTGAAATCAGGTGACATTCATAACTTAGGAACGGGTGATCGGACATGCATGAAACTTTACAAGTGTCAAGAACGAGTGTCTCATATGTTCGCCTCCAAATGGCAACTTTAGTTCCAAGACAAAAAAGGAAAAAAGAAATTGAAAGAAATTGTTGCCAATCAGAATCAGTTCGTTCGCAGATCCCCAAATTCCGCTATTTTACAGCTTGACAAGTCACTGCCAATCAGCGAAGCGATACGGAAGCATGAACAAGCAATCGTTGAAGACAAAGTGATCTCAACCAGCAAAATCAGTGTGGAAGTGGAAAAATCGCTTCCGGTAAAGGAGGCGTTAAACCTTCACAAGAGTGCAATCGAGATGGACGGAAAGGTAGTTTTATTTGCATTTTTGTTGTTATTTATTTTTACTCCGGAGGATATCCAGGGACCCTTGGTGGTAAACAATTTTATTTGTATTTTTTGACCCTAGGTGGTAAACAATTTTATTTTTATTTTTTGACCTCAGGTGGTAAACAGTTTTATTTTATTCTAACAATGTTTACAACGGATACGTCAGCTACGATTCTTCATCAGCGATATTTCGGCCCTTCTTGGCAAGGTTCCTCGTCAGGCTGTCAATCCTCTGGGTCAACGTCGGGGAAGGAAACAAACCTGTAATAAATAAATGAAGCTACCTCCAAATAAATTACCTCCAAATACCACTTTAGTGAAAAAACTGGTCCTGAGATTTAATTTTTGACACGGACGCCGTTTTTGCTGCACGATTGGGTCGATGACAGGAAAGGTTTTTTTCTGCATTTTGATCAACTTCGGTTTTGTTATTAATAAATGGCTGAAAACTTAATTATTATTTCATTAATAACCTCGTTCTACATTTCTATTATGGAGTACTCGCCTGTATCTCTTACTTTGAATAATTACTGCACGGAAAAACTAGTGCTGAGATTTAATTTTTGACACGGCTGCTGTTTTTGCTTCACGATTGGGGCAAGCAGTGGTTCCCGAGCGTGGTAAGCAAATAGTTGCTATTAGTTACTATTTCGAGAAGGCTGGAACGGTCAGCGTAGTAACTTTTCGTGAGGTTGGAACGGATTTAGTAACTAATGGTTACTGTTGGTACGAGGGTGGAACACGCTCACAGTAGAGCCAAGTAGAGGTATGCAATCTTCCAAAACTTCTCTAGACTTTATACTGGCCTTGTTCGATTTTTCGCCGAACACAGTCAAATTAAAGTGAAACAAGAGCTGGAAGCTCATTTGGCACTTGCAAGAGTCAGATGGAAGTGATGGTCAAAAGTATTTTTTTCACTTTTCGGTTAAGATGCGCCAAACTTGCAAGGCTGGGTCAGAGGATGGAAGTGATGGTCAAAAGTATTTTTTTTCACTTTTCGGTTAAGATGCGCCAAACTTGCAAGGCTGGGTCAGAGGATGGAAGTGACGGTCAAAAGTATTTTTTTCACTTTTCGGTTAAGATCCGCACTTTAAGGGTGCTAAAACTTAATTTCTAAGCAAACCCTTGGGGCAAAAAGGATCGTGTGCCCATGGCGATCGTGAAAAAGTAAATTTTGCTTAAAAGTATTTTTTGCACTTTGCGGTTAAGATGAGTTCTTTAAGAGATGGTCGGATCGAAGAAGTGACGGTGTCTAACCCAATGATGTCAAGTTTCTAATGCTCCAACAAATCGTCCTAGCACATCTGGAAGCACCTTTCGACCAGCGGAATTGCGGACACCCCCATACAGCCCCCCCCCTCGGTACCCGAATCCGGTTCGATTCTGTCACTGATGCACCTAGGACTCGTGCCTGTACTTCTCACCAAGTTTCATCCAGATCGCTCCACTCTATGCGTGTCACAAGACTTCCGGTTCTCACCCGCCTCTCACCCTCTCCCCGACCCCCAGTTCATCGGATCCGGTCCTGAATTGAAATGGGACATCTTAGACATTAGGTCTTTCATGATATCAAGTTTCATTAAGATCCGAAAACCCGTTCGGAAGTTATGCATGCCACTAATTTCGGGATTCCGCCGTCTCCCCCTCCCCCACGATGGCCGGATCGGGCAAGTGACTGTTTCCAAGTTAATCTGGTCGGGTCCCTGATATGCCTGCCAAGTTTTGTCGTCCTCGTCCACCTGGAAGTACATTAACTACGGATCGCCGGAATTCTGGACCCCCCTCCAACTCCCCCCACAGTGTCCGAATACGGTCCAGTTCTGTCAGTGATGTATCTAGAGCTTGTGCTTGTTCTTCCCACCAAGTTTCATCCCTATCGCTCCACTCCAAGAGTTTCACACGATTTCCGGTCCCCCTCTGACCCCCCCCCCCCCAGATTCATCGGATCCGGTCCGGAATTGAAATGGGACATCTGATACACGAGTTCTTTCCAGATGTCAAGTTTCATTAAGATCCGATCACCCGTTCGAAAAGTTATGCATGCCCCTATTTTCCGGATTCCGCCACCTCCCCCTTCCCCCACGATGGTTGGATCGGGCAAGTGACCATTTCCAAGTTAGTTTGGTCGGGTCCTTAATATGCCAAGTTTCACCGTCCTAGCACTTCTGGAAGTACCCTAACTCGAGAAGAGAGGACCGACAGACAGACCGAAAAGTGATCGGTGCAGCAAAAACAGCAGCCGTGTCAAAAATTAAATCTCAGTACTAGTTTTTCCGTGCAGTCATTATTCAAAGTAATAGATACAGACGAGTACTCGATAATAGAAAGGTAGAACGAGGTTATTAATAAAATAATATTTAAGTTTTCTGTCCCTTATTAATAAAAAAACCTAAGTCGACCAAAATGCAGAAAAAACCCTTTCCTGTCATCGCCCCAATCGTCCAGCAAAAACAGCGTCCGTGTCAAAAATAAAATCACAGGACTAGTTTTTTCATTATAGTAGTATTTGAAGATAACTTACTTTAATAAGATATTTATAGTCGGTAGAAGCTTCAGTTATTTATCACAGGTTTGTTTCTTTCCCCGAAGTTGAACCAGAAGATTGACAGCCTGACGAGGACCCTTGCCAAAAAGGGCCGAAATATCGCTGATGAAGAATCGTAGCTGACGTACCCGTTGTAAACATTGTTTGAATAAATGTTTCAAAGTCAGCTTGGGCTCAAAGAATATTTATCTTCGTTTTCTTCTTCGAAAAAGGTTGAACAGTGACGAGATATCCCAACCCTTTGAACGCCGTAACCTAGCCGGAAAAGCGTGTAACGTTAAAAGGAGCAATATTTTAATTTGATTTAATTATTTATTTTAATTTTAATTTAATCTAATTAATTTTAATTTAATTTAATTAATTTTAATTTAATTGAATTTAATTAAATTAAATTAAACATAGCTTCATAAACTTGACAAAGTATGGCTGTATTTTGGCTGACTTTTTCTTAAATTGTTATTTGCGTTCAATACCGTGCATAGATATTTGTTAAGATCGGAGTTCGTCATATTTTATTTTTAATTTTAATTTTAATTTAATTTCGAATAAATGCGGCACAACATTTCATGCGCGAGCAAATTAATCGGCACTTGTCACTAACCTACAACTAAAACATATATCCAATTGTCATAGAATGAATACAGTAATTCCTCAGTGTCATGCTTGAAGAGCCGGAGGGCCGTTGCAGCACAAATAGTAAACATAACGGCTTAAATTTATCACATGTGAATTTTCCTTATTCCAGAAACCTGGCTCTGTACCCTATTGCCAACCTTATGAAGTGTCCGAGATTGTATCGACAGCCAAGGGCCATATAAAAAAGATTAAAAAATTAGTACATCCAAGCCAAACAAAGCAACCTGATAATTTAACGATACTTATATACCCACTACTCTAACATACTTTCACTAGACAGGGAGCTGCGTAACTTTCCCACCAAAAATTATCTTGGAGAAAGCTGTTGGCGGACATTTATGTCAGAAACGGCGTACGCGCGTCTGTCGCCCTCTCATGGGCTTATTCGTCTGTTTGACTCCTAATTAGATTTTGTTTGTATGTGTTGTGTTTTCCTAATTGTTTTCATATTTTCTTTTGTACTCCACTGTTTTCGTCTTGTAAGATATGTGGGTTAAAAATAAATTATTATTATTATATTATTATTAAAGCGTTCGGGGAAGTGTGCTCTGCTTTACAAATTCGGCACGGCCGAAATTTTTTTCATTTAGTTCGTAAAATTTAGTTCGTTTCTTAAAAATTTAGTTCGTTTCTAGTTTATTTTATCAAAACGCATCCAACCAAATCCTCAAAGAACAACCACATTCACTCTTAAAGCACAACTCTTACTAGAAACGTTCTTTTCACTATGAAACGGATCAGAAAAAACGTTTCGCGAAAAAAACATTTCTTTCCATCTGAATTTAGCGATTGTCTTGTTAGCGCTTGTCTATTCTATCCATCCTTGCTGCTCTCCGACGCGGCTGCTGGGCGCAAAAGGTTTGAAAACTGAACGCGCCGTGGTTAAAAATTAGGAAAACTAAGCAAATAAAAGAAGTCAAAAACAGAAGATTCTTATATCCTTGTGTGTGAAAGAGTTGTCAGCGTACGTTGCGTTGCATAACGGGCAAAACTCGGCACGGATGGGAAAACCCTAAAAATTTGCAGACACAAAATGGAACAATGGAGAAAGGTGGGGATTTTAGAAGCTTATAATACCTCAAGGGAGCTAGGTATAAAAAGCAAGAGGGGTCCTTTAAGAAGCCTCATGGCCTGTCTAGAGTGACCTTTTTCACCTTTCATTAATAACATTTTCTAAATAAGTAGGTACGTAATTTCGTACGTGATTTTCACTTCGAATAGTGAAATTTGGGCAATAGTCGTTTTTGCAGAACAACCGTGTATCAGATACCACGGTAACTGCAGAAACGACTAATTGCAGATTCAGTTACCGTGGTAACAGATACCATGGTATCTGCAAAAACGCAACTATTGCACAGACTGCTTGACGAAGGAACACTGAACTACATAATTACGAAACTCGTGATGTTCCGGCTAGAATACCGAAGATGGTTCCCAGCACAAGGGGGTATCGGGCCGGACACATAAATCCATAACTGGAGACATTTACTGGGCCACCAGACCTTCAATTCTACGAGTGGGGCGGTTGAAACCCGCTCCAGTTACATGGGAATTGGCCGGAGACATTTAGAAGGTGAAGATAGTTTAAAGGCGAAAACAGACCCTGAATTACCGTTGCATACTTTTTCCTTTTGGGCTCTTTTTCACTTTGGGTTGACCGCCACCTTTTTTTAAAGTACCTGTTTTCCTTTTCACTGTTTTCACACGCACAATGAAGTGGTCTGCAAACCACTGAAGTCTCCCTTTTTACAAAATCATTATGAACCACTTTGTTAAAATTTTTAGCTTTTCAGCGATAGCCGAGATTTTCACGGGTTAAATTGAGTCCAAGCTGACTGGGAAACATATAGACAGATAGATTTATTAATTGCTAAGCAGCCCGAGGGCCATGGCAACAAGAAATCACAAAAAATATCACATACCAGAAGAAAACTCACAAAACAAAATAAAAACACAAAAAAGAGAAAAAGCTCCTCCTTAATCTTAATCTTTCTCTTATCTAATAACCATTTTCAGTGTTTCTTTGTTATTTCCCTAATCCAAAAATCTGCTTCTATGTTCCATTGCTGTCCTCAGGAATCGCCCCAATCTCTTAACCGTAGTAAAACATTCATTCCTAACAACTCTAATTAACCATTCTTCATCAGACTCACTCACACCGTACTGTTCTTTCCTCCATCCACTCAGCTCCATGCACTCGCAAACCATGTGAACCAAACTGTCATTCTCGCATCCACACATCGGACAGAAGTAAGGACCCGATTTCTGCCTAAAATTACCAATATAACGTCTTCTAGCACCAATTGGCAGGGTGTCCGCCAACATTTCAATAATTATTATTAATTCCTCCCGCTTAAGACCCGCTTTAAACATTATACTCTCACCCCATGTCTCTCTTACCGTGGCATAAAGGCTCAGGGATTCGGATTGATCCTTTTGGACGTGCCAAACCTGTATTTCCTGGCTCTTAAGTATTTCCTGTACTAGCTTGCTAACTCCTTCCTCATTTCCTACTCCATTATTCCACATTTCACCAATTCCACAATCATCCAATATCTTTTTTACCAAATAAGGCCACGAATTAGACGAATCATCTTTCAACGCTTCTAACAATGCATAAAACGAGGAAAGGAACCTTCTTCAAAGTTGTCCGTGAAGTTCGATAGACTGACGAGGACCCTTGCCAAGAAGGGCCTAAATATCGCTGCCAAAGCATCGTAGCTGACGTAACTGTTTGATGCATTGTTTGAATATATTTGACGGGTTGCCAGTCCAACTGTTTGTTTGTCTTGAGGCGTCCAAGGAGACAAGTTCTCTGTCTTAGATTACTACGATTTTGCTATGATTTCTCAGCTTTTAACCATGGTGCACATTTGTTTGACTTTTTCGCGGGAAAAACCAAGTATTTTCAAAAGAAATAGAAAACCGTGATTTTCGGGTTTTTTTTCTTGATCAGCTAGTTATCCCTCTAAGATGGTGTCCGAGGGATAAATATAGTTTCGGATATTTCGGTTGTACTTCCGGCAAACCGCCCTCAGCGAAAAAAACAAAACTAAATCCAACAGAAAAACGATGCGGAACCAACAAACCATAAAACGACATGTAACTAAATCCCAGAAGAACGATGCGGATTGAACGACATACAAATACAGGTAAAATAACGAATATTAAAATGTGCGTGTTAAAAATGTATATGTACAAATCTGTATCTTTGCGTTTGAAATCCAAGTAGTATTGTTCGTAGTATGTTTGTTGTATTGTTTGTATTTTTGCGCGAAGCACGGCCAGAGTAGGCAAGCGCTAACGAAAGGACCCGTTACTTCACGATATAAGTGGAAGTATCTCCGAAAATTGTATTTCCCAGCCATTTTTATTGTGAAAAAGCCATTTCTAGTGCTTCAACGTGTTTTAACGTTAGTTGCGTTTTTGCAGATACCATGGTATCTGTTACCACCGTAACTGAATCTGCAATTAGTCATTTTTGCAGCGTGGTATCTGATATACGGTTGCTCTGCAAAAACGACAATTGCCGAAATTGCGTTTATCGAAGTCATCCCAAAAGAAAAACAGATATTCAGTCACATCACTAAGTGCCAAACTTCTTTCCCACCCATTTGACTAGAATTGATGAAAGGGAGATGACTTTTTCAGATACCGCGACCAGTTACCACAGTCAGACCGTGGTATCTGAATATCTGATACCACGATAACTGGCGAGATACCCCGATAACTGCAAAAACACCTTTTGACCGTGGTATCAGATACCACGATAACTGCGAAACCGACTTTAGACCGTGGTATCAGATACCATGGTATCTCCAAAAACGCAACTGTTGATACTACAATTAAAGGAGATTGTGACATCGTTAAAGGACCCGTTGTACCTATAATGAAAAAACCTATAATGTACCTATAATGGAAAAACGTTGCACGGGCGTGCAACGTTTTTCCGTAATTTGCTCTATCTATTCTTAAACCCGGAGATCCGAAATTAATATGGTATACTCGGACCACCCTAACGGCAACTTAATGATTTCACACTTACCAAACTTCGCTATTTTTGATACGTAACATGCAGGAGCCCGATGATTGTTTGGGAGAAGCTCGTTCACAACAAGACCAAAGGTTTCGATTTATCGCAAAAATCTAACATTTGATTCATACAATTCGGTCATGTCTTCGCCATTCAGTGTTCGTCAGATTCCTTGAATCTTTTTACTTATAATAAAGTTCAAAAATGGATTCAACAGGTCTCCTTGCCCCGATACCGAATCTCTAATCGATTTCAGAAACAACTTTGAGCTTCAACCAAATTTCCAGTTTAAGCCGAATTCGTGATGAACCATTTGTCCAGCAAGAAAACTAAGTTCAGATATGGATTCAGCATCTTATTAGCTTATAAAACATACATGTTTTTACCGTAAATTCGAAACGCCTCTTATGCTTCTAAAGATAGGACTAAAGGACCCATATGCGACCTTGACCTGTACTTTACCAGTGAATCTTCATTGAACAATATCCTCGCTTGAACATTATATATCAACCCCTTCGACCTTCGATTACACTAGATCTCTCGTCACACAGAATAAACAAATGCATGTCGGCATCCGCGTGCAGAGCTATACTAGTTTGGGAATAAAGAGGTATGGACTGCTAGAGCCGAAAATTGGTCGACAAATTACAATCAATCAATCAATCACGTTTAATCCAAATAGCTAAAAGCTAGATGTGGAATACAAATTTACGAAATACAGAAAATTACTGTCCGGTTTTTGCCAGATAACGGGTGAACTACTTGTCCGGCAAGAGAAATAACTTTCATATTCGGATTCAGCATGTCTCCTTACCCCTAAATCAACTATCTCAATAGCTTTTAAAAAATATTTTTGTCTGCCCCTTAGTTTGAAACCCCCACCCCCACCCCTAAATGTAGGGCTACAGAGCCCATCTACGAACTTGACCTTACCCTTGACCCAAAGAATCCGCACACCAAGTTTCATCAAAATATCTCATTCCCTTCGAGAGTTATCGTGCTCACAGACAGACGGACAACTTGTGCGATGTCATAGGTATCCCTCCACTTACGTTTTGCGATCCCAGAACCGCTTATCTGAATTTTTCCACGTCTTTGCTAGAAGTCAGTCGGCCAGGAGAGAAAGGCTTAAAACCTCAACAGCCGTGGATAATTTGTTAAAGGACCCCTCTTGCTTATTTTGCCTTTTACAATATACTTAGCTCCCATGTGGAATTATAAGCTTCTAAAATCCCCACCTTTCTCCATTGTTTTTCCTTTCTCCAACTCTTTCACACATAAGGATGTGATAATCTTCTGTTTATTACTTCTTTTATTTGCTTACTTTTCCCATTTTCTAACGAAGGCACGTTCAGTTTCAAATCTTTTGCGCCCAACCGCCGCGTCGGATTCCCGGAGAGCAGGAAGGCTGGATACAATCGACAAGCGCTAACAAGAGAACCGCTAGTTTCAGGTGGAAAGTAATGGTATTTTCGTAAACGTTTTTTCTGATCCATTTTATAAGGAAAAGATCATTTCTAGTAAGAGTTCTGCTTTAAAAGCAGACCTGGCTTGGAAGAATCCAATTATTCTAGAATAGTGGAACACAAAAAGAAACTAGTGCGAGGTATGCTTTAAAAACATGTTCATGATTCACAGTGTGAATCTGTGGCAAGCTGGAACATGTCACATATTGCTTTATTGGGATAATGTAATGAGACACCAAATGTGGAGCGCTTCGATACGCTTTAAAAGACATGCAATCTGATAAGCCGTACAAATTTATTCTTTTGTTCCGCTTGTCGATTTTTTGGGTGTACGTGCGCCACAAACAACAATGGCTGAATTTGAAATTGGTTGACCGGAAGTCATAATAAGAAACTGAAATCATTTGATTTTTAAATAGATGCAGTTTGAAACGTACGTTCGGCTAGATTAGTCAAGAAGCCTACGCTTTTTGCTGTCGAAGGGTCGAGAACATGACCTAAAATCATGTATTTCGTGTGTTGAACCGGTCCATTGGTGGGCGGGTGCCTTATGGTTTAATATGATATAATACTTATTGTTAAAGTTTAACTGAAAAGGCAGCTTATTTTTACATCTGATAGAATATAATAGAATAGAATGTATTGCACAAAAAAGGGCGCAGGCCATGGCAGCAAAAAAAAAACTATAAATAAATCCACTAACTTATAGATTTAACACACTGCTCCTATTTGATAGTGCTAAACCGATACGTCAGCTGAATTTTATTCAAATCCACATCGTTTATTGACAAACCAACTTCATAGCTTTCTTCGTCAGAAAAGTGTTATGACCAATTAAGTTTACACTATTTCGTGCCTAGATCTCCAACAACACCTTCAATCGTAAAAATACTAACGGGAACGAAAGAAACATAACATATAACATCCCAAAGTGTTATCTGTTGAAACCGCGCATCCTGCTGTTGTCGTTATATAACTTCTGACAGTGTAGTATTTTTACCTATTGAAGGTGTTGTTGGAGATCTGGGCACGAAATAGTATAGACTTAATTGGTCATAACACTTTTTTTCTAAGTGAAAAGGTGTTATTCTTGAAAGTGTTATGCGCAATCTGTTATGAAACTTCAGACAGTGTACGCTCGTCATATATTACACTAATTATTCACTTTGTTAAAAATCTGTGTTGATTAGATGTTCGATATAGGGGAAAGAAGAAACGCTGAGTTCGTTTTTTAGCTTTCTTTTTTTTGCCGGTCAAGTAGTTCCGGAATTGGGCCAAAACCGGGAAATTGGCAGAAGTAAGGCAGGAAGTTTTCGTTCAAAACAGATATGACTTGTAGGGGTAAACACACATGGTGAATCCATATCTGAACTTGGTTTAGCCATATTGAGCTATATTTTGGCCCTTCTTGGCAAGGGTCCTCTTCAGGCTCAAACCGCTCAAGTAGGAAGTACGAACTTGTAGGAAAGCTTGGTCACAAGAGAACGGTGGGCAAAAGCGAAATATAACGGGAGGCAGAGATTGTTTGCGCTTGCCGTAGTTTGCCCTCAAGAAGAACAAGCGTATCGTCGCTTTCTATCGTGGGAGAAAGGATTTTGCGCCGTTAGCGCCAAAGGGAAGCATTTGTAACAAGACCAAAGGTTTCGATGGGATTACAACAATCCAATATTTGATCCAGACAATTGGGTCTTGTCTTCGCCAGATCCAGTCTTCGCCAGGCTAATCATCTGAGAAAACCAAGTTCTGATATACCTCTATAAGCCATATCTATTTTGACGACACTGACCGAAACTTCCTGTTTTACTTCTGCCAAATTTCCGGTTTCGGCCGAATTCCAAGCGAACTAAAACAGAAAACTGTTTCTGGTTTATTGGTCACGGTACAGGTCCCTTGTGTAAAGTGCCATCTACGTATTATTAACAATCATGGTCCCGTGAATGGCTAATTTGTTTCTTTTTAGACTGTCATCCCGAAGCGAACTGTGGATGTCGAGAAAACTCAGAGCATCAGGGACATCATTGACATTCACAAACAGAAACAGGAAGACGAAACGGGTATTGATAACAAGGATGTCGTGTCGTCACCTCGACCCAGAAGAAAGCTTAGGGACACGTTTCTTGACGCTGCGCCTGCCAGTAAGTATATGTTTCAAAGAGTAGTTCTTATCAGGGGCGGGGAGGGGGGGGGACGCCCCCCCTCCAATGTTGTCGACCAGTCGGTAAAAATAACCGAGTCGGCGCGAAATCAGTCGATTTTTCGTCAAAACAGTCGTTTTTTTCTGAAAGTCAGTCGATTTTTTCGAAACTGTCGTTTTTTTTCTTGAAAACAGCCGTTTTTTCTTGAAAACAGTCGGTAAAAGTTAAAAGCCAGTCGGTAAATTCCTTGCCCCCCCCCCCAAAAAAAAACCATTTTGGCTAGTAACTCCTCTGGTTCTTATTATAAGTAGAATAGTTCAGTGAATTCAGCTAAATGACACAAAAATAAGTTTGCTTTTCAGTTAAACTTTAAACTAGGCTTTATCAAGATAACATCAATGGCGAGAAGAGAATTCGAGTGTTGGTCGGGTTCGTGAAACAGGAAGGGTAGATTTAAAGATACCCGATGAAAAATTTGTAGCCTGCGTAGTTGTATGGTAGTTGTACGAAAAAGTTGCATGTAATACTATGTAATAGCAAAGAATACTATCATTTAATGTTCCTCAGACTGGTCCAGTATTCATCAAACTATTACTTTCAACAGATCGGAACAAAACACTAATATAAGTATATCTGGCCTTAAGGTACATACTATAAACCTTTTACCAAGAGGTAAACCATCCCCTCTCATACCCATAATTAACTTCGGTGTTTTCCCCGTCAAAATTAAAATCTTTCGTTTTCATTGGTTTTCTTCACGAGGCCCCGCCATTTGGGCACGGTAAAAGTCCGGTCTTACCTATGTTACTGACTCATTCTTAAAGTTGAACCCGTTAACCGAAAACGACTCAGATAGAACAATCTAGTTACACATCGCTTATTCACTTAAAGAGGCTTGAATGACCTGATGAAATGCGTGACTTCGTTGCTCCGCTATTCACGAATAATCGATTTTCAAATAGTAGAATTTCCCTGTCGGATTTTTGGTACCTCTATGCGCTTGTAGCTGTATTGTATGCTTGACGAAAACGATTTGCGAAAAATAGTGTTTACGCATTGAGCTACCTCCCGCGAGCTGATCATTGGCCACTGAAAAGCCGCGTTTGTATTGAGATTCAGATTTTCGGCGTCATAGTAGAATTTTGCGTTGTGAGGACGGCCTCACAAATATAGTCTGAACGTCGTACTAGATCAAATAGTGAAAAATAAAAAAAAATCCCTTAACAAAATCCAAATAATGCACCGTATTCAGTTATATGATACAAAAATAAGTTGGCTTTTCACTTAAAGCACAATGGGCACCAACTGTGCTCTAATTTTTAAAATGCTTCACACACACACATTTCTGACTTCCATTAGAGAGCGCTTCAAAAATAAGCCGTTTTCTTGTTATCGCTTGTCATTACCTCTTCTATGTCTCGGTGGAGATGATTTCAGAGCGTGGTATTACAAGGCGCGGAAATTCAAAAACTCCCGGCCATGTACGAAAATCAGTAATTTCGATGAGCTGAGTGATGAGAGTGCCATGGTTGCTAAATAAACCGTCTTTATAGCTGTCACATTGCTCTAGTGTTATCTGATGAAACTTCTGTTGGTTGTAGTATCGAAGAAAAGGTTTGTTTTCTGGATGTAAAGTTACAATACTGCCAAAAATGTACAATTATAACCGACTTACTTGCTGCTGGTTCCGGAGCTTACAAGGAATTCTCAGTTAACACCGTTAATATGAATATTTGTCAACAAACAAATGATCCGGAGTATATAATAACAACGAATGGATAAGAAAAAAGAAACTCCGCTTATATTTGTCGAAGCTAGTAAATCGGAGTATGGCAGTCAGCAAAAACGCCGTAACGATATATTAGCGAAAATAGGTTGTCTAGGAATCTGCTGATTTCTGATGCAACATTGTATTCCAGGGGGTGGTAATGCGGCATCATGATTGGACGATCTGCCCATTGAACTTTAAACTTTAAGTGCCTAACCGTTGCATCCATTCTGACTTCCGAGGTTTTGAAATTTTTATGCGATGATTTTGATTTGGAGTGAGGGGGGATGCCGGGAGGGAGTGGTTAATGTTGTGACGAGAGAAGCTTATCAGGGAAACGTGAAAGAAATCACTCTACAACAGACCAAGAGGCTTCTTAATACTCCTTGAGCCCAAGTAAGTAAGTAAGTAATTTATATATGACCCGCTATTTTGGAAAAGATGAGTACACGAAGAAAATAAATAAAACATATAAACACACAGAAAAAGACACTTAATAATTTTCAATCTTCGGCCAGGAAGCAGTGGATAACGTCGTGCGCTGGTTGGGCCCTGTTGTCCATGATTTTTGAAAGCGATAACTGGGAAACATGTATTAAACAATGCATAAAACGGATACGTCAGCTAGGATGCTTTGGCATTGCAGGTTCATTCCTTCCCCAGTGTTGACCCTGAAGTTAGACAACCTGACGAGGACCCTTGCCAAGAAGGGCTGAATTATCTGCTGCCAAAGTATCGTAACTGAACCGTTTTATGCATTGTTTTAATATAAGAGGCTTGTTTAAGAGGTTATGTAAATTAAATAAATTAGAATTGAATGGACTGTTTGTCCACCCCAACGGTTAACATAAATTAAATAAATTAGAATTTAATTGACTGTTTGTCCACCCTAACGGTAATACACCGATTCTTGTATTTGTCATGTTTCGCTCTGTTAGAGGAGGACTAGGCTCCCCGCGCATTGGTCAGGAATAACTAAACTACCAGCACTACTATCGGTGCTGCTTCTATCTACTATCTGAAAGTGCTCCTATAATGATTTGCGTCGGCAAAATTGATTTTTTCTTCCAACTAATAACTGCAAAATTAGTAATTAAAATCTAGACTACACTGTCAGAAGTTTCATAACAGATAACACGAGGATACGCGGTTTCAACAGATAATGCGTAACAGATAACACTTCTGATGTTTTCTGTTCTGTTTCAAAATGTTATGTACAATAAGCGTTGCCATCAGGAAGAACCGAAAAACCGCCAAAAAGTATCTGATGAGTTTTCCGACATCATGACGATATGGAATAAAGTCAATAGATGCTTTTTTGGCTCTTCCTAACAAAGCTTGTTATGCATAACATTTCATGCATAACGTTTTCAAACACAACAGATAACATCCCAAGTGTTCTCTGTTACGCATTATCTGTTGAAACCGCACATCCTCGTGTTATCTGTTATGAAACTTCTGACAGTGTACTAATGCTGCTACTGACAGTGCTACTATCGAACGTCTGAAAGTGATTCTGTTATTGTTTGCATCGGCATAATTAATCGTTGTTTTAGACCCAGCTGCTGCCACAACGCCCGTTAAACGTCCCGGCATCTTAAAGAAGCCGAAGGAGAGCCAGACGCCCCTCTCTGAACCTGTCGTTGAGCCTTCGTCTCAGCCAGACCCATATGCCAATCTGGAAAGAGTCGAAATCTGCAACCGGAATTCACCGGCCGAAAAACGAGTCAGTATTGATAACACAGTCTTAGTCAACGGCCTATCGAATTCGAATATTCCCGAAGACGCCGCCCCTTGGCGCCGGAGGTCCGTAAACTCCTCCCCCTCCCGCGCAGACCAGGTTGAGCCGTCGAACGTTGTCACCTCAAGCTTTGAGCTGACCTCTGAGGAATCACAAACCTTTGAGCTGCCATCTTGGCGCACCAGGAGGGAGCCGGATTCCGACCGGAAATCAGAACCGGAAAGGAAACCAAGCCGTGATCGAAGGGAACAAATTGAGCCCGTCAGCGTACCAGATTGGAGGAGAAGGACTGTGCCAGAGGAACCAGTTTCTAAGGCTAGTGAACCATCTTGGAGGAGCGTTCCGGAAGCAGAACCAGTTGCTAAAGCTAGCGATCCTGCATGGAGGAAATCTGTTCAGCCAGAAGAACCAGTTAAAACCAGGCTGTCCAGGGTTGAGGCTGCACCAGAATCGTCACCGTCCTGGCGCTCTAGAGCAGCTAGTCGGACCGAAGTGGAGAAACCAGTCTTTGAAACCAAACTACCCGAGCAACCAGTCAGTGAAAATGAACCAGCCTGGAGAAAGCAGTCGGCAGAACGGCAACCAGTTTACGAAGAACTGAAGAGGGCGACCGTTGAACCAACCGTAACTGTCCGAACTGGATACGCGCCGCCTCCGACCGTGGAGTCAAGGGTCACTAGCACCAGCCGCTATAGTCGTGAGGAAACAAGGAAGTACTCGACTGGATTGGAGCAGAGGCCTGAGCATCTTAGAAACCTCACCGCTAGTCCTGAGTTAAGGAACGTAACGATTGAGCCAGCGGTAACGCTCCGGACGGCCGTTACTCCGTCGCTGAACGTTGAGTCAGCAGTCACTAGTAGTAGTCGCTACAGCCGTGATGAAGCAAGGAAGTACTCGACTGGATTTGAGCAGCAACCTGAGCATCTGAGAAGTGTCGTTCCGAATTCACAGGTATGTACGAGTACAGTATTTATAGTTTAACTGAAAAGCCAACTTATCTTTGTGTCATTTAAATGAATACACTGAATAATTTGGATTCTGCTAAGAGATTTTTTTTATTTTCCACTATCTTCTCTAGTTATGACGTTCATAATATCTGCGGCCGTCCCCACAGCGTAAATTCTACTATGACGCGGGAAATTTTAATCTCAACACAAACGCGGCTTTTCATTGGGCAGTCATGATCTTGATGAAGACTGCTTAGTGCCCTGAACAAAAAAAAATCATAAATGTTTCTGATAAGGCATACAACACAGATAAAACGCATACAGGTACCACAAATCACACGGAAATTCCACTTTTTGAAAACCGATTATTCGTGAATAGCGGAATAACGAAGTAACGCATTTTCAGCGGGTCTTCAAACCAATTTAAGTCAATAAGGGATGGGTAACTAGATTTTCCTATCCCAGCCCTTTTCAGTTAAACTTTAAGGTTTAACCGAAAAGTGCTGTGATAAGACAATCTAGTTACCCATCACTTATTCACTTAAGGTGCGTTTTTTTGGATGTAGTTTCGGTGTAGTTTCACTGTTGCACCTTTAAATAGGCTTGAGACCCGATGAAAATGTGTTACTTCGTTGCTCCACTATCCACGAATAATCGATTTTCATATAGTGGACTTTCCTTCTCGGATTGTAGTACCTCTATGCGCTTTTATATTGTATGCTTGACGAAAACGGTTTACGAACTACAGAAACAAAATGACAATTGAAATCGATTTAGAGACACGCGAAAGTAACGATTAAGTGATTAGCTTTCATCCATATATGTTTGAGCCAAAGTACTCACCGACCTCATCAGTGGCCATTGAAAAGCCGCGTTTGTGTTGAGATTCAAATTTTCCGCGTCGTAGTTGAACTTTACGTTGTTGGGACGGCCGTAGAGATTCTGAACGTCACTATTAGGGCATATTGTGAAAAATAAAAAAACAACTGCTTAACACATTCCAAGTAATTCAGTGTGTTCAGTTAAACTTTAAAGGGGATAGGGAGGAATAGGTAGCCAAGACGGACTACGCCGGTATCCGTCCGACTCCTTGGATCTAGACCGGTCTTGGCTTTCTAAGATGTCCATTTGTGGGAAAGGGAGCTAAGGAAAAAAAAATATTTAGACCTTTGATATATTGCCATTGTTTCTCGAACAGTCACAAGAATCCCCACCGCTGATACTTTTTTTGTGATTTTAGTTGCCATGGCCCGCGGGCTGCTTAGCAATTAATAAATCTATCTATCTATAGCCAGTGCTAACAGTGATCAGAACAAACGCACGAAAAGGTAAATTCTATATTTCATCTTGTGAACCAGCCTTGCAAGTGCCATACGAGCTTCCAGCTCTTGTTCATTTTACTATTCAGAATCTCCAAAGGATTCTTCACTTTTGAAATTAGAAGTTAGGAAAGAGTTACTCATAGAAAAAGGGAAAAAAGAAGGAATTTAGAGAATGTATAATAAGTAACTTTTAGTGCAGAAAGTTCAGAAGGACGAAAAGAAGAGGAGAAAATAGACGAAAAACGAATGTGAGGAAGTGCAGCATCAGTATAACTATACTTGTCAGAAGTTTCATAAAAGATAACACCAGGATGCGCGGTTTCAACAGATAATGCGTAACAGATAACACTCCGGATGTTATCTGTTGTGTTTGAAAACGTTATGAACAAAATGTTATCCATAAAAAGCTTTGTTAGGAAGAGCCAAAAAAGTATCTACTAACTTTATTCCTTGTCGTCATGATGTCGGAAAACTCAGCAGATACTTTTTGGCGATTTTTCGGTTCTTCCTGATGGTACCCCTTATTATGCATAACATTTTGAAACACAACTGATAACATCCGAAGTGTTATCTGTTACGCATTATCTGTTGAAAGCGCGCATCCTCATGTTATCTGTTATGAAAATTCTGACATTGTAAAATATAATATATTATAATAATAAAAAAATTGTTGTGCAGTAACCCTGATTTCTCAGTCAAATCTAAGGAGTCAACGCCTCGCAAACGTGATCAATGACCAGCTTCCATGACGCGTATGTGAGAAGACATATCAGTTTGGAAAACTCAGTGTTGTAAAACTTCTTTGAAACTTCTAAGAAACCCTGCAAAGCGACTCAGCCAGTTGAAACTAACAGCATTGTCAGTTGACTCGCCTAACTTATCTATCAGTCTTATAAAGTTTATATAGTGTTTCGTTTTCTTTGTGTGTAACTCATTTTTCTTTCTTTCCATTACTCCGCTCTTTCATTTGTTGTATAGCAGGCCCCAATAAATTATTATTGATCTCATCCGAATATTCGCATCGAGGTCACAGACCGGACACTGTTTGAAATCGGCCTGACGGAATTCTTCTTCACAGGAATTCTCACGAGACTCTAGTCCGTCTTCGAATCCTCTCACCCCCGCAGAGCTCCGCCAAGCTTCCGTCGCGAAGACGGAACACCGGAATTCCGTCACTGAACGTTGGCAGCCAAAGACCCAGCCAATCACAAACGCCTATGCGGTCTCGCTGGAGCGGACATCCCGTCAGAACACCCCTTCGCGCCAGACTACCCCAGAGCGGACTACTGATAATACCTTTGCGTCGAAGTATACAGCCCCTCGTATGGCTGTATCGTCTGTGAAAGGATTGGCTCAGAAGTTCATGCAGACGGTAGAAGGTAAGGGCGTGACTGTATCTAATAAGCGCGAGGGGCTCCTCAGTCTTGGCACTAATGGTGTGCTCGATGGTAAAGAGGTTTGTGTATTCTTTAAGAGACCCGTCGCGTCTGGAATGCCAATGAAACCTAGTACCGTAATATTGCATTCATTATTCTTAACACCGGAAATTCAAATGTCAAATGTTGTTATATTCGAAGCGGGAGGGGCTGCTCAGTCTTGGTACTAATGGTGTGCTCGATGGTAAAGAGGTTCGTGTATTCTTTAAAAGACCTGTCGCGTCTGTAATGCCAATGAAACCTAGTACCGTAATATTGCATTCATTATTCTTAACACCGGAAACTCAAATGTCATCTGTTGTTACATTCGAAGCGTGAGGGGCTGCTCAGTCTTGGCACTAATGGTGATGTACGAGGGATATATATAATTTCGGATGTTTCCGTTGCATTTCTGGCAAACCGTCCTCGGCGAAAAAAAAACAACTAAATCATAAGATCCAACAGATTTGTATATATACACTTTTAACACGCACATTTTAATATTCGTTACTTTATTTATATTTGTATGTCGTTCAATCCGGATCATTCTTTTCGTTTTAGTTACATGTCGCTTTATATTTTGTTGGTTCCGCATCGTTTTTCTGTTGGTATTGTGTTGGATCTTATGATTTAGTTTGTTTGTTTTTTTGCTGAGGACTATATATACGGCCGGATGAAAAAAAAATTGTCGTATATGGATTCAGCATCTCTTCTTACCCAACATCGGACGTCTAATCAACTACAAATAGACTTTTGATTTTAAAAAATTTTCCGGTTTTGGCCGGATCCCGGGCGAACTACTTGTCCGGGTAGAAAATTATTTTCACATAAGTGTTCAGCATGTCTTCTTACCCCTAAATCGAACATCTAATCAACATCGAATAAAACTTTTACTTTTAACAGACTTCGCGGTTTAACCGGATTCCGGGCGAACTACTTGTCCGGCGGGGAAATTGTTTTCATAATCTGTTCAACATGTCTTCTTTCCCCTTTTATTGACTATTTCATTAGCTGTTTAAAAATAATTTATTTGCCCCTTAATCTGAACACCCCCCCCCCACCCCTAAATCTTGGGTTACGAACTCAGCCTTTCCCTTGACCCAAAGAATCCTCACACCAAGTTTCATCAAAATATCTCGTTCCCGTCGAGAGTTATCGTGCTCACAGACGGACGGATAGACGGACAACTTTTGCGATGTCATAGGTATCCCTCCACTTAACGTTTTTGGATCCCAAAAAGATGACGGAGTATGTGGATGACTACACTTTAGTCTTCACTTCATTGACGTCAAGTTGATATTTCCAGCGTTCAGCAATCATGAGTTTAGTTTTGGATCTGAATCATCGTTCTTTTGGGTCTGAATCATCGTAGTGTAGTTAGTATGCGAAGGTAGTTATACCGTCGTCTTTCCATCCGATTTACACAACTTCTGTGAATGAACGGTTGTCGGGTAGTTCTCCGACATTCGTAAATATGATGAATGTTTATTATAAAGAGACAAACAGACTAGGATTGAGCGAATGATTAAGTTCATTAAAGCACAACTCTTACTAGAAATGATATTTTCCGTATAAAATGTATCAGAAAAAACTTTTTCGAAAATACCATTACTTTCCACCTGAAACTAGCGATTCTTTTGTTAGCGCTTGTCGATTAGATCCAGCCTCACTGCTCTCCGACGCGGTGGCTGGGCGCAAAAGATTTGAAAACGGAACGTGCCTTGGGTAAAAAGTGGGAAAACTATATAAGCAAATAAAAGAAGTAATAAACAGAAGATTATCACATCCTTATGTGTGAAAGAGTTGTCAGCCGACAAACTTTTCGTTGGTGACGATATAACTCAGCAAGGCCGAAAAAGCGCTAAAAATCCGTAATTACGATACAAAACAATGGACAAAGGTTTGGATTTTAGAAGCTTATAATTCCGTATGTGAGCTAAGTATATTATAAAAGGCAGAATAAGCAAGAGGGGTCCTTTAAGCTTGCAACTCCCTGCCATTCGTGTCATAGCTCTTGCCTAGCTATGAACTAAGCACATACGATGAGAGGAGGGCGTATGGTAATTCGTATTGGCGTTCCCGTCACACTAGTTGGCCGTGTTGTTTTGGACGTTGTTGATGCATTGTTCAAAAAGGTGTTATAAGGTGTATTACGGCGTATGAGGTTTATTACAGATTCCTCTTTCCCTCGGAGCGCGCTGTAATAAGGAGAATAGACTCGCGTTCCATTTTCGCTTATGCAGGGCCAATCATATCGCTTGGTTGGTTCCGCCAGCGGGCCGAGGAAAGGAGTAGTAAATTTTGTGCATAAGTACTACTTTTTTCAAACGTACTAGACCAGCTCACTACTTTGAAAAAATTGTACTAAAAAGTGTACAGTTGTACTACAGGTGGCAACCCTGCCTGTGGGGGGTTCTGTGGTTTTGGGGCTTCGCCCTAGAGCGAATTGTAGGAAGGTTCAAGATTCGAGGTTTATTGCAAGGACAAAATCTATCACAGATACTAGACCGGCACTTCAAAGAAACTAACTTCTTAAGCCAGTGCTTGTCTTATCACTATGTAATAATATAAACAAAATAGCGTGTCCTAACTAATAATATAATCAATTGTTGTAATCTTATTTATTATAATAGTGTAAAAATCGCGATGGAAGCCTAATCAGTAGTATTGGTTTATAGCTGGCTGTTGACGGACGTCGAAGTCACTGGTTTCGGAAAAAATCGTGTCTAAAAAAGAAATTGTGTTAGGCTATTAAAACTTACAACGTGTGACAATGATAAGCCGCTCTTGAAGAAAACATCGTCGGCCCTTCCTTAAAGACCTAATCCAAACATTCTGTTTACCTTCTCTCCTTAATCGCATGCCACGGGTTTGTTTAGATTTGAACCCGATTGCCGAGTTGCTGTTTTGGCTCGAGAAAAAGCCCACGTACAACCTCTTCTTTTCTAGATGGCGGAATTTTCCAGGATTGATTAGCAAAGAATTATAAGACCTAACTGATAATGTTTGTATGTCTTCAGAGGTACCACACTGGTCTTGGTTTTATAATTTATTTGTATTTGTAATAAACAGTTGGAGCATTAGATGGAAATTATTATTTTTACCCTTGGCTCCCTACGTGACATAACAGCTGTCCGTGATAATCGGCTGAGATCTAGTCCAGACAGAGTTATTTCAAACCTAGGAAATTTGGTGGCTTTTTTTATTTGCTCACTGTTTTACAGTCTTTTTAGTGGTTTTGTACATTCATAGTGACAGATGGGATGGTTAGCATTGTGTGTGTGGTATGGTAGAAAGACCATTTTTTGTGGCCCGCGTTAAGTTAAGCACGGTCGAAGCCGTTGCAACCAAAATGTTCAACAATAAACACAACGTGATAAAGAACGAATAAACTCCGATAAATATACAAAATATCGATGGATTTTGATGTTTTATGCCCACGCCGTCACTAATCCCACCCTTCTCGACCTGAACCATAGCTAGGTTTGAGGGATTTTTAAAACCTATGTAGGTTCCAAGTTTTCCATATTTTAATGCAGAGCAACCATGCGGTTTAGGTCCTACTAGTTCTCAATGTTCGTCACCATCATCAGCTTTTAACTAATACTCCGCTCTTAACTGTATTCCATCATAAGAAAAGGTGTGAACCTCCCTGATGATGAGAGTTTTGCACTCAGGGTTGCCGCGGGTAGCACGAAAATTCTACTTTTGACACATTTTAGGAATTATTTCTTCAAGGGAACATGTTTTGTTTTGTTTTCGACTGCTTTTTGCTTAAAGAGCACAGTATTTGTTAGATAAATAGTGTTCTCCATAGTTAATTCTAGTAGTTTTGCACATGATTATTATCATATCGTCGCAACTCATTTGAATTAGTATTTTTCTCAAGAGAATAACCCTTTTTCTTTGATCTTTATTAGAAAGAAAAATTTCACCGATGCGGCAACCCTGTTTGCACAACTTAAATTTGAAAAATTAAAAACTCCTATTTTCTGTGTATTAACTCACGGATCTATTCTGATGCTGATAATAAGAGAAGGAAGTACAATCAGAAACAAGTTCGAGTGGAGCGCTAAACTGGTATAAGTCCAAGCGGTCCAATAGAAGTGGAGTTTCCACTAAATGTCCACCACTTTCGGCAATTTTCAGCCAATGAGAGCAAGCCGAGTCTGGATGACCACGGTTGCGACGGGCAGACGGTTGCCAGTGGAGTTCCAGCTAGAATCGTTGCTTCACAACCGGTTTAGGGGTCAGTCAGTTAGGTCCATTTACCTGGTTTGTTTACTTCTGCTGAAAAACCGGCGTTGTAGGGAATCGCTGATAGCGGCGTGTGAGGAGGAGGAGGGGGGAAGTATGCCTCCTGTTGTGGTTGGTTGTATGTCTGTTGTAGAGACTTGTCATATGTGTAGGATGAAGTAAGAGAGCCCACGGTGTGTGTGATGCTCTGGTGAGCCACAAAGGAACCTGTAGTGTTACATAGAGTTATTGGTGTTTCGGATGGATAAATGACGGTCTTTCGGGATTAGGTCTAGGCATTGACTTTGATCCTGAAATGGCACTCCTTATCGTCACCATGTTTGAATTTCACTTTCGGGTCATTCAAACTACAGTACATATAATACTTAAAATAGGGAAGGGGGTGTCAAAATAAATAAAGTGTGCTAAGATTCAGTTGATTCATTTGTTTTGATCGCTTTCTATTTCGACATGGGCGAATTTTCTGCCGGTATCTGTGGCCGGCGTATTTTGTTGCGCTGGAGTCTGGAAGAGTGCGGGCTCCAGACTGATATGATTGCTTTGTTGACTGAAACAGTGACGTTACGTACAACCTGTCTTCTAGCTAGACTAGTTAGACCCAGCTGTAGAGGGGGTACCTAGACAAGTGGCGGCAAAGCACGGAAGGCGTTGTGTAACTTATTTGCACTCCCTGCAGAAAGCAGCGAAGTAGACCTCTGCGTCTACTCCACAAGCTAGCCGGCACTGGTTTGCATGTAAATATTTACTTCTGATATGATTCCTATGATTGTGTGAATGAAGATGGTTCTATGATACAGAAAGTGGAATCCATACCTTGTTTTTGGTTGACTTCTTCCCCTTCGTCATCATCATCGTCTTCTTGTTCAGCTTTGTCGTCCAAGCTCTTCGCAAAGTGTTTCAGACTTTTGAGCTCGTCATTCAGGACTTCTAGTTCTTCTGCTACCTCTGCTGTTTGCTTCAGATTTCCTTCTTTGGGCTGCTCCTGATCCTCATCGTTCGAATACACGAAGACCTTCAGCCCGTTAGTCCAGTTGTTCCCGTCTTCATTTGAATCCTCAAGGCTTTCGTCTGAATCTTGGTTTGGCCCCAGGAGATACTCCGATTCGCCTTTCAGCGCTTCTTCTCTTTTCGTTCGATCTTCGTCGGAATCTTCGTTTAAGCCTAGAAGATCTTCTGGCTCGTATTTCATAGTTTCTTCCCTTTCTGCTTCATCGTTCCATGCAGTTAAGTAGTCGTAGACATCTGGGAATTCTTTGGATGGGATCAAGATTTTGTTAGACTCCACTATGGTTGACTCCGCGGTTGAGGTGGAACTAAGCTTGCTGGTCGTAAGTGGGTAAATGGTTGTGACTTTGTCAGATTCTGCTGTAGATAGCTCTGGAGTGGAGTTCAAAGTACGGCCGCTGGTCGTCACTGTTGTAGGATAAGTGGCTGTGACTTTGTCAGGTTTACTTGTAGATGGCTCTCTGGTCCAGTTGAAAGTAAGATCACTGGTCGCTAGTGTTATTGGGTAAGTGGTTGTGACTTTGTCAGATTCGGTTCTAGATGGCTTTGCGGTGGAGTTGAAAGCTAGGTCACTGGTCTTCGATGTGATTGTGACATTACCCAGTAGATTATTTTCGACGGGAGCAGCTATAAGAGTGAACTTTAGAGTGAAGCCATAATAACCCATGGTCGTTCGTTCACTACTTTTAGATATTCTACTACACCTTTGCGAGCATATTTATCGAAGCTCCTGAAAACAGTGCTTCGAACACCAGAAGACATGGTTGCGACCAGGGTTCCCACGGGGACAAAAGCTCTACTTTTTGGAAGTTAAAGTAACAACTTTTCTTCTAAAAAAGACGGTTTGTTCTGTTACGACTGCGTATTGTTAGTTCTAGGAGCAGTGCTCTCCGTACATTAATTTATTAATTTGCGCAAGTGTCAAATCGTACTTTTGTACTTCAAGGAGTAAATAAATAAATAAATATATTCTTTATTTCCATAATAGCACAACATAATATGGCTAGCAGAGGATCGTCATGACGTAACACATGTCAAAGCAATGACGTACAATATATACAGTATATGAAAATAATGAATAGGCCTACATAAGATAATACATGTCACACGACAAGAATTAAAATGGTAAATAATAAAATAAAATATCAAGAGTTAAAATGAGAAATAAAATAAGGTACGAATGATGATAAATATCGGTCAGACGAATTTACTAGGGGCGGGGTAATTTGAAGCCGATTTTTGTTTTCAGTTCTTAGTCTAGTGATGGGTCGATTGGGGTTGGGCGATTGGTAATCAGGTAGAATGGATCTGTGATTATCTGAAGATTGACATTTCAGTTTAAAATCCATGGTGAGCTTGTGTCTACGGCACGCTAAAGTGGGAAGACTAAGTTTTGTGAGGCTATCTTCATATGTGGAATAATCTTGCCCAAGGATAATCTTGCAAGCCCGCTTCTGTACCCCCTCTAGTTTCTCCGTCTGACTTTTGGTAAGGTCAGGATGCCAAACAGGACACGAGTATTCCGTTGCAGGGCGTACATACGTGCAATATAAGGATCTCATGAGTTTCGTTGGTATTCCAAATCTCCGGAGCATTGCAAGGGATTTCAGAAGTAGAGAAGATTTGTGTAGGATAGTGTCAACATGAGAATCCCATTTTAAATTCTTGTCAATCGTGATTCCAAGGAGTTTCACCTTTTCGCGGTAAGCCAAACCGACACTTTCTTGATGTGGTAATTCTCTCTTTAAAAAAGAAAACCTTATGATCACGCTCTTCGGGAGGCTGACTGACAGCTTTACCTCCGACAACTCATTTGTTAAAGTTTCGAAAATGTCAGTCAAACTTTGTTCAGACGAACTAGGAGGTACATTCCGCATCGACTCAGTACATTCCGTACTGAGAACCGATCTTTAGAAGCTCGAAAAATTGTGTCAGTGTCTAAAAACTGGTTGCGACTGCTACTTTTCTTCTTTTTTTATAGATACAAATAGTATTGAACACGATGAAAAATTTATCTCAAAATAGTAGCATGAAGCTGTACGAAAAAGTAGCATGCAGTACTAACTGATGCTACTACATGCCACTACATTCTACTGCATGCTACTATTAGCAAGACTGGGTGCTACTATAGCAAGACAGAATGCTAGATAGATAGTCCTTCAGCCCAAGCTGACTGCGAATCATATTTGATGGTGCAAAACGGATAAGTCAGCTACATTTTATTAGAGCTATATTTCGGCCCTTTTTGGCAAGGGTCCAAGAATGCTACTGGATACTACTGCTTAAGATTGGCCCAGTCTGAGGCACATTAAATGATAGTATTCTTTACTATTACTTATCAATACATGCAACTTTTTCGCACAACTATCATACAGCTACGCAGGCTACAAACTTTTCATCGGGAACCGAATAGACTGTTAGAAGAGGAAGAGGCAGAAGTCAGTTAAGCCACTATTTTCCGTCCTTCGTCGTGGATAAATGAAAAATTTAAACTTTTAAACCCGGGAGTCTTGCCGAGAAGCGGTATAAAATAGTGTCGTTCCATCGTGCATGGCACCCGCAGCGAGGTGCCGCCAGGATCGACTAAAAAGAGGCACGGCATGGCACTACATAGTGTAGGAGGCATGAGTACTAAAAAGAGGCACGAAAACTAATAGGGCCCTTTCAGGCTTCTGGGTGAGGGGCAGGAACAACGTTTTAACGTGACTTACTTTTAGGCTCTGGAGTTACGAACTCTCACGTACTTGTAATCTCTTTTTATTACTCGTGCCTCATGCGCCATGCCGTGCCTCTTTTTAGTCGATCCCGCTCAGCCTGCCTGACGTTTGAAGTAAAGAAACAGGAATTCGGCATAACTACTCTACCCTCGAGAATTCCACGCGGAAAGCTGTTTTTGGAAACAATCGTGAACTAACGGGAACTATCCCGAGATTTGGGTGTGGATGCCTAAAGCTCCGAACTACAATACTTACAATAAACCGCTAGGAATAGTCCTGAAGCCACCACTATCCACTTCATTCTGCTGACTAATAATATCGACTTCCGGAATCAAACAAATCTTATAAAGACAGGTGACTGATCTATTAAAACACCTTCAGAATATTAATCGTTTAGGAAATACCAGTAGCCATAGTTCTTTAGGATTTCGAAATTCTTTCTGCTACGTTTCGAGAATTTTGATTTTTTTTTTTTTTTCTGACTCACGTTGGGCGTTGACGTGGGTTTTCTGAAGACTTCCAATTTTTCAGTATTCATTTTGAACATCCATGTTCTATCTTTTGGGTGGTAACAGACATGTTAAAGGATCACTGCTTAAGCACTTTTGCTGGCATGAGCTTTGTATCCAGTTAATGCTCGAGGTCCCGCAAAAAGCAGTCAATCTGGTATTTTGCCAGCAACTACACTGTCAGAAGTTTCATAACAGATTGCGCATAACACTTTCAAGAATAACACCTTTTCACTTAGAAAAAAAGTGTTATGACCAATTAAGTTTATTCTATTTCGTGCCCAGATCTCCAACAAAACCTTCAATAGGTAAAAATACTACACTGTCATAAGGTGCATAACGACAACAGGAGGATGCGCGGTTTCAACAGTTAACACTTTGGGATGTTATATGTTATGTTTCTTCCGTTCTCGTTAGTATTTCTACCAATTGAAGGTGTTGTTGGAGATCTAGGCACGAAATAGTGTAAACTTAATTGGTCATAACACTTAATTTCTAAGTGAAAAGGTGTTACTCTTGAAAGTGTTCTGCGCAATCTGTTATGAAACTTCTGACAGTGTAAAAAGGTTCCATCCAGCTGTTGTGTGGTTTTCCATAAATACTGTAGAGCCTTGGCAATGTTGTTGGTCAAGGGGTTTCATCCACTCCTGAAGTCTCTTGTCTTCAATACCCTCTTCTGGCTGTTTAGTCTAGCCACCCGCTTTCTCCCATTCGTTGTGAAATTCCCAGTTTTGTGGTGAATGGGTTTTTCGCGGATGAATTGCTTTAGCAGACATGCAACTCAGAAATCCAGTCCCACCCGTCGAGAAAATTCTCAGAGTCTAAGTGTAAATGTATGTAATCGGTTTCAGTTGTTAGTCAGAGAGTTTCAGGTTGTAATTGTCGATTTTTTTTTCCTATGGAAGTATTATGTTTTCCTTTTGTTTTGTTTCGTTTTTCTTTTCGTTTTTGTACTCCGTCATTTTTTGGGATCCCAAAGCGTAAGTGGAGGGATACCTATGACATCGCAAAAGTTGTCGGTCTGTCTGTCTGTCCGTCTGTGAGCACGATCACTCTCGAAGGGAACGAGATATTTTGATCAAACTTGGTGTGAGGACTCTTTGGGTCAAGGGAGAGGTCGAGTTCGTAGATGGGCTCTGTAGCTCAAATTTAGGGGTGGGGGAGGGGTTTCAAATTTAGGTGCGAACAATTTTTTTTAAACAGCTATAATGAGAAAGTCGATATAGGGGTAAAAACACATGCTGAACATGAATATGAAAACCATTTTCCCGCCGGACATGTAGCTCGCCCGGAATCCGGCCAAAACCGGAAAGTTTGTTAAAAGTAAAAGTGTTGTATAAAGTTGATTAGATGTTCGATTTTGGGGTAAGACGACATGCTGAACATTTACAGGAAAATTATTCTCTTGTCAGACAAGTAGTTCGACCGTAATCCGTCCGAAACCGGAAATTTGTAAAAAGTAAAAGTTTTATTTGAAGTTGATTAGATGTTCGGTTTAGGGGTAAGAAGACATGAATCCAGTTTTGACAATCATTTTCTACATGGACATTTAGTTCGCCTGGAATCCGGCTGAAACCGGAATTTTTTTTTAAAAGTGAAAGTTTTATCTGAAGCTGATTAGATGTTCGATATGGTGATACGCTGAAGGTGATACGCTGAATTCGTTTTTGCCCTTTAGTTTTTGCCGAACAAGTAGTTCGCACGGAATCCGGTCGAAACCGGAGATTTGGCAGAAGTAAGGCAGAAAGGTTTGATCAGTTTTGTCAAATCAGATATGACGTATAGCCTAGGGTAAATACACACATGATGAATCCATATCTGAACTTGATTTTCTCAGATCATTAGCCATTGACCTTCTTCTGTTTCTAAATCTTATATTAAAAAATGTTCAAGGAGTCTGGCGAAGACTACCGGATATCTACCAGACCAAATTGTCCGGATCAGATATTAAATTTTTTGGATCCCACCGAAACCTTTGGTCTTGTTTTTTTTCGAAATGACGGGTGAAAATTAAAAAAAAACAGTCTGGTCTGACCGATCGACAGTTTTTTGTGGGAGTTGGTCTATGTTTCTCCGTATCTCTTGATTTGACTAAGTGTATTACTTACTCGCTCTTGTAGCGGGACGAATTGTCCCGTCTCCCAAACTACGACATATCGTCGCTACCACACATAAAGGGGTCAAGCGACATTGTTTTAAATGTTGAGGAGAAGAAAAAAATGTTTAAAAGTCGATTTTCAACAGATCTTGATGGTTTTCATACCGAATTCATTTGCAGCGGATAAAGGAAAAGAATATATTTTGTTTTTGTTTTTACCGAAATAGGCTACTGATGATTTTTATGTCGCTTAGCAATTTTCACCGTTCTCGTCAGATCTTTTGAGCAAACTAATGTATCTTGGGAACGGCTTGCCGTAGGGCTCTAAAGATTTGCATTAGATGCAGGAGCTGAGATCCATAGCCCTAGTATCAGTAACTCATTTTCACAAAAAATGTCTCTTGACCCCTTAGTGCGTGACAGCGACAATATGTAGCCTACACTATAAAACTTTAAGGCACTTCAGGTCCCAGCAGGGACCGACCCCTCCGGAAGCGTAGGCCAATAAACATAAGAATTGCACTTAAAGGACCCCTCGCACTATTTACTGCTCAACTTGCAGTATTTTAAAATATTTGAATACTTTAAAACTAGGCTGTGCTTTCAACAATAACCCAAGGTTTTGGCTGTTTTAAGCCTTTTCCGAGACCCGTTGAGTTACAGCGAAAACAGGGAAAAAATAACATAAGTGTTTTTTCTGATGGAAAAACTTCTCGCAGACAACCGTCGACATCGAAGGTAGCAAAACAAGGCAAGTGAGAAAATCAGTGTGGTTTTGTTAGAGGGGTTAGAACGTACCGTATGCAATTGGGGTGTCCGGATTTAGAAATATATGGAGTGATTACAGAAGTGGGTTGCGTTAGTATTACAGGTAAGACAGGTCCTTTAACAACTAAGTCGCTTAATATGACATTCATTTCAGATACCGGAAGTCCGCCCAAAGTGAATAAATCGTACCCAAAAGCAGGCCTAATCTTCCGATCATCGAGCTTCAAGAACAGCCAAGGACTTACGCCGCCAGAACAAGAAGGTACATAATTTCCTTCATTACTTAGAACAGCTCTAGATCACAAAAAATCAACGAAATGTGATATGTCAGGCCAATGTGGTTTACGACATTATCTACTTAGAACAGAACTGAGACCTCATACTGTTCCATTAATTTCCGTTTAAAAAACAAGCACCATCACCAATCGTTTTTTTTTTTCGATTTCCCTTTCACGGTTGTGTTCATGCTTCAGTTTCTAGGTAACTTAATCTTCACATATTGCCTTCTTACAATCAAGCTCCCTCGAAGAACTGTATGTATAATATGGTTTTTCTAAGCAGGGAGCAGTAAAATAGGGGGCTCTTCCTAAGTGAGCTTATACAATCTCCTTTCTGGGACATATTAACTCGGTCAGATAAAATAAAAATTAGAAGAGCTTATTTCAAATATGCAAAGTTCCTCACTCGGGTACCGCCTTGGACAAGGAACGGTAGACAGCGGGAGAGATACAGCTTGCCGGATCCTCTTGATGCTGCGTATAAACTTTTTTCTAAGATGTCAGAAATTCCTTCGAACCACCATTGGAAAGGTTTTCTGTTCTAGTTCTGGTTCTGTTGATGTTGTTCTTTCTTTTTATTTTTGGTTCACTATTAGGTTATTTTATTAGAAGTTAGTTTCGTGTTGTTTTTTGTATGGTGTTATGTCTTTCCGTATATTACTTTTTCCTCTTTTTTGTATTTATACTCCGTCTTTCTCTTTGTGAGTGTATGATGGGTCTAAATAAATTATTATTATCATTATTAATCTAAAATTGAAGATTTACTGAGCTTCGCTCCATTAGCTATTGAAATGTACGCTTTTGATGAAATTCAAACTCTCCGAGTTGGCTTTGACATGAAGAGCGTGTTCCATCCTACTTACCGTAGTTACCACGCATGACGTCACAAATTCTGCCTTTTTGAGCGTGTTCCACCCTCGTACCAATAGTAACTATTAGTTACTAAACCCGTTCCAGCCTCACGAAAAGTTACTACGCTGACCGTTCCAGCCTTGTCGAAATAGTAACCAATAGTAACTATTTGCTTACCACGCTCGGGAGCGTGGTAAGCGTAGTAACCACGAATCTCTGTCACGTGATTGGTCGGATTCACCCGTGATATGATATTTCGCTGGAAAATACAAAAATCGTTCCAGCCTTGACGACAAAAAGGCAGAATTTGCGACGTCATGCGTGGTAACTACGGTAAGTAGGATGGAACACGCTCTTTGTCGTCAAGGCTGGAACGATTTTTCTATTTTCCAGCTGAATATCATGCCACGGGTGAATCCGACCAGTCACGTGACAGAGATTCGTGGTTACTACGCTTATCGAGCGTGGTAAGCAAATAGTTACTATTAGCTACTATTTTGAGAAGGCTGGAACGGTCAGCGCAGTAACTTTTCGTGAGGTTGGAACGGATTTAGTAAATAATAGTTACTATTAGTACGAGGGTGGAACACGCTCGAACTTGTCTTGTCTGAGCGGTTCGTATTTTGAACGTCATTACTGAAGCCCAAGATGTAAAAAATGAAAATCACTTTGTAGAGTCACATAATTCAGTGTATTCAGATCCAAGCGATAAAATCAACCTGGCTTCTCAGTTGAACTTTAAGGATTACGGCAGAATCAGGCGCGAGGCTGAAGACGCAAAGGGACCAACTTCTTTGGGTTAGGCCTCTTGGACGGCTGATGCTCCAGTTAGGCCAAACTGATTACCCATTCTTTTTTACCTAATGTTTTTCTTCCGCATTCAACGTTCATGTTTTTTTTTAATATCTCCGTTTTCTTCTGTACCGTCCTTGTCGCATGCACAGTCACCGAATCATGGAGAAGTTTTTGTCTTGGACCCAACTGTAAAGCTAAAAGAAATAAGTGAACATCTTCTGCCACCATCCAACCGCCTTCCTGCCCATTGCCCAATGCGTCAGCTAATGCAGTAAATTTATTGTCCTTTTCGTGTTTTGTTGTGTATTTCTTGTTTTGCGTTTATTTATCTTTTGCTGTTGTTGTAGATTTTGTGTACCCTCTGTATTTCTTCACTGTCAGTAGTTTCATAATAGATAACACGAGGATGCGCGGTTTCAACAGATAATGCGTAACAGATAACACTTAAGCAAAACCTACATTTTCATGATCCCATGATCCCATGATCATTTTTTGCCTCAAACAAAAATGACCAAGTGCACAAAAATAAAAAAAATTACCAAACGATACATTCTCGTGATTTCCAAGGGTACATCGTCATTCTAATTTACCAAGCCTTGCAAGTGCCATATGAGCTTCCAGCTCTTGTTTTCTGTATGTACTATACAAATGCCTTATTACTAGGCTGCATGTAATAAATTCATTCATCCATTCGTAGGGAGCAGTCTGAGGCGCACGGGATCACTACGCTCTGAGGGCTCCCCGTCTTGGAGGCGCGCCTCAAAAGAAAACGCCGATCCAAACTACGACGCTTCTCCACCCTGGCGACGTAAGTCTATAATCGATCCAGACGAAGACGCGCCAATTACGCGAGACTTTTCGTCACCTACGCCGAAGTCGTTCCTTGATGATCGTTCGAAAGTAACTGGAGTCAGCGATATACTGGATAGGATGCGCGCGGGAAATACAGGTAATACTTGGATCGAGTGGCTGAACTCATCTTCTTCTGTACTCTAAATTTGAAATTCTGATTTTAATAAAAACAAAAATGTTTTTTTGTATCAACAAAAAGCACAAGGCATAGTCGGAGTATATGAATATGAAAGAAAAGAATTTTATTTCCCGATGATATATAGGGGGAACACAAACGGATGAGCACCAAGTTCACCCGGGCCAGCATGCCCCTGTGTTTGAGCATGGTTATCAAAAAGGGCTTAAGCATTAAGTAAGTAAGTAATTTATTTCTGACCCGCTATTTGAAAAGCAGAGTATGTAAAATAAAATAAATAATTAAATAATACACAACAAATACAATAGTCAATTTTTCATTCATCGGCCAGAAAAGAATGTAGAGTGTCATGTGCGAGCTGGGCCCAGTTGTCCATTATTTTGGGCAGAGCCGACGAAATTTCCAAAAGTGTGACACTTGCATCTTTAACTTGGAAACGCTCCGTTAGCATGTGGCTGTGGTATAACATTGGCAAATAAAGCAGGTGCTTCGCATACTTAAAATATCATCTTCTCATCTTTTGCAACTCCTTCCTCCGTAGAACATGTGCGACGCCAGAGCGAAATAAAAGGGATAGAGCACAAAAAGAGGTGTATAAATTTCCTAAAGCTTTCCGATTGTAACGCCCACTGTCCGGGACGATGCGTCCATAAGCGGTAGGGATATATCTACATACGTCTTTAATCGAAGAGCAAGTTTTTGAAAGTGTGGAGTTGAAAGTAATGCCAAGCCATCGTAGAGAGCTGGAATGAAAAGAAAAGAAATATAAGTAAGTAAGTAATTTATTTATGACCCGCCATTTTGAAAAGGCGGAGTAAATGACAAAAGTAAAGAAAATAAACAAAACACATATATACACACAGAAAAAGACACTTAATTTTTAATCTTCGGTCAGGAAGCAGTGGACGACATCGTGTGCTGGTTGGGCCTTGTTGTCCATGAGTTTTGAAAGTGATGACGAAACATCCAAAAGGGTAACACTTGCGTCTTGAATTTTGAATTTCTCCGTCAATGTATGGTTATGACATAATTTCGACAAGTGGAGGAGGTGCTTTGCATATTTAAAATAACATGATCTCATCTTTTTAATCTCCTTCTTTCGCAGAACATGAGTGACGCCAGAACGAAATAGTATAGAAGGAGCGCAGAAGGTGCTGTACAAATTTCCCAAAGCTTTACGATTATAGCGCCCCCGGTTGGGGACGATGCGCCCATAGGCGCTACGGATCGACTTATAAACTTCTTGAACAACCGATGAGCAAAATTTTGACAATGAAGATTTGAATGTTATGCCGAGCCACCGTAGAGAGTCTGTTGATTTGACGATGAACGATCCAAGAGATATAGAAGCTTTAGATGCACTCGAACAATTTGACGAAGGGTTGAAATGCAGGTACTCACATTTTGAAAGGTTAACTTCAAGGCCAATTTTCAGAAGTTCTGACGACAGCTTACTTACATTTTTTGTGAGTGTGGATCGGCTACGGCTTACTAAGAGCAAGTCGTCCGCATAGGCTATGTAGCTGAAGGCATAGTCTTTATAGAAGTAAGCAGGAAGCAAAGAATCGAGACAAGAAGATATGGCCGATTTGAAGATGTAGGGAGATAAGACTCCCCCTTGGCGAACACCAGTTCGGACAGAAATAATCTCTGACAAGCTACCTTGCCATTTGAACCTTACTGAAGAATGACCATACCAAAATTTTAACAGATAGACGACAGACAGATTCACGCCAGAAGTAATGAGAGAAAATAGGGCCTGAGAATGCGTTATATTGTCAAAAGCACCAGCTATATCTATAGAACATATATGTATAGAAGACTTGTCGCGGGTAGCCTGTTTCATCATTTTTGTCAATATGTGATGAGCATGCGCACAACTGGCGCTCGAACGGAATCCAAACTGCATTGAACCAAAGCTACATTTTTCAACTAGTTCTGGAAGAAGGACGTATTCCAGGATTTTGCTTATGGTACAAGAAACTGTAATTGGCCGATAGCTTTTGCAAAGGTCCGCGTCTTTCCCTCGCTTAATCACCGATGTTATAGTACCCAGGAGGAAACTATTCGGAACCAAACCCTGGCATAAACAAATTTGAAATAGCAGCTGAAGGTGTTGTGTTAAAGCTGGACACTCAATTTTGAAAAAATCGGCACTAAGGCCATCAGAATCTGTAGAACCAGTTCTTCTTAATTTTCGGAAAGTAATTTCGATGGAAGAACAAGTAACGGGAAGAACAGAAGGTTGAAATATTTTCCTTGGTAGGTATTTAAGAAGTAAATTTTCAAAGTGCTGCTGAATCTGGTTTTTGCAACCGCTGAATAGACCACGGTAGTGGTTGGTCCAGTCAGCCATGGTTAGCGCGGAAGGAGGTACAGCTGAACCTTTATCTGTACGAAGGACCTTTTGCCACGCTTTTTTGTCACTGGGAGCATCTAAGCCATTCAAACGAGCATTTTTAAGTGAAGATTTGTATTCACGCTTTGTTTTAGCTTTTAGATTAAAAACAGTACCATTCCCTGGGCGTCCACAAGCAATCCAAATTTTTAGCCAAAATTTTGCCGTGTTTTTTGCCTTCTTAACTTCAGGACTGACTTTCCAAATAGGTTTCCTTGTACCAACTCGAATTCTCTCAGTCGGTACAGCAATATCGGCTGCCAATTTCAAGCAATGGACAAGCTCGCTATAATAACAATTAATATCAATGAAATGAAAGAAACGGATTTTATATGAAAGAAACGGATTCTATTTCCCCGATGATATATTTAGGGGGAACACATACGTATGAGTACCATGTTCACCCGAGCCAGCATGCCCCTGTGTTTGAGCATGGTTATCAAAAAGGGCTTAAGCATTGTTCAAGTAGGAGTAACAAGCTGCATAGCTGTATACGTGATAGTGTTAATACACACCCTTGTTCAAATTGAAAGTAAAATCTTCTTATCAATGCAACGTTCGGTGTTGCCACACTGATACAGTTTTTCGAGCTTCTAAAGATCAGAAAAAGTGTTTTTAGTACTACTTGAAGTGCACGAGCACAGTCTGACGCCCATTATATTGTAAAAACTAATATATTAACGGATGGACAGCATTGGTCCTCGCACTAACGACAAGCAGTCGTAACAAAACAAAACGAGTCCTTTAGATGAAAACTTGTTACTTCAACTTCCAACAAAGTAGAACTTTAGTGCTTCCCGTGACAACCCTGGCGACGCTGCTCTTCCCTCAGCTCGCTGGCAGGGACCAACCAAGCAATCTGATTGACTCTACATGAGCCAAAATAGAACCTGGGCCTATTCTTCTTAATACACCTTATTACAGCGCGCCCCAAGGAAACAACGGATCTGTATACGCCGTATTAGACGTTATTACACCTATTTGAACAATGCTTTAGTTTACTAGAAAAGAGCCTATATATTCGTTCTAGTGCTTGTTAACTTTTTTTGTGTTTTTGTTTGTGTATGCGTATGGCCTCTGGCTGAAATAAAAGCTATTATTATTATCATTAATATTATATCTTTACACGCGCCCACCTGTATAGCGATAAAAACGTGAAACAGGATTCAAGTGACCTGGTAATGAAAAAGGCGTTACTTATAGATTTTCAGATTTCGGAAAGATCCCATTGTTTTTTAGACCAAAAGATTGCTATCCAGCTTTGAATGATTTCTTCATCCTCGTTTTTCATCCTTCATCATCATTAGATCGGAAAGCGCGTGACAGTTCCCCCCACCTCCTCCGTCTTGAGCTGAAAAGAAAGGAAATCTCTGCCATTCTCTTTTGCTCGCCAAACGTATACCACTTATCTTTAGGTTTTGTAGACTAACAGCGTTTTGTAGTATTTCAAGAGATTCTGGGATCAAGATTGTTTGTCTTGACATCTGCCGTCTAGCAAAGTTGACTTACTAGTGAGGTTTAGGCGAAAAAATTATTGTCGGTTCGCCGAGATATGAAAGAACTAATTCCGTCATAGCCTCATCATCATTAAATCGGAAAGCTTGACAAATTTTCCCCGTCTTCAGCTGCCAAGAAAACTACCTCTGCCATTCTTTTTGCCGTTTAATGCCAGACCGTCCATTTATCTGTTTGGTTTTGTGGACACTTGAGCATGTTTTAGGTTTTCTAATGACCTCTTTTTCTGGAGATCCAGATTTTTTGGCATTAAGCTTTGCAGTCTAGCGAAATTGTTATGGGCGAAAAAGTTTCTTGGTGGCTGGCCCAGATATCAAAGAACTAATTCTGTCCTTGCCTTTATGTAGGCTTTTTTAAGGTTGTAAAACGTTGGCGTCTTTCAGTCCGACAAATCTGCTACCAAGTTTTTTACGCTCGCATGGTTTTTGGGGGAAAACGATGTTTCAGCGATAATTGGCCAGACAAGCGAAGGAAAACGGTTGTCAATCTATTGCTTTTCGCTTTGTCGGCCTGAGGTTTTACTTGAATTTTTGTTCTCGTGACTAGTCCCAAAGCGTGTTAAAAATCGGCTTGCAAAAGTAGAGACCAGCTCTTTTTGCCCCCGTCACATCGAAACTGGAGAATTCCGAAAATATAATAAATATACCTTGAGCCCAAGCTGACTTTGAAACATGTATTCAAATAAAGTATACAACGGATACGTCAGCTACGACGCTTCATCAGCGATATTCTGGCCATTCGTGGCAAGGGTCCCCGTCAGGCTGTCAATCTTTAAGTCCAACGTCAGAGATTACAGGTTTGTTTCCTTCCCCGACGTTGGACTTGAAGATTGACAGCCTGACGAGGACCCTTGCCAAGAAGGGCCGAAATATCGCTGATGAAGCATCGTAGCTGACGTATCCTTTGTATACTTTATTTGAATAATCGAAAATATAATTCCAGATATAACGAGAAAACTCCAGGTGCTTCATGACAAGCTATCTGTTCAAGTATAGAAAATCCACATCTTGGGCTCATCCTTTTATTCGATTGATTTTTTTTAACGTTCTGTTATATTAGTGTTTTTCTGTTGTTTATTCTTTTCTTTCTTCCTCTTCTTTAATGAACTATCTTTGAATTGTTAATTTGCAGTGGCCAGTGGGATAAAAATCAATATTGTTATAGTCTGGGCTAATAGTAATATTTGTGTTTTTTTTTTATTTATTTATCACCCGTCATTTCAGAAAGAAAAGGGACGGAGTACATAAACGAAAAGAAAAGCAAAACCAAAGAAAAACGTAACACTTTCATAGGAAAAGATCAACAAATACAACCGAAAAACTCTCTGATTGACAACTGAACACGATTACATACATATATAATAATTTATTAAAGCCAACAAAGGGCCATACATCAGCATTCATTCTCGCACTTAACTAACAAAATTGACCTTCAATATTACATACAATAAAATTATTCCTTTTTACCCTTCCACTATTAACCAAATTAACTCCAATCCAAGCTTCCAGTATACACTTAAAATATTCACATACAGACCGAATTACCTGACGATTCGTCGACTCCATAATACCAGGAAATAGTATGGGTGCCCCACCAAAAAATCTATCTCTAATTTCCTTCACCCCCCGACAATCCGTCAGCAGATGGCACAAACTCTCTTCAACCTCATCACAAAATCGGCAAGCACACTCGGCCACCGGCAAAGACCTATTCTTTTCAAAAACCTTTTTCCTGCTTCGTAATGGGAGACAGTTCGCCCGGAGTTGGAACCACATCTTTAATTTTTCTGCGGGTAGACCTAGCTTAAAATAAAACACTGATAGCTTGTTCCACCCTCGTACCAATAGTAACTATTAGTTACTAAATCCGTTCCAACCTCACGAAAAGCTACTACGCTGACCGTTCCAGCCTTCTCGAAATAGTAACTAATAGTAACTATTTGCTTACCACGCTCCCGAGCGCGGTAAGCGTAGTAACCACGAATCTCTGTCACGTGATTGGTCGGATTCACCCGTGGCATGATATTTCGCTGGAAAATAAAAAAATCGTTCCAGCCTTGACGACGAAAAGGCAGAATTTGTGACGTCATGCGTGGTAATTACGGTAAGTAGGATGGAACCCGCTCTTAGACTCTGAGAATTTTTCTCCAGGGGTGGGACTGGATTTTTGAGTTGTACTGTTAATGAGGTTAGAAATAGCAAACTCAGGGTATCGTATGTTATATAATTTCATAATTTTAGTTTTTCTTGTCTAAGGGGGGAGACAAAGAAAGTATTTATAGAATCTGAAGAAGGTGGAACGGAGTTTATTTTTTTCACTAGCTGAGAATAGTAATGAATATTAATAGCTCAGAAAATAGTGTATATAATACACAGGTTATCGCCTCTACAACTTCTAAATATCATGGAAGCGTAGTTATTTCTTTCGTTTTTTTTTGTAATTATGTTAAACAACAAAAACATCAACTTCTGTATATCTGAAAAGGATAGCCTAGTCATTTCATTTTTTTTGAAAATATCACTACTATAAGCTGGTGAGCCATTGTATACAACATGCTTGGCTGTTCTCCTCGGATAGATATTCGGGCTGGGATGTGATATCCAGTTTGATCCGTAAGATCAAACAATATACTAAATAAAACAATATACTAAATAAAGAATATTCTAAATAAAAATTAATCTCTTGTTTCAGAAAGATTTCGTCTCCTCGTCTTAGAAAGACTAGAAAGTCAAAAGCGTGATGAAAATTTAAAATTTCGAAATATGTGGGAAGGTTATTATTTTTTCGAGTTTTTATATAGCTCCATATAGCGATCGCAATTTCTTTCGGTCCGGGTTTTGCTAGTTCGGGCACTTCCACATAATCTAGGACGATGAAACTTGGCACACATATCAATGACCTGACCAGATTAACTTAGAAAAAGTCCCTTCCCACGATCCGACAATCTGGGGGGGGGGGGGGTAGAAGAGGGAGGGGGAATCCGGAAACTGGAGGTATATATAACTTTCGAAAGGGTGATTGAATCTTGATGAAACTTGATATTTGGGAAGACCTCGTGTCTCAGACGACCCAGTTCAATTCTCGGACCGGATTCGGTGACTTTGGGGGGGAGTTGGAGCGGGGAACCGGACCTCTTGAGAAACGCTTAGAGTGGAGGGATCAAGATGAAACTTGGTGGGAAGAACAAGTTCAAGTCGTAGATATGTCGACGACACAACCGGACCGAATTCGGGCACTGCGGGGGGAGTTGGAGGGGGGTCTGGAATTCCGGCGATCCAGCGAGTTCGGTACTTCCTGATATACTAGGACAATGAAGTTTGGCAGGCGTATCAGGGATCCACACAGACTGACCTGAGAATATTCTTTCTCTGATCCAACCATAGTGGGGGGAGTGGAGGGATCGGGAGTCAGGAATTTAGTTGCATGAATAACTTTTGAACGGGTGATGGGAATTTAATGAAACTTGGCAGTTGGAAAGAGCCATCGTTTCAGATGTTCCATTTGGATTCTGGACCGAACCCGATACCTGGGGGGGGGGGGGCTGGAGGGTGAACCGGAAATATCAGGAAGCGCTTAGATTCGAGGGATCGGGATGGAATTTGGGGGGGGGGACAATGAGCTGTTTAGGGGGCCAGTAGGAGAGATTCCTCTAATTCCGGTGATCGCGGTGGTTATATTAGTGACCCAGCGAAACTGACTTAAGGGCCCGACACAATGCCCCAGGAGAACTTCCGCTCCTGGATCCGACCATTTTTGAGGGGATGAGGGAGGGTAATCCGGAAAAATCGTGACTAGGGGTCAAACGAGTGGATCTAAACTTTGAAGGTAGAAAATTCGTTTGCTCTAGATGATTCGAGGCGATGCCAGAAATGGTCAGACTCGAGTGAAACTAGATAACCTATTTATAGGTCCGAACCTAGGGGGTAGAAGGGGTATTTTGTGATGTTCTCATCTACTTTCTTGCATCACCTACTCGTAACAAGGGCCATATGAGCTCATAGCTCTTGTTGTGTTAATCCTTAAGAAATCGGTTTTAGACCATTCGCCAAACCGATAATAAGCTTGTGATGCAGGGTAAAACAACATGGTAATTGGAAGTAAGCTTTTGGCTCTGATAAATAGTCCGGCCGGAATCCGGTGAAGTAGAGTAGTGTATGTTAGCTTCTTTCGACCTTTTCTGTCAATTCTTTATTTGTTTCAGTTGTTGGCGAAGATGGGCCAAAGACAGACGAGGAAGCCAAGTCCCTGCTTAACAAATTTTTGGGAGCCCAGATCATCATGCAGGGAATCGAACCCATGCTCCAGCCGTCAAATGGGCTTTCCCAGGTAGGCTAACCTTTTTCCTTATTTTCACTTTGTCCTACCGACTGGAGCTGTTCTTGAGCACCTATAGTAGGTAGAGCAAGAACAAATTTAGGAATGATTGTTGATAAAAAAAAAAAGAGCTGATCGAGAAAAGAATTCGCCTTTTGCACGTGGAGCTTAACGGAAACCCAACATTTGTCGTACTTCAAGTACTGCAAGTTTCTTCTGAGATTGCCACTATGGGTCAGAAACACTTCAATTTGTAATCGTAATCGGATTATTGACCCCGCACTACGTCTGGAGAAAATCGAAAAAAGAGCTCGCAGACGAGCTGCTAGAAATTTGTGTGAGTACCCATTAACCCGTATTGCCTATGGTGACTTCTTCACCATTTAGACAGCACGGGCAGATGCTATGTTGTATTTAGGTATGTGTGTTATGTTCAATTCTTTTTCTTTTTCTTCTTTTGTTTTTTCTTCTTTTATATGTACTCCGTGTTTTTCACTTTGTTGTTCACGGGCAAAAAAGGTAAATAAAATAAATTTCTTATTACCACATGCATCGTTTTTTGTTTTTTTTTCTGAGAGCAATCAGTTTAGCTTTTATTTCGTATAAATATTCGTAAAAAAAAAAGGGAAAAACACTCTGGTACGTAATACTACATAAAACTGAAAAACGAGCTATCGAGCTATGACGTGGGGCATCCTCGGGAACACAACGGGACTGCGTACGATCATGTGGGTAGATTCGCTTTGGACGTCCAACAAGACTGCAACACTACAAATCGTTACTTCACCAGGCCCGTATCCAGGAATTTATTTCGGGGGGGTCGCCTTTGGGGGGGGGGGGTTGCCTGCGGGTGGGACAAAAAAAGACATAAATCAGAGGGAAAAGCCTTTAAAAATTATGGTTTTTGTATATTTCGGGGGGGGGGGGGGGGGTCAAACCCCCCCCCCCCCCTGGATACGGCCTTGTTCTTCACCAGCCCAACGAGGCTTCCGATGAAAAATTTATCTCAAAATAGTACTATGATGTAGTACGAAAAAGTTGCATGCAGTACTAACGATGCTACTACATGCTTCTACTTCAAGGCTACCGTGTCTCTATAGGCGTATTCTCGCCGTTCCTCGATGACTTCTCGGGGAATCGAAGGGAACGGCGAGAATAGAGGGAGTCACTCCACGCGGACTCCGCCTAGGAAAACAACGAGAACACGGGGAATGCTTCTAAAATGGATTTTGTTCAAAAAAATAAAATGCATTTGACGATATTAGTCTGGATCCACTTTATTTTTGGTTTTGTTTATTCTGATTCTTTTTAACTAATTTTACATTGCACCAACACCAGCAAAAATTTATTCACCTCCGAATACGAAAGGGAGTCCTTTTTGATGATGGTGATGATAATCGGAGCATTCCCCGTCCGTGGGAACTCGCGAGAATACGTGGAGTGAGTCCCCGGGACAAACAAAAACGCGGGGACTCCTAAAGTGGAGTCCTCGGGGAACGGCGAGAATACGCCTTATGTACGACCAGAAACAGGTTGTTTCATATAGATTTTCCAAAGCTTAATTCCTTATTATTAGGCTGCATGTAATAAATCAATTCATTCATTCAATCAGTTAAACAAGTGCGGACTAGGGATCGGCACCGTTTCTGGTTTTAGCTGAAACAGAAACGGTAAAAAACGGCAAATAAAAAACGGAACAGAAACGGTAAAATAAAACGGAAGGAGTACGTTATATCCCACTTGAGGAGCATTTTTTTTTTCAGTTCACTACTAATAGTGTTTTTATCTCAGAGGCTATTTCCTCTACAAATTTAAGCCTTTGGTTTTTCCATGAGGGCCCGCCTGAACGGTGTATGTGAGTCCGACATGGAAGTCCTAAAATATTTGCTTTCTGGTTTATTTCTCCCTTGTATAATTTCCACGTTCACGCAAATATCTCAGTGAAAAAGAAAGTGTAACAATTATACAGATTCTACAGAATACAAAAAAGGACAAACACTGTGCTCTCGCCGTTTTAAAGTTGGGACAACGACCAAAGTGATTTTTAAAATACTAAAGGAACTTATTAAAAGCTCAGTGAAAACGAAAATGTAATAATCATAAAAAAAAATACAGAAAAGGACAAACACCGTACTCTTGCCGTTGTAAAGTTGGGGTAATGACCAAAGTGATTTTTGAAATACAAGGAACCTTTTATATTTGGATTTAAGGACATACAAAAAAATACAGAAAAGGACAAACACCGTGCTCTTGCCGTTCTAAAGTTGGGATAACGACAAAGTGGTTTTGAAATACTAAAGGAACCTTTTAAATTTGGATTTGATGACAAAAAAAAAAAATATAGAAAAAGACAAACACCGTGCTCTCGCCGTTAAAGTTAGGGTAACGACTAAAGTGATTTTTAATATACTAAATGTAAAAAAAAGGAACATGAGCAACTTTAGTAAGTGGAGCAAGAAAGAATTTTAGGAATAACTGTTGATAAAAAAAAGAGCTGATCGTTAAAAGAATTCGAATTTTGAATGTAGATTTAATGAACTTGAAACAGGAACAAAAACTGTGGTGGTAGATGATTGCGGAGCTCAGTGAGAAACCAGTATCCATGTCATAAAATGCGTAAGCGTCACCTCTGGCCGGAACGATTGTCCTCCCCCTCACATCTGCTATTATCTGCCGCTTTTTGGCACCAATCAGCAATTCTCGAATTCACTCGTCCTCAACGTCTTACCTCATTAATTAACCCCAAGAATTTTTCAGCGGGGAGGAAACGGAGAAAGGATATTTTGGGAGATTGGAACAGGGCTTTGTAAACTGATGGGGAAATCTGCGCTTGAGGGGTTTCAAACTTCCGGGCATCGGATCTGTTTGGACCTTTTTTTTACCGGTACTATGAATGAATGAATGAATATACACTGTAAAAAAAATCTTGCAGTATTTGCTACTGGGATTAATCTTGTCTTTATTGAGATAAGATTTTCCCTAATTTGGATTAATTTTATCCCATTAGAGATAAGATTAATCCCAGTAGCAAATACTGCATCCTTATTCGGAGAATCTTTTTACAGTGTATTTAATAGCCAATTGGTCGTACAAAATACATGATGGTTACAATACACTTTACATCACTCAATACTTATATTTATTTAACTAATACACTCTTGAAAAATTGGCATATTTTAAGTATCTTAGCTTTGTTTTTTGTTTCAAGAACATCGGGGAACTTGATAGTATACCCATTAAGAAAATGTCAACTGGGGTCCCAGAAAATGGCCCTCGTCCTCTGTACTAAAGCACAGGGGCATGGTCGCTTACTATTTAGGATGGGGTGGGGCAGGCACCATGCTACAGAAACACTCAACTCTCGGTTAAAGCACAACTCGCACTATTTACATTTTATGTTCCAGTATTCAAAGCTGTATGAATACTGTAAAGCTAGGCCCCTAACGTAGAGGCCCATACCGACGTACAGGCCCATACCGACTTCTAGCAACCTCTCGGCAAAATTCAGAAAACCGGTTTTGCTCATCAATAGCATGATACGCCCACACTCGTCCGGAGCATAATACGCATGGAAACTATTGAATCGCGGCAAGTGGAAAGATTAGTGAGGTGTCGTTAGTGGGTTAAGAATGTAGCATAGGACAGTTGGATCTCCGGGTTTAAGAACTAATGAATGATGTTACGGAAGTAGGTTGCATTGACATTATATGTACGACAGGTTCTTTAAACACAGGTTAGTATACTTATCCAACCGCCTTCCTGCCCATTGCCCAATGCGCCTGCTAATGCAGTAAATTTATTGTTCTTTTTGTGCTTTTTTGTGTGTTTCTTGTTTTGCGTTCGTTTATCTTTTGCTGTTGTTGTAGATTTCGTGTACCCTCTGTATTTCTTGTCAAGCGTTCATTTACCTTTTTTTTGTATGTACTGTGCAAATGCCTTATTACTAGGCTGCATGTAATAAATTCATTCATTCATTCATTATGAACGTGTTCCATCCTACTTACCGTAGTAACTATGCATGACGTCACGAATTCTGGCTTTTTGCAGTCAAGGCGGGAACGATTTTTCTATTTTCCAGCGGAATATCATGCCACGGGTGAATCCGACCAATCACGTGACATAGATTCGTGGTTACTACGCTTACCACGCTCCCGAGCGTGGTAAGCAAATAGTTACTATTGGTTACTATTTCGAGAAGGCTGGAACGGTCAGCGTAGTAACTTTTCGTGATGTTGGAACGGATTTAGTAACTAATAGTTACTATTGGTGCGAGGGTGTTACACGCTCTATATGCCGCCATCGCGGAACGTGTAAGCCGGTACACAAATAGTTTGGATGAGTGCCATACTGTGTATGTACCCTTTTACCTGCAAATACCATATTATTATCTCTGGTCTTGTTCACTTTGATTGTCGTTGTAATGTAATGTTTGTTTTTCACCCATCGTACAGGAAAGAGAATATGATGGGGTAAATGAAAAGTAAAGTAAAGAAACACAGAAAAACCTAAGAGGAAAAACATAAAACAAAGAGAGAATCGCACTGATAATTCAAAAAAAATATCAAAGAAAAAACCCGTCGTACACGAAAGAGAATATGATGGAGTAGATGAAAACTAAAGTAAAGAAACACAGAAAAAGATCACACGAAAATTAAAACAGAAAACAAAACAAAGAGAGAGAAATCGCAATGATAATTCAAAAATTATCAAAAAAAATCCCGTACTATCTTTAATTTCTCTTTGTTTCTTTTCTTGACTTACTCAACTCTGATATCTTGGTCCTCTGAGCGGGCAATTAAAACATACACTCATTATGGTCGTGAAAAATGCAGAACATTCGGTGTACAGAAACAAAATCGGATGTGCTTCCCGTAACCTGGGACCAGAATTGTTCACCCTTTCATTCTTAAAATACAGACTTAAAGTGAGATAAAAAAAATAAAATAGTTTGGACGCGCCCATGTCATAGGACACTGCCCAAACTACACTGGTAAATCAGCACTAGTAGGACAGCTTTTCGAGAACAATTCCCGTTCAGTATGTTTCTTACAACATACACCGGCCTCCACCAAACTAGACGAAAAGGCGTCAGAATAAACAACAACAGCACAGGCATACCAATGGTGCGTTCTAACGAGTTACTATTTGTATTAAATCGTTATGATTCTGTTATTGTTTTCGCTTCCTCATCCGGTGTGATAAGAAATTTAGCTCCTCCCTCTTATCGTTTTTAATACTCTTGATGACTATGAGCGTGTTCCATCCTACTTACCGTAGTTACCACGCATGACGTCACAAATTCTGCCTTTTTGTCGTCAAGGCTGGAACGATTTTTCTATTTTCCAGCGGAATACCATGCCACGGGTGAATCCGACCAATCACGTGACAGAGATTCGTGGTTACTACGCTTACCACGCTCCCGAGCGTGGTAAGCAAATAGTTACTATTAGTTACTATTTCGAGAAGGCTGGAACGGTCAGCGTAGTAACTTTTCGTGAGGTTGGACCGGATTTAGTAACTAATAGTTACTATTGGTACGAGGGTGGAACACGCTCTATCTCTCCCCGCCGATGCAGAATCTCCGGGTACCTGCGGAAGAAATGAAGAAACGGTGTCAAAGCTGCGCTGACTCAGGATTTGAGTCGTTGAGTTTGAATCGTTACGGACACGTTTACTCCTTCTTCCTGGGAATCACTGGCGTGTTTTGGACTTAGTCATATAGAGTATTCCACAAGAGTTACGATCGTTACAGTTTACTTGTAATGATTAGAGCATCATAATCACCAGTTCAGCAAGTGTCAGAATGGTGACTTGAGTTCGCGGTGTTCGTTCTAGAGAGTGTAGTAACTACCGCAATAAAGAGCCGGTTCCTCCTCTGATGATAATAGCGGAACCTGTTAAAACTTTTTTGGGACGTAAACCAAGGCAGGCGAGTATTCGCCACCGGAAAGGTATAAGAGACGGGTTAAACGAGGCTTACCTGGTAACCTGATGTTTGATCCGTGTTATACCGACCTAGAGCACTGGCGAAAACAGAGGGTTCATTTGAGATAGACCCGATACTATGTGTGGGTAGCGGTGTGAAAATCATACCAGTTTTCAGAGACACGACTTCCTGAGTATAACCCTCACAGAAGAAATAGGATTTTCTATGCTTTTGTCGAGCGTCGGTCGACTCGTCGGCACATCAAGTTCTTTTTATACGCAAGAAATAAAATCCTGCGAACATTTGTCGGGCAAAACAAAGAAGAAATAGATTTCTGAATGCTTTTTGTCGGGCCTCGGTATTCTCTACGGTATATCATGTTCTTTTTAAACATAAGGAATGGAACAAAAAATCCCCAAGCTCTCGTTCAAGACAGCACAATACTAACATTATTCACGAAAACTTTGACAGTTAGGCTACTGTGAAAGCCCGTTCATTCTTGTGCATTGAACATACGATCAGGGTCGGGTACTTGAGTTCTCCTCCGTATTTTCGGCACCATCATCCCTTCCACATGGAAAAGTTGATATTTTTTCAACTTGATAACGAAAAGGCAGAAAATCCGGCCGCAAAAACCTAGATGAAGAGAATACTCTGTATGAATAAGTCCAATACACGCCAGTTAACCTTGGGAAGAACGAGAAACGTCGCCCGAACGATGACTCAAATCTTATGAACCAATCAACGGCGTTCGTTAGGGCAGCTGTGGTGACGCTTCAGGCTCTTCGGGAGGCACACGGGGATTCTTCATCGGCGCGAAGAGTTAGTCATCAAGAGTATAGTAACTGAAGGAATACCCTATATGACTAAGTCCAAAACACGCCAGTGATCCTCAGGAAGAAGGAGTAAGCGGTTACGTAACGACTCAAACTCAACGACTCAAATCCTGTGTCAACCAATCACGGCGATCTTTGGGAGCAGATGTGGCACCACTTCTGCCTTTCTTCCGCTAGGTACTTGGAGAGGCCGGAGATTTTGCATCGGCAAGGAGAGATAGTCATCAAGAGTATTCGCACAGAGCAGGTGATTGTCCATTCCTCACGTTCAGTTGATTACAGCTCTGCATCTTTTCGCCATTGATCGTTAGATGTCTCGTCACGTCATGTAAACTAACGTTTAGTTTACACGATTACAAGAGTTGGTTCGTATTTAGTCTTCACGCCGGCGTAACATATGTAAACTATATTGTTTATCACAGCATGCTGAAAACTTGGCAGATCATCTCAGCCCCGATTGAGGGGTTAGAAAGCCTTAAATAGCAAGAGATACGAAGATTATGCAAAATTGGAAAAGCTCTTCAAAGAACCGTACGTCGACCGTACTGGTTTTTGCAAAATTTGTACTGTTTAAAGGACCCCTCGTACTTAATTTGTATTGTGCCTATCTTCCCTATGGAACTGTAGCTTTCCCTTTGCTATTATTTTGTAACCTACGACTTTTTAGCGTTTTTTTTGCCGAGCCGATTTTGCCGGTCAAGCAGCGCAAGCGTCGCCGAAAACTTTAAGGTCCGCCGACAAAATAAGGACATGGGAAGGTTACAAGTTGTGTTTTTTATTTTGGTTTAGTTTTTTATTTTATTTTGTTTTTTTTATCTTGCATTTCGGACTGCTTGTCTTTTCCCACTTTTCAAATAGTTTGCGTCGGCCCTCTTTTGGGAGAGTGGGATTTTTGACAGATTTGACAAACGCCAAAAAGAAGATTGCCACTCTCACGGGAATTGTGATTTATTTTGTAAAAAGTTATTTCTGAGCCACTCAATCATGAAAAGATCATTTCTAGTAAGAGTTGTGCTTTAGCAAACATTCTGATTCATGGAGACGGTAGCAAGCCTCGCTTCGATTTTTTGCCTTGACTAGCTTGAGAAGAAAGAAATATGAAATAATTCAGACAGAAATACGACCGTTCCTAACGATATTGTCTTGGTAGCACGAAACGTAAAATATTTGCGTTTCATTGAAAGAAACACAACCCCGCTTGACTCATTCAACTCGCCACGCTGTTATTGACTCAAGCCGAATATTTATTGTTTCTTTTCCGCCGATTAAGATGTTTGTTTTTCTAGGCCCGGGGGCATCTGCAAGACTCACTGAGTTCCTCGCAAATTGTCAGGGAACAGCAGCGACAGCAGCAACAGTGGAACTCCTTGGACACTAAGGTTTGTCTCCGCAGTTGGTTGGGATCTATTATTCAGTGCACTCTCTCTAGGTGACGGATCGTTGGAATAGACGGAAATTATTCAGCTTGCTTTAGGTCAGTTGGGTTTGGTGTTCCTCCCGAAGCTTAATATAATAATGTAATAACCATTTGTTGAAAATAGTATCAGTCAATCAATCCACTTCCTAGCCCACTTCTTAGGATCCTTTGTGGGCCTCAGATGCGGCTTTCTCTGCCTGTATGGCTTGCGTGGACTCGTGAGTTGTACGCAGGGCTTTTGACGGGAGTCACGTAAGTGACCTCGTATTTACATTTGTTTGTTTGTTGAGTGTGTTTTTGTTATTTTGTGGCCCATGTTGGCCTTATTTGAAATAAAATAAAAATAAAAAAAAATAAATAAAAATCAAGTTTAATATCCAAAAAGCTTAAGGCTAGAAGAGGAATAAAATATTTAGGAAATACACAGACACGAAACAAATTAACTAATACACTTACAAGATATGACAAGAAATAAATGATGGATGAAACTACTTAAAAATTGGTCAGAAGAATTTGCAGGATATGGAGAAAACTGATTGCTAGTATTCCTCTCGGACCGACGCGCGGAAGACGGAAGGGGAGGGGGGAGTAGATGGGCCATCTGGGGACAACACATTGTCTTTGCTCCAGTTTTTTTTGAAAGAGCATCTCTGCGGTCAGTTAATTTAGGGTTTAATGAGAGGCATAACAGAGCATTGCTACTTTTCCATCTCAAGGGTTCCCCTTCAAATCAAGACTTCAAATTATTTTAGTTTTTTTTCCCGGGCTGTTCACCAGGCTCCGGCATGGGAGTTTTAGACTTTTAAATGCAAAAAACATAAATGCAAAAAATTGAAAAAATAGCACCATCACATAAACATATATCCTTTTATTTCCTAAACAGTTCTTATAAATTAGTAGGTAGCGTCGGACCCTAATGCGATTTAACAATTACTAAACAAAAAATAAGTAAAAGAAGTAAATGTAGGAGCAGAGGCGTCATTTCGCGAAAATCTAGGGGGTGGCAGTGACATCCTTCTGGGCCCCCCTTGCCATTTTCATGTTCGGACCTACATAGGTAAGACGAGAAATACAGAAGTGGCAAACACATGCATAAGGTATATTTTACAAGAATATTTTATCCAAAAGCTTTTTTTTTTAACTTTTACTTTTTGTATTCAAGCAGTGTAGTCTGTTTCGGATTCGCTCCTCGTCATGGCTCCATGGTCTGGTGGCAGGATTTACAACGGTGATCGGGAAAGAAAGAAACAGCAGAAAAAAATCATGGTAATAGGGAGAAACACCTGGGTTTCATTTTGGCAAAGTTGTCAACCAGAGTTTCGAAGTTTAAACTCTTAACCAAAGACTTTTCTGAAAAGATCAGAAGAAGGTGGCTAAGCCAATCATTCCCCATGCTTGTCCGGAGGTATGTCTTGACGATCTTCAGCACAGAGAAGAAACGCTCGTTTCCGGCTGTAGTGACGGGAAGAGTTATTACGATTTCCAGGATCTTCAGTAACTCAGAATACGCAACCGAGAGATCCTTCAGCTTAAAGTACAGCTGAAGCGACAAGCGCTAACAAGAGAATCGCTAGTTTTAGATGGACAGTAATGGTACTTCAAAAAAAAAAAATTCTGATTCATTTCGTAGGGAAAAGATCATTTCTAGTAAGATCTGTGCTTTAAGGTATGTCAAATGTAAAAAAAAACGTTAGTTTTAAGCAAAACTACTTAAAAAGATGGGCCTCTAAGGGCCCTGTATCTCTCTATACGGGTCTAAAAGCTGAATATTTACGGTATCTCTTGTTGGAGAAAAGCAAAGACAAATGACAAAAGTTCCTTACCGTTATAACAACTAAATCCAGCTTTGGTTTCTTGAAGAAGGCACTGAGTTTCGGCTGGGACCTTTTCTCTTCGTCTTTTCTTGATGCTGATAGTTTTCGTTTCTGCGCTCCTGATAACTGGGGCTTGGATGCAAATTTCATATCCTTTTCTCTACCTCTTCTGACACACATCTGACCTCAAAAACCGACCTATGCTCACCTACCTCGAAAATAATCCCTGAACAATGGGTCATTAGCTCGGCTTATAAAGGTCAAAGCTTGGGATGACCTTCTTAAAATCCCTTTTACGCAACTGTCTGTCGTAATGCTGTCAAATAACTTTGTTTCTGGTTGATTTTATGATTTTTCATTGGTAGCTTTGGGCCCCCTTGGAAAGCCAGGGGGTGGCAGCTATAAGGAGACACTTGAGATTGTTGTTTGTTTTGTTTTTCTGTATATGGCTTAATAGCTTTCAAATACAGATATATATATATATTCGAAAATTCCGAAATTTTTCGAATTCGAATTTGAAAATTACGGTCGAAATCTTGTGTCCCCACATTTCCAAATTGGGTGATTTAACATGTTTATTGGTTCCCATTCATTGTCGAGTTTGGTAATTCATCCGATTTCACCACATTCGTACTGATGTGTAAAACCGGTTATCTAAATTTTTGCTAGAAGTCAATGGGCCCTGAAAAAGGCTTAAAACAGCCAAAGCCTTGTATAATTTGTTAAAACAGAACCTTTTTTTTTACAGTAGTTGCGTTTTTGCAGATACCATGGTTTTTGATACCACGGTCTAAAGTCGTTTTCGCAGTTATCGTGGTATCTGATACCACGGTCAAAACGCGCTTTTACAGTTATCGTGATATCCAGCCAGTTACCGTGGTAACTGATCGTGACATTTGAAATTCATCCCACTTTCACCGTCCCCAACAAAAGAGCCTAAAAGTTTGTGTCAAATTGGTGGAAAAGAAGTTCTGCACTTGGATGTGAGTGGATATCAGTTTTTCTTTTGGGATTGCTTTTAAAAGCGCGAAATCGGTAACTGTCGTTTTTGCAAAGCAGCCGTGGTAAGATATCACGGTAAGTGCACAAACGATAATATGCAGATCCAGATACCGTGGTATCAGATAGTATCTTCAGATGGTATCAGATCAGATACAATCTTCAAAAACGCAACTATTCTAAACCAGCGAACGACACCTCAATAATTTTTGCACTTGCCACGATTTACTATTTTCCATTCGCGTTATGCTTCCAGCGAGTGTTCGCGTATCTTGCTATTGATGCGTAGTTGTCCGTTTGTCTGTCCGTCCGTCTGTTAGCACGATAACTCTCGAAGGGGTTGAGATATTTTGTTCAAATCTGGCACGATGACTCTTTGGGTCAAAGTACCGGTCAAGTTCAAAGATGGGTCCTTCAGTCCTATCTTTAGAGGCAGAGGAGGGGTTTCGAATTTACGGTAAAAACATGTATGTTTTATAAGCTAATGAGTTATTCATTGAGGGCGTAAGGAGGTCCGCTGAATCCATATCTGAACTTGGTTTTCTTGCTGGATAAATGGTTCATCACGAATTCGTCTGATACTGGAAATTTGTTTGAAGCTCAAAGTTGTTTCTGAAATTGATTGAAGATTTGGTATCGGGGCAAGGAGACATGCAAATTCCATTTTTGAACTTTATTTTAACAGTAAAAATATTCAAGGAATCTGACGAAAGCATGACCCAATCGTGTGAATCAAATGTTGGGATCCATCGAAACCTTTGGTCTTGTTGCAAGAAGTCAATGGGCCTGGGAAAATGCCTAAACAGCTAAAGCCGTGGATAGAAAAACAGAGTCTAGTTTTACAGTATTCAATATTTGTTTTTCATATTGGAGCATAAGCAGTAAGTAATGCGAGGTTCACCTTTGCTGAGCATGATGCCGCTGTTTAGTGATGTTGGGACATCCACCGAAGATTTTAGCATACTATGCAAGGCATGATCAAGGAATATTATGATCACATGATCCAAGACATGATATTGTTTGTTTAGCAAACAGATGATGGTCAATAAAAACAAGAACATATTGGGCCCTCATTACGACTTTTTTCATAAGAGACTGGCAACGCTGAGCGGATGACGTCTTCGTATGTTAACGAATAGCTTAAGAGATGAGGAAGAAAATCGTCACTGGCAACGCTGAACGGATGACGTCAGGGCGGTTTGGTAACGATGCCAAGACATGAGAAAGAAAACTGTCAACAAAATTCTCAAGTTTTAGAACAGTAGGTGACATCAGCGTCCAAAGAGCATCCAAGGTTTTGTTGTTCAGACACAAAATAATAATAATACTTTATTTATAACCCGCTACGAAATAAATGTATGAAAATATAGAAAAGGAACGAACTAAACATAACTGGACAACACAGCTAAACATCTGAACAGTTTGAAAACACACTTTTTAAAACAATGACAAAAAGAGACAGAAAATACTCATTGCTCAAAACTAGTCATTACAAAAATATATAAGATTTTATTTAAAATATGGAATAAACAGAAAAGTACAAGTATTCCTTCTGCCCAAGCTGACTGCGAATCATGTTTGATGGTACTAGACGGATATGATAGATCAGATAAGATTTATTTCCGTAAAAGCACAAACGGCCATGGGAACAACAAAACAACACCAAAACAAAACCATAACCTCAACAACTATTTAACTACTATTCGAGTTGAACACCCTGTTTAAAGCAGATTTCAAGCAGACGATAATGATTTATTCTCACCTCTCCTATCGTGGGTCAGCAGAGAAGAATTGGGGCAACCCTTTACAGATACCATGGTATCTGCAAAACGTAACTATTGCTTTTTGACTTAATGGAGGTCCTAGTTTAACATGGTTGCGGCCCAGTTTGCAATTTGGACACCGCTCCTGGATTAGGTAACTTTCAGAATGAAATTCCTACGCTTACTCGACTTTCGATGACTATGTTGTCCCACGACTAACTATAGGGTTGCCACGTCGTAAAAATTTAGAGAGTGGCTTTTGGTCGATAACAGAGAGTGAATTGGGAGTGAATTTTATTTTCGTGAAAAAAATCTAAATCGTCACTTTTGGTCGGGATCGCTCCTGCAAAAATGGCACATCTTAATACTCTTGATGACTAACTCTCCTTGCCGATGCAAAAATCGACGGGTGCCTAGCGGAAGAGCCAGAAGCGATATATCCTCGGGTGTCACAGCTGCTACCGAAGATCGTGTGATTGTTTTACTCAGGATTTGAGTTGTTGAGTCTGAGTCGTTAGTGAGACGTTTTCTCGTTCTTCCTGAGGATCATTGGCGTGTATAGAGTATTCTACTTCCATGGAAAAAAAGCAAAATTAACACATCTGGACGTTTTCTGAAATAGAGTGAAGTTTATGTCCTGCGTAGGACAAGAGTGACAAAAACAAATTACAATTCACAGTATCGTGCTACACGTGGCAACCCTGCGACTAACTGACAACGAGCCTGTCTTCGGGACTCGGCTAGCACCCAACTCTTAAAGGGCCTTCATCAAGACAAAAGGGCTGTAAAGTTGATCGCCTAGGACCAATGGTAGGCTATAGTTTAGTTTAGTTTTCTTCATACAAATATTGCACACCATTAAATCTTTATGGCCCACCATCAGGCCTGGGCATTGGCAATGGGCGGGGCTTATTCTTAATTAATTAATTCTTAAGGAAAAGAAACAAAACAAAACAGAAGAAAAAGGAACGAGAAAAAAAGAATAAAGACATAACAAATTGACAAGAAAAATTCACTAAGGAACGATCTTCCATAAAAATCAGAGAAAACCAAGTTCAGAAATACCTCTATAAGCCATATCCGTTTTGACGACACTGACCGAAACTTCCTGCTTTACTTCTGCCAAATTTTCGGTTTCGGCCGAATTCCGAGCGAACTAATTGTCAGCGTATATCCTTATCATTATAAAGAACATCTAATCAACTTCAAATAAAACTTTAACTTAAAAAATTATTCCGGTTACAACCGGATTCCTTTCCGTTTTTTGCCGGATTCCGGACGAACTACTTTTCCGGCGAGAAAATGGTTTTCACCATCGTGCTCAGCATGTTTTTTTACCTCATAATCGGCTATCACATTAGCTGTCTAAAAATATTTTGTTTGTCCCTTAATTTGAACCTCCTCCCCCACCCCTAAATGTAGAGCTACAAAGCCCATCTATGAACTTGACCTTACCTTTAACCCAAAGAACCCTTACACCAAGTTTCATCAAAATATCTCATTCCCTTCGAGAGTTATCGTGCTCACAGACAGACGGACAGACGGACAACTTTTGCGATGTCATAGGTATCCCTCCACTTACGTTTTGGGATCCCAAAAAGGACTTGGCCCGTGACTTGAAAGCTGATAGGGTCGACGCAACGCTTACCTGCAAGTATTGAATTCCACACCCCTGATGCAAAATGTTTGATTGTAAAAGAAGCTCTTGTTGTTTTACGGGGGGGGGGGGGGGGCACTCGCCAACTGCCGGGCATTCCGAGTAGAATACTCGTGAGTAGCCGAGAGTAGACGAGTTGATCAGCTCGTTGCTAGGAAAGAAATGTTCTGCTCTGCCACACTTTTTTTTGAGGTTCCAGTAATGGACCGCTCATTATTGAAAAGAGCGGCGAGGGTAAGGGGTCGTTATGTTCCCCAGATTTCCACATCCACCAGCCTGCCACCTGTTGTCACGTCAGATCTGATTCAAATCTCATTTTCATCTGACCTTGGATTCTCTGAATGTGTTTTTGGCGTCTTTTACAGTTAGCTATTAGCCGCGAAGGAACCTGGAACAACAACTAGGTGGAAAATAAACAATGTCGGAAGTGCAAAATAAACAAGAGGAATGGTTACGGTGGGACCTCAAGCTTGGGCGTTATATTAATAAATATTGCACCATAAATAAGGTTTTGCACCGCGGTGTCAATTTTTGTTACTTAAAAAGGCCCCTGTTCGGTCTGGACTTGGAATGAGACTTCTGAGATACGAGGTATTTCTAAATATCAAGCTACACAAAGACCCGATCACCCGTTCGAAAGTTATACATACATCAAGATTCCGGATTCCCCCTCCTTCTACTCCCACCATGATGGTCGGATTGGAGAAACTACTGTTCTTAAGTTAATATGGTATAGTCCATGACCTACCTGCCAAGTTTCATCGTTCCGGACACCCCCTCCAACTGCCCCACAGTGCACGGATGCTGTCCAGTCCTGTCAACTACGTATCTAAGGCTTGTGCTTGTTCTTCCTACCAAGTTTAATCCCGATCCCTCCCCTCTGAGCATGACACCGGTTTCCCCCTCTTAACTCGTCCCAAAGTCACCGAATCCGGTCCCGACTTAAAATATGAGATTGGAGACTCGAGGTCTTTCCAAATATCAAGTGTCATTAAGATGCGACCCCCTCCCTTTCAAAGTTATACCTCAAGATTCTGGATTCCCCCTCCCACAACTCCTCCCATGATGGTCGGATGGGGGAATTGAATACTTCCAAGTTACTTTGGTCGGGTCCCTGATATGCCTGCCAAGTTTCGTAGTCCTAGCGCATCAGGAAGTGCCCTAACACCTGGTCATCGGACTGACCGACAGACCGACGGAAAGTGATTCAATTGAATTGAATTTTATTTATAACCCGTCTAGGTAGAAACGGAGTATGGTAAAAAGAATTAAAAGATAGAAACAACACAGCAACAACAACCAAAATTTTTAAGAGTCGCTAAACCGATGCTTTATTCTGTTGATGGATTTCAGGACAGCCACAGACGAATCAGTCAAGAACTTTTCAATGAGATGGCTGTTCCTTGTCCAAGGGGGAGGCGTATATCGCACTTGGCCGGAAGGCAATTGCCATACAAATCAGTTCCCTTTTAGATAAAACGATATAGACAGTTTGAAATGAAAATAGTTGCGTTTTTGCAGATACCATGGTGTTTGTTATCACGGTCTAAAATCGTTTTTGCAGTTATCGTGGTGTCTGAAACCGCGGTGAAAAGGCGTTTTTACAGTTATCGTGGTATCTTATAGTCAGATACCACGGTCCGACCGTGGTAACTGGTCGTGGTATCTGAAAAAGTCATCTCACTTTCGTATCAGTTTTTGTCAAATTGGTGGGAAAGAAGTTTGGCCCTTAGTGATGTGACTGAATATTTTTGAATATTGTCGTTTTTGCACAGCAACCGTATATTAGATACCACGGTAACTGAAAAAATGACTAGTTGCAAATCCAGTTACCGTGGTAACAGATACCATAGTATCTTCAAAAATGCAACGAATGAAAACCTTTGAAACGAAAATGGTGGAGCGACCAGGGATGTAGAGCTGAGATTTAAAGTATGTTCTAAAAATATTCCGGAAGTTTATGATGAATATATTTTAACATTAGCCAAACGCAGAAATCGTATCGATGAGAACCCTTTACAGCGTCGAGGCAACGTAGCTTATTTGATTTAGATGTTAAAATGAAACACTTAAAACCTGTCCCGGTTTTTCCACACTGCGGGAAGGAAATGAGTCTAGTTTGAACGTTGGCCAAATGTTTTCTTTCCGGAACCATTTCTAATTTCTCGAGTCAGACGAGTTAGTTCAAATGTCAAACGGACGTCGAAGTAAACAACAGTAAATCGTCCGTAATCTGGTTCTTTTACTTCCCACTGAAGCAGTGAGGTCCGCACGGAAGAACACTGTAAAAAGTTTTTCCGTATAAAGATTAAAGTTAACTGCAGTATTTGCTACTCGGATTATTCTTATCTCTACGCATATAAGATTAATACCAAATAGAGATAAGATGAATCTCAGTAGCAAATACCTCAGTTAACTTTAATCTTGATACGGAGAAACTTTTTACAGTGAAGTGGGCTCCGCATTCAATGTTTGAACCCTTCGAAGTGAAAATGGATGGAATGATCAGGCACGTAGAGTTAAAGCACTCCTCGCACAACATAGCGTTTCTGCTCAGATGTTGTAAGATAGTTTTCTTTCCGGAACCATTTCTATTTTCTAGAGTCAGAAGAGTTAGTTCAATTGTCAAACGGACATCGAAGTAAACAACCGTAAATCGTCCGCAATCTGGTTCTTTTACTTTCAATTTCAATTCAGTTATATTCAAGAAAGCCATAACAGGACAAGCCGACTAGTAGGTTTCGTGTCACATCAACATAATACAACAAAATAAGAAGCAGATATAAAAATTCAGCTGACAACAGCTCGGTCAGTAAATATGTCCACTTGCGATAGTTATATGGTTAAATAGTAGAAATATAGCATAAAATACATAGTCGTGCAATAAAACTTTATACGAAAACTATATAATTACTTTCCACTGAAGCAGTGAGGCCGCACGGAAGAAGTGGGCTCCGCATTCAATGTCTGAAACCTTTAAAGTGAAAATGGATGGAAGGACCAGGCACACACCTCGCACAACAGCGTTTCTGCTGAGATGTTCTAACGTAGTTTATAGTTTACCACTATACAACTAAGCTATGTTTACAGAAAATTATACACGGCTTCGGCTGTTTTATCCTCTTTCCATGTCCCTTGCCTTGGATGACATCTTGGCAGTAATAATAAGAATAATAACGCTTGTTTATTGAGCCAAAAGGCCATACAAGATTTAATACACGTTACACTTCACAAATAAACTGTTACACCTCTGGAACTACTATGCTACGTAAATTAAGCTAAACTTTCATTCATATCCTTTAGTCACATATTGACAAACATCTACGATAAATTTGGGGTTCCTAGATTTCGGGATACGGAGAAACAATGCCAATCAACCCCCCACATTTGCATAACCGGTCTCCGGACGAATAAGCTCCTCGGAAACAATGATCGGGCGCCTGGTCTGTCGCGATAAGAGAACAAACTTAGCAAGCGTGACGAATATGAGCCCAAGCTGACTTTGAAACACTTTTCCTGAAGATTGACAGCCTTACGAGGACCCTTGCCAAGAAGGGCCGAAATATCGCTGCCAAAGCATCGTAGCTGACGTATCCGTCTTATGCATTTTTTTAATGCAAGCGTGATAATCAGTGTATCGCTAATAGAGGGAATAGGATACCCCTATGAAGTGAAAAATCTCGGAAACGAGAATACACTGTAAAAAGTTTCTCCGAGTAAGGATATAAGTTAAGTGCAGTATTTGCTACTGGGATTAATCTTACCTGTTTTTGAGATAAGATTAATCCGAACTCGAGATAAGATTATCTTTTAGAGATAAGATTAATCCCAGCAGCAAATACTGCAATTTTTTTTTTTTAGTGTAGATGGAAACACTACTGAAGTAGAATGAATTACTATCATAAGAACGACGTGTCGTTTAAGATTTGAAATAGGTAAAAGACCGTATCAATTACGCTACTTCTGCTTGGAACTAAAATCCTCTATTTCGTTACACGTAATAGCTTTTTCGTTTACCAAAAGTATCATTAAGGGTGACTAATTGGACAGGCTTTCACCTACTTTAGTTTCTTATGGTCGTAGATGATAGTAGTGAAATGAAAAACAAAAATGCTCTTGAAGCGGAGTGTATGCCCTTGCACTTGCAAGTGCCACAGGAGCTTTCAGCTCTTGTTTCAGTTCCTCGAAAGCCATCCACGGAGATACCATGAGACTCAAAATCCATTAGGTTTCACATTAGCTGCGTTCGTTGCACGCCGGGCTGTCTCTGGTGTTTTGTCACCGATGTCCGGTTCTTCTCTTGTAACGCGTTTTTTGGTTCACCGGTGAGTAGTCACCGATGAGTGCAAAAACGGCCTAAACTCTAGGTTCTGCGCGAAACCACGAAACTCTGACGAAAACTTGCTAACTTCTCGTTAAAGCTGAGCTCCCGAGCAGGTTCTGGTTAGTCCGCACCGGTGAGGTAAAACCGGACACCGATTAGTTTAAAAACGGGTTATAAGACTGGTGAGTATTCACCGGTGGATGCAAACACGCATTATAAGAATAACCGGAGACCACCGGCGAAGAACGAAGCTATTGCTGAACAAGCCTTATCACAGATTCCAGACCAGCTGAGTTTGTAAACTACGAAACGTTGAAAGAAAACATGCAGAGCCTCTCAGCTCCAAAATTTCGAAAAACACTTCTCAACCAGGTTAAAGACCTAATCCAAACATTCTGTTTACCTTCTCTTAGTAATCGCATGCCACGGGTTTGTTTAGATTTGAACTCGATTGCCGAGTTGCTGTTTTGGCTCGAGAAAAAACCGACGCGCAACGTCTTCTTTTCTAGATGGCGGAATTTTCCAGGATTGATTAGCAAAGAATTATAAAACCTAACTGATAATTTTTGTATTTCTTCAGAGGTACCACACTGGTCTTGGTTTTATAATTTATTTGTATTTGTAATAAACAGTTGGAGCATTAGATGGAAATTATTATTTTGACCCTTGGCTCCCTACGTGCCATAACTGCTGTCCGGGATAATCGGCTGAAATTTAGTCCAGATAGAGTTATTTCAAACCTAGGAAATTTGGTGTTTTAATTTGCTCATTGTTTTACGGTGTTTTTAGTGGTTTTGAACATTCATAGTGACAGTAGGGATGGTTAGCATTGTGTGTGTGGTAGAAAGACCATTTTTTGTTGCCCGCTTTAAACAACCATAAATAAGGAAATACGAAGTTTTATCGTAAGATTCGACAAGAATGTCAACACCTTTGTGAAATTCTCTGTAAGGTAAATTGAATTCCGGTCAATTTGGTAAAAACTGGTAGATTTGGATTTCTTTGTGGTTTAGATTTTTGTTTACACTAGTAAATATGTATTCTCTCTTTTCAGCCGAAAAGGATGGGAGAGTCAGTAGTGATCAACGGAATTGATATTTTGACCTGTGATGATGACTTCAAGCTAAACGAATTGGTAAGTGTTACTAAACTCCACTTCCATCTCTTCCAACTACCCTACCCACCGCCCCCTCCTAATAATTATTTGAATAGAAAGGAAACGGTGAAATATTTTTTTTTTCTACTTTAAGCAACTCCTAAAGCTTAACTGAAAAGCCAACTTATTTTTGTGTCATTAATTTGAACACACTGAATTACTTGCATTGGGCAAAGTGATTTTTTTTTCCACTATCTGCTCTATTTATGACTTTCAGAATATCCGCAGCCGTCCCCACAGCGTAAATTCTACTATGACGCGGGAAATTTTAATCTCAACACAAACGTGGCTTTTCAGTTGGCAGTGGTGAGATTGTTGAAGATTGCTTAGTCCCTGAACAAAAAAAAATCGCCAAATCCAGAAATCCCACGGAAATTCCACTATTTGAAAATCGATTATCCGTGAATAGCGGAACAACGAAGTGTTGCATTTTCAGCGGGTCTTCAAGCCAATTTAAGTGAATAAGTGATGGGTAAATAGAATGTCTTATCCCAGCCCTTTTCGATTAAACTTTTAAGAAAAACATAATGACAGCAAAGATTCAATAATTTTTAGTTCTTTCCAATCTTTATGTTATCTCATTGTTAATAGAGTACTACAATAAATTGGTTTATTGCTTTAAAATTTAAAAAAGTAAAGAGGCCAGCAGTTTCGCTAAAACACTGCCAAAGTGGTTGCTGAAGAAATTAAAGGTAGCCTACTTGTACACCAGAAAAAAATTCAAAATGAAGAAATGTAAATGCCAAATCAAAGCATGATATTTAGAAGCATAAAGCTAACTATGTTCACAAGCCCCTCTGTAGCTCAGTGGTAGGGCAGTGGCCTGGCAAGCCAAAGGTCGTGGGTTCAAATCCCGCCTTGGTACTACTCGTGTTTCAGTTTACTACTTATAATGCATCAGTTAATTCATACATATTAATAAATTTCTTATGTATAGGCTGGCACAGGAGGCCTGTGCAGGCTGATGCTGATACCTTACCTCTACCTTACTATTTTTCGAGAAACCATTTCCCATTAACTTATTTCAGAAGTTTTATAACAGGTAACACACGTTTAACATCCTTGTGTGATATATCTGTTATGTCCCTTTTAACTCTCATGTTTTGAGACAGAACTTCTGTTACGACCATTTTCTGCGTTATTCGCGAAAAGAAAACAATAATACGGTCATAACAAATATTATCGTAAGAATTAACACAAGGATGCGCAGACGTGTGTTATCTTTATCGAAATTCTTCTCTTAGTGTGGTCTATTATACAAATCTGACTAAAGCGAGTTCACCTCTCTGCTCTGTGCTGCATTCTTTTTTTTAGTAATATTGAAAAATTAAAAGAACTTGAACTATTTGTCACGGTAAAGTCCCTTGTATAAACATTCCATCTTTACGTAGTATTTTGTTTGTGTTATATTTGTAGCTACGGTCGGAAGAAGACCCTTGCCAAGGAGGCCAAAATATTGCCAAGAGCGTTTTAGGACAAAATATTCAGTCAAGTCAAAGCTTTGCGTTTTACCTTGCGTGTCTGCCATCCCTACTTCTCAACTCAACCTTGGCAGTGGTTCAGAACTAAGACCTGTTTCTCTTCAAACAGACGTCTTGTAAAAATAAACATATCCGTGTACAAACTTTCTGGATTAAATCAACAGGTTCCGAAGCAAAAAAAATAGGTTTTCCTGAATGATAGAAAAGAACGCTCGGTCCAGCCCCCGACATCTTGGTCATAGAGCTTGTTTTCCGCCATAGAGCTGGTTTTCTGTAATAGATTTTCAGAGCCGTGGGAAAAGTACCAAGTGCTGTCCAGATTGTGAGGTGTTGACATGATTTAGTGAACGTAGTGCACGAAGGGCCACGGGAACAAAAATTAATTAAATGGATAAATCATAAAATATATAACACATAATAACAAATAGATAAAATATATTCTCTTAATTCGTCTTATCTCGCTACGATTTTTAACTCGGTGGCCCTGCCTCACATTCTATACATCGCACCCTTCTGGCGAATGATAAGATAAGATCAAGATTTTATTTGCGCTAAGAGCCAACGGCCATGGCAAATACATATGGAACAAAAAAAAAAAACACCACACACAAAAAGTATTAAACTCCCATAGGCACCTATCCCTATGGGCTAGGGCTACCCTGAGAACCTCACCAGCTGTTTTATATTTTCAAAACAGTTATTCCCCATCACATCACACATCCATTCTTCATCCATACCCCTTCCATTCACTCCAAAAATTTCTAACCGAAATTCACTCAAACTTTCGCATTCAACAATAACAAGGACCGGACCCAACCCGGTATACGTTTTTGTGCATACTGAACAAAAAAATGTTGACTAGCACTGATAAAAAACAAATTCGCTCATTTTATTTTCGTTTCTGTAAATTCCTGCTACGCCTCCCTCCTTGGACCCGAAATAGTAAAATCGTCACTACTTACAACATCACTGACCCACTTACAGCAGTTGGACAACTTATACCGAAGTACAACAATAACATTAAGCATCAGTGGGAGAGCATTCTTCTACAATAGGATAGTTTTGTGGATAACGATGTCATAGTCTCTATGTTTGTTTGGTCTCCTCTTGTTATAGTCTTTCCTTTTTCTTTTCTTTCTTTATTCCTACTCCGTCTATGCCATGTGCTTTTTGATGGGTGAAAAATAAAATCATTATTATTATATAAATCAGTACTAATTCCCATTAATTTAAGAACCTTGATATGTGGTCATTGTAAGCCTGTAAGTGACGTCTCACGTTTGTCACACTAAGAAAACATTTGTTCTCATTATTTTAAACATTCATACTTTATGGAAAACATGCCCTGTTCCTAAATCACTCAGTTCCTCGTACACACAAACACACTAATTGAACCACAGTTCGCCATCCCTACCACACAAAGTCATGACCGCTCTTCCCTTTAGTCTTACCAGTATAGTTCTTCCTCGATCAAAGCGGTATGCTACCTGCCCTCATTTCAGTTGTATACGTTACCGTACTAAATATATATATATTTTATTTGTAACCCGCCAAATACACAAGGTGGTAGCGGAGTAAAGAGAATAACGAAAAACAACACACGATATATAACAGTATAAACACAAAAAAAATTAGACATAATTTCTAACTGGGCCTGAAAAATTCATGAAAGATATCATGTACTCGATGACCAGGATGACGAGATGTACATAGTAGTGACTGAGTTGATATGTAGTGTACTGAGTAGTGTAGTAGTGTACTGAGTTGATATGTAAGGAAAATGAAAAACGTGTCAGAAAAGGGCCGTTTGAAGACTAAATAAGTTTTATTTTAAATTATTTTAATAAATAGTGAGGGGTCTGAGGTTCGTTTACCGTTCAGTAACGTGCCAGGTAAACGACCTATCCATTTGCGGCTCGAACAGACTTTAAGGGCCGGCCGGTTGCAGTGTGGAATTCCTGACTTAAAGGCTTCGTTTGAAGTCTGTTCCCGGCAGCAGACCCTATCTTTATCGCACCGGTTACTGAATCAATCAATCAATCTCTATTATTCGAAAAACATTGCTGACGGTATTAACAAAAAACGGAATATTTGTTCTGTCGTCAAACATAACTATATACAATTCTCAATAATTTTCAGCTTTGCAAATTTTGCAAATTCATTCTGACGACACGCAACTTTTGTGCCACAACAGGCTTCAGAGCAGCACAAAGTCATGACCACATTTGTCTGAGATTACCGATAAGCGATAGGGGGCTTATTCTTAGGATTTGAGGACATACGAAATTTTTACTGGTTCTTGGAACATTTTATTTATCGAGGGGAGAGGGTCGTTAAACTTCAAAAGAACCATTTGTCGTGTCACTTGTGCTTTAAGCCTTCGTACTGCGGAACCACTGCATCTTCTGTCGTTGCGTTTTTTATCGGAATTCTCCTTGCGATGCTCCTCGCAATTCTCCTATTTCACGTTGTTGGACTATCAGATGAAGCGAATTCTCCTTTTCCTGCGTTTTTGTCAGAATCGAGAACGGGGAAAGCCTCGCAATTATGCAGAATCGAGAAGTTGCTCCGATGGTGAATTCTCGATTCTCCTCTCTCTGTTCTCCTCCCTGATTGGTCAACAGATTGCGGGTGTTCAGTATGCATAAAAAACCTATACCGGGTTGCGGACGAGCCGCCAAATTAGTGTTCTTGTCAAAAGCGAGAATGGAGAAGCCAAAACGGTAATTTGTACGAGAATCGAGAATTCAGAAGCTAGAACGGAGAACTGAGAATTCAGATCGAAAACGCAACTAGTGCAAAGCTGTAACTACTGTAAGACTGTAGCCTACTGTCCCACGAGAAAATTCAGAACTCGTACCCCGCTCATGTTGCGGTCCCGTTGCTCTTGGCAGGACCTAGAAATTATCTGACGGGCTACCATCAGTTTTTGCTATTAAATTTGTCGGACAATTTTCGTGATAGAATGTCTCCCTCTGTCTGCGGTAAAGCTCCTGGGTAGACCACGCGAGTCCACGGAAATAGAACTGAGGCGATTGGCACCTCTTTTGATCGGAGCCGCCCTCGCATCGTTTTCTCATGTCCAGTTTGAATCATATTAGCCACAGACGATGCTTCTTTTCTAGTATGGATTTGGTGAAGTAACTCTAAAACAAATTGCTCCTCTGCATTCGGTAAGCTCTGCGATTGTGGCGCTTTCTTGTGGATAGGAATTATTATTAAAACCATTTAAAGTTTGATTGAAAAGGGCTGAGATAGGACAGTCTAGTTACCAATCACTTATTCACTTAAAGAGGCTCGAAGACCCGATGAAAATACGTTACTTCGTTGATCCGCTATTCACGAATAATCTGTGTTCATATAGTAGAATTTCCCTGTCGGATTTGTGGTACCTCTATGCGCTTGTACCTGTGTTGTATACTTGACGAAGACGATAGACGAAAAATAAGTGTTCACGCAGTTAGCTACCTTCCGCGAGCTGATCACTGGCCACTGAAAAGCCGCGTTTGTGTTGAGATTGAAATTTTTTGCGTCATAGTAGAATTTTGCGTTGTCAGGACGGCGGTAATTTTTACACAAGGCAAATAACGCAGAGTGCTCCGTTAAATGATACAAAAATAAGTTGGCTTTTCAGTTAAACTTTAAGTTGGTGTATATTTAATTGTTGGGCTACGATTGGTTCGTTATCAGGTCGCATCGACAACCTGTACTGCCTTCTTGTTAATACTATTTTATAGTATATTAATATTATTATTATTTGATTCCTTCAAAACTATAAAGATTAAATATGAAGAACAAAATAACCAGGAAGACAGCCTTCTTCCTTGCATCTTGGTCGGTTCGACCGAAAATGCAAGTCGCCTACGTGCAGTCGCCGACGGAAGTATATTTGACTTTTCTTGCTGCTTATCGAGCTATTGTACTCTGACTTTCGCTCAAAAAACGATAACATGCTCCTGTGGTCAGATTTCAGTGTATCAAATACTCCTTCAGCCTAAGATGTCCGTGGCCAAATGTGTTAGCGCGCTGGACTCCCAAGCAAAGGGTCACTTGTTCGAGTCTCGGTGAAGCCTACCGTTTGGTTAGGGCGAGGGTTATTGGCGTTTCCCCGTAAGATAAACTAAAAGTCCACCCAGCTTCAAATGGGTACCTAGAGGTATCTTGGGAAAAGCACGGGATCGGCATCTTCGCTACGAGAACCTTAAAGTTTAACTGAAAAGGGCTGGGATAGAACAATCTAGTTACCCATCACTTATTCACTTAAATTGGCTTGAAGACCCGCTGAGAATTCGTTACTTCGTTGTTCCGCTAATCACGAATAATCGATTTTCAGATAGTGGAATTTCCGTGTGATTTGTGTTACCTCTATGCGCTTGTATCTTGTATCTCCTTATGAGAAAGATTTATGATTTTTCTTCTGTTCAGGCACTAAGCAGTCTTCACCAAGTTCACCACTGCCTACTGAAAAGCCGAGTTTGTGTTGAGACTAAAATTTCCCGCGTCATAGTAGAATTTACGTTATGGGGACGGCCGCAGATACTATGAACGTCATAACTAGAGCAGATAGTGGAAAATATAAAAATCCCTTAGCAAAATCCAAACAATTCAGTGTATTCAATTAAATGACACAAAGAGCGTGTTCCATCCTACTTACCGTAGTTACCACGCATGACGTCACAAATTCTGCCTTTTTGTCGTCAAGGCTGGAACGATATTTGTATTTTCCAGCGAAATATCATACCACGGGTGAATCCGACCAATCACGTGACAGAGATTCGTGGTTACTACGCTTACCACGCTCCCGAGCGTGGTAAGCAAATAGTTACTATTGGTTACTATTTCGACAAGGCTGGAACGGTCAGCGTAGTAACTTTTCGTGAGGCTGGAACGGGTTTAGTAACTAATAGTTACTATTGGTACGAGGGAGGAACACGCTCAAAAATAAGTTGGTTTTTCAGTTACTTTTACCGGTTTGCATGCGAAAATATGCTCTTCTTGCCAAGTGTATCGCTAATGTGGTGTAGAAACGTTTTTGGGTTTCTACTTCACATTAGTGAAGTAATTAGTGACTTCATAATAGATGCCAGTTCCGAACTATTTGCTGCACTCATGCTGATAGTTTGCAGTTTATTTTTATTTCTTTATTTATTTGTGACCCGCTTTTTTAATAACAGCGGAGTACGAGTAAAATACACAAAGTAAAATAGCTCAATTTATTCAGTTAAATGACACGAAAATAAGTATAGTGTTTGATTGTGTTTGATTTCTGGAGCCATATTGCCCTGTCGTCTTGTTGTGAAGTCTTCTTTGACAGCTTCTGACGTCTCGCTAGTTCCCGTTAGCTAAAGAACGTGACTCCAAAATCGTATGTCACATCTTGGAATTCCTGGAATGGCCTCCAAGGCCCGGACAGATCCATGCAGCGTGACTGGTGGCGTCGTTCCTCGATCTGCTGCGAGATTCCAGATTTTATGACTAGTTGAAGTGAACTGGATTCGGAGGTAGAATTTGAATTATCGGGTCTTGTCGATTTCTACTCGCTACAAGGTTTCGTAGGCATGTTATATATATATATAGATATATATACGGTATATAGTTTATTGACCAAAATAGCAAAGATAGCTAGTATTTTTTATTCCAGTATTTTTTAAATAGTTGAATCCTTTAAAGCTAGGCTCTGCTTTCGGCAGATTGCCCACAGCTTTGGAGGTTTTAAAGTCCAACTGAAAAGCCAGCTTATTTTTGTATCTTGGATTCGAATGCACCTATCTGTGGCTCCGCCACTGGCTATGCACTGCTGGCCGGACAACAGAAAGCTCACCTCGACGCGGAGAAATTGAGCTTCAACAAAAGCGTTCATTTCAATGGAAGCGAATCTAAGGAAATATTCAATTTGACATTGTAAGGTCACTTCTGAAGAAAGCCCGCTATTGTGTGTGACCCACAAAAGAGTTATTTTTCGGCAATCGTTGACCGTTTTATTTGCAAAATTATTTATTTAAACATTAGGCTAACTCGTTTATTTCCCTCAAAACTGAGGAGAACAAAATATAATATATAAAACCAAATTATGCCCAAATCAACTGATCCATTCGATACTCTAAAAAATACACACGGTTTGGACAACTATATTAGAACTGTTTACGTATTACATTATTCACTTGTGAAAAAACGGCTACTTGTGTTGGTTTGGAGAGCTTCCGATGCTTTTTGTTGAAGTTAGTCAAATGTTTCAAGCAAAGAGGTACAAGCACATGGTGGTATCACAAATCTGAAAAAATAAATTTATTTGATTAGAATCGATTATATGAAGAACGGACACAAGATTTTCATCGGGTCTTTTGTCTATTGAAATGAATAAGTGATGGTCGCATCTCAGCCCTGTTCGGTTGAACTTTCAGTATGTTGCCACCGTCGGCCGTTTCTTGTCGAAATATGAAGTCGCGGTCGTCAAGGTGTCAGGAGTGTGAAGGCGCCACTTCTATTGTGCGGAGCCGTCTAATCTTCAGACTAGTCTGTCAGCCACCAGACCATCCCTAGATCCAGGCGGCAGTATTGTTAGATCAGTCCTTCTTTTGACCGACTAGAAGTGATAGCTTCTGAAGTGCGTAGACAAAATCGGCTTCTCAGTGCTTTGATGACAGGGAAAACTGAAGTTGCCTTGTGCTCTGTCACTTTCTGTTAAACCGTTGGATGGCAACTTTCTTCGAGAATGACGGTTAGACACATCAGGGTTGCCACATCAAAAATATTTAGTGACTTTTGGCCCAAAACAGAGATTGAACTGGGAGTGAAAGTTATTTTCATGAAATGTTCGCTTTTGGTCGGAAAAATGGCACATCTTAATTTTACTTACTAAAAATACTTGAAATAGTCACTTCTGGCGGAATCCCTGCTGCAAAAATGAGACATTTGGTCATTTTCTGAAATAGAGTGACAATTCACACTATCGTGCGACATGTGGCAACCCTGTAGATACTAGCTCTCCCCTCGTCACACTAACAGGATTGCAAATGTGAGCTCTTAAGATTCACTCTTGCTACTGACCATGCAGGGGCACCGAGATAGCCGAAGTGATCAGCACGTTGTTTGATAGTTGAATAATTGGAATACTGTGCTCCGCCACTGCTCTACTGAGCTTCCAAGTGGAGTTCTTGACAGTAATAAGGGTAAAATGAGCAGAGCGTCTGGGCCGCTCGTTCAGCAAAAGAAATGAAGGGGATGGGATAAAAAGAGATATAAGGGATCTATAGTTAATGAATGAATCAATCAATCAATTAATCAATCATTTATTAATACCAAAATATCCACTGGATAGCATAGGCTGACGACAAGGTAATCGTACACTACACCACAAAAGAGACAATTAGAATAGTTATATACAATTGGTTTGTCAAATTTATTTGAAATGAAAAATTGAAATTTAGAATGAAATTTATTTCCCATTTTTAATACAAAAGTCACAAACGGAGTATGAAAGAAAAAAGACAAGAACACACATTGTATAACATATAGATTTTGATACTCTTATTTACACATGGGGCAACTTAGCTATACAAAGTGTGGCTAGCATCAAGCGAACAAATAAAACCTGCAATTCGCTCAGATACTGCAATAAATAGATCGACGACATTATACTTTGCCGACAATCAAAGTATAATTCACTCAAAATTTGCACACGTACGCCAGAGAGTGAGGGTAGGGTAGATTGTTCACTGGGTAGCAAGCAAAAGATAAACCGTGTCGATTGGAATCAAAACCGTTGAGTTGTATGAGTCCTCTGTGTCTTGTCTGACCCACCCAAGACTTTCATAAATGTTATAGAGCTTTCAGCAACGAAATTAAAAAAATATGTTGAGGACATGTGCATTTTTTATCATAGAAGTAAGAAAATTAAAGCATATAGCATAGTGTTAGTTTTGAGGAGTGTATAACTACCTAGTTGAGTTGATTAAAGTTTAACCGAAAAAGGCTGGGATAGGACACTCTAGTAACCCATCACTTACTCACTTAAATTGGCTTGAAGACCCGCTGAAAATACGTTACTTCGTTGTTCCACTATTCACGAATAATCGATTTTCAAGGAGTGGAATTTGCGTGTGATTTGTGGTACCTCTATGCGCTTGTATTTTTTTTGTATGTCTTACGAGAAAGATTTATGATTTTATTTTTGTTCAGGCACTAACCATTCTTCACCAATCTCATCACTGCTCACTGAAAAGCCGCGTTTGTGTTGAGATTAAAATTTCCCGCGTCATAGTAAAATTTGCGCTGTGAGATAGCAGATAGTGGAAAATAAAAAAATCCCTTTGCAGAATCCAAATAATTCAGTGTATTCAATTAAATAACACAACAAGTTGGCTTTTCAGTTAAACTTTAACAGTTCGTCCGGATACTTGACGCAAATGTTGTATTGTTTTTGTTCATGACAAAACATTTTTTCATGACACAACACGTTTCATCAAGTTTTATCTGTGCTAAATGTAGCTATTTTTTGCAGCTTGATACCTGTAACGACTATGATACCCGACAAAAAATTAAGGCGAGGATCCGGGACCTTCTAGCAGCGCAGCGTCAGGGTAAGGAAATATAACGTCGCGTGTGAGTGATTCGTCGTTCGTTCTGCTTTATGTAATGTCATTGCTCTTGCCTATTGGTACTATCGGTAAAATCTACTTGTATTGTCATATCCTTCGTTGGTCTATCCTTCTATGTATGGCATATCTTGTGTAGTACTTAAGTGTGATTGCACTTGCACTGAAAAGGGAATAAGAGCTTCGTTAAATCTACAACAGTTACTTTTCGCTTTCTTGTTCTGGAATTGGTTATTCATTTCTAGTTTTAAATCCGCGTTTTTTAATGGCTCCTTTTTCAATGCCACGTTCTTGTACCACTCTGCGACGTTAATGATTTTTTCCTCTCATAGGTGACTCTGCTTCGGGAAAAAAAATCTTTGTATTTTTAACTCTAGTCTGCAGGAGATTGGCCTGAATTCTGTATTACTGTCGAAGTGGGTTTGAACCCACTTCCTCGCCTCTTTAAACTAAACTTCCGGTTCGCATGAGCAGTCATCAGGTCCAACGGCGATGGATCCAGACTGGATAAACGGCCCAATCCATCAACGCTTTATTACTACTGAAGTGGATTTGAGCCCACTTGCTCCCCTCCTTAAAGTTTAACTGAAAAGGGCTGAAATAGGACAGTCTAGATACCCATCACTTATCCACTTATCCGCTTGACGAAAATATTTTGCGAAAAATAACTGTTAACGCAGTGAGCTACCTTCCGCGAGCTGATCCTGGCCACTGAAAAGCCGCTTTTATATTGAGATTCAAATTTTCCGTGTCATAGTAGAATTTTGCGTTGTGAGGACGGCCGCAGATATTCTGAACATCATACTAGAGGAAATGGTGAAAAATAAGAAGAATCCATGAACAGAATCCAAATAATGCAGTATGTTCAGTTAAATGATACAAAAATAAGTTGGCTTTTCAGTTAAACTTTAAACTAAACTTCCATTTCACAGGAGCAACCATCGAGTCCAACGGCAATCCAGTCGCAACCATTACCCGCCATAGCACATTTGAATCAGCCAATCAGGACCTAGCAACTCCAGACGGTGAGTCACTCTTACCGCAGCTGGTGATCAACCAACTGTGTACTTCGCTTAGCCAGGGTGCTTTAACCGTTGAGGATGGCTCAGCTGCTTCGGGGCGTTGTTTGAAAGAGAATATGTTTGATTCCGGAACGGAGTCAGGTGATGATTTAAGAAGAAAGAGTCAGGAATCCCTTCAGCAGTTCATGGAAGGTATAAAGACCTCCCTGGAGAAAGCCGGAAGGCAGGATGAGAATCTTATCGGTCAGGTTCAGATCGCCTTAACGAAACTTAAAACGACCTTGCAGGGCGGCGGCCGCCACTCCATGCAAGAGATGGAACTCGTCGGGCTGATCACCAGACTCCAATCAACTCTGGACTCAGTCCAAGATGAAAGTCTAGCCAGCCCATCTCGTATCCTCGTAGAAAAGTCGGGAGTGAGGGGTCGCTTTGCCCACTTTCCCGAGCTCAAGCCAGTTATTCCTCAAGAACAGTCGAGGAGTATATCTGATGAACACACACGGCAGCCAAAAACGTCAGATAGCGACAAGGAAAATAAACTCTCCCCGCCCTTTCAGCCTCCCGACATAGAAAAAGGGAAGTCAGTTCCCTGGAAAGTGCGCCTTGCCAGAAGAAAAACAGAACGCTCGCATACGGTGAACATTAGTCCATGCAATGCATTAGATTTGCGACAGTGTATTAGAGCTGCAGCTAGGAATAAAACTAAGGAAGATATTGAACGCGCAACAGGTGGCCAGCTCAAGCCTTGCTTTGACTTTCAGTTTGGCAAGGTTGGACTCCTTGAAGCTCAAGCTAGTTTGGACCAAGATAAGACGAAGCCCTCTTATATTGTCAAGCAAAAGAGCATCGGAGATCTCTACACATCGAAGCCACGGCCTTACGGAGCCCAGAAACACGAATCTGTTTCAGAAGATAGTGACGACGGTATCGTCTTCTATGGTCTTCAGAAAAGTAGCAAGTCCTATGGCGATGTGCAAAGTTACCTCCGTCGATCTACTGGCTATCAGCGGAGCTTTGAAGAATCCGTGGCCGCAGTTAACCAAGAGTCGGGGTGCCAGAAGGGGAACTACGAAAATTCTACAAACTTGCCGGCTTCGTCTATAACACAGCCTTCTCGTCAGGACAGCAATAACTTTTCAAGAGATGGTTCGATTGAGCTTGTTGAGGCGGAGGATGAGCCAGAAGAGGTTGTCGAAGTGGCAACCCTAACGTTCAATGTCCGCGATAATGACGTCAGACTGGACAAGCGTCCAGAACGTCCTGGCACATTATCACTCGTGAGTAACAACAACACGCCGAGAGAAGTACGACAAAAGCTACCTTCAGCAAGTACCAGCACCGACACAGAAGATGAGCGGAATGCCGTGACGGCACAACTAACGATTCGCGGTCCGCTCATCCGTCAAGAAGCGGTTGAGGCTTCCCTTGGGGATCCGAGCAAAGGCTTGTTCACTGAGAACGAAGCGATCCATATCGCTATCCACAAAGCTGCGATAAACAAGCAGCTGTCGCAGGAATATCGGAGACGGTCTTCGAATCGTACCCCAGAGGAGGAAGAAGTATTGACAGGTAGCCTGCAGCTCACACGCCAAGAGTCTGTCACTTCGAATATTAAACACGGTGGTATGCGAAACCAAGACTCCATCGAGAAGCTGGGAGTACTTCGACAAGATTCAGACAGCAGCTCAGTAACAAAAGCTCCGATCGCATCCACTAGCTCCACCTTGCAGAAGCAGGGATCCTCATCGTCATTGACTAAAAGCCTGTCAGGGAGTAGAATTTTCCCTCGACAAAGCTCGGCGCAATCCCAAGAACCCTCGGTTAGTCATTCTTCCTCGAGAGATAATCTTATTCAAAGGGATTCCTCTAGTTCGTCTGTATTCGAGGAACCATCTAGCGGTGGGATTTTGCGAAAGCAAGGCTCAAATTCTTCGATGAAAGATCAAGCATACAGCACGCCCCTCCAGAGACAGAGTTCAGCCTCTTCTGTTGGTTCATCAGCCAGTAGGCTAGAAAGGACGCCATCATTGGATATTCCAGCTGTGATAAAAGCATCTAAAAGCCCATCTCATCCAGCTTTATATGAAGGAGATTCTGGCAAGCATGACCAAGCGGAAATTTCTGTGAAGAAACCCATTCCGATCGTTGTTGAACCGGAACCTTTGTTCAGACAGAAGGCTTTTGAGACTGGTCTCCAGAAAAGCAAATCCAGTGGCTCCATCTGTCATAAACCTAAAACTCTAGACTTAGAAGATTCCGATGACAACGAAGAACCTGAGAAAGTCGTCTTTCAGGCTTCCCAAAAAGCCGTGACGGCACCGGCTCAAGGGGATCCAGTGCAACAGCCACCTGTCGAAGAAGAAGGAGACTCTGCGGCCCGACTTCTGCAGAAACAATTTCCCTGGAATCAGGTGCCAAGAGAGTCGGCCAACGACGGGGAAATATCCGAAAATAAACCTGCAGAGAAAATCTCTGCAAAGGAGAGGAAGTCGCGGTACGATAAATATAAACGACGCGATTCTGTGAAACAACAAGCAAGGCGAGCTAATACAATAAATATTCCCAAAGCTTACGTTCAGGAAAATGTATCACCTCAGAGGGCGCCAGCTCCAGCTTTTGTTCCCAAAACCGACAACGATCGAAAATTTTTGGCCTTTATCTGCCAAAATTCTACAGTTCCGACTGTTACCCCGCCGACTTTCACGCGCGCCGGGGGTGGAAATGGCATCGGTGGTATTTGGGGCTCGCGTTTTTCTAACCTTAAAACAACTTTCGAAACGAAGGCATCCCAGTCGGCCTCGGTGAGCCCGGAGCCACCCAAGAATCGTCCCCGCCCTGAGCCCAAGATAGACGGTCTCTTCGTGGCACAGAATGTATATGACACATCTCATCAATTAGGACGAGGCAAGTATATATCCGCCCCGACAACACCAGTCGTACAACAGAGAGTGGAAGGGTTCGCCCGTCAAAATTCTGGAAATAGCGATGCTAGAAATCGCTACTCAGTATATTCTGTGAACCGAGTTAGTGTCAAAACCAGCAATGTTCTTGGAGTAAACAGTGATGACAAGATTCTTAAGGATAGAGCTGGACTTGAGCAAGAAGCAATAAAGCTCGACACGTTTGAGACGAAAAAGGATATTGTAGAAGATCCGCTAGAGCTGAATGAGAAGCAATCCCTAGTTCAAGCTGCTTCTGAAACCAATAATACCGCCCGTCTCGAATCGGTCATTAATCTTTCTTCAGTAGCCCCCAGCATACCCAGTGAAATTGTACCAGTAATACCGAAGGAAGTTTCGCAGGCTCCTCCGATAGAACCAGTATTTCAGCGCGGAATTGCAGGCGAGAAAGAAGGCACAAGAGATTTTATCAGTCAGTCTGGCAACACTGATAAAAACTTGCGTCACGTCGAAGAATTCTTGAAGGATAGAATCAAAGTTGGCGAATCATGTGTTATTGTGCCTGAATTAACGGAGCTCGAAACAAAAATACCTGCGAAATCAAAACAAAGCCTGAAAGTCTCCGACGGCGAACAGTCGGTTGCCAGAGCTTTTGTCAACGTTGGAACCACTGAGCAAGTGCCTAACGCGGCTGGGGAAAGTACTAAAAATATTCCCGGGCTCTTGCCAAAGACAGGAATGCCAGGTGAATCACGAAGCGCTGGGAAGCCATTAATCACGGAGCATCGGAAGGATGCGAAACCACCTTTGTTCATGTCGAGTCCTACAGTAGCTATTACTCCTCCGTGGGTCAAGGATATTGGCAGGGTTGACGGTGTTATGCCGGCGCGATCGGATACCATTCTGTCGCCTCCGGCACAGAAGAAATTCTTCGAAAAGCAAATACCGCCGAGTAGTATTAATCGAAGTGCTGTGCAACCGAGTTTGACCTCACGTCAAGTAACGGAGAGAGTCGATCCTCCACGTTCGACAGAGCCTGCGGAAATGAAGAATCGCGTGCAGAGTAATGATAAAGATGACGTTCTAGCTTTAGTGAGAGACTTGGAAGCAAATTCAATGTTGATCCAAGGATTGATTATGTCGGAGAAGCAAGTACGCGAGGCAGTGGCGCGGGATCATGTTGAAAACTCTGACCGTTTCAAGCAGGTCAAAGCCGGGCAGATAGGTCGATCGCAATCGTCGTCGATTGGAATTTCTAAGTCGAGCAGTGAAAGCTCTGTAAAGAAGGTCCTCGATCAGGCCATGTTTCCCCTCATTCAAGCTAGCCCTAAGCCTTTCAGGAAGGCTGAAGAACCAAAACCACATCCTCAGGTAATTCTGCGTGAGAAGGAAGTGCGCCAAGAGCCTGCAAAGCCACCGATCAAACCTATTGCCAGTTATTCAGTGAGGCAACCTGCTGCTGAGCCGGTGCGGAACCACCAAGAAAAGAGTCCTATAACCAGCATACGACAAAGTCCGCAGAGAAATCGAAGACCGAGACCACAGTCGGTGCGAGTTACATCGGTCGAGAGTAATGGTGTGACAAGGACGAGGTATACACTTGATAAGGATGACCATTTCGATGCTTCTTCGGAAGACTCCAGTGATGACGATAGTTCATCTGGCGTACCGAAACGCTACTGCCAGCCGAACATCCAGTCACCCACTGGTCTGGAATCGATCACAAATATCGTGCATAGGTACAATGAAGGGCCGGAGCCAGTACGTAATGCAGCTATCGGCAGTGCACCATTAGTGAGAACTGGGAGCCAAAGCTCATATCAGTCTGATACAGGATCTCAACATTACCTTCCTCAAAGAATGCTATCTAGTCCGACAGTTGCACCACAAAAGCCGCAGAGGGCTCCCTCTGTCTCTGAGGTGAGACCGCAATCTCAGATGCAATCTGAAGTTGCACCACCCTTGCCTCCAAAGCCTGCCCACCTACAGGCTTCTCCGAAAACAGAAATTCAGTACAATAAAAAGCGTGACGAGCCGCTAAGAAAGTCAAGCCAATTACCTGCCGCTTTTGAACCTCACAGTGATCAGCAGGTCCGTCCGATCTCTAGGCAGCCTCAGCCTTTAACCCAAACACAGTTCAGTCGTCAGCCAAGCTTTGTGAGTGTAAGGAGTCAGAGCTCAGCTCCGACCTCAAACCCTCAGCCGCAACCCTCTGGATACAACCCCGGCGTCATCAGGCCCCTACCGTTGAAAATTCCCAAAGAAAAGCTACCTTCTGATATCATCTCACCACCCGTTCTGTCATTTGCTTATAACGCATCTCAAGCTCCTAGAGTAGAAGTACCTGAATTTTTGGAATCCGAGACATTAACCGGCCTGAGGCCTGGCCTGGGATTCAACCAGGAATCCGTCAGAAGCACTACCGGATTTAAGCGAGAATTTGTGTCTCTGGCAGCTAGAAAAAGTGAAGTCAGTCGGGCAGAGCACCAAACTGATCTGCGGACGGTAAGAAGTCACAACACCCAACTAGTCTCACAGTCGACTCCTGGAGTTCAGAAGCCCGTCCCACCTCCAAGAAGACTAGTGGAAGAACCTAAACCAATGCCGAGGACCGTCTTCAATCTGACGTCCGCCCCAAAAGAGCAGAAACCGAGCCAAGCACGTCAACCTCAGCAGCATGTCCCTAAAGCTCAACAGCCAGTTTTTAATCCTCTAGTCCCTCAGCAGCAGACACCAAGACCTCAGGAACAGCTGCAGATTCCGCGGAGTAACTCTGGGTCACGAGTTGCTGCCATGTCCTCCGCTATAGACGGGGGCCTTTTCAAGCAACAGGATAGTCTTTCCAACCGTAGCCCATCACCGAGAAGGCCACAGAGCCTTTACGCTGGCGATGGTCCTGTCGTAGCTGCAGGCAAGACATCGCCTAGAAGTTCTCTCGGTCTCAGCGCTTTGAAGTCCTTACCGAAGCAGTTTGAAGCATGTATCTCTCCCGAGAGCGCCGAACGCAAGCAGGAGGAGTTAATTCGCTTCTTTTTCGAAACCCCCAACCTCCTTTCTAATACTCAGCAGTCTCCAACCGCTGTTAGAAAGACGACAGCTCCGAAACCTTCCGTTACACAGCGAAGCGCGTCTGGGACGAACCTGGCTATATCACCAAGCCAGAAACGGATTCTTAGCCAAACAGCCAATAAGGGACAGCTGAGGCAACGGACGTTCAGCGATGGAAGAGTGTCATTGACGGAACCAAGCGACTTGGACATGAGCGACATTGCGAGCGACATCGACGCCGTCTTTGATGATCTAATGAAGAAGGAGCAGCTCAACGGCCATTTACAAGGCCGTAAGTAGCAAGATTGTGATTGTGAACGAGTAGCATATAGTGATTAAACCGCATGCTAGTTTTAGTGTATTGACAGCTTTTGCAACTAAGGTGGAAGAAGCAGTAGCGATTCTAACAGGGCCAATCTAATCCGTCGATGAGCTCGTTTCCGATATAGCTGTTAGTATGCCCTACTGGCATAAATCCACACACAGTTTAAATTGGTCAGGCTCCTTTGATAAGCAGTGTTTATCCCCCTATTCTCTGATTACCTGTAATTAAATATGCAGTAATTATGTTTTGCTTCTGCCAAGATACGAGCGGCATGGACGACATCTGATGATCGGATGAAGAGGGAGAAGCTCAGTGGCCATGAGTAATATGTGGCATGGGTCCTTTACGGAGGGTGTGGTTTTCCAAACTTTTTATTTTACCCTTTTCTTCACTCTGAGCCCCATAAGCTGGCGAATATAAGTTGTGCGTTTTTGCAGATACCATGGTATCTATTACCACAGTAACTGAATCTGCCATTAGTCGTTTTTGCAGTTACCGGGGTATCTGACACACGGTTATACGTGTATTGACAACGACTATTGCCGAAACTGCACTTCTAAGTCATCCCGAAAGAAAAACTGATATCCAGTTACATCACTAAGTGCCAAACTTCTTTCCCACCATCTTGACAAAATTTGATGAAAGTGAGATGACTTTTCAGATACCACGATCAGTTACCACGGTCGGACCGTGGTGACTGAATACAGAAACCCCGATAACTGCAAAACGCCTTTTGACCGTGTTATCAGACACCACCCTAACTGCGAAAACAAATTTAGACCGTGGTATCAGATACCATGGTATCTGCAAAAACGCTACTATAGAATGGCCATCTCGTAACTGTTTTAACTATGAGTTGTTTGAACACTTACCCAGCATGTGCTTGCCGGCTATTTTGCATGAGAGCTCTGTACTAACTTTTTGTTTATTCGATTTTCAGAAAAAGATCTGGTGAAGATGTGGCTCTCCCAGAACTTTCCAAGTGAAGCGAATCTAACCAATAACGGTACTTGTTTTTAGCATGTAGCGCTTATTTCTTTTATTGTTTTGTTTTCTCTCTTTCCATCTTAAGTGGACCCTAGATATTCGCGTCAGGATAAAGTTATAGACTACCGTAGTTGTTTTTGGACTTTTGACGCCCGAAGACCGTTTTGAAACCGTGTAGACTTCGCCTTTCCATTTATTCAGTTGCTGGGACCGAGTCGTGGGTTCGAATCCCAGTGTTCCCGCTCGTTTGGTCAGTTGGGCAGTGTTGGGCGATGTTTCGATTTTTTTCGATGTATCGATACATCGATAATCTTACTTTCGATATTCGAGATATCGATATCGATATTTCGGTGCCATGTTTTGCTATAGTATGGCTCTCGTGCTGCCAAAATTTAAGAATAATATTGTCGCAAAAAAGTATCTTGCATCATCTCAAACTTCGAAAAAAACTGAATTGCGAAAAACTCATTGCTCCGATAGATTATTTACAATAATTATAACTGTGCAAATATATCGTTTTCGATATCTAATGTACGTTTCGATATTCAGTGTCGATATTTACGTTTCGATGGTCGATATCGATATTTGGTCCGATATATCGCAAACGTATCGAATTTCACCCAACACTACAGTTGGGTAAGTGGCTGAACACCTCAAGGTTATTTTGTCAGTGTTGTGTTGGTCCTGACATGTAGAGTTTACCGGCCCCGTTCCACTAAACCTTATTGCTTTCGATACATCAATATTTTTATTTTCGATATTCCATATATCGATCGGTCAGTTTTGGGCCCCCATGCAAGGTTTGGTACTCGGTCTCGTTATTCATTCATTTATTTATTCGTACTACATAGACTACATAGCATAAATACTCTGTAAAAAGTTTTTCCGTATAAAGATTAAAGTTAACTGCAGTGTTTGCTACTCGGAGTATCCTTATCTCTACGCAGATAAGATTCCTACCAAATAGAGATAAGATGAATCCGAGTAGCAAATACTGCAGTTAGCTTTAATCTTTATACGGAGAAACTTTTTACAGTGTGTAAGGCAAGAAACAAGACCCCCTGAAGCTATCTTGTTCAAAAATTTTTATTCTCAAAATTTGAGTACTCTTTTAGGGGTAAATTGAAAGTCGCTTTCGGATATGCCCTAAATTAAAGTTATTAATTTTCGTTTTGCCTTTTAAAACTTATTTAAGGGACAGGTTATAATATTTAGAGACCTAGGGATATCCCCCCCCCCCCCAGTGCTTTAGACCACTTCGGCAACCTAAGAAGGCTTCAGTTCCAGTATGTGAGTCTTTATAAGAATCGGTCAGAGCTCAGTTGATTCTGAACTGGGAAGTACTGGTATGAAAAATAGATAAATATATACACTGTCAGAAGTTTCATAACAGATAACACGAGGATTTGTGGTTTCAACAGATAATGCGTAACAGATAACACTTCGGATGTTATCTGTTGTGTTTCAAAACGTTATACATAATAAGCGGTTACCATCAGGAAGAACCGAAAAACTGCCAAAAAGTATCTGCTGGGTTTTCCGACATCATGACGAAAAGGAATAAAGTCAGTAGATCCTTTTTTGGCTTTTCCTACAAAGCTTGTTATGCATAACATTTCATGCATAATGTTTTCAAACACAACAGATAAAATACGAAGTGTTATCTGCTATGCATTATCTGTTGAAACCGCGCATCCTCGCGTTATCTGTTATGACACTCCTGACTGTGTATTTACTGACAGTAAAAGCCCTATAATGGGCCATTTTCAATACAAACAACAAAATATCTATAATAAGTATATATGATATATCTTCAGCTGAGGCCGTCGGGAATTTAAACTCACAACAAAGCTGATGGGTCTTGTCAAATTTTACCAGAAGGTAGCCTCGCCTGTTTGAACGCCCAAGGATGAATGGTTTTGTAGGGATTGAGTTTCTGAATATCTTTTCATCGGCTATCTATTTATAGGTTCAGTTACTGGCCTTCAGAAATCTGTAACCGCAAGCCAGTCAACAAATGCAACAGTCGTGCAGCAGCAGAACCAAGGTATGCATAAACAGAACTTAAAGTGCGAACACACGATCAGGGTTTCCCGGCCGGATTTCCTGCACTTTCATCATCAAGTCGAAAAAAATTCAACTTTTCCGTACGGAAGTGGTGATGGTGCCGAAAATCCGGTCACCAATTCCAGCCTGGGAGCACCCGACCCTGACCGTGTGTTGATGGCGTTAAAGTGCGAACACACGATCAGGATTTCCCGGCCGGATTCTTGCATAACCCTCAAGTGGAAAAAATTGGAAGTGATGATGGTGCCGAAAATCCAGCCAGGCACTATTATGAGAGAAAACATTTACGGGTCACAACTGGATATGTGATTCAACAATTTCCTCGATATATTATAATTTTAATGCATGCATTGTGGCTGTAAAATCAACTTGTCGGCTTACCGTCGTTTCAAGATTTTTAAAACTATGTATTCGGGAATTGACGTCAGAATTTGGGTACCGTGATGGTACTGATGGTAGGCCTAACAGATGTTTCTCCAACAACTTGTCCTCTTCTTTTTGCTGTGGTTCTTATCCGCCTCATAAATGGAAAAACAGAGAGAATTCAAGAATCAGTGTAGTGCCATTAGGCTGGGCAAACATTACACAGTTCGTAATCTCGGAAATGAAAATGGATAAACAAATTAGGGACCTACAGTCAATCGTTAACATAGGTCGGTCTACGATGGGTCTTTTAAAAATAATTGTTCTTTTACAGGTTTCGTCCGGTCGTCCGTCACTTCCTCGTCGTTCCGTACGCAGTCACAGTCATCTACAGTAACCGTTAACCCAGGTAGACTCCCCCTCCCCATTATCTTAACCGTATATATATAGGTCGCTCCATTTCCGGCCGGATAGTTATTTCCGTTCAGGCCCCAGCAACAAAGATGGAAATCATGTTCATCGTACAGCTGAAGCACGCACTACTGTTAAATGAGGCCTCGAACTATTTGATGTATGATACGGGAAATTCTAAAATCTAGTATCAATTCAGCGCTCCAACCGGATTAGTCTATATGTTCGTCCCTCCTCGCCTCAGTATCAGCAGTCTTTTGTTAACTATACCTATGCAGGGTGCCCCGTTTCCGACCGGATATTTATTTCCGGCTAGGTCCCTGTAACAAAAGGAAAATTGTGTTTGATTGTGCAACTGAAGCAAGCACTACTGTTAAATGAGGCCTCGCTCTATCTGATGTATGATACGGAAAATTCTAAAATCTAGTATCAATTCAGCGCTCCAAGCGGATTAGTCTGTTTCACCCTATCTTCATTATCAGCGTCCATCACACAGAGATATACAAAAGTTCAAATAAGTGAATGAACCGAAAAGAAAAGCTTTCACTTTTAAATTGAAGGGTAGTGCAACTCTCATCCTCAGTGAGCTTCACACTTTTGCTGAAGGGATATAATTAAACACGTATCCTACCAGAGTTTAGCTAAGCGTTGAGGATGGTGATGATGTCATTGAGGGGGCTAAAATGAATTAAACCATATGGTGGATCTGAACCGGAATATTGGGGACTTACCACTTTACAACCCACTTCTGCTTTCAACAACATGACTATTTTCAAATAGGGTTTTCGCGAGCTGGAAAGCAAAGCCGGAACCACTTTACAACGGTTTTCCTGTGCTTCAGAAAGTTACAGAATCCACCACCCGGTTTTAGTGCTTTGGAAACCGAAGCAGCTGTCCCAAATAGTGATTTCAGCAAGTTAGTGGAAAGCTCCGTGGAAAGTTGAATATTCGTCGAGATTTTGTATTTTTAGAAAAAAATTGCAAGTGTCGCTAAGAATGGAATAAACACGAGAAGCGTCCTTCTGGATGAATTCGTTGGATATATGAGAATCGAAGTCCAGTGAAGCGCGTTCTGTCAGGGTGAATATAATATACCGTATGGAATTCGAAATCTCGTTCAGTAAGAAATGGACGGAACCCCGGAAGTATTATGGCTACGACGGGTCCTTAAAGGTTTCTTGATAGCTGATACAGAATCCTACCCTCACACTTATGTTTTGTTTCAGATTTAACGAAGCTCGTTGGGTCGTTTTTTCGGCCTTAGTTGTGTATCAGCAGGGGGAGTTGTGTAAATATAGGTACAGGAATATTTAAGCACTGCACTGCACAACTGCACCGCTAGAGACATAGATCGCATATTCGTAGTCTATTATTGCCATGTCTCGTCTCGTTGCATGAAATTATGTTTGGACAACCGAAAATGGTTGCATGTTAGTGCCTACACCGTCAGAAGTTTCATAACAGATAACACAAGGATGCGCAGTTTCAACATGTTATGATTGTGCAAAGTTATGCATAACAAGCAGTGCAAGGAAGAACCGAAAAAGCATCTGCTGGCTTCTTAATGACAAACAAAAAAGTCAGCAGATGTTTCCGCGGTGTTTCGGTACTGTTTGTACACAGAGCGTTTTAATGCGTATAACGCTTTAAAAACATAACAGATAACATCCTGCTCTATCTGTTGGAACCGCGCATCCTTGTGTTATCTGTTATGAAGTGTACCACGGAATTATTTTACACGGATATTTCTTTCGTTTGCAAAAGCTCTGTCACGGTGTCGATCTGAAAACAAATAAAAGATCGTGTGGGACCATTGACGTAAATATGGAAATTATGCAAGGAGTTTATCCACTCTGACAAATATTCCTGAAGCAGATTTTAGCTGCTGAATTCAGGGTTGCCTAGATTAGCACGTAAGTGCTTCTTATGACTTTTTTTTCACAAAAGTATCACGAAAACGTTACACTACAAGCCATTAGATATTCCTTCAGCCGAAGCTGACTGCCAATCATATTTGACGGTGCAAAACTAAGTCAGCTACATCTTATTAGAGCCAGCTACATTTTCTTAGATGCTCTATTAGATGCTCTAATAAAATGTTGCAGACTTATCTGTTTTGTACCGTCATATACAAGCCATTTTTAGTAAAATTAAAAAACAAATCTTGGGAATAAAATTTTGTTCTGTTCCGACTACTTCTCTTTTAAAAAGCAAAATAATAATTAGAAGAATAGTGCTCTCCACACTTCAGTTTAAATAGTTTGGCACATAGTGATGCATTGCATCTACCAGCCAAGTTTTGCGCTCTTTCCTTTCTCCTTTAAAAAAAAATGGAAAAAAGTCGAAAAACTAATACTTTTTCCTATCTTTAGCACCAAAATTTCAGTAGTGTGGCAACCCTGGCTGAATTTAGAAGTCTAGACTGCTATGTCGGGCCTGTTACACAAGCCAGACTGTGTTATTACAATAGAGGCGGTGTTTGCTAGAGGGTTAACAGTACATTTTTTAAGCCCAATCAGTCCTTTTATCTCTCTTCTTTTTTTTATCATTCGCTGTCGTCTCGTTATCTAAAGCTCAGTTCAGTTGTTTTCCTTTTTCTTTCTTGTACTGCACTATTTATCTTATCTTGTCCAGTGCGTAATGGATTTTCGCCGTCATCGTCATCATGGAAACAGTCTAGTCCATTCCAGGAGCGCGAAAAGAGTTGAAACCAAAACCAAAGATAGTCGGATTTCAATCGATCAGTTTAACTGGCGAGATAGCTTACATATAAAAGAGGCAGTAAAGATGAAACAGGAACAGCAAATCGATTAATACACGAACATTTTGGTTTTGTTTCGTCGCTGTCGATTAAACGCTGAAATTGTCAACCCCTCGAAACTTTTAAAATGGTATGTCCCAAGAAGATTTTTTTTTCTTCCAGATGACGCATTCTTTAAAGTTTAACCGAAAAGGGCTAAAACAGGACAATCTAGTGACTAGTTACCCATCACTTATTCACTTAAAGAGGTTTGAAGACCCGATGAAAATGCGTTACTTCCTTGCTCTGCTATTCACGGTTAATCAGTTTTCATATAGTGGAATTTCCCTGTCGCATTTTTGGCACCTCTATGCGCTCGTAGCTGTGTTGTATGCTTGACGAAACGGTTTACGAAAAATAGGTGTTCACGCAGTGAGCTACCTTCCGCAAGCTGATCACGGGCCACTGAAAAGTCGCGTTTGTACTGAGATTAAAATTTTCCGTGTCATAGTAGAAACTTGCGTTGTGAGGACGGCTGTAGAAATTCTGAACGACATACTAGAGCAAATAGTCAAGATAAATAAAAAATCCCTTAACGCAATTCAACTGATGCAGAGTTGTTAGGTTAGTCCCTTAGTTGGCCAAGAGTGGTTGCAAAATCATTCCAGTTTATTAATAATACGAAGCACACAAAATATTGAGTCGCGACATATCTACAACCGACCCCGGGGCCAGCATATATATGGCCGGATCCAGGGTTGCCACTTGACTCAAATAAAATGCACTACCCAAAAGGAAAAAAGTACTACCAGAAGAGAAAAAGTACTACCTAAAATAAAATTTGCGCGTGTTGCGCAAAACGCATTGTCGTCCAGTGTTGCTACTCCCGCCCACTTTAGCATGACCCTACAAATATGGCGTGAATTCTGCCTGAATCAAACCTTCGTGAAAAGTAGGGGTTTCACTCAGAACCAGATTAAAATCAAAGTAATCAGATCAACAGATAAAATGAGCAGAATACAACTAAGCCAACACGAATATTGACAGAAAGTGTATTTTTTTTTCGAATAGTACCACCTTTCTAAAATGTACTGCATAAGTACTACTTTTATCAAATGTACTACCAGCTCACTGCTTTGAAAGAAATGTACTAAAAAGAGTACTATTGTACTACTGGTGGCAACCCTGGCCAGATCACGTTCCGATCCGCGACTAAAACAAACCGGAATGAATTACACTGACTATTCATTCGACAATAATGAGTCACGACGGCAAGCGCGAGGGGTTAGTGCCTTCTGCAAATGGCAAGAAAGACAAAAGTTGTGCTAGGCACAATAAGAGTATTCAGTTAAATGATAAAAAAGAAAAAATGTCGTTTCAGCTAAACTTTAAAGATGATCTGTAGGCATCCTGCATTAATTTGCACAAGCGTCTAACCCCTTCAGGCAGGTGTAAAACTGTTTAAAAAACTGAGTAAACGAATGGGCCGGATGCGGCAAAACGTGACTGCTAGGATTCATCTCAGACCGACGCACGGACGACGGGAAGGTCGTTTGCTCTAGCGAGGACCGCCAAAGGAAGGCTATTATTTGTCTAATCCACGTTTTTATTTTCAGGTGGTTCAGCTTTTTCCAAGTTTCAGCAACTAGATCGTGCCAACTCTTCGTCCTCCCCCAGGTTAGAATCGTTCCCTCTAACTTCCCAATACGTATAGTACTTGTCTAAAGTAATTAACTCGAGTTTTGCTTACTACTCCAAACGCATTTTTTACGGTATTGACTAAACTTTAGCCGATAATCTACGGCCCGGAACGTTTTCATGACGTCATGAAAGAAATAGGAAAATTCGATTAAGGTAATGTTGCAGAATATATATTTGTATCTCTGTATATAGAGCCGAGTGGTCAGCGTGGCAACATGTTACACTTATAATCCGTTCTAGGGACAATCAGTTCCGTTAGTAAATGGAAAATATAGACTTTTCGTGTGACGTCACGACCCGTAGGTAATCGGCTAAAGTTTAGTCAACACCTCTTTTATTGTCATCCTTGAAAGTATCTGCATTCCTTGCTCATGGGCTCTTTCTCACAGGAGTTGGAAGAAAAAAATTGTTAGGTCCACCATTAATGCTTCGCTACCCTTAGAACAAACGCAGTCTAAAGTGCCATATGCTAGGCGATTAGTTCTGCAAAATGGAACCCACAACCGTTCAGTTGACCAGTTTGGCACAGGAGTACACTGCCACAAGTTTGATAACACATAACACATTTTTGCGCATCCTTGTGGTGGACGCTATGAGAAAAGCAGAGCTCTTGCCAAGCTCTACGCCACTTACTCTGACCACTAGTTCCTTTACCTTTCTGGGCTTAAGCCCTGCTGACGAAAACGGATGTAGCTGCTATTCGTCCCTCATAAAGTCCGATGACGAATTGCCGCCAGATGCGCTAGAGGAACAATAACAATCACACGTGAGATCTTGGAATAAGTTATCTGAAGGGTGAATAAGCGATTAGGCTTTCGCTTAATATCGAGTCGCGTATTAGCCCCGTGGAAAAGTCAGCCAGCACTGAAGTCGGAAGCCAGGAATGACAAACTTGATGACGCTTGACAGAACAGAGTTGGGTAAAGCAAAAATAGAGGAAGAGGCATCTTAAACAGTTTTAAGCATGGCTAGGCCTAAGAGGAATTGAAAATAGCCAAAAAACCTGGATAAACGTACACCAAGAAGTAACGTGTCATTGTTTTCTTTACGATAGCGCACCTAGCGGCCAAAAAAGAAGTAATCTGAGAGGAGTTTTATCAGGGGCGTATTCGGATATTGCATAGTTTCGATACTGTAAATTCCTCCTCTACTTGTCAATTTGTTACAAAACCGAGAAATAAATAAACTTCAGTCCCAAATAAGACTGTTAAACTTGACGAGCCGCAAACACTGGAAAAAGTTTTTCCGTCTAAAGATTAAAGTTAACTGCAGTATTTGCTACTCGGATTACTCTTATCTCTACGCAGATAAGATTAATACCAAAGAGAGATAAGATGAATCTGAGTAGCAAATACTACTGCAGTTAACTTTAATCTTTATACGGAGGGACTTTTTAAAGTGAAGAAAGCTGTCGGTCGCGGCGTGTTCTCCTCGCCACGGTCTTATCCGTTTGTTTGAAGCGTAAATTTGTATTATAATTTAAGTTTCAGTCTTCAGTTTCATTGGACTATATTTAAAGACACAAAAAATACACAATTAACATTAATGCCAGGAAAGCACAAAAGGAGTGTTTGGCTAGGTCAGGCAAATAACCTATAAATTAAAAGGGAGGAGACAAAAAAAATAACCAATGGTTTCGACTTTAAATGAAAAAGAGAGAAATTAGGGAAACAAGGAACGAGAAAGAAAGAAAACAAAGAAAAAGATCAAGGAGGATAACACAACAATTTTCCTTTAATGACCTTTCGCTGCTCGCTTGAAGGAAAGAAGGTTATTCAAATTCCGGATATCTAACGGTAGTATATTCCAGATAGTCAGCGCAAAAAATCGAATTAAAAAAGAAGCTCTTTTTGTTGAGGGCGATTCTTGGACGATGTCACAAGTTGTTTTCTTTCTTTCCTCTATGTACGCCACTATTTCTATTTTATAAAATTGGGTAATATAAAGAGTTGTTCGTTCCTACATCTGTTATGACCCTTTTAAGTGTCGAGTTTAAAGAAAAAACGAGTTTAAAGAAGACAACATTTGAAATGTCATAATTGATGTGTCCTCATAACATTTTACACTACGATGCGCAAAGATTTGTTATCTGTTTTCAGACTTCTGATGAAGTAGCAGGAAGATTGGAACTCCTTGAGGTCACGTGTCATTATCTTAGTAACTGAGGAGGAAAGTTAAGACTCAAGGTTCCCATTCAAGATATCTTTTTTAGGGTCAGATACTTTTTTGGCTGACGAAACCTTCTTTTCTTTCCTAACATGTACTAAGTACTTGTAATAGTTTCTTCATTCGCTTATCTCTTCAAAACGGCGTATCACGGATGCATTCGTCATGTGCAGTACTATGAGAACCTTGTGTGCTTAGAAGATCGGTCCTTCGTTGTCTTGGAAACGGTGCCTTCGCCATATCCTCAGTATTCCTCCGACGTTCCTCACGATTTCAAAACAACTAACAGTTACATCGCCGTGCTTTGTCCTACCATTCATTGATTCGCCCCGGGCTTTTCCCTTCCCTATCCTCATCAGACCCATGCCTGGCAAAGGACTTGTCATGAAGAGTCCCCAGACCACCCTCAACATGTCAAAAACGTTTCAGGTCTTTTAGATTTTTTTTTTTTTACCAAATTTGCAAGTATTTTTAGCAGCATTCTCGGCGAATTGCTACTATATGTCCGGCTAAAAAATTATTGTCATATACGAATTCAGCATCTCTTCTTGCCCCTAAGTCGGACATCTAATCAACTACAAATACAACTTTTGCTTATTACAAATTTTCCGGTTTGAGCCGGATTCCAAGCTAACTATTTGTCCAAGTTCTCCAGCAAAAAAGAGTTTAGAAACGAATGCAGAGTATCTCCTTATCCCTATAAAGAACATCTAATCAACTTCAATGACGAACTATATGTCGGCCAAAAAATTATTTTCATATACGAATTCAGGATCTCTGAGTAGGCTACCTTGTCCTTACCATTCGTGGGACTGTCAGGGCTTTTCTATTCCCTGTTCCCCTCGGTCTTTACTTCGTCCAGGACTCTCTTCACCGTTTCCTGACCGGTTCACAGACTATTCTTGCCAGTCCTCGGAATGTCTTCAGCTTATCATCTCCTCATTTGATGTGACAGTTCTGTACTAAGACCCTGTTTGTTCCTCGATCCATCCTCCCCAAACCGTACTCCCCCCGCCGAAACAGACCACAACGCGACAAGTCGCAGTAAGTGCCCAAATTGACTCGGTCCCTACACAGCACCAAAGACATCGATGGTATTTTGTTACAAGTTTTGTTTAGATGTAGCTTACAACAGCCAGTAAAAGTAGCCACAAATAGAGTTGAATTTCTTTTCTTTTACCCTTTTGATTATGTTTTGACTTATTTTAGATACGTATTCCAGTTAAATTACGTTTGTAAGAATAAAACTCTTATCTACATAGATAGATAGATATTTTTATTGATCTAACTTGTAGCGCCGACATGGCACTAAATACTTCGACCATTACACTTATGTGTTAAAATACTTGAATATATACAATAGTTGCGTTTTTGATCCGAATTCTCCGTTCCGAATTCTCGCTTCTGAATTCTCGATTCTCGTACAAATTACCGTTTTTGCTCCTCTGACTTCTCCATTCTCGCTTTTGACAAAAACACTAATTTTGCAGCTCGTCCACAACCCGGTATACGTGTATAAGCATATTGAACACCCGAACTCTGTTGACCAATCAGGGAGGAGAACGGAGAGACGAGAATCGACAATTCACCATCGGATCAAATTCTCGATTCTGCAGAATCGCGAAGCTTTCCCCGTTCTCGACTCTGACAAAAACGCAAGAAAAGGAGAATTCACTTCATCCGAATAGTCCAAAAAACGCGAAATAGGAGAATTCGGAGGAGAATCGCGAGGAGAATTCGGATCAAAAACGCAACTAATTATTACATAGAAGAAAATACATCACTTGGAATCCACTTTTTTTTTGTTAATTTTCTCAGTAAAATATGGTACAAAGGAATTCGAATACCGGTTATTGCGACATTTTACTGGCACCAGGAGAATTTTATTCACCTATCTGACACACCCTTCTGAAGAAAGCGAATGAAGATTATGGGCCCTTGGTTGTAAGAAGGCTGACAACGCTTTTATAATTCTAGAGCAATCGTTAGACCCACAGTTCAAGAAATTAAGGGAACCCTTTTGGACTTTTGTCGCCGGTGTACAAGTCACTACAAGGTCAGACCATGCGCGTGCTTTTTACTTTCGCCTGGACAGCACGCCTCCGCATGGTGGACTTTCAGCTCGGACAGGCAGGGAAAGTGGGCCCGTGTTTGATATTCTGTCGTTTGATATTTTGAAACCCAAGTGCTTGGAGCGTGTCCGAAAGCTCGGAAACGAACGAAAATGCTGAATTAATTCAGCATTTTATGCAGCATTTCGCTTTCGGACTTAAATTTTCGCTAAGTTAATGCAGCATTAATTCAGCATAAAATTCATCGAAAAATTCAGCGAAGATGCTAAATTTTACGCTGAATTTTCAAGAAGAAACTGGGGAGCTGGCGATTAAGGCTAAATTTCGGAATTAGAAGTGTCAGAGAAGAAATAAAGAACGTGTCCGAAAGCTTTTAGTGCTGTAAATGCTGCATTTAATGCTGCATATAAGGTAAGAGCTTTCGGACGAAAATAGAAACAAAAATGCAGCATTAAATGCAGCATTTACAGTCCTGAAAGCTTTCGGACACGCTCTTGATGAAATTCAAATTGCGCGGCCTAACTGTGATTTTCCTCGTGTCGGGCCCTCCTCCATATTTCTATGGGAGGGTTTTGCGAGCTGGAAAGCAAAATCTGAATCACTTTCCAATCGTTTTCGCGCTGTTTCGGAAAGTTGGCGAGTTTCTGCCCGGTTTTTGCGCTTTGGAAACCGAAGCAGCTTTCTCGGAAATTGGTGCCAGAAAGTGTGTTAAAGCTACGCGGAATGCTTCGGAGGGAATTTTGGGAAAAACACGGCAAGTGTCACTAGCGCATGGAAAAAACATGGCAAGCGCAACCATATTTGGTCTAAGAATGTGGAATTAAACGTGGCGATTTCAGCTTTCCATGCGTTTTCGCGATCAGTCCAGCGGGAAGGTGGAAAGCGATTCCAGGAATTCAATTCAATTCATTTATTTGTATCCGCCAAAGCTGGCGAGTAAAGAAAATATAATAAAATTCACACAATCGGTCTACAGACTAATAACTAGACCATATACTTTCATAAAAACTCTACTTCATTTAATAAAAAAAAAACAAAAAAAAAAAACAATTAGCCTACGCTATCCTCAATTAAGTCTACCTAAACTTTAACCAAAATACAATCAACGCAACGCATCGGTCAAAGTGTGCTTATCACTTTCTAAATCACTTTCTAAAATGTGTGCGATGCGCTTCGCTTGCTGGAAAGTGATTCCGAGTCTCGCGACCCTAAAACCGTAAAAGTTAAAAACCGTAAAAGTTAAAAAAAATCCCTGAACAAAGTCAAAATAATTCAGTACATTCACATACATACATAACCTACCTATTCAGTTAAGAGAATCGTTGTCGTTGGAAGTACTGAGGTTCCCTGCCTGACCGCAAACCGGCACGGATTTTTTTTTTTTGTAGATTCGCATTAGGTGCGGCAATCGCCACAGGAGTTCGGAGCTTCTCGCCATTTTGTTTCTCTGTAGCTTACCGCCAAAAAGGCTCCGTTAAATTTGCGAAAAACGGAAAGCGCAGTGTGTGAGACACAGAGACATGGTTCGTTCACACCGCATAAAATCTGAGCGTAGTTTAAATTCAGTGCAACCAAAAGCTCCGACCAGAATCCGGCTAGCGCAAAATGCGCGTAAAAGAATACCCAGATTTAAATAAGCTCGGATTTTCGCAGAGTGTGAATCAACCATCAGTGGCTTTGACTTTTGCCATCTGCATTCGGGAAAAGAGAATTGCACTTATGATGCGGACAGACGATCGTGTTTTTCCGGACAGATTTTCTGCACCTTCATCATTAGTTGAAGAATCCGTACGGAACTGATGGTGCAGATAATTCGAAGGAATTCCAGTCCTTCCTAGCCTGATCGTCTGTCGGAAGCATTATGGTGGTGGCTTCTGCTTATCGCTTCCCCTTCTTTTCCGGCAGGACCCCTCTTTCTGCAACGACTGGGACCGCTTTTAGCTTCAGTGCTCCTTCTACTAAGTCTGGTGTATTTACGGTGAAGGATGCAATTTTACAATGGTGCCAAGGGCGCACCAGAGGATACAAGGTAGATAGATACTTGACGCGGCATTTAAAGCACATATTTTCAACTGACAGGTTGCATGTGTAATCCCTTTAAGGCACAGAAAACTTGACTACGCAACTTTCGGCCATCAAACCGACCTGGGGGGCTTAGATATACAGGGACTTATTGTCGACAGGACCCCCCCCCCCACCCTCTTTGTTATCTCGAACCCCCTCCTTGGTGTTCCCAAAGCTAGCTGGCAGGCCCTTGCCCCTTATGCACTGTAATTATGCACTTATGCACTGTAGAAGTTCGCCTTTGGCCATGTTGACTAACACATGGGGATAGTAGTCAAGAGGTCGTGCGTTCGATTCCTACTCCCGGCACACAAACCTTTTGCTTTTTTTTCTACTAACTCAAAAATTCTCGGAAATTGCCCGGAAACTGCAATGGTCGTAACGAGAATTTTTCTTACTCTCAATATCGACTCAGGGTACATTCTTGATATGTCAGCTAGCTCCCCCAGTCAAGTTTGAGTCAAGTTTTCTGTTCATTTAAAGGACCCGTCGTACCTATAATGCCAATGCTATTTACTTTCGTAATCAGTGTCGGAAATTTTCATAACAAATAACACAAGGATTCGCAGTTTCAACAGACAACACTCAACAGACAGCACTTGGGATTTAATCTCTTGTGTTTTTTAAAACATTATGCATGAAATGTTATGCATAACGATCCGATCATTGCCGAAGAGCCGAAAAATGCCGGAAAAGCATCTGCTGACTTTTTTGTTTGTCGTCTTGATGAAAATTCAGCAGATGCTTTTGGGGGGTTTTCGGCTCTTCCTTGTAATGCTTGTTATGCATAACATTTTCAAATCACAACAGATTACATCCCATGTGCTGTCTGTTGAGTGTTGCCTGTTGAAACTGCGCATCCTTGTGTTGTCTGTTATGAAATTTCTGGCATTGTACATTCTAACCTTCCTCACTACAACTTACTGATTTTCACTCTTTCCTTGATTCGCTGTTTTCGATGCGTCCCAGTCGTAAGGAAAACCAGTTATATATGTTCCCTATTTCTGCTAGAAGTCAACGGTTTCGACAAAGTCTTAAAACAGCCCAAAGTTCTAAAGTTCTAAACTATTTCAAAATACTGACACATCAGTAAATAGTGCGAGGGGTGCTTTATATCTAGAAATAAAATAACATAACGAAGATGAATTTCTAAAATTTTACTTCGGTGTGGTAGTTACAGGGTAATTATAGGCGTGTTCCCGTTCCCCGAGGAGTCCCCGCGTTTTTGTTTGTCCCGGAGACTAACACCCCGTATTCTCGCGATTCCCGGGGAGAGGGAAAGCTCCGATTAGCATCATTATCATAAAAAAGGACTCCTTTCCAGATTCGAAGGGTAATCAGTTTTAGGAGATGCTCGTGTTCTTATTTTTTTGAAAAAAAAAGGATATTAGAGATGATTAATAAGAATTTCTGAGCTCAATATTGAGTTTGGTTGTGGTTTAAAACTGATTTTGAGAAAAAAGCATCTTTTTTAGCTTACACTGTCAGGAGTTTCATAACAGATAACACGAGGATGCGCGGTTTCAACAGATAATGCGTAACAGATAACACTTGGGATGTTATCTGTTGAGTTTCAAAATGTTATGCATAATAAGCATTACCATCAGGAAGAACCGAAAAAACGCCAAAGAGTATCTGCTGGGTTTTCGACATCATGAAGATAAGGATAAAGTCAGTAGATGCTTTTTTGTCTCTTCCTAACAAAGCTTGTTATGCATAACATTTCATGCATAACGTTTACAAACACGATAGATAACATCCGAAGTGTTATCTGTTACGCATTATCTGTTGAAACCGCTCATCCACGTGTTATCTGTTATCAAGCTTCTGACAGTATAGTTACGATGTTTGTTTGTAAGTAGCCTATTAATAATGTAAATTAATTAAAAATAAACAGAATGAACAAAACCGGATCCAGACTAATTCCGTCAACTGCATACTTTTTTTTCGAATAAAATCCATTTTGTAAGCCTTCCCCGTGTTCTAGTTGTTTCCCGCGCACGAAAGTGACTCCCTCTATTCTAGCCGTTCCGTTTGATTGCCCGAGGAGTCCTCGGGGAACGGCGAGAATACGCCTTATGACTTGTCACTGTGTAGAGGCGAGCGTTCCGTGCGATAAGGCTGCAGTTAATATTTGAGATGGCCTTATTGGAACGCTATTTGGAACGCTTGACTCTACACATTGATTCGAAGAATTGCATACGCAACATGTCAGATGCCAATATGTGGCCTACTTTAAAGCACAAATTGCACTACTTACGGTTTATGTTCCGGTATTCGAAACTATTTAAATACTCTGAAACTAGGAATTGCTTTTTACAAATTATCCAAGGCTTTGGCTGTTTTAAGCCTTTTCCCAGACCCATTGGCTTCTAGCAAAAACTCAGCAACATTCAGGTAAACGATTTAAGCATCAATAGCATGATGCGTGAACACTCGTCGGGAGCATAATGCGCATAGAAAATAGTGAATCGTGTCAAGTGCAAAGATTAGTGAGTTATCGTTAGCGGGCTTAGAATGCAACATATGAAATTTGAGTCTACCGGACTTAAGAATTGATGAATGTAATTACGGAAGTAGGTTGCATTGGCATTGTAGAAACGACAGGTCCTTAAGGGGTTAGATCAGAAGCATTCTAGCATTTGCGATGTCTAGAATACTCCCCATGAAAGACACTACTTCGAAACGGGACTCGGTACGAGCGTGGTGTCATCTAGTGGGGTGATTCGGAAGGACCGTTCTTATAGGCAAGCTCAAAATAGATCGTAGCAATAAAATCAAACCAAAAGAATATCATTTAGCTGGTATACCAATAAAAAGTAAAAAAAGACAGCGAGTATTTGGCAGTATCTATTTTTTCAGTAACATGCTTTGAGGATTTTGTGTCATTTCTGCCTAATAATTAGCCATGTCTTCAAGAAAAAATTATTTGCCGACTAAGATAGAGCATGAACCACCCACTTCATAATTCATGAGCGGATGGGAATGACTGACTCGTTGTCATAAAGGGTCAGTTCAGTTGCTCTTAGTTGGGAATAATGTTGGCTGTCGTTAGGATTATATCTGCTGTTGAAAGAAAATAAAGGCAAACTAATAAATCACCAGACGAATTGTGGTAACATTGGAATCTGAAACCCTAAGCTTTGGCGAAGAATTATAGGATCCGGAGTATATATCGTTCCAGTCGTACTTACTCCAATAGGGTCGCTCAGTTATAGAAAATGGCGAATTGAGCTTTCGAAGATTCCTAACCCAATACGATTATTTTGAGGTATATTCTGATTGGTTAGTATCGAGCAGATCCGATAGATCCCCAACTTGTTGTTTTAAAATCTTGCGTTAGGGCTACCCCGATGAAAAATTTGTAGCCTTTGTAGTTGTATGGTAGTTGTACGTAAAAGTTGCATGTAATACTATGTAATAGCAAGAAATATTATCATTTAATGTGCCTCGGGCTCGTCCAATTTTATGTAGTAGTATCTAGTAGCATCCTGTCTTGCCATAGTAGCATCCAGTCTTGCTAATAGTAGCATGCAGTAGTATGCAGTAACACGGTAGCCTTGAAGTAGAAGCATGTAGTAGCATCAGTTAGTACTGCATGCTACTTTTTCGTACTACTATTTCGAGATACATTTTTCATCGGGACATTCTGAATCATAGTATAAGAGCTGGTTTGGCTACTAATAATAAGAATAAAGGCGTATTCTCGCCCTTCCCCGAGGACTCCTGAGGAGTCCCCGCGTTTTTGTTTGTCCCGGTGACCCACTCCCCGTATTCTCGCGAGTCCCCAGGGACGGAGAATGCTCCGATTATCATCACCACCATCAAAAAGGACTCCCTTCCAGATTCAGAGGGGAATCAATTTTTGCTGGTGTTGGTAAAATGTAAAATTAATTAAAAACAATCAGAATAAACAACACCAAAAATAAAGTGAATCCAGAACTACTTCGTCAACTGGTTATTTTATTTTCGGACAAAATCTATTTTCGAAGCATTCCCCGTGTTCTCGTTGTTTTCCGTACACGGAGTCCGCTGGAGTGACTCCCTCTATTCTCGCCGTTCCCTTCGATTCCCCGAGGAGTTCCCGCGAGAATAAGCATTAAGGCAATGCAACAGAAAAGTCTTTCCCCCCCTAAATACAAAGCTCGCGAACTAGCAGCAAGCATAGTTGATTACAGTTGTGATGCAGCTCAACACAAGAAGAGCAGAACATAAAAATTTCTTAATTTATAATAATATTTCATTGTCAATGATGTGTTTGCCTTTTTGACGGCTTTGTAAAGAGCTTCGCCACAACGATGCGTGGCCGGTTTCAGTTTATTAATTAACAATTAATCAGCTACGCTAATGCAAGCAAGCAAGGTTTATTCAGATACAACTGGATAGCTAGCTAATTTGGTTGTCTTACAAACTTCGTTCGTACTGCACTCACAAATTAACAAATGGCGGCATGAATATTTGCGTTAATTTTGCACTGATTAAAATACAAGACATTTGTCGCAACTTTGCTACACTGAAAAAAGTTTCTCCGAGTAAGGATTAAAGTTAACTGCAGGATTTGCTACTGGGATTAATCTCTACTGAGATAAGATTAATCCGAATTAGAGATAATTATCTTTTTCGAGACAAGATTAATCCCAGTAGCAAATACTGCAAGATTTTTTTTTACAGTGTACTGTCCGCTTTAAGGGTTTTCAGGGTGGTTCTGGCGTTCTGAACAGCTCCGCTAGTCCATGCACCGGCTGTTTTTGTGACTTCGGCTTGAAGTGTACCTCGTAGTGTACGATTGGACGATGTCGTCAGCCTATGCTATCCGATGGATAATTTGGTATTAATAAATGATTGATTGACTGAACTCGCTACGTTTTCTAAAGCTGTTTTGACGCTCCGCTAGTTTTTGAAAGCGAAGCTAATCCTTCTAGAAAGCCAATCCACGACGGGAATGGAAAGCGATCTCGCAAAAATTGTGTAGCCGAAACTGCTTTCCATGAGTTCTTTCGCTTGGCAGAATTTCCCTTTCTTTTTCGTAAAGCGAATCTGTGAGGACGCCAGAATCGCCCTTTCAGACGCGTGGGCGAAGAGGACGCCAGAATCGCCCTTTCAGACGCATGGGCGAAGAGGACGCCAGAATCGCCGTTTCAGACGCGTGGGGCGAAAGGGAAATATACGACGCTTTTTGTTGCGTTACCTTTCGAATTATCTCTAATGTTTCGTTTATTTTTCAGAATGTACAAGTAACAGACTTCAGTACTAGCTGGACGGACGGGCTTGCTTTTTGTGCATTAATTCATCATTTTTACCCTGATGCCTTCGACTTTGACTCATTGGATCCGAAAAACCGGCGCTACAACCTCGATCTGGCCTTCAGAACAGCTGAGTAAGTACCAGCCTGCCGGCTCTCATCGGAATGTATGCGTCCTTGAACAGTTACTTAAAGGGCACGTCCTACTTATCATACTAGTCCATTCTGCTTCTAGAATGAATTAGACTGACCCAGCCTACCACAAATCACTGATTTTTGGATACCCTATGTCAAACGCTGGGTATATTTAGCATTTGGCAAAGCCTATGCCTAACACCCTATGCCAAACGCTGGATACCTGTTGGTAACCTAACCCTGACCCACCTCAATAGAAAGGAGTCTGATTGGTTGATTTTTTAGCTTCACTGAAATCATCAGTATTTTACTGGGTTACAGTATCCACCACCTGGCATAGTGTATCTAGCATTAGGCAAAGGCTATGGCAAACGCTAGACATATCCAGCGTTTGCATAGGGTATCCAAAAATCAGGGGTTTGTGGTTGACTGGACTGACCCCTCCTCTATTTAAACAAGACCAAAGGTTTCGATGGGATCCCAAAAGGGAATATTTTTAAACTTTGTGGTACAGACAAGTGGGTGGACAAGAGTGGGTCAAGAAAGGCGGGTCGCGCAGATTTCCGGAATCCATAAACTTGCAATGTAAACATGCAGATCCCTTTTCGTGATCTATTAGGTAATACTTTTCACCAAAAAGTATACAAGGTTTGAAGCCAAGCTGACCAATCGCTGACCATATTACCCCAATCGTTATATTTTATAATGTTTGTTCTCAGTATTTTATTTGTAATTCGACCACTTTCTGGTATATATATTAATATATAATATTTATTTGTGACCCACTGGACAGATTTAAGATAGTGGAGTAATCAAAGAAAAGAATATGTTGACAATTCTGGTTAGTTTTTAATGCATGTTTGACTTTAGCACCTGCTATTCGGCTAGTCCGTAACTGGTGTTGAAATAAAAATTGATTGAATTGAACCATTCATTGCAAACATAAATAGAAAAAACGAGATTTTCGGGTTTTTTCTTCATCAGCTATCTGAGCCTCTGAGATGATGTGCGAGGGATAAATAATTTCGGTTGCACTTCCGGCAAACCATCCTCAGCGAAAAACAAAGCTAAATCATGAAATCCACCACAATAATAACAGGAAAACGATGCGAAACCAACAAACAGTAATTTAGTTTTGTTTTTAGCTTTGTTTTGAGCTTCAGTAAACGGAATCCGCCTGTCTCCTTACCCCAATAACTTCAGATGAGCAACTTCAACTAATCAACTTCAGATGAAACAATTCTCCAGATTCTGGGCAAACTATTTGTCGGATGATAAAATATGTTTCAATGGATTCAGCATGTCTTCTTAACCCTAAATAATCCTAATTGTTTGCTTACAAAAAATATCCGACCACTCAATTTGAACCCCTCCTCCACCTCTAAGCCAATCTACGAACTTGACCTGTACTTTGGTCCAAAGAATCCCTGTACCAAGTTTGCACGAATTATCTGTTACGAATTATCAAGTTTGAACGTGAATTAAGCATTTTAATTCACGTCCGTATTTTCATGAAATGTATTTTAAACCGTGAATCTATAATAGTAGTGACACTTATGACGAATTATTTTTGTACTTGTCATTGTAATTAGCGTTCGTATTCTGATGAATTGTATTTTAAACCGTAAACCGTGAGTTGTATATATAAATCATAGGTTATCATTGTAAATATATCCCTTGGTTGATCTTTTTTATTTGTAATGACATGTCCAGCACTATTTTTTGTCTGTAAAAGATATCTATGGATAAATAAACAGAATTTTAATTGTAATTATCTCAACTCCTTCGAGAGTTATCTTGCTAACAGACGGACAAACTTTGCAAAGTCGTAGGTATCCCTTCACATACGCTTTGGGATCCCAAAAAGGAAGAGTCACGTCTCTTGTTTTAATTTATACAAAAACAATGTAGAAATAAATTTATTCAATAATCAAATTATAATGATTTTACTTTTTATTAAATAAATAAGAAAATAAACTAATAGAAATGAAAAAATGAAATGGAAATTAAAATAATGGGTCATACCCAAAGATAGATTAATCTCCTCTTTTTGAATTATCTTCAGTCATAAGATTCCATCCACTCTCGTCGCCGAGAATCTACACTTCATAAGTGCATCCTATCTTCTCTATTGGCATTACACTGATTATCACGCTTTTCACGTTTATTCAAATCAGGAATAACTAAACTACGGGCCATTCAGCCCTTCATGGTTTGACGTTTGTTTGTAGTTGGTCACTACAAGAAAAGAAAACAAATATTTGGTACTTTACTCTGTGCCAAGTTTCCCACAATGGACATAGAGTTGCTGCATTCCAGTTTCTAGTTTGAATACTGCTGTAGAGAATAAACAGATCAGGTCCTATGCTTAAGTCTCCACTGTCAACGGGAATTACCTACTACGCGCAATCTTGAGTAACCGATTGGGTGCAGCCCGCACCCCCGTCTTGATGACTAAAGTTAAGTGCACACACAGTCCGGTAAGATTCCGCACGCGAAAACGCGCATACGAAATTTGCGTCACGATGCCCGACAGGTTTTTCAGATAAAACGAAATTCAGACGTGAAACTTCGCCCCAGGTTTGAAAAATCCACTGCTTAGCCTACAGTCAGATGATGCTGACTGATTGCCGAATGAATGAATGCAGCTGACATTAAATAGGTCGTATAAACAGTTGAAGTTTCAAACACAGCTTCTAATTTTTCAATTCTCAGGGCACAATTTCGCATGCGTTTAAAATTCGCTCCGGTAAAAGTAGAATATTTTCTACTCAAATCGGAACGAAATTATCGGACCGAATCCGCATGCGATGCGTCAAAATTCCGGAGCGGAGAAGGAAATTCGCACCGGACTGCGAAATTCGGACTGTGTGTGCACGCTACTTAACTCTTCTTGCCGATGCAGAATACTCTGTACCACTAAGTCCAAAACACGCCAGTGATCCTCAGGAAGAACGAGAAAACGTCGCCCAAACGACTCAAACTCTACAACCAAGTCTTGTGTCAACCAATCGTGGCGATCGTTGCGGACAACAGTGGTGCCGCTCCGGTTCTTCCGCTAGGTACACAGCGACTTTTCATCGGCAGAGAGAGTTAGTCATCAAGAGTATCGCCGAGTACCTAGCGGAAGAGCCGGAAGCAGTATCATATCTGCTCCCAAAGATCGCCATGATTGGTTTAACAGGATTTGAGTTGTGGAGTTTGAGTCGGTAGTGAGCCTTCAAAAACTTAAGCCCCGCCAACGAAATCATCCGAGAGGTACCTGAATTCATTTGTCCCTTATTTTATTAAGCATTTTAACTCGACAAATCTTTGAATGTATTGTATTATGATTGTAATCCGCTGTAATGTTGACAGTCCGAGGCTAGCTGTATGCTATTGTGGAGAATTAAAACGATTCTATTCTATTCTATAGTGAGACGTTTACTCGTTCTTCCTGAGGATCACTGGCGTGTTTTGAGTCAGGGCATAGTTATGAAAAATTTCTCCATTGGACGATTAGATTTAGCAACAGAGCAAAATGAACACAGCTGCGAAAGGAGAATCGAAATGGGCGGACTGGTGATGAAGTTTGTCACTGAGAAGGAAAGCAATGGAATCCAAATCAGGTCTCAGTGCTCTAAATAAGTTTCTTTCTTTTCAGTGAGAAAGCTGGTATAGCTCCACTTCTTGATGTAGAGGATATGATTTCTATGCGGAAGCCGGATTGGAAGTGTGTTTTTACCTACATTCAAACGTTTTATCGAAGACTCAAGGATCAGTGAATCTTTGTGGGATGTGGACTTTTTCGTTGATCGTGTTTTCGTTTGCAAAGACTCAAAGTCAACAGTATTCTTGTGCTAAGACTCGAAACTTACATGGTACTATAAACTAACCGCTATTTACCGCTAGTGTTCAAAATTTGGTGAGAGTCAAGAGACGTGTTTCAACCTTTGACAATAAATTTTATCTGTTCGTTTTAACCGTGCATACCAATTGTGAGTCCTTACCCAAAAGACCGGACTAATGCCCCCTCCCTCGAGACGCATCCAGCCTTTATTTCTGTAAATAATTCTGCGCGTTCCCCAACCTTAAAGCACAGCTCTTACTAGAAATGATCTTTTGCCTATGAAAGGGATCACAAAAAGAAGTTTTCAAAAATACCGTTACATTCCACCTGAAATTAGCGATTTTCTTGTTAGCGCTTGTCGACACAAACCAGCCTTCCTGCTCTCCGACGGGTGGGAGCAAAACGTTTGAAAACTGAACGCGTCGTCGTTAAAAACTTGGAAAACTAAGTAAATAAAAGGAGTAAAAAACAGAAGATTCTCATATCCTTATGTTTGAAAGAGTTGTCAGCGGACACTAAGGACTCCGACAAACTTTGCTTTGTGTGACGGGCAGAACTCGGCATGGCCGAAAAAGCACTAAAATTCGTAGGCAGAAAACGAAACAATGGAGAGAGGTTGGGATTTTAGAAGATAATAACTTCACAAGGGAGCTAGGTATAATTTAAAAGGCAGAATAAGCAAGAGGTGTCCTTTAGAATATTAGCAAAACCCATTTTTTTTTACTTCTGGTCCAATCGTGCATCAGCATGAGCATGTTCGGTCCGCTGCGTGTATCCACCCTTTTCCTGTGAGTATGGCGTAGCGATTCAAAACACATCATTCCTACTCAGTGTTGCAACAAGTAATTCAAATTTGTACTTAAGTATCAAGTATTAAGTACCAGACCATAATTGTACTTAAGTAGTACTTGAGTTTTAAGTACAGAACTTGTACTTAATTAGTACTTCAAGTACTACTTAACTACAACTCTACTAGCACTATTTCTAGCTCAGTCATATTCAGTCGTATTACGGAAAATAAAAGAAAGTCATATAAATAAAGGCATTTGGCAGTAAAAACAAAGAATTAAATACCACAAAAGACATTAGAGCTACGCTTCTTTGAACTTTAGTTAGTTCTGAACAGTGCCACTTGTATGCACTTGACGAAAGTAACTAATTACGGGCTTCTAGGAATATATTTGATGGTGGAAAACGGATACGTCAGCTGAATTTTATTGGAGCTATATTTCCCCATTTATACAGACCCCAAGCTCCTCTGTACAACAAAACGAATTCAACCCAAATGCAGAAAAATCTCTACCCGACCTACGACCCAGTCGAGCAGCAAAAACAGCAGCCGTGTCCAAAATGAAATCACAGCAACCTTTTTAACTCCAAGCAAGACTCACGAAAGAATTTACGAAGTTAAATATTTAACGCTAGGCTAGAATCTTTAGTTTTGTGTTTTCCACAAGTTCGTCTTTCCAACTTGAGCGGTTTTGAGCCTGAAGAGGACCCTTGCCAAGAAGGGCCGAAATATAGCTCCAATAAAATTCGGGTCGCCGTCACTACCCCCACCCGTCGATTCACCCACCCGTCAATACACCCAATCTAAAAATCCGTCGATTCACCCAACCGTCGATTCACCCAAACGTCGATTCGCCCAACGTCGATTCGCCCAACCGCTGATTCGCCCAACCGCTGATTCGCCCACCCGCTGATTCACCCACCCGTCGATTCGTCCACCCGTCGATTCGCCCAATGTCGATTCACCCAACGTCCTGTTGCTTGAGCGTCGATTCGCCCAATTCTATGATCCGTCGATTCGCCCACCCGTCATAAGACCCAATATATCCGTCACAACCCCCACTTTTTCCGACGGTTTGCCCACCCGTCACAAGACCCAAGAAATCCGTCGATTCGCCCAAAAAATCCGTCACAACCCCCACTTTTTCCGAAAGTTCGTCTACCCGTCACAAGACCCAAAATATCCGTCGATTCGCCCAATTTTCAAAACCGACCTTTGATCCAGCGCGGCTCTTTTCATTGAACGCGATGAACCAAAGCGAATGAGTCACAGGGGAGTAATTAAGAAGGATACAATACCGTCCGATGTAAATAAGGGTGAAAACTAGTCAATACAGCTTGAGCCAGAATGATGAGAAGCATGATATAAGACCTCGGTGCTGATAATGAAAGAGGAAATGGAGGATGAATGCAAGAGTAAAATATCAATGAGCTACCATGTTTTTAAGTACAACATGTACCGAAAGTGGTAGGCTACATGTTGCGATTATTTGGTCGGTTAAAGGAAATTATAACGCAACACGATCATTCGATTCTCAATAGATTAAAATTTGACTGGTACTCCTTTGGTCGGCAGACTCGACCCAAAGTCGGCTAGAAGTTGGGCGGCAGGAATACCAAAGGTTCCGACGGAAACGCAGAGGAGAATATTTATGAAACTATTATAGCTGGAATACTGAAGCTCCAAGGGATATTCTGATCCATTTTATGCTTCCTTATATATGACCCTTGTCGGATGAATCGGAAATTGTACTAATTAGTCGGTAGCTTTACAAGCTTCTGCAGAACAGCTGGCCGACGACAATTATAAGTCAACTTTTTCACTTAAGTTATTACCGGATTTCTTTGTTGTTCCAGGCTGAACCTGATTTTAGCTGAATCGGTCCAGCAGGAAAAATGGTCTGACGCTCATAATGACCATGATCACAACGCCCACGACTCAAAATGCCCACTATTCAAAATGTCCACGATTCAAAATGCCGACGACCCAGCCCACGGTTCAGAATGCCCACGATCGTACAGTTTGAGGTGTTCAGGCCGTAGTAAACTGGACCGAGTGATGAATGTGAAACGAAAGGCGCGGACCGAGTATCAGGATGGCGATAATCGTGCATTGAAACTGTTCAGTTACAATATAATTTCGAATTCTGAAAATAGAAATGAAACACCAACAGTGAGCTCAAAACTGTTATTTTTAACGATTCTTACTTTCAGGGTGCAAGGTTTAGATCGCCATTTCTTCGTACTTTCGCGCAAATCATTCTAGTTTGATGAATTATAAAATAATCCTTTCATAATTTTCCGTAGTAATCGTGTCCCTTTTAATCTCGCTGTCCGTTGTCCCAGATCACTTTGACCTCCCCTACCGACAGTTAGTCGTCGGCACTTTGAACCAGGACGATTTTAGCCTTCCCTGAAAGCATTTTCAACTGTCGGAATGACATTTTTGACAATTTTGATTTCACCCTGAATTACGGCATTTTGAGTCGTGGGCATTGTGAGGTGGGCAAAAAGATCGTGCTGATTTTGGGAACCACCCGAAAAACGTTTATGATATCCCCATTTTTGTTTGTTTAGGGTTTTTATGCCCCTATCTCGGCACTCTGATCGGTTCTGGTCAAACTTTTACAAGACATTACTTACCGTTTTTCAACGGCACGAAAATATGTGTGTTAATTTTCCAGCCTGATACTTGGCCTTAGAACAAAGCTTTTATCAAATAAGGGAAAACTGGAATATCCAGTATCCAGTTTCACGGAAGTGCGAAAAGTATCACTAGTAGATCGCCAGATTGCGTGTGGAATTGATTAAAAACTCATTTGCGGGAGGTTTTAAAGAGGGGAAGACATTTCCGGAAAATGCTTGGCTCTAATGAGACTTGTCGGAAGAGCTGATGAGCTAATTGACCCGTTTCTAGGTCCGAACCGTAACTGCTTGTGGTTAGGATGTTGAAAGGGCATGTTGTGGCCATACCCCCTCCTTCCCCCTCCAGCTTCCCCTCATGTAAGGCGGATGGTCTTACTAGCATAAAAAATTACATATCTGTGACGTAATTTAGTTCAATAACAAATAACACTTCGCTACACTTGTGATATTTTCTGTTATTATTTCGCAATTGTTGGGCACATACTGAATGTTATAACTCTTGGGAATCACGAGAATGTATTGTTTGGTAATTTTTTTTTGCACTTGGCTGTGATTATGTGCACTTTAAGGGCGTTAGAAATTCTTCTGTAATCAAAACCCTTGACAAAAAAATTATCATGGGCCCTCTAGGATCATGAATATATATGGTTGGTCAAAAGCATTTTTTTTTTACTTTTCGGTTAAAATGCGCACATTAAGGGTGCAGAAATTAATTTCTAAGCAGAACCATTTTGGTAAAAATGATCATGTGCTCATGGGGATCATGAAAATGTAGGTTTTGCTGAAAAGTATTTTGTGTACTTTGCGGTTAAGATGAGTACTTTAAGGGGTGGTCGGACCTGGGAAGTGACAATTTCTAAGCCAATATTGTCAAGTCTCTAATGTTCCAGCCATGTTTTGTCGTCCAAGCACATCTGGAAGTAGCCTACATTAAATTGCGGCAACCGGAATTCTGGATCCCCTTCCAACTCCCCCAGAGTGACCGAATCCGGTCTGGTTCTGTCACTGATGTATCTAGGCCTTACGCTTGTTCTTCCCACCAAGTGTTATCCCAATCGCTATGTTCGAAAGCGTGTCACAAACTTTCCGGTCCCCCCCCCCCCCCCCCCGGCTCCCCCACATTGATCGGATCCTGTCCGAACTTGAAATGGGACATCTGAGACATGAGTTCTTTCCGAATATCAAGCTTCACTGAGATCCGATCTTCAAAAGTTAGGCATACCTGAAGGTTCTGGATTCCCCCTCCCTCCACTCACCCCACGGTGGTCAAATCGGAGAAACGGCTGTTCTTAGAGGACCTGTCTTACCTATAATACTAACGCAACCTACTTCCATAATCCCTCCATATATTTCTAAGCCCGGAGACCCCAACTTTGTACGGTACATTCTAGCCCCTCTAATAAAACCATGCTGATTTTCTCACTTGCTGTGTCTTGCTGCCTTCGATGTGGATCACGCTGTCGACGGTTGTCTGCGACAAGTTTTTCCATCAGGAAAACTGGTTATGTAAATTTTTTCCCTGTCTTCGCTACAAGTCAACGGGTCTCGGAAAAGGCTTAAAACAGCAAAAGCCGTGGGTTATTCGTTGGAATCACAGCCTAGTTTTAAAGTATTAAAATATTTTAAAATAATTTAAGTTGAAGAGTAAATAGTGCGAGGGGTCCTTTAAGTTAAAATTGTGGAGTCGCTAACTGCTTGCCAAGTTTCATCGTCCCAGCACATGAGTAAGCATCTTCAGTCGGGATCACGGTAATTCTGGAACCCTCCCTCCAACTCCCCCCCACAGTGCTCGGATCCAGTCCGGTCTTTTAACTATGTATCTACGGCTTGTGCTTGTTCTTCCCACCAAATTTCATCCCGATCCGTCCACTCTGAAGATGTCACGCGATTTCCGGTCCCCCCTCCAACTCCCCCAAAGTCATCCGATCTATCACAGACTTGAACTGTGACATCTGAGACACGAGGTCTCTCCAAGTATAAAAGCTTCATTAAGATCCGATTCCCCGTTCAAAATTTGTAAATACGTCAATATTCCGGATTTCCCCTCCCTCCACTCCCCTCACGGAGGTCGGATCTTCCGACCGCCCGGTCGGATTTCCAGGTTAGTTTGGTCGGGTCTTTAATATGCCTGCCAAGTTTCATCGTCCTAGCACATGTGTAAGCACCTTAAGTCGGGATCACCGGAATTCCGGAACCCGCCCTCCAACTCCCCCCACAGTGCTCGGATCCGGTTCGATCTTGTCAACTATGTATCTAGGGCTTGTGCTTGTACTTCTCACCAAGTACATCCCGATCCGTCCGCTATGAACATGTCACACGATTTCCGGTTCCACCCTCCAACTCCCCCCCCCAAAGTCACCGGATCCATTCCGGACTTGAAGGGAGACATCTGAGACAAGAGGTCTTTCCAAATATCAAGTTTCATTAAGATCCGATCACCTGTTCGAAAGTTATGCATGCTGCTAAATTCCAGATTCCGCGGTCTCCCCTCCCCCCCCCCCCCCCATGGTCGGATCGGGCAGATGACTATTCTCAAGTTGGTTTGGTCAGGTCCCTGATATACCTGCAAGTTTCATCGTCCTAGCACGTCTGGAAGTACCCTAACTTGAGGACAGTGGCATGACAGACAGACCGAAAAGTGATCGGTATATGGCACTTAGGCGGAGCTGCAAGTGCCATAAAAACGGTAGCTCTTTTTTTCGATGTTTTACTCTTGCATTCATCCTCTTTTTGATGCTTCTGATCAATCTGCCCCAAGCTATATTTACTAATTTTCACCCTTATTTACATGGGACGGTATCGTAACCTTCTTAACTACTCCCCTGCGACTCAGTCGCTTTCTGATACCGAGTTCAATGATAAAGGCCGCGCCAGGTCAGAGGTTGATTTTGAAAATTGGGCGAATCGACGGATATTTTGGGTCTTGTGACGGGTAGGCGAACTTTCGGAAAAAGTGGGGTTTGTGACGGATTTTTTGGGCGAATCGACGGATTTTTTGGGTCTTGTGACGGGTAGGTTAACTGTCGGAAAAAGTGGGGGTTGTGACGGATTTTTTGGGTCTTATGACGGGTGGACGAATCGACGGGTGGCCGAATCGACGGATTTTAGAAGTGCGTGAATCGAGGCTTCACGAAACCGAGGTTGGGCGAATCGACGGTATGCGAATCGACGGGTGGGTGAATCCACGGGTGGGTGAATCGACGGGTGGGTGAATCGACGGGTGGGTGAATCGACGGATGGGTGAATCAGCGGGTGGGCGAATCAGCGGGTGGACGAATCGACGGATATTTTGGGTCTTGTGACGGTTAGGCGAACTGTCGGAAAAAGTGGGGGATGTGACGTATTTTTTGGGTCTAATGACGGTTGGGCGAATCGACGGGTGGGCGAATAGACGGGTCCCCTAAAATTCAGCTGACGTATCCATTTCCACCATCAAATATGATTCGCAGTCAGCTTGGGCTGAAGGAATATTTATTCTAGGAATACCTCAACGGGTGTTTTCTTCTTTTTCCATTTAGTCCGAACTGCACTGCTCTAAGTCAAGAAACATTCAAAGAAGTGTGCCTTGCTTAAGACTAATGATTTGTCTTCTGGTGGAGATGCTGGTACTGATAATCTGCTTTTTTGCCAATCCTGAAATCGAACTACTCTTGAGTCTTGAAATTCCCATTTCTGAAAAAAATCTTCTCTGTTAAAAAAAAAAAACATTCGATCGATGCGGAATGTACTTGGGAGAGTACTTAAGTAGGCTACTTAAGAATGTATAGGTACTTCAGAGCTTCAAGTACCTTGATTTTATACTTACGTAGTACTTGACCCGATGAAAAATTTGTAGACTGTGTAGTAGTATGGTAGTAGTACGAAAAAGTTGCATGTAATACTATATAATAGCAAAGAATACTATCATTTAATGTGCCTCTGACTGGTCCAATCTTATGTAGTGGTATCCAGTAGCATCCTGTCTTGCCATAGTCTTGCTAATAGTACCATATAGTAGTATGCAGTAACACGGTAGCCTTGAAGTAGAAGCATGTAGTAGCATCGTTAGTACTGCATGCAACTTCTTCGTACTAATTCATAGTACTATTTTGAGATAAATTTTTCATCGGGGAAGTACAAGTACTTGAACTACTTCCCAACACTGTTCCTACTAAGGAGACAAGTAACTGGGCATACCTTAAGAGGGTTTTCGGCGACCTGGAAAGCGAAGTCGGAATCGCTTTCCAATGATTTCCGCGCTTTGGAAATCGAAGCAGCTTTCTCGGAAAGTGATTTCAGAAAGTTAGTGGAAAGCTCGGCGGACACTGTATAAAAAGATCTTGCGGTATTTGCTACTTGGATTAATCTTGTCTCTACTGAGATAATTTTATCTCTGATTCGGATTAATCTTATCTCAGTAGAGATAAGATTAATCCCAGTTGCAAATACTGCAGTTAACTTTAATCCTTACCAGGAGAAACTTTTTACAGTTGACTTTCAAAGCGTACAAAAAAACACTGCATGTGTCCCTAACGAATGGACAAAGAAAATGCTTCGTCAGAATATAAAATCGAAGAAATATCCAATGAATCACACTAATTCTAAGAAGTTTGGAATTCAAAATTTTCCTGACGATGTCAACTTTCAGTGCGTTTTCGCGATCCCTCCAGCGGGAAAGTGGAAAGCGAATCCAAGAATCGCTTTCTCAAAGTTTTCACGATTCGCTTCGCGCGCTAACAAGTGATTCCGGAATTTCGTGAAAACCCTCCTTATGCTTTAGGGAAATAGGCCTTACAATGGCCTGAGAGTAGCTTGACCTTGATAAAAAAAAAAAAAAAAAAGCAAACTTTCTCTTTCAAACCAATGAAGGTTCGGGTAGCGCAGGGGCGATCTCCAGATTCAGCGTTGCGTGGTAGGGGGGAAATCGTACGCTTCCCGTGCTTTTCCCTATATTTCTCTAAAGGTGAGTCTTCACCTTCCGGAATCTGGGTTCCCAAATTTTCCAAGATTGTTTTTGAATTTCTTCTGCGATACTTAAAATATCCGGAAATCTGGAAGTTCAAAAGACCCTTTTTCCAGATATTTTGATATACTTTTGAACCCATTCATATTCCAGATGCAATTTACAGAAGACGTCAAAGAATAATCTGGAAGCACAGATTCCTGAAGTTCCGGGAGGAGAAGACCGGACTTAAGCCTCTTTAAAACTGAGTGGACTTGGCTTGTCTTAGGTGAGGCTTCACCTTCCAGATTTTTCTTCCGGATTCCAGACAGCCGTTATCGTCGAGACAGATCTGGGAGGTGAAGCCAGGCCAAAAACGTCTGGAAGTCCGGGGTGTTGGACACCCCAGATTCCGGATGTCTGGAAGGTTCCATAAAGCCAGGCTTCACCTTCCAGATTTTTCTTCCGGATTCGAGATAGCTGTTTTCGTTGAGACGGATCTGGAAGGTGAAGCCAGGCCAAAAACGTCTGGAAGTCTGGGGTGTTGGACACCCCAGATTCCGGATGTCTGGAAGGTGCCGTAGAGGAAAACCGTTCGAGAGACACAACAGATACGCAAATGTAGGAAGAAAAGGGGAAGTGATTGACAGTTGTGATTGCGATGAAAGAGATATCTGAAATGTAAAGGGGACATCTTGAGAAAAGTTGAAGAACAGCAAACTTAAGCTGTCATCATTATCATGAAAACCTAGAAGGGTTGGCTTGACTATGCGGAAGCCCCGGACGTCTGGGAATCTGGAAGGTGAAGCCCAGCTTTTACACGGAAACGCCCCGATCCAAACGGTAGGCACCATCGAGACTCGAACCAGCGACCCTTCGCTTGTGAGTTCAGCCTGCGAACCATTCGGCATGACGGTCATAGCTTGAGTTCTATCGAACAGTAACAGAAGTTTGAATTTAGTGAGCGCGAACGGAAGGAAATACTTTTAACTGGGTCTCGAAATCATCTGTTCAATCATGATAGTAAAAAGTGGCGAAAACGTGACTACTCCCTTCACGCAAACTTTAAAGTCAACCTAGTTTGATAAAGTTGGCCACTCGTCGTGGTTTTTACCTGTTGCGGTATGGACCGATACGTTTTTCCATTTGATGTTTTCCCCGTCACGAATTTCGTTTTCGTCGTCTTTCCCGCACACCTTTGCCGGTAAACGTTGTCAATACGCCCCTTCCTCTCATTCCTTTGAGATTAGTTTTTTTTTGGCCGCTAGGTGCGCTATGGTAAAGAAAACAATGCACGTTACTTCTTGGTGTACGTTATCCAGGTTTGTTTTGCTATTTTCAATTCCTCTTAGGCCTAACCATGTTTAAAACTGTTTAAAATTACTCTTCCCCTCTTTTTGCTTTACCCAACTCTGTTCTGTCAAGCGTCATCAAGTTTGTCATTTCTGGCTTCCGACTTCAGTGCCGAGTGCTGGTTGACTTTTCAACGGGGCTAATGCGCGACTCGGTATGAAGGGAAAGCCTAATCGCTTATTCACCCGTCAGATAACTTATCCCCCGATCTCACGTGTGATTGTTATTGTTCCTCTAGCGCGTCTGGCGGCAATTCGTCATCGGATTTTATGAAGGACGTATACTTCAGAAGTAGAAGCTGGATCCATGTATTCGACTGAATGAACGGTATAAAAGAGTTTAATGAAAGATATGAATTAGGTCATACAGCAACAATGATCAGCGAGCATCGAAAACCACAATTCGGTGTGTTCTTTTTTTGTACATAATTCGATACCCGCATTCTCTGCAGCGAATCGTGTCTTTCAGCCTGAGTTCGTTTTCGCTGTGACAGTCACCGCAGACGTAGACGGTAGGCTTGTTCACTTCTGTCCGTTCATCTTTCTGCACCACGTCTCCAGGCATCCCGAAGTCGGCCTACAAGAAATACGTCGTGTTATTTAGTAGTAGAAGGGAACATTTTTAAAATGCTGCAACGAAGTTTCAACAATGCAGCGGATATTCTATGATTATTATAGGAGGGTTTTCGCGAGATCTCGAAATCACTTTCCGACGAGCGAAGCGCATCGCGAAAACTGTGGGAAAGTGATTCCTGGAATAATTTTCCACTTTCCCGCTGGACTAATAGCGAAAACGTATAGAAAGCTGATATCGCCGAGAAAATGTTGAATTACAAACTTTTTCGAATAAATATGGTTCACTTAACAGGCTCTTTGATTCTCATATATTTCATCGAAGTCACCTTGGTTACGATTGCCATATTTTGTTATTTATTAGTGACACTTGCACTGCTTTTTCTCCACACCTTTGAAATTCCCGCCAAAACATTCAACTTTCCGCGGAGCTTTACACTAACCACGTGGAATCACTTTCCGGGAAAGCTGCTTCGGTTTCCAAAGCGCGAAAACCGGGCAACTTTCCGAAGTAGCGCGAAAACCATTGGAAAGTGATTGCGACTTTGCTTTCCAGCTCGCAAAAACCCTCCTTTTATGTATTTCCTGTTATCTAAAAATACAATATTCTCATCCTTTGGTTGAGAATGTTTGTGTAGGTTGGTTGATAGCTAAAGAAACATTCATTTTCCTTCAACATTCGTCCTTGAAGACATGTTTATTTCATACTTTCTGTAACAGACAATAAACCTTAAGCAATGACAATGGTAGATTTTCAAACCCAAGAGAATGAGATTTTTTTTTCTTTTGGAGGAATGCAGTCAGGGGCGTCCCGATACCTTCCTGCTAGGGGGGGGGGTGCAGTTTCAGAATTCACTGAAAAGAATGAATTCACTCAAATATTCCTGAAAACCCGATAAAAATGTGTTACTTCGTTTCTCCATTATTCAGGGATAATCAATTTAATAGAATGAAATTATTCTTACGAATTCGGGGTACCTTCATGTGCTTGTCCCCTTATGCTTGAAAAAAGGCATTGCCAAATAATAAAATAAAAATATCAGATTCATTGCAAGGCATATCCTAAAATCATTTTCCTATAGGACAAACTTTTCCAATGCTGGATCTTTAGCCCTGAAAATGCAGGATTTTGTTCAAATTCAAATTCTCTGCATCTAGATGAATTCTGGTTTTCCGTGCAAGCAGCCCACACTCTGAACGTTATTGCCAGGGCCCCGGTGAACAAATAAAAATCTCTCAGATGTGTCAAAATGTTTCAGTGGATTCAAATATCAGATTTATAAATAAGCTTCCTTTCCAGTTAAACTTTAATGAGCCTTTTTCATTTTTTTTGTAACACATCAAAGTCAGAACACAACAGTATTCTAGAGTTTCTGCAGAGATGGTCACTATAGAGAATTTCCGGTAAAACCTTGAAAAATTCCGGTAAAACTTCAAACAATTCTGGTAAAATTCTGATGCCCCACCCCCCTATGAGGAAGGTGTTGTGACGCTCCTGACTGTAGGATCCATGAAAAACTCCAGAACTTCCGTAATGCAGTAGCTGATTCTATTATAATATTCTAAAAACTCAAACTTTATCGATTCCAATAGCTAACGGTACCATACTGTCTTTATTCCCACAAAAACACAATGACTGGTAATCAATAGGTTGATGATTCTGTCAGATTCCAATTTGCTGATATGTGGATTTACTGCAAGTTTGTGCACAGCACTACAGTAGGGCACCAGTAGAGGTACAGTAGAGGTATGCTTATGTGAACACTTTTAACTGTTACACTACCTTGCTTTTGTCAATTGCATATAAAATAGTAAAAGAGAAAATAAAAATTATAAACTTAATATCAGCTAACAGCCAAGTATTTCAGGGTTATCTCAACACAAACTTGAAGCAGAAATTCAATTTATTTTCTTTGACTTTGAATTTAAAAAAAATCTTCTTCCTCTTTGACTGCATCTGCAGGTTCGGACCGCTATCTCTTCCATTGAAGTTGCGTTCCATTTGGCAAAATTTTCAAAATTAACAAAGGAAATCAGCTGATAGTTCAGTCACTTTCATCATTGAATTAGCAAAAATATTCAAAAAAGTGCAAACGGCGTGACTGGTTATTATCAGTATTTTTTGGAAAAAGTGCCTTGTTTGGGTTTTAGTTTTTTCTTCTGCTATCGTTCACATTTACCAGACGTTCACATAAGCATACCTCTACTATATGCTTATGTGAACATTTTTAGACATTGGACTTTGCCATTTCATACACTTGCTATGTCTAAAGCTAACTACCAGTTAGCCAAAGTAGGTAATTAAGGGCATCTGAAAACACCTGAGTAGGTATTTCGGATCTTCATTCTATCATTTAGCCCAAAACTGCACTGTTCATTTTCAGTAACTATGTCTGTCAAGGATAACAAAGTAATCAGAACTTCAAGATATGTTTGGCAGTTTGGTATTTATTTGATTTTAGCTCATAAGACATAACAGAAAATTTTTGACTCAACTTCAAGCACAGTTTCCAGAACGATAATTTGAGAATGAGATATTTAAGTTAATTTCAACCTCAAACCAAATCCAAATGGTAGGAGAATTATGGTACAGCAGTGCAGTGACTGAAGGGTCAGAATTTGAAAATAAATGAGACAGTGGCTACCCTGTTTAAAATTCTACCCCTAAACAATGGTATTTTTAACAAATCTCTGCATGTCAAAAAAATAAGAAATTTTCCAAGGGTTTAATAAATCGTTTGGAACCATAAATATCGGGAAATAAGCATCCGAAAAGTTAAACTTCAGAAACCCACCTTGACAAATTATTTTAAATTTACGCTCTAAAAAAGTTAATGTCGTCAACTTTGGTTGCTATGCTGCATTTAGTAATTTCGAAGATTAGATTCTTTCAGTTTGCCGTTGTTCTGTTGTCGATGCAGCAGAAAATGGCAGTGAATTTTAAAATAGTGAAACGTTCTTTTGTAAAACCTGCTTATTTATGTCAAAAAGCTGCATCAGCAAAAGATTCAGACCTTGATCAACGTACAGAAAAGCCTAATCCATCCCTGGCTTATAATCCACCAAGCCGGGGAAAGTTCTTCCAAGATGCACCAAGACTGGAAAACTATTTTGTTGGTGATAGTTTCCTGAAATCCTTCCTTGCTAGACTCCTTCCTCCAGACGTAAGTTGCTTTGGGAAAATTTATTATGCTCCCTAATACTGATGCAAGATGTAACACTCTTTAAGATTCAAATCCTAGCCTTTAAGTCAGTTTTAACACCAGAATTCAGAATTCCTACTTTCAGCTTTGGTTTGGGCTCAGAATCATCTTTCTACCTCACTTCTGCAGATGCAAAAAGCGAATTTTTCAATTGAAAAATTCAATCGAATATTCACAGAATTGAAATATTCTGAGGCCTCTAGAAAATTGAGAATATTCCGAAAAAGTGAAATATTTCGCAAAATTTAAAAATAGGGAAAAACTGAAAAATATGGCAAATTTTCGCAATTTTTGCAAGAAAAATGCAATTTTTGCAAGAAAAATGCAATTTTTCCTGCAATTTTGGGAGTTTGTGCCCTCTCACTACGCAATCATATCCAAACGCGGCATGCAATCATGTCCAACATGTTCGTAGGAAGGCAACTCTTTGCAGCTTTGATGGATTAACTGCTGCTGAGTCAGGTTAGTCAAGCGTTGCATTGCATTTTAAGGCAACTGGAGTGTGACTTAGGTACAAAGGATACGTATTAGAGTTTTTTATTTGTAACTGGTGATTATATTTCATTTGATTACTAGGTTAGACAAAACAAGATCAGCAGGGGAGGACCCGTGGTTTCATATTTGGAAGATGGAAATTCTTGTTTGTCTTGCAAATTTGATTCTTGTACTGATTGAAACGAACATCAGAAATAATCTACCTTTTAACTCCTCTGTAGATTAAGCTTAGTGAAAGGATGTTTGGTATAATCTTCTTACATATATTTTTCTATGGCACTTGCAGCTTTGCTCAAGTGCCATATACCAATCACTTTTCAATCGGTCGGTCGGTTTGGTGGTCCACTGTTTTCGAGTTAGGGTACTTCCAGAAGTGCTAGGACAATGAAACTTGGCAGGCATATCAGGGACTCGACCAAACTAACTTGGAAATAGTCACTTCCGAGTGGAGGGATGGTAAATTGGGAATCTTGAGGCATGTGTAACTTTCCAACGGGTAATTGGATCTTGATGAAACTTTTTATTTGGAGAGATATCTTGTCTCAGATGTTCCGTTTCAAGTCCGGACCTTATCCGATGAATGTGGGGGGGGGAGTCGGAAGGGGGGACCGGAAATCTTGTGACACACTTAGAGTGGAGCGATTGGGATGAAACTTGGTGAGAAGAACAAGCACAAGCCCCAGGTACATCAGCGACAGAATCGGACCAGATTCGGGCACATGGGGGGGAGGGGGGTCCGGAATTCGCGTTTTGAAGTAATTCCGATGTGCTAGGACGATGCAAATTGGCTTGAACATTAGAGACTTGACAAGATTGGCTTAGCAATAGTCAGTTCCCCGATCCAACCATCTTAGGGGGAGTGGAGGGATGCAGAATCCGGAATCTATATAATTCGGGTACGAATGCCTCCATTCTGAAATACATAGGAATATTAACCACCGAGAACGTCCGAAGACACGCTCAAATCTGGAAGCTGGGAAGCGAAAGTTAAAAAAAAAACACCCGTCAAGGTATCAACAAGATATCTCCACTCGTTTGTACCGTATTTTATTCAGCACTTAAACGACGCTATAAAAACATGAAGAAATAACCGATAGGCCTACAGACAATATTAGTAAAATTCGACAATGTATTTTAGTGTTTTATCGTATTTCTAGCATTGTATTTTTAATTAATGTGACAAACCAATTGTATATAATTATTCTAATTGTCTCTTTTGTCGCGTAGTGTACGATTACTTTGTCGTCAGCCTATGCTATCCAGTGGATATTTTGGTATTAATAAATGATAGATCTATTGAATCTTGAGACATGTATAACTTTCGAACGGGTGATCGGATCTTAATGAAACTTGATCAAATTTCCTAATCTAGTCTCAAATTTCCTAATCTAGAACCGGAAATCTTGTGACACGCTTAGAGTGGAGCGATCGGGATGAAACTTGGTGGGAAGAACAAGCACAATCCAAGATACATTAGTGACAGAACCGGACCGGATTCGGGCACTGTAGGGGGAGTTGTAGGGGGGGATTCCGGTGATCGCGAGTTAGGTTACTTCCGGATGTGCTAGGACGATGAAATTTACTTGAACATTAGATTGGCTTAGAAATTGTCACTTCCCAGATCCGACCATCCCTTAAAGTACTCATCTTAACCGCAAAGTATAAAAAATACTTTTAAGCAAAGTATACATTTTCATGATCCCCATTATCCCATGATCACTTTTGCCTCAAGGCTTTTGCTTAGAAATGAATTTCTAGCTCCCGTAAAGTGTACATCTTAACTGCAAAGTGAAACAAAACTTTTATTCAGACAATGTTTACAACGGATACCCCAGCTACGATTCTTCATCAGCGATATTTCGGCCGTTCTTGGCAAGGTTCCTCGTCAGGCTGTCAATCTTCTGGGTCAACGTCGGGGAAAGGAAACAAACCTACAGGTCCAAGAAGGGCCGAAATATCGCTGATGAAGAATCGTAGCTGACGTATCCGTTGTAAAGATTGTTTGAATAAATGTTTCAAAGTCAGCTTGGGCTCAAAGAATATTGTTAATTACATTTATATTTACTTTTTATATTTACTTTATTAAATATACTTTTGACCAAACGATATATATTCATGATTCTAAAAGGCCCATGATCAGTTTTGCCTCGAGGGTTTTGATTGCAGATAAATTCCTAGCGCCCTTGAAGTGCGCATCATGACAGCCAAGTGCAAAAATAAAGTACTTTTTTTCTACCAAACTATACATTTTCGTGATTTCCAAGGGCACATGCTCATTCTTATCTCAAGGGTCTAGCTTACAAATGATCACAACAAACTGACGAATTGACAAATTCCTACTTTCACCCTCCGTCCCAGCCTTGCAAGTGCCATATGAGCTCCTATATCTTCATTTTCTAAACATCAAGTAATTTTTTTGCCTCCTTACAAAAAAAAATGTTTTCCTCAGTATATATATATGTTAGGACATGTCGAATACCAAACAAAGAGTAAAGTGTGCCAAAGGCGTGTGCTTTACAAAGGGAGAGCCCCAGAGTACTGTATACCATGACCTGCATTTGGCATATCCTTTCCAAGACTTAGGCACCTGTAGTAGACTGGCATGGATTGGGGATCCTTTTGAACCTGACAAAAGGTCAAGTATTTATTTGCTTGCTAAATTGAACATGCAATAGACATAGAATTTATGTATTTTTCGACTAAGATCAATTGAAAAAAAGAGACAAGTAAATATAGAAGGTGAAGAAATCTATTTACTGGTGAAGGGATGGGGGTAGGCTATACTGTTCCATAGTTTGTCTGTAACAGTCTTGGAGGGAAGCAGGCAATTTGTATAGTGGAGCAGAGTGTGCCAGCCGATGAGTATGTGTAGGGATTTTACTTTCTTCATCTTACTTGCAGGCTTATGCAGTTGTTGGTCAGGATCTCCTTCAGTTTGGTCACAGAGTTGGAACTGACATCTATCAGCTTGGGAGAGAGTGTGAGCTGAACCCACCAAAGTTTGAGAAGTTTGATGCTTGGGGGAACAAGAAGGATGTAATAAGTATGTACTAGCTGATAAACTCGCTGATAATATTAATTTTTTGAATCCTTATTTAATCTCTTCAAGGACGGAATTTCATATTTAGGACAGTTTTATTTAATTCCCTTGAGTTCTCACAAAATTATGTTTTCGAAGAAAAAGCACTAAATGTCAGGTGAATGAATGCTTTATTTTACCAAAATAGCGTTAGCTAGCGCAGGTACGTCAAACACACGTGTCAATACATAAATCATACCACACTAAATATTTCAACGCAAATGTGTGTAACTACGAAAATACATAGAGATTAAAATAAAATATATCAGAATTCTTCATTTAGCGTTGCTTGGTTAAAATAATCAGTAAAGTACGGAACGAATGACTTGATGTAACGTTGAGTACTAGTCGCCGGGTAAGACGATATCAGTTGACAACTCTTTGTCTTTTCTCGACGCCTTGTCCTCGGTCCGTCAACAATAGGGTTTTCGAATTCTGGCAGTAGTCGACGGTGGAAGGGTGAGTCAAGACATTTCAGTCCAAATCTGACAGTTAGTTCATGTCTGCGTTTTTCCAATGACAGTAAGTCAAGTTCTGTTAGTGAGCTGTCATAGTTCGTGTAGTTGGGGCCCAATATTATTTTCAGAGCCCTTTTTTGAACCGACTCAATTTGGGCAGATTGTTCCTTGGTCAGACCGGGGTGCCAAGCGGGACAAGCGGCAAGGTCTAACATAGCTACAGTATACAACTTTAAGATTTCTTTTGGTATTCCAAACCTTTTCAGGTGATCACCCTTAATACTGGGACGTCCGTTTTTTATATCACTAAATATAAAGCAGTATTATCGCTAAAAGAGCGCCTGCTGAGGTCTGATTCTGTCCAGTTTTTCAACTTTCACTGCGGTTGTTTAGAAAGTGAAATGACGAAATTGATTTTCACCTTTTTTTACACCAATGTGTATGTGTATTGGTTTATATATGTTTTCCTTATAGTTATGGCTGGGTATGGTTAAATAGCATCCAATGAAAAAGGTTCAGTAATGTGTCGATTTTGAGACAGGATATATGTGTTCAAGTAAAGATAACGGAGTTCCGACATTTAATATTAGAGTTACAGTTCGTCTTATTATTCTACTATCTTTACGACAGGATTTTGCTGGATGTTCCATCAAAGTTAAAGGGATCAACCAAGAAATCTACTTGTCTATTTGAATGAATGAATGAAAAAATTTATTTCCCATCACTAGACGGAGTAAACAAAACAGAAAAGAAGAGAAAAAAACGTAATACAATATTACAACACAACAACAATGTAAGAGAATACGAACAGGGGGATGTTATGAACATCATTGCACCCATGGTGCCTCCCCTCACCGCAACTGTCCCGCGAGTTTTGGGGGGATGTTATGAACATCATTGCACCTATGGTGCCTCCCCCCAACGCAACTGTCCCGCGAGTTTTGCGATAAGGGACCACAGCAGTCACCACAGCAGTGGTGACTCTTTAGTTGTATTATAGTTGTACGAAAAAGTTGCATGTATTGATATGTAGTAGTATCGAATACTTTGATTTAACATGCCTCCGACTGGGTTAATCTTAAGTAGTAGTATCCGATAGCATCCAATCTTGCTGTAGTAGCATCCAGTTTGCTAGTAGTAGCATGCAGTGGCAACAGTTACCACTGTATGCTACTTTTTCGTACAACTCCATACGACTACTGATCGAAAAATTTTCATCGGGTTGGGATTGTAGCATTATGTGCCAGAGCTATAACATGTGGCATTGTAGAGACGTGCAAGAATATGTCGGTTATACACACACTTTCAGGAAACTAGGGTACCGTAACACTTCCGCACTTTTTCTGAAAAGTCTGTGACTAGACCAAGCCTTGTGGATTTTAGGTCTGAGTAGAAAGGCAGAGCATGATATGTGAGGCATCCTGTAGGGACAGTATACTGGCTACCAAGCTTAATGGAAATACTATCGGCTACTTTTTCACCATTAAAATAAGCATCTCGCGTTTACTCTCATTGAAAGTTAGACCTATATTAGAATAAACTCTGAAAGGGCGACAAAATTTTCTTCAATAGGCTTAACGTTCCGGCTCAAATTCAAAATATCATCCGTATAATTCATGAAAGAAATATCTAAACCACGAAAAATACAACAAGTACATACTACTTCTTTTGCCACAACAATACTGTTATTGCAAACCGTATAATTTTTTTTCTATATCTGCGATTCGCGATTTGAAATACAGTTCATCAGTATCAAATACGAATTAAATGACACGTTAGAATACTAAAAGAATTCCTTCATAATTGCGATTACAATTCTAATATTCTCAAACAAATCAGAGTCTTAAAGGCGGGTATTGACTAGCCTTTAGCCAATTATCTACGGTCCGTGGCGTATTCATGACGTCATGAAAGAAATAGCAAAATTCGAATAAATTAGTTTTGCAGAATATCTCTTTGTATCTGTATACATAGAGCCGAGCGTCCAGCGAGGCGCCGGACACGTTCTTGCTGCCGCATGTTCTGTATATCGTGCCATTTTGGAATTTGTTAACCGAGACCCAAAAACGTAAGCTCTTACTCCGTTTTGTTCCAAGTGAAAAATACGGGTAATAAATACTTTACTTACTTACTTACTTACACTTATAAACTGTTCTAGAGACAATCAGTTCCGTTAGTAAATGGAAAATGTAGACTTTTCGTGTGACGTCACGACCCGAAGATAATCGGCTAAAGTTTAGTCAACACCTAAAGGCGCACTCGATCGCAAAAGAGTTTCCGATTATATTTTTTTTTATTTGATTTTAGTAACCTGTTCAGCATGGAAGAAGCTCAAGGACATTTCAGCGGAGGAAGGACTAGTTGCAACTGGCTACGAGAGAAAGCTTCATGAGTTTAGTAGGATCCACCAAGTTGCTAAACTTTACTTATTCGGTCCTTCGTCCGGACTATTCAGCTGCCCCCTAGCGATGACAGACGGAGCAGCAAAAGTCTTTGAAACTCATGGAAAAGGAGGATTCCAAGAGGCATATGGAAGGCTGACGACACGCGATCCAGAGAAGTTCTGGACTTCTGGACAGTGGATGACGGAGCGAGCAGGTTCGATAAAATTCCGATTTTTTTTTTTCAATTTTTTTTTCAGTTCAGTGTTGCATTTATTCACACAACAAATTTGTCCACTGAAACGAATTTCACCCTAAGAGAGCATTCCCGAACCCTGAGAGAACACATCCCGTAAAGCACACGTTTTCCCGAGAGTCCGCACTTAAAGGACCGCTCACACTATTTACTCTTCAACTTAAAGTATTTAAAAATATTTGAATACTTTGAAACTAGGCTGTGCTTTCAAGAAATAACCCACGGTTTTGGCTGTTTTAAGCCTTTTCTGAGGCCCGTTGACTTTTAGCGAAAACAGGGAAACAATTTACATAACCGGTTTTTCTGATGGAAAAACTCCTCGCAGACAACCGTCGACACCCTAATACACATCGAAGGTAGCAAAACGCGGCAAGTGAGAAAATCAGCGTGGTTTTGTTAGAGGAGTTAGAATGTACCGTACGAAATTGGGGTCGCCGGGTTTAGAAATATATGTAGTGATTATGGAAGTAGGTTGCGTTAGTATTTATTATAGGTAAGACAGGTTCTATATAATAATAATAATAATTCATTTATGACCCATCATACACTCACAAAGAGAAAGACGGAGTATAGATACAAAAAAGAGGAAAAAGTAATATACGGAAAGACATAACACCATACAAAAAACAACACGAAACTAACTTCTAACAAATTAACCTAATAATGAACCAAAAAATAACAATAAAGAACAACAACAACGACAACAACAACAGAACCAGAACTAGAACAGAAAACCCTTGGAAGGGTGGTTCGAAGGATCTTCTGACATATTAGAAACAAATTATTCCGCAGCATCAAAAGGATCCGGCAAGCTGTATCTCCCCCGCAGTCCACCATTCCTTGTCCAAGGCGGTACCCGAATGAGGAACTTTGCAGAGTTAATATGTCCCAGAAAGGAACCAAGTATAGAACAAGACATGTGTATTCCATCTCCTCCATTAGCATTACGCTTATTGTCGTGCTTGCCACGTTTATTCTCATTACGTGATGTATCAGGCTCCCGAACATTGTTTCGGAGAACCTTATTGGTCCGAACACCGATTATCAATCAATCAATCAATCAATCTTTATTGTTCGAAAAACATTCCCTGTGGTATTAACAAAAAAACGAATATTTGTTCTCTCGTCAAACATAACTATATACAATTGCGCTTTTACATAGTCAAATATTCAATAATTACACAAGAACAAGAATTGCAACAAAATAAAGAGCTAAACTACAATAATTAACATAAAAAAGAGGAAAAGAATTTAAAATTCGCGTTGAAAAAACTCACAAAGGAGGGGATAAAACTTCTTTCGTACCGCGCATGAATTGCCCGAATGGGTTGGATCTTAGGAACTGGTTGTGCTGCCATTCTCTGTGGCCTTATGCGGTCGGGAATGTGGGCAGGGGGAAGGATGTGCCGATGGTTGGGGTCTTCCAGTAGTTGATCACCGAACTTGGTACAAAGTTGGTGTCTACGGTTTGACAAAGATGCGAGGCCAAGCTCGTTAAGAAGAGAAATGTACGGGATTTTGGGGGATTTTGATACTATTAGTAAAGATCGGTACTGGATCCTCTCGAGTCGTTCCGACTGTTCCCGTGTTAAACCGAAATGCTATACCGGACAGCAGTATTCAAGGGAAGGGCGAATGAACACAAGGTATATGCGAAGGAGGTGGTGTTTCGGGGTGCCATGCGGGAAAGCATTTTGAGAGATCTTATGCCCATATTTGCTCTATGCAATTTGCTTATGCAAATTTTTACGGTATTGACTAAACTTTAGCCGATTTATCTATGGCACGTGACGTTTCCATGACGTCATGAAAGAAATAGGAAAATTCGATTAAATTAATGTTGCAGAATATATATTTGTATCTATATACATAGAGCCGAGCGCATTTACACTTATAAACCGTTCTAGGGGCAATCAGTTCCGTTAGTAAATGGAAAATATATTCTTTTCGTATGACGTCTCGACCCGTAGATAATCGGCTAAAGTTTAGTCAACTCCATTTTTACCAAGTTTGCCCAAGGCAAGGGACTTGAAAAGAGGCTAAAAACCTGCGGAAGACTAATGTAATTTTCTGTAAGCATAGCTATAGGTTGCGTTCCACAAACTTAACAATTGTTAACAATCGTTAACTTTACTTTGGGGCAGAGCTAACTGCAGCTTTAAGATCGCAGATCGTTAACTTTTCCCAATTCTACAATTGTTAACTATCTTGTAACGATGCTCACCGACCATCGTTACAAAATAGTGAACAATCGTTAAGCTCTGGAACGGATATTGTAGGTGGGTGGAGCTTAAATTTCGAAATCAGAAACGTAGAACGCAAAAAGTTAACAACCGTTAACAATTTGTTAACGATCGTTAAGTTCCGGAACGCAACCATAGTCAACTATCTCAGAATACCTTAGCAGAAACACTATGTAGTGCAAGGTGTCCTTGAATGAATGGCAGTATTAATTGAAAAATGAAAATGCAAAAGATGGTGAAAAAGAGGAAGAGACAAGAAGAAGCGAACTTAAACTAGGCAATGAAATGAGAAAGAACTAGCCAGTTTTCTAATAGAAAATGTAGGGCAAGGTGTCCTTGAAGGGATGGCAGTATTCAATTCAATTCAATTTAGTTTATTCATTAAAAATCTTGAAACGGCGGTAAGCCGACTAGTTGATTTTACGTCAACAATGTATACACTAAAGTTATAATATTTAAACTGAATTATATGTATAGAGCTAAATCGCATATCACAGTATTCACTCTTGCTCTGTGAAAAAGAGGAAAAGAAAAGAAGAAGCGAACTTAGGTTGCGTTCCAGAAACTTAACAATTGTTAACAATCGTCAATTTTATTTCGGGGTGGAGCTAACTGCAGCTTTAACGATCGTTAACTTTTCCCAAATTCGACAATTGTTAACTTTTCCCAACGATGCGTATTAACCATCGTTACAAACTAGTTAACAATGGTTAAGCTCTGGAACGGAAATCGTAGGTGGGTAGAGCTTAAATTTTCGAGATCAGAAACCTCAAACGCAAACAATTTCATTCATTCATTCATTTATTTATTTCCCTCAAAGAATACATAATGAGGAGTACTAAAATAAATTTAAAAAACAATGTCACAAATAAATTTCAAAACAATAAATAACAATTGACGTACTTTAAACAACACACTGTACTTTCTTAAAGCACAGCTCTTACTAGAAATGATCTTTTCCCTATGAAATGAATCAGAAAAAATGTTTTTGAAAATACTATTACTTTCCACATAGAACTAGCGATTCTCTTGTTGGCGCTTGTCGACTATATCCAGCCTTCCTGCTCTCCGACGCGGCGGCTGGGCGCAAAACATTTGAAAATTGAACGTGCCTTGGTTAAAAAGTGGAAAAACTAAGCAAATAAAAGAAGTAATAAACAGAAGATTATCACACCCTTATGTGCGAAAGGGTTGTCAGCGGACGTTGAAGACTCCGGCAAACTTTTCGTTGGGTGACGGGAAAACTTGGAAAGGCCGGAAAAACGCTAAAAATTCGTAGTTCCGAAACGAGACAGTGGAGAAAGGTGGGGATTTTAGAAGCTTATAATTCCGTATGGGAGCTAATTATATTATAAAAGGCAGAATAAGCAAGAGGAGTCCTTTAACTATTAACTTTCATCGAAAAACGGAAACAGATTCTTCAGAGTCAGAATATTATTAGCTTTAGCTAAAAAATTACCAAATTTCTGCTGAATTGCCAGGGCAGGATCTTTAAATGAAAGGGAATTAATTAGAGGTGTATTTCTAGCAAATAAAGGGTATCCAAGCAAAAATTTATAATATTTAAAATAGCACACACGAACACTAGCAATCATACCACGATTAAAACCATTCACCACCACCGCTGGAAAAATAACTTTGGTAAAACAGTTGACTGGTATATACTTGCCAGAATATCACGTCTAAGCTTACCCCTCAGATGGATTAAAGCTCCAAACGTCTTAGGTATTTTTAGTTCAGTATTTCTAACTAGAACTGATTGAAAATTACGTTTCACTGAACAATAGGGAATTCCAAGGTGAGTCACAACATCAAGGGGTTGGAAAAGGTTCCCACCACCACAGTTTAAGGACGAAATACCATGCGGATCATTAATAACAAAATATTGGCACTTAGAAGGACTAACACAAAGGCCTTTTTTGTTAATATTTTTGTTTTTGTTTAATTTTTGTTAAGGCCTTTTTTGTTAACAATCGTCAATTTTATTTCCGGGCGCAGCTAACTGCAGCTTTAACGATCATTAACTTTTCCCAACGATGCTCACCAACGATCGTTACGAAATAGTTAACAGTCTTTAAGCTCTGGAACGGAAATCGTAGGTGGGTAGAGCTTAAATTTTGAGATCAGAAACCTGAAACGCAAAAAGTTAAAAATTATCACTTGTTAACAATTCGTTAACAATCGTCAATTTTATTTCGGGGCGAAGCCAACCGCAGCCTTATCGATCGTTAACTTCTCCCAAAGATGCTCACCAACCATCGTACAAAATACTTAACAATCGTTCAGCTCCGGAACGGAAATCGTAGGTGGGCGGAGCTTAACTTTAGAAATCAGAAACCTGGAACGCAAAAAGTTAGCAATCGTTAATAATTTGTTAAGATTTGGAACGCAACCTTGAACTAGGCAATCAAATGAGAAAGAAATATCGGTCGAAAACTTAGGGCCAGTTTTCTGATAGAAACGTCGAATCACATTATTGGGTAGAGAATTCCAAATTTTCGGTCCAGTGAATTTGATTGAAAATTTTGTTTAATTTAATTGATTTTTCCTTTTGGAAAATAATTAAATTAGGGTTTTTTTACATAAAGATTTGTTTTGTGTAAGGGACTTGTTGACCGTGACAAGCAAACCTAAAACCGTTTCTGTTCAGGTGGTTCGGACGTCGGTAGCGGAACTGACACATACGCTACGCAGCTACTAGATGGCAGTTACGTCCTCCATGGTTATAAATGGTTTACTTCAGCAACAGATAGTGATATCGCCCTTACTCTAGCTCGAGAAGTTGATGATAATGGAAGTTATAGAAAGGTAAACGTCTCTATAGTCATTCTAGCGTCAAATATGACCTGACCGCAAACAAATTGCAACCGAAGCGATTTTTACACCATCTTGTAAAGAAAAAGTAAAAGTGAGCAAAAAGTTGAGAAACCTGGGGCTTAAAATTCGTGTTTTTGGGATCCCAAAATGTAAGTGACGGGATACCTATGACTTCGTAAAGTTGTCAGTCTGTCCGCCTGTCTGCTAACACGATAACTCTCAAAGGGATTGAAATATTTTGTCCAAACTTGATGTGAGGATCCTTTGGGTCAAAGTACAGGCCAGGTTCGTACATGGGCATCGATAGCTGTATATATAGGGGTGGGGGAGGAGTATCAAGTTATAGGACACCTGAATGAAGAGTACCAAGCATCATCCCTATCTGTATGACTTCCGTTAACATTTGCCTGCAGAAAACCCAATCCAAATACGAAATAGTGTTTCCAAGCTATGATTTTTGCTCCATTTTGCATCTGTCCTTATTTCAGTACCGAACAATTTTAGAAATTAACAAATGTCTCCAATCAACCCTTCTTCTGGAATATTTTTTAACCAGTCAAGCCCAAACGTATATCTAGAAGAAATTCCAATATGATCCGGCCAGCGCTGTACATGATTTGAATGAATTGCGCTTTTTGTCTTGGAGTCTGCTTGTGTGCATGTGCAAACCTGCAGAAACGAACATCCCTATTTTGAAAACGTCATGCTCAGAAGAAGAATGCTTTCCGTGGCCATGTCTGTAAATGCATTCTCCATGGTGCGTTCAAGTATGGTTTCATTGTTCAGGTGTCCTTTAAGGGGCGAGAAAAACATTTTTTAAAAGCTAATGAAATAGTCGATTTAGAGGAAAGGAGAGATGTTGAAGACGAGTATGAAAATTATTTTCTCGCCGGACAAGTAGTTCTCCCGGGATACGGCCAAAATTGAATTTTTTTTAAAAAGTAAAGGTTTTATTTGAATTTGATTAGATGTTCGATTTACAGGTAAGAAGACATTCTGAATCTGCATATGACAATCATTTTATCGCGGGACGTATAGTTCGCTCGGAATCCGGCTGAAACCGTGAAAGTAAAAGTTCTATCTGGAGCTGATTAGAGGTTCGATGCAGGGGTAAGGAGAAATGGTGAATCGCTTTTGAGCTTTAGTTTTTGCCAGACAAGTAGTTCGCCCGGAATCCGGCTGAAACTGGAAATTTTACAGAAGTAGGGAAGGAAGTTTTGATCAGTTTCGTAAAAATAGATAAGACGTAGGCTATAAGGGTAAACACACATGCTGAATCCATGCTTCTCAGATGATTACCATTGACCTTAATCTGTTTCTAAATTTTAATAGTCAAATGTTTAAGGAGTCTGGGGAAGACCTGATATCTACAACACCCAATTGTCTGGATAAAATATAAATTTTTGGTATCCCATCGAAACCTTTGGTCTTGTTTTTATGGCACTTGCCCTTCGGCCAAGTGCCATATAGCGATTGTAATTTCTGTCCGTCAGTCGGTCTGTCGGTCCCGGTTTTGCTAGTTCGGGCACTTCCAGATAAGCTAGGACTATGAAACTTGGCAGGCGTATCAGGGACCGGACCAGATTCCCCGATCGGACCAACTGGAGGGGAGGGGAGGGGGAATCCGGAAAAATTAGATATTTTTAGCTTACGAACGGGTGATCGGATCACACTGAAACTTGATATATGGAAGGACCTCGTGTCTCAGACGTTTCATTTTTAAATCCAGACCGGATTTTTATTTTTTGTTTTTCAGATCACTAAATCATGTAATAATTTCAGACGGAAATTTTGATTTTCTTAAAGCTTAGCGTTTACTTCATGGGAAACTCATTTCTGACGCAGTTGTATGTTCTGAGCTCGAGTATCGCACCAGATTACTTATTTAGAACTTCAATTCATTTATGCCATCGATGACACATTAGTTGCGTTTTTGCTCTGAATTCTCAGTTCTCTGTTCTCGCTTCTGAATTCTCGATTCTCGTACAAACTACCGTTTTTGCTCCTCTGGCTTCTTCGTTCTCGCTTTTGACAAAAACACTAATTTGGCAGCTCCTCCGCAACCCCGTATACGTGTTTGTGCAGATTGAACACCCGCACTCTGTTCACCAACCAGGGAGGAGGACGGAGAGAGGAGACTCGAGAATTCACCGTCCGAGCAACTTCTCGATTCTGCAGAAAAGCGAGGCTTTCCCGTTCTCGATTGTGACAAAAACGCACGAAAAGGAGAATTCGCTTCAACGCAAAACCAACGCAAAATAGGAGAATTCGGATCAGAAACACAACTATTGGCAGTCTGGACCGAGTCGCCGTCACTACTCCCACCCGTCATTTCGCCACTCCAAAAATCCAGAAGTTCTTCCGTCCATACAACTTTCCGAGATCACTTTCCACTCTTTTCGTCGATGAGCTTTCCAGAATAATTCGCGTAGCTTTCCAAAAGTGGCGGAGCGTCAAAAAAACTATGAAAAGCGAAGTCAGTTTTAGCCGAAGTTGCAAAAACAACTGGCGCAAAAACTAGCGAAGCTTTTCAGACCTCTTTTGTCTAGTGAAAGGAAGAAAGGAATTGTTGGAAAGACCCCAGCTAGTACTACACTGTAAAAAGTCTCTCCGAGTAAGGATTAAAGTTAAGTGCAGTATTTGATACTGGGATTAATAGAGATAAGATTAATCCGAATTAGAGATAAAATTATCTTTTTAGAGACAAAATTAATCCCAGTAGCAAATACGCAAAAAAAAATTTTACACTGTAGGAGCATCAAAATGAAAAGCAAAGCAAGTTTTAGCCCAAGTCGTCTGTAATTCTCCATGGAACAGAGACCTGGCCGGCCACAATCACAGCCCTCAAGACAGTAGACGTGTTCCAGACGAAAAGCCCTAGGAGGATAGAAGGCCTGAAATGGTTCGACTTCGTCAGCAACGAAAAGTTACTGCAGACAACCGCAGCAGACATTGTTCTCCACCCAAATTGCACAGCGCATCCTACGATGGTACGGTCACCTCCTCAGAATGCCATCACATCTACCTGCGAAAACCGCGCTGGACTTCAACCCCGCAGAAGCCGGCTGGAAACGACCCCGTGGCAGACCGAAATATCGATGGTCCGATAGTCTTTCCAAATACTTGAAGCTGGCAAATATTGATATCCGCGACGCACCAGCGCTAGCTGCTGATCGCACCAGTTGGAGGAGGCTGACATCACTCTCTACGCTGAGCGACGCCCGGCAGGAGACATAAGTCAAAGTAAGTCAAGCCAAAAACAGCAGCGCAAAACTAGCGGAGCTTTCCTCTTTTTTACGGTGAAAAAGAGGAAGAAATTTAAAAGATTCGAATCATTTGCAAAAAACTTTGTTCACAAATAAAGACTGAACTGATAGGTCGTGAATGGTTAAGAAGCTAGTTGAAGAAGATCAAGATCACAGTCGTTCAGTTTAAAGTCAAAGCCGAGGACATGCTTCCAGTGTCATTGCTGCGTCAGGAATTGCGTAATTATTTTATTTATTTATTTATTTGTGACCCGCTTTTTCGATAACAGCGGAGCATGAGTAAAATACGCAAAGTAAAATACACATATTAAAACCTTAAGCAAAACAATGTAAATAAACATGACTATACACTGTCAGAAGTTTCATAACAGATAACACGAGGATGCGCGGTTCCAACAGATAATGCGTGACAGATAACACTTCGGATGTTATGTGTTGTGGTTCAAAATGTTATGCTTAATAAGCGTTACCATCAGGAAGAACCAAAAAACCGCCAAAAAATATCTGCTGAGTTTCCGACATCATGACGGTGCGGAATAAAGTCAGTAGATGCTTTTTTGGCTCTTTTTAACAAAGCTTGTTACGCACAACATTTCATGCATAACTTTTCGAACACAACAGATAACATCCGATGTGTTATCTGTTACGTACTATCTGTTGAAACCGCGCATCCTCGTGTTATCTGTTATGAAACTTCTGACAGTGTACATTCTTTTCAAATAGTTTAAAATATCTTCATCCTTGTTTCAGGGGTCTCCTGGGTTGTCATTATTCCATCTTGAAACACGGCGACCAGACGGATCTTTAAATAACATCGAAGTACAGCGCTTAAAGGACAAGCTGGGCACGAAACAACTTCCCACAGCTGAGGTAAGTAGTAAAGCCTTGCCAGTTCACCCCACGTGCATGCGAAGAGCTTAAAGCGAGGCTTCACCTTCCAGATTTTTCTTCCGGATTCCAGACGGCCGTTTTCGTCGACACGGATCTGGACGGTGAAGCCAGCCCAAAAAGGTCTGGGAGTCCGGGGTGTTGAACACCCCAGATTCCGGATGTCTGGAAGGTACCGTAGTGGCAATCCATTCGAGAGACAGAACAAATATGCAAATGTAGTAATTAAAGGGAAAGTGATTGACAGTTCTGACTGGGATGCAAGAGATATTTGAAATGCGAAGGGGACATCTAGGAGTTTTTGAAGAATAGCAAAATTAGCTGTCATCATTATCATAAAAATCTGGAAGGTTTGGCTTGACTATGCGGAAAGCCCGGACGTCTGGTAATCTGGAAGGTGAAGCCTGGCTTTTACCATTCCAATTCCCCAACGATAAAATGGCTTGGCATGAACATAGCTCGATCTCTAAGAAAATGCCGTTTCATCTGTATGAATTAATGAATTTATTCCCAATAAAGCCCAATGGCCATGGCGGGAAACAAAACACAATAAGAAAAAACAAAATCTGTCCGTTAAGGGCCATTTGGTATAGCTATTGTATGTTTCAGATGCTGCCGCGCTTTTTCGGGTTGGAAATAATGCACTGTAAAAGTTCCTTCGAGTAAGGATTAAAGTTAACTGCAGTGTTTGCTACTAGGATTAATCTTATCTCTGCTGAGATAATATTAATCCGAATTAGAGATAAGATTATCTTTTTAGAGACAAGATTAATCCCAGTAGTAAATACTGCAAGATTATTTTACAGTATAAGTACTGTAGTAACGTTGCGCGGACGAAATAGTTAAAGTTTAACTGAAAGTCAAATTATTTTTATATCTTAGAATTATTTTCACCGAATCGTTTTGACTCTTTAAAGGGATTTTTTTTTTATCTCAGGCTCTAATAAGTGACGTTCAGATTATGCGCTGCTTGCATGACAAGTCAAAATTTGAATGTCGGCAATAGCGTGGATCATTGTATTTCGAGTACTGAGAGTTGCTAGATAGTTGTTACAACAAGCACGTACATAAGAATAAGTAAGTAAGTATATTTATAACCCAAGAAGTGTTTTACAACAAAAGAGAGTGGAGTAGAGATAAATAGAAAAAGAAAAGAACAAAAGACAACAGGAGAATAGCATACGAAACATACAATGGGCCTCTAACTATCAATCAGAAAAGTCTAATCAGTCGGTGATGCGGCAACAGACGTAGACTAGATTTCTGACGGAAATCAGTGTGCAATTCTTGCAGCAGTGACGAAATGCCAGTAACTCCGTAAGATTTAATGATCTTGGAATTAGTATGGGAATAGAAACTACATAAGAATAAGTTCATTGGGTAAAATCAGTTATTCGGAAACAGGGAAGTAATGAAGTAAGGCATTTTCATCGGGCCTTCAAGCCTATTTAAGTGAATTAGAGGATGGAGAACTAGACTGTCGTATCTCAGACCATTCAGTTAACTCTAACAGTTCACTCGTTCCAGTTTCCCACCTCGGGCATGTAGTTGCTGTATTTAAGTTCAACTTCCGTTTAAGAAAAAAAAACAGATCAGCTCCTATGCAATAAACTCTCGCAATAGTTGCGCTTTTGTCGATACCATGGTATCTGTTACCACGGTAACTGGATCTGCAATTAGTCGTTTTTGCAGTTACCGTGGTATCTGATATACGGTTGCTCTGCAAAAACTACAATTACCGAAATTGCGATTTTCGAAGTCATCCCAAAAGGAAAACTGATATTCAGTCACATCACTAAGTGCCAAACTTCTTTCCCACCAATTTGACAAAATTGATGAAAGTGAGATGACTTTCCCAGATGCCACGACCAGTTACCACGGTCGGACCGTGCTATCTGAATATCAGATAGCACGATAACTAACCAGATACCACGATAGCTGCAAAATCGCCTTTTGACCGCGGTATCAGATACCACGATAACTGCAAAAACGACTTCAGACCGTAGTATCAGATACCATGGTATCTGCAAAAACGCAGCTAATGTTCTAACGTGCCTTCTTTTAGGTTCGGGAGTTACGAACTCTCACTTACTTGTCTACAATTCTACTAATTGCTAATCTCTTTTTATTACTTGTGCCTCCTGCGCCATGCGGTGCCTCTTTTTAGTCGATCCCTTTGGGGATTATAAGCTTCTGAAACGACCTTTCGACATTGTTTTGTTTCGTACCTACGACTTTTTGCCCAGCCGAATTTTGACAGTCACGCAGCGCAAACTTCGCTGAAAGCATTTATTCAAACAGTGTTACAACGGATACGTCAGCTACGATTCTTCATCAGCGGTATTTCGGCCATTCTTGGCAAGGGTCCTCGTCAGGCTGTCAATCCTCTGGGTCATTGTCGGGGAAGGAAACAAACCTGTAATCTAACATTGTTTGAATAAATGTTTCAAAGTCAGCTTGGGCTCAAAGAATATTTATCTACGAAGTACGGAACTTTCACAGCCCAGACATAAACATTGTTTCAATAAATGTTTCAAAGTCAGCTTGGGCTCAAAGAATATTTATTCGCTGAAAGCTGCAAGATTCGCCGCCAACTCTTTCACACATAAGAACATGAGAAGCTTCAAAGTATTGTTTTCCTTTTGGAATAGGCCTACCATCTATTTTAGACTTCTTTTGATTTGCTTGGTTAAGGAAGGCTGGATAGAGTCCACAAGTGCTAACAAGAACCGCTAATTTGATTAATTATTGATAATTGAATAATTATTGCGTACCTTGCCGTACTGTGCACCAAAATCGTTCCCTACGTTCTACTCTCCATCAGTTTATTCTTCCTTTAAAGGACCCCTCTTGATTATTCAGCCTTTTATAATAAACTTAGCTCTCGTGTGGAATTGTAAGCTTCTAAAATCCCCACCTTTCTCCATTGTTTCGTTTCGTAACTACGAATTTTTAGCGCTTTTTCGTCCTTGCCGAGTTTACCGTCACCCAACGAAAAGTTTGCCGGAATCTTCATTGACCGCTGACAACTCTTTCACACATAAGGATGTGCTAATCTTCTGTTTATTACTTCTTTTATATGCTTAGTTTTCCCACTTTTTAGCCAAGGTACGTTCAGTTTTCAAATATTTTGCGCCCAGCCGCCGCGTCGGAGAGCAGGAAGGCTGGATAAATTCGACAGGCCTTAACAAGAGAATCGCTAGTTTCAGGTGGAAAGTAATGGTGTTTTCGAAAACTTTTTCTGATCCATTTTATAAGGAAAAGATCATTTCTAGTAAGAGTTGTGCTTTAAGACTGACAACTGCCTACCGAAATTCTGCCATATACAAAAGCCCTTATCTTTTGTTCTGTTTTCCTCTTTTTGTGTCTTTTTCGGTTGTGTTTCACTTCCTTTAATCTTTAAGTTGTACTTTAGCTAGGCCTGCACAAGATTCTTTTCCTTCTAGGCTAATAGACCAAGTTGTCCAGTGTTGTATCATTTTAGTAAATAAATAAATATGAATACTTGACGTGCAAATCATGATATTTTCGAAAACCGCTTTTTCTGAGCCATTTCATCATGAAAAAAAAAACATTTCTAGTAGGAGTTGTGCCTTAAAGTTTAACTGAAAAGGTCTATAGGATAATTTAGTTACCCATCACCTATCCACTTAAAGAAGTTTGAAAACCCGGCGAAAATGCGTTACTTCGTTGCTCCGCGATTCACGAATAATCGATTTTCAAATAGTGGAATTTCCTCGTCTGATTTGTATGCTCTATGCGCTTGTATCTGTGTTGTATGCTCGATGAAAACGATTTGCGAAAAATAAGTGTTCACGCAGTGAGCTACCTTCCGTAAGCTGATCACGGGCCACAGAATCACCGCGGATGTGTTGAGATTCAGTTTTTCTGCGTCGTAGTAGAAATTTGCGTTGTGAGGACGACCGTAGATATTCTGAACGTCACTCTAGAGCAAATAGTGAAAAATTAAAAAAATTCCTTAACACAGTCCAAAAAGTGCAGTGTATTCAGTTAAATGATACAAAAATAAGTTGGCTTTTCAGTTAAACTTTAAGGAGTTTTTAACAGTTAAACGACCTGTCTTCCCTATAACACTAATGCAACCTACTTCCATAATCAATCCATGTGTTTCTAAACCCGGAGACCCCAGTTTCGTACGGTACATTCTAATCCCTCTAACAAAACCACGCTGATTTTCTCACTTGCCGTGTTTTGCCACCTTCGATGTGTATTACGCTGTCGACAGTTGTCTGTGAGAAGTTTTTCCATCAGAAAAAGCGGTTATGTAAATTGTTTTCGTGTTTTCGCTATAAGTCAACGGGTCTTGGAAAAGGCTTGAGACAGCCAAACCCGTGGGCTATTTGTTGAAAGCACAGCCTAGTTCTAAAGTATTCAAATACATTAAAATACTGTAAGTTGAAGAGTAAATAGTGCAAAGTGTCCTTTAAAAATAACATTGGCCATGTAAGTCAAAACTGAATATTTGCATTAGTCTTATTCTAGTAGGCGGGTTTGCACACTGGTTTCCTTTATTAACAGGTATTTCGTGGTACACTTTATTTAAAAATACCGTACATTTTTTGTTATACTTATTGATTAAATTCGAAATTCTTCTAAATATGAGAACACTGTAAAAAACTTCTCCCAGGAAGGATTAAAGTTAAGTGCAGTATTTGCTACTGGGATTAATCTTATCTCTGCTGAGATAAGATTAATCCGAATTAGAGATAAAATTCTCTTTTTAGAGACAAGATTAATCACAGTAGCAAATACTGCAACATTTTTTGTACAGTGAATTTAGTAAATAAATGTTGCTTATGAGTACGCATATTACCATTGGATAGTGGTGTTATGATCTGTTTGAATCCCTTTTTCAGCTACTGCTTCATGGTACGACTGCGACAAGGGTTGGTGACTCCGGTCGAGGTGTAGCCAACATTAGCGGAATGCTAACAATTACAAGGATCCACAACGCGGTGGCCAGTATCGCTGGGATGAAAAGGTAACATAGGCCTGAGACTCTACCCCCCTCCCCCCCCCCCCCCCCCCCGCTGTAAGCCTGGACCAGAGGCCGTTGGTATTCTGAACGTCATACTAGAGCAAAGAGTGAAAAACAAATCCCTTAAAGGCACAGAAAACTTGACTACGTAACTTTCGGCCATCAAACCGACCTGGGGGGCTTAGATAAAGATACAGGGACTTATTGTCGACAGGATCCCCCTTCTTTGTTATCTCGAACCCCCTCCTTAGTGTTCCCAAAGCTAGCTGGCAGGCCCTTGCCCCTTATGTACTGTAATTATGCACTTATGCACTGTAAAAGTTCGCCTTTGGCCGTAGTTGACTAACACATCGAGATAGTAGTCAAGAGGTCTTGCGTTCGATTCCTACTCCCGGCACACAAACCTTTTGCTTTTTTTTCTACTAACTCAAAAGTCGAATTCTCGGGAACTGCCCGGAAACTGCAAAGGTCGTAACGAGAAATTTTTCTTACTCTCAGTGTCGACTCAGGGTACATTCTTGATATGTCAGCTAGCTCCCCGAGTCAAGTTTTCTGTTCCTTTAACATAATCCAAATAATGCAATGTATTCAGTTAAATGATGCAAAAATAAGTTAGCTTTTCAGTGAAACTTTAAAGCACAAGTCGCAGTAGTTGAAGTTTATATTAAAATATTCTAACAGGCATTACTCCTTTGAACCCTTGGTGCAGAGCAAAATAACACTAAGGAGTAGCGCCAAGACCTATGCTTTCCATGCTTTGCAAAGGGGCCATACTCGTAGAGCCGCCCATTACGCTTGCGGCATTTAAAGCGAGACAAACTTGCGGGCTTAGAAATTTCCAGTAAAGCAAAAGTGCGGTCTGCACACATAAAAAAAAAAATGGAGATTGTAGCATTTTTTGCTATCTTCAGAATATGGATTTATCGGAGCCAGCACCGGTGAACGACTGAATGAGTTTCAGTAGGGACGGTCTCTATCGCTAGTGGTGATAGTGTGCTGCTATTCGAATGTGTGTCAGCTTTGTCAAGTCTTGGCGCTACTCCCTAGTGTTATTTTGCTCTGTATGCTTTCTATACTTTGCAAACGGGCCATAATAGCGCCGCCCATTACGCGTGCGGTATTTAAAGCGAGATAAACTTGCGGATTTTACTCATTTGTGCCTTGTTTTATCCGCAGTTTTAATGTGAATTAACCAAATTGCAATTGGACAATTCCGTGCATTTTTTTTTTTCAGAATTTTGGGAATAAATGAATTGTAAGTGTAATAAATTTCTGGTGAAGCAAAGGTGCGGTCTGCACACCCGAGGAAACTGAAGAGGCTGTATCATTTTTTTATCATCATTTTTTTGCAATGTTCAGGATATAAAATTATTGGAGCCAGCGCTGGTGCACGACTGATTGAGTTTCAGCAGGGACGTTCTCTATTGCTAATGGTGCTAGTATCGCTGCTCTTCGAGTGTGTGTCAATCTCGTCAAGTCTTGGCGCTACTCCCTAGTGTCACTTTGCTCTGGCCTGGACTGAACAGAAAATGTTTTTCCAGGTTGTATGGGTGCTTCTACCCGTGACACTTTGGTAATCACACTTCTCATCCAAAGATCTTATGGACGTTGGAAGTAGCTGGGCGATTTAAATATATATATATATATATATAATGTTTGATTTCCTTAAAGTTTATCTGAAAAGGGCTGGGATAGGACAATTTAGTTACCAATCACTTATTCACTTAAATTGGCTTGAAGACCCGCTGAAAATGCGTTAATGCGTGATAATTGATTATTAACGAATAATCAATTTTCAAATAGTTTAATTTCTGTGTGATTTGTGGTATCTCCATGCGCTTGTATTTTCGTTGTATGCCGTACGAGAAAGGTTTGTGATTTTTCTTTATTCAGGCACTAAGCAATCTTCACCAATCTCACCACTGCCCTCTGAAAAGCCGCGTTTGTGTTGAGATTAAAATTTCCCGCATCATAGTAGATTTACGCTGTGGGGACGGCCGCAGATTTCTGAACGTCATAACTAGAGCAGATAGTTGAAAATAAAAAAAAATCCCTTTGCAGAATCCAACTAATTCAGTGTATTCAGTAAAATGACACAAAAATAAGTTTGCTTTTCAGTTAAACTTTAATAGCTCGTACAGTTCGCTCGCTAGAATTGCATCGTCCTACAGTTAAAAACTAGTACGTGTAATAATACTAAATGGAATTTGACGATGCAAAACTGATAAGTCAGCTACATTTTATTAGAGCTATATTTCGAGTAATGAACTTTCAAATCGCCCATACATGCCGCCGACAAGTATCGATCTTAGCTGGAAAGAAGAAGAAGAGACACGTAACTCCAAAACCAAAATGCAGAAGAATCTCTACCCTTTCGACGATCTAATCGAACAGCAAAAACAGCAGCCGTGTCCAAGAATGAAATCACAGCACCAACTTTAACTCCAACCAGTTTTGAGAGAAGAATTTCACAAAATCAGATATTTAAGGAAGAATCTTCTATTGTTTTTCCACAAGTTCATTTTCCAGCTTGAGCGGCTTGAGCCTGAAGAGTACCCTTACCAAGAAGGGCCGAAATACAACTCTAATAAAATGTAGATGACTTATCTGTTTTGCATCTTCAAATATGATTCGCAGTCAGCTTGGGCTGAGGAATAACTATATGAAATATTTTGATAATGAATTCGAAGATCCACAATTTGCACTTGCTATATACAATTCACCTTGTTAATTACAGCATAGAATTGAAATGTTGTACGAAGTAGGGTACGAAGGACTTGATGTACCTGTCAGTTGAATGTGTGTTTGGGCGAATAAGTTTCGTACAGTTTATAGTTGCTGCTTTGTGTCTGGTGTTCGGTCGAGTTAGGTTTGGTACTTCATAGTCGGGTAATATAGCTCTGTGAAGGTCTGAAGTCAGGCAGTTATGTCCGAAGTCCAGTCAGTTTGTGTCGTCTATCAGAGAGAGCAGAGATACCAAGCTTGGCCAGTCCACCTCCAAACGAAATGTAGGCTGTGCCAAGGATGATCTTCCCCACTCTCTTCTGAATACTTTCCCGTCTGTCAGTCTGTCCGTCTGTAAGTCCCAGATGCCAGACTGCATAAGATTGGGGGGGGGGGTCGGGGTTGAACCGTACGTTTCCATAATCCGCTGATAACTCCATTTCAGTAGAATTTCGAAATGTTTTGAAAATTGGAAAAGAAAGGTAATGGGATTAGGTATGTCCTGTAATTTTTTAAAATTTAATTTTCAACTCTTTTTGGCGCTACGATTTTTTCTATTTTTTTTAAAGACGGTCCGGCTCAGCCCCACCGATGGGGTTGGTTCGTACGGGTGTTGTTTTGAACCGGACAGTGTTAAGATCTCTGAATATGACCGAATAGGTAGTACCACAGAGCTAATCAAGTTTACATTTATTTTGAGAAACTGAGGCCTCGCAAAAGCGACATTTATAACTTTCTTGATTCATTCTTGAACACTTAGCCTACTAAAGTGACATTATCCTCAAAACATCCTTTTATCCATTCAACCTATTTATCATAAAAAAAGATCCTTAAAGCGTTCATCATAGGATCGGTCTCCTTAAAGCACTCCTCACAGCCAATCGCGTGCTCGGCGGATTCCCGACCAGTACCGCACGCTCGGACGGAGTCTGCGGATTCCAGACCCCGTCACCACCGCGCGCATGGCCAGAGCTCGCCGATCCCGCCCGGGATATGCGTTTGCCGTGTTTGGCGCATTCTCAGCATAGAAAATTACTCTGGAGCAATATGCCTATAATCTACTCGTGTCCTCTGTTCAGTTATCAAATTTCATTGAAATCCGATCACCCGTTCAAAAGTTACGCGCAATATTCCGAATTCCCCCTCCCTCCACTCCCCCCACGATGATCCGATCGAGAAAATTACTAATTCCAAGTCAGTTTGATCGGGTACCTGTTATGCCTGCCGAGGTCCGTCGTGTAAACGATTTATGTAGAGCAGATGATTGTTCTTCCCAGGAATTTCCAGCCCGATCCCTCCAGTCTAACCGTCTCACGAGATTTCCGGTTCCTCCTCTCCCTCCAACTCCCCCACAGCTATCGAATCCGGTCCAGACTTGAAATGGGACATCAGGACATGTCTTCTATTCAGTTTTTAAGTTTCATTCGAATCCGATCACCCGTTCGAAAGTTACGCATGACTCAGCAGATTCTCCCTCGCTCCACTCCCCCAGACGATTGGATCGGCAAACTGACCATTTCCAAGTTAGTTTGATCGGGTCCCTGTGTCAGAGGCTGCAAGTGTCATAAAAACACATTTGTAAATCCAAAATAAAGTAAAATTGCTCAAGTTTCAGCTTAGAGTTTGCGCCCCGACAACCCTGAAATAGTTGGCTATCAAGTTTGTTGTGTTTCCTTTCCATTTGACTGGTTTATAAGCTAGTAAGCTGACCAGAGCCTCGTTTTTGTTGCACGCTACAGGTCCACTTCTCGGCCGCTTCCGGGCTGATTATTTTTATATTCGTTTTTGCGCTGCAGTGCTTCCGAGGAAGACGGCAGCGCTTCTCGAGAATCGCGGACTTGCTTACCAACTTTTTTAGTATGCAAAATAGTTATTAACTGTATATATTGTACTTCTGTGTATGTTAATTTTGGCTCGTCGATTTCATACATGTTATTTTATGACAACTGAAACTAATAATCGGCTCGGTCCGTCGCATGTTTTGTCGAATAATGTGAATTGAATTGAAATTGAATCCGTGCTTCCCTGCAAGGTGCTGCTTCAACCAAGAAGAAATCGTGCAGGCAGCGAATCCAAAAACGCATCTTGTGCAGAAGCAAAGAAATGCTGCAGCAGCGATGCGGCAGCACTATTGCAACAAAACGATGCCCAGGGTAGTGAAACAGTTGAGGGGTGTTCAAATAACTATACCTCTCAAATTCAATTCAATTTAGTTTATTCATTAAAAATCTTTAAATGGCGGTAAGCCGACTACACTGTCAGAAGTTTCATAACAGATTGCGCATAACACTTTCAAGAATAACACCTTTTCACTTAGAAAAAAAGTGTTATGACCAATTAAGTTCATACTATTTCGTGCCCAGATCTCCAACAACACCTTCAATAGGTAAAAATACTACACTGTCAGAAGTTACATAACGACAACAGCAGGATGCGCGGTTTCAACAGATAACACTTTGGGATGTTATATGTTATGTTTCTTTCGTTCCCGTTAGTATTTTTACCAATTGAAGGTGTTGTTGGAGATCTAGGTACGAAATAGTGTAGACTTAATTGGTCATAACACTTTATTTCTAAGTGAAAAGGTGTTATTCTTGAAAGTGTTATGCGCAATCTGTTATGAAACTTCTGACAGTGTAGTTGATTTTACGTCAACAATGTATATACTAAAGTTGGTATTTGAAACTGAATAACATATAGAGCTAAATCACAAATCACACTATGGCCCATAGCTGGCCATTTGTCGTCAGGTCACGTAACTTGTCAATAAAATTCCTCTGCCTCTGCTGTAACTGGCTGTGAGTGTTGTGAGTGTGAAATGAGTGTTTACATGTATATATGACGATTTCGACAAATTTGGATTTCACCATGATAGTTCGAAAAGAATAAAAGCGATATCTATTTATCTATAATTCGTGATAATCCTGTTTTAGTGTTTTAGTTGGTTAGTTTTTTTTTGTTTTTGAGAGGTAAAGTTGTGTCTGAGAGTAGGAGAGCAGCGACCACTCTGCGTATTATGTTTAAAATGTAAAGATTGTGGTTCTCGGCGTCCAGAATATAAGGTTTGAAGCCAAGCTGACCATTCATTTCAAATAAAATAGAAAAAACGAGATTTTCGGTTTTTTTTCCTGATCAGCTAGTTATCCCTCGAAGATGATGTGCGAGGGATAAATACAATTTCGAATATTTCGGTTGCACGTCCGGCAAATCGTCCAGGAATGGACTGAGTGTTTTGATTTTGTGTGATTTATTTTCTTATTTGTTAATAAACCCATTGAGCTTGAACTTGTCTCATTCTCACTTCGGATCTGTCGAAAAACAAGAGAATTGTCTTTTTAGTCTCTTTCCGACTTTCAGGATAATCAACTTAGCAAGGGACTACGCCACCCAACGTGTAGCCTTTGGCAAGCGGCTCATCGACCACCCGCTGCATATGCAAACCCTGGCAAGAATGGAAGTAGAAACAAGAGGCTGCTTCGCCCTCCTAATGGAAGTAACACGGTAGGAACTGATTGATTGATTGACTAACTGAACTAAATGGGGATCGACTAAACCAGGAAGGGAAGTGAACGCGAGAAAAGCAGGAAGGCATACTAAAACCAGGAAGGGCATACTAAAACGAGGAAGGCTGTCGCCAGAATTCAAAACTAGAAAGCCGCACTGTTCCCTTCCTCTGTTTAGTATTCTTTGAGGGGTCGACAACTTTCCAAATTCAAAGTTCACCATCCCTTCCTCGTTTTAACATCCTGAAGTATTTTAGTATCCGTATTTTAGTATATTTTAGTAGTTTTAGTATCCGTCTGAACTAGAAATGAAAAGGTGAATTACAATTTTGATAGTTGCTGACCCCTCACTGAACTTAATCCCTACCCATGCCAGGATACTAAAACGAGGAAGGGATGGTGAACTTTGAGTTTGAAACGTTGCCAACCCCTCGGAGAATACTAAACATAGGAAGGGAACGGTGCAGCGTTCCATTTTTTCGCCGCCTTGAATTCCTTCCTCGTCTTAGTATGCCCTTCCTCGTTTTAGTATGCCCTTCCTGGTTTTAGTATGCCTTCCTGCTTTTCTCGCGTTCCCTTCCCTTCCTGGTTTTAGTCGATCCCAACTAAATGAACTTGTGAAAAACAGTTAGCGATTCTTCCTTAAATTCCATTTTCCAGCTTGAGCCTCAAGAGGACCCTTGCCAAGAAGGGCCGAAATATAGCTCTAATAAAATGTAGCTGACTTATCCGTTTTGCACCGTCAAATATGGCTAGCAGTCAGCTTGGGCTGAAGGAAACAACTAATATAATTGTAATAACATGTAATTCTTTTAATATTTACAGCTTGCTCGGCCGGGAAGAGGCTCGAGTTGCTTCGGACTCGGACAAGCTCCTCCTTCGAATTCTCACCCCCCTACTCAAGTTGTACACTGCCAAACGATGTGTCCCGGTGATTTCTGAAGGTTTGGAAGCATTCGGAGGTCAAGGATACATTGAAACAACTGGAATTCCGGGCATCCTGAGAGACGCACAGGTAAGGGTGTTCGCTAATAATATGGGGGTGATATAGAGCGTGTTCCAGCCTTGTAACAATAATAACTATCAGTTAATATTTTGTTCCAGCTTCGTGAAAACATCTCCTTTTCCCGTCCATCAAGGTTAGCTCGAATCGGAGCATATCTGCCCGGTTCCCGCTTCATCCTCCTCCTACCTTGGCCGGATCCGGGTCGGTTGCCAAAGGACGAATCTAGGGCGCGTAAACTTGGTACTGTGCCGCGTAAACGTGTAGTGTCCAAGTTGCATCCCATTCGGCCCATCCGTTTGGTTTTTGTGGATGTCACAAAGTTTCCGGACTCCCCGCCCCCCCCCCCCCAACTCCCCCAACCATAGCCGGATGGGGTTCGGACGCATGCTTTCCATATCTAGGTCATTATTTCTTGTCACCCATAAAGTTTCCCTTGAATCGGACCATTTGTTCGCAACCTACGGAAGTCAGTAATTTTCGGTTTCCCCATATATCTCCCCGAAAAATGGTCGGAAGTCTTCCTAGGGCATTGTGTCGAGTCCTTAAGCCTATTTGGTCGGGTTACGAATATGCCTGCCAAGTTTTATCGTCCTTAGCACATCTGGAAGTATCCTAACCGCGATCACCGGAATTCAAGGAAACCCCCTCCAACTCCCACCAAAGAGCCCCGATATGATCTGGTTCTGTCAAGAAGGTATCTAATGCTTATGCTTGTTCTTGCCACCAAATTCCGTCCCGATCCCTCGACGCTAAGCGTTTCACTAAATTCCGGTGCCCCCTTCCAACTCCCCCCTCCAAGTATCGAATGCGGTGCGGACTTGGCATGGAATATCTGAGACAATAGCTCGTTCCACTTGCCAAGTTTCATTCAAATCCGATCGCCCATTTAAAAGTTATAAATGCCACTGGATTCCGGACTCCACATCCCTCCACTCCTCCCGCGATTTTCGGATCGTGCAAACGACTATTCTCAAATTGTCTATTCGGATGCCTCATATTCCTGCCAAGTTTCATCATTTTAGTACATCGGTAAGTACCGAACTCGCTTGATAATCAGAATCCCCCCCCCCCCCAACTCCCTCCACAGTGCTGGAATCCGGTCGGTTGTGTCAGTGAAGTATCAGGACTTGTGCTTGTTCTTCCCACCAAGTTTCATCCCGATCCCTCCACTCTAAACGTTTCCCTAATTTCCGGCTCCCCCCCCCTCTAACTCCCCCAAAAGTCACCGGATCCGGTCCGGATTTGAATTGGGTCGTCAGAGACACGAGATCTTTCCAAATATCAAGTTTCGTTAAGATCCGATCGCCCATTCAAAAGTTATAAATACCTCAAGATTCCGGACTCCCCCTCCCTTCCTCCACTCCCCCACGATGGTCGGATCGGGGAAATGGCTGTTTCCAAGTTAATCATTTCGGGTCCCTGTTATGCCTGCCAAGTTTCGTCATCCTAGCTTATTTGGAAGTGCCCGAACTAGCAAAATCCGGACCGACCGACCGACGGTCGGACAGAAATTGCGATCGCTATATGGCACTTAGCCGAAGAGCAAGTCCCATATAGAAGGTAAAGGTATCAGCATCAGCCTATACATGCCTAACTGGCCGTGCTGATCTCCGATAATTTACCCTTAGTCAGGAAGTGTAATAGGTGGTTGGGGGCTATCCGTCCTTGTGCTTTCGCACACCCTTCCTGTCACCTTTCCCAGCTTTCTACAGGTAACCATATGAAGCTGGGTGGACATTGGCTTGTCTGACAGGGTTGCGCCAGAAACCAAACGGTAGGCATCACCGAGACTCGAACGAGCGACCCTTCGCTTACGAATTTGGCGTGCTAATCATTTGGCCAGGACGGATATAAGTGTGATATTAAAGGTTAACCTCCGACGTCGAGGATGAAATCGGAAAATAACATCGAGACGGATATGGGGAATACGATTCGGAAACCGAATGGGATGCAAGTTGGACAGTACCAAGTTTATGTGGCCTAGATTTGTCATTTTGGCGTCCGAACCGGATCCGACCAAGGTAGGAGGAGGCTGAAGCGGGAAATTGAAATTTGCAGATATGCTCCGATTCGAGTTGAACTTGATGGACGGGAAGAGGAGATGTTAAAGATGCGAATTTTATGTGTCCAGGTCGTATTCGGCCACAGTGGGGGGAGCTGGAGGGGGAGTCCAGGAAATGTTGTTGCTCACATAGGGGTTAAACGAGTGGAGTGATTTGAATGAAACTTGAAAAGTAGAAAGATCGGATGCCTTATATGACATATTTTTGGGGTCCGGACCGGATCCAGGGGTACCGGAATTTCCGGAAAATTCTCAGAGTTACTTTTTTTGCCTAGACCCAAAGGAGTTGGTTTTAAGCAAAAAAAAACGTATTTTGAGGCCCCCTGTAAAAGGCATCAGCTTTTTTTCTTTCTTTTTTGGGATCCCAAAACGTAAGTGGAGGGATACCTATGACATCACAAAAGTTGTCCGTCTGTCCGCACGATAACTCTCGAGGGGATTGAGATATTTTGATGAAACTTGGTGGGAGGATCCTTTGGGTCAAAGTACAGGTCAAGTTCGAAGATGGGCTGTGTAGGGTGGGAGTGAAACCTATATATCCTATATTTTACAACTCGTCCTATAATATACTATATTGAGTCAAAAACCCTATATTCTCCTATATTTCAGCCTTTGCTGTTTTTTTCGTAAATTTCGAAGTTGATTCTGCTAAAACTGGGCAAAGATCGAAGTAGTTAATATTTCTGCAAAAAAAAGTTTCAGTTTCGTCTGTATATTTCCCTTGTGAATTTTGTTTCCATCAGTTATGGCAATGCTGCGTGACGAGAAATTAAAAATTCAGTTCAATTTATTTATAACCCATCTCAACAAAAGGAGGGCGAAGCGCCCTAAAGATGGAGTAACAAACAAAATAAATGCCATGAACGCCAACAAAAAGTTGGCGTCGGCGTTGCGAATTCGCAAATACCTAATTGTCAGTTAGTTTATGTTGCTACCTTATGATGAGTTCTGACCACTATCTCTCCTTTCATTGAGGCTGCATGACAGTGACCTGGTTGCTGATAGCCTGCTGTTTGTTGAATGTTCTGTCCAAAGTACAGGTCTGATTTCGTGATTTTGTCTGAATTCGGAAATCTCTCAGACCTTCATTATACTCCTGTTGAACTCGATTGGTACTACCAAGAACTTATAATATCCTCTGGAGAACCTACATCTTAGCACCTAGTGGCACAGTTTTTATGGCACTTGCCCTTCGGCCAAGTGCCATACAGCGATCGCAGTTTCTGTCCGTCCGTTGGTCGGTTAGTCTATTCATGTTTGCTAGTTCGGGCACTTCTACATAAGCTAGGACGATGAAACTTGGCAGGCATGTCAAGGACCCCAAATGATTAAGTTGGAAGTAGTCAGTTCCCCGATCCGAGCATCTGGGGGGGGGGGAGTGGAGGGAGAGGAATCCGGAAAAATTCGGTATTTTTTACTTACGACCTGGTGATCAGATGTTAATGAAACTTGATACATAGCAAGACCTCGTGTCTCAGACGTCTCATTTTAAATCCGGACCGGATCCGGTGACATTGGGGGGGAGTTAGAGGGGGGGGGGAACCGGAAATCTTGGAAAACGCTTAGAGTGGAGAGATTGGGATGAAACTTGGTGGAAAGAACAAGCACGAGTCCTAGATACGTGATTGACATAACCGGACCGGATCCACTCACTGTGGGGGAGTTGGAGGGGGGGGATTCGAATTTCTAGTGATCCCGCGAGTTCGGTACTTCCTGCTGTGCTAGGACGATGAAACTTGGCAGGCGTGTCAGGGACCCGAACAGATTGGCTTGAGAATAGTCGTTTCCCCGATTCGACCATCTGGGTGGGGGGGCGTGGACGAAGGGGGGAATCCGTAAAACTGAGGCATTTTTAACTTACGAACGGGTGATCGGACCTTAACGAAACTTGATATATAGAAAGTCCTCGTGTCTCAAGACGCCCCATTTTAAATATGGAGCGGATCCGCTGACATTGGGGGGAGTTGGAGGGGGAACCGGAAATCTTGGGAACGCTTCGAGTACAGGGTTCGGGATGAAACTTGGCGGGAAGAACAAGCACAAGTCCTAGATACGCGAATGACAAACGGACCGGATCCGGTCACTGTGGGGGAGTTTTTTGTTTTTTTTTTGGGGGGGGGGGCCGAAAACTTTGTGACATGCACAAAGACGAAACGGATGTGCCGAATGGGATGCAAGTTGGACAGTACCAAGTTTATGCGGCCTAGATTTGTCATTTGGCATCCGAACCGGATCCGACCAAAGTAGGGGGAGGATGAAGCGGGAACCGGAAATTTGAAGATATGCTCCGGTTCGAGTTAAACTTGATGGGCGGGAAGAGGAGATGTTAGAGATGCGAAGTTTATGTGTCCGAGTCGTATTCGGCCACAGTGTGGGGAGTTGGAGGGGGAGTCCCGGAAATGTTGTGGCTCGCATAGGGGTTAAACGAGTGGAGTGATTTGAATGAAACTTGGAAACTCGCATGCGTTAGATGGCATATTTTATGGTCCGGACTGGATCCGAGCACGGTGGGGAGGGGTACAGGAATTTCCGGAAAAATGCTCAGATTTATTTTCGCGCTTCTCACACCACCTGCTCGTAACAAGTGCCATATAAGCTCGTAGCTCTTGTTGATTCCAGTTGTTCTTCACTCTGCTAATATTAGCCATTTTCCATTGCTGTTGTAGCTCAGCTGTTTGTGTTCTGCTGGTTCTCTTTGAACATTCGGCACTTCACAGCTCGGCTATTTCTTTTCCACTGGTTCTGTGCAAACTTTTGTTCGAGCTTTGGCTTGCATAAATCAATGTTCGGCTGAGCTTTTGGGCAGCTTTCATTGAGACTTTCCACATGGGTCACACAATCAATTGGGAAGTCTGTTATAAAGTACCTTAGTCAGTTCGAGCAATGGAAAATGCCTACAGTACTTTGTTTGTAGGAACTTGCTTTTTATTCTATGTGTGTCTGCTGCGGAGTGCAGTTTGTGTAGTGTACTGTGTCCAGCGAAAGAGTGAATAGTGAAGTGACACATATATTTCCTTTGTTATTTTGCAGAAGATGGGGTCATGGGATTTTTTCATCCAAATAAGCTGTTTTTCTATCCTATATTGTCCTATATTTTGATGTGATAAATCCTATATCCTATATATATTTTAGCCATAGGTCACTCCCAGGCCTGGGTGGGGGAGGGGTTTCAAATTAAGGGAAAAACAAAATATTTTTAAACAGCTAATGTGATAGTCGATTATGGGGTAAGAAGTACGATGGTGAAAACCGTTTCTTGTCGGACAAGTAGTGTTATGGAGACATCCCATAGCACTTTGCTCTGCAATAGTCCTAGTTATTCCCTCCCTCTATCGCCTACTTTTCTATATATCTCTTCGGTTTTCATCACCATCATTAATTTCCCGGCATCGTGACAATAGGTCACTCGGTCTTTATCCGTTACCTCCAGTTAGCTGCTGGCTAATCCGAGGTCAGGCTTTGATCCATTTCATTCTAAGTATTTTGGCTACGGAATGAGTCGTAGCCAAAACAGTTCTCTTTCATCTTTAGTCCGAGCAGGACCTGTCTGTTATTTTAGTATTTATGGTAAGGATCAGTTCATATATTTAGTTAGGGACTCAGTGTTCGCTTCATACTTGATTATATATTATGTGTCAAACTATTGTTCACGTAATACGAGTAAATTAACTATTGACGTTATGGTCCATCTCGGCTAGTAGGCCTCGGGCTTGACTGGATATGTGAATTCCAGCTTCGCTAGGATGTGTGAACCAGCTTGATTAGGGATTTCTGGATTGACTGCGGCTGAGCTATAGAATTCCCTGAGACTTTCCCTTGTCTCTTTTGCCCGGTTTCCTCACTGGTCCTGGGGCTAGTGGGCACCTACGGTGTCAGAATGTCTTCAGCCCACACCCCAGGAACCATTAACTTCATTAAACCTCGCCTCCACTCGTCCATCTTCACAACAGTAGTTCGTCCGGAATCCGGCAAAAACCGGAAAGTTGGTTAAGAGTAAAAGTTTCATTTGAAGTTGATAAAATGTTCGATTCAAGGGTAAGAAGGCATGCTGAACACGATGGTGAAAACCATTTTCTCACCGGACAACTAGTTCGCCAGGAATCCGGTCAAAACCGGAAAGTTTGTTAAAAGCGAAAGTTTTATCTGAAGTTGATTAGATGACCGATTTAGGGGTAAGAAGAGACGCGGAGTCAAGTTGATTAGATGTTCTTTATAGGGATAAAAGAGATCCACTGGATTCGTTTCTGTATTTTCTTCTTTTTTTTTGCTGGACTAGGAGCTCGCTCGGAGTTCGGGCGAAATCGGAAATTTGGCAGAAGTAAAGCAGGAAGTTTCGGTCAGTATCGTCAAAATAGATATGGCTTATAGAGATATATCTGAACCAGGTTTTCTCTGATGATTAGCCTGGCGAAGACTGGATCTGGCGAAGACAAGACCCAATTGTCTGGATCAAATATTAGATTTTTGGGACCCCATCGAAACCTTTGGTCTTGTTTAATCCCGCCTCCTCCTCACATTGACACAAGTTTGATATCTGTTCTTTCGTATTTAGTTTAAAAGCTTTATTACTTAACTACTTCTATTCCTAATTTTACTTTTCTTCAGAAATAAAAGTTGCGTTTTTGCAGATACCATGGTATCTGATACCACGGTCTAAAATCGTTTTTGAAGTTATCCTGGTATCTGAAACCACGGCCAAAAGGCGTTTGTGCAGTTATCGTGGTTTCTGGCCAGTTATCGTGGTATCAGATATCCAGATACCACGGTCCGACCGGATTCAGCCGCACCGCAGTCCACTAAAACTGAAGAATCAGCACGCTTATTTTCCTCGTCTCGGACTGGAATGTCTGACTCCTCTCCAAGAAAAGCTCTCGAATCAGTCGGGTTTCCAGGTTGTCTAAACCGCGCTGAGACGATACGCGGAGTCTGAGCGTTTTTCTTCCTTTCGGGAAAGTCCACTTGCTGCTGCTCTTCGTGAAGTAGTCCGACCGTGGTATCTGGAAAAGTCATCTCACTTTCATCAATTTTAGTCAAATTGGTGGGAAAGAATTTGGCACTTAGTGACGTGACTGAATATTAGATTTTCTTTTGGGATGACCTCGAAAAGCGTAATTTCGCCAATTGTCGTTTTTGCAGAGCAACCGTATATCAGAAACCACGGTTACTGCAAAAACGACTAATTGCAGATTCAGTTACCGCGGTAACAGATACCATGGTATCTGCAAAAACGCAACTAAAGGATGGTTCAAATAATCCCAACTTTTGAATGCTCCCGTCTGATAAAATTACCTCTTACTGCAGATCTATTTTAGGTAACGCCTATCTGGGAGGGCACAACCAACATCCTGTCCTTGGACACGCTGCGTGCTATGGCAAAAACGAAGGGCCAGGTCCTCCTTGCGCTCTCAGAACGCATTTCGAGCGCTCTATCAGACGTCCGTTCTGACCTCCAGCCAAGCGCTGAGCATATTCGAGCCATTTTCGGCCACACCCTCGAATTCATCCAATCAGAGCAGGATCTGCTCGAAGTTGCCGCTAGGGATGTCGCTATTGCATTGAGCCAGGCTACGATTGGTGCATTGCTCATAGAGCATGCTTCGTGGGGCGGGGCCTCGGCGCTCGATGCGGTGAGCGCTCAGAGGTTTTGCGCAGGAGTTAAGGGGGTGAATAAGGGAGAGTATTTAAGGGATGCGCAGGTTAAGGATAGAGAGCTTGTAATGGAAGGGTATACGAAGGAGATGATGCTGGGTAAAATGTTCTAGGCGGCTCGGTGCTCTAATTTGTTCTAGGAGGTCTTAGGTTCTGGTCGTAGTTGGTTCTGATTTGTAAATTGAGCGAAAATACGATTTATATTCGAAGTGAATATTTGAATACAGCCGACTTCCCTGCGAAACGTTTCGTAAGTTCCAAATTTTTTATTTGGAGGAGAACTAAAGCTATAATAGGTTTAGTAGGGACATTGCAGCCTACCCGACTGATGTATTTTTTAGGGTGTTTGCAAGGCCAGGTCATAAGCAGGGTCTCTCGGACCTTGCTGATATCATAGATGAGCCTGACCTTATCTCAACTCACAGAAAAAAATCATATAAACGAGGGGAAGGGATTTTTCCCTATTTGGCCCACGGCTCAAATTCACTGTTATCAGTATTTTTAAGGTAGAACTAAAGCTGTAACAGGTTTAATAGAGAGATTGCACCTACCTGACGAGAACGGATATTTCTTCACCATCATCGAAAACAGGAAAGACAAGGAACTTATTGTTGTAAGGCATAGGGTTTTGAATTAGATGCGTTTGAGAAGTGTTCTGATCCTGTCAGATATTGGAAATTCTTTTCCGACCATTTTGTGATTGTTTTGATCACAGTCTTAGAGAAGAGTTTAAAGTTTAATCAGAGATGAAATCCTTCAAATTTTACTAGAAAAAGAAGTCTCGCATGCTATTGGTTGTTTTTTTGCATGACCTTTTTTGCCACGCTTTCTCGCGACTTACCGACACTTTTCATTACAAGTGTTTATGTCCTGCGTTATGGGAAATCGTAGTATAAAGGTATGGCGAAGTTTTTAAGAAGAGCTGAGAGCCTGAAATATTTTTGTTTCGTTATTTCTTAATATCCTGCTCTGTCTCCAGCTCGTCAAATGGAGGTACAGGAGGCAACAGGATTCGTTGTGCCTTAAGGGTGTATCGTCCGTATTTGATTAAAACAGAAGCAATGCGAATTTTGGTCATTTTTTTGCAGTAGGGGTAAATGGGAAAGTCTGCCATGGATGGGCCAAGGCCAACCAAAAAAGCACAAGACTGTAAAAAAAAAAATCCTGCAATATTTGCTACTATATTTTCCCTAGATGTTCCTACGGCCCAAGCTGACTGCGAATCATATTTGACGGTGCAAAACGGATAAGTCAGCTACATTTTATTCGAGCAATATTTCGGCCCTTCTTGGCAAGGGTCCTCTTCAGGCTCAAGCCGCTCAAGCTGGAAAATAAACTTGTGGAAAAACAATTTAAGATTCTTCCTTAAATATCTGCTTTTTGAGAACTTCTTCTCTGAAAGTTGGTTGGGGTTAAAGCTGGTGCTGTGATTTTATTCTGGACTCGGCGACTGTTTTTGTTAGGAACATCTATCACCGAAGTACGGAACTAATCGCCCATACATGCCGCCAACAAGTATCAATCTTAGCTGGAAAGAAGAAGAAGAGACAGGTGACTCTAAAACCAAAATGCAGAAGAATCTCTACCCTTTCGACGACCCAATAGAACAACAAAAACAGTCGCCGAGTCCAGAATAAAATCACAGCACCAGCTTTAACCCCAACCAACTTTCAGAGAAGAAGTTCTCAAAAAGCAGATATTTAAGGAAGAATCTTAAATTGTTTTTCCACAAGTTTATTTTCCAGCTTGAGCCTGAAGAGGACCCTTGCCAAGAAGGGCCGAAATATTGCTCGAATAAAATGTAGCTGACTTATCCGTTTTGCACCGTCATATATTTTCCCTATTGAGATAAGATTATTTCTAATTCGGATTAATCTTGTCCCACACTGTCAGAAGTTTCATAACAGGTTGCGCATAACACTTTCAAGAATAACACCTTTTCACTTAGAAAAAAAGTGTTATGACCAATTAAGTTTATAGGCTACTATTTCGTGCCCAGATCTCCAACAACACCTTCAATAGGTAAAAATACTACACTGTCAGAAGTTACATAATAGGGGTCGGCACCGTTTCTGTTTCTGTTTCTGTTTTTTTACTACCGTTTTCTGTTCTGTTTTTTTTTTAAATAACAGAAAAACAGAAAACAGGTAGCCGTTTTTTAATGCCGTTTCTGTTTCTGTTTCGTTTTTTATTTGACCGTTTTAGCCGTTTCTGTTTTTATTTTACCTGTCTTTTCTAAATTTCCGTTTTTTGTTACGACTTATACGCGTGGCGTCCCGGCGTAATTTAGTGGTTTTAGTCTCCCAGCGGATTATGCCATCTACCGACATTTTCTACTTTTCGGAAGGAAAGATTTGTGAGTCAGAATAGAGAGAATGCAGCCTACCCGACAAAACGGATATTTTTACACCATCATTAGAGGAAGCATAACAACAAAATTAACATTAGGAGGTATAGGACTTTCGACTTACAGACTAAATTATCGGCCTTTGATAACCATTCTGAGCGAGTGAATTGCTGGAAACGTTAATCTGGCTATTTCTTGTTGGTATAATAACACTTTTGCTGGAAACGTTAATCAGGCTATTTCTTGTTGGTATAATAATACTTTTGCGAAACGGAGTCTCGCATCGCATTGGTCGGTTAAGACACATTTTTTTTAAATCCAACCAATAGGAGCACGAATCGTTTTGTACTAAAAGTTTGAAGCCTTCAAGCTCCCATTCCTGATGAAACTTTTCTACAAAGCTGTAGGCTAATTATACAACTAAGAAAGAGCCAGCGAACAATTCCAATGTTCAAAAGTTTTTTTTTCGCTTCTCGGTAAAGATGCGCACTTTATGGGTGCTAGAAATTCAGTTTTAAGCAAAACCCTTGTGGCGCAAATGATCATGGACCCTCGGTGGATCATGAAATGTATAGTTTGGTCAAAAGTAATTTTTCACTTTGCGGTTAATGTGCGCACTTCGAGGGAGCTGGCAGTTCATTTCTGTACTTTAAGGGATTGTCGGATCTGGAAAGTGACAATTTGTGAGCCAATCTTGTAGAGTCTCTAATGCTCAAACCAAGTTTCATCGTTCTAGCACATCTGGAAGTACCTTAACTCGCGATCACCGGAATTCCGGACCCCCTCCAACTCTCCCCACGGTGCACGGATCCGGTCCGTTCTGTCACGGGTGTACCTAGTTCTTATGCTTGTTCTTCCCACCAAGTTTCTTCCCGATCGGTCCACTCTAAGCGTGACACAAGATTTCCAGTACTCCCCTCTACCTCCCAACCCCCACAGTCATCGGATCCGGCCCAGACCTGAAATGGGACACCCGAGAAACGAGGTCTATCCAAATATGAAGGTTCATTAAGATCCGATCACACGTTCGAAAGTTATATATAACTCAAGATTCCGGATTCCTCCTCCCTCCACTCCCCCACGATGGTTGGATCGGGGAACTGACTATTAAAGTTAATTTGGTCGGGTCTCTGATATGCCTTCCAAGTTTCATCGTCCTAGCCCACCTGGGAGTACCTTAACTCCGGATCACCGGAATTCCGCCCCCCCCCCCCCCAACTTCCCGCAGAGTGCCCAAATCCGGTCCAGTTCTGTCTATGATGTACCAAGGTCTTGTGCTTGTTCTTCCCACCAAGTTTAATCCTGATCGCTCAACTTAAAGCGTGTGACAAGATTTCCGGTCCCCCCTTCCGACTCCTCCCCCGCACATTCATCGGATCCGAACCGGACTTGAAATGGAAAGTCTGACACACGAGGTCGTTCGAAATATCATGTTTCATTAAGATCCGATCACCCGTTCCAGAGTTATACATATACATACGTCAATATTTCGGATTCCCCCTCACTCCACTCCCCCTACAGTGGTCGGATCGTTGAAGTGACTATTTCCAAGGTAGTTTTGTCAGATCCCTGATATGCCTGCCAAGTTTCATCGTCCTAGCACATCTGGAAATACCCTAACTCGAGAACAGTGGACCGACCGACCGACCGAAAAGTGATCGGTATATGGCACTTGAGTGAAGCCAAGGCCTTATCCAGGGGGGGGGGGGGGGGGGTAGGGAGTTGACACCCCCCCCCCCCCCCGAAACATACAAAAATAGTCATTTTTATAGGCTTTTCCCTCTGATCTATGTCTTTTTTGTACTTTTTTGTCCGACCCGCAGGCAAACCCCCCCCCCCGAAAAAATTCCTGGATACGGGCCTGAGTAAGCCCATGCTCAAACGCTGGGGCATGCTGACAGGGGTGACCATGGTTCTCACACGTGGTTGTGCCCCTTCTTCCAAATAGGAGTACCAGTCAGTACTGTGGGAACTAAAACAATTTGGTATTTAATTTTTTACCTTGAAATTTTTTGCTTCTAAAGGGAACTGGTACCCCTCTGGGGAATAAGGGGTACACATACGTATGACTTCCATACTCACCCCTGCCAGCATACCCCATCATTTGACCATGGATATAAAAAAAGGGCTTAGGTTACTAGCAGGTGCAGAGTCCTTTTTTTTCACCTTATACAATTATTCCCGACCTTCTCTCACAACCTTCTCCTGTCAGACCCTCCCTGAGTCCCCTTCTCACGCTATTCACTTTCCAACAGCCGCTTTACCGTTCCAAATGATCGCCTTACTGTTATCTTATAAACCTAAAGAAGTAGGGAAAAAAACAGAAATACCTGTTAAAACGGCCGTTTTTTTCGTCAAAACGGTCCGTTTCTGTTTTTCTGGAAAAAAACGGAAAAACAGAAACGGTTTTCCGTTTTTTTATCACCGTTTCTGTTTCTGTTCCGTTTTTTATTTGCCGTTTTTTACCGTTTCTGTTTTAGCCAAAAACAGAAACGGTGCCGACCCCTATTACATAACGACAACAGTAGGATGCGCGGTTTCAACAGATAACACTTTGGGATGTTATATGTTATGTTTCTTTCGTTCCCGTTAGTATTTTTACCAATTGAAGGCGTTGGAGATCTAGTCACGAAATAGTGTACACTTAATTGGTCATAACACTTTATTTCTAAGTGAAAAGGTGTTATTCTTGAAAGTGTTATGCGCAACCTGTTATGAAACTTCTGACAGTGCAGTAGAGATTAGATTAATCCCGGTAGTAAATGCTGCAGTTAACTTTAATCCTTACTCGGAGGAAATTTTTACAGTGAAGAACCTCCGTCTCCCTGCCTCTGTAAGACGACCACGCGAAGTCGAATAGATTCCCGATACCCTGCCCGATGCAAACGAGCGGATGGTAGGAGCTACGCGGAGCATCACAGTGCGTTACCTCTACAAATAGCTATATCGCAGTAAAGCCCCGGAGAAGAAATTTCGAAAGTATGCCGATTGGTTGTCTACCATTGTGGCGTCGCACGAGACGCACTGCCTGCTTCATTTTTTCCTCGGATATGCACAGCGGCGAAGAGGGAGATAGACATCTACAAATAGCTATAACGCAGTAAAGCCCCGGAGAAGAAATTCGAAAGTAAGACGATTGGTTGTCTACCATTGTGGCGTCGCATGAGACGCATTGCAGAGCCGGGCAGGGCGCCTGCTGCACTTTTTCCTCGGATATTGCAGCGGCGAAGAGGGAGGTAGGCAGACATCAACTCAAAGCTCAGCAGGTACCTCTGTAATACGACCAAGCTCAGTCGAATAGATTCGCGATACCCTGGCCGATGCAAACGGACGGAGGGCAGGAGCTAAGCGGAGCATCACAGTGCATTACCACTACAAACAGCTATATCGCAGTAAAGCCCCGGGCTTGTAGTATAGTCAAATCGACAATTTTGTCAAAAGCATGTTTCATGCCATCTAGTGTCGCTTCTTGTGTGCTGGAGATACGAAAATGTAGAACATAGATGGCACTTGAATGTCAGGGACTGGACGAAGAGGCGAATATTTTAAAGCGGGCCACAAAAAAAGGTCTTTCTACCACACACACAATGCTAACCATCCCTACTGTCACTATGAATGTTCAAAACACCGTAGAACAGTGAGCAAATAAAAAAAAACACCAAATTTCCTAGGTTTGAAATAACTCTGTCTGGACTAAATCTCAGCCGATTATCCCGGACAGCTGTTATGGCACGTAGGGAGCCAAGGGTCTAAATAATAATTTCTATCTAATCCTCCAACTGTTTATTACAAATAAATTATAAAACCAAGACCAGTGTGGTATCTTTGAAGACATACAAAAATTATCAGTTAGGTCTTATAATTCTTTGCTAATCAATCCTGGAAAATTCCGCCATCTAGAAAAGAAGACTTTGTGCATGGGTTTTTTCTCGAGCCGAAACAGCAACTCGGCAATCGAGTTCAAATCTAAACAAACCCGTGGCATGCGATCACTGAGAGAAGGTAAACAGAATGTTTGGATTAGGTCTTTAAAGTAATGTGGAACGATGAAAAGCCCACAGGAGGGACTAGACTTCTTGTGGACAAGTTGAGTTCCTGGGATGTAAAGAAAAATGCTTTGTGGTGGTTAACTGGTGGTAGGGTAGCTACTAAAAAAATAACTTTCAAATTCTGATCTTTTGGTCTTAGGATTATGATTCTCCTGAACTTTAGGTTTGGTTTGAGCTCAGTAATACCTCAATAACTTACTGCTAAGTATCCCAATTCTAGATTTGAAAAACACTAATTACAATGGGAGCTTGCCGGCCGCATGCCGACCAGGGTTGCCACATCAAAAATATTTAGAGTGACTTTTCGCCCAAAACAGAGAGTGAATCTATGAAAATGACACATCTTAATTTTACTTCATGAAAAAAGCTTGAAATAGTCACTTCTGGTCGGAATCCCTGCTGCAAAAATGACACATTTCGTCATTTTCTGAAATAGAGTGATTTTTATGTCCTACGTAGGATAAGAGTGACAAAAATAAAATAGAGTGACAATTCACACTATCGTGCGACATGTGGCAACGCTGGTGCCGACAAGTGTTCAAAAATCGCATAATTTCGCGCTAAAAATATTCCGAGAATGATAACGTTACACAGCAAACGTTTGTCTGGCCGCCATGTCTTGTAATTTTTATTGAAACTGGGTGTTGTTTTTTTTTCATTGGGAGCAGATTATGGTGGATTATAAGAGAAATTGGGAATAAGATGCACAAGCTCAAAGAACCAGCTATTTACTGGTGTAGCAGGTTATGGATATTCAGTCCTAGGTATCAATAAATTCTTCAAGGGGAGTTCGGGTACTGTTTTTTATACCTTAGATCACATGCAGTTATTTAATGATAATACAAGCACATATTACCGATGGCCTTATTAAATCTAGGATTTTTTCCTGAATACAGTGGTGTATTTGAAACACTATTTCAGCTGTTTTAGACTGAAAGCCATTGAAAAAAAATTATGAAGAAATTATGATAAAAAATTCCCAGCAATTCATTTTTCATTACTCAAAAATCGGCAAATCGGCGCTACTGCCGGTAGCGCTTTTTGTGGCTACCCTACTGGTGGTACCTCCCCTTCGTGTAAGTGAAACACTAGTCAAGCAATTACAAGCTACCCAGCTTCTGGCATGGTCCCTGCTGAATGCGTTTGAGTCTATCATGGATCCGTGGTTATTGGATAGGTTAGGCCAAATGATGGGTATTTCCACATTTTGGAATACCCGATGCCAGACGGTAGTTACGTTAGCCTCAAGTGCAGTAAAGGTATGCTCCTTTGAATGTTCGTCAACATTGAACAGTGCAGTTTGATGGTGAAAATACCTAATCGCTAAACACTCATTAAGGTGTTCTTAGCAGCCCTTAAAGTACATATCGGTACCTGACAGGTTGCACTTGTAATTACTTAAAGTTTAACTAAAAAGCCAATCTATTTTTGTATCATTTAATTGAATAAACTACATTTTTTGGATTTTGGTAAGGTTTGTTTTCGCTATATGCTCTAGTATGACGTTCACAGTATCTACGGCTGTCCACACAACGCAAAGTTCTACTATGACGTGGCAAATTCGAATCTCAACACAAACGTGGCTTTTCAGAGGCCGGTGGTGAGCTAGGTGAGCTCACTGCACAAACACTTATTTTTTGTAAATTGCTTTCGTCAAGCATACAACACAGGTACAAGCGCATAGAGGTACCACAAATCTGACAGGGAAAGTCCATTATAAGAAATCGATTATTCGTGAATAGCAGATCAACGTAGTAACATAACTTTCATCAGGTCTTCAAGCATATTCAAGTGAACAAGGGATGGGTAACTTACCTTAGACCTTACCTTTGTTCCTCCTGCACCTTCAGAGGCACTTAGGGCATCCAAGAAGAGCCGCCAGTCGTCTCTCATAAGGGCCGCTGCCCATACATCTTCCCATTCGGGCTGGATAGACGCGTTGATATTATGAAGGTCCGACTGGTAGGTACGGCGAAGAGTGTTCTTCGATCGCCCTCTTCGTCTGGATCCCTTCGGATGCCACTGGAGGATAGCGTTGGGGAGTCTGGTGCTTCCCATCCTGATCGTATGGCCCAGATATCTCCAGCGGCGGATCTTGATGACTTCAGTAATAATGGGTAACTAGACTGTTCTGTCTCAACCCGTTTTCGGTTAAACTTTAAATCCAGAAATTAACGCAACATAACAAAAAGATATTATAAAAATGTTGCTTCTGTATAGAAGTTGCGAATTTTCAGTGCATAGAACCGAGAAAGACGTAGAAGCCGTCAAAGAGTGCTGCCTTGCATATTTAAGACAGACAACGCTTCGACTGACCACGCTACGATGCTATTTCGAATTTCGCGGTGTCATTTATGAAGGTGATGGTTACTGGTGGACTTATCTGAACTAAACCGTATGGTGCCTCTGGATTGCAATGTGGAAAATTGACCTCCAATCGAACGGACAAATGGTCGGTCGATGGGCATACCTGTAAAAAAGTAAGGAGTCGCCCACCACGTGAGATTTTAGGACAGAATCAGTTGATACAAATTTTATTAGAATCCGAAACCCACTCGGAATTTCCTACCTGAATTCAAGGGTACCTGATGTGAAGTTCGTCGGTATTTCCGATGGCCTAATCTCCTTGTACAGTTTCTCTTCAATTCATACCCACAAAACAAAATTCGTCCTATTTAATTTCGTTTCTTGCTCCGCCTCCCTCCCTGGACCCGAAATAGTAAAATAGCAGCAACTTACAGTATCACTGACCCGCTTATAGCAATAGGACAACGTAGAGGACTGGCTCACAATAGTTTCGTTTAGTAACGTAAAAGTTGTCCGTCTGTCTGTCTGTCCGTCTGTTAGCAAGACAACTCTCGAGGGGTTGAGATATTTTGATCAAACTTGGCATGAGCACTCTTTGGGTCTAAGTACAGGTCAAGTTCGAAGATAGGGTCTTTAGCCCTATATTTAGGGGTGGGGGAGGGGTTTTAGAAACAACAAATATTTTTAAAAAGCTAATGAAATAGTCGGTTCAGGGGTTAGGAGACATGGTAAATCCGAATACGAAAATTATTTTCTGCCAGACAAGTAGTTCACCCGGAATTCGGCAAAAAACGAAAAGCTTGTGAAAGGTAAAAGTTTAATCTGAAGTTGATTAGAGGCTCGATTTAGAAGTAAGGAGACGTGCTGAGTCGGAATATGGTAATTATTTTCTCGCCGGACAAGTAGTTCACTAGGAATGCGGAAAACCGGAAAATTTGTGAAAATTAAAAGTTTAATCTGAAGTTGATGAGAGGTTCGATTTAGGGCAAGGAAATGTGCCGAGTACGAATACGAAGATTATTTTCTCGCCGGACAGTTAGTTCGGCCGGAATCCGGCCAAAACCCGAAAATTTGTTTAAAGTAAAAGTTTTATTAATTTGTATTTGATAAGATGTTCGATTTGCGGGTAAGAATAGGCTACAATGTGCATGCTGACATAAGAAAAGCATCTTCTCACCGGGTCGCTTGGAGTCTGACTGAAAGCGGAAGATTTGTTAAAAGTAAAAGTTTCATCTGAAGTTGATTAGAGGTTCCGGAATCCGGCTGAAAGCGGAAATTCGGCAGAAGTAACGAAGGAAGTTTTGAACAATTTCGTCAAGTTGATGCGACGTAGGCTATAGGGTAAATACACATGCTGAATCCATATTTGAACTTGGTCTTCTCAGATGATTACCATTGGCCTTAATCTGTTTCTGAATTTTAATAGTAAAAAATGTTTAAGAAGTCTGTCGAAGACCGAATATCTACAAGACCTGGATCAACTATTAAATTTTTGGGTATACCTACAAGTCTGGATCAAACATTAAATTTTTGGGATCCCATCGATACCTTTAGTCTTGTTCCTCTTATTGTAGAGCTTACTTCTTTTCTTCCTTTTTTCTCTACTCCACCTATGCCTTGTGCTTTCTGGTGGGCGAAAAACAAAATTATCATTGTTTATTAAAGCACAACTCTTACTAGAAATGATCTTTTCCCAATGAAATGGATCAGAAAAAACGTGTTCGAATATACTATTACTTTCCCCCTGAAATTAGCGATTTTCTTGTTAGCGCTTGTCGATTAACTCCAGCCTTCCTGCTGTCCGACGCGGCGGCTGGGCGCAAAACATTTGAAAACTGAACGCGCCGTGGTTAAAAAGTGGGAAAACTAAGCAAATGAAAGAAGTAATAAACGATGCTTTTGATATCCTTATGTGTGAAAGAGTTGTCAGCGGGCGTTGAAGATTCCGGCAGAAGTTTCGTTGTGTGACGGGCAAAACTCGGCAAGGCCAAAAAAGCTCTAAAATTTCATAGGCACAAAACGAGACAGTGGAGAAAGGTGGGGATTTTAAAAGCTTATGATTCTGTACGGGAGCTAGGTATATTATAAAAAGCAGAATTAGCAAGAGGGGTCCTTTAAAACAAAATAAGATGTTATTATTATTATAAGTTTCCCTGTTTCCACTACATGGTGCGCAGCTACGGCATAAGCTAGATGGTGCTACGTGCTTGACCCACTCCATTCCTACGGGGGGATATTGATTTCTATCCGCCCGTTATAGAAGCCTTGTTTAATGACAAATCGCGCTTAGGCCCAAACTGATAGGCCCAAGCTTTCTTTCTTTTCCAGCATTTTCCAGCTTTAGCGGCTTGAGCTGAAGAGGACCCTTGCCAAGAAGGACCGAAATATAGCTTTAGTAAAATTCAGCTGAAGTATCCGTTTTGCACTGTCAAATGCCGTGTATCATTTTCGATGTTCTGACATTTTGATTTTTGTAAGGGAAGGTAAGGTAAGGTGGGATCCCAAAACGGAAGTGGAGGGATACCTGTGACATCGCAAAAGTCTGTCTGCGAGTCTGCCCGCCTGTCTGTCCGTCTGCGAGTACGATAAGTCTCGAAGGGAATGAGCTGTTTTGATGGAACTTGGTGTGAGGATATTTTTAAACAGCTAATGAGAGAAGACACGCTGAACACGATTATGAAATTCATTTCCTCGCCGGACAAGTAGTTCGCTGGGAATCCGGCCAAAACTGGAAAGTTTGTTTAAAGTAAAAGTTTCATTTGAAGTTGATTTGATGTTTTATTTAGGGGTAAGAACACACTGTGTGTGTTCACACTTATGTGAAAATCATTTCTACCCGGACTACTTGTTAAGAGCAAAAGTTGTATTTGTAGTTGATTAGATGTTCAGTTTAGGGGTAAGAAAAGATGCTGAATCCGTATATGACAATAATTTTTTACTCGGACGTATAGTTCGCCCGGAATCCGGCTGAAACCGGAAAATTTATTATAAGTTAAATTCTTATTTGAACTTTATTATATGTTGGACATAGGGTTAATTAGAGACGCGGAATTCGTTTCTGAGCTTTATTTTTTCGCCGGACAAGAAGTTACGGAATTCCGCCGGACCGGAAAATCGGCAGAAGTAAGGCAAGAATTTTCGATCGGTTTCGTCAAAATAGGTATGACTTATAGGGGTAAACACACATGCCGAATCTATATCTGAACTTGGTTTTCTCAGATGATTAGCCATTTAGCCTTAATCTGTTTCTGAATTTTAATAGTAAAAATGTTCAAGGAGTCCTGATCTGGCAAGACAAGAATCAACTGTCTGGATCAAATATCATGGACAACAGGGCCCGCAGCCAGCACATGACACTCTACATTCTTTTCTGGTCGATGCATGAAAAATTGTATATTGTAATTGTTGTGTTTTATTAATTATTTTATTTTACATATGCCGTATTTCAAATACATATACATATTTCAAATCGTGGGTCAAAAATGAATTACTTACTTATTTACTTACTTATATTGAATGTTGGTATCTCATCGAAACCTTTGGTCTTGTTCATTCTCTGGCACTCTGACATAGCGAAGAAGAGGAGAATTCGGAACATTCAGATTCTACAAGGTTCCCTGGATTTGAAAAATTAGAATCTAATTAGAATCTGAACCGGAGACAATAAAAAACGGCAGACTGTATGAACACTGTAAAAAGTTTTTCCGTATTGAGATTAAAGCTAACTTCAGTATTTGCTACTCGGATTATTCTTATCTCACCGCAGATAAGATTAATACCAAATAGAGATAAGATGAATTTGAATAGCAAATACTGCAGTTAACTTTAATCTTTATACGGAGAAACTTTGTACAGTGAAGGTAGGTATTTCAATCTACACTGTAAAAAGTTTCTTCGTACAAAGATTAAAGTTAACTGCAGTATTTGCTACTCGGATTCATCTTATCTCTATTTGGTATGAATTAGAGATAAGGATAATCCGAGTAGCAAATACTGCAGTTAACTTTAATCTTTATACGGGAAAACGTTTTACAGTGTAATTAATATTAAATAATTCTAATTTCCCGATAATTTAAACACCGGAGTAAAATGTGTGAGAAAAGAAAAGAAAGAAATACGTCAGAAAGTAAAATTTTTCAGACTTCAGTTTGGAAACAGTCATGCCTTTGTTTGATCCCAGTTGTCGATAGTTTATGGATTGGACGATGAAACTTAAAGAACCCCGAGAACCGATAAAAAGGGCCACCAGAACTTTTTCTTGCTGCATTAGGTTAGGCCTATCTTGTTTTGGACTTCTTTTGTTTTGCTTGGTTTCTCCACCTTTTAACCACGGTGCTTTCGGTTTTCAAATATTTTGCCTCCAGCTGCTGCGTTGAAGAGCAGGAAGACTGGATAGAGTCGACAAGCGCCAACAAGAAATCGCTAATTCCACGTGGAAAGTAATGGTGTTTTCGAAAACAATATGTCTGAGCTGTTTCATCGTGGAAATATCAGTTCTAGTAAGAGTTGTGCTTTAAAAAAGTGTAAAGTGCTTTCACAACGCATTCCTTCCAGCCGCATGAAGGTGAAATGGCTAACTCTGATGAAAACAGAATATTAATTTATATGAGGCTTAAATATGTTTGTATAGAAGTATTTAATATAATAACTTGTCCTGCATGTCTTATTTATACCGTTAATCTATATTATTAGTTTAGAATCTCTGCAGGACGGGTTGTGCTAACGCAAAGAAATGGACTTTAATACCATTCTGACGTTCCGTAGATTTTCCTTACACAAATCTCGCACTCCGCCTTCGTAAACGCATCGCAAGACTTGCGTAGCTCTGGGGGGTTACACATTCCCGTGTACCTTCAGTACATCCTTTCCCGGCACCGGCTGAAACCAGCGGTGCCAGACTCCTAGCCGTAAATCAGGCGATTCACCCTTCAAATGCCACCAAACATACTGATTTTAATGTTCTTAACCCGTGGGGGCGCTGTCGGCTTCTGTCAGCTGGTGCCGGCACCAGGCGCTTGCTGTACACTAAAATCGAGAATGAGTGACCCCTCGCGTAGCTCAGTGTGAAAGCAGCATGCGTCTTGAGCGTGGAACGTCTTCGTTAGTGTATGACCCCTGAACAGACACGTGTTTTCTTTGGCATTATTAACACGTTACTTAATTACTATAATCGACTAAACTCGCGGACATGCTGTATATCTAGCCGCGGCATTCATACCTTTTAGCGCTGTGTAACATTAACCTTGAGCTCTTATCTTTTTTGAAACGTTCATTTTTTGTGTGTGCTGCGTCAACAAACTGCCGAAAAATGGCTTCGTTGTGTACAATGAAACTTTTTTTTTTTACTTTGACATGCTCTGCCGATTTCAAAGGCTAGTTCTTCTGACCACAGTTACCGTTGATTGCTCTTGCAACATGCCTGATCGCAGTAATGGTGCAATCGGTCACTTTTGTTTTTAATTTCCAATGTCATATATTTTGGCTCTGATTTGTTAACTTTATGTGTCCTAAAAATATGTTTTCTTGAAACCTACTCCTCTTATCGATAACCCTTTCCTTTCTCGAAAAAGTCATAAACATTGGCGCGACTTGTCATACGTTCACTTCCTCTAGGTTTTTCCTTGCAAGTGCTTAACCCCTCAGCTCGCCCCTGAATACAGTTGGCGACGCCGGGATTCTTAAATTCATTCCACGCGCGAAATGAGTTAGTTTAATAAATAACAAAATTAGCCTTCTTCATAGTTGGTTAATACGAGATTTTGGGGAAACACAGTCTGTGATTAGTTCCTTGGTTTTCTGGCATTCTCAAGGCTAGTCAAAAACTAGCTATGTCTAAATCTGAATTATTTGAGATATCAGCATGTACTGGATTGATCCTACGAATATTGTGAATGTCTACTTTCAATTTTATTTCTGTTCTTCCTCGGAACGTGTTGCTATGTCGGAAGAGACTGTTCCATGTGTGAAATCTTGGCTTGTATTGATGACACAAGAGAGGGTAAGCTTGTGTCAAGCAGAAGGTAAAGGTCGGAGAATGATTAATGCTTCCAGTTTTTTTGTACGGACTCTAAGAGTATTTCCCCTGCTTTCAGACATTGTTCGTGTTGTTACCTTAAAGAACCCCTCTTGCTTTTCACTGTTGGCGATAAACTGTTGTCAGAAAACACTTTTTTTTGTTTTTTTTTAAACTCTTTCACTGTTGGCCCAAAATTTTACTAAAATTGTTCGGTATTTTTTCGATAGCAAAACTGTTCGTTATATTTACGGGATTCGGTAGTTACACAGGATCCTAAATAGGCTATCTGTACAAATCTCTCCGGTATAAAGATCGGGATTCGGTATAATTGCCAGTAAAATTTTACTAAAATTGTTCGGTATTTTTTCGATAGCAAAACTGTTCGTTATATTTACGGGGATTCGGTAGTTACACAGAATCCTAAATAGGCTATCTGTACAAAATTCTTCGGTATAATGATCGAGATTCGGTATAATCGCCAGTATTCGGTAGTTATCACGAATTCGGTGAGAGAATTTACTGAAATCATTTGGTAATTTTTTCGATGCCGGAACTATACGGTATATTTATGGAGATTCGGTAGTTACACAGAATCCCGAATAAGCCATTGGTTCAAAATTATTCGGTATCATGACTGGGATTCGATGATTTATTCAGTATAATTTCCAGGATTAGGAAGTTAACCACGAATCCTGACTTTGTTCCAGTTTCGACGAAAGTATACCGAATATGACTACTGTTCGGTAGTCTTTCGATACCAAAACAATTCGGTGTGATAACCGGGATACGGTACCGGTAGTTATACAGAATCCCGAACATGCTATCGGTCTAAACTTATTCGGTATAATAACTGGGATTCGGTAATTTATTCGTTATAATTGCCAGGACCCGGAAGTTACCACGAACCTCGAAACTCAGAAGAGGTCGAGTGAAACACTGGTCGCAGACAAAAGGGATGATCTATGATATCATCGGTAGTCTTTACTTTTATTTTGGATCCCAAAAAGAATGTATAATCATAAAGATTTCGAGAATTCCGCCTGCGGGGGTTTTAAGCCAGTTTTAGGATTGAGATTTTGAAACATTAAAAGCTAGAATTTGGATGGAAATTAAATTTGGCAGGAAAAAGCAAAAAAAATCTCGCCTGCGGCGCTCAATTTAGGTGATTATGGCTTGTATATTGACTAGACTACAGTTGCTGCTGCTGCCGGAATGTCGCTCTATCTGGTTTCTGAAACTTCTTAGAGTCTCGGTATTTAATCAACGGTAAATGATAGAATTTTTAAGAGAAGCGGTTAAATTTTAGCCTACAGAAACATGGGTTTCGAAATTTTCACCTGCGGCGCTCGATTTAATTTTCTATTGGCTATAATAGATAGAAGCTGTTACTGCAATCATGCCCGGCAATATATTCTCCATGTGGGCTTTGCCAAAACGCCGCCTAATAGTCGGCTTATCGTCTTTCATGCTGCCCTTTATTGTTAGTCTTCCTACGTAATCGTTTCTGTTCCATAATTTAAAGCTCGAATTCTTAGTTCTAGGATAAAATTTTTGAAAGATTCGGTGAAATTTTGGCTCTGCACCCCCCACCGAAAATACACTTGCGACGCCCCTGGTTATCGTACTGACAGACAGACAGACGGACGGACAGACGGACAACTTTTGCGATGTCATAGGTATCCCTCCACTTACGTTTTGGGATCCGAAAAATACTACTTCCGGACCATTTTATCGTGAAAAGCTATTTCTAGCAAGAGCTGTAGAGAGGTTCTCAAAATGTGCAGGACAACTGAACTCGATCTCCTGGTATAGCTTTTCATTTCATCGGTATCTCATAGACAATGGCAAAGCTGCACATTCATTTGCTTCCTTCGATTTGTTCCTTCTGACCCCTTTACTGATTGTCTGTCACTCTTTCGCCTTATTCCACGATGCCAGAATTCCAAAATTTCTTGCATGATAATTTACAACCAGTGAATAAACAGCAATGGCATATTGCCGTGTCATCCTTCAAATATTTAATCCTTACGAATGTCGTGAATTTTTTCTGTCATGTTTTACTTTCTTCATTGCTTGAAATAATATGTGACTATGTTATACATGAATTTTGTGTGCACGTAATTTATCTCGTCTTGACGTTTGCCGCAGCAAACAGCTGGTTGTATGGATATGAAGCTGAACATTGGACAAGTACCGGTTTTGATATGAAGTTTAAGTTTTAAACTTTAGGCCCCTCACCATATTTTGCAATCGGGTACGTATGCCTAATATGGTTCTAACAAATGTTACTAACTAGCTGTAACTAACTAGAAGACATACGAATATTGGAAGAGTACAAGAAGGGTACCCAATACGGTAATACTCCCCCCCATCCAAGACTTAATCGACTTACCAGTGTCTAGACCTTAAGTCGCCCCCCCCTTCCCCAGAAGAAATTCAGAGACGTAATTTATCAAAAACACCTGTGAATCGACACGGCGACCGAAAGTCCTTCCAAAAGTTAAGTCTTTGTCCGTTTCTTTCGTCTTTGCCTTGGCCCGTTTCCACGCTTTGCCAAAGAGTTAGTCACTTTCATAACTAGGGACGCCGCGTAGAGGCGTGTTTTCTTTTGTGGGAGGAAAAGAACCTTAGGTTGTTTGTTAAAGTCCGTACCCGAACCTGTTTTTTCATTCTTAGTATGTATGTATGTATATTCTTTATAACCCGTTACATTCAAACTGAACAAGAACGGAGTAAATGGAAGAAAAAGAAATAAAGAACAAAAGAGAGAAAAGACAATTATAGCGATTCTACGAATTCCCATCTACGGCGCTTGATATACACCTGCCCTCTGTTGTGTATCACTCAAGGCAAGATAAGATTTCAGGCAGGAAACATTCCTACCCGACATAGTAGTACTTTTCGAGGAAGAAACGAAACATAATGAAGGAAGGATCGCTTCGCCTAGTGAGTTTGGTCGTGAGCCACCGTTGCGATATGGGTCAATGCTTCCACTTTCCAGGATTTATGCTGAAATTCAGGATTTTTGGATCCAGGCAGGGTTTGTTTCAGGATTTTTGAGAATCCGGGATTTCCGGACTTTTTTCCGGATTTTTCCATGAGTTGTCTGATATTTTTAACTGACTGCAGTAAGAATCAGGTGTTTTGGGGAAAATGCAACCATAGCGGAAGCTGTATTTTAGTCATAGCCTATGGTTACGTTCGATGTTGCACTTTGTCCAACTTTTACCCTGCTTTTACGATCTAATAATTGAAATGCGATTTTTTTTTGTAGCTATGATTCTGATTATGTCTTCGTTTCTGATCTTAAAAAGACACTTGTAGTATACATTCCCTATTTAGAAGAAGGTCGCTTCATTTATTGGCGTTGAAGTCTTGGAGTTTTGGGGTGCTTAAAGTTTAACAGAAAAGGGCTGCAATACCGCAGTCTAGTTACCCATCACTTATTCACTTAAAAAGACTTCAAGACCCGATGAAAATGCGTTACTTTGTTACTCCGCTATTCACGAATAATCGATTTTCAGCTAGTAGAATTTCTCCCGTCGGATTTCTGGTACCTGTATGCACTCCTACCTGACTGTATGCTTGACGAAAACGTTCGACAAAAACCACAGTATAAGCTAGAATTCATTTAAGTTAAATTTTGGCAGAAAAAAAGGCATATTAAAAAAATTCGGTCCTGGGTACAGTCGTTAGCGTCGTTGTCGCTGTGTCTTTTGTCGGTACATTTTCAAGTCCCGTGACTACCTCTTTAATGGTAGTCTAGTATTTGCGATGTAGTCGTTTAATATTCTTACGGCAAAAACGTCCTTGTCCTCCCAAACGATGAGAAGACGAATTCAGCTGCGTTTGTTAGAATTCTCAGACGACCATCTCTCATCTAGTATGGAATTTTTTTTTTTTTTTTTTTTTTTGCAGGATTTCTTGGCAGGACTTTTCACTTTCCGAGGAGGATTGGTGCTCCCGGCAGGATTTCGAAGAGGAACAAGTGGAAGCACTTATATGGGTCCTCTCTTGGGTTGGTAGTTCGGTTGAAATGTCTAGAGGAGCTAAACAGAACCTCACTTATTAGGGTGTCCCGATTCAATGTTCCAAAATCGGAGTAGATCGTCAGTGGATAATTAGCCCCTTCGTTTTGCCAGTTTTTGTTATTAAATCATATCTTGGGCGCAGGCCCATATCCAGGAATTTATTTCGGGGGGGGGGGTGCCCGCGGGTCGGATAAAGAGACATAGATCAGAGGGAAAAGCCTATAAAAAATGAATATTTTTGTATGTTTCGGGAGGGGGGGGGGGTGAACCCTCTACCCCCCCCCCCTGGATACGGCCCTGCTTAGGTGTAACATCCTGACAAATATTTTGTTCTCTTTCGTTTCTATTCTTACGAAAAAGGGTATTGGTATACAGAACAGGAATGTTTTCTTTTGTTTTTTCCAGTTTAATAATTTATGTAATATAAACGAACTTGTATACCGTAAAATACATAAACAAACATTTTGTACAATCCTGTACAATGTAAAAAAAAACTTGCAGTATTTGCCACTGGATTAATCTTGTCTCTACTGAGATAAGATTGTCTCTAATTCGGATTAATCTTATCCGAGTAGAGATAAGATTAATCCCAGGAACAAATATTGCTGTTAACTTTAATCCTTAGCCTACTAGGAGAAACTTTTTACAGTGTGGACATGTAACCGATACCTTTGACTACGCAAGAAAGTCCGAATGGGTATGCATATTTACGTTAAATTGATCTACAAATTTTCGACATCAGACGACACCATATCTGATTTCTCCTTTCCGGGGAATCCCAGACCTAAGGACAGGCTAGATGACGTAAAAGCTGAAGATGGTACTGTGCTTATGGAGTCTCGGTTCGGAAAGGGGCTTTGCTTGGATAGATAATTAAGCCTCTCGGAAACGTTCACCTAGTGTTACTTATTTTTTCTCAGTATTGTTACACTGTCAGAAGTTTCATAACAGATTGCGCATAACACTTTCAAGAATAACACCTTTTCACTTAGAAAAAAAGTGTTATGACCAATTAAGTTTATACTATTTCGTGCCCAGATCTCCAACAACACCTTCAATAGGTAAAAATACTACACTGCCAGAAGTTACATAACGACAACAGCAGACACTTTGGGATGTTATATGTAATGTTTCTTTCGTTCCCGTTAGTTTTTACCAATTGAAGGTGTTGTTGGAGATTTAGGCACGAAATAGTGTAAACTTAATTGGTCATAACACTTTATTTCGAAGTGAAAAGGCGTTATTCTTGAAAGTGTTATGCGCAATCTGTTACTAAACTTCTGACACTGTAGGAATAACAATAATTTATTTCTGATCCGCTTATTTAATAAAGCAAATAAAATGGCACCAACAGAAAAATAGCAAAATAGCTGAAGAAATAACATTCTTTAGAAAGTCTGAATTGCGTCTTCTTTTTAATCACTCTCTAACTTCAGGAAGCCCTTCTCTGAGCATTTCTTGCAAACCATGCCCCTTCACCTCCCCACCTTGGACAAACCTAGAATATCTGCTAGTACCATTAATCTAGTTTTAACTAGATCAAGGAAATGCCCGGCACTCTTACTCCAACTCCCCCACCGTGGTCGAATGTAGTTCGGACACATAAACGGATCATCTAGCTGGGGCATCTTCGTTTTACCACCCATCGTTTTTCACTCGAGTCTGAATTACCTTTGTACCTTCCAAGTTTCATTCCAGTCACTCCACTCGTACGATCCCTATGTCTGCCTAAAAATTGTCGAGAATTGCTGTGACTACCCCTCCAAATTGGCACTGTGGACAAATCCGGTTCGGACACATGCGTGGATCATCTAGGTCATCTTCTCCCACCACCCATCAAGTTTCACTCGAATCTGAGCATTTACGGGTAATGTTCTGTACACAGGCCCGTATCCAGGATACCCCCCAGGGGGGGGGGGGGGTTGCCTGCGGGTCGGACAAAAAAGTACAAAAAAGACATAGATCAGAGGGAAAAGCCTATAAAAATGATTATTTTTGTATGTTTCGGGGGGGGGTCAACCCCCTACCCCCCCCCCCCTGGGTAGGGCCTTGTCTGTACCCCTCCAACTTCCCCACTGAGGTCGGGTCTGGCCGGGACGTTGACCATCTAGGGCATGTGACCTTTTTTACTTACAAGTTTCAGCCCAACCGCTCCACTCCGTGACCAGTTTCGGACAGACATGCTCGTCTACGGCATCTGCTTCTACCACCTATCAAATTTAACTCAAAGCGGAACCAGAAAATTCGACGATTATTTCAAAAGCCTTCTCTCGTCTTTTTTTTTACGCCTGAAAGTCAGCTAGTTGACATTAGGCTGCATAAAGCAAAAATTGTGATCGGATTAGGATTAAGAATTCTAGGTTTGTATACGAACTTTAACCCGCAAGTCATTATTCGACAATTGTCTTATATTGCTTGTCCATACAACTTCTTACTTCTCAACTTCAGCCTTGCCCACTCGATTCTATCCGACATTCCCCTCTGGATTCTGTGCTCTAGGCCACACTCGCTTTGTCATCCTTTTATAACTCTGATAATTACAAATCCGGTGAAACAGAACGATAATTTTCAATATTTTTGTCGACTACTCTCGCGGCTATACGCGCGCTGTTAGCCGAGCAATACGCTCTTGTCGTCGGCCAAATTTCAGTCAGTCGCTTTTTGGTCGTTAGTGAAATAACATCAAATGGCAGTGAATCTTTGGAAATCGTGATTATAAATGGAAGATATGGATCGTCGAAAATATAAATAGAATTTGTTTAGGCCTGTGTCGAGCTGTCAGTGGAGTGTTTATCCGTAGATTTGCGGCGAGGCTATGCCTAGTCACTAAGCAGTCGAAATCAGCATAAGGCTAAGCGGTCTAGGCTAGTGATTGTGAATAGCCTATTGTGTAATGAAGGTACGAAACAGGTTATACGCTGCCTGAGAAGTGTGAAAAGAAATAAGTTGTCACATAGAAAAGGTCGCAGAAATGTTTCAGCTGCGTTATGTGCTGTTTTTGTTTGTGGTAATAGAGACGAGTTCTCTGACAATTCCAATTGGATACTTAGCATCAATGACAAAGGATGACCGAATTGGGATGACGATTAGTGGAGCTATCCAGTATGCCCTTGAAACCATCAATAATGATACGTCGATGCTAAAAGGTTAGTGCAGTCTGCTGAAAAAACGACGGTTTTGAAAAAAAGTTGACTGATTTTCAGAAAAACCGACTGTTTTGACAAAATTTTAACTGATTTTCTGAAAAACCGACTGTTTTCATGAAAAAATCAGTTTTTTTACTAAAAATTGAGGCACTTTGCGCCGATTCGTTTTTTTTTTACCGACTGGCCGACAACATTGGGAGGGGGGGGGGGGGGGCGTCCCCCCCTCCCCCTTCCAGTCGTGACGCCCTGGTGTTAACATTGGTTTGAATAAATATAAGCTACAAAGAAAAAATAATAACTATTAAATAAACAGATCGCGGTGGCGCAAAGTCCGTTGACGTTTTTCTTGACGTTTAATTTTGACATTTCGTTTGCCTAATTAGGCTAGGTGTCGTCTAAATCTCAGCCGATCGTCCGAAGACTGTGACGTCACATCCAGTTAAATGAGCATTTCATGTTTTCCATTTCCAGACCTAACTGATTGTCGCTACAACGGTTTCTAAATGTGATCGCGTCTGGCGCCTCGCCGGCCCCTCGGCTCTGTATGTTCTAGATCTGAATACATATTCAACAATATATATTTACTCGAATTTCGCAATTTTTTCCACATCGACTTCCCGAGTATCGGATAATTTGCTGAGACCGGAGACTTAGATCTTGGGGAGGCGTTCTTACATTCCTCTATTTCGCCTTAAATTGCCTTCATTTCTATTGGGTAGAGTAGGGATATATCACGGTAAAGGTGGACTTCTCCTAACTTGAACGGCGCTGAAGAATATGACAAAAAGTGGAAGCCTAGTAAATATTAAAAGTAGTGAACTGAAAGAAAGTGCTCCTCAGGCTGGATTTTAACCCTCGGTAGCTCAAATGGGTAGATCGCCTGCCTTGTAAGCAGAGGGACCTGGGTTGAAATCCCGGCTGAGGAGTATTTTTGTCTTTCAGTTCACTACTTATAAAACTATATAGGCTACTGAGAAGCTGTAATTTCGGTGAAATGAAGTCAAGGTAATGACTAATCCTGATTTTTGTGTCTTTTGGTATTTCTTGAGCATTTGCTTGACACCCCTTTCCCGCCAGGTTACGGCGTCCAAAGAATTGCAACATTTGTGCACTCTCGCTTCAGTCGTGTTTAGCATTGTCCAAATAGATGTAATAAGCTGAATAGCGCTTTACGCGATGTTTACGTCTTAGTACACGCGCCCGTCCAAATAGGAAGCCCGAGAGGTTCTTATGAATGCAGCGTTCGGTGTTGCCACGCTGGTACAGTTTTTCGAGTTTCTAAAGATCAGAAAAAGTATTCTTAGTACTACTTGAAGTACACCAGTCCAAGTTGACGCCCAATATATTGTAAAAAGCTATTAAATTTATGGATAGACAGCATTGGTCCTCGAACTAGCAGTAAGCAGTCGTAACAGAACAAAACGTGTTCTTTTGAAGAAAAGTTGTTTCTTTAGCTTCCAACAAAGTAGAACTTTAGTGCTTCTCGTGGCAACACTGACGGCACTGCTCCTTTCCTCGGCCCGCTGGCAGAAGCAACCAAGCAATCTGATTGGCTCTGCATAAGGAAGAATAGAGCCGAGCTCCATTTTCCTTATTCGCGTTATTACAGCGCGCACCGAGGAAAAGAGGAATCTGTAATAAGGCTTATACGCCGTAATACATCTTACAACACCTATTTCGACCATGCTTTTGAGTCTCCGAACTCAGTTTCAGGATTGTCCTCAAGTTCAGATACACCATCGTACGCAATTTTAGATTTACATGCCTAATCAGTGACAACAAATATCGTCTTTTTGACGTATGAGTTGTGGTAAAAAATAGGGAAACAACGATTCATCAAAAAAGGGGTAGGCTACGAAACCTTTTTGAACCTTGATTAAGGGTAGGCGGTACGGAAAAGGTTGGGAACCATTGCTGTGTCCCAATGAAGGAATTTGGTTAGGATTGTATTTTGAAACTAAGAAAGAAGCTACCAGGGGGCTGAGGTGGTATTTCTGCCACCCACATAATGCAGACGACCAGGATCGAGTGGTCGCCAGCCGTGAACTGGAATTCCCGGGATTTCCTCTCAGGATTTTTGGCAGCATCGTCAGTTCCATATGGAAAAGTTGATATTGTCGTGTGAGATAAATCTTGATCGTGTGTTTGCACTTCTAGATTTGCAACTGGGTTACTGTTTGATTACCTCACTCTTTATATCAAATTATATCTTGCACGGGGTTTGTCCCAGATTCACACCAAAAAGTCAAGATGAGATAAATCCTTATCGTGTGTTCGCACTTCTAGATTTGGAACTGCGTTACTGTTTGATTACCTCACTCTTTATATCAAATCATATTTTGCTCGGGCTTTGTCCCAGATTCGTTCTGTGTCGGTATGATCGCACCAAAAAGTCAAGCCAGAGAATCCTTGCTCGTTGCCAGGTTTTAACCACGGCGCGCACAATTTTCAAATATTTTGCGTCCAACCGCCGCAACCGCCGTCAGGACACGTGAACAAGCGCCAACAAGAAAATCACTAGTTTCACGGGGCAAGTATTGGTGTGTTCAGAAAACGATATTTCTGAATTTGGCCATCGCTAAAAGATCATTTCTAATACGAGTTATGCTTTAAGGCTTGGCTTGACGCTTCAGACGGTAAAAGCAACAAGGTTGTTACAGAGGGTTGTTATCAAAACACACAGTCCATGGCAGACGTGAACAGCCGAAAACCGAACAGAAACACCTTTCATGGCTTGGAACTGTCCTCTTACATTGGACACTGTGGGGGGGGGAGGTGGAGGGGGGTTCCAGAAGTCCAGCGATCCGTAGCTATTGTACTTCCAGTTGGGCTAGGACGAAAAAACTTGGCAGACATCTCAGGGACCCTACCAGATTAACTTGGAAATAGTCGCTTGCCCGATCTGACTATCGTAGGGGGAGGGGGAGACGGCAGAATCCGGAAATTAGTAGCATGCATAACTTAAGAATGGGTTAGCGGATCTTAACGAGACTTGATATCTTGAAAGACCTCATGTCTCAGCATGTCCTATTTCAAGTCCGGACCGGATCCGCTGAACTGGGGGGGGGGGTCGGAGGGGATAACCGGACATCTTGTGACCCGCATAGAGTGGAGCGATCAGAATGAAACTTGGTGGGAAGTACAGGCACAAGTCCTAGGTGCATCAGTGACAGAATCGGACCGGATTTGGGTACCGAGGGGGGGGGGGAGCGCTGTAGGGGGTGTACGGAATTCCGGTTATCGTGAGTTAAGATATTTTCAGATGTGCTAGGACGATAAAACTATGCTGGTGTCGAACGGGTGATCGGATCATAATGAAACTTAATATCTGGAAAGATTTCGTGTCTCAGATGTCTCATTTCAAGTCCGGACCGGATCCGATGAATCTGGGGGGTAGTCGAAGGGGGGAACCGGAAATCGTGTGAAACTCTCAGAGTGGAGCGATCGGGATGAAACTTGGTGGTGAGAACAAGCACAAGCTCTGCTCTAGATACATCACTGACCGAACTGGACCGGATTCGGACACTGTGGGGGGAGTTGGAGGGGGGTTCCGGAATTCCGGCGATCCGTAGTTAATGTGCTTCTAGGTGGGCTAGGATGATAAAACTTGACAGGCATATCAGGGACCCGAACAAACTAACTTGGAAATAGTCACTTGCCCGATACGACCATCGTGGGGGGAGGGGGAGGTGGCGGAACCGGAAAATAGGGACATGCACAACTTTCGAACGGGTGACCGGACCTTAATGACACTTGATATCTGGAAAGATCTCTTGTCTCAAATGGCTAGAACGAAAAAACTTGGCAGACATCTCAGGGACCCTACCAGATTAACTTGGAAGCAGTCGCTTGCCCGATCTGACTATCGTGGGGGGGGGGGGGAGACGGCAGAATCCGGAATTAGTAGCATGCATAACTTACGAATGGGTTAGCGGATCTTAACGAGACTTGATATCTTGAAAGACCGCATGTCTCAGCATGTCCTATTTCAAGTCCGGAACGGATCCGCTGAACTGGGGGGGGGGTCGGAGGGGATAACCGGACATCTTGTGACTTGCATAGAGTGGAGCGATCAGGATGAAACTTGGTGGGAAGTACAGGCATAAGTCCTAGGTGCATCAGTGACAGAATCGGACCGGATTCGGGTACCGAGGGGGGGGGGGGGAGCGCTGTAGGGGGTGTACGGAATTCCTGTGATCGTGAGTTTCCAGATTTCCAGATGTGCTAGGACGATAAAACTATACTGGATCATTAGAAACTTGACTTAATTGGGTATTAGACATCGTCACCCTCTGATCCGACCATCCTTTAAAGAACTCATCTTAACCGCAAAGTAAACAAAAATCAATTTAAGCAAAATGTACCTTTTCACGGTCTCCATGAGCACATTATCCTTTTTGCCTCAAGGGTTTTGCTTAGAAATTAACAAATAAAAAAAAACAACAAATAATTTGACCATCACTTCCATCTGACCCAGTCTTGCAAGTGCCATATGAGCTTCCAGCTCTTGTTTGGGATGACTTCGAAAAGCGCAATTTAGGCAATTGTGGTTTTTGCAGGGCAACCGTATATCAGATACCACGGCTACGGCAAAAACGACTAATTGCAGATCAAGTTATCGTGATTCGTGGTAACAGATACCATGGTATCTGCAAAAACGCAACTAATGTTTAAATATGGCAACCGTTGTCGGCACCGGGCAGGCACCACGGCATCGGGCACTTGGTCTACACCAAAATGAGAGTGGGCAACCCCGCGGGAACACCCCTCCCCATTAATGCACTGTTTCTTACGTTTTCTGTGTCTGAGTAATATTTTCTATAGACCGTGGCCAATGCATGGTTACGTAGGCTTTATCTCCCCTCACTGTGTCTGATGCTGTTTGCTTAAATCATCACGCCGTCGCTCCCACACACATTGGAATCCTTCATTAGGCCTTATCTTCGCAAATACCATTCCCATCCCTGCCGATTGTCTGTCTATTTATCGAGATGTTCCTAGTTCATTAATATCGTCGGGATAGGTCCGGCACGAGCCTGGGAGATTCCGGGTGCGGCTTTACTGTCCCTACCGTATAGCCTACGCCAGTTTCCGACGCAGGCGTAGCGCATCCCGATGAAAAATTTATCTCAAAATAGTAGTATGAAGTTGTACGAAAAAATAGCATGCAGTACTAACTGATCCTATTACATGCTTCTACTTCAGGGCACCGTGTTACTGCATGCTACTATTAGCAAGACTGGATGCTACTGGACACTACTGCTTAAGATTGGCCCAGTCTGAGGCACATTAAATGATAGTATTCTTTACTGTTTTGAAGAAGGTAATTGTTTTCCATTTATCACTCCCGTGCCACTCATGCTTCTGCCGGGAGTATTTGTTAATTTACGTGTGTACAGTTAGTCGAAATCTAAACGAACCTAATGAACCTAACTATTACATATCAATACATGCAACTTTTTCGTACAACTATCATACAACTACGCAGGCTACAAATTTTTCATCGGGAAGTACACTAACCAGTGTCGAACTACAGCCCAAGCTGATTGCGAATTATAGTTGTCTGCGCTAAACGGATACGTCAGCTGAATTTAATTGGGTTATATTTCGGCAATTCTCGGCAAGGGTCCTCTTCAGGCTCAATTTGGAAAGTGAAGAAGGGCCGAAGTATCGCTCAAATAAGATTCAGCTGATGCATCTGTTTAGCGCAATCTGTAATAATGGTGAATTACTACCTGGGTGCCCCACCCTCGAGGCGAAGCGCTATAGTTATAATGTATAGAAAAGTTAGGTTGGTACTTCTCTGTTTCATTCCCAAGTCTGCTTTTCTGTTCTCTAAAGTCCGAATACGTTAGCACCTTTACGTTATACATTACTTTACGCTATACGTTATACAGCTTTATTGTGTGGCTCTTGTTACTAACATAAGGGACCCATAAATTTCCTGTAATGACTCGCCATTCAGGGGGCTTGTCATTTCCTATGCTTCTATGTTGCTATGTTGCCCGAGCCTCATCTAGTTTCCAAAAATCCGCTTGGGTCGAATCGGCGTTCTTTCTCAGATAGACAAAATTTGTTGGGACTATTCAGCATGCCACCAGGTAGGCTACCTAAGCTAGGACAAAAGATCCAGGATACTCTTCCATTACAGAGAAATATTCCTAGTTCGGCACAACAGCTGCAAAAAATTTTGTCTATCTGGATAGTTGGGTATTTTATCCCCGTGGGTATTTCTCGAACTATCTGACGCTCGGTCAAGAGCGCATCAGAAATCTCTTTTTGACAAGCCCCCTGAATGGCGAGTCATTACAGGAAATTTATGGGTCCCTGCTAACATTAGGGTTAGTCGCGAAAGCAGCTTTTGTGTCCTTTATAGTAACTCTTTTCACGGCTTCAAGTGGAACTGCAGTGCGTCGTCTATGTTCGTTGGTGAAGGCCTTCCCTCTTTTCCAGAAATTAGGCGCTTTTCTGTTCTCTCTCGGCAGAAGCGTATTCTCGAGTCTCAGAACTCGTTGCTGGTTGTCCTGGCTAGGCCGCATATGAGGCTGTCGCTCCCAATATGGTTGTCGTGGGGGAAGTTGCTGTTTTGCAACTTTTCCCCGGTTTTGAGTAATGTATTAGTGTGTGTTGTTGTTAATTTTGTTTGTTCTCGTTGTTTAAAGATGTACATGGCCCTTGTTGGCCGTTGGTGTTGTCAAATAAATAAATAAAATTAAAGCCGTTCAAAACGGCAAATTTTCGTGACCGGTTTTTCTGACCAAAGCTTCCTGCGAAAAAGCAATCGGATACCTGAGATGTTCCGAAAAGAGCCGCACCCGGCAAGCTTGAAAATCACTGTAGTGCCAACAGGCGCGGGGTGGGGGTGGGGGGGGGGGGTGGAATACACCTAGAAATGCAGCATTAAGGACAAAGAGACACTGCGTGTGTAAAGTATTCTCTTCTTTCTAAATGCATTCCTTGCTTTTTGACAAGCTTGGTTTGATTTCAGTATTTCCTAATAGTTTTTATTGCACTTCCGGCCAAGTGCCATATAACGATCACTTTTCCGTCGGATGGTCGGTCTGTCGGTCGGTCCGGTAATCGCGAGTTAGGGTACTTCCAGATGTGCTAGGAAGATGAAACTTGGCAGGCGTATCAGGGACCCGACCAAACTAACTTGGAAATGGTCAGTTGCCCGATCCGACCATCATGGGGGGAGGGGGGAGATTGCGGAATCCAGAAAATAGGGGCATGCATAACTTTCGAATGGGTGATCGGATCTTAATGAAACTTGATACCTGGAAATACCTCGTGTCTCAGATGTCTCATCTCAAGTCCTGACCGGATCCGATGGATCTGGGGGGGGGGGAGCCGGAGGGGGGACCGGAAATCTTGTGGAACTCTGAGAGTCGAGCGATCGGGATGAAACTTGGTGTGAAAAACGAGCACAAGCTCTAGATAAATAACTGACAGAACTGGAACGGATTTGGACACAGTGGGGGAGAGTTGGAGGGGGATTCCGAAATTCTGGCGATCCGTACTGGATGTACTTCCAGGTGGACTAGGACGATAAAACTTGGCAGGCATATCAGGGACCCGACCAGATTAGCTTGGAAACAGTCACTCGCCCGATCCGACCATCGTAGAGGGGAGAGGAAAACGGCGGAATCCGGAAATTAGTGGCATGCATAATTTTCGAACGAGTTATTGGATATTAATGAAACTTGATATCTTGAAAGAAGTGATCGCAGCATTAAGGACAAAGAGACACTGCGTGTGTAAAGTATTCTCTTCTTTCTAAATGCATTCCTTGCTTTTTGACAAGCTTGGTTTGATTTCAGTATTTCCTAATAGTTTTTATTGCACTTCCGGCCAAGTGCCATATAACGATCACTTTTCCGTCGGATGGTCGGTCTGTCGGTCGGTCCGGTAATCGCGAGTTAGGGTACTTCCAGATGTGCTAGGAAGATGAAACTTGGCAGGCGTATCAGGGACCCGACCAAACTAACTTGGAAATGGTCAGTTGCCCGATCCGACCATCATGGGGGGAGGGGGGAGATTGCGGAATCCAGAAAATAGGGGCATGCATAACTTTCGAATGGGTGATCGGATCTTAATGAAACTTGATACCTGGAAATACCTCGTGTCTCAGATGTCTCATCTCAAGTCCTGACCGGATCCGATGGATCTGGGGGGGGGGGGGAGCCGGAGGGGGGACCGGAAATCTTGTGGAACTCTGAGAGTCGAGCGATCGGGATGAAACTTGGTGGGAAAAACGAGCACAAGCTCTAGATAAATAACTGACAGAACTGGAACGGATTTGGACACAGTGGGGGAGAGTTGGAGGGGGATTCCGAAATTCTGGCGATCCGTACTGGATGTACTTCCAGGTGGACTAGGACGATAAAACTTGGCAGGCATATCAGGGACCCGACCAGATTAGCTTGGAAACAGTCACTCGCCCGATCCGACCATCGTAGAGGGGAGAGAAAAACGGCGGAATCCGGAAATTAGTGGCATGCATAATTTTCGAACGAGTTATTGGATATTAATGAAACTTGATATCTTGAAAGACCCCATGTCTCAGATGTCCCATTTCAAGTCCGAACCGAATCCGATGAACTGGGGGGGGGGGGGTTGGAGGGGAGAATCGGAAATCTTATGACACGCATAGAGTGGAGCGATCAGGATGAAACTTGGTGGAAAGTGCAGGCACAAGTCCTAGGTGCATCAGTGACAGAATCGGACCGGATTCGGTTACCAGGGGGGGGGGGGGGGAGCTGTAGGGGGTGTCCGGAATTCCGGCGATCGTGAGTTAAAGTACTCCCAGATGTGCTAGGACGATAAAACTTTGCTGGAGCATTAGAAACTTGACATCATTGGGTTAGACATCGTTACTTCTTCGATCCGACCATTCGTTAAAGAACTTTCTTAACCGCGAAATACAAAAAAATACTTCTAAGCAAAATTTACTTGTTCAAGATCGCCATGAGAACATGATTCTTTTTGCCTCCGAGTTTTGCTTAGAATTTAATTTTTAGCACCCTCAAAGTGTGTTTCTTAACGGAAAAGTGAAAAAAAAAACTTTTGACCATCACTTCCATCCTCTGACCCAGCCTAAGTTTAGCGCATCTTAACCGAAAAAGTAAAACAAAAAATTTGACCATTACTTCCATCTGACCCAGCCTTCCTTCTTGTTTTCTTTTGCTTTCTCTCTCCTATTTTTATATTTAAAGTGAAACCATAGGTTAAATTTTCAGCCCCCTTCATTTTTATGGCACTTGCAGCCTCTGGCTCAAGTGCCATATACCGATCACAATTCCGTCTGTCGGTCTGTCGGTCGGTCCCAGTTTTTTGTCCCACATATCCGAGTTAGGGTACTTCCATATCAGGGACCCGACCAAACTAACCTGGAAATAATCAGTTTCCCGATCCGACCATATGCGGGGGAGTGCGGGGCGCTGGAAACTTGAAAATTTAGGGCATTTTGTCACTTTTTTCCGAGTTTAGGGTACTTCTAGATGAGCTAGGACCATGAAACTTGGCAGGCAACGACCAAACTTGACCAACTTGACAACTTGACCAAACGAACCTGGAAATAATCAGTTTCCCGATCCGACCATATGCGGGGGAGTGGGGGCGCTCGAAACTTGAAAATTTAGGGCATTCTCTCACACTTTTTCGAGTTAGGGTACTTCCAGATGAGCTAGGACAATGAAACTTGGCAGGTATATCAGGGACCTGACCAAAGTAACCTGGAAATAATAAGTTTCCCGATCCGACCATATGCGGGGGAGTTGGGGCGCTGGAAACTTGAAAATTTAGGGCATTTTGTCATACTTGTTCGAGTGAGGGTACTTCCAGATGAGCTAGGACAATGAAACTTGGCAGGAATATCAGGGACCCGACCAAACTAACCTGGAAATAATCAGGTTCCCGATCCGACCATATGCGGGGAAGTGGGGGCGCTGGAAACTTGAAAATTTAGGGCATTTTGTCACACTTTTTCGAGTTAGGGTACTTCCAGATGAGCTAGGACAATGAAACTTGGCAGGAATATCAGGGACCTGACCAAAGTAACCTGGAAATAATAAGTTTCCCGATCCGACCATATGCGGGGGAGTTGGGGCGCTCGAAACTTGAAAATTTAGGGCATTCTCTCACACTTTTTCGAGTTAGGGTACTTCCAGATGAGCTAGGACAATGAAACTTGGCAGGAATATCAGGGACCTGACCAAAGTAACCTGGAAATAATAAGTTTCCCGATCCGACCATATGCGGGGGAGTTGGGGCGCTGGAAACTTGAAAATTTAGGGCATTTTGTCATACTTGTTCGAGTGAGGGTACTTCCAGATGAGCTAGGACAATGAAACTTGGCAGGAATATCAGGGACCCGACCAAACTAACCTGGAAATAATCAGGTTCCCGATCCGACCATATGCGGGGAAGTGGGGGCGCTGGAAACTTGAAAATTTAGGGCATTTTGTCACACTTTTTCGAGTTAGGGTACTTCCAGTTGTGCTAGGACCATGAAACTTGGCAGGCATATCAGAGACCCGACCAAACAAACTTAGAAATAATCAGTTTTCTGATCCGACCATTTTTTTGGGGGGGGGGGGGGGGGTGGAGGGCAGGGGAATCCGGGAAATTGAGAAGTGTGTAACTTTCGAACGGATGATCGGATTGTAATGAAACTTCATAACTGAATAGAACATATATCTGTAATGTCCCGTTTTAAGTCTTGACCGGATTCGGTGGGGGGAGTTGGGGGGGGGGGGGGGGGGGCGGAGACCGGAAATTTCAGGAAACGGTTAGAATGGAGGGATCGGAGTGAAACTTGCTGGGAAGAACAAGCATCTGCTCTAGACAAGTCCTTTAGACCATTGTACTGGATCCGGACACTTATGGGGGGGGGGGGTCCCGGAATTCCGGTGATGGTGGTTTTGGGGATTTTCACGATGAAACTTGGCAGGCATATCAGGGACCCAATCAAACTGACTTCAAAATAAAAATTTTTCGATCAGATAATGGTGGGGGGAGTGGAGGGAGGGGAATCCGAAATTTTCAGTCATGCGTAATTTTGGAATGGGTGATCGGATTCGAGTAAAATTTAAGAATTGAACAGAGGACATTTCTCCGATGATTTTTTTCATATCCGGACCGGATCCGGCAACTATTGGGGGGGGGGGGCAGAAAATACTTGACCCGTTTAGAATGGAGGGATCGGGATGGAACTTTGTGGGAAGAACAAACAGATGCTCTAGGTAAGTCATTTGCTGAATCGGATTGGCTACGTGCACCGTGGGGGAGCTTGGGGGGGGGGGGGGGGGGTTGGACCGGAAATCTCGAGAAACGGTTAGAATGATGGTATCGGAGTGAAACTTGCTGGGAAGAACAAACATCTGGTCCATGTAAATCTTTTACATAATTTGACTGGATCCGGACACTTGAGGGGGGGGGGGAGGAGGGGGTTTCCCGGAGTTCCGTTTTTTGGGGGATTTTCACGACGAAAGTTTGAAGGCATATCAGGGACCCGGTCAAACTGACTTGGAATAAAAAAAATCCTCGATATGATAATCTTGAGGGGGGAGTTGAGGGAGGGGAATCCGGAATATTGAGTCATGCGTAACTTTGGAACGGGTGATCGGATTCGAGTGAAATTTAATAATTAAACAGAGGACATTTTTATCTGTGACCTTTTTCATTTCCGGACCGAATCCGGCAATTATTGGGGGGAGGGCGGAAAATACTTGACCCGCTTAGACTGGTGTGATCTGGATCGAAGTTCGTGGGAATGACAAACAGATGCTCTGGATTAATCATTTACAGAACCGGATTGGCTCCGGTTATTGTGGGTGGAGTTGGAGGAGGGGGGGGGGTCTGGGATTCCGGTGATCGCGCGTTAAGGTACTTCCAGATGTGCTAGGACGATGAAACTTCGCTGGAATATTGGAGACTCAACAACATTTGCTTAGAAATTGCTACTTCCAAAATCCGATTATTCCTTAAAGTACCAATCTTGACCGCAAAGTAAAAAAAATACTTTAAAGCAATATATACATTTTCGTGATGCCCATCAGCCCATTAGCAGTTTTGCCTCAAGGGTTTTGCTTACAAATGAAGTTCCAGCTCCCTTAGAGTGCGCATCTCAACCGCAAAGTCTAAACTTACTTTTGATCAATCAAATCATCTTGACCCATGCAAGTGCCATATGAGCTTACAGCTCTTGTTTCTTGTTGGTGTATTACTTACTACATATGCTTGCATGTGCCATATGAGCTTACAGCTCTTGTTTGTTTTTGTTCTCAAATACTGGTGTTCTAATAGCGGGCTTCACGTTACTTAATAGGAAATTCAAATTTTTGATCCAGTGGACCCAATTTTCAAATCTCACTCTCACTAAATTTGATGCAAATCTGGTTTCGTGCTGATGACTTTGATTTTATGAGCTGGGCTTGCTTACTTTGAACATCCTTTAAATTTGTTTTTGTATGAATACGGTTAGTCAGGACAAATTTCCTCTGCGCGTGTAAATATTCCCATCTTTCTAAATGCTTCCTTGCTTTTTGACTAGTGCTTTAATTGAAAGATCAGGGCTATTTTTCCCCCGGTTCACTCTTCAAGTGGTCATGTTTTCCTGAATGCTCATTTCAAAGTCACTTACTTCCGAAATGTTAATTCCTTTCCGTCAGAGTTTATTATTCTCCAGAGCTAAGAGATAAGGAAGGACCTGAGATTGGACCTGGAGTTGTAAGAGTAAGGGTCGGGCCAGGGGCCAGGACTTTTGCGTAAGTGACTTGACACTAGACAGCAGAAAAGCATAATCAGGGATGACATACTCCCATAAAGCGACGGAAAGGATTCATGAATTAAAAAAGAAAAGACGTCAGGCAAAGTTTTGAGACCTCTAATGTATTGATCTAGCATGTCCATGTTTGCTAAGAAATAATCTTAAAGGACCTGTCTTACCTATAATACTAATACAACCTACTTCCATAATCACTCCATACATTTCTAAACCCGATGCCCCCAATTTCGTACGGTACATTCTAACCCCTCTAACAAAACCACGCTGATTTTCTCACTTGCCGTGTTTTGCTACCTTCTATGTGTATCACGCTGTCAACGGTCGTCTGCGTGAGGTTTTTCAATCAGAAAAACCGGTTTTGTAAATGATTCCCTGTTTTCGCTGCAAGTCAACGGGTCTCGGAAAAGGCTTAAAACAGCAAAACCGTGGGTTACTTGTTGAAAACACAGCCTAGTTTTAAAGTATTCAAAAATTTAAAAAATATTGTAAGTTGAAGAGTAAATAGTGCGAGGGGTCCTTCAAAGAATTAATCCTTAGGAATTACTGGAGGTGAAAACTAGTGCTTTCTACACCAGACTTGCTCTCCAATAGGTCATCAGCATCAAATTAAAGGATACCTGGCAATCGGTCAGAAATTAAACACTAGGCTACGCATCATACTGTTAAACGTGATGAACAAGAGCACACCATCCAGGCTATGTTATGGCCGTTTTTTCAGTATTAGGCTACATTTCCGGAAAACAACACTCCATCCGATCGTATGTGTTATTTCTTCGGAAATATAACAAAAGTTTGACAGCTCTACCAGAAGTGTGCATCTTCTGTTAGGTGTTACCTAACTTCTGACAGTGTAAACTACGCGGATATTCTTCCTTAGATGGATAATTCCCCGTTGCAACCGCGGTTGACGCGTAACCTACCGTCGACAGTTACCCATTGGAACCCAACCGATAACCCATGGTAGGCGCGTAATCTACCGTTGACAATTGAAATTAATTTTTAGGCACAGTTGAATACTCTTGATGACTATCTCTCCCTGCCGATACAGAATCTCCGGGTACCTGCGGAAGAAAGGATGAAACGGTGTCACAGCTGCGCTGCGCTGATTTGAGTCATTGAGTTTGAGTCGCTACGAACACGTTTACTCCTTTTTCCTGAGAACCAATGGCGTGTTTTGGACTTAGTCATATAGAGTATTATGTCTAAATTTGGTGTGTTCATTTTTCATATTTTTTACTGTTAACTCCCCTGTCGCCTTTTAAATCAGTAATTTTATTAACCCACATTAAAAATGGCGCGAGGCGGGTCCATATGGAGTATTTGAAAAACAAAAGAAGAAAGAAAAGATCAGACTACACTAAATAAATAAACACACGCAATAAAATATGGTGGCTCCGGTCTAGAGAAGAAAATAACTCGGCACGGCGTTGTCCACAGCCACAAACTTTACCTTTGGTGGGCTACAAATAAAATATATATATATTTGATAGTGCAAAACGGATACGTCCGTTGAATTTTATTAGAGCTATCTTTCGACCCTTCTTGGCAAGGGTCTTCGTCAGGCTCAAAACCGCTCAAGTTGGAAATACGAACTTGTGGGAAAACAAACTAAAGATTCTAGCTTAGCGTTAAATAAGATTCTAGCGTAGCGTTAAATATTTGACTTGGTGAATTCCTTTCTGAGAGTTGCTTGGAGTTAAAAAGGTTGCTGTGATTTCGTTTTGGACATGGCTGCTGTTTTTGCTGCTCGATTGGGTCGTTTGATCGGGTAGAGAAAATCTCTGTATAAAATATAAAATAATAATCTATAAAATATATAAATATATATCTATATTTGAAATATATAAAGAGTAATCTGTAAAATATAAAATAATCTGTATACAAATACATATGTATATTTATACATATTTGTATATAGGCAGGCATTCGAAAGATTTGCCGCCATTGCTAGACCCTACAATCGACGCAAACCAACCAAGAGAGGGGCAGTATGTTGGACATTATTGTTTTGTTAGTTTTTTTTCCGTTATTTATCGTTTTGTTTCTTTCATAATACTTCGTATTTTGTGTTTTACACCTTACGGGTAATAAAGTTCATTCATTTATTCATTCATACTTCATTTCGTCCTTTCCAGGTCATAAGCTGGAGCTCCGTTGGAACGACACCCAAAGTGACGTCCTTGTTTCGACCAAAGCAATGACGGAGATGCTGTGTGATGACGTTCTGGCCTTCTTTGGCCCAGATGGATCTTGTAGCGTTGAAGCAACCGTGGCCGCCAGCGCCAATATACCCATATTGGCCTATGTAAGTAAACACTGTAAAAAGTTTCTCCGAGTAAGGATTAAAGTTAACTGCAGTATTGGCTACAGGGATTAATCTTATCTCTAATGGGATAAGATTAATCCGAATTAGAGATAATCTTATCTCAAGAGAGACACGATTAATCCCAGTAGCGAATACTGCAAGATTTTTTTTTTACAGTGAATCCAGTGCCACGGGATTTTCATTCTACTAGAGTGTGTGCGGGGGATTATTAACCAGGGTTGTCACCAAAAGTAACTTCGTACACCCTGGAAAGTAACCCAAAAGTATCTAAAAGTAACCCAATATAACCTAATGTAACCCAATGTAACCCAATCCAAAACCCAATGTAACCCAATCCAGTGTAACCCAAAGTAACCCAATGTAACCAAAAGTAACCCTGAGTAACCCAAAGTATCCTGAAGTAACTCGTACACCCTGGTTCTTGGTGACCAACCCTGGATTATTAAGGCCTATTGCTCACGAAATTTGATTTTTTTTTTGTTCTCAAATAGTGGTGTTCTAATAGCGGGCTTAGCGTTACCTGATAGAAAATTCAAATTTTTGATCCAGTGAACCCAATTTTCAAATCTCACTCTCACTAAATTTGATGCAAATCGGGTGTCGTGCTGATGGATTTGATATTTATGAGCTGGGCTTGCTTTCTTTGAACGTCATTTCTGGTTTTGGGCCACGTTTTTAATTTTGAATTATACTTAGGTATGGTCGGCCACTACAAGATAGAACAGATGAGATAGGACCTTATTTACACTAAGAGGCCAAAGGCCGAGGCAACTATAGGAAGAATAAACAGAAACAAACAAAATACGAGATTGAGCTTGCAAATAGCCCAGATAATCTTTGTTTTCAAGTTTCAAAGGTCTTCCACGCGATCACTGAGAGCGTGTTCCACCCTACTTACCGTAGTTACTACGCATGACGTCACGAATTCTGGCTTCAAGGCTGCAACGATTTTTCTATTTTCCAGCAGGATATCATGCCACGGGCGAATCCGACCAATCACGTTGCAAAGATGCGTAGTTACTACGCTCCCGAGCATGGTACGCAAATAGTAACTATTAGTTAGTATTCCGAGAAGGTTGGAACGGTCAGCGTAGCAACTTTTCGTGAGGATTGAACGGAAATAGTAACTAATAGTAACTATTGTTAGAAGGGTGGAACACGCTCTGAGTAATCGTGCTAAATGAAAGAACCTTTGTGAACAACTTTTTTTTTTTTCTATATGTATTTGCCATGGCCGTTGGCTCTTTAGCGCAAATAAAATCTTATCTTATCATTATCATGGTCCTTTGCTAAGGACAATGACTTGGACATGGGTGGTCTACTTGGGTGTAAGAGATAAATCGGATACAGACCTTTAATGACGCGATTGTTTTTTTGTTCGTTTGCCCCCCGATGGGCTGAAACTCCGGGGGTTGCTCGTTCTCTTCTCGCTAGCTATGGGGTGCGTAAGTGCCCTTTTCTGCTCTCAAAAGCTTTTTTTCTCTATGGACTTTCGCGAAATAGCTTTGATATTGTTTAAAAATTGTTTAAAAATAGAGTAGAGAAATTTTTGTTGGAGGGGTGAGATGTCACTATTCAGAGAATGGAGGTATAAGTTATTTTTTTATTTATTTTTTTAGTACCTTTATTTATTTTTTCTTTCTTCTTCTTTTTTTCTTGTTTTTTCTTTTGTGTGTTATAAGGACAAAAAAAATTGATTAATTAGTGTTCAAAGGAAATTAAGTTATTGTTTAAGTTAAGTTGAAGTAGTTTGTGGTAACCGCCCAGTGCCAGTGCATTTATGTCTTCTCATGGGCGGTTACCTATCATGATGGGTTATTATGTAATTCAGCAATAAAATAATCTAATCTAATCTAATCTAATAAATAGCTGTTTGAAACTTATTTCAGTACAGTGATGTTAATTTTGAGGCTAAGAAAAAAAAACTCGTTTAAGTTTTATTTTCTTTCTGATTCGTTGTGGGCGGAGCATGGGCGTTGGGTTGTAGGAATTCCGGGTTTCAGCAATTGACGCCCTGAAGAGCTTGAAATAGCGTAGTTTCAGAATGAAGGCATAATATTCCCGAGGAAAAATTATCTCAAAACAGTAGTATGAAGTTGTACGAAAAAGTAGGATGCAGTATCAACTGATGCTACTACATGCTTCTATGTCAAGACTACTGTGTTACTGCTTAAGATTATCGGCGCTAAATGCAGTTATATGAAAGCAATTCTATTACTACATACCACTGAGCTTGTTGAAGCAGTCGTTTAGAGTAGCACTGATAGTCTTTCATAAATATTCTTTGAGCCCAAGCTGACTTTGAAACATTTATTCAAACAATGTTTACAACGGATACGTCAGCTACGATTCTTCGTCAGCGATACGAAACAAACCTGTATTTTCAGGTTTGTTTCCTTCCCCGACGTTGACCCAGAGGATTGACACCCTGACGAGGACCCTTGCCAAGAAGGGCCGAATTATCGCTGATGGAGAATTGTAGCTGACGTATCCGTTGTAAACATTGTTTGAGTCTTTCATACTCTTGATGAAGTCGCTGCGGAATTGCACATACGATTCTTTACTACTTCATAGCACTATGTTTTTCGGACCTTGAAAGGACCCGTCGTACCTATATTGCCAATGCAACCTACTTCCGGAACTATATGAATATATTTAATAGCCAATTGGCCGTATTCATTAGTTCTTAAACCAGGAGTCCCAGATTTCGTATGTTACATTCTAAACCCGCTAACGACAGCTCACTAATCTCACTTTTTTGCCCAGAAGTAAGTGGGTGTGGGAAAAGGTTTGAAACAGCCAAAGCCGTGGATGATTTGCTAAAAGTATAGCTTAGTTTTACAGTAGGCCTATTCAGACAGTTTTGAAAATTGGAACATAAAAGTTGTAGCCTACCAGATGTGCTTAAAAAGATAAAGAAGTAGTGTAGCTCAGAAAGAAAGATAAATCTGCCTCTCAACGTACTAACCTAAAAAAAAGGAAAATCAGTCCCAATTGAGTAATGAAATTTTTTTTTTTTTAAATAATACCAAAATGGAAAAAAAGAGAAACCTAAATACCGTACTAGAGGAATAACCCCTTTCCATTGATGGTTAGATGGTGCAGCACACCAGTAAAAAAAAAAAAAAAAAATATAGCCTGACAGCCTGACGAGGACCCTTGCCAAGAAGGGCTGAAATATCGCTGCCAAAGCATCGTAGCTGACGTATCCATTTTTGTCCATTGTTGGAATATATCGTTCTCCAGTTAGCTCGGGCTTAATTTAAAAGAAAAGAGAGTATTAGAGATTATCAAAAATAAAATAAAAGTAGCCAACAAAACCAAAAAGGGAAAAACAAGATAAAAAAAAAAAAAACAAGAGCAAGAAGAGGGTACAACACAGAAATAACACAATTTCTTATGTAAAAAAAAATAAATAAATAACAAACAACAGGAGCTAGAAGCTGATATGGCACTTGCAAGGCTGGTTCAGAGGATGAAAGTAGGAATTTGCCAATTCATGGGTTTGTTCTGGTCATTTGTAAGCAAAACCCTTGAAAAAAGAATGATCAGGGTCCTTGGAAAAAATGAGAATGTTTCATTTGATAAAAAGTAATTTATTTTTGCACTTGGCTGTAATGATTTGCACTTTAAGGACGCTAGAAATTAATCTTTAGCCTAAGCAAAACCCCTGAGCAAAACGATAATGGGCCCTTGGGGATTATTGTAGGCTATATCGTTTGGTCAAAAGTATTTTTTTTACTTTCCGGTTAAGATGCGGACTTTAAGGGAGCTAGAAATTCGTTTGTAAGCAAAACCCTTGAAGCAAAAATGATCACGGGTATGGGCTTTTGCTTAATAGTATTTTTGTTAAGATCAGTACTTTAAGTAATGGCCTGATTTGGTTATGATTTCTAAGCCAATCTTGTCGAATTTCTAACATTCCAGCTAAGTTTCATCGTCCTAGCACAGCGTCAGCTAATGGATACCCATTCTCCAGCTCCCCCCACAGTGCTCGGATTTATCTAGAACATTTGTTTGTTACTTCCACGTAGTTCCATCCCGATCTTCCGTCCCCCCCCCCCCAAACAATTGTCGGATCCGGTCCGGACATGAAAAAGAACATCAGAGACATGTCCTCTGTTCAGTTATCAAAGTTCACTGGAATCCGATCACCCGTTTATGCATGACTCAATATTCCAGATTCCCCCCCTCCTCTCCCCCCACGATGATAGGATCAAGAAAATTATCATTTCCAAGTCAGTTTGGTCGTGTCCCTGATATGCCTGCCAAGTTTCGTCGCGAAAATCCCAGAACTGCCATCACCGGAATTCCGGGACCCCCCCCCCCCTCCAAAGGGTCCGGATCATGTCCGATTGTGTAAATGATTTGTCTAGAGCAGTTGCTTGTTCTTCCCTGCAAGTTCCACTTCGATCTCTCCAGTCTAACCGTGTCACGAGATTGCCGGTCCCCCCACCCCCCCAATTCCCCCAGAGGTGTCGAATCCGGTCCACACCTGAAATCGGACATTTGAGACATGTCTTCTATTCAGTTATTAAGTTTCTTTCGAATCCGATCACCCGTTCAAAGTTACGCACGACTAAATTTTCCGGATTCACCCTCCCTCAACCCTCCCCCTCCCAGATGGTAGGATCGGGAAACTGATTATTTCCAAATTCGTTTGGTCGAGTCCCTGATATGCCTGCCAAGTTTTATCGTCCTAGCACATCTGGCAGTACCCGAGTGCGCAATCGTGGAACAGACCGCCCGACCGACAAACGGAATTGTTTTTGTCTTCGGTATGGGAATTGTAACAGAGATAGTAAACCAGAACCAAACCAGCGATGTTTGTGTGTTGCTACAAATTTAAAGCTTGCTATTCTTCACTCCGCCACGGTTGGTCACCGTTGCCACGGTGAAGAAATTTTGTTGATTCTCACATATCGAACTGAGCTTTCCTTAATTGTTTTGGCTAACAAAAAGCTCGTCACGAAAAGTAGTCATTAAAGGAGTGCTGATACTGGTATACGTGATGTTTCCAGACGAAAGGTGACCTAAACTACATACTTTCTTTAAGACACGTAGATCTGACGCAGGCCTGGAGTTGATCATGGCTTGACAAAAACATGCGCTTCTCATTCTGACATCGTCAATTAGTTGAATAGGGTATCAAAATACGCCGTCTGCAGAAAACCGACACACCCCTGTATATGATGGCGATACCAGCAAGCTTTTCCTTACACCAAGTGCCAAAAACAAGCACTTATGATGGGGATCGGCGTCGCCGGGATTCTCAGTTTCCTACGATAAGTAGAATGATTCGCCACTGAACAATGAATCGTTTATTATCTGTGATTTTTAAATACCAGCTCTTTCCGAATATTCATTCATTTTTGTTTCTTTTCTTAGTGTTTCATGTCAGAATTCTCTGCAGAAGCTACAGAATCTGGATGTTGGATTAGGACGAGTATGATTAGGTTTTGATACGGACTTTAAACTTGATCAATGTCACAGACTAGAATTCCTCTCAGGGTTTTTAACTCGATTATAAGTTCCCTACGACGTTGAGATCAGGGTTGCCAAACCTCACGAAAATCACCCGTTCTTAATAATCACCAAAAGAAGAAATCGCGTCGAAGGCGCTCATTTTTTTTATAGGAAATTTGTGATTTTTTTGTCAATGTTGATAATGATAACCACCAAAATTTAATTATTTGGCGAGGCAAACAAAACAGAGTCATAAGATTTGGCAATAAATCATCACCAATTGCAACCCTTGTTAAGTTCCCCGGGTTGTTCGACGTCAATGCAGGATCGAAAAGAGAATGAAACACCTTTCTTACACACAACTTTAGAAAAGTTTAAGCCCTTCCGGTAGATGGCATTATTTCCGACGCTGTGATGGACTGTTTTAAAGGACGTGTCTTACCTATAATACTAACGCAACCTACTTTCATAATCACTCTGTATATTTCTAAACCCGGAGACCCCAATTTCGTACGGTACATTCTAAACCCTCTAACAAAACCACGCTGATTTTCTTACTTGTCGTGTTTTGCTACCTTCGATGTGTATCATGCTGTCGACGGTTGTCTGCGAGAAGTTTTTCCATCAGAAAACCTGTTATGTAAATTGTTTCCCTGTTTTCGCTATAAGTCAACGCATCTCGTAAAAAGCTTAAAACAGCCAAAACCGTGGGTTATCTGTTGAAAGCACAGCATAGTTTTAAAGTATTCAAAGATTTTAAAATACTACAAGTAAATAGTGCGAGGGGTCCTTTAAGCATCTGTGACTGATTTTCTGAGTCAGGGATTCCTCGGTCACACTGCCGTGGTGGGTTGTTTGGGCCATAAGTGAATACTGTGTCGAAAGTTGTTTTTTTGTTTAGGAAATTTGTTTTATCCTTTCATTTCTTGTACGCAAAATGTATATAATCAGGTGTTCCTGGTTCACACCTCTGTGGCGTTTTTTGAGCAATAAATGGCTACTTTATCGAGCGTTGAGTATTTTGAGTAAATACCGTACGTTGTATTCTTTAGCCTTTGTACACAAATAACTCAAAGAGGTAGCCGAGAGCGAGGCCAAGTCACGGTTCCTAACCCTTCTCTAAAACCGCTATAGTGGATTCATGAAGACTGGTGTGACAGTCTAGCAGAATAAGGAGTGTGTGACGTTGCTTTTGGGGACATAAATCGGTATGGCATGGGGCAGTAATATAAACGCGTGAGTGCCATTATGGCTGAGAAGCATAGACGTTGAAAGCAGAAAAAACAAACAAACAAAAAATGTGCTGTTCAAAATGAAACGCCTGAAGCTAACCTACCTAACCTGTAGAAATCGATCGCGGAAGCCAACTTAATTCATAGTTATCACTGACCCAGTAAATCGGGAAAGACAGGTATTGAGGTAGAGATTGAGACAGAAATGACGTCATTTTGGGGCTTGGCCACTCGCCTTTTTTTCTGTATTTGTGTCTGTCGACCGAATATGGGTTAGTGCTTCACTGTCTCGGACATTCATCTGATCTTGGCCATGAGTTTTCTTGTTCTTGGTTTCATTCATTAAAGTTCATTCTGTGACATAGAGCTTTATATCGCATATGAAAAGAGGGAACTGACCACGTCCTATAGATTTAGTTTCGCCGGTTTCTCTATATACTAAGATTATTTTTCAAAAAATCATTAACAGGAGTTATTGTATGTAACTCTAGTACTGATATTATTTGCCGGACTTTTGATCTCGTGTCAGATTTTAGTTCATGTTATTTTTTTATTTTGTTTTAACTACAATAAGATTCAAAGACTACTCGTAGGCGATTCAGGGTGATTTCGCTTTGACAAGCGTATTTTCCCTCTCTTTTCCTTTATCTACAGGAAAACGTGCTACTTTTCTTCGGGAGCGAGGCGAAATTTTCCGAGCAAAGCGAAAATCGCTTTAAGTGGTGCTTGCTTAAGTTATACTAGCCAGGGGGAGGGTAGCAATTACTAACTTGTTTTTCACAAATAATGTAATGAGAAACTGTAGCATTTTTGTAGTAATAACGATAATAATTTTTTTTTTAAGTTAAATCATTTTTTGTTTTAATTTGAACCCAGAATCCCACAAGGGAAAGTAAATGGTTCAGAACAAAACACGGAGAAAACAACGCAAAGGAGAAAAGATGAGACTCAAACATAAACGGGAGAGTAATAGGTCGGTGCAGTGCAAGGGGCAGAATTTTGATTAAGTCGCTAAAAGGCTGAGAATCATGAATTAGTTCTTTACATCTTGTCATTGTGTTCTTTCATGATATTATAGTGTTGTTGAATGGATAAATTGATTAAGGTATAGCTTTTTGTTTCCATATCATGTTACTCCTCTGTTTTAAAGTTTAACCGAAAAGGGCTGGGATACCACAATCTAGTTTAGTTCACTTATTCACTTAAATTGGCTTGAAGACCCGCTGAAAATGCGTTACTTCATTGTTCCGCTATTCACGAATAATCGATTTCCAGATAGTGGAATTTCCGTGTGATTTGTGGTACATCTGTGCGCTTGTATTTTTGTTGTACGTCTTACGAGAAAGGTTTATGATTTGTATTGTTCAGGCACTAAGCAATCTTCACCAATCTCACCACTGCCCACTGAAAAGCCGCGTTAGTATTGAGATTAAAATTTCCCGCGTCATAGTAGAATTTACACTGCGGGGACGGCCGCAGATATTCTGAACATCGTAACTAGAGCAGATAGTGGAAAATGAAAGAACTCTTTGCAGAGTCCAAATAATTCAGTGTATTCAATTAAATGACACAAAAATAAGTTGGCTTTTAGTTAAACTTTAAGGAAAGGAATAAATGGATGAATAAAACAGCTTAAAGCTAAATCTAAAGATCAGTTTTGGATCGAGTAGTCCGTGTTTGTAGACGGACTTTAACGAACACAACATACTCATTCGTATTCAAATATTCCTTGAGCACAAGCTGATTTTGAAACAGTTATTCGAATAATGTATAGGCTACAACGGATACGTCAGCTACGATGCTTCATCAGTGATGTTTCGGCCCTTCTTGACAAGGGTCCTCGTCAGGCTGTCAATCTTCAGGTCCAACGTCGGGGAAGGAAACAAACCTGCAATCAAACAACGGATACGTCAGCTATGAGCATCCCCAGCGATATTTCGGTCTTTTTTGCTTCTTTTGTCCTTAGGATAAAGGGAAAGAGAGGAAATTCATTCGTATTCGCGTATAGATATTCTAATACTTTGGATTTTCTTTCTGGTTCAGGTCTCACTCTTAGTCCTAAAGTAGTATTGAATCTTATAGACAGCGGAGCGGTTGATGAGCCGGCTGACTGATCAGTGATGGGTTACGCTGCCAGAGCGTTTACTAGTTGAAAAAGGAAATTGTTTTTTTTTCTCGCGTGACCGATTTCTTTTGAATCTCTTGCCCAGAATAAGTGACACGCCACAGCTGATGCATTTTGTTACCTTGGCGGGTAGCGATTTTCGTTTTGTCGTCTTTCGCAAATAATGGAGAAAACTAGTTTGAATTAATAGAGATCTGATAAAAAAAATGTATATATTTAAAATAAAAATAGTGAAAGAAATCAGTCGATTTAATGCTTGATGGGACAATTTTCGGACACAACTGTCAACACAAAGCGAGATCAATCCCCCCCCCCCAGAAAAAAACGACGCAAAAAAATGACAAAACCGGGGAATGCATCCAGTCCTAATAAAAATGCAAATCATTTTTTAATTGCTATTTATGCATCCTTTTTTATGAGGATTTAAGGAAGCCGTATTTTATTTTTATATTTGAATAAACTTTCAAGTTCGTCCGAATTTTGTTTGTCGATTTGCGTCTATCGATCCTCTTCGACGAGTCAGGATTCGATTCCTTTTACAATGCACTCGATGGCATTGAGCCGAAGCTCGGATCTTTCGGCTCTACCCAAGCTCTCAAAGTGTTTTCCCATTTAACAGATCCGGAGGTTGATATAGTTGACCTCCGAGGACTCCTGTCGCTTTTATTTTTACTTCTTTCCGTTCCATTTCAGAAATGCGCAGATCACACGGTCTCGGACAAGAAGCGGTTCCCGACCTTCGCTAGAACCTTTCCTACAGACACCCAGGTTTGTCAATTTTACTTTCTCTTCAGTAACAACTTAGTGTCAGTGTCCGTTTTACGGTTGTTTTCGTGGTTTTGCTAAAAGGGCACATCGTACCTATAAATCCTATAACACTAATGCAACCTACGTCCGTAATATGTGCTCCATTAATTCTTAACTCGGAGGCCCGAACTTTTTACGGCGCATTCTAATTCCCTAACGACACCAGTGTTTTCTTAAAGGACCCCTCGCACTATCTACTCTTCAACTTACAGGATTTTAAAATATTTGAATACTTCAAAACTAGGCTGTGCTTTCAACAAATAACCCACAGTTTTCTCTGTTTTAAGCCTTTTCCGAGACCCGTTGACTTGTAGCGAAAACAGGGAAACAATTTACATAACCGGTTTTTCTGGTGGAAAAACTTCTCGCAGACAACCATCGACAGCGTGGTACACAGCGAAGGTAGCAAAACACGGCAAGTGAGAAAACAGTGTGGTAATTTTAGAGGGGTTATAATGTACCGTACAAAATTAGGGTCTCCGGGTCTAGACATATATGGAGTGACTGTGGAAGTAGGTTGCATTAGTATTATAGGTAAGACAAGTCCTTTAAGATTTGCCGTGTTTCACTATTTTTGATGCACGTCATATTCCGGACGATTGTTTGTGAGACACTCTTTCGACAGACAACTAGATATGTAGATTCTTCCGTGTTTTCGCTAAAAGTCAACGGGCCTGTGGGGGCTGTATACAGCCAACAGCTTTTTGGGATCCCAAAACGTAAGTGGAGAGATACCTATAACATCGCAAAAGTTGTCCGTCTGTCCGTCCGTCCGTCTGTCCGTCCGTCCGTCTGTAAGCACGATAACTCTCGAAGGGAATGATATATTTTGATGAAACTTGGTGTGAGGATTCGTTGGGTCATCGGACAAGTCAAGTTCGTAGATGGGCTTTGTTGCCCTACATTTAGGGGTGGGGGTTCGAATTAAGGGGCAAACAAATATTTTGAAACATCTAATTTATAGTTGATTATGGGGTAAGAAGACATGCTGAACACGATGGTGAAAACCATTTTCTCGCCGGACAAGTACTATCTATCTCGGCCCTTTTCGTTTAAGCTTTAACAAGACCAAAGATTTCGATGGGATCCCAAAAATTCAATATCTCATGCAGACAACTGGGTCTTGTCTTCGCCTTTCTACAGTCTTCGCCAGACTCCTTGAACATTTTTGGGATCCCAAAACGTAAGTGGAGGGTTCGATAACTCTCGAAGGGAATGAGATATTTTGATGAAACTTGGTGTGAGGATTCATTGGGTCGGCGGACCAGTCGAGTTCGTAAATGGGCTTTGTAGCCCTACATTTAGGGGTGGGGGAGGGGGTTCAAATTAAGGGGCAAACAAAATATTTTGAAACAGCTAATGTGATAGTCGATTATGGGGTAAGAAGACATGCTGAATGGGGAAACCGATGGGGAAAACCATTTTGTAATCGGATAATTAGTTCGCCCGGAATCCGGCCAAAACCGGAAAGTTTGTTAAAAGTAAAAGTTTTATTCGAAGTTGATTAGATGTTCGATTTAGAGGTAGGAAGACATGCTGAAGACGATGGTGAAAACCATTTTCTCGACGGACACGTAGTTCGCCCGGAATCCGGCCAAAAACGGAAAGTTTGTTAAAAGTAAAAGTTTTATTGGGAGTTGATTAGATGTTCGATTTAGGGCAAGAAGACATGCTGAAAACTTATGTGAGAACAGTTTTATACCCGGACATGTAGTTCGCCCGGAATCCGGCCAAAACCGGAAAATTGCTAAAAGATATACTTTTATTTGTAGTAGATTAGATATCCGATTTAGGGGTAAGAAGAGATGCTGAATCCGTATGTGACAATCATTTCTTACCCGGACATATAGTTCGACCGGAATCCGGCTGGAGCCGGAAAATTTGTTATAAGTTAAATTTTGATTTGAGGTTGATTAGATGTTCATTATTGGGGAAAGAAGATACCCTGAGTTCGTTTTTGAGCTTTCTTTTTTCGCCGGACAAGTAGTTCCGGAGTTCGGCCGAAACCGGGAAATTGGCTGAAGTGGCAGGTAGTTTTCGTCAAAACAGATATGACTTATAGGTGTAAACACACATGCTGAATCCATATCTGAACTTGGTTTTCTCAGATGATTAGCTATTTGGCCTTAAGCTGTTTCTGAATTTTAATAGTAACAAGACCAAAGTTTTCGATGGGATCCCAAAAATTCAGTATCTGATCCAGACAACTGGGTCTTGCCAGATCCAGTCATCGCCAGAATCCTTGAACATTCTTACAATTAAAATTCAGAAACAGATTAAGGCCAAATAGCTAATCGTCTGAGAAAACCAAGTTCAGATATGGATTCACCATGTGTGTTTACCCGTATAAGTCATATCTGTTTTGACGAAAAGTTCCTGCCACTTCTGCCAATTTCCCGGTTTCGGCCGAACTCTAGAACTACTTGTCCGGCGAAAAAAGAAAGCTTAAAAAAAAACTCAGGGTATCTTCTTTCCCCAATAATGAACATCTAATCAACTTCAAATAAAAATTTAACTTATAACAAATTTTCGGACTCTAGCCGGATTCCGGTCGAACTATATGTCCGGGTAAAATATGATTGTCACACACGGATTCAGCGTCTCTTCTTACCCCTAAATCGGTAATCTAATCAGCTAGAAATAAAACTTTAACTTCTAACAATTTTCCGGTTTTGGCCGGATTCCGAGCGAACTACATGTCCGGGTAGAAAATTGTTTTCACATAAAAGTTCAGCATGTCTTCTTGCCCTAAATCGGACATCTGATCAACTCCAAATAAAACTTTTAATTTTAACAAACTTTCCGGTTTGGGCCGGATTCCGGGCGAACTACTTGTCCGTCGAGAAAATGGTTTTCACCATCGTCTTCAGCATGTCTTCCTACCTCTAAATCGAACATCTAATCAACTTCGAATAAAACTTTTACTTTTAACAAACTTTCCGGTTTTGGCCGGATTCCGGGCGAACTAATTATCCGATTACAAAATGGTTTTCACCATCGTGTTCAGCATGTCTTCTTACCCCATAATCGACTATCACATTAGCTGTTTCAAAATATTTTAATTGCCCCTTAATTTGAACCCCCTCCCCCACCCCTAAATGTAGGGCTACAAAGCCCATTTGCGAACTCGACTGGTCCGCCGACCCAACGAATCCTCACACCAAGTTTCATCAAAATATCTCATTCCCTTCGAGAGTTATCGTGCTTACAGACGGACGGACGGACGGACGGACGGACAGACGGACAACTTTTGCGATGTCATAGGTATCCCTCCACTTACGTTTTGGGATCCCAAAAATGTTCAAGGAGTCTGGCGAAGACTGTATCTTGCGAAGACAAGACCCAGTTGTCTGCATGAGATATTGAATTTTTGGGATCCCATCGAAATCTTTGGTCTTGTTAAAGCTTAAACGAAAAGGGCCGAAATAGGATAGTCTAGTTACCCCTCACGTATTCACTTAAAGAGGCTTGAAGGTCCGATGAAAATGCGTTGCTTCGTTGCTCCGCTATTCACGAATAATCAATTTTCAAATAGTGGAATTTCCCTGTCGGATTTGTGGTACCTCTATACGCTTGTACCTATGTTGTACTCTTGACAAAAACGATTTTAGAAAAATAAGTGTTCACGAAGTGCTGATCACTGGCCACTGAAAAGCCGCATTTGTATTGAGATTCATATTTTCCGCGTCATATTAGAATTCTATGTTGTGAGGACAGCCGTAGATATTCTGACCATCATACTGGAGCAAATGGTGACATACAATCGCTTAACACAATCCAAATAATGCAGTCTATTCAGTTAAATGATACAAAAGTAAGTTGGCTTTTCAGTTATAATGAGCTATGTTTTGATATTGAAACATGATCAGTAAATGGTTCTAGTGGTCTTTAAAGCTAAATCCAATCGTCCTATGAAGGGTCTCTCCGCAGTTGAGCCCGTCCCCCCGGTTGTTTTCGATTGGTTCGATCCGAGGTGCACTGCAAACTGCACAAACCACTTAGAGGTAATGTTTTGTTGACAAACTGAAATTACGGGTATTATATAATACTTGTATTTTTGCAGATATCATGGTATCTGATACCACGGTAACTGGATCTGCATTTTGTCGTGTATGCAATTACCGTGGTATCTGATACCTCAGTGGCTTTGAAACCTACAATTGCCGAATTTGCGCTCATCCTCAAGTCATCCCAAAAGAAATACTGATATTCACTCATCCACTCACATCACATCACAAAAAATCAACGAAGAAACCAACGAAAATGAGGTTTATAAAGACCAACGAGTATACTGAAATAAAAGGCGAATGTTGCGGGAGGACAACCGCCTCCCTTCTTCAGCGCAGACAGAAGATTTCGAGGGAAAATGCCAGAACGAGGATGAAGATCAACAACCAAGAAAACCAAAACAAAGCAGAAAATCAACAAAAAACCGAAAATTAAAACAAAATTGGAAAAATTTAAAGCCTAAAATAAAGACAAAGACAGCGAGCCACTCACCAATACCTGCGAACAACAGTTAAGACTGTTCTCGCCCGGTACTAGCGAGTGACTGACTCATATCACAAGTGTCAAACTTCTTTCCACCGATGTGACAAAAATCTAGACCCTTGTGGTGCTGATGATGAAAGTGAATCGAATTTTTCAGATACCACGATCAGTTACAAAGGTCGGGACCGTGATATGTGGATATCAGATACCATGGAAACTGGCCAGATACCACGGTAACTGCAAAAAAGCTTTTTGACCGTGGTATCAGATACCACGGTAATTGCGAAAACGACTTTAGACTGTGGTATTGGATACCATGATATCTGCAGAAACGCAACTAATGTGACTTTACAGAGAAAATACATTGCCATACTTAAATGCATGGGAACTGATATTTGTTATTGCAAAGATTTGAACTGAGATGGAGCAACTGTAGACTGTATGTTGGGAAATTAGATCGGTATACACACGCCACACGCCATCCCGTTTTTCCATTTTCCGATACCCAGCGCCATCCTCAGTTGGTCCTGAAGTTCTGGTCACAGTTGTTCTAGTATTTCCACATGCTTACTTTGGGGACAGGGTTGCAAGCCAAGGCTTGGCTTTAGGTTGATTTGAATTTCCATATGTCCACACAAGAGTTGCGTTTTCGCTAATACCATGGTATCTGTTACCACGGTAACTGGATCTGCAATTAGTCGTTTTTGCAGGTATCGTGGTATCTGATACACGGTGCTCTGCAAAAACGACTATTGCCGAAATTGCACTTTTCGAAGTCATCCCAAAATTAAAACAGATATCCAGTTACATCACTAAGTGCTAAACTTCTTTCTCACCAATCTGACAAAATTTGATGAAAGTGAGAAGACTTTTCAGATATCGCGGCCAGTTGCCACGGTCGGACCGTAGTATCTGAATATCTGATACCACGATAACTGGCCAGATACCCCGATAACTGCAAAAACGCCTTTTGAACGTGGTATCAGATACCCCGATAACTGCAAAAACGCCTTTTGAACGTGGTATAAGATACCACGATAACTGCAAAAACGACTTTAGACCGTGGTAACAGATACCATGGTATCAGCAGAAACGCAACTAAGGTCTTGGATTAAACCGAAGCCTTTGGTCTTATTTTTGGGATCCCCAAAAGTAAGTGGTGGGATTCCTATGACATAGCAAAAGTTGTTCGTCTGTCTGTCTGTCCGTCTGTAAGCACGATAACTCTCGAAGGGAACGATATATTTTGATGAAACTTAGTGTGGGGGCTCTTTGGGTCAAGGGAGAGGTCGAGTTCGTAGATGGGCACTGTAGCTCAACATTTAGGGGTGGTTTCAAATTGAGGGGCGAACAGTTTTGTTTAAACAGCTAATGAGAAAAATTTGTAAAAAGTAAAAGTTTTATCTGAAGTTGATTAGATGTTGGATTTAGGGGTAAGGGGACATGCTGAATCCGCTTTTGACAGTCATTTTCTACCCGGACATATAGTTCTCCAGGAATCCGGCTAAAACGGGAAAAATTTGTTGAAAGTGAAAGTTTTATCTGAAGTTGATTATATGTTCGATATAGGGGTAAGGTGATACTCTGAACTCGTTTTTGAGCTTTATTTTTCGCCAGACAAGTAGTTCGCCCGGAATCCGGTCGAAACCGGAGATTTGGCAGAAGTAAGGCAGAAAGATTTGATCAGTTTCGTCAAAGAAGATATGACGTACAGCTTAGGGGTAAATACTCACATGGTGAATCCATATCTGAACCTGGTTTTCTCAGATGATTTGCCATTGACCTTCTTCTGTTTCTAAATCTTAATAGTAAAAATGTTCAAAGAGTCTGGCGAAGACCGGATATCTAAAAGACCAAATTGTCTAGATCAAATATTAAAATTTTGGGATCCCATCGAAACCTTTGGTCTTGTTCTCCTAGTCGTACTCTTCTCTCGCAAATTAAAGCTAGTCTAAATTAAAGCTTAAAGCTAGATAGGGAAAAAAAAATCGATGCAATCCCGCTGCTTTGGGTGTGGCCCGTCTCTGTCTGCACGTTACTGAAAGTAGAAGAAGTTCCGTTTAAAGGAGTTAAATCGGAAGCATTGTAATCTGGATAACTCCCTATTCGCCAGTTCAAACCAGGACGCGGTACGAACGAAGGATCATCTGAGGTGTTTTTGCGTGATCCCACGAAAGAGTTGTGCCCTCGGTTGTGTTGCCGTCTTCCGGCTAAAAACCGCCTGGACATACCCCCCCCCCCCACCACTGTAAGAAACGAACGTACAATAAATCTGAAACTTCTACCAGCTCAAAGCATCCTATTTGGAGCTGGAGCTCCAGGATTATTTACTCCCCCCCCCCGTGAAATCCCCATGGTGAACCTCCGCCGACCCCTTCCCCCCACGCACACAGTCTGTAGTTATAAAACTATATTTTTAAATGAAAAGTATTTATAGTGTCGAGCGGACAGCGAGCCGCCGTCAGTCGTTCACGTTTAACTCGCATGTCTAGGGAAAATACTCTTGATGACTAACTCTTCTTGTCGATGCCAAATCACCCTGTACCTAGAGTAAGAGCCGGAATCATAGCTGCTCCCAAAATCCAACATCGCCGTTATTGGTTAACACAGGATTGAGTAGTTGAGTTTGAGTCGCTACTGCTGCGTTTTCTCGTTCTTCCCGAGGATCATTGGCGTGTTTTGGACTTAGTCATATAGAACTCTAGTGCTTCAGGTAGGAACGGAGAGCAGGGTCGCTTGGGCTGTACCCGTTTGGCCCACAGGTATGGTGTCCTCGACCAGTAAGGGATTTGTGGCTTGTGATTTGGTTCAGATTTGACAAACAACTCTCGAGGTGATTTTCAGTTTTGTGGGTCGAAATTTATCGAGTAATCCAGGTTTAGCGGCAAATTAAAATCCGCTAATACAGTAAGCTACTTTGTTAATCAGATAGACATACATCTGAGGGTCACTCTAGTACAGAATGATAAGGTCGTAAGCCTGATTTTGTATTTGCTCGGATTTTATCTGGATATTATTGTATTTTCATGCATTTAAAGTTATCACCATTAAAACAGGCAAACCGGCGTTTATTTGAGTCTCAGCTTTTAGGTCTAATGTGTAGCACACTCCCGTTTCCGGCAGAGAAAATCAACACTAGGGAGTAGCGCCAAGACCTATGCTTCTCATGCTTCGCAATTGGGCCATACTTGTAGCGCCGCCCTCTACGCTTGTGGCATTTAAAGCGAGACAAACTTGCGGGTTTATACATTTCTAGTAAAGCTAAGGCGCGGTCTGCACACATCGAAGAAACAGGGGAGGTTGTATCTTTTTTTGCTGTGTCCAAAATTTTAAGTTATTGGAGCCAGCGTTGGTGCACGACTGTTTGAGTTTCAGTAGGGATGTTCTCTATCACTAGTGGGGCTAGTGTCGCTGCTATTCGAATGTGTCATTTTTCTACTCCCTAGTGTTATTTTGCTCTGGAAAAAAACGCTCCGAAACGTGTGGGTGGGACACAAATATGCCGCGCGAAAAACGCCTCTAGTAGCGCGATGCGTAATCATCCACATGGGCAAGTTCAAAATAGGTCTAAACAAAAAAATCAGACAAAGAAAAAACATTTAAATGGTATGAATAAAAAGTAGAAAAATACAGCTAGATATTTCGTATTCATTTCTTTCAATAATTTGATATTCTCTGTTTTTATGCCGGGTCTACTCATTTTCAAGAAGGGAAGGTCTATTCACTAGGGCAGTGGTTCCCAACCTTTTCCTCACCGCGTACCCCTAATCAAGGTTAAAAAAAGTTGCGTACCCCTTTTTGACGAATCGTTGTTTTATGGTTTTTGGGATTCCAATGTAAAGCATTGTCCTAATAGGTGTAATAAGCTGAATAACGCTATACGCGATGTTTACGTCTTAATACACACGCCTGTTCAAATACAACCCAAGAGGTTCTTATCAATGCGGCGTTCGGTGTTGCCAAGTTAATACAATTTTTCGAGCTCTAAAAATATCCGAAAAGGTTCTTAGTACTGCTTGAAGTACACGAGTACAATATAACGCAAATTATACTGTAAAAAAGTTATTATAATAAGGGATGGGCAGCATTGATCCTCGAACTGACGAAAAGCAGTCGTAATAGAACAAAAACGTGTTTTTTTAAGAAAAGTTGTTTCATTAGCTTCCAACAAAGTAGAACTGTTGTGCATTCTTTGGCAACCCTGACGGCGCTGCGGCTCTCCTCGGCCCGCTGGCGGAACCAACCAAGCGATCTGATTGGCTCTGCATAAGGAAGAATAGGGCCGAGCTCTATTTTCCTTATTCATCTTATTACAGCGCGCCCCGAGGAAAAGAGGAATTTGTAATAAGACTTATACGCGGTAATACACCTTACAACACCTATTTGGACAATGCTTAAGTGTATTGATACCTATGACTTCGTAAAAGTTGTCCGCCTGTCCGTCCGTCTGTGAGCACGATAACTCTCGAAGGAATGGGATATTTTGATGAAACTTGGTGTGAGGTTTCTTCCAATTGGGTTTCCAAAAAGGTATTGGTTGTCAACATGCCCACCGAGTTCTTTCGTCTCTCCTGGTTGAGGCAACTAAAAAAGGCTTGGAACTGCATATTTGTGCTTTGGACCTGTCGAAAGCTTTTGATAGCATTGTACATACCCAAGCCCTTTTCTCGCTTTTTTCACATGGCATAAATATTTCTATTATTTTTTTTATTACGTTATTGGTATACAAATTCTTTTCTGCGCACTAAAGTGGATGGACAGATATCCGATTTTAGAATCCCGATAAAACCTGGCGTTCGACAGGGCGCGGTTCTCTCACCATCCATTTTTAAAATGTGCATCTCTAACATCCTGTCTTCTATACCTACCACTTGTATTATTAATTCCATTAATATCTCTTATATTGCTTATGCCGATGATATTCTGCTGATAAGTCGAAGCAAGACCGGATTAAAGAAGTCAGTTTCTTTTGTTTCAGCTGCTTTCGACCGGATCGGTCTGGCTCTGAACGTTAATGAATGCGAATACTTATCTTTCAATTCAACTAACCAAGAGCCGCTTATTCTCCCAACTAAGACTATCCCCCTTGTCACATCTCTTCGGTGGTTGGGCATCCACATTACTAACAGCCTCAAATCGTTCCGGTCTCAATCGGTTAATGATGCAAAAAGAAAGATTCAAGTATCATACTCGAAAATCGTTGCTAATCGTGGGAAATACAATAAAAAAGCCCTTAGTAAACTTTACAGCAGTTTTACTGACCATTCTTTCTTATTTCTTTCCGGCCTCTCTTCAGTTTTAAAGAAAAAAGATCTTCATTCCCTCCGTTCTTGTTATTACCGATATGCAAAATTCCTCCTTTTCCTACCTCCCTGGTATAAAAACAGACATCTGATTTCGCGTTACAAGCTTCCGGATATATCGCTGAAACTTTCGGCCATAAGTAAAAAATTGTCCACAACGTCCCATCTCAGCTTCCCCGCACATCACGGCTTGTCCCTTCTTCTAGAGTGAATTCAAGTGTATTTTAGTGTTTTGTGTTCTTTTGCATTGTTTGTACTCCGCTATTCTGTCTTTTCAGCGGGTTATAAAAATAAATAAATAAATAAAATAAAATTAGGTCAAGGGAGAGGTCGAGTTCGTAGATGGGCTCTGTACTACTACATTTTGAGCGAACAAACTATTTTTTTACAGTAAAGTAGATAGTCGATTTAGGGGTAAGAAGACCTGCTGAAGAGGAATAGATAGATAGATACTTTAATTTAGCCGCTAGGCCATACACAAAAACATACATTTTTTAACACTTCGAGAGAGCGATTATATAAACTCACATGTAAAACGCTTTAAACTCCCACCACCAATAACTATTTACATCTCTTTAACGCTTCTTTGACAAAACCTGTAACTGCCATTATCGCTGACCGTGAAGATGACTTTAGGATACCAGGGAAGAGCAACCCATCCTCACCAAAAAATCTTACTCTCAAATCCGAGAGCCCCTTGCATCTTGACAGGAAGTGGGGCATATTCTCCTCTTCCAAACCACATAACGAGCAAGTATAACATGACTTCGGGTTTCGGAAAATCATTAAGTAGTTCGCCCGGAATCCGGCCAAAACCGGAAATTTTGTTAAAAGTAAAAGTTTTATTTGCAGATGATTAGATGATCGATTTTGAGTTAAGAAGGCATGCTGAATCCATATGTGACAATCATTTTGTGCCCGGACATATAGTTCGCCATCAGGCTGAAACCGGAGAATTTTGTATGAGTAAAAGTGTTATCTGATGTTGATTAGAGGTTCGATGTAGTAGTAAGGAAGCATGCTGAATCTGTATTTGAAAATTATTGTCAATATAAACTTGATTAATTGATTGAATCACTGCCGTGAAGGATTGATGATTTTACGGTTAGTTCGAAATATGTTGTTTACAGTAATCATCCCTGTCGATGGGTTCTTCTCTATTTTGCGTCATATCAGTTCACTCCTTTAATTTCCTGTGCATTCTTTTTATCTTGCATCTCCAATCAGTCCAGGTGTCCTATTCTAATTAATCCGTGAGTCATCCAAGCGTCCAGATCTTGCAAATTCAGTACCTGCTTTATTAGGATGTAAGCTTTGATGCCAAATTTGCACAATTTAAGAGGTGGCTTGATTCGATACGCACTTCATTGGGTTTGGTATCTGTTGCGTCTACACTGTAGTGTAAAAGATGATCCGTAGGCTACGGACACTCAATGCGTTTGATGGAGTGAATATTTAAACAAATGTGTTTATGAATGAATGAAAATTTTTTTTGCCCATCAAGAAGACAGAGGAAAAAGAGGTGGAGTACACTGTAAAAAGTTTCTCCGAGTAACGATTAAAGATAACTGCAGTATTTGCTACTGGGGTTAATCTTATCTCTACTGAGATAAGACTAATCCGAATTAGAGATAAGAATATCTTTTTAGAGACTAAGATTGTCTTTTTACAGTGTATGGAAAAAAAGAAAAAGACGACTAGAAAAACAAAACAACATTATCCTAGATACAAAATCAAACAAATCTTATCAGAAAATAATACCCATCCAGGGGTGTGTAAGATCCTTATTCGTGACCAGATTATCAACACTTAGTATAGGGTCTGCAACAGAGTACTTCTGAATCGGGTACCGATTGCGAGACCAACTGGGAAGTTGAAGAAGAAATTTAGCAAATTTGAAGAACCGCTTTCTTAACTCTTTCTTATCCGTGGCGTTTAGAAGGTCCCAAAATGGAGCCACAAACAGTAAATGAGGCAAAGCCCCATGACCTTTGTACCGTGAATGGGTTAATTGATACGGCGTAAAATGGGGATAGATGCCGTCGCGAGCCGATAGGAATGACTACTGTTAACAGTATTGTACATTTTCTTTCTGCATAGCCCTAACACCATCCAACATTATTCACAACTAAGAATGGCTGAATCGACTTTTTGATTTATTAATCACAAAGCTCGGAGTAAAAAGAAAAAAAATACAAAGAAAAGGAATCATTGCACCTAAACACGAAAAGAATCACTTTTATAAATTGAAACATCTTTGATCATCTAATGAACATATTTTCAACATGTTTTCCGAACATATTTTCAACATATTTGAGCCTCAACTGAACATAATTCGCGAATTCAGTTTGAAGTCGGCCAATCTTACGCACTCGTCGATTCTTTAGTAGTTCATATATCATTGACTAGCTTAGTGAATACATCTTTTCTTCTTGAAGTAAGGTGACATTAAATACTCCTTGAGACCAAGCTGACTGCTAATGTGCTAGCTAATGTGGAATTGCCTGTTCTACCAGTAGTTGGGCAGAGTGACAGACATTACGTCGAAGCCTACAATCGCCATGCAAAAACCGAACAGGAATCAATCAATCAATCAAGTTTATTATCCAAATAGCTTACAGCTAGAAGTGCAACTCAATATTTACGAAATACACAGACCCGAAACAAATTAACTAATACACTTAACAAGATATGGTCAGAAATAAATGATGGTATGAAACTACGTAAAAATTGGGCAGAAGAATTAGCAGGATATGGAGAAAACTGATTGCCAGTATTCCTCTCGGACCGACGCCCAGAAGACGGGAGGGAGGGGGGAATACATGGGCCATCTGGGGACAACACATTAGTTGCGTTTTTGCAGATACCATGGTATCTGATACCACGGTCTAAAGTCGTTTTTGCAGTTATCGTGGTATCTGATACCACGGTCAAAAGGCGTTTTCGCAGTTATCGTGGTATCTGGCCAGTTATCGTGGTATCAGTTCAGTTTCAGTTTCATTGGACTATATTTAAAAAACAAATGAATACACAATTTACATTCCTGCCAGGAAAGCACAAATGTAGTGCTTGGCTAGGGCAGGGAAATAACCTATATTAATTTAAACATCAAACAGAATCAACTAACTGAACATTCTATTTAAAGAAAAAAAGAGGAGAGGAAAAACAAAAAAAATCTATTTTTTCAACTTTAAATAAAAGGAGAGAGAAAATAAGGGAAAGAAGGAACGAGAAGAAAGAAAACAAAAAAAAAACAGGGGGGGGTGTCTAAAGGAGGATAACACTAAACAATTTTCCTGTAATGACCTTTCGCTGCTCGCTTGAAGGAAATGAGGTTATTCGAATTCCGGATATCTAACGGTAGTAGATTCCAAATTGACGGCGCAAAAAATCGAATTAGAAAAGAAGCCCTTTTTGATGAGGGCGCTTCTTGGACGATGTCACAAGAGTTTCGGGTGTCATAAGAATGCAGGTCTTGATTTATATTTCAGATATTCAGGAACTACGGTCCGACCGTGGTAATTGGTCATGGTATCTGAAAAGTCTTCTGACTTTCATCAAATTTTGTCAGATTGGTGAGAAAGAAGTTTAGCACTTAGTGATGTAACTGGATATCTGTTTTTCTTTTGGGATGACCTCGAAAAGTGCAATTTCGGCAATAGTTTTTGCAGAGCACCGTGTATCAGATACCACGATAACTGCAAAAACGACTAATTGCAGATCCAGGTGCCGTGGTAACAGATACCATGGTATCTGCAAAAACGCAACTATTATCTTTGCTCCAAAATTTTTTGAAAGAGTATTTCTGCGGTCAGTTAATTTTTAATAAATATGGTGTGAAAGCTGGGAATGCCATCGTTTTGTGTTGTGATTGTAGTCGAGATAAAATTGACGTAAAAGAGCAAATGGAACATGGAAGTTCAGGATGGATCAGACATTTTGATCAAAAGTATGCCACCCACTAAGCTGGTAATTCATATTCACTATTGTGGGATTGCGATCTCCTTGTAACTTGGAAGAAATTACAATTTTGATATGTATCAACTTCGTTCGCCAGCATCTTGGTAACCTCTGCTCTTCTTGGGTTTCAATAGTGGCAAAGAGTCATACGAGAGATAACGCTTCGTTCTACGCACCAGAACCGCAAAGAAACAGTCAAGTATAATGTGTAATCGACTTAGAAATGTTTTCACTATCTAAGTTTTCTTTCGACCACAGACGAATTGTCGCCAGAAGAATCTCGGAGTTTCCTGTTTTTACTGACATCCATGTGTCCGACTGATTGTTTGTTCTTGATTTATCACACTGCGGCACTGTGCACATTCTGAGACGACACCCTTACCCATCAACGGCTGTTTCGCAGAATGAGCGGTCTAGCCACTCGGATGACTTTACTGTCAAGAACCCCACTTGGGAACCAAGGAGAGCAAGGGGCACAGTATTATGAAACCTAGAAACTTACAATGCCGTAATCCCTTTGGCTATACACTGTAAAAAAAAAAAAACTCCGCTTTCAGATAATTTATTCTGAAGTATTTTGTCTAGTGTTTTAATCCTCCATCAATTTTAACTGTCTGAACTCGGAATACAAATCTAAGATTTCGGTGATTCACAATACTCTATATGACTAAGTCCAAAACACGCCAGTGATCCTCAGGAAGAACGAGAAAACGTCTCACTAACGACTCAGACTCAACAACTCAAATCCTGTGTCAGACAATCACGTCGATCTTCGGGAGCAGCTGAGATACCCGAGGTGATATCGCTTCTGGCTCTTCTGCTAGGTACCCGGCGATTTTGCAATGGCAAGGAGAGTTAGTCATCAAGAGTATTCCTCAAGTCCGATGTAGGAGAGACTTTTACAGTGTACCTTCACCTCTGAGCAATATACAAGAGCAATAAGACCAATTTTACAACGCTGCTAGGTGAGACCCCTTAGACCCCCACAAAGGTGAGACGCCTTAGAGAGGTGGGCTACACTCCACACCAGTGGCTCGTTTCCAGTTAGCGCTATAGACACCACTTCTAGCCTCTGTGCTGCGAACTCTTAGGTAGCGTTCCAGTGAGTTATTACAAGCTACGATTGTAAGAGTAGGGGCAAGCGTCGTATTGTGGTAGTTATAACGCTCTCTGGAACGGAAATAATAACAACAGGACATACGTCATTACTCACGGTCCAGTTCTGTCAGTGATATGTAAAGGGCATGGGCTTGTTCTTCCCACAAAGTTTCATCCTGATCGCTTCACTCTAATCGGGTCGCTGTCACTAATTCCACCCGTCGATTCATCCACTCGCCACTACCCCCCCCCCCCCTCCTAAAATCCGTCGATTCGCCCACCCATCGATTCGCCCACCCGTTGATCATCCACCCGTCTATTCGTCCACCCGTCGATTCGCTCAACCGTCGATTCACCCAACGTCTTGTCGCTTAAGCGTCGATTCACCTACTCCTATAATCCGTCGATTCGCCCACTCTTAAAATCCGTCTATTCGTCAACCCGTCATGTCGACCAAAAAATTCGTCGATTTGCCCACCCGTCATATCGTCCAGTAATTCCGTCACAACCGCCACTTCTCAAAACCAGCCTCTGATCCAGCGCCGCTCTTATCATTGAAGTCGGTAGAAGAAAGCGCGAGAATCAGGGGAGTAATAATTACTACAGTAGCGGATCCTTCTTAATTATTAAGAAGGATCCAATACTGTCCCATGTAAATAAGGGTGAAACTAGTCAATACAGCTTGGACCAGAATGATCAGAAAGCATGATATCAGACCTTGGTGCTGGCTGATAGTAAAAGAGGAAATAGAGAGGATTAGTGCAAGAGTATCCCCCCCGACAAACTACTATCTTACTTCTGTTATTGTTTTTTTTTTAGCCCGAGACGTTTTACTATGGGGACATTCAGCCACGGGAACGTTTCGTTATGGGGACGCTTCGCCACGGGGACGTTTTGTCATGGTGACGTTTTGCCATTCTATCATGGAATGTTTTTTCATGGGGACGTTTCGGCAGGGAGTTTTCGCCAAGGGAAGCTTCGATTGGGGACGTTTCGCCGACAACTCGTTATGTTGATGTCAGGACAAGATCCGGCTTACGTGAGGGGGAGTAAGAGGAGGGTACTGCCACAAAATGCCACGTTTCAACATCCCAACCATAGGCAGTTGCAGTTGGGACCTAGAATGTGAATAACCTCATGCGAGACTCCAGTTTTTCCTCAGTTGATTTAAGGTGTGTAGACCGACAGGCTGAAATCACACTTGGATTTTCAGCAAATTTTCAGCAAAACATCACTCCACGGGGTAATCCAGCCAATCACGTTGCAGAAACCCGTAGTTACCACACTTACTACGCTCCGGAGCATGGCTAGCAAATAGTTATTATTTCGACAAGGTTGGAACGGTCAGCCTAGTAACTTTTCGTGAGGTTGGAACAGAAATAGTAACTAATAGTTACTATTGTTAGAAGATTGGAACACACTCACTCTAATTTCAGCTCGAACACTGTGCCAGGACAACCCTGAAATAGTTGGCTATTAGCTGATATCCAGTTTGTTATTTTTTCTTTCCGTTTGACTGTTTCATAAGCAAGCAACAAAGCTAGGGTAGCGTTCCAGTGACAGAAGTGTTTAAACAAGCATACCTCGACTTTAGAGGTCGTGTGACCATAAAATAGGGTGAGCGCAAGACCAGAAGTAGGAAAAAATGACGGAAGTATAACAGCGTACGTCTAAAACAAGACCAAAGGTGTCGATGGGATCCCAAAAACCTAATATTTGATTCAGACAATTGGGTCTTGCCTTCACCAGATCCAGTCTGCGCCAGGCTAATCATCAGAGAAAACCAAGTTCAGATATAGCTCCATAAGCCATATCTATTTTGACGATACTGACCAAGACTTCCTGCTTTAGTTTTGCCAAGTTTCCGGTTTCGTCCGAATTCCGATCGAACTACTAGTCCAGCAGAAAATGAACATTCAGAAACTAATCCAGCGTATCTCCTTATCCCTATAAAGAACATCTAATCAACTTTCAATAAAACTTTGACTTAAAAAAAATTCCGGTTACAACCGGATTCTGTACTAATTATATGTCCGGGTAAAAAACGATTGTCATATACAACCTCAGCCTCTCTTCTTACCCCTTAATCTGTCATCTAATCAAACTTTTGCTTTTAACAAATTTTCCGGTTTTGGCCGGATTCCGGTTGAACTAGTTGTTCGGCGAGAAAACGTTTTTCACCATCGTGTTCAGCATGTCCTTTTACTCCTAAATCGAACATTTAATCAACTTCAAATGAAACTTTTACTTTTAACCAACTTCCCGGTTTTCGCCGGATTCCGGACGAACTACTTGTTCGGCAAGAAAATGGTTTTCACCATGGTGTTCAGCATGTCTTCTTACCCCTGAACCGAACATTTAATCAACTTCAAATAAAACTTTTACTTTACCGGTTTTTGCCGGATTCCGGACGAATTACTTGTCCGGCGAGAAAATGGTTTTCACCATCGTGCTCATAATGCCTTCTTACCCCATAATCGACTATCACATTAGCTGTTTAAAAGTATTTTGTTTGTCCCTTAATTTGAACCCCCTCCCCCACCCCTAAATGTAGGGCTACAGAGCCCATCTACGAACTGGACCTTACCCTTGACCCAATGAATCCTCACACCAAGTTTCATCAAAATATCTCATTCCGAGAGTTATCGTGCTTACAGACAGACGGACATTTTTGCGATGTCATAGGTATCCCTCCACTTACGTTTGGGATCCCAAAAAGAATTCTTGATGGATTCCCCGTTTCAGGTCACAAAATCCATCATCGCCCTCATGAAATTCTATCAGTGGAACCGATTCTCCATCGTCCACGAAGACTCCCCCAAGTGGACAACCGTTGCTGAGTCGTTGGTAATTCTGGCGAAGCAACAGAATTTTTCAGTCAATGCGACCAAAAAGTTTGAGGATCCGAGGAACTGTTGTGCCCAAAAACTCCCATGCTGTAACGATCAACATATGTATGACATTATTGATGGAACCAAGCATGGGACAAGACGTAAGTAAGCAACAAATCGTTCGTTGACAAATTGTTTCCTTGTCAGTACCAGTTTCCAGGCCATGTAGTAAAGTAGGGTATTTAATGAATAGGTTTTATTCAACACTATAACGACGCTCTAAAAACATGAAGAAATAACCGATAGGCCTACAGACAATATTATGAAAATTGTTTTATCGTATATCTAGCATTGTATTTTATTTTAATTTAATTTGACAAACCAATTGTATGTAACTATTCCAATTGTTTCTTTTGTCGTGTAGTGTACGATTACTTTGTCATCGGCCTATGCTATCCAGTGGATAATTTGGTGTTAATAAATGATTGATTGATTGAAAGGTTCTCGCTGTACAACTGTATACTGTACAAGTTTCAGGCAAAGCTAGGGCCTAAGGTCACGAAGATTCGCCCGATTGGACGACCATTACCCGCTGCCAGAAACCGGGCTCCGCGAACCTGGCCTCCCTATACTTTATACTTCCAAAAACCAATCCAGGTATTTCCTTTAATCCTTTTTATCCATGATTTTGATTTTCATTCGTTGCATTTTTGCGGATACAGCGGTATCTAATACCATGGTAACTGGATCTGTATTTCGATGTTTTTGCAGCTACCGTCGTATCTGATATCACGGTTGCTTTGCAAAAACGAAAAATTGTCGAAAGGGCGTTCTTTACCTTTCCCAAAAGAAGTACGTACCAAACTTCTTTTCCACCAATTTGACCAAACCTAGGGTCTTGTGTTGGTGAGATACCACGGTTAGTTACTACGGTCGGGACTTCGGTATCTGAATATCAGATACCAAGGTACTGGTTAGATACTCAGTAACAGATAATATCTATCAAATACACGATAAATTTAAAAACGACTTTTAGAAAAAAAGACTTTCCTTTACAGATATTTCAGCCCAGGTTGACTGCGAATCTTGACGGTGTGAAACGGATGAATCAGCTACATTTTATTCGAGCGGTTTGAACCTGAAGAAGACCCTTGCCAAGAAGGGCCGAAATATAGCTCTATTAAAATATAGCTGACTTATCCGTTTTGCCCCGTCAAACACGACTTTCCTGTGTTTAAGATTGGTTGATAGGTTAGAAATCTATGTAGAGTAGCGTAGTTTTATTCATAAAAGGTACCTTTCACAGCGCATGCGCCGAATTTGACCTTTACGTCAAACATAATCACACTAAATTATAAATATATATACTTTCAATCAATTCGTCGTTTCAATAATAAACATAGCACAGTGCTTGGTATAATATGCCATTGGCCTCTGCATAACTCGTGTAAGACACTGTAGACTCTCTCGGCAAACAGATTGCCAAGGAATTATTGAGAACATTAATAGAATCACTTATTACTAAAATTTGTTTTAAAAAAGGGAGAAATTAATCTTTACGTTAAACGTAATGTCACTTGAATAGCCTACATATATAAATAAACCAAAATATAGTTAAAAGAGTCAAAGACGAGAAATTCAACAATGAGTGACTATTTTTATTGGCTGTTGAACAGCTCGACAAAATTTGGAACAAAACTCCTTCGAAATCTTTCGTGCTTTTTGGGAACGGGAGTTAAATTGGGAACTTTTTGGGACTTGGCGCGTTGTGGTCTGTTGCGGATGGGTGAGTAGGATCCTGGGAGGATAGGACGTAATCGGGGAACAGGCAGGGTCTTGGTACCGAAGTGAAGGCACAGGAGATTTCTTCTCACTAGCCTTCCTTGTACTTGTCTAGAATTCTCATACAAAAGTTATCGTTATTTGTTGTGTATTTGTTTATTTTTATCCAATTGTTAATGCCTTAAGCTGGTATTTCATTATCTGTTTATGAAAAATATAATTGTTAACTGAGTGCCGTTTTTGTATTCCATTGGCATGTCTTGCGCTTTCTATAACTCTGTTGCTATGTCCGTTGTAATAGAATTCTACCTTACCTGATCCTATATGTTCAGTAGCAATGTGCTATCCATATTGTTGTACGCCAGTCAATGTTGGAAACTCAACCAACAACTTGAGAGATGTATCCTTGGATTCGAAAACATCTGTCTTCGAAGAATCCTTAAAGAACCTGTCTTACCTATAATACTAACGCATTCTACTTCCATAATTAATTAATAATTTTACTACCCATCATAATGTATAAACACACAAAATAAAGAGTAGGACTCCACTCCATATATTTGTGAACCGGAGAACCCAATTTTGTACGGTACATTCTAATCCCTCTAACAAAACCACGCTGATTTTTTCACTTGCCGTGTTTTGCTATCTTCAATCTGTATCACGCTGTCGACTGTTGTCTGCGAGAAGTTTTTCCATCAGAACAAGACCAAAGGTTTCGATGGGATCCCAAAAATCTAATATTTGATCCAGACAATTGGGTCTTGTCTTCGCCAGATCCAGTCTTCGCCAGGCTAATCATCAGAGAAAACCAAGTTCAGATATATCTCTATAAGCCATATCTATTTTGACGACACTGACCGAAACTTCCTGCTTTACTTCTGTCAAATTTCCGGTTTCGGCCGAATTCCGAACGAACTAATTGTCCAGCCAAAAGACAAAATTCAGGAACGAATTAAGCGTATATCCTTATCTCTATAAAGAACATCTAATCAACTTCAAATAAATCTGTAACTTATAAAAAAAATTCGGTTGGAACCGGATTTCGGACGAATTATATGTCCGGGTAAAAAATGATTGTCATATATATACTCAGCGTCTCTTCTTACCCCTAAATCTGTCATCTAATAACTTAAGATAAAACTTTTGCTTTCAACAAATTTTCCGGTTTTGGCCGGATTCCGGTCGAACTAACTGTTCGGGTAGAAAATGTTTTTCACATAAGTGTTCAGCATGTCTTCTTACCCCTAAATCGAACATTTAATCAACTTCAAAGGAAACTTTTACTTTTAACCAACTTCCTGGTTTTTGCCAGATTCCGGACCAACTACTTGTCCAGCGAGAAAATGGTTTTCACCATCGTGTTCAACAACGTCTTTTTACCCCATAATCGGCTATCACATTAGCTGTTTAAAAATATTTTGTTTGCCCCTTAATTTGAACCCGCCCCCCCCCCCACCACTAAATGTAGGGCTACAAAGCCCATCTACGAACTTGACCTTACCCTTGTCCAATAGAATCCTTGCACCAAGTTTCATCAAAATATCTCATTCCCTTCGAGAGTTATCGTGCTCACAGACAGACAAACGGACAACTTTTGCGATGTCATAGGTATCCCTCCACTTAAATTTTTTACCTATTTTCGGCATAAGGCAACGGGTCTCGGAAAAGGCTTAAAACAGCCAAAACCGTGGGTTATTTTTTGAGAGCACAGCCTAGTTTTAAAGTATTCAAATATTTTTAAATACTGTAAGATGAGTAGTAAATAGTGCGAGGGGTCCTTTAAATTACTAATCTTAGCCGCAAAGAAAAAAAAAAAACACTTTTAAGCAAACTAAACGTTTTCGTGATCCCCATGAGCCCATGATCATTTTTGCCTCAAGGGTATTGCCTACAAATGAACTTCTAGTTACCTTACAGTGCGCATCTTAACCGAAAAGTGAAAAAAAAATGGACCAAACGATATATATTAATGATCCTCAAGGGCCCATTATCGTTTTTGCCTCAGGGGTTGTGCTTACCGACGATTTTTTTTTTCGATCAATCAAGTTTATTATCCAAATAGCTTACTGCTAGAAGTGAAATACAGTATTTACGAAATACACAGACCCGAATTTCTCGCGCCTTAAAGCGCGCATCATTACTGCCAAGTGTAAAAATAAAATACTTTTTACCAAACGATACATTCTCGTAATATCCAAGGGCCCATGATCATTCTTATCTCAAGGGTTTCTCTTACAAAAGATCAGATCAAAACCCAAGAATTTGCAAATTCCTACTTTCATCCTCTGAACCAGCCTTGCAAGTGCTATATGAGCTTCTAGCTCTTGTTTTGTCTCTCCTTTTTCTTTTCTTCCTATGCAACGCATTTGTTTTTGCCGTTAATATTTATATGAGTGTAGTTTATTTATGTTTCACATGTTTGATTATTCGTAATGTGATTATCTCTAAGGTAGGATGGTATATAGGTAGTGGATACCCCAACAAGATAGTTTCAGGGAATCTTGTCTCTTGTCATATATTTGTGCTATGTAGCATGTGTAGTACCAATAAATGAATGAATGAGTGAAATGAAATAGAATAGAATTTATTGCACAAAAAGCCTGAGGCCAAGGCAAAAATTGAAACAAAAAAGAGAACACTTAAACGAAATAATAGAACTAAACTAAAAGAAATTTTCTCTGTGGGCTAAAGCTACCTTTAGGAACCTTACCAGCCTCTTCACATCTTGAAAACACTTATTTCCAGTAACGTTCATCATCCATACTTCATCATTCATTGTAATTACATTCCCAAAAATCTCAACCCGCAGGTCATCTAGCTCACGGCATTCACACATCAGATGCAACAAATTCTCATTCTCACTACCACACATCGGGCAAAAATAGGGACCAGTACGTCCTAGTTTTTAAAGAATTATTTTTAAAGAAACAGTAAACAGAAGCAGTAATTAGTGAGGGTGTTGCTCTCGCAACACTTTTGTTGGCGATGCCGAACAAAGGTTGCTGCAACACTTTACGTTGTCCAGGCAACGTAGGTCTAGTTATCTCTAAGGTAGGATGGTATATAGGTAGTGGATCCCCCAACAAGATAGTTTCAGGGAATCTTGTCTCTTGTCATATATTTGTGCTATGTAGCATGTGTAGTACCAATAAATGAATGAATGAGTGAAATGAAACTGTCCAACTATTTTATAGTTTAACTGAAAAGGGCAGAGATGGGACAGTCTTGTTACCCCTCACTTATTCACTTAAAGAGGCTTGAAAACCCGATGAAAATGCGTTACTTCGTTGCTTCGCTATACACGAATAATCAGTTTTCAAATAGTGTAATTTCCCTGTCAGATTCGTGGTACTGCTTGTGCCGTATGGTTGACGAAAAAGACTTGTGAAATTTTTTGTTCAGGCACTTAGCAGTCTTCGCCAAGCTTATCACCGCCCACTGAAAAGCCGCGTTTGTGTTCAGATTCAAATATTCTGCGTAATAGTAGAATTTGCGCTGTGGGGACAGCAGTAGATATTCTGAACCTCATTACTAGAGCAGATAGTGGAAAATAAAAAAAAATCTCTTAGCAGAATGCGAATAACTCAGTGTGTTCAGTTAAATGATACAAAATAAGTTTGCTTTTCAGTTAAACTTTAAAGAAACAGTAAACTGAAGCAGTAATTAGTGAGAGGGTTCCTGACGGTCCTGTAAATATTTTCAATAATGTAAATATTTTTGTTCGTAGTGTTCGTGTTCCTCGGAGCTCCTAATCACCTGAATGATTTCATGACAACGATGCAGATGCTTCAGCTGCTGAACGGAGACTATATGGTAATCAGCGTGGATTGGGAGCCTTATTCGGCGCCGAGAGCGTCCGAATTCCTGTGGAGTGAGTGCCCCTTAAAAATTATACCCCCTTCCTTCCTAACCCTCACCCAGTATTCAAACAATGTTTACAACGGATACGTCAGCTACGATTCTTCATCAGCGATATTTCGGCCCTTCTTGGCAATCCTCTGGGTCAGCGTCGGGGAAGGAAACAAACCTGTAATCCTGATCCTCACCCAGTATTCAAACAATGTTTTCAACGGATACGTCAGCTACGATTCTTCATCAGCGATATTTCGGCCCTTCTTGGCAATCCTGGGGGTCAACGTCGGGGAAGGAAACAAACCTGTAAACTACTACTATATTCTAGTGTATGTAGATTACAGTTTTGTTTCCTTCCCCGACGTTGACCCAGAGGATTGACAGCCTGACGAGGACCCTTGCAAAGAAGGGCCGAAATATCGCTGATGCAACACATTTCTAGTATTAAAGGACACCTGAATGAATAGTGCCAAGTATCATCCCTATCTGTATGACTTCTGTTAACATTGCCTGCAGAAAACCCAATCCAAATACGAAATAGTGTTTCCAAGCTATGATTTTAGCTACATTTTGCATCTGTCCTTATTTCAGTACCGAACAATTTTAGAAATGAACAAATGTCTCCAATCAACCCATCTTCTAGTATATTTTGTAGCCAGTTAAGTCCAAACTTATATCTAGAAGAGATTCCAATACGATCCGGCCAGTGCTGTACAGGATTTGAATGAATTGCGTTTTTTGTCTTGGAGTCTGCATGTGCAAACCTTGATTCTTTGTCCGGAACCAGAAAGAGCTGACTGGTTTTGGAGTGGGGTCTGGGCGAGCTAGTGTATGTAACAGTGAAACTATCCTTTTGGTTATTTGGTGTACTAACAAAATATATGTTATAACGATTCGGGTCGTTACATTGGGAAGATGGTATATTCTATTTTGTATCGTTGTACCGGGCCGCCCCTGACTAAAACCCTTCTATAGTTCATTGATGTGTAACTGTTACACGTAGTACACATGTGTATATATCTGTGCTGTACCATAAATTTATCTCCTGTTTTTCTTCATTGTTTTTCTATTTTCTTTACTCCGTTTTTTTCTGTGAGAAAAATACGGGTAATAAATACATTTGAGATGATATGATATAGGCTATATTTTATATAACTTACTGACTTACTTAAAGGACACCTGAACATTGAAACCATACTTGAACACACCATGGAGAATGCATTTACAGACATGGCCACGGAGAGCGTTCTTCTCCTGAGCGTGACGTTTTTAAAATAGGGATGTTCATTTCTGTAGGTTTGCACATGCAGACTCCAAGACAAAAAACGCAGTTCATTCAAATCCCGTACAGCACTGGCCGGATCGTATTGGAATCTCTTCTAGATATAAGTTTGGACTTAACTGGTTAAAAAATATACTAGAAGATGGGTTGATTGGAGACATTTGTTCATTTCTAAAATTGTTCGGTACTGAAATAAGGACAGATGCAAAATGTAGCTAAAATCATAGCTTAGAAACACTATTTCGTATTTGGATTGGGTTTTCTGCAGGCAATGTTAGCGGAAGTCATACAGATAGGGATGATACTTGGCACTATTCATTCAGGTGTCCTTTAATACTAGAAATGTGTTGCATAATACTTCCTTGAGGTCTTCAGCTTTATTTTTCCGGTGAAAGTAACGTTGGAAATCAACGGAAGACTTAAAGGTACGTGCACATACAGTTCGATTTTCGCAGTCGGATGCGAATTTTCTCTGTCGCTCCGAAATGTGGACATGTCGCATGCGTGATGCGAATTTCAAATGCGTGTTTTTGATACGAATTCTTATCGGGGCTATTTCTGTAAAAAGTGTATTCTCGCCGTTCCCCGAGGACTCCTCGGGGAATCGAAGGGAACGGCGAGAATAGAGGGAGTCACTCCACGCGGACTGCGCGTACACAAACAGCGAGAACACGGGGAATACTTCCAAAATGGATTTTGTTCGAAAAAAATATGCAGTTGACGAAATTAGTCTGGATCCACTTTATTTTTGGTTTTGTTTATTCTGATTGTTTTTAATTAATTTTTCATTGCACCGACGCCAGCAAAAATTGATTCCCTTCCGAATCTGAAAGGGAGTCCTTTTTGATGATGGTATTGGTGATGATAATCGGGGCATTCCGCGTCCGTGGGGACTCGCGATAATGCGGGAAGTGAGTCCCCGGAACAAACAAAAACGCAGGGACTCCTCAAGTGGAGTCCTCGGGGAACGTCGAGAATACGCCTAAAGTTGACAGATATTGTCTGTTCGTGGGACCTTGGGATAGGTTTTCACTGGTGATTCGGTGATTCACTCTTTACCTGAAAATGGGAAAAGCTCTGTTTCACCGTTTTGCCAAGTTTCCAGCGTTGACAAAAAGAGACATGGATCTCTTAAATTCACCAGAGAGGTCTGGCAGAGTTCTTCGAGTCTTCCAGGGATCTAGGATGCCAAAGATATGCTTGGATAAATGTCAGTGGCTTGGCGAGAGTCTGTATGATGTTGTTGCGTTGTAATTCAAAGTTGAGGGATACGGGATCTCTTCCGTGTTTGTTTTGGAGGTGATCTACGAGGGAGACGAATCAATGGCCAAGGAGTAGCAGTGATGATGGTCTTATAAAATTATAAAGTTAAACATAGCCTTTAATGCTTCCTCCGAACATGTTTTGTCGCGAAGAAATCGGGAGTAGTTGTCGAAAAGCCTATCTACCATCAGTGATTCCTAACCGGTGATACACGTACCCAAAGGGGAACGAGAGACCCTCGCAAAGGGTACGCAAAGGTCCCAAAACCAAGTTAGTCTATAGCTTTGATACAGCTGGCTTCAGTCGTTTATGAGTCCCCTAACGCAGTTTCAGCATTGTCCTCAAAATCAGATACCCCATAAAAGTATGACAATTATCCTGCGTTTGGGATAGTCGGGAGATTCATTTTTTCTAATATAACTATAATGTTTTCTCTTATGGAAGCAAGATCTTGAATGTTATTTTCCCAATCTGGTACTGTGGGTCTAAACAAATTGTATACGTTAAATGGAATTCATGAAAATTGTCATAAACTTCAGCTCTGTCAATGTCCTCATTGATGATTAATACTTCTGCATTTTCCCATAAACTTTCATATAAACTTGGTGAGAGTTCAAGAAGATTATTTAATCAGATCTCATCTTGGATATAGAAACATATCGTGTAAAACTTCCTCCCCCCTTGCCACGAGGTTTAAGTGTCTTCTATTTATCTATAATATTGAGTATTTGTTTCTTTACGTTTTCTTTGCATAGTTGATTATGTTAAGTGATTAAAATCCTGCCACAAAGAAATCTGTATAGATTTTTACGTGGCAGGTCTGTTATGATATTTACATCTTTTTTTGTAAAATTCCATTATACGGTAGGCTATATTAAATATTTGTCTCTCTCTGAAAGAAAAAAAAAATCTCTTTGATCTTTGCATAAAACCTTAATGACATAGAGCCGTCCTTGGCCACTTGCCCACACTGAATTTCCTGGTCCACGAACGACTTTCCACCACCCTTTCGGGTGGATGAAGAATGGATGTGCAGTGTCATGGGGAATAGTTGTTTTATAAGTGTTTAACAGTTGGCGAGGTTCCTCAGAGTAGCCCTAGCCCATAGAGATAGGTGCTGATAGAAGGTACTATTTGTTTGTTTCTGTTTATTTGTCATGTATTTGCCATGGCGTTTGGCTCTTAGTTGTAAATACAATCTTATCATATCTTATGTGCTGGTTGCATATTCTCTTTTGAATCTAGAAATTAAATAATGGAGAGAAACAAAAGTAATCGCTTCGGTATAGTAATTACTAGTTACGACTTTTCGCTGTGTAGAATCGAGCTCGACATGGCCTTGACAAAGAGTGCGGCTACTATTTTGACTCTGCTAAGGATTTCGATTTTTTCACCTAGGGCTAGCAGCGACGTTCACAATATGCTCTGCTAGCAGGATGAATCAAAATTTATCCAGACGTGGAGAATTTGAATTTCAAGATAAACGTGCATTTCAATAGCTAATGAAGCAAATCTCAGGAAATGTTCAGTTCCAGATTACTGCTGAAGAAGGCCCGCTATTGTTTATGACCCCAAAGCGATTCATTTTTTTGACAACTTTATCGTTATTGCTGCTAAATATTTCAAGCATAGCAGCACAATCACATACAGGTAAATTTGAAAAAAAGAAATTCATTCGATGAAAATCGATTATACGATTAGTGGAGCAAAAAAATTACCCCGTTTTCTTCAGGTCTTTGGGCCTATTTAAGTGAATAAGTGATGGGTAACTAGATTGTCAAACCTTAGCCCTATTCGGTTAAACTTTGATTTCTCAGTTTAAATGAATTCATATGCAACCTGTACTTAAGAGGAGTGAATGATATGACGTAAAATATGGGGTGGACGAGCTGACGGTTTTACAACTGTCGAGACTAGCTTTTCCCATCAGTTTCATGCTCGTTCCATCTAAAAGATGCCCCTCCTCCTATGGATTATTTTTCTTGTGGTGCCTTCATTTATATTTGGACCAGTTTGCCGATTGGATCACTGTGGAGTTCTGGTTAGTCAACTGTCGAGGTTTTGGTGGGTCAACTGACGCGGTGGAGAACGGTTGGGTGGTTGAAAAAATGGTGGACGAGCTGACGGTGTTACAACTGTGGGCCAACTGTCGAGGTTAGCTTTTCTCATCAGTCTCATATGCTCGCTCCATCTAAAAGATGCCGGTTGCCAATTGACCGGTTGATGAACTGAGGCGGTGGAGAACGGTTGGCTGGTGGAAAAAATGTATGAGGAGCTAACTTCTGACAACTGTCGGCTAGGTTAGCTGTTCTCATCAGTTTGATATGCTAGTCCCATCTACAAAAAAGTCCCTATCTAACTAGGTAATTTTTCGTAATGTGACCTCCGTTTACATTTCAACCAAATTATCGATTGGATTAAATATTGAATTTAGGATAGTGAGCTGTCGAGTTTTGGAGAACCCATTAAACCGGTGGGCGAACTGGCAGGTTTAGTTGAAGAACGGTTGGACGATGGAAAAAGGGTGGATTAGCTGATGGTGTGAGGAGTGTCGGGTTTGCCAATGGACGAGTTGATTAGCTGTCGGGTTTTGGAGATCAACCGACGGGACGCCGAACGGACGGATTTTACGGTCGAACTATCGGGTGCGAGATCCGTCGTAGTAGACCTGTTAAAGTCATCTTACAGGTTGATTTTTTGCTATTTATTTCGCTATTTATTAAATCGTCTTTGTTGATTTTTTTGTACTTAGTGTTTCTTTTCTCATTTTGTTTGCTAGTACATCTTTAGGGTGCTTCGCTCTCGGTTTGTTGAGTACAGTCAATAAATAAATTTATATAATATATATTAATAAATATATTATTTACAAGAAGAGACATTTTATAAGTAGTGAACTGAAAGACATAAATGCTCCTCAGCCGGTCACGGTACAAGTCCCTTGTCTAAATCTATGTATTATTATAAATTTCCGTGACACGGGGATGTGAACTGGTTAGATGAATTTGCCTTCGGGCGGGATCACTGTTCCTATGGCCGGCTTCTACCAGACTATTGTAGTGGTTTGCGAACTCTGTTCACAAGCCCCTCGGTAGCTCAGTTGGTAGAGCGACTGCCTTGTAAGCAGATGGTCCTGGGTTCAAATCCCGGCTGAGGAGCATTTTTGTCTATCAGTTCACTACTTATAAAATGTTTCCATCTCAAGGGCGTCTTCCCCACTAAAATTATATATTTGGTTTTATCCGGTTTTCATCATGAGACCCCGTCTTGTGGGTCCTGGTATGTCTACGTGGCTGCGACAATGGAGTCCTAGACTTCTAAAATTATATTCGAAAAAAAAAATGTTTATGGTTTATTGGTCACGGTACAAGTCCCTTGTCTAAAGTGCCATCTATGCATTATTAGAAGAGAAAGTTATAAATAAATTGATGGATTGACTTTTTTTCAGAGCAGAACATCTTGTACGATTTCAAGGACTGTAAGGGCGTGGAGGCTCCAAGTTCCATAGCCGCCAAGTCGTTGATGTTAGTGGTGCCGACGCCACCTGGAAATAACTTCGAAAGCTTTACGGAACAGGTGCAGGAATTTAATAAGAGGGAGCCATTTCGCTTCCCGGCGCCACCTGTCTTCTTAACTTATAAAAGGGTAAGTGATATTTTCTACCTAAGGAGAGATCTCTATGCCGTATTATTGTTGTATTGACAATCATGTTTCCTAATAGTGTGAACACACTATCCAGATTTCCCGGCCGGATTTTCTTCACTTGCATCATTTTATAAGTAGTGAACTGAAAGACAAAAACGCCCCTCTGGGATTTGAACCCAGGACCCTTGCTTACAAGGCAGGCACTCTAATCATTTGAGTTACCGAGGGGCTTGTGAACAGAGTTCGCAAACCACTACAATAGTCTGGTAGAAGCCGGCCATAGGAACAGTAATCCCGCCCGAAGGCAGATTCATCTAACCAGTTCACAGAAATGGAGGCCTAGACATTTAAATTACATTCGAAAAAACTGTTTATGGTTTATTGGTCACGGTACAAGTCCCTTGTGGAAAGTGCCATCTATGTCTTATCACTTTCATCATGTTGAAAAAATCTCAACTTTTCCGAATGGAAGTGATGATGGTGCGGAAAATCCCGGCAGGAATTCCGGGTCACGGCCACGCGACCCGGATCGCCTGTTCGCAACGTAAGGATGAGCGCATGGTAGGCGAAGATATGAGTTGCGTTTTCACTGATACCATGGTATCTGTTACCACGGTAACTGGATCTGCAATTAGTCTTTTTTGCAGTTATCGTGGTATCTGATACATGGTGCTCTGCAAAACGACTATTGCCGAAATTATACTTTTTGAAGTCATCCCAAAAGAAAAACAGATATCCAGTTACATCACTAAGTGCTATACTTCTTTCTCACCAATCTGACAAAATTTGATGAAAGTGAGATGACTTTTCAGATACCACGACCAGTTACCACGGTCGGACCGTAGTATCTGAAAATCTGATACCACGATAACTGGCCAGATACCACGATAACTGCAAAAACGCCTTTTGACCGTGGTATCAGATACCACGATAACCGCAAAAATTACTTTAGACCGTGGTAACAGATACCATGGTATCAGCAAAAACGCAACTATGGTTCCTGGAGTGTGGGCGAAGACATTCTGCTTCCATATTCTTTACGAACCTTTTTACGAAGAAATGCTTTAAAATGTGAGCGGAAAATCACAATACCGTTTTCATTTGGTTTTTAGGATCCCAAGTCGTAAGTGGAGGGATACCTGTGACATCGTAAAAGTTGACCGTCTGTCCGTCCGTCCGTCTGTCAGCACGATAACTCTCGAAGGGAATGAGATATTTTGATGAAACTTGGTGTTAGGATTCTATGAGGCAAGGGTAAGGTCCACTACGTAGATGGGCTCTGCGGCACTACATTTAGGGGTGGGGGTTCAAATTAAGGGGCAAACAGAATATTTTTAAACTGTTAATGTGATAGTCGTTTATGGGGTAAGAAGACATGCTGAATACGATGATTTTCTCGCCGGACAAGCAGTTCGTCCGGAATCCGGGAAAAAACGTTGTTAAAAGTAAAAGTTTTATTTGTAGTTGATAAGATGTTCGGTTTAGGGATAAGAAGACATGCATGTGAAAAGCATTTTTTACCCGGACAACTAGTTCGCCCGGAATCCGTCCAAAACCGGAAAATTTGTTAAAAGCAAAAGTTTTCTTTAAAGTTGATTAGATGACAGATTTAGGGGTAAGAAGAGACGCTGAGTCTGTTTGTGACAATCACTTTTTACTCGGACATATAATTCGTCCGGAATCCGGTTGAAACCGGAAATTTTTTAATAAGTTAAAGTTTTATTTGAAATTGATTAGATGTTCTTTATACGGATAAGGAGATACGCTGAATTCGTTTCTGAATTTTCTTTTTTTGCTGGACAAGTAGTTCGCTCGGAATTCGGCCGTAACAGGAAATTTGGCAGAAGTAAAGCAGGAAGTTTCGGTCAGTATCGTCAAAACAGATATGGCGTATAGAGGTATATCTTAATTTGGTTTTCTCAGATGATTAGCCTGGCGAAGACCGGATCTGGTGAAGACAAGACCCAATTGTCTGGATCAAAGTTTAGATTTGTGGGATCCCATCGAAACCTTTTGTTTTGTTATTTTTAGTTAATTTTATTTTTGAAAAATATATTGTTTCGTTTGTTTTTAAAAGTAAAGATTTTAAAGTTAAAGGAAAGATTAGGTATTACACTTGTGTCATTGAGAAGAGGAGGGAAAAAATAGATTAATTAATAATGACAAATATAGACAGGCAGACATACAAAAAGCCGTACAAAATCTACTCTGTCTAAAAATTAGCTAACAAACTTTCGGACATTGGACTTGAGATGAATCTGTCAAAATATGAATATCTTTGTTTCATTCGCACAACCACCTCTGAGCGCCCTTCTGTTGCAATTGGTTATTTTTCTATTTTCTCGTCCGAGTTGCTGAAATGGCTCGGACTTACCTTCAAATCCACATTATCTTTAACTTGCTCCTCTATCGTAACAAGACCAAAGGTTTCGATGGGATACCAAAAGCTCAATATTTGATCGAGACAATTGGGTCTTGTCTTCGCCACATCCAGTCTTCGCCAGACTCCTTGAACATTTTTACTATTAAAATTCAGAAACGGAGAAAACCAAGTTCAGATATGGATTCAGCATGTGTGTTTACCCGTACAAGTCATATCTATTCTGACGAAACAGATCGAAACTTCTTGCCTTACTTCTGACAATTTTCCGGTTTCGGCGAAGTTCCGGAACTCCTTGTCCGACGAAAAAATAAAGCTAAAAACGAATTCAACGTATCTTCTTACCCCTATATGCAACATCTAATCAACTTCAAATACAAATATAACTTATTCCGGGCGAACTATGTCCGTTAAAAAATTGATTGTCATATACGGGTCCAGCATCTTTTCTTACCCCTAAATCGGACATCTAATCAACTACAAATACAACTTTTGCTTTTAACAAATTTTCCGGTTTTGGTCGGATTCCGGACCAACTACTTGTCCGGGTACAAATGATTTTCACATTAGTGTTCAGCATGTCTTCTTACCTCTAAGTCGAACATCTAATCAACTTCAAATAAAACTTTTACTTTTAACACATTTTCCGGTTTGGGCCGGATTTCGGTCGAACTACTTGTCCGGCGAGAAAATGGTTCTCATAATCGTGTTCAGCATGTCTTCTTACCCCTTAATCGACTATCTCATAATTTGTTTAAAAATATTTTGTTTGCCCCTTTATTTGATCCCCCTCCCCCACCCCTAAACGTAGGGCTGCATAGGCCATCTAGAACTCGCCCTTTCCTTGACCCAAAGGATCCGCATACCAAGTTTCATCAAAATATCTTATTCCCTTCGAGAGTTAAGGTAAGGTAAGGTAAGCTACAATTTTAATAGCAAATATGAATAAACCTGGAGTTTCTCAAAAGCATCAGACATGCCAGTGGCATAAAAAACGACGCTTCACTAATTCTGATGGGTTTGTAAAAATTATTAATCCAATTCTAGCCTAAGGCACTGTAAAGAAAAAACAAACAAACAACTATCACACATCAACACTAAAATTTAAGGACAACACAAGAATTTACGACAACAGACATATGTATATACAGACATATGAGTTATCGTGCTTACAGACGGACAGACGGACAACTTTGACGATATCATAGGTATCCCACCACTTATATTTTGGGACCCCAAAAACCTGGAAACCTCGTTTTTCTATGTTCCTAGTGTTTTACTATATTATATATTACTGTTACTCAGTGTTTTCACTTTGTTGTTCACGGGCCAAACAATAAAATAGATAACATAAATAAATGAATATAAGACGCTGCAGCTGGTTTGGCGCTGTTTTATATCCTGAATATTTAAAGTTTAACCGAAAAGGGCCGAAATAGGACAGTCTAGTTACTGATCTTAGTCACAACTCATCTTGGTCGTTTGAATCTGGAAACTGGATGGATTATGGTTTATTTATAACTTGTGAGTTGATGTTATTATAGTTTGTAGTAGAAGGAAATGTCCGCCATTTGGCCTCGAGCCTTCCCTCTGCCAAATTGGCTCTTTGTGTTGAATTTAATTTGAAATAAACAGAACTTGAACTTGAACTTGATCACTTATTAACACAAAGAGGCCTAAAGACTCGGATGAATTTGCGTTACTTCGTTGATCCGCTATTGACGAAGGTGGAATTTTCCTCTCGGATTTGTGGCACCTCTATGCGCTTGTACCCGTGTTGTATGCTTGACGAAAACAGTTTATGAAAAACAAGTGTTCACGCAGTGAGCTACCTCCGCAAGCTGATCACTGGCAACTGAAATGCCGCGTTTGTATTGTGATTCAAATTTTCCGCGTCATTGCGTTGTAAGGACGGCCGTAGGTATTCTGAAGGTTGATCATCAGCAAATAGTGAAAAATAAAAAAAAATCCTTAACACAATCCAAATAATGCAGTGTATGTAGATAAATGAGTTAATTGAAAGATCTTCCACACCTTGTTATTCGGGTATAGCGGAGCCATGGACTAGCGCATTTTCATCGGGTTTTCAAGCCTGTTCAAGTTTAAAAGAGATTCTTAGCTAGGTTTTAGGATTCCAGCCTTGTTTGGTGAAACTGCATTTTGTGCTACTTATTATTTTGTTTATCATTTTGACCGAGACCCTACGCGGTAAGGATTCTGTCTGCATCACGTGTCCATTTAGGATGGGGCAGTCCCGGTCCATATCGTTCTCCTATTACGCGTTGTATTGATAATAAAAAGGGAGTTGCATCACTTTCGCCGAGTGTTATTTTCCGGTTTTTATCTATCATGGTGCCAGACGGCTAAAACTCAAACTGATAAACGTTTTTTGGTGACTTTCGTTTGCACGTTTTGTGTCTATTTCCGATATGAACGTTACCGTACGCCTGTAGCCTACACTGAAAAAAGTGTCAAATAAAATAGAAAAACGAGATTTTGGGGTTTTTTCTTGATCAGCTAGTTACCCCTCCAAGATGATGTCTGAGGGATAAATACAATTTCGGATATTTCGGTTGCACTTCCGGCAAAATGGAAAAAACCCGAAAATCTCGTTTTTCTATTTTATTTGAAATGAATGGTCAGCTTGGCTTCAAACCTTATATTTGTAGAAAGTCTCTTCTTTATCGGACTTCAGTAGTCTTGCGTCACCGATTTCGGACATAAAAATGCTAGAATGCTAAATACTGCAGTATACTCTGCAGTATTTTGCATTCTAGCATTTTAATCTTGCATCAGATTATAACTCTCCGAATTCAGATTCTAATTATCCGAATTAGGAATAAAAATGTCAGAAGTCGGTGATACACAACTAGTAAAGTCCGATAAAGGAGAGACTTTTACAGTGTATAGACGACGCGTCATAGGGCTTTGAATGAATTTATTAAGTGATTTAGCCTTACGGCATTTCACAACTAACAAAGGAACTAAACTACACATCTAAAATAAACTACAAATCACATAATTTGTGTAAACAACTAATCAAAATAGAAAAAAAACCTAAATAATACACACTGTGAATTCCATTATCAAACACAAAAAGTACATACTTTTAAATCAAATCATAATTCCAAATCCAAACGTTTAGTTTTCCTAATATATTCCAACACAATATTTCTAAGTCTTTATTGAGTAATATCTGTACTTTTCTTACGGCCATTTACAGTATAGAAAAATACTTGATATATTGTACGATCCCGAAGATTTGAGAGAATAACACTGGAACTTTTTTAGAAACAGAATTATCAGAAAATTTAGATTTTTAGCAATTTTTCGTTGTATCCTTGATGAAGTAGGTTACAAACGACTTGAGATACACTAAAAAGTTTCTCCGAAAAAGGAATAAAGTTTAACTGCAGTTTTCGCTACTGGGATTAATCTTATCTCTACTGAGATAAGATTAATCCGAATTAGAGATAAGATTATCTTTTTAGAGACAAGATTAGTCCCAGTAGCAAATACTGCAAGAACTTTTCTTTAAAGTGTAGTGCTGGGATGACTGAACCAGAAGGTGGGCTAGGTAGAGCCTTAAATTGAAATACGAGTATTACCGTAGATTCCAACGATCATAGATTTTTACTGAGTACGATTTTCACGTTTTCTCACGGCTTTTTCGAATATGGACATAAGTAGGCTATAGGTGTAGGCGACAGATCGTTCGCTGGTATGTCTTGAACGACGTTCAGGATCAGGTATTCGTGGACTGGAATTCCTGCAGTATGTTCGCACTAGTACTTGGTTAGGTATGAGCATTGACATAGATCGAGGGCCAGCCACCAACCCCTGGAGAATTCCTTGCACTGGCATCGGGGTATCTTATGATTTCGAAAAATACTGTATATAAAGGATTTTATTTAAAAGTTTGTTTACAGTCAGCAGCACCAGCTATTCAGCAATAAACTGCAAGCTAAGGCACTGTTGCTTTGCCCACAATAGGAAATCAGTACCAGTATCCATAATAAATGTTATGACCACCTGTGCAACCAGTAAATCCACGCAGTACCGGCTCTTGCCCTAATCCCGTTGGCAACTGCCCACCCCTTCGTATAGTCCAAAACCGATAATAACTGGATCAAGTATTTCAAAATGTGCCCTTGTTTGGGATCCCCCCGAAAGCTTCGATCTTGTCAGTAAAGCCAGCGAAGTTTGAATGATAGCGTTTGCTTGTGCTTTTAGTGCGGTACTTTTGGCAAACACCTTTGCTCAACCTCTGTAAACCATATTAAGTACCAATATCATTTTCGTTTGAGAATTTTTTCACCGCATACCTTTTACGGTTTGGAACAACAAAATCCCTAGGGAGCGGAGGTAGCAGAGCTTAGACCACCCTAATGGAAGCCTGAGCAGTGACGGTATTTAATACGTATATTTATAAATTATATTAATTTATTTGTCACATATGATGTGCCTGCGATACTTTTGGCAAACAGCTTCACACATCCTGTGGAAACCATATTAAGTACTAACATCATTTTTCGTTGGAGTTTTTTTTTCACAGCTTACCTTTAACGGTTTGAAGCAACAGAATCCCTAGAGAGTGGATGTAGCTTGGACCACCCTCATAGAAGCAGGAGCAGTGTCGATATTTATTACGTATATTATAAATTATATAAATTTACAAATACATATTTATTTCAAAATGTGCCCTTGTTTGGGATCCCTCCGGAATCCCAATTGATCAACCTGTGTAAACCATATTAGGTAATAATATTATTTTCGTTTGAGAATTTTTTCACCGCATACCTTTTACGGTTTGAAGCAACATAATGCCCTGAACATAATCACCCTCAGAGAAGCCTGAGCAATGACGGTATTTACTACATATGTTTATATGTCTAATTGTATAGATTGTACAGACCTGTTTATCACATATGCATATATTTATTACAAAATGTGCCCTTGTTGAATCCCTCCTAAACCTTTGATCTTGTCAGTAAAGCCAACGAAGTTTAAATGGTCTTAATCTGCAGATTTCCGTTTTTATTGCGATACTTTTGGCAAACACCTTCGCGCAACCTGTGGAAACCATATTAGGTACTAACCGTGTTTGGGATCCCTCCGAAAGCTTTGATCTTGTCAGTAAAACCAGCGAAGTTTGAGTGGTCCTAATTTACTAACATCATTTTTCGTTAGAGGTTTTTTTCACAGCTTACCTTTAACGGTTTGAAGCAAAAGAATCCCTAGAGAGTGGATGTAGCTTGGACCACCCTCATAGAAGCCTGAGCAGTGACGATATTTATTACGTATATTATAAATTATATAAATTTTTTTTATCACAAATACATATTTATTTCAAAATGTGCCCTTGTTTGGGATCCCTCCGGAAGCTTTGATCTTGTCAGTAAAGCCAGCGAAGTTCGAATGGTCTTAATTTACAGGTCTCAGTTCGACGACGTTTGCTGGCGCTTTTATTGCGACACTGTTGTCAAACACCTTTGATCAGCCTATGTAAACAATATTAAGTACTAATATTATTTTCGTTTGAGAATTTTTTCACCGCACACCTTTTACGGTTTGAAGCAACATAATCCCTAGGGAGTGATGGCAGCTTACATCACCCTCAGGAAAGCCTGAGCAATGACGGTATTTATTACATGTATTTATATGTCTAATATAAATTGTACAGATTTATTTGTTACATATACATAAATGTATTACAAAATGTGCCCTTGTTTGGGATCCCTCCTAAACCTTTGATCGTGTCAGTAAATCCAACGAAGTTTAAATGGCCTTAATTTACAGATTTCCTTTAAAGACGTTTGTTGGCGCTTTTATTGCGATACTTTTGGCAACCACCTTCGCACATCCTATGGAAACCATATTAGGTACTAACATCATTTTTCGTTCAGAGGTTTTTTCACAGCTTACCTTTAACGGTTTGAGAGTGGACTTAGCTTAGACCACCCTTATAGAAGCCTGAGCAGTGACGGTATTTATTACGTATATTATAAAATATGTGAATTTATTTATCACATATATATATTTATTCCGAAACGTGCCCTTGTTTGGGATCCCTCCGAAAGCTTTGATCTCGTCAGTAAAGCCAGCGAAGTTTGAGTCGTCTTAATTTACAGGTTTCCATTTGACGACGTTTGTTGGTGCTTTTATTGCGACACTGGTGTCAGACACCTTCGATCAACCTGTACTAACATAATTTTGCCTTGAGGTTTTTTTCACAGCTTACCTTTAACGGTTTGAATCAACAGAATCCCTAGAGAGTTGACGTAGCTTAGACCACCGTCATAGAAGCCTGAGCAGTGACGGTATTTATTACGTATTATGAATTTATTTATCACATATATATATATTTATTTCAAAATGTGCCCTTGTTTGGGATCCCTCCGAAAGCTTTGATCTTGTCAGTAAAGCCAGCGAGTTTGAGTCGTCTTAATTTACAGGTTTCCATTTGACGACGTTTGTTGGCCCTTTTATTGCGACACGGTTGTGAAACACCTTTGATCAACCTGTGTAAACAATATTAAAGGACCTGTCTTACCTTTAATACTAATGCAACCTACTTCCACAATCATCCATACATTTCTAAACCCAGAGACCAATTTCGTACGGTACATTCTATCCCCTCTAACAAAACCACGCTGATTTTCTCACTTGCCGTGTTTTGCTACCTTCGATGTGTATCACGCTGTCGACGGTTGTCTGCGAGAAGTTTTTCCATCAGAAAAACCGGTTACATAAATTGTTTCACTGTTTCCGCTATAAGTCAACGGGTCTCGGAAAAGGCTTAAAACGGCCGAAACGATGGGTTATTGTTGAAAGCACAGCATAGTTTTAAAGAATTCAAATATTTTAAAATACTGTAAGTTGAAGAGTAAATAGTGCGAGGGGTCCTTTAAGTACTAACATCATTTTCGTTTGAGTTTTTTTTAACGGTTTGAAGCAACAGAATCCCCAGACAGTAGACGTAACTTAGACCACCCTCATAGAAGCTTGAGCAGTGACGGTATTTATTACATATAGCCCACACCACGTAGGCTATCAATGTTGTGCCCGTCATAATATTGACTAAAGAAAATCCTACAACTTCAGAGAAAAGTATGTTCATACTATGGATAAAAACGGAAACGTCAGCTACATATGTGTGTATGTATGTATGTATATATTTATTTTCCATCAAATGAAAACAGATGGAGTATAAGATGATAAGAAAACGAAAAACACACTACGAGAGAATACACTAACACAAGAAAAACAAAGAACAAAATGGATATCTAAATATTCAAATATGCTTTGGCAGCGATATTTCGGCCCTTCTTGGCAACGGTCCTCGTCAAGGGCTCCAAGTCAGCTTGCGCTCAAGGAGTATTTAATAACAGAACACACACGCAGAGGGCCTCAAAATCAAATCGGCAAAGTGTGCGCTGCTTGACTGGCAAACTCGGCTTGACCGAAAAAGTGCTAATAAGTAGTAACTGCAAATCGAACGATGGACAGTGTAAAAGGAAGAGTATGTACGAGGGGAAAAAATAGCTTTCGAATTTGTACATACGTTCTCGTTTAAAGAGTGCCTCAAAATAATCTATTTCTGCTTATATTCGTTGCACTCCGGGCTGTCTCTGGTGTTTTGTCACCGGTGACCGGTTCTTCACTTGTAACGCATTTTTTTTTTTGGTAGGTGAGTGCAAAAACGGCCTAAATTCTGGGTTTTGCGCGAAACCCCGTCAATTGACAAAAAGTTGCTAACTTCTCGGTAAAGCCGGGCTCCCGAGCAGGTTCTGGTTAGTCCGAACCGGTGAGATAAACCGGACACCGGTTAGTTCAAAAACGGGTTATAAGACTGGTGAGTAGTCAAACGCCTTATAAGAATAACCGGAGACCATCGGTGAGAACTCCCGTGACGAAAAACGCAGCTAGTGGTGCCGAACACGAGAGTAATTGCTTCAGCAGAAAAAGAGTATATTGCTTCAGCAGAAAAAGCAGCAAAAAAACAACAACAGAAAAAACCTTCATAACGATGAGAATTTTCTGTTACCGTTAAATTTTAAAAGCGAAAGCTCTTCTGTTTCTTAACTTACGGATTCCGTTGTACGATCTCTGTGTGACATATGCTGATAACGAGGGGAGGCGGGACAAACAGAGAAACGAAAACGTCAGTTTGTTTTTATTTTCATGTCTAGAATTCTTCTTTCTTCTTCTTTAAATGGTTTGGCGTCTTTAGGAAATGGAGAATATCGCCCGAGCGGGCACGTATATTATATTTGTCCTTAAAGGACGGCTCGCACTATTCACTATTCAACTCACAGTATCAAAAATATTTGAATGCTTTGAAAGTAGGCTGTGGTTTCAACAAATAACTCACGGTTTTTGGCTGTTTTAAGCCTTTCGCGGCTTAAATCATTAATATCCTTATCCCATCAATATCCTTATCCACATTAATATCCCATTAAGGCTTAAACATTGACACCCAATTTTCATATGTTACATTTTAAACCCGCTAACGAAACCACACTTCCATTCATGATTTTCCTTGCGGACTATGCTCCCGACGCGTGCTCGCGTCTCATGCCACTGTTTCGTAAAACCGGTTGTCTGAATTTTGCCGAGGTTTTGCTAGAAGTCAATGCGCCTGGGAAAAGGATTAAAACAGCCAAAGCCATAGATAATTTGTCAAGAACAGAGCCTCGTTTTACAGTATTCAAATAGTTCAGAATATTGGAAAATAAACAGTAAATAGTGTGAGTTATGCTTTAACACTTCCACAATTCAAAATAGACTTCTACTAGAGATGTTTCCAATTATAACACACAACTCTTTGTTGCCGCAATTATCGTTCGTTCGTATTTTCGGGGGGGGGGGGGGGGCGCAAACCAATCCGTACCCTGACAGAGAATTTTATGTTCGTATTTAAACCTCTAACACACTTCGTTTGCTTTGTTTCGCACTGTCAGAGCATCCGTATTTTCTGGCAATTTAAATTCCATCCAGTGTGTCTGTCCTATGTGTGACATACATAATTCAGTGAACAGCATTCGAGTTTCATCTCGTTTCGAGTCGTTAATTTGACGAGAAATTAGTGCCCATTTTCGGAAAAATTGTCCGCTTGCAGCTGCGCGGGGAGCCACCTCTCGGAAACTTCAAAGAAACTCATCAGTCAAGAACGTTCGCAACAGCAACAGCGTTCCGTAAAGGCCAGGATTCCAGATTTACGTAACTAAATATTTATAAGTCTAACAGTTCACTACTTATAAAATGTTTCCATCTCAAGGGCGTCTTCCCCACTAAAATTATATATTTGGTTTTGTTTGGTTTTCACCATGAGACCCCGCCTTGTGGGTCCTGGTATGTCTACATGGCTCCGACAATGGAGTCCTAGACTTCTAAATTATATTGGAAAAAACTTTTTCTGTTTTATTGGTCACGGTACAAGTCCCTTGTGTAAAGTGCCATCTATGTATTAGTATATAAATATTTATTTTATTTTACTTATGACCCGCCAGAAGCACAGGCGATAGCGGAGCAAAATATTAAAATAAAAACACTAGAAAAACAGTATAAACACAAAAAAATTAGAAATAATTTCTAGTTGGGCCTACAAAATTCATGAAAAGCAATGATGACATATAGTTCGGAAAATTTGTTAAAAGTAAAAGTTTTATCTGAAGTCGATTAGATGTTCGATATAGGGGTAAGGAGATACGCTGATTTCGTTTTCGAGCTTTAGTTTTTGCAAGACAAGTAGTTCACCCGGAATCCAGTCGAAGCCGGAGATTCGGCAGAAGTAAGGCAGGAAGAGTTGATCAGTTTCGTCTAAGTAGACATGATGTCTAGCCTAGGGGTAAATACACACGCTGAATTCATATATGTACTTGGTTTTCTCAGATGGCAAAGGTCCTCTTCAGGCTCAAGCTGGTCTTGTTATGTCACGGCTGACGATTTGGTTTTCGTCCGATTTCTCCACTTTCCGAAGTTGGCTCAGGACCTGACGAAGGAAAAGTCCTTCGCGGTTGTAAATCAACGACCATTGGCCACTCCAGAAGGACAGTTTCGCTACACTGAGGACACAGTCACATCACTCGTAAGGACATGTTAATCGCGGTGCTGAACTAAAATCTCAAATGACCCGTCTTACCTATATTACTGCTTTACTCTACAAACATCCATCGTTCCGTCCATTATTATTTCTAAGTTTTCGAACGTCTTTATGTGATTTGTATCCATATTAACGGTAGTAATTTGATTTCTGTATTGCCTTGTTTGGTTCATTTTGAAGCGGATGGGAAAAAATCGTCAGAAAAAACTCGCTATGCAAGTTTATCCGTGTTTCTCTTCAAAATCCTGGCGGGAATTCGATTCGCCGACGCTAATTGTCTGTCCGAAGCCGTATTGTCCACTCGGTCACCTAATTTAGTCCACAGCTGTCAAGTTCTTGCCAGTTTAGATAGAGTAAACATCGCTTAATCACTCAGTCTCTCGTGTTGGCTCGGTTATTTGCACAGATCTTTGCCAAACTGCTGTAATAGAACTGTATGCCGCTTGTTACGTGACTGACCACACACATTCTCCAGGCCCTAGTATGGTCAAAAAAGTGACAGGAGATACGTGTTTTTGCCTCTTGGGATCCCGGAACAGAAATGACGGGATATCTGTGACCTCGTAATGTTTGTCCGTCCGTGTATTACTGACTAAGAATTTGGGCCCTCTGAACCATGTATTGTCGAAAACGCGAAAGTCCGTCTGTGTTCTTCCTGGCCGAAGGGCTAGCACGCTGAACTCGTAGGCGAAGGGTCGTTCGTTCGAGTCTCGGTGGTTCCTACGTATTGGTTTGGGGCGAGGATCAGTAGTGTGACATTGTGAGCGTGTTCCACCCTTCTAACAATAGTAACTATGTGTAACTGTTTTCAACTATTTTCGGTCCAACCTCGTGAAAAGTTACTACGCTGACCGTTCTAACCTTCTCGAAATAGTAAGTTATCGTAACTATTTGCTTACCATGCCCATGCTCAGGAGCGTAGTAAGCGAGGTAGTAAGTGTGGTAACTACCAATCTTTGTGACGTGATTGGCCCGATTAGCCCGTGGCACGCCATTTTGCCAAAAATATATATGCGTTCCAGCCTTGACGCCAAGATGCCAGGATCCGTGACGTCATGCGTAGTAACTGCGGCAAGTAGGGTGGAACACGCTCTGTAAGACAACCCAAAGTCCGCCCAGCTTCAAATGAGTAGCTAGTAGAAATTTAGGGGAAGCGTTTGATGATTTACCCCCAACCACGCATCGCATGGCAGTGAATGCCATGCCATGGCAGTGAACCAGGAGATCTCCTAGGGACAATCAGGAGAATCCCAAGCACCTGAGCTAGGCGAACCAGTGGTTTGCATGCGGACATTATTTTTTCTGTTTGTCCGTCTGTTAGCATGATCATTTTCGAAGGAGTCTGGCCCTCCAAATCCTCTTTTTGTCCGAGTCGAGTCGGGAGAATTTGTCTTTCTAGACGCGTTGTCCAAATACTCTTGATGACTAACTCTCCTTGCCGATGCAAAATCGCTGTGCACCTAGCGGAAGACCAGAAGCGGTACCACAGCTGTCCCCAACAGGGGCGTCACGACCGGGAGGGGAGGGGGGGGACGCCCCCCTCCAATGCTGTCGGCCAGTCGGTAAAAAAAAAACCGAGTTGGCGCGAAGCGCCGCGATTTTTCGCCAAAACAGTTGATTTTTTTCAATAAAACAGTCGATTTTTCGGAAATCAGTCGATTTTTCGTCAAAACAGTCGTTTTTTTCTGAAAAACAGTCAATTTTTTCGATTTTGTCGTTTTTTTTCTTGAAAACAGTCGTTTTTTCTGCAAAAACAGTCGGTAAAAATTACCAGCCAGTCGGTAAATTCCTTGGCCCCCCCCAAACATTTTGGCTAGTAACGCCTCTGGTCCCCAGCGATCGCCTTGATTGGTTGACACAGGATTTGAGTTGTTGAGTTTGAGTCGCTAGTGAGACCTTTTCTCATTCTTCCTGAGAATCACTGGCGTGTTTTGGATTTGGTAATATATAGTATTGCACTGCCGCAAAAGAAAATTGCACGGAACTTGAAAGGGAAAATGCACATTATTTCAGTTCTTTTAATTAGTCCACAGTATCTCTTTATACAGGGAACTAATATTTGACGAAACAGAAAGAACAGTCATTATTATATACAATGTATTTTCTTCGCATTGACCCACAATTCTGTATTTTTACTTTAAAGGACCGCTCTTGCTTATTCTGCCTTTAATAATATACCTAGCTTCCTTATGGAATTTCAAGCTTCTAAACTCCCCACCTTTCTCCAGTGTTTCGTTTTATGCCTACGAATTTTTAGCGCTTTTCGCCCGTGCCGAGTTTTGCCCGTAACACAACATAAAGTTTGCCCGAATCTTCATCATCCGCTGACACTCTTTCACACATAAGGATATGAGCATCTTCTGTTTTAGCACTTTTGTTATTTGCTTGGTTTTCCAACTTTTTAACCACGGCGCGTTCAGTTTACAAATGTTTTGCGCCCAGCCGCCGCGTCGGAGAGCAGGAAAGCTGGATTGGGTCGACAGGCGCTAACAAGGAAATCTCTAAACTCAGGTGGAAAGTAATGGTATTTTAGAGAAACGTTTTTTCTGATCAATTTCATAGTGAAAAGATCATTTCTAGTACGAGATGTGCTTTAACTATACGCTGTAAAAATTTTCAGCTGCGTCGGACTTTATTATTTGTGCATCACCGAACTCAGGAGATTTTTATTCCGAATTCGGAGAATTAAAATCAGTTGAAGGATTGAAACGCTAGAATGCAAAGTACTGCAGATTAAGGTACCTGAAAGCGGAGAGCTTGTTTTACAGTCCACGTAAGACTTTAGTAATTGTGCATCGAATTCGGAGATTTATATGCCGGATTTGGAGAGTTGAAATCAGATGGAGGTAAAACGCCAGAATGCAAAATAGTACAGATTAAAGTTATCTGATCCTTTTTTTACAGTGTAAGCGAAGATCAGTTTTAACGGCTTTGCAAAATGTCGCAAATTCTTAACTTGGAAATTATGTTATATCATTATTTTGTGGAAATGCAGTAATTAAGACGGTTGTGGTTGAAGCTATAAATCGTTGATTTCAGCTGTAAACGGAATAATAAGAAGAGGTGTATTAGAACTGGGAACATTAGAACGTAGGACTGACGACAACTTAAGTTATTGTAGAATTGCGAGAACACTTTTAGCTCCTCAGATCTCGTTTTTTATGGCACTTGCAGCCTCTGGCTCAAGTGCCATATACCGATCACAATTCCGTCTGTCGGTCTGTCGGTCTGTCGGTCGGTCCGATTTTTCGTCACACTTTTTCGAGTTAGGGTACTTCCAGATGTGCTAGGACAATGAAACTTGGCAGGCATATCAGGGACCCGACCAAACTAACCTAGAAATAATCAGTTTCTCGATCCGACCATATGCGGGGGAGTGCGGGGCGCTGTAAACTTGAAAATTTAGGGCATTTTGTCACACTTTTCCGAGTTAGGGTACTTCTAGATGAGCTAGGACAATGAAACTTGGCAGAAATATCAGGGACTTGACCAAACGAACCTGGAAATAATCAGTTTCCCGATCCGACCATATGCGGGGGAGTGGGGGCGCTGGAAACTTGCAAATTTAGGGCATTTTGTCACACTTTTTTGAGTTAGGGTACTTCCAGATGAGCTAGGACAATGAACCTTGGCAGGAATATCAGGGACCTGACCAAAATAACCTGGAAATAATAAGTTTCCCGATCCGACCATATGCGGGGGAGTGAGGGCGCTGGAAACTTGAAAATTTAGGGCATTTTGTCACACTTTTCGAGTTAGGGCACTTCCAGTTGTGCTAGGACCATGAAACTTGGCAGGCATATCAGAGACCCGACCAACAAACTTAGAAATAATCAGTTTTCTGATCCGACCATTTTGGGGGGAGTGGAGGGCAGGGGAATCCGGGAAATTGAGAAGTGTGTAACTTTCGAACGGGTGATCGGATTGTAATGAAACTTCATAACTGAATAGAATTTGTATCTTTAATGTCCCGTTTAAAGTCTTGACCGGATTCGGTAGCCAGGGGGGAGTTGGGGGGGGGGAGACCGGAAATTTCAAGAAACGGTTAGAATGGAGGGATCGGAGTGAAACTTGTTGGGAAGAACAAGCACTGCTCTAGATAAGTCCTTTAGACCATTGTACTGGATCCGTGACACTTATGGGGGGGGGGGGGGTCCCGGAATTCCGGTGAGTGGTTTTGGGGATTTTCACGATGAAACTTGGCAGGCATATCAGGGACCCGATCAAACTGACTTCAAAATAAAAATTTTGTCGATCTGATAATGGTGGGGGAGTGGAGGGAGGGGAATCCGAAATTTTCAGTCATGCGTAATTTTGGAATGGGTGATCGGATTCGAGTGAAATTTAAGAATTGACCAGAGAACATTCTCCGATGATCTTTTTTCATATCCGGACCGGATCCGGCAACTATGGGGGGGGGGGGGGGAATACGTGACCCGTTTAGAATGGAGGGATCGGGATGCAACTTTGTGGGAAGAACAAACAGATGCTCTAGTCAAGTCATTTACTGAATCGGATTGGCTACGGGCACCGTGGGGGAGCTGGGGGGGGGGGACCGGAAATCTCGAGAAACGGTTAGAATGATGGTATCGGAGTGAAACTTGCTGGGAAGAACAAACATCTGGTCCATGTAAATCTTTTACATAATTTGACTGGATCCGGACACTTGAGGGGAGGGGGAGGGGGTTTCCCGGAATTCCGTTTTTTGGGGGATTTTCACGACGAAACTTGGAAGGCATATCAGGGACCCGGTCAAACTGACTTGGAATAAAAAAAAAATCCTCGATATGATAATCTTGGGGGGGGGGGGAGTTGAGGGAGGGGAATCCGGAATATTGAGTCATGCGTAACTTTGGAACGGGTGATCGGATTCGAGTGAAATTTAATAATTAAACAGAGGATATTTTTCTCTTGTGATCTTTTTCATTTCTGGACCGTATCCGGCAATTATTGGGGGGAGGGCGGAAAATACTTGACCCGCTTAGACTGGTGTGATCTGGATCGAACTTCGTGGGAATGACAAACAGATGCTCTGGATTAATCATTTACAGAACCGGATTGGCTCCGGGTATTGTGGGTGGAGTTGGAGGAGGGGGGGGGGGTCTGGGATTCCGGTGATCGCGCTTTAAGGTACTTCCAGATGTGCTAGGACGATGAAACTTCGCTGGAATATTGGAGACTCAACAACATTTGCTTAGAAATTGCTACTTCCCAAATCCGATTATTCCTTAAAGTACCAATCTTGACCGCAAAGTAAAAAAAATACTTTTAAGCCATATATACATTTTCATGATGCCCATTAGCCCATTAGCATTTATGCCTCAATGGTTTTGCTTACAAATGAAGTTCCAGCTCCCTTAGAGTGCGCATCTCAACCGCAAAGTCGAAACTTACTTTTGATCAATCAAATCATCTTAACCCATGCAAGTGCCATATGAGCTTACAGCTCTTGTTTTTTGCCAAAGTTGCCACGCCAGACAGAAATAAATCAAAGGTCGCCAGAATCCTTCAAAATTCAAAAATGTCATAAGTCTCTGGTAAATTTTGACCCGCATTTTGTGTGGAATTGAGTAATTTGGTGACATAAACAAAACAATGTCACAAAATTTGGTGATCAGTCACTACCAGTGGCAACCCTGTTTGTTACTGAGAGGGGTTTTCCAGTTTTGAAGTTCGATTCGAAGATTACGGATCATTTCGAACAGTTCGTGGAACAAAGCCAGTTTCCGATTGTCTTTATCTCCTTAGAAAAGAGCACTTAGTCATTTCCCGTGCTGACAAGTGAACGGGATTCGTGGCTCTTTAACATATTGTATATTAGGTTGGAATTTGCGTAATCCGCTCTCGTACCGTCAAGAAATTTTACTAATTTACCCAGTAGCAAGCCAAGTAGCAGCATTTATTTTTTGAAGGCCTTTATTTTTTGAAGGCCGCCTAGAGAAACAAAACAGCGGATGGCAAAAAAAGACAAAGTGAAAAAACAACCACAGTTGGTATTTTTGTTTTACTTACTTATTATTTTTCATTGTTAAGTTTTTAGAAACTTTCAGCTATCTATAGCGGCCCCCGAAGATATACCAAATGGAATGAATTATGATAACTTATAAGCACTCAATCAATCAAGTTTATTTTCCGAATAACTTAAAGCTAGAAGAGGAATAAAATATTTACGAAATACACAGACACGAAACACATTAACTAGTATACTTACAAGATATGACCAGAAATAAATGATGGGATGAAACTACGTAAAAATTGGGCAGAAGAATTAGCAGGATACGGAGAAAACGGATTGCCAGTGTTCCTCTCGGACTGACGCACGGAAGACGGGAGGGGAGGGGGGGGTTTGCTCCAGGATTTTTTGAAAAAGTATTTCTCTAATAATAGGGTAAGGTAAGAGACAGTAGCTCATTAGTAACGTAAACTGACAGGAATAAGTGATAGTCATGTACAAGTGAATTACAGCACTTCGTTCACACGGATATGAGCGAAGTGATGTAGTCTGTCCCACGTTATAATCGCCCCTTTTATGTTACTTAGAGGCGAAATATTATAATAATACATAGATGGCACTTTACACAAGAATATACACCAATATAGCCTACCATAACCGTCTATGGTTTATTGGTCACGGTACAAGTCCCTTGTGTAAAGTGCCATCTATGTATTAATAATTCTTGACATGGGGATGTGAACTGGTTGGATGAATTTGCCTTCGGGCGGGATCACTGTTCCTATGGCCGGCTTCTACCAGAATATTGTAGTGGTTTGCGAACTCAGTTCACAAGCCCCTCGGTAGCTCAGTTGGTAGAGCGACTGCCTTGTAAGCAGAGGGCCCTGGGTTCAAATCCCGGCTGAGGAGCATTTTTGTCTATCATTTCACTACTTATACAAGTCGATATATTATATTATTATTAATAATAAATATTAATAAGAAGTATTTTTTGAAGACAAGTACGAGTACTTGTCTTCGAAGTGAGTAGCACGACGTATATGTTTTATTCGGGAAAGGCGAGAGCGCTTTAAGCGCAGCCGTAATATAGCTCAGCAGATGCTTTACTCTGTAAGCTCTATCAGTGTATTTTATTTTATTTTTAAGTTTCTTGTGTTCTTTCCATTATTGTTGTTGACAGTAATGTACTTTTTTCCTTTCTTTCTTTGTTCTTTTTCTTCTTCTTTATTTAATCACTCCGTCTTTTTGTACGATTGTGCATCATGATTGGCAATAAATCTATTATTATTTATTTATGTGTTTATTTATTATTACATTTGGCGTTAAGCTTTTAGCTTGTCGCCACTACTACACAAGTACAAACGGATCAGATACACTTAATTCACAGAAACTGACACACTACAAAAGTAAACAAATTTTCAAACTACAAAAGCAACTGAGTAAAATGGTGTGTCGACTAGACCACGCTTAAATGTTTATTTTATTATAAATGTTATTATTATAAATGTTATAATCATCCCTGTTATGACCCTCCCTATTCATCTTATTCTCCTTCTAGCACATTCCGGTTTTCGCCGCCTACCTCTATGACGCTGCGCTTCTGTACGCCAAAGCGCTGGACTCGCTTTTTGGACAACTGGAGAAATCCAGACCTGGAAAGAATCTGACAGACAAAGATTATCTGGTGGTGGCGAAGGATGGAACGCGCATCACCAGAGAAATCATCAGACTCGGCAAATATCAGAGTAAGATCCTCCTTGGTTTGGTCGGGGATACCCGGTGAAAAATTTATCTCAAAATAGTAGTATGAAGTTGTACGAAAAAGTAGCATGCAGTACGAACTGATGCTACTACATGCTTATATGTCAAGGCTACCGTGTTACTGCATTTTACTGCATGCTACTATTAGCAAGACTGGATGCTACTGGATACTACTGCTTAAAGGACCCCTCTTGCTTATTCTCCCTTTTATAATATAATTAGCTCCCATATAGAATTATAAGCTTCTAAAATCCCCACCTTTCTCCATTGTTTCGTTTCGTAACTACGATTTTTTTTGCGCTTTTTCAGCCTTGCCGAGTGTTCCCTTCACCCAACGAAAAGTTTACCGGAATCTTCAACGTCCGACGACAATTCTTTCACCCATAATGATGTGATGATATTCTGTTTATTGCTTCTTTTATTTGCTTAGTTTTCCCACTTTTTAACCAAGGCACGTTCAGTTTTCAAATGTTTTGCGCCCAGCCGCCGCGTCGTAGAGCAGGAAGGCTGGATATAGCCGACAAGCGCTAACAAGAGAATCGCTAGTTTTAGGTGGAAAGTAGTGGTATTTCCAAAAACGTTTTTTCTGAATCGTTTCATAGGGAAAGGATCTTTTGTAGTAAGAGGTGTGCTTTAAGATTGGCCCAGTCTGAGGCACATTCAGTGATAGTACTGTTTTCTGTTACATATCAATACATGTAACTTCGTACAACTATCATACAGCTACGCAGGCTACAAATTTTTCATCGGGTAATAGTAACCCTAGAGAGTTTGGCGTGTATCACTGTGCCAGACGCGAACGGAATAGCCAATCAGTCGGTCGGCGTTGCCGGTCTTGGGCACTAGAAGGTAGATACGGAGTCCTACTTAGGTTGGATGGGTCTTTTTCGATCGAAAAAAAAGAAGGTGGGACAGAAAAGAGTGTGAAGAGTATTGAAAGTATGGATAAAGGATATCCATTTCTAGCAGGCTTAGTCGGACCATTGCTGTCCTCGGCGAAAGTCGTGTATTCTACTCCGATACTAAACCATCAGGCTAGGCCTAGAGAGTTCGGCATCTATTACAAAAACAAAAAATAGCGAGTCACAGACTCGACGCTTTCCAAAACAAAAGTAGGCCCTTCAGATTAAAGTAGATGTTTGACTGCGATAAGCTATTTGACCCTTTTTGGAAAGGGTCCTCGTCAGACTGTTGGTGGGCTGGAATTTTTTTTATTGCACTTCCGCTTCTTTTAGTGCAGCAACCGCCTGACGAGGACCCTTGCCAAGAAGGGCCGAAATATCGTTGAAAATCATCGTTGCTGACTTTACGTTTTCAGCCATTGCCTACTACCAAGAAAGAATAAGCCAATAGAAACTCAGTCTTTGGTCCCATGCAGCTACTGTGGATACCCCGCAAAACTGAGCTGAGCTAGAGATATTTGCTGAGCTTTTAGTTGCTGCCCGTCTACCAGGGTTGCCACATCAAAAATATCTAGAGAGTGACTTTTGGCCCAAAATAGAGAGTGAATTGGGAGTGAAATTTATTTTCATGAAATCTTCACTTTTGGTCGGAATCGCCTCAATAAAAATGACACATTTTTATTTTACTTTCATGTAAAAAAAACTTGAAATAGTCACTTCTGGCCGCAATCCCTGCTGCAAAAATGACACATTTGGTCATTTTCCGAAATAGAGTGATTTTTATGTCCTACGTAGGCTACGTAATTTTGTAATGAGAGCGTTCGTGTTTTCCGTTTTGTTTGTTTGTTTCTTTTTCTTGTTTCTTTTCTTTTTTCTTTTTTTGTGATATGCCGTAAAAGTGGATTATGAAGTTAAATAAATAAATAAATAAAAACAAAATAGAGTGACAATTCACACTATCTTGCGACATGTGGCAACCCTGCCGTCTACTTCCCTCTTCGCCACTGCGCATATCAGAGGAATTAGGGGAGGAGGCGCGCTGACCCGCTCTTCAACGCGTTCAGACAACCAGTTCTTCTTCGGGGATTTAAGCTAAGTGCACACACAGTCCGGTAAGATTCCGCATGCGAAAACGCGCATACGAGATTCGCGACACGATGCCCGACGGGTTTTTATGGCACTTGCAGCCTCTGGCTCAAGTGCCATATACCGATCACAATTCCGTCTGTCGGTCTGTCGGTCGGTCCGAGTTTTTTGTCCCACATATCCGAGTTAGGGTACTTCCAGATGTGCTGGGACAATGAAACTTGGCAGGCATATCAGGGACCCGACCAAACTAACCTGGAAATAATCAGTTTCCCGATCCGACCATATGGGGGGGGGGAGTGCGGGGCGCTGGAAACTTGAAAATTTAGGGCATTTTGTCACTTTTTTCTGAGTTAGGGTACTTCTAGATGAGCTAGGACAATGAAACGTGGCAGGAATATCAGGGACTCGACCAAACGAACCTGGAAATAATCAGTTTCCCGATCCGACCATATGCGGGGGAGTGGGGGCGCTCGAAACTTGAAAATTTAGGGCATTTTGTTACACTTTTTCGAGTTAGGGTACTTCCAGATGAGCTAGGACAATGAAACTTGGCAGGGATATCAGGAACCTGACCAAAGTAACCTGGAAATAATAAGTTTCGCGATCCGACCATATGCGGGGGAGTTGGGGCGCTGGAAACTTGAAAATTTAGGGCATTTTGTCACACTTTTTCGAGTTAGGGTACTTCCAGTTGTGCTAGGACCATGAAACTTGGCAGGCATATCAGAGACCCGACCAAACAAAATTAGGAATAATCAGTTTTCTGATCCGACCATTTTTTTTTGGGGGGGGGGGGTGGAGGGCAGGGGAATCCGGGAAACTGAGAAGTGTGTAACTTTCGAACGGATGATCGGATTGTAATGAAACTTCATAACTGAAGAAAATATATATCTGTAATGTCCCGTTTAAAGTCTTGACCGGATTCGGTAGCCAGGGGGGAGTTGGGGGGGGGGAGACCGGAAATTTCAAGAAACGGTTAGAATGGAGGGATCGGAGTGAAACTTGCTGGGCAGAACAAGCATCTGCTCTGGATAAGTCCTTTAGACCATTGAACTGGATCCGGACACTTATGGGGGGGGGGCGGAATTCCGGTGATGGTGGTTTTGGGGATTTTCACGATGAAACTTGGCAGGCATATCAGGGACCCAATCAAACTGACTTCAAAATAAAAATTTTGTCGATCAGATAATGGTGGGGGGAGTGGAGGGAGGGGAATCCGAAATTTTCAGTCATGCGTAATTTTGGAATGGGTGATCGGATTCGAGTGAAATTTAAGAATTGAACAGAGGACATTTCTCCGATGATGTTTTCATATCCGGACCGGATCCGGCAACTATTGGGGGGGGGGGGGGCGGAAAATACGTGACCTGTTTAGAATAGAGGGATCGGGATGGAACTTTGTGGGAAGAACAAACACATGCTCTAGGTAAGTCATTTGCTCAATCGGATTGGCTACGGCCACCGCGGGGGAGCTGGGGGGGGGGGGGGGATGGACCGGAAATCTCGAGAAACGGTTAGAATGATGGTATCGGAGTGAAACTTGCTGGGAAGAACAAACATCTGGTCCATGTAAATCTTTTACATAATTTGACTGGATCCGGACACTTGAGGGGGGGAGGAGGGGGTTTCCCGGAATTCCGTTTTTTGGGGGATTTTCACGACGAAACTTGGAAGGCATACCCGTTTAGAATGGAGGGATCGGGATGGAACTTTGTGGGAAGAACAAACAGATGCTCTAGGTAAGTCATTTGCTGAATCGGATTGGCTACGTGCACCGCGGGGGAGCTGGGGTGGGGGTGGACCGGAAATCTCGAGAAACGGTTAGAATGATGGTATCGGAGTGAAACTTGCTGGGAAGAACAAACATCTGGTCCATGTAAATCTTTTACATGATTTGACTGGATCCGGACACTTGAGGGGTGGGGGGAGGAGGGGGTATCCCGGAATTCCGTTTTTTGGGGGATTTTCACGACGAAACTTGGAAGGCATATCAGGGACCAGGTCAAACTGACTTGGAATAAGAAAAAATCCTCGATATGATAATCTTGGGGGGGGGGAGTTGAGGGAGGGGAATCCGGAATATTGAGTCATGCGTAACTTTGGAACGGGTGATCGGATTCGAGTGAAATTTAATAATTAAACAGAGGACATTTATCTCTTGTGACCTTTTTCATTTCCGGACCGAATCCGGCAATTATTGGGGCGAGGGCGGAAAATACTTGACCCGCTTAGACTGGTGTGATCTGGATCGAACTTCGTGGGAATGACAAACAGATGCTCTGGATTAATCATTTACAGAACCGGATTGGCTCCGGTTATTGTGGGTGGAGTTGGAGGAGGGGGAGGGGGGTCTGGGATTCCGGTGATCGCGCGTTAAGGTACTTCCAGATGTGCTAGGACGATGAAACTTCGCTGGAATATTGGAGACTCAACAACATTTGCTTAGAAATTGCTACTTCCCAAATCCGATTATTCCTTAAAGTACCAATCTTGACCGCAAAGTAAAAAAAACACTTTTAAGCAATATATGCATTTTCGTGATGCCCATCAGCCCATCAGCAGTTTTGCCTCAAGGGTTTTGCTTACAAATGAAGTTCCAGCTCCCTTAGAGCGCGCATCTCAACCGCAAGGTCGAAACTTACTTTTGATCAATCAAATCATCTTGACACATGCAAGTGCCATATGAGCTTACAGCTCTTGTTCAGATAAAACGAAATTCAGACGTGAAACTTGGCCCCAGGTTCGAAAAATCCACTGCTTAGCCTACAGTCAGATGATGCTGATTGATTGCCGAATGAATGAATGCAGCTGACATTAAATAGGTCGTATAAACAGTTGAAATTTCAAACACAGCTTCTAATTTTTCAGTTCTCAGGGCACAATTTCGCATGCGTTTAAAATTCGCTCCGGTAAAAGTAGAATATTTTCTACTCAAATCGGAACGAAATTATCGGACCGAATCCGCATGCGATGCGTCAAAATTCCGGAGCGGAGAAGGAAATTCGCACCGGACTGCGAAATTCGGACTGTGTGTGCACGCTACTTTACTGCGATATAACTGTTTGTAGTGTTAAGGAATTGTGAGGTTCCAAGTAGCTCCTACCCTCCGCTCGTTTGCATCGGGTAGGGTATCGAGAATTTATTCGACTCCGCATGGTTGTATTACAGAGATAGGGAGACGGAGGTTCTGGTGCTTATTTGTTCTTGCTAACATATGAAAATACACGTTTGATACATGAGTATTACACTCGTCAAGTTCGTTGTTTCGTATTTTCTCACTGCATAACAGTGCCAAAATGAGTTTAAAAAAATTAAAATGGTAAACTGGCTACCATATTAGACGTAGTCTCTTCATTCCCCGAGGACTCCACTTTAGGAGTCCCAGCGTTTTTGTTTGTCCCGGGGACTCACTCCCCGTATTCTCCCCCGTATCCCCGCAGACGGGGAATGCTCCGATTATCATCAACATAATCAAAAAGGACTCCCTTTCAGATTCGGAGGGGAATCAATTTTTGCTGGTGTTGGTTCAAAGTAAAATTAATTAAAACAATCAGAATAAACAAAACCAGAAATAAAGTGGATCCAGACTAATGTCGTCGACTGCATATTTTTTTCTCAAATAAAATCATTTTGGAAGCATTACCCGTGTTCTCACTGTTTCTGAACGCAGAGTCCGCGCGGAGTGACTCCCTTTATTCTCACCGTTCCCTTCGATTCCCCGAGGAGTCCTCGGGGAACGGCGAGACGCCTATTGTAGGAAACATATTTTACGGTGCAAAACGCATACGTCAGCTGAATTCTAATAGAGATATATTTAAGCCCTTCTTGGCAAGGGTCCTCTTCAGACTCAAGCCGGTCAAGCTGGAAAATGAACTTGTGGGAATTCAGACTAAAGATTCTAGCGTAGCCTTAAGATTCTGATTTGGTGAATTCCTTTGTGAGAGTTGCTTGGAGTTACAGTTGGTGCTGTTGTGGAAAAATTGGTGCTGTCATTGGTGCTGTCATTGGTGCTGTTATATGGAAACACTGTGCCGCCGTAATAAAAAATAATAATAACAAAATCAGAAAATCAGCATCTTCTCTGTTAAGATACAGAGATTCTGGTTCAAAACCAAATTTTGCTAAAACTGTGTGACTCGGGCAAAAATGTCGAAAATCATCCTGTTTTATGCAAAAATAGCCTACAGATCTTCTCAGAAAACACAATTGGTACTGTAGAACAGAAACTGTTAGGTAAACGGTCCAAAATAAATTATTTTACCTTGAAATCATCCGAAGTAGAAGCACTGGCTAGCCTGTAACAAAACTCTTCTAAAAAAATTAATATTAGGCTAAGCTCCAACAAGTGATTTTTTGAAGGCGTTGACTGATCGACCTGTGATGGTTTCACGCCCCGACGGTGCAATTTCGAATCAAAAATTCAATTTTTGATTTTTCATAAGAACAGTCGATAATTCCTAAAACCTTTGCGCACTGAGTTTAATCTTTTCTTCCTCGAGTTACTTGTATTGAATGAAAGAAGTTCGCCTGCGAGCTGACCGTCATACGCTCCACTTATGACCTTGAACGACTCTGTCAGGTAGCAGCGTCAGTATTTATTTTTATTTATTTATTTGCTTCAGCCATAGCCATATACATAGGGCAATACACACATTAACCAGTCTAGATCATTCATAACCACAAGTGTAACCAAATGACAAATCAACGAACCGCAAGTTCATCACTCGATTTTTTTCCACGGCGGCGTGAAAGTTGAAAAATTGTAGTGAAAATGGCTTTTATCAGAGGCTTTTATCAGACCTCAAACAGTGTTGCCACTTTTCTCTGTCGAACCTGTGACATTTGGCCGCAAAAAATCAGTGACTTTCTGCCGCCGAAAAATTTGGTCTTTTTTTTTCGTTTTCAGTCAAAAGTTCGTAGATTTTGAGGTTCCAATTTACTCTTATAATAGGAGCTAATATTCTTAAAATAAATTAATCCTTTTCCCGAAAAGCCTTGAAATAGGCCAAATACTTTGAAATCCCAGAATTTGTGACATTTTTACCAGAAGTGCGATTTCCTGTTACAAAATTTTCCCAGCTATGAATCTGGGGAGAAGTCCAAAACCTGTGCCAAATCGCAGAATTTTGCGACCATTGGCAACACTGCCTCACAAGTCCCTCGTATATGAAGTTTTTGACGTAGAGCAAAAGTTAATGCTTCGTTTCGTTATTTTTTTGGGATCCCAAAACGTAAGTGGAGGGATACCTATGACATCGCAAAAGTTGTCAGCATGTCCGTCCATCTGTCAGCACGATAACTCTCGAAGGGAATGAGATATTTTGATGAAACTTGGTTTGAGTATTCTTTGGGTCAAGGGTAAGGTCAAGTTCGTAGATGGGCTATGTAGCCCTACATTTGAGCGGGGAAGGGGGTTCAAATTAAGGGGCAAACAAAACATTTTTAAACAGCTAATGTGATAGTCGATTATGGGGTAAGAAGACATGCTGAGCACGATGGTGAAAACCATTTTTTCGCCGGACAACTAGTTCGTCCGGGATCCGGCCAGAACCGGAAAGTTTGTTAAAAGTAAAAGTTTCATTTGAAGCTGATTAAATGCTTATTTTAGAGGTAAGAAGACATGCTGAACACGATGGTGAACACCATTTTCTTGCCGGACAAGTAGTTCGTCCGGAATCCGGCAAAAACCGGAAAGTTGGTTAAAAGTAAAAGTTTAATTTGAAGTTGATTAAATGTTCGATTTCACGGTAAGAAGTCATGCGAAACACGATGGTGAACACCATTTTCTCGCCGGACAAGTAGTTTGTCCGGAATCCGGCAAAAACCGGAAAGTTGGTTAAAAGTAAAAGTTTAATTTGAAGTTGATTAAATGTTCGATTTCAGGGTAAGAAGACATGCTGAACATGATGGTGAAAACCATTTTCTCGTCGGACAACTAGTTCGCCTGGAATTCGGCCAAAACCGGAAAATATATTAAAAGCAAAATTTTATCTGAAGTTGATTAGATGACAGATTTGGGGGTAAGAAGAGACTCTGAGTCCATATATGACAATCTTTTTTTACCCGGACATATAATTAGTCCGGAATCCGGTTGTAACCGGACTTTTGTTAAGTCAAAGTTTTATTTGACGTTGATTAGATGATCTTTATAGGGATAAGGAGATGCGCTGGATTTGCTTCTGAATTTTCTTTTCTTGCTGGACTAGTAGTTCGCTCGGAATTCGGGCGAAACCGGAAATTTGGCAGATGCAAAGCAGGAAGTTTCTGTCAGTATCGTCAAAATAGATATGGCTTATAGAGGTATATCTGAACTTGGTTTTCTCTGATGATTAGCCTGGCGAAGACTGGATCTGGCGAAGACAAGACCCAAGTGTCTGGATCAAATATTAGATTTTTGGGATCCCATCGACACCTTTGGTCTTGTTCTTTATACCGAGAAGATATTTGCTGCAGAGAGGGCCACGACTTCCGTATGAGTCGATTGACTCCCTGAAATGGCCAATCACAACTCTGGGAAATCACAAACTCTGGGAAATGGCCAATCACAGCGTCGATAGCAGCTCGTCGAGTACCCGCTGGTACTCAACTTTTCTTAAAACATCCGCCACTTCTGAGCTCCAATCAAACAACAATATTTTTGGTTTGCGATTCAACAAAAATCGGTGGGAATCGATATTTTTTTTACTGAGAGCATCAGAGAGATACTAAATCCCTTCAGAGACCATTGTACTGTAAAAAAAAAGATCTTGCAATATTTGCTACTGGGATTAATTTTGTCTCTAAAAAGAATATTTTACTCTAATTCGGATTAATCTTATCTCAGTAGAGATAAGATTAATCCCAGTAGCAAATGTTGCAGTTAACAATAATCCTTACTCGGAGAAACTTTTTACCAGAGCCCATTGACACCGATAATCCAACAGAACCGGCCAACGGGTACGTCAGCTACGATTCTTCATCAGCGATATTTCGGCCCTTTTTGGCAAGGGTCCTCGTCAGGCTGTCAATCCTCTGGTTCAACTTCGGGGAAGGAAACCAACCTGTAATAAATGTAATAAATAATTAGATTATTTATTACAGGTTTGTTTCCTTCCCCGAAGTTGAACCAGAGGATTGACAGCCTGACGAGGACCCTTGCCAAAAAGGGCCGAAATATCGCTGATGAAGAATCGTAGCTGACGTACCCGTTTTAAACATTGTTTGAATAAATGTTTCAAAGTCAGCTTGGGCTCAAAGAATATTTATTTTAGAACCGGCCAATCACAGCGCCAGAAGTAGCGCCTCTTGCAGTTAGTGTTGAACTTCTACACCGACATCTAAAGACCCGCAGAATAATGGTGGGTGTACACACTGCGTAAAATCCGACCGTATTTTGAAATCCGAGCGTATTTTACGCACGTATTTGAGCTTGAAAAGATTTCTATCAACGCGGACGTATTTGACTACAAAACGGACCGATTTCTCAAATACGTTCAACTGCTAGAGATCTTTTCAAGCCCGAATACGTGCGTAAAATACGCTCGGATTTTACGCAGTTTGCAAATGGACCATAAGGAAATAAAATGCCAAAATTATCCGCTTGAGGATGGTGACAAAAAATCGGAAGCTGAGTCGGCGCGAATTATTTCCACAAATTTGGATTCGGTCGCTTACGCGATTGGGTTGTCAAGGGGTCGGTGTCCTGAATACTCTACATGACTAAGTCAAAACACGCCAGTGATCCTCGAGAAGAACGAGAAACGTAGCACTAACGACTCAAACTCAACCACTCAATCCTGTGTTAACCAATCACGGCGATGCTTGGGGGCAGCTGTGATGCCGCTTCGGGCTCTTCCGCTAGGTACAGGGCGATTTTGCATCGGCAAGAAGAGTTAGTCGTCAAGAGTATTGTAAAACCATATCGATAAATATTTCGTTGGGAAAGGAGGAAAATGAGCTCCGCATATCCACTGCCACATGTCGGTAATTCATTTTCTACAAACAGCAGTTTTCACACTAACGGTCCTAAAACCTTAATTGGAAAGGTTATATTTCCTAGTCTAACGAACTCATGTCGGATTTAAAGGCCTAGTCCAGTAGTTCGGAATTCCATATATTTTGTGGCATTGAACGGATCAGTCAGCGCAAGTTTATTCTGGCGATATATAGGCCCTTCTTGGCAAGGGTCCTCTTCAGGCTCACGCTAGAAAAACAGACATGGCAAGCGTCATTGAAACACTATATTCAAATAATGTATACAACGGATACATCAGCTACGATGCTTCATCAGCGATATTTCGGCCCTTCTTGGCAAGGGTCCTCGTCAGGCTGTCAATCTTCAGGGTCAGCGTCGGGGAAGGAAACAAACCTGTAATAAATAACGGAAACATCTACCGAATATAAATATCTTATTCGGGCAAATTACTTTCAAAGTAATAAAAGTAATAGTATTTTGAAAGTAATTTGCCCGAATAAGATTATAGTCGGTAGAAGTTTCAGTTATTTATGACAGGTTTCTTTCCCCGACGTTGACCCTGAAGATTGACAGCCTGACAGGAACGAGCTAATAGGAACGTTGGCATTCATTCATTTCATTTTATTCAGTACTAGAAATACTGACAATGAATATGTACATAATGACATTTTGAACACTTACAGAATTCTCCACTTGATAGATAATTTGGACAAAAAACAGTTTTTTGAGTTTAGTTCAGATCAGTCAACCGGTCAACATTCTTTGAGGTTATACCAACCAAAAATAAACCGGGAAATTGGTCAACGTTCATTTTGTTACCGTGCATGCCAGGTATGGAATGGTTTATCTGAGGAGACCGTTTCCCAACCAAATTTACTTTCATTCAAGCAACATCTTGCGGTACAACGTTCAGACATAGCGCGTATATGCACCCTTTTTAGTTTATATTTGTTGTATGTTTATAAGTGTATAGTGCAGTGTTAAAAAATGTAGTAAAAGTTTATGTGCTTGTACAGAGAGAAGTTTGGGCTTAACGTCTTTTTTCTATTAGTAAATAAATATCTACTAATAATGAAAATACACGCAAAAAAAAAATGCTGTGGCCGCAAAAGCTAGGCCTATCCTGGCTTAGTCGCTGTGATAAAAATTTAGAATCGCGCCTTGACCAGCGCAAACGAATAAATCAACGGAAAATAAATTAACATACAGGCAAAAAAGTAAAGAAAACAAGAAAAATGCAATCAGCACCCTAATCGAGCAGCAAAAACAGCAGCGGTGTCAATTAAATCAATTAAATCTCAGCATTAGTTTTTTCACTACATCAGTGTTTAAAAGTAATTTCCCCGAAGAGGATATTTGTAGTAGGTAGAAGCTTCAGTTATTTAATACAGCCTCGTTCCTTGTCCAGCGTTGTCCCTGAAGTCGACAGCCTGAAGAATTCTCTGAATATATGAACATTGAAATATTTGTATTTAAACAATGCACAAAGCGGATACGTCACCTACGATGCTTTGGCAGTGATATTCGGCCCTTCTTGGTCTGACCGAACCTGCGAGATTGCAGGTTCAGATTGCAGGTTCATTCCTTTCCCAACATTGTCCCTGTCGTTTGACTGTTAAAAAGGTTTACTTTCACCAGATTCAGGCTCTACAACAGACGAGGACCCTTGCCAAGAAGGGCCGAAATATCGCTGCCAAAGCATCGTAGCTGACGTATCTGTTTTATGCATTGTTTGAATAAATGTTTCCCAGCCAGCTTGGGCCCAGCAAAAAGAGGTTCTTTTTTAATTCGATTTTTGCGCCGACTATTTTGAATCTGCTACCGTTAGATACCGGAATTCGAATAACCTTATTTCCTTCAAGCGAGCAGCGAAAGGTCATTACAGGACTATAGTTTAGTGTTGTCCTGCATTCCCCTGTTTTTCTTTTTTTTTCTTTCTTTCTCGTTCCTTGGTCATTTTTTTTCGTTTCCTTCCTTTTTCCTTATATAGAGTATTCAGTTAGTTGATTCTGTTTGTTGTTTAACTAGTCTCGGTTATTTCCTTGCCCTAGCCAAGCACTCCTTATATTCTTTCTGGCAGGAATATTAACTTTGTATTTTTTTTGTCTTTAAATATAGTCCCATGAAACTGAAAACTGAACGAGTATTTATGAAATATTTATCCGTATCCGTTACGTATTTACGTATGACGTATACGTTTTCCGTATCTGTATCCGTGTTTCCCAGCCAGCTTGGGATCAAGGAGTATTTATGAGATATTTATTTTAACAGACAGGATGGCATTGATCGCAGTCCGTTTTCCGGCTTGAACCTGAAGAGGACCCTTTGTCTAGAGACGCCGAAACATAGCTAGAATAAATCTCAGTTCACGTTTCCCTTCAGTGCCGTCAGACATGATTCGCAGTCAGCTTGGGCTGAAGGAATACTTGGGGATTAAAATATTCTGTATAGGCTACTATATTTGCACACTATCTTTAAAGTTTAACTGAAAAGCAGACTTATTTTTGCATCATTGAATTCACTGCATTATTTGGATTAAATATTCTTTGAGCCCAAGCTGACTTTGAAACATATATTCAGATAATGTAAACAACGGATGCGTCAGCTATGATTCTTCATCAGCGATATTCCGGCCCTTCTTGGCACGGGTCCTCGTCAGGCTGTCAATCTTCAGGTCCAGCTTCGGGGAAGGAAACAAACCTGTAGTAAATAAGTGCAGAATTTGAGAAACTGATAAAGAAAACGGAAGACCACAAATAGGTCTGATTGATTTGTTTTGTAGGATTTGAATGCGATTAATATGTATAGATGTTCCTTCAGCCCAAGCTGACTGCGAATCGTATTTGACGGTGCATTAGAGCTCTAATAAAATGTAGCTGACTTATCCGTTTTGCACCGGCAAAAATGATTAATATGTATTGCAAAAGTAGAGGCCCAAGCTGAAGTAAGAACGATAAACGTCGCCCGAACGATGACTCAAATCCTGCGTCACAATAAACGGCGCTCGTTGGGGACAAGTGTGGTGACGCTTCTGGTTCTTCCGCTAGGTACACGGCGATTCTTCGTCGGCACGGAGAGTTAATCATCAAGAGTATCGGTGAAGGATCATTTACACGGCGGGTATTTTTCCTCGGAGACGAGAGGGGAAAGTGTTCACACAGTACTCGGGTATTTCTCAAGGGAGAGTACTGTCATGTGGCAATAGATTCCAAGGTTGTAAAGCTCAGGATATCTCTTTTCAATGGACACCAACATGTGTCCATTTGAATCACTTCGTATATGGATATAATCCCAATTATTGCTCGAAAATCCGACTTCGTTGTTGCTGTAAATTGAAGTCCAAAATACCCGGAGCTTTGTTGCTACTTGCTGTTGCGGGGAAAAATACCCGCGGAATACGGGTAAATACCCTCCGTGTAAACGTAGCCTGAGCAAACTATGAAAAGAAGATGAGATCCGCGAAACTACGTGCTTACGGAACAGCCAAATCAGATATTAATAATACAAATTGTATTTGAAAAAGCCCGTGGGCCATATACAAGTACAGGTTATGAACACACAGAGACGTAAATAACCATACAACTAATCTACCGAAAGCTTTCTGTATTCCAGCGCTCTAGACACAAACCTACAAATCTTACTAATCGACTGGGCGGAAGTACACTTCATGACATTCTCGGTGGATATCTCCACCGAGAATCTCCCTACGGAGATCCGAAAGCTCTTGAAACCGGCTTAAACAAATACCGATATCTTCATCTTAACCACTGTAAAGAGGACAGGCAGATTTCCAAAAAACAAAAAATTCTACCGTGCAGTGGTAGGCAATTAGCCCTCAGTTGGATCCAGTACCTCAAATAAATCGTGGGTAGATTAAGCTTAAAGCTTGACTTAACAGGGCTGAGATGTGACAGTCTGGTTACCCATCATAATTTTATCTAAATAAGCTAGAAAACCCGACAAAAACGCTTTAATTCGTTTGATTTGTTATCCACGAGAAGTGAATTTTAGCTGACGAGTGTATTCTTTCGCGATTGTTGTACCTCTATACCGGCTTACCTCTATGTTTGGAATTTGTAGCAACTAAAGGCGTATTCTCGCTGTTCCTCGTTTGTCCCGGGGATTCACTCCCCGTATTCTCGCGAGTCCCCACGGACGGGGAATGCTCCGATTATCATCACCATCATCAAAAAAGGACTCCCTTTCAAATTCGGAGGGGAATCACTTTTTGCTGGTGCTGGTGCAATGCAAAATTAATTAAAAACAGTCAGAATAAACAAACCAAAAATAAAGTGGATTAAGATGTAATTTCGCCAACTGCATATTTATTCTTAGAACAAAATCCATTTTGGAAGCATTCCCCGTGTTATCGTTGTTTTCAGTATACGGAGTCCGCGTGGAGTGACTCCCTCTACTCTCGCCGCTCCCTTCGATCCCCGAGGAGTCCTCCCCGGACTCCTCGGTCGATCGAGGAGTCGATCCCCGAGGAGTCCTCGGGAACGGCGAGAATATGCCTTCCTGGTCTTCAAAAACTCTCAGTACTTCATAGATGAAACCTGGAGATTGTATCAGGAGGGCCCAACCCAGCATTCCAAATATATAAAAGTCCAACCTCATCAAGTATGGATTAAAAGTTTAACTGAAAAGCCAACTTCTTTTTATATCATTTAACTGAATACACTGCATTTCTTGGACTGCATTTGACACTGCATTTGTGTTAAGGGATTTTCTTATTTTCGCTATTTGCTCTAGAATGCCGTTCAGATATCTGCGGCCATCCTCACAACCCAAATTTCTACTATGACTCAGAAAAATTGAATCTCAATACATATGCGGCGTTTCAGTGGCCAGTGATTAGCTTATGGAAGGTAGTTTATTAATAACATATTATAATAATTAATAACATAATTATAATACCAACACTTATTTTTGTAAATCGTTTTCGTCGAGTATACAACATAGATACAAGCGCACAGAGCATCCAGATCAGACAAGGGAATTCCACTATTTTAAAATCGATTATTCGTGAATAGCGGAGCAAAGAAGTGACGCATTTTCGCCGAGTTATCAAGCTTCTTTAAGTGAATAAGTGATGGGTAACTACTTTGTCCTATCTAAGCCCTTTTCAGTTAAACTTTAACATTTCCAAATAAGCTGCCTTTGCAAGCCTATCATCTGGCAAAGCAATTATTTTCTGCCACAATCTAATAATTTGAAGCTACCTACCCTATGCCGTCGTAAAGAGAAAATACCTAGATTTCCCTTCAGCGCCTGTGTGTGGGTTGTAGGATGTAGCCCAGATAATCTTTTATAATACTGCAGCTGAATAGAATCAAGCTGCAATCAGTTTAGGCTGAAGGAATACTTCGGGATTAAAAATATTTTGCATACTACTTTTGCACACTATTTTTAGTACTATCTTTGTATGATACAAGTTTGAAGACGTTTTTATTTCACTGTACTCCGCCAAGTCGGTGAGGAAACTGCAAAAAAGAACAAGAGATCCGCAATACTACGCACTTCCGCAACAGACAAGTCTCATCCAATTGCAAACAAGATAAAAAAGAAAGAGAGATTCGTGAAACTACGCACTTACAGTTAATTTGGATTTTACACTGCGTAAAATCCGAGTGTATTTGAAATCAGAGCGTATTTTACGCACGTATTTGGGCTTGAAAAGCTCTCTAGCAGTATGGACGTTTTTGAGAAATCGGTCCGTTTTGTATCTAAATACGTTCGTACTGCTATAAATCTTTTCAAGCTCAAATACGTGCGTAAAATACGCTCGTATTTCAAAATACGCTCGGATTTTACGCAGTGTGTAAACCCACCGTAAGACAAATCTCATATAATGAGCAATGAAGATTATCTAAAACTGTTCGTCTTAAAATACTTAAAGGACCCCTCGCACTATTTACTCTTCAACTTACAGTATTTTAAAAATATTTCAATACTTTAAAACTAGGCTGTGCTTTCAACAAATAACCCGCGGTTTTGGCTGTTTTAAGCCTTTTCCGAAACCCGTTGACTTATAGCGAAAACAGGGAAACAGTATACATAACTTTTTTTTCTGATGGAAAAACTTCTCGCAGACAACCTTCGACAGCGTGATACACATCGAAGGTAGCAAGACACGGCAAGTGGGGAAATCAGCGTGGTTTCGTTAGGGGGGTTAGAATGTACCGTGCGAAATTGGGGTCTCCGGGTTTAGAAATATATGGAATGATTATGGAAGTAGGTTTGTAGTATTATAGGTAAGACAGGTCCTTTAAAGTGCCATGGGCAGTAATTATGCTTAATTTTTTGCAAAATCCTGTGCAAATATGTATTTTTGACTTCCTGTGTACCGCGCTTCAAAAATATTCCGTTTACTTGTTATCGCTCATCTTTACTTCTGCGGCGTCTCGGCGTCGAGCATGTAGGATACTGGCCCGGCGCAAATAATTCAAAAACTCGCCACCACCCACGAAAATCGATCATTCTACAGAGCCGAGTGGTAACTGTGTCTTGGCCAGTGATTGGCAAAGTGTTCCCGATGAAGCTTTTGTGTTTTTAGTACCAAAGAAAAGTTTCGATTTCTGGATGTGAAGTTTCAGAGGTGCCAGATATCTGTCCGGGGTACTTTAAAATCTGAGTCTGTTAAAGTTTAACTGAAAAGCCAACTTATTAACAGGGCCCAGCCACTACATTCTTTTTTGGCCGATGAATGAAAAATCGTATATTGTATTTGTTGTGACTTTGACTTTGACTTTCTTTATTTTACTACTAAATACAAAAATAAACTATAAAAACACGCAACCGCCCGGGGAAGGCTCAAAAAGCTTGATGATGGACGACTGCAATCCTCTGATTCTCAACCTATATCAAGTTTCATAAAAAAAAGAAGGACAAGAACACTCTCTCTCAATTAACCTTTAATACCAAAATCTAAAAAGAAAAAAATATCCAAGAAAAAAGAAACAGAAAAAAAAATGTGTTTGTGTTTTATTTAATTATTTTATTTTATTTTACATACGGTACTCCGCTTTTCATATGGCGGGTCAAATAAACTACTTCCTGACTTACTTATTTTTGTATCATTTGGATCCTGTTACTATTTGCTCTAGTGTGACGTTCAGAATATCTACGGCCGTCCTCACAACGCAAAATTTTACTACGACGCGGAAGATTTGAATCCCAACACAAACGCGGCTTTTCAGTGGCTAGTGATCATCTTGCGGAAGGTGGCTCACTGCGTGAACACTCATTTTTCTTAAATCGTTTTCGTCAAGCATACAATATAGAGGTACCTCAAATCTGACAGGTAAATTCCACTATATGACAGTCGATTATTCGTGAATTGCGGAGCACCGAAGCAATCCATTTTCATAGGTCCTTCAAGCCTCATAGAGGATCCCTCGCAATATTTACTCTTCAACTTACAGTATTTTCAAATATTTGAATACTTTAAACCTAGGCTGTGGTTTCAACAAATAACCCACGGTTTTGGCTGTTTTAAGCCTTTTCCAAGACCCATTGAATTGTAGCAGAACAGGGAAACAATTTACAAAGCCGGTTTTTCTGATGGAATAACTTCTCGCAGACAACCGTCGACAGCGGGATACACACCGAAGGAGCAAAACACGGCAAGTGAGAAAATCAGCGTGGTTTTGAATGAGGAGTTAGAATGTACCGTACGAAATTGGGGTCTCCGGGTTTAGAAATATATGGACTGATTATGGAAGTAGGTCGCGTTAGTATTGTAGGTAAGACAGGTCCTTTAAAGCACAACTCTAATAAGAAATGATTCTTTCCCTATGAAATGAATCAGAAAAAATGTTTTTGGAGATACCATTATTTCCACCTAAAATTAGCGATTCTCTTCTTAGCACTTGTCGACTATATCCAGCCTTCCTGCTCTCCGACACGGCGGCTGGGCGCAAAACATTTGAAAACTAACCGTGCCTTGGTTAAAAATGGGAAAACTAAGCAAATAAAGGAAATAATAAACAGAAGATTATCACATCCTTATGGGTGAAAGAATTGTTATCGGACGTTGAAGATTCCGGCGAACTTTTCTTTGGGTGAAGGGAAAACTCGGCAAGGCTGAAAAAGCGCTAAAAAATCGTAGTTACGAAACGAAACAATGGACAAAGGTGGGGATTTCAGAAGCTTATAATTCCATATGGGAGCTAAGTATATTATAAAAGGCAGAATAAGCAAGAGGAGTCCTTTAAGTGAATAAGTGATGGGTAACTGGATTGTCATATCTCATCCCTTTTCGGATAAACTTTAAATAACAGTACAGTGAATTCAGTCTCAGCCCCAGTAAGACCCTTTATGAATGAATGAATGAATTTATTTCCAATAAAGCCCAAGGGCCATGGCGGGAAACATAACACAATAACAAACAAAATATCATACACTCCAACAACAAACCAAAAAATCAACTTCTATAAAAATAGTTCACGGTGGGCCATAGCTAGCTTCAGGAATCTACCAAGCCTTCGGATCTCACCAAAACACTTACTTCCCATACTTGAAACCAAATCCCTTTCCTCCCAAGCCTCCCGACCAAACACTTCCTTTCTTAATTCTTTCAACTCCTCGCAATAACATATCAAATGTACCGCATCCTCTCCTTCAATACCACACATTGGACAAACATAAGGACCAGTACCTTTCCTATCTCTACCAATATAATTTCTCCGCATCCCCACCGGAAGAGCATCCGCCCTAAGGCTCACCATCCAATTCAATTCTGCACCCCCCAATCCCAACTTAAAATATAATTCTTCTCCCCATGTCTCTTTGGCCATACCATACAACTTCAGAGATTGGTGCTCTGATACACCCCCATGCCACCTCTGAATCTCTTGATCTCTTAGCCTTTCTTTCACTAACTTAGCTACCTTACCTAGATGTTGAACAGTTCTATTATACCTTCCACGATGTTGCAAGAAACACCGGAAACATGGAATGGCATAATTAGTGGGAGGAATTTCGAGCACGAAGGCCTCATTCGCAAAAAAGCCAATGTTAATCAAAATCCGGAAATTGACCTCCGTCATGCCAACAATCCTGACAACAACAGCAGCCGTGCGTATTGACTGAGCACTTGTTTGATTCTCCAGCAAGCTCCTACCTAAGAAGTAACTCCACTCCCCAGAATTGGATGTTCCACTCCCCAAAAATCAACCGGAAAATTGGTCAACTTTCATTCTGTTACCGTGCATGTCAGTCATGGAATGGTTTATCTGAGGAGACCGTTTCCCAACCAAATTTACTTTCATTCAAGCAACATCTTGCTGGTACAGCGTTCAGCCATATCGCGTATGTGAACCCCTTTTTAGTTCATATTTATTGTATGTTTATAAGTGTATAGTGCAGTGTTGAAAAATGTAGTCAAAGTGTATGTGCTTGTAGAGAGAGAAGCTTCGGCTTAACGTCTTTTCTATTAATAAATAAATATATAAACTTCATTTATTCTATAGCAAGTTGCGTGAAGAGGACCCTTTCAAGTCAATCAATCAGTCAATGAATTTTATTTGAACCCTAATAGCACTAGGCTAACACGGGTGGGAATTGGAAAACAGACACTCACGTACAAACACAGACTAACAAAGAGTAAAGACGAAACGAACATACAAATCAAGTACAGTTATGTTCAGTGAAATACGGAACGAACGACTTAGATATATTTCTGAAGATTTTGTTGATGGTAGGAGGGGGGGGGGGGGGCTTGGGTTTCGGTTTGTTCTTGCTTTGCATGTTAGGACCAAGAGAGGGCGTAACGAAGACCGGAAGGATGGTCCTGTGATGTCCAGAATTCAAAATTTGGTGGCCAAAACGCATGAGAAGATTATGTCTCTTTCAGACAGTTTTTCGTGCCGAGGATTTGAAGGCTTTCGTTGTAGGTTGAGTAATTGTGCCTCTGCGTTCTCCTCCACATTTTCTTGTACCCATTCCAGCCGATGTCCACCAAAACCACGATTTCCTCGATTTAAAGCACACACTGTTCCGGTTCTTAATTATTTCCTGACCATCGTCGTATAATATTATTTATAATGTACCTGAAAAACGACATGTTCGACTAATCCTGGTTCGTAGATGTTTTAATACAAAACGAACTTTCGTGGTAATAAATCAGCCTATAACAGTGGTTCCCAACCGGGGGTACGCGTACCCAAAGGGGTACGCGAAACTCTCGTAAGGGGTACGCCAACCAAATCTCTGAATTCTAAAATGTCTGCTTTTGTCAAAAAATTAGAGTTTTGGCTCACGAAGTATCAGAGTAACAGCGCAAGTGTCCTTCTTTACCGACGAGAATGAAATTGACAGCCTTGCAGCCTCAAGTATCCCCTTTATTTGTACATGTTTTACACATTAATCCCTTACCACTTATGACAATAAATGACGTTATTTTGGCGTTCTGATCTTGACAAATCTTTTTAGAATAGTAGAACAAAAGGTTCTTCAAAGTGGGGTAAGCAACCTTTTGAACCTTAATTAGGGGTACGCGACACGGAAAAGGTTGGGAACCACTGGCTATAATATAATTTAATTATAAATATAAAAAATATAATATAAATCACATAAAATACAAGTATAATATAAATGTATATGTATACAAAATCGTCGTCAAATTCGTTCCATTTTCTTTCGGTTTTCCAAATATTTGCTACGCCTCCCCCCCCCCCCCCCCGCTGGACTAGGAACAACTTTATCATGAACATTGCTGAACCGTCGGCGGCGGTCCTGAGATGTATCAACAGAATGAAGAAAAATTGGAACCACCCATGGAGCTTCAGAATGTTTTGATTTAGTGAATTTTGATTATTTTCGTTCTTGTTGTTGGGTTGTTCCTTTCTTTATTCATTTCTTACCATACCCCGTCTCTACCTAGACGGGTTATAAATGAAGTTTAATCTAATTTAATTTATAATTTGAAAAAAAAACACGTAAATATCAGCCTGCTTGTCTGTTCAGCGCTTAGAACATGGAGCGTGTTCCACCCTACTTACCGTAGTTGCTACGCATGTCGTCACGAATCCTGGAAAACCCATTTTTCTATTTTCAGCAAAATACCATGCCACGGTCTAATCCGGCCAGTCACATCACAGAGGTACTACGCTCCCGAGTGTGGTAAGCAAATAGTTACTATTAGTTACTATTTCGAGAAGGTTGGAACGGTCAGCGTACTAACTTTTCATGAGGTTGGAACGAAAATAGTAACTAATAGTCACTATTGTTAGAAGGGTGGAAAACGCTCATGATTCGCAGTCAGCTTGGGATAAAGGGTTATGAGCGTGTTCCACCCTACTTACCGTGGTTACTACCCATGACGTCACGAATTTTTGCTTTTTGGTGTGAAGGCTGGAACATATTTTTCCATTTTCGCCAAAATATCACTCCACGGGATAATCCAGCCAATCACGTTACAGAGTTCCGTAGTTACCACGCTTACGACGCTCCTGAGCATGGTAAGCAAATAGTTACTATTGGTTACTATTTCGACAAGGTTGGAACGGTTAGCGTAGTAACTTTTGGTGATGATGGAATGGAAATAGTAACTAATAGTTACTATTGTTGGAAGGGTGGAACACGCTCTATATATGTAAACGTATCCGTTTTCTTCCAGGTATCACTGATATCGAAATCGCCATTGATTCGAATGGTGACTCGGAGGGGAACTATACCGTTTTGGCGTACCAGCCCGTCGAATATACAGCGAAGAAATTCCGGTGTGATTTCCGGTTGGACCGAGTTGGCTATTTTGTAACGAATCGCTCAGAACACGCCAATGGACCGGAATCGATGCCGGTAAGTTTAATGCATGTCTTAAAGCGCTAAGGATACTATTTTCTTGCGTTGATCTGTTTCTTCTTGTCTGGGTCGATTTCAGGTTTCCTGAAGATTTTTTAGACCCGATTAGTCCCTTATCTTTTTTTTTAATCTTGTACATTTACTACATTATTGAAAGCTCAGTGTATTTTTCCTTTTCTTTGTCTATACTGCGCTATTTCCCTCTTCTTAAGTGCGTAAATACAGTTTCATCATCATTTCAGATTTCGCGATGAATTGGCTTTTTCTTACCAGTTTCTAGGCCCGTGGTACCCAAAAGCTGAACCTTAAAGTTTAACTGAAAAGGCAGCTTTTTTTTACAACTGACAATGAGATTTTTTGCGACCACTTTGGCTTTTTCCTGCTAGTTCCTAGGCCCGTCGTACCTTAAAGTTTAACTGAAAAGGCAGCTTCGTTTTACATCTGACATTTGTATACACTGAAATATTTTGACCCATCTAAGGGATTTTGTACTTTTTCACCCGAGGCTCTAGTAGGAACGTTCAGAATGTGCGCTGCTTGCATGACAACCGAAAATTAATCCAGACGCGGAGAATTTGAATTCCAAAAAAGCCTGCATTTTCAGGATTAAAGACACTAAACCCGGAAAAGCCACTGCTGGAGAAAGTAGGAAAGCGATCTTAAGATATGTCTTGCAAGGAGTTTGCCATTTTTAGTTTATTTTCCGGCAGTTCCGGCCGTAAATATTTCAAGCATAGAGGGACAGGCGCATAGAGGTAACACAAGTCCGAAAGAATAGGTTCGTTCGGTGAAATACTCCGACAAACGGAATAACGCCTTTTTATCGAGTTTCAGGCCTATATAAACAAGTGACGTGTTACTAGATTGTCGGATTAGATTAGATTAGATTATTTTATTGCTAAATTACATAATAACCCATCATGATAGGTAACCGCCCATGAGAAGACATAAATGCACTGGTACTGGGCGGTTTCCACAAACAACTTAACTTAAACAATTACTTAATTTCGTTTCAACACAAATTAATCAGTTTTTTTTCCTTATAAAACACAAAAGAAAAAAACGAAAAAAAGAGAAGAAGAAAGAAAAAAAAAGATAAAATAACTTATACCTTCATTCTCTGAATCTTGACTCATCCCTCCAACAAAAATTTCTTTACTCTTTTTTTTAAACAATTGTTGTTGTCAGCCCTTTTGTTAGTGGTTTGTCCCAATTATCAGATCTCAGCCCTTTTCGGTTAAGTTCACGATTTTCTGGTTTATCATTTCTAGCGTATCAAGTAGGCTACGAATGGAAACGCTACTCAGAATTATTCAAGCATTAAACTCTTCGCCTAATCTGTGATTTCTGTTTTTGATGAACAATGAAAGCCCGAGGGGTAATGGCTGGAAAAAAAAACGAAATATAATAAAAAAAACTCAGAGGTATAATCATAATATTATAAACACGAAAAACAAACAAATCCCCCCCCACCCCCCACAATGTTCCCGATGCTCCATAGATTTTTATAATAAGTGAACTGAAAAACAGAAATTCTTCTCAGCCGGGATTTGAACTCAGGACCCTCCACTAACAAAGCGACCGCTCTACCAACGAGCTACCGAGAGGCTTGTGAATAAGTCCCTTGTGTAAAGCGCAAACACAACAGCGCAAAACACGGCGTTAAATTATAAAAGTAGGCTACAATCAAAGAGTTAAAAGAACAAAGAAAAAAGTTCACTTTTTATTTTTTATTTTATTTTATTTTTTATATTATCTTTTGCTGTTGTTGTAGATTTTGTTTACCCTCTGTATGGCTGCATGTAATAAATTCATTCATTCATTCAAAGAAAAAAGTTCACTGGGTAAATTTATTGTTGTTCAATAAGGGGAATAGATTGTGGTATAAGAAAATTACTTTGATTTTTTTTTGTGTAAAATGAACCAGGTTGTGGTTTGGATCCAAGCCAAACCTAGCCAATTCACTTCAGTACTTCGGGAAATTGGCTATCTTGTGCCAAAACAATGTCCAGCTACAAGCCGTTAACAGCTTACATACTATAGGTTTTAGTAAACAAACTAATAAACTTTCGAGTTGTCCTAAGAAGTGTTTATTTTCAGAAGCAATTGAGTTAGAAATGTACGGATTTTGGAGACTTAGCTATTAAGCTATTAAAGTATCGTGAATCCTTCGAAATGCTATTAAAAACAAGAGCTGTAAGCTCATATGGCACTTGCATGGGTCAAGATGATTTGATTGATCAAAAGTAAGTTTCGACTTTGCGGTTGAGATGCGCGGTCTAAGGGAGCTGGAACTTCATTTGTAAGCAAAACCCTCGAGGCAAAACTGCTAATGGGCTGATGGGCATCACGAAAATGCATATATTGCTTAAAAGTATTTTTTTTTTACTTTGCGGTCAAGATTGGTACTTTAAGGAATAATCGGATTTGGGAAGTAGCAATTTCTAAGCAAATGTTGTTGACTCTCCAATATTCCAGCGAAGTTTCATTGTCCTAGCACATCTGGAAGTACCTTAACGCGCGATCACCGGAATCCCAGACCCCCCCCCCCCCTCCTCCAACTCCACTCACAATAATCGGAGCCAATCCGGTTCTGTAAATGATTAATCCAGAGCATCTGTTTGTCATTCCCACGAAGTTCGATCCAGATCACACCAGTCTAAGCGGGTCAAGTATTTTCCGCCCTCCCCCCAATAATTGCCGGATTCGGTCCGGAAATGAAAAAGGTCGCCAGAGAAAAATGTCCTCTGTTTAATTATTAAATTTCACTCGAATCCGATCACCCGTTCCAAAGTTACGCATGACTCAATATTCCGGATTCCCCTCCCTCAACTCCCCCCCCCTAAGATTATCATATCGAGGATTTTTTTTTATTCCAAGTCAGTTTGACCGGGTCACTAATCCGTTTCTCGAGATTTCCGGTCCACCCCCCCCCCCCCCCCAGCTCCCCCGCGGTGCACGTAGCCAATCCGATTCAGCAAATGACTTACCTAAAGCATCTGTTTGTTCTTCCCACAAAGTTACATCCCGATCCCTCCATTCTAAACGGGTCACGTATTTTCCGCCCCCCCCCCCCCAATAGTTGCCGGATCCGGTCCGGATATGAAAAAAATTATCGGAGAAATGTCCTCTGTTCAATTCTCAAATTTCACTCGAATCCGATCACCCATTCCAAAATTACGCATGACTGAAAATTTCGGATTCCGATTCCCCTCCCTCCACTCCCCCCACCATTATCTGATCGACAAAATTTTTATTTTGAAGTCAGTTTGATTGAGTCCCTGATATGCCTGCAAAGTTTCATTGTGAAAATCCCCAAAACCACCATCACCGGAATTCCGGGACCCCCCCCCCCCCATAAGTGTCCGGATCTAGTACAATGGTCTCAAGGACTTATCTAGAGCAGATGCTTGTTCTTCCCAGCAAGTTTCACTCCGATCCCTCCATTCTAACCGTTTCTTGAAATTTCCGGTCTCCCCCCCCCCCCACTCCCCCCTGGCTACCGAATCCGGTCAAGACTTTAAAAGGGACATTACAGATATATATTCTATTCAGTTATGAAGTTTCATTACAATCCGATCATCCGTTCGAAAGTTACACACTTCTCAATTTCTCGGATTCCCCTGCCCTCCACCCCCCCCCCCAAAAAAAAAAAAGAAAATCGTCGGATCAGAAAACTGATTGATAAGCCCGATGACCGACAGACCGACAGACGGAATTGTGATCGGTATATGGCACTTGAGCCAGAGGCTGCAAGTGCGATAACTAGTTTCGTTTTCGATCTCAATTATCCTAGATTCTCCTATTTCGCGCTTGTGGCTATTGAGATGAAGCCAATTCTCCTTTTTATGGCACTTGCAGCCTCTGGCTCAAGTGCCATATACCGATCACAATTCCGTCTGTCGGTCTGTCCGAGTTTTTTGTCCCACTTATCCGAGTTAGGGTACTTCCAGATGTGCTAGGACAATGAAACTTGGCAGGCTTATCAGGGACCCGACCAAACTAACCTGGAAATAATCAGTTTCCCGATCCGACCATATGCGGGGGAGTGCGGGGCGCTGGAAACTTGAAAATTTAGGGCATTTTGTCACTTTTTTCCGAGTTAGGGTACTTCTAGATGAGCTAGGACAACGAAACTTGGCAGGAATATCAGGGACCCGATCAAACGAACCTGGAAATAATCAGTTTCCCGATCCGACCATATGCGGGGAGTGGGGGCGCTCGAAACTTGAAAATTTAGGGCATTTTGTCACACTTTTTCGAGTTAGGGTACTTCCAGATGAGCTAGGACAATGAAACTTGGCAGGAATATCAGGGACCTGACCAAAGTAACCTGGAAATAATAAGTTTCCCGATCCGACCATATGCGGGGGAGTTGGGGCGCTGGAAACTTGAAAATTTAGGGCATTTTGTCACACTTTTTCGAGTGAGGGTACTTCCATATGAGCTAGGACAATGAAACTTGGCAGGCGTATCAGAGACCCGACCAAACAAACTTAGAAATAATCAGTTTTCCGATCCGACCATTTTGGGGGGGGGGGGGTGGAGGGCAGGGGAATCCGGGAAATTGAGAAGTGTGTAACTTTCGAACGGATGATCGGATTGTAATGAAACTTCATAACTGAATAGAATATATATCTGTAGTGTCCCGTTTAAAGTCTTGACCGGATTCGGTAGCCAGGAGGGAGTTGGGGGGGGGACCGGAAAATTTCAAGAAACGGTTAGAATGGAGGGATCGGAGTGAAACTTGCTGGGAAGAACAAGCATCTGCTCTAGATAAGTCCTTTCGACAATTGTACTGGATCCGGACACTTATGGGGGAGGGGGGTCCCGGAATTCCGGTGATGGTGGTTTTGGGATTTTCACGATGAAACTTGGCAGGCATGTCAGGGAACCAATTAAATTGACTTCAAAATAAAAATTTTGTCGATCAGATAATGGTGGGGCAGTGGAGGGAGGGGAATCCGAAATTTTCAGTCATGCGTAATTTTGGAATGGGTGATCGGATTCGAGTGAAGTTTAAGAATTGAACAGAGGACATTTCTCCGATAATTTTTTTTCATATCCGGACCGGATCCGGCAACTATTGGGGGGGGGCGAAAAATACGTGACCCGTTTAGAATGGAGGGATCGGGATGGAACTTTGTGGGAAGAACAAACAGATGCTCTAGGTAAGTCATTTGCTGAATCGGGTTGGCTACGTGCACCGCGGGGGAGCTGGGCGGGGGGGGGGGGGGTGGACCGGAAATATCAAGAAACGGTTAGAATGATGGTATCGGAGTGAAACTTGCTGGGAAGAACAAACATCTGGTCCATGTAAATTTTTTACATAATTTGACTGGATCCGGACACTTGAGGGGTGGGGGGAGGAGGGGGTTTCCCGGAATTCCGTTTTTTGGGGGATTTTCACGACGAAACTTGGAAGGCATATCAGGGACCCGGTCAAACTGACCTGGAATAAAAAAAAATCCTCGATATGATAATCTTGGGGGGGGGGGAGTTGAGGGAGGGGAATCCGGAATATTGAGTCATGCGTAACTTTGGACCGGGTGATCGGATTCGAGTGAAATTTAATAATTAAACAGAGGACATTTTTCTCTGGTGACCTTTTTCATTTCCGGACCGAATCCGGCAATTATTGGGGGAAGGGCGGAAAATACTTGACCCGCTTAGACTGGTGTGATCCGGATCGAACTTCGTGGGAATGACAAACAGATGCTCTGGATTAATCATTTACAGAACCGGATAGGCTCCGGTTATTGTGGGTGGAGTTGGAGGAGGGGGGGGGGTCTGGGATTCCGGTGATCGCGCGTTAAGGTACTTCCAGATGTGCTAGGACGATGAAACTTCGCTGGAATATTGGAGACTCAACAAAATTTGCTTAGAAATTGCTACTTCCCAAATCCGATTATTCCTTAAAGTACCAATCTTGACCGCAAAGTAAAAAAAATACTTTTAAGCAATATATGCATTTTCGTGATGCCCATCAGCCCATTAGCATTTTTGCCATAGGGTTTTGCATACAAATGAAGTTCCAGCTCCCTTAGAGTGCGCATCTCAACCGCAAACTCGAAACTTACTTTTGATCAATCAAATCATCTTGACCCATGCAAGTGCCATATGAGCTTACAGCTCTTGTTTCTCGTTTTCGTCAGAATCAAGAAGGGGGAAAGCTTCGCGATTCTGCAGAATCGAGAAGTTAGAGTAGTAGATCCTCGATTTTCATTATCTGTTCTCCTTCCTGATTGATCAACAAAGCGCGGGTGTTCAACCAGTATAAGCAGGTATTAACGGATGGCTAAATTAGTGATTTGTCAAAAGCGAGAAATAAAGTAGCTCCTTTGGGAGGACATATACTAAAGGCACTGTCTAGGGAACCGGGAGCCGTACTTTTTGTCCTACGGGCTACGGAACCGGTAGTCCTAACGGAAAACAAACCAAATAAGCTGCGATTCCGGGATCTGACGTCATTAACTAACGGAAACTTGTTTGTGCAGGCTCCCGTTCCGGTAGTAAGTGGAAATAGCTCACGGAAACTTCATCGCACCAGCTTCTCGTCCGGTAGTCTCACGGAATTCTGTACTCAGAAGCTAGGGAGCCGGTAGTTGATATCGGAAACTGTATAATTGGAGCTTATCTTCCGGTAGTGTCTACGTGGAATATAGAACTCACGGAATAGTTTGGGTGAGAGCTAGGATGCCGGGATTTTCACTGACTTCGAGAAAATAACATGGGAAAAAATCAACTACCGGAAGCCATATATTGAAAGCTAAGATACCGTTAGCAACAAATATTTGGCTGAAAATGACCAGCTCACGGACAAAGATGACTATGGGCTAGGGTTCCGGTAGTGCCAAAAAAAAAAATTGAACTCACGGACCCATGTCAGTGCAGACTAGAAAACCGGAAGTGAATATTTTTAACTCACGGAACCCAACTCCTGTGGGCTAGGGTTCCGGTAGTGCCAAAAATTAAAATTACAAACTCATGGAAGTTGGATTCGTGAGCTGTACCGGACTCGAAGTCTATATTGACACGAGCCCGTGCCCGTGAGTTTGTAATTTTAATTTTTGGCACTACCGGAACATTAGCCCGCAGGAGTTGGGTTCCGTGAGTTAAAAATATTCACTTCCGGTTTCCTAGTCTGCACTGACATGGGTCCGTGAGTTCATTTTTTTTTCTGGCACTACCGGAACCCTAGCCCATAGCCATCTGTGTCCGTGAGCTGGTCATTTTCAATCAAATAGTTGTTGCTACCGGTACCTCAGCTCTCAAAATATGGGTTCCGGCAGTGAATTTTTCCCATGTTATTTTCTCTAAGTCAGTGAAAATCCCGGCATCCTAGCTCTCATCCAAACTATTCCGTGAGTTCTATATTCCACGTAGACACTACCGTAACACAAGCTCCAGTTATACAGTTTCCGGTGTCAACTGCCGGCTCCCTAGCTTCTGGGCACACAATTCCGTGAGACTACCGGACGAGAAGCTGGTGCGATGAAGTTTCCGTGAGCTATTTCCACATACTACCGGAACGGGAGCCAGCACATACAAGTTTCCGTTAGTCAATGACGTCAGATCCCGGAATCGCAGCTCATATGGTTTGGTTTCCGTGAGAACTACCGGTTCCGTAGCCCATGGGACATAAAGTACGACTCCCGGTTCCCTAGACCAGTGGTTCCCAACCGGTGGTACGCGTACCCAAAGGGGTACGCGAGACCCTTGCAAGGGGTACGCGAGACCCTTGCAAGGGGTACGCGAAGGTACCAAAATATGTTTAATCTGTATTTTCAAAATATCACCTCACTCATTTTTGATTGCCAAAAGCCTAATATTACCAGCAGAGGCATCACTAGCCAAAAAGTTTCTGGGGGCTAGATATTTTTACCGAGTGGCTGGTAATTTTTACTGCTAGTTTTTCGAAAAAAACAACAACTGTTTTTACGAAAAATTGCGGCGCTTCGCGCCGACCAGTTTCTTTTTACCGACTGGCCGACCATTTAGGGGGAAGGGTGTCCCCAGCCCATGCGTGACAACTCTGAATGCAAGCCCTAGTGAAATTCGAAGCGAAGGCATCGCAAGTAATATTGTCATTCAGGCCTAGAACAGAATTAACGAAAATGTCTGCGATGCAGCTTGATGAAAGCACGGATTTGCGGGATTTGTCACATGAAGCTCAGATGATAGTATTTGTCCGTTATCGAGATTCTGATAGAAAAGAAAATATTCTGTTTTGCGAAAACCTCCAGTACCGAGGACAGCATGAAACAAACTGTTCGTGTGCCTGTTATTTATCAGTTTGCAGTGACAGGGTAGAACTTATGACTGGAAATCCATTTAGTGGGAACGCAAGCTCCGGTAAAATGCGATGACTATAAAAATGTTGCCGTTAACGAAACCGTTAACCACAACGCAGCCTCAAATATATTTGAGGCTAGATGTTTCTACACGTGTATTCCTCTCAGTTATGACATAAATATCGCCTTTTTCACTTTCTGAAAATGGGGGTACGCAACCTTTTCGAACCTTGTTTAGGGGTACGCGGTACGGAAAAGGATGGGAACCACTGCCCTAGACAGTGCAATTTTAGTATAATTAGTGCCATTTTAGTATAATTGGAACGATACATAGAAGATTAGCATGGCCCCTGCGCAAGTATGACACGCATAATCGTGAAGCGTCACCCTATGTGTGGAGAAATGAATGAGGATATATTCCACCGTTTGTATGACTGTAGAGAGTTACGGGGTCTAAGGGAGGAGATTTTCGGGGTGGGGGGAACTAATAAGAAATGGATTATTAAAATGATGGGAAGTAAAGATTTTAAAGAAATAAGAAATATTGGGAAGTTCCTCAGGTTAGCTTTTAAACACCGGAAAGATTTCTTCTGATGGGGAAGTTGTGTTTTTAGTGTTAATAAAGTATTCAGTGTAAATTAAAAATATTAAGAGTGTGTTAGTGTGTATATGCGCATGTAAGATTGTTCACTTTTTGTTTCTTTTTGTTGCATGATGGCCTGATGGCTTTAATGTGCAAATAAACCATTCATTCATTCATCAGCAAAATGATAATTTGAACGACAATCAAGCGAGAACTGAGAACTGAGAATTCAGATAAAAAACGCAACTACTGTGTAGTAAAGTTGAGGTTTGCTTATTTGAACATATCGGTTTTGTTTTTTATAGCACTTGCAGCCTCTGGCCCAAGGGCCATATACCGAGCACAATTCCGTCTGTCGGTCTATCCGATTTTTTGTCACACTTTTTCGAGTTAGGGTACTTCCAGATGTGTAGGACAATGAAACTTGGCAGGCATATCAGGGACCCGACCAAACTAACCTGGAAATAATCAGTTTTCCGATCCGACCATTTTGGGGGGGAGTGGAGGGCAGGGGAATCCGGGAAATTGAGAAGTGTGCAACTTTCGAACGGGTGATCGGATTGTAATGAAACTTAATAACTGAATAGATTATATATCTATGATGTCCCGTTTAAAGTCTTGACCAGATTCGGTAGCTAGGGGGGAGTTGGGGGGGGGGGAGACCGGAAATTTCAAGAAACGGTTAGAATGGAGGGATCGGAGTGAAACTTGCTGGGAAGAACAAGCATCTGCTCTAGATAAATCCTTTAGACCATTGTACTCGATCCGGACACTTATGGGGAGGGGAGGGGGTTTCCCGGAATTCCGGTGATTGTGGTTTTGGGGATTTTCACGATGAAACTTGGCAGGCATATCAGGGACCCGATCAAACTGACTTCAAAATAAAATTTTTGTCGATCTGATAATGGTGGGGGGAGTGGAGGGAGGGAAATCCGGAATTTTCAGTCATGCATAACTTTGGAATGGGTGATCGGATTCGAGTGAAATTTGAGAATTGAACAGAGGACATTTCTCCGGTGATCTTTTTCATATCTGGACCGGATCCGGCAACTATTTGGGGGGGGGAATACGTGACCCGCTTAGAATGGAGAGATCGGGATGGAACTTTGCAGGAAGAACAAACTGATGCTCTAGGTAATTTACTGAATCGGATTGGCTACTGGCACCATGGGGGAGCTGGGGGGGGGGGAATCTCGAGAAACGGTTAGAACGATGGTATCGGAGTGAAACTTGCTGGGGAGAACAAACATCTGATCCATGTAAATTTTTTACACAATTTGACTGGATCCGGACACTTGAGGGGGGGGAGGGGGTTTCCCGGAATTCCGTTTTTGGGGGATTTTCACGACGAAACTTGGCAGGCATATCACGGACCCGGTCAAACTGACTTGGAATAAAAAAAAATCCTCGATTCGGGGGGGGGGGAGTTGAGGGAGGGGAATCCGGAATATTGAGTTGTGCGTAACTTTGGAACGGGTGAGCGGATTAGAGTGAAATTTAATAATTGAACAGAGGACATTTTTCTCTGGTGATCTTTTTCCTTCCCGGACCGAATCCGGCAATCATTGGGGGGAGGGCGGAAAATACTTGACCCGCTTAAACTGGTGTGATCTGGATCGAACTTCTTGGGAATGACAAATAGATGCTCTGGATTAATCATTTACAGAACCGGATTGGCTCCGGGTATTTTGGTTGGAGTCGGAGGGGGGGGGGGGGTCTCGCGGTGATCGGTGATCGCGAGTTCAGGTGCTTCCAGATGTGCTGGACGATGAAACTTTGCTGGAATATTGGAGGTTCAACAACATCTGCTTAGAAATTGCTACTTCCCAAATACCAGTACCAATCTTGACCGCAAAGTAAAAAAAATACTTTTAAGCAATATATTTATTTTCATGATGTCCATCAGCCCATTAGCATTTTTGCCATAGGGTTTTGCTTACAAATGAAGTTCCAGCTCCCTTAGAGTGCGCATCTCAACCGCAAAGTCGAAACTTACTTTTGATCAACCAAACATCTTAACCCATGCAAGTGCCCTATGAGCTTACAGCTCTTGTTGCTTGTAAAACAGTCAAATCGAAAGAGAAAATAAACTTGATACCAGCTAACTGTTTCAGCCATCTTTTGACACCAAACTAATATAAAGTAATATTAATTTTGTTTTAAATTATCTTCTTTTTCTAAATCGTTGGTTTGAACGATCGAAAAGTGACTTAAAGAAATTTTCGCAGGACGTAATCTATCCGCGAATAAAAAATTTGCGATTAAGTCCCTGCGCAGCGTCACCAATTGACAATAGTGTTCTTAATTTCGAACCGGTAGGGACTGCGAATCATAAATGACAGTGCTAAACGGATACGTCAGCCGAAATTTATTAGAGCGATATTTCGGTCCTTCTTGGCAAGGGATCTCTTCAGGCTGGAAATGATCTTCCGGTACTAAATATCGCTCTAATAAAATTCACCTGACGTATCCCTATAGCACTGTCAGTTAAGACTTCGGACAATGGATTTTAGTATTTTCTTCGGCGACCGTTCACTGGTAGGCTACGTTCAAATAAGCAACTGTGTAACATCCACCTATCCCTTCCCGCAATACTCTTGATGACTAACTCTTCTTACCGATTCAAAATCGCCGTGTACCTAGCGGAAGAGCCGGAAGCGGTATCACAGCTGCTCTTAAACATCGCCGTGAATGGTTAACACAGGATTGAGTTGTTGAGTTTGAGTCGTTAGTGCTACGTTTTCTCGTTCTTCCCGAGGATCACTGGCGTGTTTTGGACTTAGTCATATAGAGTATTCATCCTTTGTGAAACTCTCGACCCAAATAAGCTTTACCAATCCCCGAAACTTCGGCTTTCTCACGTCTCTTCAGGGTTGCCACCTCGAAAACATCTAGAGAGTGACTTTTGCCCCAAAAGAGAGAGTGAATTGGGAGTGAAATTTTATTTCCTTAAAAGTACTTGAAATAGTCACTTCTGGTTGGAATCCCTGCTGCAAAAAGGACACACTTGGACGTTTTCTAAAATAGAATGATTTTTATGTCCTACGTAGAACAGGAGTGACAACAAGAGCTGTAAGCTCATATGGCACTTGCATGTGTCAAGATGATTTGATTGATCAAGAGTAAGTTTCGACTTTGCGGTTGAGATGCGCGCTATAAGGGAGCTGGAACTTCATTTGTAAGCAAAACCCTTGAGGCAAAACTGCTAATGGGCTGATGGGCATCACGAAAATGCATATATTGCTTAAAAGTATTTTTTTTACTTTGCGGTCAAGATTGGTACTTTAAGGAATAATCGGATTTGGGAAGTAGCAATTTCTAAGCAAATGTTGTTGAGTCTCCAATATTCCAGCGAAGTTTCATCGTCCTAGCACATCAGGAAGTACCTTAACGCGCGATCACCGGAATCCCAGACCCCCCTCCCCCTCCTCCAACTCCACCCACAATAACCGGAGCCAATCCTGTTCTGTAAATGATTAATCCAGAGCATCTGTTTGTCATTCCCACAAAGTTCGATCCAGATCACACCAGTCTAAGCGGGTCAAGTATTTTCCGCCCTCCCCCCGATAATTGCCGGATTCGGTCCGGAAATGAAAAAGGTCACAAGAGAAAAATGTCCTCTGTTTAATTATTAAATTTCACTCGAATCCGATCACCCGTTCCAAAGTTACGCATGACTCAATATTCCGGATTCCCCTCCCTCAACTCCCCCCCCCCAAGATTATCATATCGAGGATTTTTTTTTTATTCCAAGTCAGTTTGACCGGGTCCCTGATATGCCTTCCAAGTTTCGTCGTGAAAATCCCCCAAAAACGGAATTCCGGGAGACCCCTCCCCCCCCCCCTCAAGTGTCCGGATCCAGTCAAATTATGTAAAAGATTTATATGGACCAGATGTTTGTTCTTCCCAGCAAGTTTCACTCCGATACCATCATTCTAACCGTTTCTCGAGATTTCCGGTCCACCCCCCCCCCCCACCCCACCCAGCTCCCCCGCGGTGCACGTAGCCAATCCGATTCAGCAAATGACTTACCTAGAGCATCTGTTTGTTCTTCCCACAAAGTTCCATCCCGATCCCTCCATTCTAAACGGGGCACGTATTTCCCCCCCCCCCCCCAATAGTTGCCGGATCCGGTCCGGATATGAAAAAAATCATCGGAGAAATGTCCTCTGTTGAATTCTTAAATTTCACTCGAATCCGATCAACCATTCCAAAATTACACATGACTGAAAATTTCGGATTCCCCTCCCTCCACTCCCCCCACCATTATCTGATCGACAAAATTTTTATTTTGAAGTCAGTTTGATTGGGTCCCTGATATGCCTGCCAAGTTTCATCGTGAAAATCCCCAAAACCACCATCACCGGAATTCCGGGACCCCCCCCCCCCCCATAAGTGTCCGGATCAAGTACAATGGCCTAAAGGACTTATCTAGAGCAGATGCTTGTTCTTCCCAGCAATTTTCACTCCGATCCCTCCATTCTAACCGTTTCTTGAAATTTCCGGTCTCCCCCCCCCAACTCCCCCCTGGCTACCGAATCCGGTCAAGACTTTAAACGGGACATTACAGATATATATTCTGTTCAGTTATGAAGTTTCATTACAATCCGATCATCCGTTCGAAAGTTACACACTTCTCAATTTCCCGGATTCCCCTGCGGATTCCCCTCCCTCCACTCCCCCACCATTATCTGATCGACAATATTTTTATTTTGAAGTCAGTTTGATTGGGTCCCTGATATGCCTGCCAAGTTTCATCGTGAAAATCCAAAAAACCACCATCACCGGAATTCCGGCCCCCCCCCCCATAAGTGTCCGGATCCAGTACAATGGTCTAAAGGACTTATCTAGAGCAGATGCTTGTTCTTCCCAGCAAGTTTCACTCCGATCCCTCCATTCTAACCGTTTCTTGAAATTTCCGGTCTCCCCCCCCCCCAACTCCCCCCTGGCTACCGAATCCGGTCAAGACTTTAAACGGGACATTACAGATATATATTCTCTTCAGTTATGAAGTTTCATTACAATCCGATCATCCGTTCGAAAGTTACACACTTCTCAGTTTCCCGGATTCCTCTGCCTTCCACCCCCCCCCCCAAAATGGTCGGATCAGAAAACTGATTGTTCCTAATTTTGTTTGGTCGGGTCTCTGATATGCCTGCCAAGTTTCATGGTCCTAGCACAACTGGAAGTACCCTAACTCGAAAAAGTGTGACAAAATGCCCTAAATTTTCAAGTTTCCAGCGCCCCGCACTCCCCCCCATATGGTCGGATCGGGAAACTGATTATTTCCAGGTTAGTTTGGTCGGGTCCGTGATATTCCTGCCAAGTTTCATTGTCCTAGCTCATCTGGAAGTACCCTCACTCGAAAAAGTGTGACAAAATGCCCTAAATTTTCAAGTTTCCAGCGCCCCAGCTCCCCCGCATATGGTCGGATCGGGAAACTTATTATTTCCAGGTTACTTTGGTCAGGTCCCTGATATTCCTGCCAAGTTTCATTGTCCTAGCTCATCTGGAAGTACCCTAACTCGAAAAAGTGTGACAAAATGCCCTAAATTTTCAAGTTTCGAGCGCCCCCACTCCCCCGCATATGGTCGGATCGGGAAACTGATTATTTCCAGGTTCGTTTGGTCGGGTCCCTGATATTCCTGCCAAGTTTCATTGTCCTAGCTCATCTAGAAGTACCCTAACTCAGAAAAAAAGTGACAAAATGCCCTAAATTTGCAAGTTTCCAGCGCCCCGCACTCCCCCCCATATGGTCGGATCGGGAAACTGATTATTTCCAGGTTAGTTTGGTCGGGTCCCTGAAATGCCTGCCAAGTTTCATTGTCCTAGCACATCTGGAAGTACCCTAACTCGGATATGTGGGACAAAAAAACTCGGACCGACCGACGGACCGACAGACGGAATTGTGATCGGTATATGGCACTTGAGCCATATTCACACTTTAGTGCGACATGTGGCAACCCTGCGTCTCTGCAGCATTTAGTACACTGCCACTATGGCGCAATTCAAGATAGATGGGATGGGATGCTGACTGAGTCTTGTGTATAAACACCGGTCGCCGTCACTACCCCCGCCCGTCGTTTCGCCCACTCATTCTCTTATCATTTGAGAAGTGGGCGAACTGACGGGTGGACGATGAAAAATTTATCTAAAATAGTAGTTTGCCGTTGCACGAAAAAGTAGCATGCGGTACGAACTGATGTTACTACATGCTTCTATGTCAAGGCTACCGTGTTACTGCATTCTAGTGCATACTACTGTTAGCAAGACAGGTTGCTACTGGATACTACTGCTTGAGATTGGCCCAGTCTGAGGCACATTAAATGATAGTATTTTTTACTATTACATATCAATACATGCAAAATTTTTCGTATAACAATCATACAACTACGTAGGCTAGAAATTTTCTATCGGGTGGGCGATGTGACGGAAGATGAACTGACGGGCAAAATTTTTCGTATAACAATCATACAACTACGCAGGCTATAAATTTTCTATCGGGTGGGCGATGTGATGGAAGATGAACTGACGGGTATGCTAGCTTACAGGTGGAAGTAATGACGGTTTTGGTGGGCCAACTTAATTACGGGTGGACGAACCCAGGGTTGGTCATCAAGAACCAGGGTGTACGAGTTACTTCACGATATTTTGGGTTACTTTGGGTTACTGTTGGTTACATTGGGTTACTTTGTGTTACATTGCATTGGGTTACATTCGGTTACTTTGAGATACTTTTGGGTTACTTTCTAGGGTGTACGAAGTTACTTTTGGTGACCAACCCTGGGGACGAACTGTTAGAAAAATTGGGCGAAGTGACGGATTTTTTGGGAGAAATGAGGGGTGGGCAAATCGACGAGTCCCCTTATCATCATCCGTTCTTGGTGTGTAGCCTACAGTATTCTCAGCTCTGGACGGCCAAGTTATGATCCACTCATAGAGGTACACCTTTTATGATGAGAAACCCCTCGATCTTCCCTATGAAATATGGCAGCATTTTTTATTGCCCGAAAAATGCAAAATGCGCAGTCTGTAGAACAGTTTTTTCTTTTTTTATTACCCGGGCTTTAATGTTGTATTTTGCAGTTCTGTCCTTTTTCCTCTTGCGCAACACTATATAACGGGTCTTTCAGTTCTAAAATTCGGAATAATCAAATTCGTCCTTTTCCAAGTCAGTGTTCGCAGAAGATTAAAGTACGATTGGAAATGCGACGAGTTGACGCGTAAACTTGTCACCAAAACAAGATTGAACAAGAGCTGAAAGCTCATATGGCACTTGCGCAATGGTAGATAGCATGTATTTCAAGCTAAGGTTCGCACGCGTCCGAACCTTCAAGTGGAACGTTTAGGACATGAGCTATTGTCAACTTTCAAGTGTCATCTGGATTGGATCATGCATGTGAGATTTGTCCCTACCACAAAAATTGCCAGAAAATACCTGGTACTGTTCCCCCCCTCAAACTCCCCCTACCGAGCTCCCCTCGGCCGAATCGTTTTCGTTTCTGTTTTTACCGACAGGCCGACAAAATTTGGGGGGGGGGGAGGTGGGGGGGGGCGCCGTATCCAGGAATTTATTTCGGGGGAAGGTTTGCCTGTGGGTCGGACAAAAAATTACAAAAAAGACTTAGATCAGAGGGAAAAGCCTGTAAAAATGATAATTTTTGTAAGTTTCGGGGGGTGGGGGTCAACCCTCTAACCCCCTCCCCCCTCAAACTCCCCCCTACCGAACTCCCCTCGGTCGAATCGTTTTCGTTTCTGTTTTTACCGACTGGCCGACAATTGGGGGGGGGGGGTCCCGTATCCAGGAATTTATTTCGGGGGGGGGTGCCTGCGGGTCAGACAAAAAATTACAAAAAAGACATAGATCAGAAGGAAAAGCCTGTAAAAAATGATTATTTTTGTAAGTTTCGGGGGGGGGGGGTCAACCCTCTACCCCCCCCCCCCCTGGATACGGCCTTGCTTGACGCCCCTGACTGTAATAATGCCCCTGACAAAGCACGAAAGATATCGAAGGAGTTTTGATCCAAGTTTTGCTGAACTGTAAAACAGCCAGTAAAAATAGTCACTGTTATTGTTGAATTTGTTAGTGTTAGTCTTTGACCCTTTTAACTATGGTTTGATTTATTTTATATATGTATTCCAGTGGAGTTGCGTTTGACGCAAAGATCCAGAGAACACGATGTGAAAGAATAAATCTTTCTCTTCCTGTTTAGTTTGTTTATTAATTTTAGTATTAAGTGGTTCTATTAATTTTTCAAGGATTCTTTCGCAATTTATTTTCCGGAAGAGTCTACAGTGAGCATTGTGTTGGGATTATTATTGAAATGACAAATTGATTGATTGTTGAATTTTAGTGTGACTATGTTTGACGTAAACGTCAAAGTCGGCGCATGGCTGTGAAAGATACCTTTTATAAATAAAACTCTCCCCTACTCCTATGCCTTTCCGGTAGCTCCGACCATCCCACACAATCGACCTTTTATTCGTTGACAATAAATGTGGAAAGACATTCATCAGTGTTCTGTGGCCTAGAAGTTTTCCACGGATTAATGCTCGGTGTAACAGCCGGTAGATTGTAAACATGAGAGGAGTGACACTTCATTAGGTTGTTAGGCGGCTAGTAGACTCCAGGAACATTTCTGGCTCTTAGCAATCTGGGACGACGGAACGATGTGCTTACCGTTTCTGTTCGGCGCGCTTATAAGTAAGGAAGATTGCATTCAGTCGGACGTGGGGCTTTAGAACCAAGAACCGACAATGATAATACATAAATGGCACTTTACAGAAGGGACTTGTACCGTGACCAATAAACCATGGGTATGTGAACTGGTTAGATGAATTTGCCTTCGGGCGGGATTACTCTTCCTACGGCCGGCTTCTACCAGACTATTGTAGTGGTTTGCGAACTCTGCTCACAAGCCCCTCGGTATCTCAAATGGTAAGAGCGCCTGCCTTGTAAGCAGAGGGTCCTGGGGTCAAATCCCGGCTAAGGAGCATTTTTGTTTTTCAGTTTACTACTTATAAAACGATAATATAAGAACAACTGTCTCTCAGGCAAAACTAATTGGTCAGAGAAGAAGCATTCGTACGTGTTATTGTTATTTTATTTTTAAGTTTTGTTGTTAATTTAACCGTTACGAATCCGATACAGTAGTGACTAGTGATTACAAAATCAGAGATTCGACTATTGCAACAAACAAAGATCGTTCTAGTATAATAATAATTTATAGATCATAATAATTTGACACCATTGTACTGAAATCATCGTTAAGGAATAGTTTGGATTATAGTGTTCTTATGAGGTCTGGTGTATGCGTACGAATTGTTGTAATTATTTGCGTATTCTTGTGCTTTTCCCTCTGTATTGTACTTGCCGATTCCGGCGGATAGAAATGAAATAAATAAACAAAATTGCGTAGAGCAAAAATCCGAGACCTTGTTTCTTAAATATTTAGGGGGATTGCAGCCTACACAACGAAAACGAATGTTTCTAGACTGTCATCAAGAAAGAGAAAATACAAATAAGAAAAAATTTATAAAAAATTGTAATTCCTCCAGTAGAAAATCATTGATAAAAAAACAAATTTAAAAAGTACTAAAAGATGTTGATATGCTAGATTTGATTGCTAGTGTTCGTGTGTGCTATTTTAAATATTGTATATTTTTGCTGGGCCTACCCTTTATTCTAGAAATGCATCTCTAATTAATTCCCTTTCAGTTAAAGATCCTGCCCTGGCAATTCAGCAGAAATTTGGTAATTTTGTAGCTAAAGCTAATAATATTGTGACTCTGAAGAATCTGTTTCCGTTTTTCGATAAAAGTTAATAGTTAAGTAAGTACAGTGTGTTGTTTAAAGTACGTCAATTGTTATTTATTGTTTTGAAACTTATTTGTGACAGTGTTTTTTAAATTTATTTTAGTACTCCTCATTATATATTCTTTGAGAGGAATAAATAAATGAATGAATGAATGAATATTAAGAGCTGTTCGATTTTTAGACTTCGAGTTTGAATTATCGGCGTTGGGGAAACATTGCGAACCTGTAAGTTATTCATTTTGAAACGTTTTCTGACCCTTTCTTGATTGTCTAGTCACTGTATTGTAGGGTGATTTAGAACCTCAACCAGTAAAAAGGGGGGTTGGTTTACTGTGTGACGTGCGCATGTGACCTTTTTTTTTCTTTTCTTCCAGAAATTTCTGCCTTGGTCGGACAAGACTTTCTATTGGCCGAATGGCTCGAATCCTCCAGCCAATTCGCCTGCATGTGGCTTCGACCGAGAACGTTGTGAAACGCCGTTCGACAAGCTATGGTATGTTTGTTTTAAAGAACCCCTCGCACTATTTACTACACTGTAAAAAGTCTTTCCTTTATCGGACTTTACTAGTTGTGTGTCACCGATCTCCGACATTTTTATTCCTAATTCGGATAATTAAAATCTGAATTCGGAGAGTTAAACCTGATGCAGGATTAAAACGCTAGAATGCAAAATAATGCAGAGTATACTGCAGTATTTTGCATTCTAGCATTTTAGTGAAGTCCGATAAAGGAGAGACTTTTTAGAGTATTTTAAAATATTTGAATACTTTAAAACTAGGCTGTGCTTTTTTTCGGAATTTTTTTTTTGATTGAAATTCTTCTCGCAGATGACCGTCGACAGCTTGATGCACATCGAAGTTAGCAAAACACGACAAGTGAAAAAAATCAGCGTGGTTTTGTTAGAGGGGTTAGAATGTACCGTACGAAATTGGGATCTCTGGGTTTAGAAAGATATGGAGTGATTAGGAAGTAGGTTGCGTTAGTATTATAGGTAAGACAGGTCCTTTAACTTTCTTGCATTATGATCGGCAATAAATCTATTATTATTATTATTATAATAAGCGTTTGTACGTGATGCCACAAAGCGTCTTTGGCTCGGTTGTAGCTAAAAAAAGAGTAAATATTCCTTGAGCTCAAGCTGACTTTGAAAGATATCTTCAAATAATGCATAAAACGGAAAAAACTTTGTTCTACTTTTTTTTTTTTTTTTTTTTTTTTATTGCCACGTAGTATCTTTTCGGTTCTTCCTGTCCAACATGATTTGGCCAGGTGACTACGCTTCCACTTTCCCTCGGTGACGCCAACGGTCCTAACATCTCATATTTTAAATTATTACTTTTTTGTTTGTTTTTGTTTCAATGACCGACCTATATATTTAGTGTCACCTACACTTTCCTCTATCTCTACATTTAATTTTTTAATATTCTTTCTTATTTCCTCTTTTATCACTTATTTCTCATTTTACCATTTTCATGTTTAAAACCTTAAAATTTTCTTTACTTTTTCCTTTCTTAAAATCTCCTTTCCTAATTTTTTTTTTTCAATTAAAACTTGTTATTTATAAAAATATTATCCCTCATTATTTTTATTTTTTTTTTCGCAACCAAACCAAAAGGGGGGTTTTATCCTGGAGACATTAACAACACAAAATTTGTTTTACCTCTTCGCTCTTCCTGCGTCAAAGGATGCCCTTCCGTCATAGGGAATCCCTTTTGCAGTGGCATCTATTATAATTTTTTTCATTTCCGTCTCCGATACCAAAACCCTTTTTTTTTAATCTATAAAACAAATAGAATAAAAAAATTAGATATAAATAAACGTTCATTTGATCGCACTTTACACACAAAATTAATTAGTACGATCAAATGGAAAACTTTTAACAGTTACCAATTTTCTTAATATAAAACTACTTTAGTTGCCAAAAAAAAAAAAAAAAAAAAATTTTTTTAAAAATGTGGCCCTTTTTTAAAACATTAAAATTTACCATTTACATACATTATTTTTTATTTTTTTAAAATTAAATTTCAAATTAAAACCTTCAATTTTAAATTTTAATTCCAAAAAAATTCCTACTTTATCATTACTACCTTTTATCATTTCCCAACATTTTTTGACTTTCATTATTACATTATCATCCTCACCTTTTTCTCTGTCTTTCCACGCATAATAACAACATGTCGATATCATGAATGTAATTGTTCTTTCTCTTTTTAATCCATGGTTACTTTTAACGTTTATAAGGCTCATTTCTTCGTTGAAATGCCATTTGTCTCCATATTCCATTAAAGAACGTAGTATATTTTCGAATTTTCTTAGTCTCTCCTTTTTCTTCTCGCATTTAATGAGAAAATGATTTACATCTTCGATTTCATTACAATTTTTACATTTTCCCGTGTTATGTTCAGGGAAAATTCGATGCTTTCTTTCTTCTGTTGGGAGAAGGTTAATTATTTGGTAAAACAGATGCAACGCGTAGACGCGTAGATTCCTGTTGGCAGTTGGAGAAACAGACGGAACACCAGATTGACAGACGTTACGATCGCTATATGGCACTTTAGTCGAAGGCCGCAATTAAAAAAAAAACAATTAGATTACAACTCTGTAAACTAAACAGCGAAGGGCTACTCAGTATTCGTCAACTGGTGTACTCCAGAATCGATAGTGGGTTACCCCTCGCTAAACATGCGTTCTCCGTCCAAAGCGGCAGTTTCAGCAAACTTTAGATATCCAGTGAGGTAGGCTTAATGTGTGAATCCAGGAAGGACGAGTACTTCAGCCCAGTGGCGCCATTTCAGTAAACCTCAAGGGGGGGGGGACAAAGACCCATTTTGGGACCCCATCTTAAATTTTTTTTTGCTCAAACGCAAAATTTGATTGCTTTTTTAGGGTAAAATTAAAGCAGTTTTAAAAAAGCATTGTTAAACTAAAAATGTTCACTGGAGCGTGCTGTGACCTGGAGTTTGAAGCCTACCCATATGACAGAATAAGCGACTTTAGACCCTCTGAGGCTTTCGATCGAAACTCTATCGAGATTTGTCGCGATCTCGAGAAGTAGATCTGGATTCAATCTTTTGAGTTCGGATATGGGGTTAACATCTTAAACATCTAACAAACACCAAGTTATATTTCAACTGAGCGCCGCAGGCAAAAAAAAATCAGCCTTTCCATGCCCCCCCCCCCCCCCCCCCCCCGCACCCCCGAAATGGCGCCACTGCTTCAGCCTACAGTTAAGTGTTTTCTTATAGGCGATCTCAGGTGGCGGCCATCCTGCTTGGCATCGTTTTCGTCATTACCTTAATGGTCACCATGTCGGTGTATCGTCGTTGGAAAATCGAGCAGGAAATCGCAGGGTTGGTCTGGAAAATCGACCCGTCCCACATAGACGGTTACCCGTACAAAGAAGGAATGCCAATTGTAGCATCGAGTAAGGTATTACATTTACTATCGGTATCGGTTAGTAGGCTAAATAGACTGTTCAATAGTATGCTTCGATCTCGCTGAGAAAATGTCTGAGAATCTTCTCTGCAACAAAACCAAAGTCGACACAAATGCAGAAAAACATCTACCGATCAACGACCCAATCGAGCAGCAAAAACAGCAGCCGTGTCCAAAATGAAATCACAGCACCCTTTCTTCCCAGCCCCACTCTTGCAAAGGAATTCACCAAGTCAGACTTTTAAGGCTAAGTTAGAATCTTAAGTTTACTTTTCCCAGAGCGAAATAACACTAGGTAGTAGTGCCAAGACTTGACATAATTGATACACACTTGAATAGCACGGACACTAGCACCACTAGCGATATTTATTTATTTTATTTATTTATTTAATTCAGCCGTAACCATATACATAGAGGAAAAACATACATTATCACTAGCCTCAATATCACACATAACCCACATATGTATAAAAAATAAAAAAAATCAACGAACCACAAGTTCATCGCTTCATTTTTTCCACAAAGGCAGTGAAAGTTGAGAACGTCCATACTGAAACTCAATCAGGCTATCACCAGCGCTGGCTCCGATAATTTCATATTCTGAACACAGCAAACAAATTATACAGCCTCCATTGTTTCCTTTGTGTGCGGATCGCAGCTGTGCTTTACTAGAAATTTCTGAACCCGAAAGTTTGTCTCGCTCTAATTGCCGCAAGCGTAGTGGGTGGCGCCATGCGTATGGCCCGTTCGCAAAGCATGGAGAGCATAGGTATTGGCGCTACTCCCTAGTGATAGTTTGCTCTGGTTTTTCCACAAGATCGTTTTGCCAACTTGAGCGGCTTTGAGCCTGAAGAGGACCCATGCCAAGAAGGGCCGATATAGCTCTAATAAAATTCAGCTGACGTATCGTTTTGCACTGTCAAATATGAGAAAATGGGTTTTGGTTTCGGCCCGATCTCCTCATCTGGTCACCACACCGTCAGAAGTTTGACAACAGTTGAATATTGAAGACTGTCAGACTACTGGTATCTAACAAGTAAGTATAATAATAGTATATAACAATAGTAACTTATATCTAAACCACTGCGCATGCGCATGCACATGCGAAGATAGTGGCATGAAGAAAAGAAGGAAAGAAAATAAGATGCAGCAGAACAAAGCTATTATAAGAGAGTAGATAAAAAATAAAACAAAATCAGAACATATAACTTGTCACGAAGCTTCTGCAATTTCTTCTAAGATTCTACGATTTTAGAGGCTTAAAGCAGGTATGTAGACATTCCAGGTTCCACATGCGGGGCGTCATGGAGAAACAAAAGGAGAATCATACTTAAAATTGTAAGGGAAATAGTCTTGAGTTAATTGTATAAAAACTTGAAATGCACATCGAGTGGGATTTGAACCCGTCTCCTTCGACTTTGCGGGTGGACGCTCTAACCGTATGAGCGACTGAGTTTCTGACTCTGGAGCTCTAGACTTGGAAATATAATCTCCGACTGAATGTTCAGGAACATCATTTGTTTAAAAACATTAGACGGACGCATGGTTAAAGGTTATTCGCTCGAATCGATAATAACAGAGTTAAACGAAACTTTGTTAATAAATAAACAGTAAAAAAAAACTCCGCTTTTAGATAACTTATTCTGAAGATTTTGCATTCTAGCGTCTTGATCCTCCATTAGGTTGTAACTCTCCGAATTCGGAGTAAAAATCTCCGAATTCGGTGATGCACAGTTACAAAAGTCCGATGTACTGTAAAAAGTTTCTCTGAGAAAGGATTAAAGTTAACTGCAGTATTTGCTGCTGGGATTAATCTTATCTCTACTGGGATAATATGAATCCGAAGTAGAAATAATCTTATCTCATTTATTCAAACAATGTTTACAACGGATACGTCAGCTACGATTCTTCATCCGCGATATTTCGGCCCTTCTTGGCAAGGGTCCTCGTCAGGCTGTCAATCCTCTGGGTCAAGGTCAGGGAAGGAAACAAACCTGTAATAATCACATTATTGACAGCCTGACGAGGACCCTTGCCAAGAAGGGCCGAAATATCGCTGATGAAGAATCGTGGCTAACGTATCCGTTGTAAACATTGTTTGAATAAATGTTTCAAAGTCAGCTTGGGCTCAAAGAATATTTAATCTTATCTCAGTAGAGACAATATAAATCCCAGTAGAAAATACTGCAAGATTTTTTTACAGTGTGTAGAAGAGACTTTTTTACAGAGTAATAGCTAAACAATGTAGGCTGTGGGTCCCCGGCATGCAAGGGTATATGGGTATATGTAAGGTATATGTAAAGGGTATATGTAAATATGCGATGTAAATATCCGGTCTGGCTAGCCGTGGCTGAGAGAGGCAGAGATTAAAGGACCCCCCTTGCTTATTCTGCCTTTTGTAATATACTTAGCTCCCATATGGAATTATAAGCTTCTAAAATCCCCACTTTTTTCCATTGTTTCGTTTCGTAACTACGAATTTTTAGCGCTTTTTCGTCCTTGCCGAGTTTTCCCGTCACCCAACGAAAAGTCTGCCGGAATCTTCAACGTCCGCTGACAACTCTTTCACACATAAGGGCATGACAATCTTCTGTTTATTACTTCTTTTATTTGCTTAGTTTTCCCACTGCTTAACCAAGGCACGTTCAGTTTTCAAATGTTTTGCGCCCAGCCGCCGCGTCGGAGATCAGGAAGGCTGTATATAGTCGACAAGCGCTAACAAGAGAATCGCAAGTTTCAGGTGGAAAGTAATGGTATTTTCGAAAACGTCTTCCCTAATCCATTTCATAGGGAAAAGATCATTTCTAGTAAGAGTTGTGCTTTAAGGATCGTCTACCTCCTTTTCTCTGTTCTGTAACTAGCAGGATTATTTTCTTTCGTCGACCACGTCAGAAGCAGCAGTGTTGCCAGTTTACGAGGAAGAAACCCTGTTTTCCCAAGTCTGTTATCCGGCGGAAGTTGTTAAGTTCGGAACTCCTAGCTTTCCAGGTCATTAGTGAGCTTAACGATAACAATATGGGGCATTGAAGAACCGGCGGAACCTGAAGTTGCTTTTTCCAAGTTCTTTTTGGGATGGCAAAGGAAGGAAACTGTGAAATCCTTGACCTGAAGTGTTTACAGGTTCGGACTTCCTCTACTTTTTTCACAATGATCACAACTTACGGTGCTATGTGAATGCCAAACCTGAAGTTGCTTTTCAGAGTTGTTTTTGGGACGACAAAGTTAAGAGAACTGTGACATCCTTGACATGAAGTGTTTACAAGTCCGGACCTCCTCTATTTTTTCAGCCTTCATGGTAAAAACTTACTGTACTAAGTGATGGCCGAACCTGAAGTTGCTTTTTCAGAGTTCTTTTCAGGATGGCAAAGTAAGAAACTGCGGCATCCTTGACCGGAAGTGTTTACAAGTTCGGACTTCCTCTACTTTTTTCAACGTTCAGGATCACAACTTACAGTGCTATGTGACGGCCGAACCTGAAGTTGCTTTGTCAGAGTTCTTTTTTGGATAACAGAGGAAGAAAATTGTGAAAAAGGCTGCTACAAATTCGGACTCCCTCTAGCTTTTCAGAAGCTCCAGGATAACAGCTTGTGGTACTAACAGCCGAACCTGAAGTTGTTTTTTTTAGTTCTTTTTGGAATCCCGGACCACCCATCACATTCAAAATATGTCCGTCCATAGATCCGTCTGTCTGTTATCACAATACTCTCGTTGGTCGTCTGCCTGATATCACGATACTCCCGAACGGAGTAAATATTTTGAAGGTTGGTTCATGGAGGCTTCAACTTAAAGGACCTGTCTTACCTATAGTACTAACGCAACCTACTTCCATAATCACTCCATATATTTCTAAACCCGGAGACCCCAATTTTGTACGGTTCATTCTAACCCCTCGAGCAAAACCACGTTGATTTTCTCACTTGCCCTGTTTTGCTACCTTCGATGTGTATCACGCTGTCGACGGTTGTCTGCGAGAAGTTTTTCCCTCAGAAAAAACGGTTATGTAAATTGTTTCCCTGTTTTCGCTGTAAGTCAACGGGTCACGGAAAAGACTTAAAACAGCAAAAACCGTGTGTTATTTGTTGAAAGCACAGCCTAGCTTTAAAGTATTCAAATATATTTAAATACTGAAAGTTGAAGAGTAAATAGTGCGAGGGGTCCTTTAAGAGTGGGGTCGAATTAGAAAGATGGCTCTTGTGTCAACATTTAGGGGTGGGCGGGTGGGTAGGGAAATCCGAAATTTTTTATTTTCAAAACATTTTGAAAACTGTCCGAATTTTTGAGAAGGTTGACATAGGTGTAAAACTTAAGGTCTTGTAGGCTATGAAAAAAATTTGTTTGCTTTGCCTCTTCTGTATAGTTTGTAAAGAATGCAGTCGGCATCGAAAGTTAACGATGTCGACTAAATTTTAGCCGATTGGCTTCGGATTGTGACGTCACACGAGAAGTCTATGTTTTTTAAACGCGTCCGGTGCCTCGCTGGTCGCTCGGTTCTCTAGATATAGATACAAATATATATTCTACAACATTAATTCAATCGAATTTCCCTATTTCTTTCATGGCGTCATGAAAATGTCACGGCCTTTTGATAATAGGCTAAGGTTAGGTTTCCACCAATTTAACGACTGAACAGTTGCTCGATCATTGGCTGGTAGCATACAGTTGCATAGTCGGAGCAGAGTTGCATTGCGAGAAGGGGAAGACAGTTGTTCCAATACACAGTGGTATTATAAGTTCTTGTCTCGCTCACTTGAGCTTAAAGGAGTTTAAAAGTAGTAAGCAATTTATCTCAGACCCGCCATTTTCAAAAGCGGAGTATGTAAAATAAATAAAACACAACAAAAACAAATACAGTGTACCAAATATAAATAAACCTGGAGTTTCTCAAAAGCATCAGACATGCCAGTGGCATAAAAAACGACGGTTCACTAATTCTGATGGGTTTGTAAAAATTATTATACTAAGGCATTGTAAAGAGTGTTGAATGTTATGCGCTGGCTGGGCCCAGTTGTCCATGATTTTTGGCAGAGCCGACGAAATTTCCAAAAGTGGTGAAAAATTTCCGAAAGTGTTGAAGAAAGTGATGATTAAAACCTGTCACTTGTCATCACTTGACTCCTCCCCTAGGAGGAGCCAACTCATTGTCGGCCGGTCGGTAAAAAATGACCGAGTCGGAACGAAGCGCGGCGATTTTTCGCAAAAACTGTCGATTTCTTTCGATTTATTTTTCTTCTATTTCTCTTTGTTGAATCAGTCGATTTTGTCTCAAAAACAGCTTTTCATCAAAACAGAAGTTTTTTTCTGCAAAATCAGTTGGTAAAAATTATCGTCTAGTTGGTAAATACATTGCCCAGTTTTTTTCTTCAAAATCAGTTGGTAAAAATTATCTTCTAGTTGGTAAATACATTCCCCCCCCCCCCTCCCCCCAAAAAAACATTTTGGCTAGTAACGGCTCTGACACCAATTAACATTACTCACAATTAACGTAAACCGAATTAACCCTTTATCGGGGGCTCATCCATTAATCATTCACTGGTTTTAATAGTATTAAGTGATAGATATTCCTTCAGCCGAAGCTGACTGCGAATCATGTTTGGCAATGCAAAACGGGTACGTCAGCTACATTTTATTAGAGCCATATTTCGGCCCTTTTTGGCAAGGGTCCTCTTCCGGCTCAATCCGCTCAAGCTTGAAAATGAACTTGTGGACAAACAATCAAAGATTCTTCCTTAAACATTTGATTTTGTGATTTTCTTCCTTGAAAATTGATTGAAGCTAAAGACAAAAAAAAAACGTTTCTTGAAAATCTTGCTTGGAGTTAAAACGACAAGTACGGCGAGATTACGCCTTAAGTCGGCACAACAAGACTCCAAACACTCAAATTTGTCAACGGAGAAGAAGAGTAATTACGCCAGACAGGGCTCCTGTCTTCAGGAAGAAGAAAATTAGAACAGGGGTCGTGCCTCCCTCTGTTTTCGCGCGGCTTGCCGAGCAGAGCCGAGTTTGCCAGTCGAGAAACGTAAAGCTTCATGGTTCACCGACAACTATATCAGGGAAGTTAAAGTCAAACTTCCATTTTGTTTCGCAATGCAGGCCAACAGCTCGATCTCGCGTCTCATATGGCTAATCGCATTTCCTGAAAAAAATTTCCTTTTCCTTAGCTAAAATAAAATGGACAACCTCTGGCTAACCTCGTGGGCAAGTATTGGTATTGCCGGAAAACGATAAGTGTGAACGGTTTAGTCGTGAAGAGATCATTTCTATAAGTAAGAGTTGTGCGTTAAATTCTTCCAAATGGCTGGAGAAAAGTCGGTAAGGTGAAAACAAGGACTTGTTATAGCCCAATCTCTTTCATTTCTCTCAGGAATTCCCTTCACCACGCTATTGTTTCCGGGTAACGACCGGTCTAGGGAAAGAGCGAAATATTTTCATGGTTGTTCATTTCCAGTCCAGTACTTATCAGACGAACGAGCAACATTAATAACCTCCCCTTGATTGGATAGAAAAAAGACCACGCGATAAATGGATGGCTGTCAGCGCCTGGATAGAAAATAAAGACTAAAGGCAAGACTGACCCTTAGGGAAATAATGTCGGGGGGGGGGTTAACCGAAATGCTTGAGGTAAAGGGTTGTGCCCAAATGTTTCGAAGTGTTTTCCCTGTGGTTCGCATGGGTGTTACAAGTCAGAAGGTCCCGTCCTTGTTACCGGAATTTAAAGCTTAACCGAAAGGGGCTGAGATAGGACAGCCTCCGCTATTCACGAATAATAAATTTTCGAATCGTGGGCTTTCCCTGTCGGATTTCTGGTACCTTTATGCGCGTGTACATGTATTTAACTCACCAACCTCGCCGCTGAAAAGCCGCGTATGTGTTGAGATTCACATATTCCGCGACATAGTAGAGCGTTGTGGGGACGGCCACAGAATCCAAAAAATTCTACGTGTTCAGATTCGTCAAAATAAAGCGATGCGTCTTATTGGTGGATATGTTGAAGGTATACACAACACTGCAGCTTGCTTCAAAAAGTTGCAAGTGCTGAATGTAGGACAGTTACGGGAGTACCAAGTTGGAAATTTTTGCTTATCAATGTTGGAATGATGTAAGTCAAGAGGTTTTTCGTGATCATTTTAGTGACAAGAGATCTTTGCATCATTATGAAACGCGTCATGCTAGTGACTTCGTCGTCCCGCATAGAAGTGGAACCAGGGCCGGCTTCCCTACTAGATTTTCAGGGCCTAATGTGTGGAACTCTGTTCCGAAGCATTCGGGCGGCTGAGCACCTAGGGCTATTTAAAAATAAATTGAAAAAGCATTTGTTAGGCCAAGGCTCATAGTTTTTTTTCTATTTTTCTTCTTTTTCTTATTATTTTCTTTTTTCTCATTATTATTAAATGAGTTGATGAGAGATTGGTTATTATTTCTTATTTTAGTGCTCTTTTCTGTCATGTTTTGTTTTTAGTTAATTATTAGTTAGGAAATGAGTTTTATGTACCCGCCCAATTGCAAGTGCTTTTTTGTACCTTTCTTGGGGCGGGTACTGGCATCATAGTTAAATGTATTTTGGTCGTAAGAAATAAACTGAACTGAACTATGAATTTAGTTAAGTGACACAAAATTAAGTTGGCTTTTCAAGGGGTGTAGTAGGCCGAACAAAAGATGGTAAATGTCCTTTTTTGTGTGTCGTGTTAGATTGAACTAAAACAGTGGCTACTTCTCCACCTCCAACTCAGTGACGTTAATACCAAAATTGCCAAACAGTTTACCCTGCTTTAACGTCACTTACACTTATCATAAGATAAATACTTTTTTTTCATACTTTCTATCTCTAATAAAAAATACTTTGTATTTTCAAACTTTTCATTTTCCCATCAAACATTATCATCTAATCTGAAATACTTTAATTATTTACTTTTTTTTTCTCTGAGGATACTACCCTATATCCTATACAGACATTTTTTCATCATATCCTACCTATTATTTAAAACTTTTCCATTCAAATCAGTTTAAACTTAACATTTTAAATACTCAAGCAGCCAAGACCTGTAGGTTAAATCCAAAATAAAGGCAGGATAGCCTAGGGAGTCAGGATGGCCTACTACGTGGAGACTTCACGGGTTCGTGATGGATTCCCCAGGTTAATTCACACAATGGTTTTCGTACTGAACAACATTAGGCTATAAACCGCCCATCATACACTAGGCCCTACAGGCCAGCCCACTCTAGGGAGCTTTAGACAAGACTCATAAGAATGACCTAAGGTCCGTAAGGAAACAAAAGGTTTTATTCTCTGGTATGTACTTACAAAATCAAATAAACAATCTTTAAGTGAAAAGGGCTGTTAGCGGGTCGAAGCCCGGAAAAGAATTACAGAAGAAGAAGACTCATGCTCCTGGCATGAGTCATAATAACCAAGAGTTAACAAATGATACAAGAGTACGGATTGCAGACAGTATAAAAGATTAAACGTAATAACGAAAAGGGAGTCGCGCTGCCTAGCAGCGGCAGAAGTTAGCAGTGCGGGGTGGAGATGGCACCACCGTAACAGTTGTTGAATGCATTGATGACTGCTATACTGTCAGAAGTTTGATAATAGAGAACACATGTTTGCTCATCTTTTTTTAAACGCCGATATCTGTGTGTCCCTTTCAAATGTTACATTTTCGCGAAATGTAGCGTTTGAAAGGGCCATAACTCGTAACATACATTTTCTTGAAACATACCACTTAAAGCTCACCTCGCACTACACTGTAAAATGTTTCTGCGAGTAAGGATTAAAGTTAACTGCAGTATTTGCTACTAGGATTAATCTTATCTCTACTGGGATAAGACTAATCCGAATAAGAGATAATCGTATCTCAATAGAGACAAGATTAATCCCAGTAGCAAATAGTGCAAGATTTTTTACAGTGTATTTACTGTTTATGTTCCAATATTCAAAACTATCTAAACACTGTAAAACTAGGCTCTGCTTTTAAAAACTAGGCTCTGCTTTTAACAAATTATCCACGGCTTTGGCTATTTTAAGCCTTTTCCCAGACCTATTGACTTCTAGCAAGACTTGGCAAAATTCAGAATACCGGTTTCACGCAACCGGGAGTATAATGCCCATGGAAACTAGTGAATCATGACAAGTGTAAAGATTAGTGAGGTGTCGTTAGCGGTTTTCAGACTGTAACATATGAAATTTGGGTCTCCCGGTCTAAGAATTAAAGAATGCAGTGACGAAAGTAAGTCGCATTGGCATTATAGGTACGACGGGTCCTTTAAAAGGGCCATAACAGGAATATACTTGGCATAGAACATCAGTGTACTCGCTCAAAGCTGTAGTGTGTTTCAGTGCTCACCAATGACTGGTGATTCCTTACCAGTGCGGACTTACCAGAAACATGGTGGGGGGGGGGGAGAGTCCCCAAATGGTGCCGGTGCCAAAAACTCCAGAAAGAGGAAATGGAATGGTCTTTGAATTGTCGTAAAGACTGGCCATAGGATTAATATTCATTCAGTCCAAGCTGACTTCGAATCATATTTGACAGTGCAAAACGGATACGTCAGCCGCTCAAGTGTCTCAGGCCGCTTAAAGACCTAATCCAAACGTTATGTTTACCTTCTCTGACTGATCGCAAGCCGCCAGTTTATTTGGATTTGAACTTGATTGCCGGGTTGCTGTTTTGGCTCTAGAAAAAACCCACGCAGAACGTCTTCTTTTTCAGATGACGAAATTTTCCAAGTTTGATTAGCAAAGAATTATAAGACTTTATTTATTATTTTGTGTATGTCTTCAGAAGTACCACACTGGTCTTGGGCTTTTAATTTATTTGTATTTGTAATAGACAATTGGACCATTAGATGGAAATTATTATTTTGATCCTTGGCTCCCTGCGTGCCATAGAGAGATTGCACCCTACCCGATGGAAACGGATATTGCTACGCCATCCATCACGGGAACCTAACAGGAAAATTTAACATTGCTAGGTATAGGACTTTCAACTTTGAAATTAAATTATCGGCGTTTGACCATCATTCTGAGCCAGGGACTTGCAGGAATGTTTAATTGGGCTATAATAATAATAATAATAATAATAATAATAACTTTTATTTCAGCCAGAGGCCATATACACACACAAACAAAAACACAACAAAAGTTAACAAGCACTAGATCAAGTTAGGGACAGACGTCCCTGAGGAGCACTCTCCTCACAGGAAGGCAGCTGAAAAGGGGATCAGCGGCATTCCTGACAAGGAAACTCTCAGACCAGAAAATTCTCTGGTGAAAGGACGCTTTACATGGCCTCACTACCTCATTCAGTGTACAGCACCTTCGGGAGACAAGTTCATGGCTCACGCTACATTCCTTAATTGAATAATTCTGTTTTTGCAAAAGAGTTTCTAAGGAAGTAAGAGTTTGAGGGCTTCAAAGTTTGTAAACAAAGACGGAGTCTCTCGTCCTATTGGTCGGCGATGACGCGGATTTGAAAAAATGTGTCATAATTGACCAATAGGAAGAGACTTCGTCTTTGTTTACGAACTTAGACGCCTTGAAACTCTGATAAAAAATAACACTTATTTACAAAAGTTATATTATTCCAACAAGAAGGAGCAAGACTAACAATCCTGCAATTTGCTGGCTCAAAGTGGCTATCATAGGCAGGTAACTTTGTCTCAAAGTCGAAAGTCCTATACTTCCTAATGTTCAATTTTTTAGTTACGATCCCGTCCGTTTTCGTCGTAACGGCTGTCCCGGCTATCGGCTGAGATTTAGTCCAGACCGAATTATTTCAAACCCGGGAAATTTGAAGTTTTTATTTTAATTTGCTCATTAGTTGCGTTTTTGATCCGAATTCTCCGTTCCGAATTCTCGCTTCTGAATTCTCGATTCTCGTACAAATTACCGTTTTTGCTCCTCTGACTTCTCCATTCTCACTTTTGAAAAAAACACTAATTTTGCAGCTCGTCCGCAACCCGGTATACGTGTTTATGTATATTGAGCACCCGCACTCTGTTGACCAATCAGGGAGGAGAACGCAGAGATATCGAGAATTCGCCATCGGAGCAACTTCTCGATTCTGCAGAATCGTGAGGCTTTCCGCGTTCTCGATTCTGACAAAAACGCAAGAAAAGGAGAATTCACTTCATCTGAATAGTCCAAAAACGCGAAATAGGAGAATTCGGAGGAGAATCGCGAGGAGAATTCGAATCAAAAACGCAACTATTGTTTGACGGTCTTTTTTGTGGCTTTGAACATTCATAGTGACAGTAGGGATGATTAGCATGGTGTGTTTGGTAGAAAGACCATTTTTTGTGGTCCGCTTTAAATTGCAACATATGTGTGACAATGTGACCATCTATGACTATTCACCAATATCTTTTTTAAATCAAACTGAAATAAACGGATTATTAAAACATATTTGGAAGGAATAAAAAATTGCAGTCGATACGGAGCGTCATGGGGCAGAACTGTTTATTTAACATTAAGCCGTTTAGCTTGTTATTTAATTTAAAGCTGGGAAACCAACTCCTGGAAATTCGTCATTCAATTCGTCATTCAATCAAATCTGAGCCTCGTTTTTGTTGCAATAGCGCTGCTGCAGCACTTCTTTGCTTTTGCACAATATGCGTTTTTGGATTCACTTTCTTCTTGGTTGAAGCGGCAGCGCTGCAGCATCTTGCAGGGAAGCACGGACTTGGTCGGTGAGCAAGTCCGTGATTCTCGAGAAGCGCTGCCGTCTTCCTCGGAAGCGCTGCAGTGCAAAAACGGATGTAGGAAGAATCAGTCCGGAATCGGCCGAGAAGTGGACCTTCAGCATGCAACAAAAACGAGGCTCTGATTTGATGAATCCCTTTGGTGAATTGCTAAGATAGAATCTTTACTTTTGTTTTTCCACAGGTTCGTTTTCCAGCTTGAGCCTGAAGAGAACCCTTGCCAAGAAGAGTCGAAATATAGCTCCAATAAGATTCAGCTGACGTAAGGCGTATTCTCGCCGTTCCCCGAGGACTCCACTTGAGGAGTCCCCGCGTTTTTGTTTGTCCCGGGGACTCACTCCCCGTATTCTTGCGAGTCCCCACGGAAGGGGAATGCTCCGATTATCATCACCATCATCAAGAAGGACTCCCTTTCAAATTCGGAGGGGAATCAATTTTTGCTGTTGTAGGTGCTATGTAAAATTAATTAAAAAGAATCAGAGTAAACAAAACCAAAAATAAAGTGGATCTAGACTAATTTTTTCAGCTGCGTATTAATTTTTCGAACAAAATCCATTTTAGAAGCATTCCCCGTATTCTCGCTGTTTCTGTACTCGGAGTCCGCGTGGAGTGACTCCCTCTATTCTCGCCGTTCCCTTCGATTCCCCGAGGAGTCCTCGGGGAACGGCGAGAATACGCCTGTAGGCTATCCGTTTTGCACTGTCAAATAGCCATAGGTCATTTGGGGGGGGGGGGACCTTGCCCCTTCCCTAGATTTTGGAAGGACACAAACATTTTCCATCTTTTTTAGTCTGAGCAAGAACAAATAAGCACCAGAAGCTCCGTCTCCCTATCTCTGTAATACGACCATGCCGAGTCGAATAGCGTGATACAAACGAGTGGAGGCTAGGAGCTACGCGGAACATCACAATTCGCTAGCTCTACAAACAGCTATATCGCAGTAAAGCCCCCGTGAAGAAATTTCGAGAGTAAAAGCCGATTGGTCCTTTACCATAGCGGCGTCGCTTATGACGCGCTGCAGAGCGGGTCAGCACACCTGTTGCTTTTTTTCCTCTGATACGCGCGGCGGCGAAGAGGGAAGTAGACGGGCATCAACTCAAAGCTCGGCAAGTGCCTCTAGCTCAAGGGTATCCATAGTCGCTGTATGGGACCAAAGACGGAGGTTCTATTGGCTTATTTGTTCTTTGTCTGAGTAACAGGAGTAATGCTATTTGACACTGCAAAACGGATACGTCATCTGAATCTTATTAGAGCTATATTTCAAATATGATTCGCAGTCAGCTTGGGCTGAAGGAATAGGAATATTTAGGAGTAATAATGATTTTTTGGCCCAAAATCAGTCTTTAAAATTAATCTTTCATTTCATTCCATTTATCCATACTACACAAACTACATAACACAGATATATGGCAAGAGAAAAGATCCCCAGAAGCTATCTTGTTGGGGATCCACTACCTGTATACTATACACTAACCTACATTGAAGATAATCACATTGCAATAGTTACATTATATTACAAGTATAAATAAACTACACAGACAGAGGAATATTTACGGAAAAAAAGAAGAAAAATGCACTGAAAAGAAAGAAAAAGAAAAGGAAATAGTAGACAAAAAACGGTAAAGTTTTTATTATATTTTTTTTTAGATTGGGGTGAAGTCAGTAGCGTATATTCCGATTCGTTTCGGGATGGGCGACAGCTCAGTGGAAATATGCGGCCGAATTTTGACCGTTTTTAACACTAAAAATACCTCTAGGTGCAAAAAACACCTTTTAATCTTGTAATCATGCACACTACGACTCAAAAACTGTTTCTAAGATCAGTTACTGAACTATACTGTAAATAATTTCGATTTATCTTCTCAATTTGTATTTTCGCGTACGTTTTTCCCGTAAAAAACTCCTTTTCCGAGAATTTCGGATGGAGATCGCCCCTGTCGCCCGTATTTCGCACACGTTTTTCCAATTAAAAACCCTTTTTTCAAGAATTTCGGGGGGGGGGGGGATCGCGGGGCGATCGCCCCCCCCCCTAATATACGCTACTGGGTGAAGTAAATAGAAAAATAAAGAAGAAGAAAAAAGTGAAAGAGAAAAAAAAGATGGGTAAATATGGGTTCATTCTTTGGAATGACGCTTCTCCTCCTGTAGCGTATACTCTTCTTTTCTTCTAGATGTCTTTGGTCAGCGCCGTGTCAGGTTGTGGACGACTTGGCATGAACTCGGCATTCTTCAGAGGGACTGTAGTTCACATAAAGGTAAGGCCAGTTTTTGTCTGCTTCTAAAAAAAAAAAAATATCGGATCTTCTTTAAATTTGTCATATATCTGCTGCATTTTCCCCCTTGGACCAATAATCTTTTTGGCACAGAAATTTCAACTGGTTCTGCCTGCAAATACCATAGCTGAAAGAGTGGAAAAGTTCAACTCTTCCGCTAGCGAGCTGAGCCACCAGTGGTTTTCCCTCTCCGTGTGATCTGTAGTTCTGTTTATGTTGTGTCTGAGCTGGTGGACTATTAACTGGGGTGTCCAGGGGTTAACTGGAGCGGTTCCCAGCTAGGTAAACGTAAACCTCCGCCGGGGTCAGAGACCTAATATGGTAGCGTAGGCCGGACGAGCATATATATATATATATATATATCGTTTATTCACCAAAATAGCAAAGATAGCTAGCAAAGGTAAGTCAACATAGCACTTTCAACGGGATATAAAATGGCCAATGACAAATGACAAATAATACAAGATAAACACGCCTAAGAACTATTAAACGAACGAACAAAGTACGGCACAAACGAGTTAACATATCTTTCAGTTGCATCCGCTGGATAATTTGTTAATTTAGTTATGTTTGAGTGGGTTTGAAAAGGCGTGTTGGGCCTGTTTTTATTATGTTTTGTTTTTATTTTGTTGATCTTCGTATGCGGGATATACTACATCCCTAATGTGTGGTATAGGATGGGATAAGACGAACACAACTAACTATATTGAAGATAACATTGACTCTACATAGTTACTTATTAAACACTTGTACATAAAATATAAACTTATCTTTTGATCTGCTCTGGATCACGGCAACGAAGCAAGAGAACTCGATATCGGTCTTGTCTGGTCTATATCGTTCTGTTGCGCGCCCCAAAAACCTCCGCGCCGCCCCGGAAGCAAGGATGTTCCTTTGTCCAGCAGAACCCCAAAAACTGCTGGACGCGAACTGGAACATTCGTCCTTCCGGAGAAACCCAACGCTTGTATAGCAACCTAACAGGACTCGGACTCTGGACTCGTCTCGAGACGCCTTTTTCAAGGACTCGGACTCGTCTGTCGTGGAGCTGTCCGTGCGCTAGATCTGTGGGCTCGGACTCTGGACTCGTCTCGAGACGATTTCAAGACGCCTTTTTCAAGGACTCGGACGCGTCTTTTGCGGAGCTGTCCGTGCGCCAGAGCTCTGGACTCGGACTCTGGACTCGTCTCGAGACGGTTTCAAGACGTCTTTTTCAAGGACTCGGGCTCGGATTTGCTGGACTCACAGCACCTCTGTGTTGTGTTTATGTAAACTTTACTACACTGTAGAAAGTCCCTCCGTATAAAGATTAAAGTTAACTGCAGTATTCGCTACTCAGATTCGTCTTATCTCTATGTGGTATTAATCTTATCTGCGTAGAGATAAGAGTAATCCGAGTAGCAAATACTGCACTTAACTTTAATCTTTGTACGGAAAAACTTTTTACAGTGTACGTGCGTTGTCTTTTTGTACTTTTGATGTACTCCGTCACTAGAGCTACACCCCTCCATTGTTTTTTGATGGGTTATAGATAAATTGAATTTAATATGTTATGCATGCAGTGATTGTGCAGACTTAATTTACTTATTGGTTAAAAATACAGGGATTAATACTCGTCTAACTAAAGCATGTTGTCCAATATACAACAGCTTTGACAGAGAACTACACCGTAAAAAAAATCTTGCAGTATTTGCTTCTGGGATTAATCTTGTCTTTATTGAGATAAGATCATTCCTAATTCGGATTAGTTTTATTCCAATAGAGATACGATTAATCCCAGTAGTAAATACTGCATCCTTATTCGGAAAAAACTTTTTACAGTGTAAGACGTCCATTTTATTCCATTGTATTTCCCGACATCAAGGAATATGTACAACGAAAACAAGCTAACAGCAAACAAGTTAAATTCACAAAATCTCCATCTATTTTTCATGTTACCATTGTAACGCGCCATTATTCTATCTGGGAGCGACCAACGAAACCATATAGAATGTTCAGGCTGGACTTTACGAAAACGCGAGGTGTGAATAGTCTTTGCCACACATCCTCTACCTAGCTCCCTTTTTACAAATATTTTTAGCTACTGAAAAAAATAAACTCCGGTCGATTTTCTTCAGATTTTCTAAATAAGTACTTCGACTGCCCTCTCCCCGCCCCCGGTCCAAAAATACCAGAATGATTAAAATGTACGACGTAAATCAACCTGAACTTGCTATTTTTAACCTGATTAGCAAGTACAATTCGAAAATCCAGTTCCAACCCTGGAATAAAATTCTCAAATAATAATAATAAGAATTTATTTGTAACCCACTGCACAGAAACAATTTAAAGATATAGTGGAGTAAAGAAGAGAAAACAAAAAAATAAACAGAACAAAACGGATGAGCCCGTGATATGGAGTAAGCCGTTTATATGCTTGTCCAGATAAATTACTATGAAGCTTATGAAGTTTTGCCGTTATATCAGGAGCTTTGTATTTTCGGATTCTTCTCCGATTTCGATACGATATAGGCAAATAAAGCTGGTATTTACAGTAGCCTATTTGTAGTAACATGCATGTACGTAGTTTACGTATGTCACTCTTTACCAATAGAATAAAAGTGCCAGAAAGATACAAAGTGGTAGCAAAAAACTGAATACAAAGAAACCAAAGCCTTTCGGTTAAGCTAAGTTCCCACTGTCCAGTTTGCTGTTCCCACTGCCCAATTAATGGCCAGTTTTTGGGATTCCAAAACGTAAGTGGAGGGATACCTATGACATCGCAAAAGTTATCCGTCTGTCCGTCCGTCCGTCTGTAAGCACGATAACTCTCGAAGGGAATGAGATATTTTGATGAAACTTGGTGTGAGGATTCGTTGGGTCGGCGGACCAGTCGAGTTCGTAAATGGGCTTTGTAGCCCTACATTTAGGGGTGGGGGAGGGGGTTCAAATTAAGGGGCAAACAAAATATTTTGAAACAGCTAATGTGATAGTCGATTATGGGGTAAGAAGACATGCTGAACACGATGGTGAAACCCATTTTGTAACCAGACACGTAGTTCGCCCGGAATCCGGCCAAAACCGGAAAGTTTGTTAAAAGTAAAAGTTTAATTTGAAGTTGATTAGATGTTCGATTTAGAGGTAGGAAGACATGCTGAAGACGATGGTGAGCACCATTTTCTCGACGGACAAGTAGTTCGCCCGGAATCCGGCCAAAACCGGAAAGTTTGTTAAAATTAAAAGTTTAATTTGGAGTTGATCAGATGTCCGATTTAGGGCAAGAAGACATGCTGAACTTTTATGTGAAAACAATTTTCTACCCGGACATGTAGTTCGCCCGGAATCCGGCCAAAACCGGAAAATTGTAAGAAGTTAAAGTTTTATTTCTAGCTGATTAGATAACCGATTTTGGGGTAAGAAGAGACACTGAATCCGTGTGGGACAATCATATTTTACCCGGACATATAGTTCGACCGGAATCCGGCTGGAGTCGGAAAATTTGTTATAAGTTAAATTTTTATATGAAGTTGGTTAGATGTTCATTATTGGGGAAAGAAGATACCCTGAGTTCGTTTTTGAGCTTTCTTTTTTCGCCGGACAAGTAGTTCTAGAGTTCGGCCGAAAAATTGGCAGAAGTGGCAGGAACTTTTCGTCAAAACAGATATGACCCATACGGTTAAACACACATGCTGAATCCATATCTGAACTTGGTTTTCTCAGATGATTAACTATTTGGCCTTAATCTGTTTCTGAATTTTAATTGTAAGAATGTTCAAGGATTCTGGCGATGACTGGATCTGGCTAAGACAAGACCCAGTTGTCTGGATCAGATATTGAATTTTTGGGATCCCATCGAAAACTTTGGTCTTGTTTTTGTTGCCAGCTTTTTTCTCCCAGTTTTTCGTTTTGCTGCCCAGTTTTTCTGATCAAACTGAGTTTGATATTTACTGGCCAGTTTTCTTCAAATCGTCGGCTTTTTGGGATCCCAAAACGTAAGTGGAGGGATACCTATGGCACCGCAAAAGTTGTCCGTCTGTCCGTCCGTCCGTCCGTCTGTAAGCACGATAACTCTCGAAGGGAATGAGATATTTTGATGAAACTTGGTGCGAGGATTCGTTGGGTCGGCGGACCAGTCGAGTTCGTAAATGGGCTTTGTATCCCTACATTTAGGGGTGGGGGAGGGGGTTCAAATTAAGGAGCAATTAAAATATTTTGAAACAGCTAATGTGATAGTCGATTATGGGGTAAGAAGACATGCTGAACACGAGGGTGAAAACCATTTTGTAATCGGACAAGTAGTTCGCCCGGAATCCGGCCAAAACCGGAAAGTTTGTTAAAAGTAAAAGTTTTATTTGAAGTTGATTAGATGTTCGATTTAGAGATAGGAAGACATGCTGAAGACGATGGTGAAAACCATTTTCTCGACGGACAAGTAGTTCGCCCGGAATCCGGCCCAGACCGGAAAATTTGTTAAAATTAAAAGTTTTATTTGGAGTTGATCAGATTTCGATTTAGGGCAAGAAGACATGCTGAACTTTTAAGTGAAAACAATTTTCTACCCGGACTTGTAGTTCGCCCGGAATCCGGCCAAAACCGGAAAATTGTTAGAAGTTAAAGTTTTATTTCTAGCTGATTAGATAACCGATTTAGGGATAAGAAGAGACGCTGAATCCGTGTGTGACAATCATATTTTACCCGGACATATAGTTCGACCGGAATCCGGCTGGAGTCGCAAAATTTGTTATAAGTTAAATTTTTATTTGAAGTTGATTGGATGTTCATTATTGGGGAAAGAAGATACCCTGAGTTCGTTTTTGAGAACTTTCTTTTTTCGCCGGACAAGTAGTTCTAGAGTTCGGCCGAAACCGGGAAATTGGCAGAAGTGGCAGGAACTTTTCGTCAAAACAGATATGACTTATACGGGTAAGCACACGTGTTGAATCCATATCTGAACTTGGTTTTCTCAGATGATTAGCTATTTGGCCTTAATCTGTTTCTGAATTTTAATTGTAAGAATGTTCAAGGGTTCTGGCGATGACCGGATCTAGCTAAGACAAGACCCAGTTGTCTGGAAAGTCGAGTCTCCGTCGAGAAAATGGTTTTCACCATCGTCTTCAGCATGTCTTCCTAGCTCTAAATCGAACATCTAATCAAGTTCAAATAAAACTTTTACTTTTAACGAACTTTCCGGTTTTGGCCGGATTCCGGTCGAACTACTTGTCCGATTACAAAATAATCTTCACCATCGTGTTCAGCATGTCTTCTTACCCCATAATCGACTATCACATTAACTGTTTCAAAATATTTTGTTTGCCCCTTAATTTGAACCCCCTCCCCCACCCCTAAATGTAGGGCTACGAAGCCCATTTACGAACTCGACTGGTCCGCCGACCCAACGAATCCTCACACCAAGTTTCATCAAAATATCTCATTCCCTTCGAGAGTTATCGTGCTTACAGACGGACAGACGGACAACTTTTGCGATGTCATAGGTATCCCTCCACTTACGTTTTGGGATCCCAAAAACGATAGCTTTTAAAACTGACCAGATTTTAAATCTGGCCAGCAAAAATATCTGGGCAGTGGGAACTTAGCTTTACACAATCTTAGAATATCCAAATTTAACCTTTTTCCAAGCTTCAGATATTGACACAATCTTAGAATATCCAAATTTAACCTTTTTCCAAGCTTCAGATATTGCAGAGTGGCGAAAGGACAAAATATTTTTACAAACTGTTAAACCAAGCCAGTGAAAATTTTCAACAGAGGGAATGGATGTATTTATTATTTTAAGAGGAGGATTTGCCAGAGTACCGTATTTATCAATCTTATTGACTTGAAAGCAACCAATCGGCTTGTCCGTTATTTGTTTTGAAATAAATTGAACTGAACTGAACTGAACTGAAACAAATATACTCGCATTTGTCAAGGTTCAAAGTAATTCCAATGTCAAGGAAACCTTTCTTAGTCCTTTGAACTGTACGACAGAGGGAAGATTTGCATCTACTGACAAGGAGAATATCATCTGCGTATGCAACATAGGAAACGTCCGTAAATCCCATAAACTACGCCCGAGAGATCTTGGCAATACTCTTTATGACTATCTCTCCCTGCCGATGCAGAATCTCCGGGTACTTGCGGAAGAAAACAAGAAACTGTATCACAGCTGCTCCGAAAGATCGCCGTGATTGTTTGACATAGGATTTGAGTCGTTATGGAGACGTTTACTCCTTCTTCCTGAGAATCACTGGCGTGTTTTGGACTTAGTCATATCGAGTATGAATGAATGAATGAAAAATTTATTTCCCATCAAAATTGGCCCGAGGGGACCTAGACGGAGTAAACAAAATAGAAAAGAAGAGAAAAAACAACAACAACACGCAATACAACATTTTAACACAACAACAATCCAAGAGAATACGAAGATTAGCACGTAAATGAGTCGTATAAACCGTATGATGTGCATAACATGGGGCAGAACCATAGCATTGTAGAGACGTGCAAGAATATGTCGGTTATACACACACTTACAGGAAACTAGGGTACCGTAACACTTCCGTACTTTTTCTGAAAAGTCGGTGACTAGACCAAGCCTTGTCGATTTTAGGTCTGAGTAGAAAGGCAGACCAAGATATGTGAGGCAACCTGTAGGGACAATATACTGGCTGCCAAGCTTAGCAGAAATATTATTAGCTTCTTTTTCCCCATTAAAAATAAGCACCTCGCTTTTACTTTCATTGAAAGTTAGACCTATATTAGAATAAGATTCTGAAGACTCCAGCAAGACACATCTTGAAAATATAAGAGTTGCTTTTTGGAGTTGATTACAAAATGATCTTCACCATCGTGTTCAGCATGTCTTCTTACCCCATAATCGACTATCACATTAACTGTTTCAAAATATTTTGTTTGCCCCTTAATTTGAACCCCCTCCCCCACCCCTAAATGTAGGGCTACGAAGCCCATTTACGAACTCGACTGGTCCGCCGACCCAACGAATCCTCACACCAAGTTTCATCAAAATATCTCATTCCCTTCGAGAGTTATCGTGCTTACAGACGGACAGACGGACAACTTTTGCGATGTCATAGGTATCCCTCCACTTACGTTTTGGGATCCCAAAAACGATAGCTTTTAAAACTGACCAGATTTTAAATCTGGCCAGCAAAAATATCTGGGCAGTGGGAACTTAGCTTTACACAATCTTAGAATATCCAAATTTAACCCTTTTCCAAGCTTCAGATATTGCAGAGTGGCGAAAGGACAAAATATTTTTACAAACTGTTAAACCAAGCCAGTGAAAATTTTCAACAGAGGGAATGGATGTATTTATTATTTTAAGAGGAGGATTTGCCAGAGTACCGTTGAAACAAATATACTCGCATTTGTCAAGGTTCAAAGTAATTCCAATGTCAAGGAAACCTTTCTTAGTCCTTTGAACTGTACGACAGAGGGAAGATTTGCATCTACTGACAAGGAGAATATCATCTGCGTATGCAACATAGGAAACGTCCGTAAATCCCATAAACTACGCCCGAGAGATCTTGGCAATACTCTTTATGACTATCTCTCCCTGCCGATGCAGAATCTCCGGGTACTTGCGGAAGAAAACAAGAAACTGTATCACAGCTGCTCCGAAAGATCGCCGTGATTGTTTGACATAGGATTTGAGTCGTTATGGAGACGTTTACTCCTTCTTCCTGAGAATCACTGGCGTGTTTTGGACTTAGTCATATCGAGTATGAATGAATGAATGAAAAATTTATTTCCCATCAAAATTGGCCCGAGGGGACCTAGACGGAGTAAACAAAATAGAAAAGAAGAGAAAAAACAACAACAACACGCAATACAACATTTTAACACAACAACAATCCAAGAGAATACGAAGATTAGCACGTAAATGAGTCGTATAAACCGTATGATGTGCATAACATGGGGCAGAACCATAGCATTGTAGAGACGTGCAAGAATATGTCGGTTATACACACACTTACAGGAAACTAGGGTACCGTAACACTTCCGTACTTTTTCTGAAAAGTCGGTGACTAGACCAAGCCTTGTCGATTTTAGGTCTGAGTAGAAAGGCAGACCAAGATATGTGAGGCAACCTGTAGGGACAATATACTGGCTGCCAAGCTTAGCAGAAATATTATTAGCTTCTTTTTCCCCATTAAAAATAAGCACCTCGCTTTTACTTTCATTGAAAGTTAGACCTATATTAGAATAAGATTCTGAAGACACATCTTGAAAATATAAGAGTTGCTTTTTGGCTGATACCATGATATCTGTTACCACGGTAACTGGATCTGCAATTAGTCGTTTTTGCAGTTATCGTGGTATCTGATACACGGTGCTCTGCAAAAACGACTTTTGCCGAAATTGCACTTTTCGGAGTCATCCCAAAATAAAAACAGATATCCAGTTACATCACTAAGTGCTAAACTTCTTTCTCACCAATCTGACAAAATTTGAAGAAAGTGAGATGACTTTCCAGATACCACGGCCAGTTACCACGGTCGGGCCGTAGTATCTGAATATCTGATACTACGATAACTGGCCAGATACCACGATAACCGCAAAAACGCCTTTTGACCGTGGTACCAGATACCACGATAACTGCGAAAAACGACTTTAGACCGTGGTAACAGATACCATGGTATCAGCAAAAACGCAACTAAGGTGACAACACCCCACCTTGACGTACATCACAATGGACTGCAATATTTTCTTGCAGGAGAGACCCATTTTGTTCTAAACGTAAGTGCACATTGCTGTACCAGTATCTCAGGACAAAAATAATGGAAACGATAACACCATTTACAGAAAGCGAGTACAAAGCTTGGCTATGAACAATGGTATCGAACGCCTTAGAAATATCTAGCGAACAAAGATGAACTTGCTGTATATATATACATGTAAACCCGGACGATGCAAAAATAAGCATAGTGCTGTTAGGGTGAAAATGACATAGGAAGTCCCGTATCTCGGAAACGAGAAGGGATGTAGCAGCTAGGTACGTAGAGTGAAGCAGTAATAGGTAAGATGTGTCCTGTAAATGACCCCTCTTGCTTATTCTGTCTTTTGTATTACCCTTGTATTACTCCCCGCCTTTCTCCGTTGTTTCATTTTGTATCTCGACTTTTTAGCGCTTTTTCGGCCGAGCCGAGTTTGGCCAGTCACACAACGCAAACTTTGCCTAAAGCTTCAAGGTCCGCCGACTACTATTTCACACAAGCAGCTTCAAAGGGTTGTTTTTATGGCACTTGCAGCCTCTGGCTCAAGTGCCAATAACCATCACAATTCCATCTGTCGGTCTGTCGTCTGTCGGTCTGTCGGTCGGTCCGAGTTTTTTGTCCCACTTATCCGAGTTAGGATACTTCCAGATGTGCTAGGACAATGAAACTTGGCAGGCATATCAGGGACCCGACCAAACTAACCTGGAAATAATCAGTTTCCCGATCCGACCATATGCGGGGGAGTGCGGGGCGCTGGAAACTTGGAAATTTAGTGCATTTTGTCACTTTTTTCCGAGTTAGGGTACTTCTAGATGAGCTAGGACAATGAAACTTGGCAGGAATATCAGGGACCCGACCAAACGAGCCTGGAAATAATCAGTTTCCCGATCCGACCATATGCGGGGGAGTGGGGGCACACGAAACTTGAAAATTTAGGGCATTTTGTCACACTTTTTCGAGTTAGGGTACTTCCAGTTGTGTTAGGACCATGAAACTTGGCAGGCGTATCAGAGACCCTACCAAACAAACTTAGAAATAATCAGTTTTCTGATCCGACCATTTTGGGGGGGGGGGGTGGAGGGCAGGGGAATCCGGGAAATTGAGAAGTGTGTAACTTTCGAACGGATGATCGGATTGTAATGAAACTTCATAACTGAATAGAATATATATCTGTAATGTCCCGTTTAAAGTCTTGACCGGATTCGGTAGCCAGGGGGGAGTTGGGGGGGGGGAGACCGGAAATTCCAAGAAACGGTTAGAATGGAGGGATCGGAGTGAAACTTGCTGGGAAGAACAAGCATCTGCTCTAGATAAGTCGTTTAGACCATTGTACTGGATCCGGACACCTATGGGGGGGGGGGTCCCGGAATTCCGGTGATGGTGGTTTTGGGGATTTTCACGATGAAACTTGGCAGGCATATCATGGACCCAATCAAACTGACTTCAAAATAAAAATTGTGTCGATCAGATAATGGTGGGGGGAGTGGAGGGAGGGGAATCCGAAATTTTCAGTCATGCGTAATTTTGGAATGGGTGATCGGATTCGAGTGAAATTTAAGAATTGAACAGATGACATTTCTCCGATGAGTTTTTTAATATCCGGACCGGATCCGGCAACTATGGGGGGGGGGGCGGAAAATACGTGACCCGTTTAGAATGGAGGGATCGGGATGGAACTTTGTGGGAAGAACAAACAGATGCTCTAGGTAAGTCATTTGCTGAATCGGATTGGCTACGTGCACCGCGGGGGAGCTGGGGGGGGGGGACCGGAAATCTAGAGAAACGGTTAGAATGATGGTATCGGAGTGAAACTTGCTGGAAAGAACAAACATCTGGTCCATGTAAATCTTTTACATAATTTGACTGGATCCGGACACTTAAGGGGGGGGGGAGGAGGGGGTTTCCCGGAATTCCGTTTTTGGGGGATTTTCACGACGAAACTTGGAAGGCATATCAGGGACCCGGTCAAACTGACTTGGAATAAAAAAAAACCTCGATATGATAATCTTGGGGGGGGGGGAGTTGAGGGAGGGGAATCCGGAATATTGAGTCATGCGTAACTTTGGAACGGGTGATCGGATTCGAGTGAAATTTAATAATTAAACAGAGGACATTTTTCTCTCTGACCTTTTTCATTTCCGGACCGAATCCGGCAATTATTGGGGGGAGGGCGGAAAATACTTGACCCGCTTAGACTGGTGTGATCTGGATCGAACTTCGTGGGAATGACAAACAGATGCTCTGGATTAATCATTTACAGAACCGGATTGGCTCCGGTTTTTGTGGGTGGAGTTGGAGGAGGGGGGGGGGGGGTCTGGGATTCCGGTGATCGCGCGTTAAGGTACTTCCAGATGTGCTAGGACGGTGAAACTTCGCTGGAATATTGGAGACTCAACAACATTTGCTTAGAAATTGCTACTTCCCAAATCCGATTATTCCTTAAAGTACCAATCTTGACCGCAAAGTAAAAAAAATACTTTTAAGCAATATATGCATTTTCGTGATGCCCATCAGCCCATTAGCAGTTTTGCCTCAAGGGTTTTGCTTACAAATGAAGTTCCAGTTCCCTTAGAGTGCGCATCTCAACCGCAAAGTCGAAACTTACTTTTGATCAATCAGATCATCTTGACCCATGCAAGTGCCATATGAGCTTACAGCTCTTTTTCGTTTTGGAAGACATGGTTGGACATCAGGTCTATCTTCTCTTTTATAATTCTCTTCTTTTGCTTGGTTTCTGCACATTTTCACCACGGCGCGTTCAGTTTTCAAATATTTTGCGTCCGACCGCCGCGTCGGATAACGGGAGGACTGGCTAGGGTCGACCAGGGCGTACAAGAAAATCGCTATTTTCATGTGGCAAATAATTTTGTTGTCCACTTCATGCCGGAAAAATAATTCTAGTAAGAGTTGCGCTTTAAAGCACAATGGACACTTCTTACGCTTTATTTTCTATAAAATGCTTCACATATAAACATTTCCGACTTCCTATCGCGTGTCTTTACCTCTCGGCATTTTGCTGTTGAGCTCAAGGGTAAATATATATATATATATCTGTATTGAAAACCCAAAGGCCATATACAGGTTAAACAAACCTAAACAAAATAACAAACTAAGAAACAGCACTTCTCAACTCGAATGCTTTTTGCACAAAATTACCAAAAGAAACTGGTGACGTAGAACGTAAGATACCAAGAAGCTGCCCACCATTCCGAGAAAACAATGAACCCCTTAAGTGCGAAAGCTCCTGGCACCTGAAAAGAAAATGATCAAAACCATCCCCATCAAGATGGAAAAGAGGACAAAAACGTAAACTTAGTCATTATAGAGTGGGATTAGGATAGATTGATGTGCCCATTGAACTTTAAGGCACACCTCGCACTATTTACTGTTTATGTTCCAATATTCAAAACTGTCTGAATAATGTAAAACTATGCTATGTTTTAACAGATTATCCACGTCTTTGCCTGTTTTAAGGCTTTTCCGAGAACCATGACTTCAGGCAAATGTCGGCAAAATTCAGAGAACCTGTTTTACGCATCAGTAGCATGATACGCGAAATCGTCGGGAGCATAATGAACACGGGAAATAGTGAATTGTGGCAAATGCAACTATTAGTGAGGTGTCGTTATCGGATTAAGAATGTATTAACAGGATAGGCTGCTTCGAAGAAATATGCTAATTAATTTGTGTTACGATATCTCTAAGATTTTTTTTCATTTTAGCCTCTTAACTACAACAAAAGAAAGGAGATCAGTCGTTCCATGATAGGTGTCGTTATCTGATAATAGGATAGGCTGCTTCAAAGAAATATGCTAATGATTTATTGCTATCTCTCAGTGTTTTTTTTTCATTTCAGCATCTTATCTACAACAAACGAAAGGAGATCAGTCGTTCCATGATAGGTGTCGTTATCTGCTTAAGAATGTATACACAGGATAGGCTGCTTCAAAGAAATTAACTAATGTTTTTTTTTTAACTATCTCTCAGAGTTTTTTTCATTTCAGCCTCTTATCTACAACAGACGAAAGGAGATCAGTCGTTCCACGATAGGTGTCGTTATCTGCTTAAGAATGTATACACAGGATAGGCTGCTTCAAAGGAATTAACTAATGGATTCTTTTTTGCTATCTCTCAGAGTTTTTTTTTCACTTCAGCCTCTTATCTACAACAAACGAAAGGAGATCAGTCGTTCCATGATTAAGTTATCTGATTAAGAATGTATAAACAGGATATGCTGCTACAGAGAAATATGCTAATGACTTTTTTTTTACTACCTCTCAGAGTTTTTGTGGCACTTGAGCTTACTCAAGTGCCATATAGCGATCGTAATGTCTGTCTGTCTGTCGGTCTGTCCGCATTTTGCTAGTTTGGGCACTTCCACACGACATAGGACGATAAAAGTTGGCACGCATATCAGGGACCCAACCGGATTAACTTGGAAATAATCACTTCCCCGATCCGACCATCAATGAGGGAGTGGCAACATGGGAAATCCGGAAATTAGTACCATTCATAACTTTGGAGCGGATAATCGGGCGTGCATTAAACTTGACAGGTATCAAGAACAAATGTCTTGGATGTTCATTGTCAAATTCGGATCGGATCCGGTAACTGGGGGGGGGGGGGGCTGGAGGGGGACACCCGAAATGCTTTTTCTAGTTTTCGTCAAACCCCTACCCCTTTCTTCGCACTCGTGTAGCTCTGCGCATGGATGAGTCATTCTTTCATCACACTCTGCTCGTGGATTCTTTGCAAGAATTCGTTCGGAGAGAGATAGATCAACCGAAGGTCGAAGGGGTTGGCAAAATTTGTTGCTGGACCTTGGTAGGGGTTGATATAGATTAGGGGGTGCTAGGATGATGAAACTTGGCAGGCGTATCAGGGACCCGATCAGACCAACCTGGAGATACTCAGTTTCCCGATCCGACCATCTTGGGGGAGTGGAGGGTGGGGAAATTCTGGAAAATTGAGTGGTGTGTAACTTTCGAACGGGTGATCGGATTGAAATGAGACTTAATTCCTGAATAAATGACGTATCTCTGATGTTTCATTTGAAGTCCGAACTGGATTCGACAGCTACGGAGGAGTTGGGGGGGGCCGAATCCCGAGAAATGGTTAGAATGGAGGGATCGGAGTGAAACTTGCTGGGAATAACCAGCATCTGCTCCAGATAAATCGTCTACACATTTGGACTCGATCCGGACACTTGGGTCGGAGGGGGTGGAGGCTGGGTGGAGGGGTGTTTCCCGGAATTCCAGTGATGGCGGTTCTGGGGATTTTCACGACGAAACTTGGGAGGCGTATCAGGGACCCTATCAAACTGACTTGTAAATAAAAATTTACTCGATCCGATAGTCGTGGGGGGGGCGGGGGGGGGGGGGGGGTAGAGGAAGGGGGAATCCGGAATATTGAGTCATGCGTAACTTTGTAACCGGTGATCGGATTTCAGTGAAATTTTGTAATTGAACAGAGGACATGTCTCTGGTGATCTTTTTCATGTCCGGACCGGATCCGACAAGAACTGGGGGGGGGGGGGAATATGTGACCGGCTTAGACTGGAGAGATCGGGATGGAACTTTGTTGGAATAACTAGCAGATACTCCGGATAAATCATTTACATAACCAGATTGGCTCAGGCGACTGCGGGGGGAGTTTAAGGGGGAGTCCGGAATTCCGGTGATCGCGAGCAAAGTTACTTCCAGATGTGCTAGGACGATGAAACTTGGCTGGAATATTTGAAATTCGACAAGACTGGCTTAGAATTCGCCACTTTCCAACTCCGACCATTCCCTAAAGTACCAATCATGACCGCAAATTAAGAAAAATACTTTTAAGCAAAATGTGCATTTTCATGATCCCCATGAGCCCATTACCATTTTTGCCTCATGGATTTTGCTTACAAATGAGGTTCTAGCTCCCTTAAAGCTCGCATCTTCACCGCAAGGTCGAAAAGTACTTTTTATCAAACGATACATCTCAACCCATGATCATTTGCGCCACAAGGGTTCTACTTTTGACCAAACTGTATATATCAATGATCCCTAAGAACCTGCTATCGTTTTTGCCTCAAGAGTTTTGCTTACAGATTCGTTTCTAGCGCCTTTAAAACGGGAAATTTCGCAGCAACAATTCAAAGAAGAAACGTACTTGATATAAATGTCGAAACCATATTGAAGACCATTGAACCGCCCAACGAAGAAGAGGAGTTCTAGGAATGCCTTTTACAGTACTTTTTACTTAATAGTGTATAATAAAATAATATTCGACTCTGTACAAAACTCCCAAACAAAAAACTCCCGTTAACATTTTGCTTATTCTTGCAAGTGCCATATGAGCTTTCAGCTCTTGTTTTTTATTTCAGCCTCTTATTTACAACAAAGGAAAGGAGATCAGTCGTTCCACGATAGGTGTCGTTATCGACTAAGAATGTATAAATAGGATAGGCTGCTTCAAAGAAATATGCTAATAATTTTTTTTTGCTATCTCTCAGAGTTTGTTTCATTTCAGCCTCTTATCTTCAACAAACGAAAGGAGATCAGTCGTTCCATGATAGGTGTCGTTATCTGATTAAGAATGTATAAACAGGATAGGCTGTTTAATATGCTAATGATTTTTTTTACTATCTCTCAGATTTTTTTTTCGTTTCAGCCTCTTATCTACAACAAACGAAAGGAGATCAGTCGTTCCATGATGAAAGAGATGAGACTAATGCGAGATATTCGGCATGATAACGTCAATCCATTTATCGGCGCCTGTGTCGAACCGAATCGGGTATGCCTGGTTACGGAATACTGCTTCAAGGGAAGTCTGATGGACATCCTTGAAAACGATGACATCAAGCTCGACAGTATGTTTATTGCCTCTCTCGTTCACGATCTCATTAAGGTAAGACTTGGTAATGAGCAATTAGTCGCTGCATTGTCAGAAGTTTCATAACAGACAACACAAGGATGCGCGGTTTCAATAGATAACACCTGGGATGGGGGACCCGTCTATTCGTCCAACCGTCATTATGCCCAAAAAATACGTCACATCCCCCACTTTTTCCGACAGTTCGTCTAACCGTCACAAGACCCAAAATATCCTTCGATTCGCCCACCCGCTGATTGACCCAGCCGCTGATTCACCCAACCATCGATTCGCCCAACTGATTCGCCAACGAGGCGAATCGACGGGGAGATGAATCGACGGATTTTTAGATTGGGCGTATTGAAGGGTGGGTGAATCGACGGGTGGAGGTAGTGACGGTGACCCCTGGGATGTGATCTTTTGTCGCGACAAACGTTATACATGAAATGTTATGTATAACAAGCATTACAGGAAGAGCCGAAAAAACGCCAGAACAGTATCTGCTGAATCATTTTTGATAGTGCAAAACGGATACATTTTATTGGACCTATTTCATTTCATTTCATTTCATTTATTTCTGACCGCCAAAGCTGGCGAGTATAAAAAGGAAATAAGAATACAACACGGCCAAAAATTACATTAAACGTGGCCCAACACTTACACAATCAAATACTCAACAAATTTTGAAAAAAAACAAATAAAAATAATATACCATACTAACAGACACAATCTATTTCAAACCTTGACCCAGGTTATGCTTTAAGCTATCAAGCTTAATGAAACTTAGCGTGTTTCTGCTTCAGGATTTCAACCGGATTTTTCATATTATAATCTTTCATCATCAAAGAAGAAGATTCAAACTTCGAAAAACGACATAAGAATTTCCGAAATTTAAAAAAAGTTGTTTTCAGGGAAGTTAAATTACCTTTAGAAAAATATGGCAAAAAAGGAGAACCCAGTAAAACATGTGGTAAAACTACACTATTAAAAATCTTTGCCAGTCGCTTCTTAGGCAGATAATCTCTTAGGCAAACAATACTACCAAAACTTCTCTTTTTTCGGCCCTTCTTGGCAAGGGTCCTCTTCAAGGGTTCCTCTCGTTTTCCCACAAGTTCGTATTTCCAACGTGAGCGGCTTTGAGCCTTAAGAGGACCCTTGCCAAGAAGGGCCGAAATATAGCTCCAATGAAAGGACGTATCCATTTTGCACTATCAAATATGATTCACAGTCAGCTAGGGCTGAAGGAATATTTACCTGCTGAATTTTCGATATCATGATGACAAACAAAGAAGCCAGCAGATGCTTTTTTGGCCGTTTTTCGGCTCTTCCTGGCAATGCTTGTTATGCACAAGATTTCTAACGTTTATCGCGACAACAGACAACAACCCACGTGTTGTCTATTGCGTGTCGTCTCTTGAGACCGCGCATCCTTGTGTTATGAAACTTCTGACAGTGTGATAGGTACCATTTCGAGAAAGTCGGAACGGTCAGCGCAGTAACTTTTCATGGGGTTGGAACGAAAATAGTAACTAATAGTTACCATTGTTAGAACGGTGGAACACGCTCTAAGTGATCAATAGGGGTTAACTCCCTTTTTGAAAAAATCGCATTATGCGATAATGCGGCAAGTCAGCGTTGAACACCTCAAATGGCTAATTCAGTTGGGGTTTCAGTAGGGTTTTTTTTTGCATTATTCCGAGCGTCTTCCACCCTTCTAACAATACAGTAGAGGTATGCTTATGTGAACAGCTACTTTAATGTGAACAGTGCAGTTTTGGGCTAAATGGTAAAATGAAGATCCAAAATACCTATACAGGTGTTTTCAGATGCCCCTAATTACCTACTTTGGCTAACTGGTAGTTAGCTTTTGACATAGCAAGTGCATGAAAATGGTCCATTGTCAACAAACGTTCGCATACCTCTACTGTAGTAAATATTAGCAAGAACACATAATCTGATAGAACCTCCGTCTTTGGTCCCCATGCAGCGACTATGGATACCCGATGTAACTGAGCGGAGCTAGAGGTACTTGCTGCGAGGTTTGACGTGCCGGACGAAAAAAAACGTCGGATGCCTGCAGGGGTTGAAAACCCGGACTGCAGCGAGTTAGACGAGACGTCACAATGGTAGACAACCAATCAGCTGTAAAGGACGACTCAGAAGGCGTTCGTATTCTTCTGCTTAGTTCTACTGTGATGTAGCAGTTTGTAGACGTAACAAATTATGATGTTCTGCGTAGCTCCTCTGCTCGTTTGCATCGGGTAGGGTATCAGAATATATTCGACTCCGCATGGTCGTATTACAGAGATAGGGAGACGGAGGTTCTATCAGCTTATTTGTTCTTGATATTAGTTGAAAAGTATTATTGAAATTGATTGAAAAGTTACTACGTTGACCGTTCCAACCTTCTCCGAATAGTAACTATTTGCTCACACAGTCGGGAGCGTAGTAAGCATCGTAACTACGATCTCTTTGACGTGATTGGCCCGGTCAGTCCGCGGCACGATATTTTGCCTAAAATAAAAAATTAATTTCCAGCCTTGACGCCAAGAAGCCATGGTCGTGACGTCATACGTAGTAACTACACTGTAAAAAGTTTCTCCGAGTAATGATTTGCCACTGGGATTAATCTTATCTCTACTGGGATAAGATTAATCCGAATTAGAGATAATCTTATCTCGTTTTATAAGCAGTGAACTGAAAGACAAAAATGCTCCTCAGCCGGGATTTGAACCCAGGACCCTCTGCTTATATTTGAAAAGAACTGTTTCTGGTTTATTGGTCGCGGTACAAGTCCCTTGTGTAAAGTGCCATCTACACTGTAAAAAGAGATCTTGCAGCATTTTCTGCTGGGATTAACTTGTCTCTAAAAAGATAATCTTACCTCTAATTCGGATTAATCTTGTCTCAGTAGAGATATGATTAATCCCAGTAGCAAATACTGCAGTTAACTTTAATCCTTACGCGGAGAAACTTTTTACAGTGTATGTCTTATTAATCTTATCTCAGTAGAGACAAGATTAATCCCAGTAAAGCAAATACTGCAAGATGTTTTATTACAGTGTAAATAGGGTGAAACACACTCTCTATAGCGGTGTTACCCTTGGTTTACACTGCTGCTTCGCATGCGACACGATTTTTTCTGTGATGTTCCGACGTGCGACAGAATCGCATGGACCTTCCCACTACCACGCAGACGCAAACGGAAAACGAAACTTTTCGTCGAAATTATTCTGCAAAAGGACAAAGAAACCCTTGGGGAAACAACCTCTGAAGATGCTGGGAGATTACCCATCTGAATACCACCCAGCATTAGGAAATTTTTAGTCAAACCCCACATGTCATCTTGTTCAAAACAGGTTAATACAAGTTTATTCAGAAGATATTTTGCATTCAACCATCCTAGGATTACAGTCAGATCAAGGAAGAGCAATTTTAGTCTTGAAAATTAACTAGTCTTTGTTTTTTCTTTTCTTTCCCTCAAGAATCGCATGCGTTATGTCGGATCAGTTGTAATATTTCAACGCATCCGACACTGCGACAAAACGCAAAGTTCTGCGTTGCTTGTCGCACGATTTGTGTCGTATGTCGCATGACGCAGAATTTTGCGCGAAATCGCAGCAATGTGAACCAGGGATTACACGCTATGGTTGTATGTACAAGTTCCAAATCCTACGCCAGAACGGAATCGAGAACTCAGCTACTACACTATTTATTTACATTACTAGACTAAATAGAAACACATAGATACTCAACTTATGTATCTCGGTATGACCTTCTTCACTGAAACTTCACACAGAACTGTCCTGAAACTAGTTAAATCACTTCCCGAACAAACCAAACCCACCGGATATTCCCAGAATAACTAAACCCCGTGAAACTAAAGAGTAAAAGTTGAATCTATTTAACCTACTCTAAACCCCATCCTACAACAGCGGGGCTACGGCGATATGTTTATATATTTTATTTTTTATTCCAGGGGCTGCTCTACCTCCAAGGAACGGATCTCGGTTGTCATGGTAACCTGAAATCTTCGAACTGTGTTGTGACGTCACGCTGGGCATTGCAGGTCACGGACTTCGGTCTTTATGAACTACGACACGCCGCTGAGCATGGGAATATTGGTGATCATCAGAAACATAGAAGTAAGTTAAACCCCTTTTTTATAAGTGGTGAACTGAAAGACAAAAATGCTCCTCAGTCCGGATTTGAACCCAGGACCTTCTGCTTACAAGGCAGGCGCTCTTACCATTTGAGCTACCGAGGGGCTTGTGAACAGAGTTCGCAAACCACTACAATAGTCTGGTAGAAGCCGGCCATATGAACAGTATGCCATCTATGTATTGTAAGTAAGTTAAACCCCGCTCTACCCCCTTCCTCCACCTTCAAACACGTATGCAACTTAGAGCGGAAGTGAAACGGAACTGAAAGACAAAGATGTTCCTCAGCCGGGATTTGAACCCAGGACCCTCTGCTTACAAGGCAGGTGCGCTTACCATTCGAGCTACCGAGGGGCTTCTGAACAGAGTTTGCAAACCACTAGAATAGTATGGTAGAAGCCGGAACAGTGTGCCATGGAACAGTGTGCCATCTGTGAATTATTAAGGTAAACCCCGCTCTACCCCCCCCCCTTCCTCTACCTATAATTCAAACACATATCCAGCTTAGAGCGGAAGTGAATAACAACAAATAGTGTTTGCAATAGGTTTTAACTGGCATGTCTCACGCTTTTATGCCATTGAAACGGCACTGTCAGAAGTGTCATAACAGATAACACAAGGATGCGCGGTTTCAACGAACTGTGGTAGGCTAGTCGGTAAAAAAAAGAAAAAAAGTAGGGGCCAGAATGTCAAGTCAATGAAAAGGGGCAGCATTGAACGAGAAGCGTTGGAGGAAAGATTGTCGCGATAGCACTTTTGTTACAGCGCGAGATAAATCGGTTAGTTCCACCTCTGCTGATCGAAAAACTAACTGGCTCCTGCAAGTCCCATTCCTCAAAAGTACCCATGCTTTCCCAGAATGACTTCTTTTATCTTTCGGTTGCAGACTCCATTGTTTGTGTTGACACTTGAATCCTCAAGGATCCTCTTCCTCTTTACTCCGGATTTTCCGTATTTCCCTCAAGGTCGGCAAATAGACCTTTTTTTTTATTTCCGATTAGAGGGAGCGACCTGACAACTGGAAGAAAATACCAAATTCGTCCCTTTTGAGGCAAAAGGAATAAGTGAGTTTGATCGGGGAAGCGGGAAAATTATTTTAAACACTGCTCTAATTGACTTCCATTTCAAACAATTAATCAATCTTTGTTGTTCGAAAATATTTCGCAAGGGATTAAAAAAAATCGAATATGTAGCCTCTCAACAAGCATATTATATAAAATCGCGCTCCTATACTGTCGGAATGTGAAAACAGACAACACAAGGGTGCGCGGTTTCAACAGACAACACTTGGAATGTAATCTGTTGTCGAGACAAACATTATGCATGAAATATTAGTTGCGTTTTTGCTGATACCATGGTATCTGTTACCACGGTCTAAAGTCGTTTTTGCAGTTATCGTGGTATCTGATACCACGGTCAAAAGGCGTTTTTGCAGTTATCGTGGTATCTGGCCAGTTATCGTGGTATCAGATATTCAGATACTACGGTCCGACCGTGGTAACTGGCCGTGGTATCTGAAAAGTCATCTCACTTTCATCAAATTTTGTCAGATTGGTGAGAAAGAAGTTTAGCACTTAGTGATGTAACTGGATATCTGTTTTTCTTTTGGGATGACTTCGAAAAGTGCAATTTCGGCAATATTCGTTTTCGCAGTGCACCGTGTATCAGATACCACGATAACTGCAAAAACGACTAATTGCAGATCCAGTTATCGTGGTAACAGATACCATGGTATCAGCAAAAACGAAACTATTATCCATAACAAGCATTGCCAGGAAGAGGCGAAAAACAGCCAAAAAAGCATCTGCTGAATTTTTTGTTTGTCGTTATGATATCGGAAAATACAGCAGATGCTTTTTTGGCGGCCATCCCAAGTGTTATTTGCAGTGTTGTTTGTTGAAACCGCGCATGCTTGTGTTGTCTGTTATGAAAATTTTGAAAGTGTAGCGGTTTCTACGTAGTAAAAAAACAGCATCATTTAAACATTAAACTGATTAGACTTCGTAATTTAAAAAATCAAAATGATTTTTTTTTCTCGTTGAAAATACTCGCAAAAGAGGGAACACAGCGTCTCTCGTACCGCGCATGGGTTGGAAGGACTGTATCACGGTCGTCGGTCTGTCGAAGGTTGTTTGAAGGATATTGTAGCGGCCACCTTGGCGATTTTCAGCCAATGAGAGCACGCTGGGTCTGACGAGCACGGTTACTATTGCCCGTGGTATAAACTGTAAAAAGTATCTCCGAATAAGGATTAAAGTTAACTGCAGTATTTTCTACTGGGATTATTCTTACCTCTATGGAGATAAGATTAATGCGAAATTGAGATAAGATGAATCTCAGTAGCAAATACTGCAGTTAACTTTAATCTTTACTCGGAGATACTGAATGAATGAAATGCTTTTATTCCGCCAAAACTTGTGAAGCGAATCCACTTCGCGAGTGGAAAGTGATTTCGGCAAATCAGCGAGAAGTTGTAAAGGTGTAGCTGAGTCGCAAAGACTTTTCCGTTTCCCGATGAAAAATGTATCTCAAAATAGTACTTTGAAGCTGTACGAACTGATGCTACTACATGCTTTTATGTCGAGGCTACTGTGTTACTGCATTCTATTGGATGCTACTTCTAGCAAGATTGGGTGCTACTATAGCAAGACAGGATGCTGCTGGATACTACTGCTTAAGATTGGCCCAGTCTGAGGCACATTAAGTGATAGTATTCTTTACTATTACATATCAATACATGCAACTTTTTCGTACAACTATCATACAACTACGCAGGCTACAAATGTTTTATCGGGTTGTTCTTGCGCCCGGCGTATTCTCGCTTTGCTTTTTGGAAAGCGAATACAAGAGATCGCCAGAATCGCCCTTAAATGTAGATAGAGAGCGTGTTCCACCCTTCTAACAATAGTAACTATTAGTTACATTTCCGTTACAACCTCACGAAATGTTACTTCGCTGACCGTTCTAACCTTCTCGAAATAGTAACTAACGGTAACTATTTGCTTACCATGCTCGAGAGCATAGTAAGCGTGGTAACTACGCATCTCTGTAACGTGATTGATTCGCCCGTGGCATGATATTTTGCTGGAAAATAGAACAAGTGCGCAAGCGCTCAGACGTGGAGTGTGAAAGTAAAATGTTTATCACATCTTACACACAAACAGCGTTAGAAATAAGACATTTCACATCACCAATAACCAAAAAATATTGAAATAACCTAATTCGAAATCATCCCAATTTAAAAGCCTTTAATGTAAACCAACCGTATTTAGAAATCCAAAGAAGATCTTCAAACTCTTGCAAGAACGGTCCGACACTTTAAACCTCTTTTCTATTAGCTAGGTAATAAAAAGTGTAATAAAACCGAATCGTTTTATTGCCTGATACCCCCCTTGTCACAACTTCATTAAGAAAGGCATATCACCGATCATATGACAAAACCGTCCAGTTTTCAACTGATTACAGTACGCCTCGTGGTCTTATTTGTTGCTGTTATCCCATAATCCACATCTATACATACATATCCACAAGTATACAAGACTCGAACTTGAGACATGTCATAGATGAACTTAACTCACGGGAAACCTGGGCCCAGTTACCCATGAACGGGAGGGTGTGGGGGGGGGGGCCATCAAATTGCATATCTAGACCTAAACATCCTCGACTATACCAACTTAGAGTTTGATTCCAGTCACGGGTCAAAAACTTTACTCATGGGCAAATTGGTCCCACTTGGCCATCACCGGGGGGGGGGGGAAGGGGTTCAACTCCCCGTTGATATTCCCAACCCGATGATCCAAGAGCACAAAGGAATTTCATTTGCTATCTCCAGTTTTGTCAAAGTTAAAAACATAAAAATTGGGCAATCTGGGCCCAATTACCCCTGAGCCAAGTGAGGTACCTATGCTTTGGGGGCCGCAAAAAGCAAAAAGAGACCCAAATGGTCACAAACCTACCAAGTTTCAACTTGATATCTGTTGATTCCTGTCACGGGTGACGAACTTTACTCCTGGGCAATCTGGGCCCAGTTGCCCTTGAACGGGGTAGGTGGGGAGGTGAAACTTTGAAAGTAATTTCCCAGCCCTAGGATTTACAAGTATCAAGAAACCTCATCGTCCTATGTCCGGGTCTGGTCAAGTTATGAACATTATTCACTGGGCAATCTGGGCCCATTTGCCCCTGAACCGGTGGGTGTGGGGGGCGGGACCCAGAAAAGGCACATCTAGACCCCAATACCCACAAGTGTACCAACTTTGAACTTGATACTTGCTCTGGTTCACGAGTTATGAGCTCCACAAAATACGGTGAAAACCGGAAACCGAAAGCCGAAAGCTGCTACAGGCGCTACAGCGCTCGCAATAGTGGATTGTTCCAAGGAACACTCCACTAAAAATCGTTCCAGCCTTGACGGCAGAAAGCCAGAATTCATGACGTCATGCGTAGTAACTACGGTAAGTAGAGGGAACATGCTCAGAAACGATAGATAAAGGTTACTGCATACGAAAGCCGGCTAGGTCCATCGCAGTAAGATTAAGTACAACAAGTGCGCAAGCGCTCAGACGTGGAGTTTTATTGTAAAAGATTTATCACATATTATATATAACCAGATTTAGAACCAGGACTTTTCACATCCCCAATAACCAAACAAGTAGGCTATTGAAATAACCTAACTTGTAACCATCAAAACTTTAAATGTTAACAAACCGCAAGCTTAAATCCAAAGAAATGTTGAAGATCTTATACGAATAGCTTGAGTCCCAACTATGGTCTGCCAGCCAGTCCGACCCTTTAAACCTCTTTTCCATTAGCAAGGTAATAACAAGTGCAATAAACCAAATCGTAGAAGCCTAATACCCCCTTTGTCGCAATTCATTAAGAACGGCATATCATCGATCATATGACAGGAGAGTCCAGTTTCCAGCTGTTCATTAAAGAAGTGCGTCTCGTCGTCTTATTTGTTGCTGTTAAACCAAAATCCTCATCGATAGATATAACTCCCCAAATAAACAAAAGTTGGACTTAGACCTGTCACAAACGAACTTAACTCATGGGAAATCTGGGCCCAGCTGCCCATGAACGGGGGGGGGGGGGGTCGGGACCCATCAAAATGCGTATTTACACCTCTTTTTCCTCAAGTATACCAGCTTAGAATTTGATTCCAGTCACGGATCAATAACTTTTTTCATGGGCAATTTTGGCCCACTTGCCCATGAACGGGGAGGGTGGGGGCTGGTTCTAATCCACATATACATCCCCAACCGCTATGTTCCAAAAGCACAAAGGAATTTCATCGCCTTATCTCCAGTCATTGTCAAGTTAAAAACATTAAAAAGTGGGCAATCTGGGCGGTGGAGTTTAGGACCCTCAAAAAGAAAAAAGAGACTCCAATGCTCACAAACCTACCAAGTTTCAACTTGATACCTGTTGATTCCTGTCACGGTTAACGAACTTAATTCCTGGGTAATCTGGGCAACTTCCTGGTAGAACTTTAAAAGCAATTTTCCAGCGCTAGGATCTACATGTACAAGGAATTTCATCGTCCTATGTCCAGTTCTGGGCAAGTTATGAACATTGTTCACTGAGCAATCTGGGCGCATTTGCCCCTGACCCGGGTTACGGCGGGGGGGGGGGGGAGGCCAAAAGGCACAACTAGACCCCAATACCCGCTAGTGTACCAAGTTTGAACTTGATACTTGCACTGGTTCACGAGTTATGAGCTCCACAAAATATGGTGAAAACCGGAAACCGAAAACCGAAAGCTGCTACAGCGCTCGCAATAGTGGATTGTTCAAGGAACACCCCACTAAAAACAAAACCGCAAAAAGTTTGTTTGAATCGTTTCTACTTATAATAATAATAATATAAGTGCAGCAAAAAGGCTTTCGCCTCTATTAATTTCTCGAGACACTGTGTACAGTAAATTGAATTTCAGCCAGGTGACGATCCACACCTGCTTTAAACTGATTGATATTTTCGGCATTTACGACATATAGTACTTTAGAAGTTATAGTACTTTAGTTATTCTTATGTTCATTAGAATTTTTTTTTAACAAATATATTGTTCTTTTTTGTATCTGCAAATGTTCACAAAATATAAAAATTCTAGCCCCAACCACATTATTACAAATGAAAAACAACATCACCAGACACAAAACCATGAAAACTATAAATACATTTGAAAATCTAGAATTTAAAACTACACTTTACTTGTTGTTTGTTTTATATACAGGTCATTTGCGCAACCGTAGCACATATGGAGGGTGGTGCCTCCCCTCACTGCCCTATGACTACACGTAATCCTACCACCCGATGAAAAATTGATCTCAAAATAGTAGTATGAAGTTGTACGAAAAAACAGCATGCAGTACGAACTGATTCTACTACATGCTTTTATGTCAATACTACCGTGTTACTGCATTCTACTGCATGCTACTATTACCAAGACTGGATGCTACTATAGCAAGACAGGATGCTACTAGATACTACTGCTTAAAACTAGCTCAGTCTGAGGCACATTAAATGATAGTATTATGGTAAGTAGGTCAGGGATATTGAAATATTATAGACAAGTAAAAGAAGTATTTGGTGAAGAGGTATATTTTAAGATAAATTTGCCCCAGTTATTTTTCCGGTATTGGATCCAGTTGCCGGCTAACTGTCTATCAGTGCATAGACATAGTTATTTTTTGAAGAGAAAAGATGAAGACCAGCCATCCGGGTGTTCTTGCCCTCTGTGTGTTCCATGTTCTGTACTGGTGTCCAGAGCTTTCTGGGTTAAGAAGGGAATTATTGGGAGGTGAGGTTACGTTACTCCTGACATCTTAAAGAGCACGACGCCAAGCGTTATATGCAAAATTTGCAGATTTGTTGATGATGTGGTGAAATTTCGAGAGAGCGTTGGCGAAGTTTAGTTCATGTACAAGGCCCCTGAAGTTGTACAAGGCCCTTGTCAGACCAGTGCTTGATTTTGGAATGTGTTTAGCATCACCAGGATTTAAGGGTGACGTAAAGCTCCTAGAAGGAGTGCAAAGGAGAGCCACAAGGATAATAACAAACATGAAAGATAAATCCTATGAACAACGTCTAGAGGAGCTGAAACTGACTACACTTGTTTTTCGACGACGCTGACCTCACAAGAACAAGCCCCAATTTGTATGCCCATTGTCCAGAGCGTCGGCGCAGATAGAAGGGGACACTCTAAGAAGCTGTTTAAGCCATCAGTCAGAACCCGACAACGGCAACAGTTCTTCTCATGTCAAGTTGTCAACACATGGAACAGCCTGAGCAACGACACGGTATCAGCACCCAACGAGGAAGCCTTCAAAAAGTCGCTAGATGAAGAGTGGACTGGTGTGTCATCGAAGTACTGCTGGGATGCATCTGATGCCTAACAAATCATCACATCATCAATGACGGAGCGATTCAACAGATCAAGACTGATCTTAATTCGCTCCGAAGTTCGAATTAAGGTAATTAAGGTAAAGTTATTTTGTTTTGTTGTATTTTGTTTGTTTTGTATGTATTTTCTTGTATATGGCCTTTGGCTTTGAATACAATTATTACTATTATTATCAATACATGCAACTTTTTTCGTACAACTATCATGCAACTACGCAGCTACAAATTTTTCATCCGGCACACCTGGGCCCGTTGTGCCCTCGCTCGCCCTCTCTACGTCCGAGCTATCTGCCCATTGTTCGCATTTATTCTAGCTCCTGTCATCCATTTTTCAGATCTGTTATGGAAGTCCCCGGAATTACTACGTGATCCCCTTGCTCGGGGAACGTCCCGGGGAGATGTTTACGCGTTTGGGATAATCCTGCACGAAATCGTGGCAAGGCAAGGGCCCTTTGGAATGTACGACATGGATCCGAAAGGTAAGCCTCTCCTCGCTGTCAACGCCTTCAAAAAAGCACTTATGACCATGTGATGATGATGATGATAAGATTTTACTTACGCGATAGAAAGAGGAAATAGCGCAGTACAAAAAAACGAAAATTACGCTGACCTTTCAGTAACGGAGTAAATGCACAAGACAACAAGAGCTGGAAGCTCATATGGCACTTGCAGTGCTAGGTCAGATAAGAGTGATGGTCAAAAGTATTTTTTTTCACTTTTTGGTTAAGATGCGCCAAACTTGCAAGGCTAGGTCAGAGGATGGAAGTGATGGTCAAAAGTTTTTTTTTTACTTTTTGGTTAATATGCACCTTTAAGGGTGCTAAAAGTTAATTTCTAAGCAAAACCCTTGAGGCAAAAAGGATCATGTGGTCCGCCTCATGGCGATCGTGAAAAAGTAAATTTCGCTTAAAAATATTTTTTGTATTTTGCGGTTAAGATGAGTTCTTTAAGGGATAGTCGGATCGGAGAAGTGACGATGTCTAACCCAATGATGTCAAGTTTATAATGCTGCAGCAAAGTTTTGTCGTCCTAGCACATCTGGAAGCACCTTAACTCACGATCACCGGAATTCCGGACACCCCCTACAGCCCCCCCCCCCCCCTCCGGTACTCGAATCCGGTCCTATTCTGTCACTGATGCATCTAGGACTTGTGCCTGTACTTCCCACCAAGTTTCATCCTGATCGCCCAACTCTGTGCGTGTCACAAGATTTCAGGTTATCCCCTCCTGCCCCCCCCCCCCCCCCAGTTCATCGGATCCGGTTGGACTTGAAATGGGACATCTGAGACATGAGGTCTTTCAAGATATCAAGTTTCATTAAGATCCGGTACCCCGTTCGAAAGTTATACATGTCACTAATTTCCGGATTCCGCCGTCTCCCCCTCCCCCCACGTTGGTCGGATCGGGCGAGTGACTGTTGCATTTTATTAACACTTTGTGTGTGTGTGAGGGGGTGGGGTCACCGGGGGGGGGGCGGAACCCATTATACTATATCTTTCATTTCCCCGAACTGGCTTTTCAGAGCTTTGGCGTATTGGCTGTTCATGGATTCGCCAGTTGCCTTTTCATTTTATAAACAAAATCAGTCAGTCACAAGTGTTGAATGTGGCGAATCGTAGGTTGTTCGAGAAAAGTACAAGGACATGCCCTAGGTATGTCCATCTCCTCTTCCTAAATACATCCGTAACAGGAGGCTGGCTTATGTGTTGACAAAGAAAAGAAGAAGCTATACGTGTATAAACGCTTGTTCTGTTGTCGTTGTTGTTGTTCTTTCTTTTTATTTTTTGGTTGTTAGGTTAATTTGTTATAAGTTACTTTCGTGTTTTTTTTTGTATGGTGTTATGTCTTTCCGTATATTACTTTTTCCTTTTTGAATTTATACCCCGTCTTTCTCTTTGTGAGTGTATGATGGCTAATAAATAAATTATTATATTATTATTATTATTATTATAACAATGAATGAGATAAGATGAGATAAGATTTAATTGCACAAAAAAGACAAAAGGCCATGACAAATATAACGATCTAGTAACCAACTATGAGCATAGTTTTCGGTGTTGAAAAGCGAACCTGAGGAATCTTGCCAGCCTCCTCACATCATCAAACTGACGGCTACCAATCATACTACACATCCATTTCTCATCAAACACCCTCCCGTAGTCTCTAAACACGTCATTCCTCAGCTCTCTTAATTCTTCAGATTCACACTTGACATGCAGGGGCGTCACGATCACTCGATTTTTCGTCAAAACAGTCGTTTTTTCGTGAAAATCAGTCGATTTTTTCGAAAGTTTTTTTTTTTTTTTTTTGAGAACAGTCGTTTTTTTCTGCAAAAACAGTCGGTAAAAATTACCAGCCACTCGGCAAAAATTACCAACCAGTCGGTAAATTCCTTGCCCCCCCCCCCCCAAGCATTTTAGCTAGTAACGCCTCTGATGACATGCACCACACTTTCATTCTCATCTCCACAATTGGACCGGAGAAACACTGACCAGAACGTTCGGAAGAACTTCCAACATACTTTCTTCTTCTCCCAAGCGGTAAACAATCTGACCTAAGTCACAACAACAACTTTATTTCCTCCCTTTTTAACCCCACCATGTAATATATCTCCTCCCCCTACACCTCTTTAGCCTTTGCTAAAAAATAAAGAGATATAATATCATAATATTAATATTTATTTGTGACCCACTGTACAGATTTAAGATAGTGGAGTAATGAAAGAAAAGAAATAAGGAGAGTAGCCTACAACATATCACACACAACAGAAAAGCACTCAATGAAAAAGCCGGATGAGGCCGTGGTGCGCACCTAGGCGGAAACTCGCGTCAGCACCGATACTGGTGAGCAGATTTTCCAGCGAACATAAAATTCAGAGTATGTGTTTGTTTTTTCCAGATATTGTTAGACGGGTTCATGACGGGGACAGGACTATTCTGTTCCGACCGAGTGTCGACGCCTGCTTGAACAACGACACCGGCTACAAGTGTCCCGGCTATGTCGTTTCCTGCATGCAAGAATGCTGGGCAGAAGTCGCCGAGTCTCGTCCGACTTTTAAAGAAATCAGGACCAGGCTAGCCCCTCTGAAAGAGGGAATGTAAGTAATGTTTTAAAGGGCCCCTCGCACTATTTACTCTTCAACTTACAGTATTTTAAAATATTTGAATACTATAAATTAGGATGTGCTTTTCAACAATAACCCACGGTTTCGACTGTTTCAAGCCTTTTCCGAGACCCGTTGACTTGTACCGAAAACAGGGAAACAATTTACATAACCGGTTTTTCTGATGGAAAATCTTCTCGCAACCGTCGACAGCGTGATACAGATCGAAGGTAGCACAACACGGCAAGTGAGAAAAGCAGCGTGGTTTCGTTAGATGGGTTAGAATGTACCCTACGAAATTGGGGTCTCCGGGTTTAGAAATATATGGAGTTATTGTGAAAGTAGGTTGCGTTAGTATTATAGGTAAGACAGGTCCTTTAAGTTTTATCTTTCGCTGCAGTTTGTACCATTTCTGGTACCGACAAAAGCTCTGTCAGTAAAACAGTAAACTTCCTGTTCGGAAATCTGCAGCGTCTGTTGGTGCGCGGATTCGTTCCTCGGTACCGACAAGAGCTCTGACAAACACTTTACTCATTCCGTTTCTGATACCGACGACAGCTATGTCGCTACACGGATTCCCTTTTCTGTTCAGTTTCGCGGAAAGATAACGCTTGAAGCACAATTCTTACTAGAAATTATTCTTTCACGATAAAACGGTTCAAATTTCAAAACTATCGTTTTCGACAATACCGATACTTGCCTGTCAAATTAATGACACTGTAAAAAAGTCTGTCCTTTATACTGCATAAAATACTGCAGTATACTAATAATAATTTTATTTAAACCCTCCATACAAATACAAAGTAAATGGTCGGAGGAGTTGGTGAGGAAACAAAAGAAAAAGAAAAAAAAAGAGATCACACAACACTACGAGACAAAATTAGGCTGCGATAACCACAAATAACCAAACCAAAACAAACTTCAGTCACGTGCTTACCCCAGGCTAGCCAGTGGAAAATCGTACAGTTTTCTACTTCGATTGATGACACGACGGGTTAGCTCATTCATTTTTTCGCTTATTTTAAGAATACGGTACCTTTGTGATACGTAAGAGTTTCGGAACCATATGGGAATTCCCAGTAAATATTTGCAGTACCGGAAAAAATTAGAACGGACTTGTTTACGCTCAGTTTTATTCAATGAATTCCACAGAGGGATTAGAAAGAAGATATGGGGCGCAAACATGGCGTTGCAAAGACGGCCAAGCGTAATTTTATCAAATTTTATCAATTTTTTTATGCCACTGGCATGTCTGATGCTTTTGAGAAACTCCAGGATTATTCATATTTGCTATTAAAATTGTACCTTACCTTACCTTACTTTCGCCTTTAGTTCGTGCTAACATTCGGTAAGTCTTCCTTAATTTTTCTATACTCTGCAGTATTTTGCATTCTAGCGTTTTAATCCTGCATCACATTATAAATCTCCGAATTCAGATTTTTATTATCCGAATTAGGAATAAAAATGTCCAAAATCGGTGACGCACAACTAGTAAAGTCCAATAAAGGAGAGACTTTTTACAGTGGACTTCCTTGTCGTTGCTTGCGGACTCTGTACAGGCTTCCCGCTCTCCGAAGTGGAATTAGCGCGAAATATCTGAAAACTGCGCGCGACGTCGTTTCGTCATTAAAATCCCAATGTATTAACATACGTGATTGTTGCTCAAAGGTTACAAACCCGGCTGTTTTCACCCTCGCTCGGCACCACTGGTTTTGAGAGAAACACGGATAATCTGGACACAACCAGTATTTGTGTCCAGTGAGCTGCTCGGAAACAATACCTTCCGATAAAACTTCTAATTAATAAGTTTCAGATATGGATTCAGCAGTTCCCCTTACCCCTAGAACAACTATCTCATTGACTTTTTAAGAATATTATTTCTCGTCCCTTAATTTGAAACCCTCCCCCGCCCCTAAATATACAGAAAAGGGGCTCATCTACGAACTGACCTGTACTTCGACCCAATGGATCCTCACACCAAGTTTCGACAAAATATCTTAACACCTTCGAGAGTTACCGTGCTAACAGACAGACGGACGGACTACTTCACGAAGTCATAGGTATCCCGTCACTTACGTTTTGGGATCCCAAAAACCGGTTATGTACATTTTCCCCTGTTTCTGCTTGAAGTCAGTGGGCCAGGAGAAAGGGTTGAAAATAGGCAAAGCCGTAGAGAACTTTTTGAAATCAGAGCTTGGCAGTAAATACTGCGAAAAAAACAAGCGAACGATCTTCCGTCATTTTAAAATTAAAAAAAATCGCATGTTTTACATAAGAAAAAGGCCTAACTAGAGAAGGAACGACCCTTCTTTCCTCGACCCTTCTTTCCTCAGCCGTCGTATCCACTCCCGATGAAAAGTTTTTGATAATTAGTCGTATGGAGTTGTACGAAAAAGTAACATGCAGTAGTAACTGTTGCCACTGCATGCTACTACAGCATGATGGGATGCTGTCGGATACTACTACTTAAGATTAACCCAGTCGGAGGCATGTTAAATCAAAGCATTCCGTACTACTACATACCAAAACATACAGCTTTTTCGCACAACTACCATACAACTACACAGTCAAAGAATTTTTCATCGGGCTTTCGTATGGAGTTGTACGAAAAAGTAACATGCAGTAGTAACTGTTGCCACTGCATGCTACTACAGCATGATGGGATGCTGTCGGATACTACTACTTAAGATTAACCCAGTCGGAGGCATGTTAAATCAAAGCATTCCGTACTACTACATACCAAAACATACAGCTTTTTCGCACAACTACCATACAACTACACAGTCAAAGAATTTTTCATCGGGCTAACTGAGAATCTCGATGGACTTCGAACGCTGCATTTCAAACATCGGGACCTGAGTCGCCAAGGGTGCTTGGTCACTGTAGTAAATAAAATTGTATTTAAGGTCCAAAAATCAAGCGAGCGTCCATGTGCTCACCTGTCAGCTACTTTTTCATCTCCGTTAAAGCTTAATAATAATAATAATAATTCTATTTTTCACCCATCAAAAAGCACAAGGCATAGACGGAGAAGGAATAAAGAAAGAAAAGAAGAAGGAAACACAATAACAAGAGGAGACCAGACAAACATAGAGACTACGACAACATCATCCTGTCTACGAAACTATCCTATTGTAGAAGAATGCTCTCCCATTGATGCTTAATGTTATTGTTGTAATTCTGTGTAAGTTGTCCAACTGCTGTAAGTGGGATTAACTGAAAAGCCAACTTGTTTTTGTTTCATTTAATAGAAGACACTGGATTATTTAGATTCTGCAGAGGGATTTTTTTATTTTCCACTATCTGCTCTAGTTATGACGTTCAGAATATCTCCGTCCTACTATGACGCGGGAAATTTTAATCTCAACACAGACGCGGCTTTTCAGTGGGCAGTGGTGACATTGGTGAAGATTGCTTAGTGGCTGAACAAACAAAAAATCATAAATCTTTCTCGTAAGGCATGCAATTAAAGTACAAGCGCATAGAGGTACCACACATCACACGGAAAGTCCACCATTTGGAAATCGACTGTTCATGAATAGCGGAACAACGAAGTAACGCATTTTCGGCGGGTCTTCAAGCCAATATATGTGAATAACTGATGGGTAACTAGATTGTCCTATCCCAGCCCTTTTCAGTTAAACTTTGAAGGACCCCTGGCACTATGTACTCTCTAACTATTTACTTTTAATTTATTTGAATACTTTAAAACTAGGCTCTGTTTTCAGCAAATAACCCGCGTGTTTCGCTGTTTTAAGCCTTTTCTCCGAGACCCGCTGACATATAGCGAAAACAGGGAAACAATTTACATAACCGGTTTTTCTGAGGGAAAAACTTCTCACAGACAACCGTTGACAGCGTGATACACATCGAAGGTAGCAAAACACGGCAAGTGAGAAAATCAGTGTGGTTTTGTTAGAGGGGTTAGAATGTACCATACGAAATTGGGGTCTCCGGTTTAGAAATATATGGAGTGATTATGGAAGTAGGTTGCATTAGTATTATAGGTAAGACAGGTCCTTTAAATACTGACACCCGAAAGATTCCCTGGAAGTTTTCGTTCGGGCAGAAAGGCCCTTTTTACAAGAAACAAAACTCTCTTCCACTCAGCCATCTTATCTACCAGCTCGGATGTTTTTTCGTGGACTGACCAAAGGCATTAAGCCGGGCGACTTTTTACGAAGATCCTAATCGGCTCTGAGGATCCTATTCAGTTAGAAGAGGCAACCGCTGAGCGTTTCTACTTCTTTTGGGAGGGGGCGAATTACTACTGAGCGAATTCGCAGATAGGGAGTGACAAGATAAAAAGCATGCTGGATGGGAAGCCCCGCACGAAAGAGCACTGGTCCTTAGAAACAGATAAGATTCACGACCTTAGGGACTCCCAGGATTTAAAATAGGTACGAGGGTCTTTATTTTTTACGTTTGTCATCTCACTGTGAGCGTGTTCCACCCTACTTACCGTAGTTACTACACATGGTCACATGGCGTCACGGATCCTGGCTTCTAGGCGTCAATACTGGAATGTTGTTTTTCTACCCGTATGGAAATAATTCAAGTCATCGTATTATGGGACATTTTTCCAAAGGTAAACAATTGAAAACAATTGGAAAGGATCGTAAACTATTGTTTTTTACGATTGGAAATAGTTGTTTACGATTGAAAACAGTTGTTTCCGATCGTAAACGACTGTTTCCAATCGTAAACGACTGTTTCCAATCGTAAACGACTGTATCCAATCGTAAACGACTGTTTCCAATCGTAAACGACTGTTTCCTATCGTAAACAACTGTTTCCAATCGTAAACAATAGTTTCCAGTCGTAAAAAAAACAATTGTTTACGATCGTTTCCAATTGTTTTCAACTGTTTACGATTGGAAAAACGTCCCGTAATACGATCGACTTGAATTATTTCCATACGGGTACTTTAGGCAAAATGTCGTGCCCCAGGATGATCGGGCCAGTCACGTCACAGAGATCGTGCTTACCACGCTAAGTACATTTCCGGACAAATTAGACAGGGATATTCTGATACTGAGATTTTGAGCCACGACGCGCACAGTTTTCAAATATTTTGCGTCAAACTTCTACTTTTTTGGGCAGAGTTGACAGGTGCTGACAAGAAAATCGCTTGTGTCACGGGGCAGGTATTGCTATTTCCAGGGTACTTCCAAAAAATAACATTTCTGCATCATTTTATTTGTTGCGTTTTTACAGATACCATGGTAACTGGATCTGCCTTTTTGTTGTTTTTGCAGTTATAGTGGTATCTGATATTATAAAACGACAGTTGCCGAGTTTACTTCTATCTACTCTCATCACTAGTTCCAAACTTAATATAACACAAACCTAAGCTCTTAGTGTTGCTGATGATGAAAGTAAGATGATTTTTTCAGATACCTCGGTCTGTTACAACGGGCAGGACCGTACTATCTGAATAACAGATACCACGGTAACTGCAAAAAAGACTGTTTACCGTGGTACCAGATACTGCGATAACAGCAAAAACGGCTTTAGACCATGGTATCTGCAAAAACGCAACTATTGTCAAAAGATAATTTCTAGTTACAGTTGTGCTTTAAGAAGCCTAGAATTTAAGGACTCAGAGCTGGGCAAGAGACTACCAGGCAATAGCCAAGCACAAGGACCTAAAGAGAAACCTATCGAGGAAATAATCTTTATTTGGTTCCAGGCTGATTCAGTACAATCCAATCCATTCAATGCTGCTTGGACTAGCCAAAACGGAAGAAACCTGAGCCTCGTTTTTGTTGCAATATTGCTGCCGCTTCGCTGCTGCAGCACTTCTTTGCTTCTGCACAAGATGCGTTTTTGGATTCACTTCCTGCACGATTTGTTCTTGGTTGATGCAGCACCTTGCAGGGAAGCACGGACTTGGTCGGTAAGCAAGTCCGCGATCCTCGAGAAGCGCTGCCGTCTTCCCCGGAAGCACTGCAGTACAAAAGCGACTGTAGAAAGAATCAGCCCGGAAGCGGCCGAGAAGTGGATCTGCAGCTGCAACAAAAACGAGGCTCTGTGCAGAAGTATGCAGAATACGCTGTGTCCAAATCAGCTATCCCACGATACAATTTTAGTAACAAAGCTAGAAAGCACATGTCCGAAGTTTGAATTTCAACGAGATTTCTCTGGAAGCGCTCGAATTTTGACGAAGCGGCAACAACACACACTCTTACATAAAAACTTGGCAACACAGGCGAGTGACGTGCGGCTTGAAAAACCGTCGAAGAGCTCCGTTTCGGAAAAAAGGAATAAAAAAAAATGGATTTGGGATGTGAGTGGATCTACTGGGGGGGGGGGGGGACTATTAGAGTGCGGAGTTAGCGTATGTTAGCGCTAAAGCTTTAACGAACTCGGGGACGTCACTGTGGGGTGTGCCAAGCTTGTGCATATTTTAGGACATTTTACGAACCCCCTTACCCCCCTTTGAAACACTCCGATGGTTCGTCTATCGCAGTTGCTTCTGAAGAGTGAAAGTTATCGCGACAAGATTAAAGCTTAACGCCAAATGTAATAATAAATAAATAAATAAAACAGTCCGAGGATTTGACTATCATTTTTGCCAAAAACTCCACTTGCGAACTGAGGAGAGCCGTGGCGGAGCACAATATCTTGAAATTAAAAAACCTAAAATATCGTAGTCCGTTTGGCTACCCTCTATCACTGGTCATTAGCAAGAGCGATACGAATCCTCAGAGGACCAACTTTGTAATCCTTCCAGTGTGCAATGAAGGGGAGAGCTGGGGTAGAGCCGACAGCTCCTACACTGGGTTTATTGCTATCGAGTGACGTAACAGTTCCTTACATTCGTACAGTTTTTTTTTTACAGTAACAGTTCGCTTTATAAATCCACAAATATCTCATATGGCTCATATGGGTCTCTTCTAACTGAATTATCCCTCCCCTCACTGCATGAACGTCGTAACATACTAATTCTTAAGTTTGGGTGTAAAATCCTTGCATCTGTCCAACACCGAACTATCCTCCCACCTGATGCACCAATGAACAATCGTACGCGTTCGCAGCTGAAACTAAAAACGGTAAAAACCAAAACAAGGAGACAGAGTAACACATTTGTGCCATTTTTCGTCAACACGTTCAGTAAAATGTCAGTGTGACTTTAATATTTGTAGTACCGTATTTAGTATTTATGTTACTCGTGAGTGTTTAAAAGAATGTCATTTTTGTAAAGACAACCAAATTAGCTAGCTAGCAAGTTTCTGTCTAATACACCTTACTTACTTACTAAATATCTTCACAAAAAATAATGCGGGATATTTCTTCTCAATTAATGGGATCAGCCAAGAGATCTGCTATTTACAATTTTAATATAAGATTTAATTCACTATTTTTACAGTAAAATTCATCAAAACACGAACGGAAATCAAAATGTCATCGTCATAATTGCAAAAATTTGCAATTGTATATTTCAAAAAAAAAAAAAAAAAAAATGTACTACGTTATTTTCCTTCATGTCTAAGTGTAAACAAAATCTCATCATCAGTATTGGGACTTACATTCAACTTTTTTTTAAAGGAAGCGTGACATTGTGGATCAGATGATGGAAATGATGGTCCAGTATGCTAACAATTTGGAAGACCTAGTCGACGAGCGGACGAGGCTGCTTTACGAAGAAAAGCAGAAAACGGAAGACCTTCTACACAGGATGCTTCCCGCGTAAGTAAACTTAAAGTTCGTATCAGAACCTGGACTTCTTGATCCTAATCCCATCTCCGCTTCATACCAACCCACCCTCTGCTGTGATCGATGGTCAAGACCCAGAGAAAAATAACACTAGGGAGTAACGCCAAGACTTGAAATAAGTGACACACACTCGAATGACAGCGACACTAGCACCACTAGCGATAGTGAACGTCCATACTGAAACTCCATCAGTCGTGCACCAGCGCTGGCTCCAATAACTTCTTGTTCTGAACACGGCAAAAAAGAGATACAACCTCCCCTGTTTCCTCGATGCGTGCAGACCGCATTTTAGCTTCACTAGAAATTTGTAAATCCGCAAGTTTGTCTCGCTTTAAATGCCGCAAGCTTGGTGGGCGGCCCGTTTGCGAAGCCAGGAAAGCCACAGCTTAATCATCTAGCACTGTGGTTCTCAACTGGGGGTACGCGTACCCCAAGGGGTACGCGAGACCCTCGAAAGGGGTACGCGAAGGTCCCAAATCTCTAAATTCGAAAATGTCTGCTTTCGTCAAGAAATTAGAGTTTTGGCTTACAAAGTTTCAAAGTATCAGCATTAACGTCTTTCTGTTTCTTGACCAGTTTACGGACGAGAATGAAATCGACAACATTGCAGCCTCAAATATCCCATTTATTTGCATATATTTTTACACATTAATCCCTTACCATTTATAACAATAAATGACGTCTTTTTGGCTTTCTGATCTTGACAGGTCTTAGTAGAATAGTAGAACAATGATTCTTCAAAAAGGGATACACAACCTTTTTGAACCTTAATTAGGGGTACGTGATAGGGAAAAGGTTGGGAACCACTGATCTAGGATGATGATTAAGCTGTGATGAAAGCATAGGTCTTGACGCTACTCCCTAGCGTTAATTGCTCTGTCAAGACCAGACTAGATTTCACGCAACAAATTCGACGTCCTTTTAACAAAAGGTTACAAACGACATTTCTCGAATTTATCGGAACAGTGAAGAACATTCCACGCTTAGGTCGGAAAGGGCCTAAAAGTCCCAGAAAGAAAATTACATATCTCCGGGACAGTTGCTCCGATCTGGCTCCCGGGGATGCCTGAGACAGTAGCGGATATGGCAATGCTAATGACTCAATTTTGAGAAAAATGTCGCTTATAAACTTGTGGGAAATATACTATAAGCCAAATCAGAGCTGCTGCGAGTCCAGCAAATCCGAGTCCGAGAAAAGTCCGAGTCCTTGAAAAAGGCGTCTCGAGACGAGTCCGAGTCCACCAGCTCTGAGTCAAATACTCTCATCCTAAATAGCAAGTAATCCGGAGCAAGAAAGATAATAGAAATCCAAAATATTCATTTGATTTTACCATTTATCCCAGAATTGCAGTTTTCAGACTTAACCAACGTTCAAAGAAGCATACCTCCGTTTTTGGTCCCATGTGCCGACTGTGGATACCCGGACAAAACTGAGTAGTGCTAGAGCTACTTGCTGAACTGTGAGTTGACGCGCGTCTGCTTTCCTCTCGCCGTTGAGCATGTCAGAGGAAAAGAACGTAACAGGCGTGCATGACCCGACTCCGCAGCGCGTCATATGTGACGTCAGAATGGTAGACAACCAGGGTTGCCAGATGTCGCACGGTAGAGTGAAATGTCACTATGTTTGATTTTTGCCACTATTGTCCTACGTAGGACATAAAATTCAATCTCTTTCAAAAAACGTCCAGAGGTGTCATTTTCCAGCAGTGATTCCGACCAAAAGCGACTATTTCACGTTTTTTCAAGGACACTAAATTAAGATTTGTAATTCTGGCAGCAGTGATTCTGACCAAAAGTGACCGTTTCCCATTTTTTCACGAAAACAAAATTTCACTCCCAACTCACTCTCTGTTTTCGACCAAAAGTCACTCTAACACTCTCTAATATTTTCGATGTGGCAACCATGTAGACAATCAATATATCTGTTACTCTTAATATTCTTCTCGAGGGCGCTGCTGCGATGTAACTGTTTTTAAAGGTAACGAATTTGTATTAATAATTTTTACAAACCCATCAGAATTAGTGAAGCGTCGTTTTTTATGCCACTGGCATGTCTGATGCTTTTGAGAAACTCCAGGTTTATTCATATTTGCTATTAAAATTGTACCTTACCTTACCTTACCTTATGTTCTGCGTATGTTTAAATATGCATATATTTACTCCTCTATCGATAAACAGTAGAAAGATAGTACATTTACCCTGTTTTATATTTAGGCCTGTTGCTTCTCGGCTAACCAAAGGATATGGCGTGGAGCCCGAGACGTTCGATGCCGTGACGATCTATTTCAGTGATATCGTTGGGTTTACTTCTCTCTCAGCCGAGTCAACGCCTTTGCAGGTAGGTGGCGTTCTCGTTATCAGAGCCACCCTATCAGGTCGATATAATGTTGTCCCCCCCACCACCACCACCACCACCAGAGGTATACAAGCTAAACGGCTTAATGTTAAATAAACAGTTCGGTCCCATGACGCTCCGTATCGACTGCAATTTTTTATTCCTTCCAAATATGTTTTAATAATCCGTTTATTTCAGTTTGATTTTTACAAAAATATTGGTGGATAGTCATACATGTTCACATAGTCACACATATGTTGCAATTTAAAGCGGACCACAAAAAATGGTCTTTCTACCACACACACAATGCTAAACATCCCTACTGTCACTATGAATGTTCAAAACCACAAAAAACACCGTCAAACAATGATCAAATTAAAAAAAAAAAAAAATTCCTAGGTTTGACATAATTCGACCTGGACTTCATCTCAGCCGATTATCCGGGACAGCCGTTATGGCACGTAGGGAGCCAAGGATCAGAATAATAATTTCCATATAATGCTCCAACTGTTTATTACAAATACAAATAAATCAAAACCCCAAGATCAATGTGGTACTTCCGAAGATGTACAAAAAATAATCAATAAAGTCTTATAATTCTTAGCTAATCAAACGTGGAAAATTTCGTCATCTGGAAAAGAAGACGTTCTGCGTGGGTTTTTTCTTGAGCCAAAAAAGCAACCCGGCAATCAAGTTCAAATCTAAATAAACTGGTGGCTTGCGATCAGTAAGATTGTTTGGATTAGGTCTTTAAGATAAAATATGGTAACACACATAATCCGAGTTCATTCAAGCTTTCACGCATTTACACATTAGATGCTTTAGGATACATTTTCGCGTGAACGGCGTTGTTTCACGCCGTGAACGACATCCTCCCCAAAGTCATTTTCGCGTGAATAGCCTAATAAATGAATTTTATAATGTAATAAATTTTATTTGTAACCCGCCAAATACACAAGGTGGTAGCGGAGTAAATAGACCAACGAAAAACTATAATATATAACTATATAATGGGTGACGTCTTGAGCTCAAGACATGATGGGATATTTTTGCGTGAATGGCTCGACAGAAGTTGCCATCCACATGAAAATGTCAATGGGATATGCCATCTTCATGAAAATTTCTGTAGCTCGACAAAAGCTCCTCGGCAGACTCAGTAATAATAATAATAATAATTTATTTATGACCCATCATACACTCACAAAGAGAAAGACGGAGTATAAAGACAAAAAGAGGAAAAAGTAATATACGGAAAGACATAACACCATACAAAAAAACAGCACGAAACTAACTTCTAACAAATTAAAGGGCGATTCTGGCGACCTCTTGGATTCGCTTTCCGAAAAGCAAAGCGAGAATCCGCCGAGCGCAAGAACAAGCATAAAGTCGCTGAGCCTCAGTTGCACCTTTACAGCTTCTCGGTGACTTGCCGAAACCACTTTCCACTCGCGAAGTGGATTCGCTTTCCAAGTGCTGGCGGAAACTAGCGGAGCGCGAGATCAGCTTTGGAAAGCGAAGCGACTTTTAGCCGAAGTCGCAAGAACAGCTGGTGCGTAAGCTCGCGGAGCTTTCCAGACCGCCAGAATCGCCCTTAACCTAATAATGAACCAAAAAATAAAAAGAAAGAACAACAACAGAACCAGAACTAGAACAGAAAAGTTTTGTCCTTTAGTTTTGTTCAATCGTGCAGCTAGGGGACATTTTGCGTAGCCCCGTTGGATGTTACGTCTCATCATCATGGTGGGTGTTCCCGCGTTGATGCCATCCAGCTCGATGGTCATTTTGCGTGAGAAGCTCGACGGGTGACGTCACCATCCAGCGGAATGGGTGTCTCCCGTTCAACTGTGATCCTCGAGCTCTGTTTAAAGTTTAACTGAAAAGCAAACTTATTTTTGTGTCAATTAATTGAATACACGGAAATAATTTGGATTCTGCAAAGGGATTATTTTATTTTCCACTATCTCTTCTGGTAATGACGTACAGACTATCTGCGACCGGCCGCATAGCGTAAATTCTACCATGACGCGGGAAATTTTAATCTCAACACAAACGTGGCTTTTCTGTGGGCAGTGGTAAGATTGGTGAATATTGCTTAGTGCCTGAACAAAAAAGAATCATAAATCTTTCTCGTAAGGCATACAACAAAAATACAAGCGCATAGAGGTACAACAAATCACACGGACATTCCGCTATTTGAAAATTGATTAATCGTGAAAAGTGGAACAACAAAGTAACGCATTTTCATCGGGTCTTCGAGCCTCTTTAAGTCAATAAGTGATGGGTGACTATATTGTCCTATCCCAGCCCTTTTCGGTTAAACTTTAAAGGGTGAAGGAGGATGGTATCCATTCACGTGAATGACCCCGAGTTCAACAAATTTTCGTGAAAATTGCATCATATAGCGACATTTTTGCGAGGATTACATCTTCTGTCGAGCTCAACAGCCATTCACGCGAAAAAATTGATTATCATTCATGAATGATAAATGACGAACCAATGCTAGCATGTAGATACAAGCTATGGGAAATAAAGTACATTATCGTACTGTCACACATCAGATATGGGTAAGACCTGGAGCGACCCTCACAATATCTCTCTCCAAGTGGTTCTCCAATATTTTTAAAGTTTAACCGAAAAGGGCTGGGATAGGACAATCTAGTTACCATCACTTATTTACTAAAATTAGCTTGAAAACCCGCTGAAAATGCGTTACTTCGTTATCGATAGTGGAATTTCCGTGTGATTTGTGTTACCTCTATGCGCTTGTATTTTTGGGATCCCAAAACGTAAGTTGAGGGATACCTATGACATCGCAAAAGTTGTCCGTCTGTCCGTCTGTCCGTCCGTCTGTAAGCACGATAACTCTCGAAGGGAATGAGATATTTTGATGAAACTTGGTGTGAGGATTCTTTGGGTCGGCGGACCAGTCAAGTTCGTAAATGGGCTTTGTAGCCCTACATTTAGGGGTGGGGGAGGGGGTTCAAATTAAGGGGCAAACAAAATATTTTGAAACAGCTAATGTGATAGTCGATTATGGGGTAAGAAGACATGCTGAACACGATGGTGAAAACCATTTTGTAATCGGACAAGTAGTTCGCCCGGAATCCGGCTCAAACCGGAAAGTTTGTTAAAATTAAAAGTTTTATTTGGAGTTGATCAGATGTCCGATTTAGGGCAAGAAGACATGCTGAACTTTTATGTGAAAACAATTTTCTTCCCGGACATGTAGTTCGCCCGGAATCCGGCCAAAACCAGAAAATTGTTAGAAGTTAAAGTTTTATTTCTAGCTGATTAGATAACCAATTTAGGGGTAAGAAGAGACGCTGAATCCGTGTGTGACAATCATATTTTACCCGGACATATAGTTCGACCGGAATCCGGCTGGAGTCGGAAAATTTGTTATAAGTTAAATTTTTATTTGAAGTTGATTAGATGTTCATTATTGGGGAAAGAAGATACCCTGAGTTCGTTTTTTGAGCTTTCTTTTTTCGCCGGACAAGTAGTTCTAGAGTTCGGCCGAAACCGGGAAATTGGCAGAAGTGGCAGGAACTTTTCGTCAAAACAGAAATGACTTATACGGTTAAACACACATGCTGAATCCATATCTGAACTTGGTTTTCTCAGATGATTAGCTATTTGGCCTTAATCTGTTTCTGAATTTTAATTGTAATAATGTTCAAGGATTCTGGCGATGACTGGATCTGGCTAAGACAAGACCCAGTTGTCTGGATCAGATATTGAATTTTTGGGATCCCATCGAAAAGTTTGGTCTTGTTGTTATATGGCTTACGAGAAATATTTATGATTTTTTTTTGGTTCAGGCAATAAGCAATCTTCACCAGTTTCACCACTGCCACTGAAAAGCCATGTTTGTGTTGCGACTAAAATTTCCCGCGTCATTGTAGAATTTGCATTGTGGGGACGGCCGTAGATATTCTGAACGTCATAACTAGAGTAGAAAGCGGAAAATAAAAAATCCCTTTGCAGAATCCAAACAATTCAGTGTATTCAGTTAAATGACACGTACATAAGTTGGCTTTTCAGTTAAACTTTAAGCGGGTACCATTTACAGTTTTTGTCATGCGTTTAACTCCGTTGGAAGAAATCAAGCATCCAGTCTGTTGCCACCAAGGCATAAATGATGCGTCGTGTGATCTTTGGGAGAAAACATTTTTTACGAGGGTTACAAAAGGTGTGTTCATGTAGTTTAGAATGTAAAAGTTGGTTTGTATAATAAAGAGTATTAAACTAAACTAAACTGAAAAAAAAACTGCTAAATGAATACCTTACCTTATCTGTCACTGACGAAGACTTCTTTTAGGTGGTCAACCTTCTCAACGACCTTTATACCGTCTTCGACCGGATCATTCGAGGGTATGATGTCTACAAAGTCGAAACCATCGGAGATGCATACATGGTCGTCTCCGGCTTGCCTATATCGAACGGCGATCGTCATGCTGGCGAAATCGCCTCGATGGCTTTGGATCTCCTTGCTAAGGTTAAAACGTTCACGATTGACCACAGGCCAAATGATAGGCTACTACTTCGGATTGGCATTCATTCTGGTAAGTTCGATTTTGCTTATTCACTGTAAAAAATTTTTTGCAGTATTTGCTACTGGGATTAATCTTGTCACTAAAAAGATAATCTTATCTCTAATTCGTATTAATCTTATCTCAGTAGAGATAAGATTAATCCCAGTAGCAAATACTGCAGTTAACTTTAATCCTTACTCAGAGAAACTTTTTAGTGTTGGTTAGAGGCGCAGCCAGTTAATACTTTTTTTTAAATCCCTCCTCTTCTCCTCAAGCTAAAATTAAATAAAAGTGATTGCAGGTTTGTTTCCTTCCCCAACGTTTACGCTGAATATTGACAGCCTGACGAGGACCCTTGCCAAGAAGGGCCAAAATATCGCTGCTAAAGCATCGTAGCTGACACATCCGTTTTGTGCATTCTTTGAATATATGTTCCAAACTCAGCTTGGGCTCAAGGAATATTTATTACTTATTACTTACTTTTATTTAGGTCCGGTCGTAGCTGGTGTTGTGGGTTTAGCTATGCCCCGCTACTGCCTCTTTGGAGATACAGTTAATACCTCCTCCAGAATGGAATCGAATGGGGAGGCCTGGAGGATCCATATCAGTGGAGAGTGCAAGAAGTATCTTGACCGACTTGGAGGTTATGTCATTGAGGACAGAGGATTGGTGACCATGAAAGGAAAAGGAGATGTAATTATGATTACTATATTTATTTGTTTCAAGTTTATTTTATTCTTAATTTTGGTTTGATTTCCTTTTAATTTGATTTTTTATTATTTTCTTTATGTCATTTTCCTTAAAAATAACAAGGACAATACTATATATTCCTTCAGTCCAAGCTGACTGCGAAAATGAACCTCATTTTCCAGAAAAGGACCCTTGCCAAGAAGGGCAGAAACAGAGCTCTAATATACTGTTGCTGACTTATCCGTTTTGCACCGTCAAATATGAGGACAAAACTATGTATTGAATAAAGGCAATCTAAATGTCTTGTCAATCAATTATTTACCACACGTTGAGAATACAATACTCAGTAGCCCAAAAGGTCGAATTACATAAATTCGTGGAAGAAAAGAACATTATTAACAACATTTGACGGTGCAAAACCGATAAGTCAGCTACATTTTATTAGAGCTATAAATAAAAAACAACAGCAAAAACAGCAGCCGTTTCCAGAATGAAATCACAGCACCAGCTTTAACTCCACCCAATTTTCAGCGAAGAAGTTCATCAAATCAGATATTTAAGGAAGAATCTTCAATTGTTTTCCACAAGTTCGTTTTCCAGTTTGAGCGGCTTGAGCCTGAAGAGGACCCTTGCTAAGAAGAGTCCGGGTTTAAACAAGGAGGAACTGAAATTATTAATTAGTATGCGTGCTGATATTTTACCCCTGGGGGATAGGAGGAGGTACACGGGTAGGTTGATTGGGAGAATTGGTCCTTACTTCTGCCCGATGTGTGGAGATATGAATGAGTGTGTGCGACATCTTATGTGTGATTGTAGGGAATTGAATGACTTGAGAAGTGAAATATTTGGAGTAAATGAGTGTGATCAGGAATGGATGGAGCAAATGTTTAAGAGCGAGTGTTATGCTACTATAAAGAAAGTGGGTAGATTCCTCAAGCTGTCAATGATGCACAGAGAACATTTTTTGTAGTTCTAGTAGTGGCTAGAAATAAGTTCGTCAATTTTTTTTTTTTTCTGATTGTATTGCCATGGCCCTTGGGCTTTTAGTGTAATAAATATCATATCATATAGCTCTAATAAAATGTAGCTGACTTATCTGTTTTGCACCGTCAAATATGATTCGCAGTCAGCTTGGGCTGACGGACTACCTATAATAAACAATTTGTTCTTCCCCCCGTAGTAACGATATGAAATCTTATCCGGCTTTGTGTATACGTAGCTTTAAAGTTTAACCGAAAAGGGCTGAGATAGGAGAGTCTAGTTACCCATCACTTACTCACTTAAAGACGCGATGAAAATGCGTTACTTCGTTGCTCCGTCATTCACGAATAATCGGTTTTCCTATAGTGGACTTTCCCTGTTGATAACTTATATTCAAATACTGGAGCCTATACTCTTTCCGTCGGTTTCTATTTCCGTTCCCACCCGACGGAATTAGTTTTCTAGCTTAGATGTGCCTTAGATGCACCACAACCTGTCTAAAATAGTTAAACCTGTTGGAAGATGTGTATTTAAAATCATCTTCACTGATAAATCTTTCTAAATTCAGATATTTAGGCACTGTTGTGACGGAAATAGAATCACGGCATCCCGCGTCGTTACAGTACAAGAGAGTCGGCGGCAATTTCTGTAAGCCAAAAACTGGCCAAAAAGACAAAGATCTTCTCTGTTTAAAACACTAAATGTTTTTCTTATATTGAATTCATGTTTGTTTCTAACAATCATACAATTTGCTTTCATATTTTTCCAAGTAACAAGGTTAAACAATGATTACGTGACGGAAACAAAATTTGGATGACCAGCCGTAACGGTAACAAAGTCCCCAGAAAATTGTTGGGTCATCACAGAAAATCATGTACTGGCAACGCAGCTTGCGCGCTATTATCTCGGAAGGAATCCTAGGAGGAAGAAGAAGAAGATGGCTTTCTTTTGATGTACTGTTTACCTTTTTTGGAAATTTCTGTGGTGAGAAAAAGACAACCAAAGCTGGACAATGGAATAGACAGGTTAACTTCTGAGGGAAATAGTATAGGCTCCAGGTAATGCATAAAACGGATGTGTCAGCTACGATGCTTTATAAATATTCCTTCAGCCCAAGCTGACTGCGAATCATATTTGATGCAAAACGAATACGTCAGCTGAATTTTATTAGAGCTATATGTCGGCCCTTCTTGACAAGGGTCCTCTTCAGGGTCAAAGCTTCAAGCTACTCTTCAAGTTGAAGAGTAACCTTCAGCCGTTGAAATTATGATAAACTGTGCAGGGATCAACAGAGACGCAGGCGAATACTCACTACCAGAAACATGGAACAGCGTCATCAGCGAGAGCAAATTCAGACCCCAAGCTCTTCTCTACAACAAAACGAAAGTCAACCCAAATGCAGAAAAATCTCTACCCGATCAACTACCCAATCGAGCAGCAAAAACAGCAGCCGTGTCCAAAATGAAATCACAGTAACCTTTTTAACTCCAAGCAACTCTCACAAAGGAATTCACGAAGTCAAATATTCAAGGCTGAGCTAGAATCTTTAGTTTGTCCGACTTGAGCAGCTTTGAGCCTGAAGAGGACCCTTGCCAAGAAGGGCCGATATGTAGCTCTAATAGGATTCAGCTGACTATCCATTTATAATATAGATGGCGCTTTAGACAAGGGACTTGTACCGTGACCAATAGGCTACCATACACATTTTTCGAATATAATTTAGAAGTCTAGGACTCCTTTGTCGGAGCCACGTAGACAAACCAGGACCCACAATATATATGGCCGGCTTCTACCAGACTATTGTAGTGGTTTGCGAACTCTGTTCACAAGCCCCTCGGTAGCTCAGTGGTAGAGTGACTGCCTTGTAAGCAGGGGGCCCTGGGTTGAAATCCGGCTGAGGAGCATTTTTGTCTACCAGTTCACTACTTATAAATGACTATCCTTTTTGCACTATCAGATACGAAAGTATTGTTTTTAATTTATTTTTTGGATGTCATCTTCTACTTTTCGGTATTTGAGGAAACGTGCTCCATGAATTCAGTTTTTGAGGAAAGTGCTCGATGAGCATCTCTGGAGGCTGATACGGCTTCGTATCAGTCTCTCTGGAGGATGATAAAGAAAGTCGAAGTCAAAAGTGATTGTTATAATATTACTTCCTTTGGGAAATAGGAAGATATGCGTTGCATACCTGTTCGAGAAAAGTTATATAATATTTTTAATAGAAGCCGTAATAAGTTTTTACTATCTTCTATATTCTTTTTATTTTTGTTTAATGCATAAAAGCCAAAAAGGGCCATCGCACCAAAACTAAAGGAAAAATATGTAAAACATAAACCCTTTACCTATGCTTCAGACTACAGGTATATACAGTCCCCGTATGTGCTAGTTCTATCCGGAGGAACCTTCCAAATTTTCAATTTCTATTTCAATCTTCTATCCTTTTTCTTCTGGTCTAACCTCTACCCAAAATTCAGAACGAAAAAAAGCAACACATAAAATCAGAAACTTTCATCTATATTTCTGGCCTCATTAACTTTCCTACTTTTTAGGTCCGAACATATTGGTTAAACGGCTGCACCGACCAGGCAATAAAGCCGCGCGACGCCAGTGTTCCCGAGCCGCCACCCCTTTTCTGTCGGCCTTCCACCGACATCCGGCGACAGAGCATGCGCGAATCGTGCAACCCAAGCTTCGACGACATTTTCTGCAGTCCTGACAGTGGTTCTCGCCCTGCTTTGACCAACGCGGTTTCCGAGACGTCACTATGCAAGCGTCATAAGAATGATGACAGTGGAAAGTGGTCTTTTCTAAGTGCCTCGAGGAAGAGCTTAAGCCCGGTGAACACGAAGCGGAAGGAATTTTTGAGTCGGCGGAGCCCCCTAGCCTGCGACTCGGGGGAGACGGTTTGTGAGCGGCAGAGGAAGCGTAGCACTTCCATGCGGGAAATACCCGACGTTGGACAGTTCCTTGACGTCCCAGTGATGGACCATGAGACGAGGCGTAGACGACGGGAAACGCGCTCGCTCGATTGTTTTCCGTCCGAAATCCGGCCGGATTGTGATAAAAAGTCGTACAGGAAACTGCCATGCATATTAGATAGCCCAACGGACTTATCCGATCCGTTATTACCCCGACCGGTACCCCTGGATAGTCCTAGTGAAGGTTCTCTGCTCTTATCTGATGCAGAGTATGAGAGGACCTCAGTGAAGAATTGGTTGGTAAATTTAATTCAAAAAGAAACGCCCAAGAATCACTTTGAAATGTCTTTCAAACCCGAAACGGTTGTGTGAATTTATGCTGCGTCATCCCTCAGGGTACTTTCTCTTGTTAAGAAGTCGGGATAGTTTGTTAATTTTTTGTTATGTACTCCATAGTTTTGCATTAATACGTCCTACAATTTCTCGCCTGATTCAAAATGCTGTGAATTAAGCAACAAAAGCTGCGTAAGAGCCAGGGCGCCATGTATGGGGGAGGGGGTGACGCCCCCCCCCCCAACAATGTTGTCGGCCAGCAGTGTTGGGAAGTACTTCAAGGACTTGTACTTCAAGTACTACTTAAGTACAAAATCAAGGTACTTGCATTTTACTTAAGTACATTTTCCGTGGAGTACTTAATACTTAAGTAAAATAAATAGGTACTTGAAGCTCTCAAGTACCAATACATTCTTAAGTACTTTCAAGTACTATCCCAAGTACATTCCGCTTCGATCAAATGATTTTTTTTAACAGAAAAGGGAATTTCAAGACTCATAAGTAGTTCGATTTCAGGATTGGCAAAAAATGCTAAAAGCAGATTCTCAGTTCCAGCATCTCCACCAGAAAGACAAATCATTAGTCTTAAGCAAGGCACACTTCTTTGAATGTATTGTATTTACCGACTTGCTGGTCATTTTTACCGACTGTTTTGGCAGAAAAAATTACTACTTTTAAGAAAAAACGACTGTATTGACGAAAAATGGACTGATTTTAAGAAAAACCGAATGTTTTTAAGAAAAAACCGACTGTTTTGAAGGAAAATCGACTGTTTCCAAGAAAAAATCGACTTTTTTTACGAAAAGGCGCGGTGCTTCGCGCTGGCTAGGCTATTTTTTACCGACTGGCCGACAGTGTTGTAACAAGTACTTGAAATTTGTACTTAAGTATTAAGTACTATCAAATTTTGTACTTGAGTATCAGGTATTCAGTACCAGTCCACAATTGTACTTAAGTAGTACTTGAGTTTTAAGTACAGAGCTTGTACCTAAGTAGTACTTCAAGTAGTACCTAAGTAGTACTTCAAGTACTACTTAAGTACAACTCTACTGGCACTATTTCTAGCTCAGTCATATTCAGTCGTAGAATGCAAAATAAAAGAAAGTCATATAAATAAAGGCATTTGGCAGTTTAAAGATATAATTAAATACAACGAAAGACATTAGAGCTACGCTCCTTTGAACGTTAGTCAGTTTTGAACAGTGCCACTTGTATGGACCAGTCTATCAAAGTAACTAATTACGGGCTTCTAGGAATACCTCAACGGGTGTTCTCTTCTTTTTCCATTTAGTCCGAACTGCACTGTTCTAGGTCAAGAAACATTCAAAGGAGTGTGCCTTGCTTAAGACTAACGATTTGTCTTCTGGGCGAGAGCGAGCCAAAATAGGTTTTCTCCAGTTTGTCTTCAAAAACTTCCATTTTTCACTGAAATCTGATGCGTATGCGTCGACGCAACGCAAGAATAGAACTTGGTTCTATTCTTGCGTTGCGTTCTATTTGTCTGCGTAAGCTCTGCGTTGCGTCACCGCAAGCGTGATGTAGAGGTTGCGTAGCTCAATGTGAAAGTCTCAACGGGACAGTGTGAAAGCTGCTTTAAGGCACGTCTGGAATTTCCGCACCAAGCAGGGCTGGATTCCCATAGGCCAAGTAGCCACCGACCTGGGGGCCCACTCCTTCTAGAGGCTCCATGAAAACGGATTCTAATAATACTGGTTTTTAATGAATGAATATATTTAATAGCCAATTGGCTGCACAAAATACATGAAGGTTACAATACACTTTACACTCAATACTTATCTTTATTTAACTAATAAACTCTTGAAAAATTGGCTTAAGTATCTTAAGGCGTATTCTCGCCGTTCCCCGAGGACTCCTCTGGTAATCGAAGGGACGGCGAGAATAGAGGGAGTCACTCCACGCGGACTCCGCCTACAATCGGCGAGAACACGGGGAATGCTCCCAAAATAGATTTTGTTCGAAAAAAAAATATGGAGTTGACGAAATTAGTCTGGATACACTTTAGTTTTGGTTTTGTTTATTCTGATTGTTTTTAATTAATTTTACATTGCACCAACACCAGCAAAAATTGGTTCCCCTCCGAATCTCAAAGGGAGTCCTTTTTGATGATGGTGATGATAATCGGACCATTCCCGTCCGTGGGGACTCGCGAGAATACGGGGAGTGAGTCCCCGGGACAAACAAAAACGCGGGGACTCCTCAAGTGAGTCCTCGGGGAACGGCGAGAATACGCCTTTAGCTTTATTTTTTGTTTCAAGAACATCGGAGAACTTGATAGTATACCCATTAAGAAAATGTCTCCTGGGGTCTGAGAGTTGCTCGCATTCAACCAGAAAAGGGCCCTCTTCCTCTGTATTTTTTTTTGGCCGTAGCATCTTTTTTGATTTACTTATTTTTATATCGTTTGAAAAACTAAGAAATCAGATTTCGTACTTTTTGTGGCTACTCCTCCATCCCTCAGTGACGTTAATTTTAATCTATTTTTACCCACTTTTAACTATTCACGTCACCTAACTTTTGAAAATAACCCATATTTTATTTACTATTCTTCCCCCCTAATATTTGGAAATTAATTCTTCCTATGTATTGAAGCACACTTGTTCTTGAAAGAAAGGCGCATGGGCGTCATTTGACTACATCGGAGGGGGGGGGAGGATGAAAAATCATGAAACCCCTAAGAAACGATGTGATGGACATAATTACGACATACAGTAGGGTGAAGGGGATTATAAGGAGGTTTTTCACCATACTTTGACCTTTTTGAACCGGATAACGATCCGCACTGACGCCGTTGCCTCCCCCTACCCTGTAAAAAGTTTCTCCGAGTAAGGATTAAACTTAACTGCAGAGTTCGCTACTGGGATTAATCTTATCTCCATTGATACATAGATGGCACTTTACACAAGGGACTTGTACCGTGACCAATAAACCATAAACGGTGTTTTCGAATACAATATAGAAGTCTAGGACTCCCTTGTCGGAGCCAAGTAGACATACCAGGACCCACAAGACGGGGTCTCATGGTGAAAACCAAATATATAATTTTAATGGGGAAGACGCCCTTGAGATGGAAACATTGTATAAGTAGTGAACTATTATAGTGGTTTGCGAACTCAGTTCACAAGCCCTTCGGTAGCTCAGTTGGTAGAGCGACTGCCTTGTAAGCAGTGGGTCCTGGGTCCAAATCCCGGCTGAGGAGCATTTTTGTCTATCAGTTCACTACTTATACAACTATCTGTATTGAGATAAGATTAATTCGAATGAGACATAAGATTATCTTTTTAGAGACGAGATAAATCCCAGTAGCAAATACTGCAAGATTTTTTGTTTACAGTGTAGATTTTCCGGGAATGACACCTCCGGAAAGGCGCAATCAAGCTTTCTTAAATCGGTTCGGTGGGAGCGAGAAAGTGAACAATTAAAAATAGTACTATTCTCACCCTCGGAGGTGCAGGCGAAACTATTTCACTGTGAATGCTCGAAGCTCAGGAAAAACATCAAATGAATGAAATTAAAACTGTTCACCCGCGTGCGTGGTATGGTAGAACCCGCAGGACGTCACTACTAGAGCCATAAACATAATCTGCCTTTTCAGTTAAACTTTAACAAAACGAAAAGGTCGAGCGTGTTCCACTCTTCTAACAAGAGTAACTATTAGTTACTATTCGTTCGGGGGGGGGGGGGGGGGGGGGTACCGGGCTTTTTTTAGTCGGGGGGGGGGGGGTCACCGGGGGGGTTTGGTACGGGGGGGGGGGGTCGCCGGGGGGGTTCTCGCCTAGACCCCTAATACTGATAGCGACTGGAGGCTCGATTCCTCGACTGGTCGAGTACTAATAGCTCCCATAACCCTTGTTACTCGACTGGTCGAGTATTATTAGCTCATGTGTGGCAGCATACTCGACCGGTCGAGTACTTTTAGCATTTGAGGTATCAGTTCTAGGTCCGGGAACAATAGACACTGCCTTTACTTATTAGAGGTAAATTTCACAGCGCATGTGCCAAATTTGACCATTACGTCACATAATCTCACTAATATATATATATATATATAAAGATACAGTCAATTAATGACGATATGTATACAGTCAGTCAATTCATCACTGCAACAATAATCATAATACAATTTACAAAATATGACATTTTGTCCTCTGCAAAACTCATCTAAAACAAGGCTCAAAGTAAACTCTTCGGGCATGCAAATCGTCAGGGAATCCTTGAAATTAATAAAACAGCTTATTACTAAAGAAAGAAAGAAAGAAAGGTTTAAGGCGTATTCTCGCAGTTCCCCGAGGACTCCTAGGGGAATCAAGAGGAACGGCGAGAATAGAGGGTGTCACTCAACGCGGACTCCACGTACGGAAAACAGCGGGAACACGGGGAATGCTTCCATAATGGATTTTGTTCGAAAAAAAAAATGCAATTGATGGAATTAGTTTCGGTCCACTTTACTTTTGGTTTTGTTTATTCTGATAGTTTTAATAGTAATTTTTACATTGGACAACACGAGCAAAAACTGATCCCCTTCCGAATCTGAAAGTTAGTCCTTTTTGATGATAGTCATGATAATCGGAGCATTCCCCGTCCGTGGGGACTCGCGAGAACCCGGGGAGTGAGTCCCTGGGACAAACAAAAACGCAGGGACTCCTCAAAAGGAGTCCTCGTGGAACGGCGAGAATACGCCTTTAGTCTCGAGAATTAAAAAGTATCACGAAAGATGGAACGAATCTTTTCCTGAAGCTTTCATGTGTGCAGTTTACTGGTGTACTATATTCAGGAAGAGAAACTTCGAGAAAATCGAAACACGACGTCTGTGTTTTGTTCGAGGAATTAAATGATATGCCGGAAATCATTACCAGTACAGAGCAATGACATTTTGTTAACACGACTGTACCTGTTCTGTCTGCAGATTCCGATAACAGCCTACATCATTCCCAACGAAGAGTAACTGAATCGACCCTTTATGACAACGAGTCAGTCAGTCCCATCCACACATAAATTATTTAGTGGGTTATACCCCGACAAAACTGAGCGGAGATAGAGGTGCTTGCTGTCAGCTTTAAGTTGATACCCGTTTACTTCCCTCTTCGCTGCTGCGCATACCAGATGAAAAACTTTAGCAGGCGTGGAGAACCCGCTCTGCAGGGAGTCAGACGTGACGTCACAAGGGTAGACAACCAATCAGCTGTCAAAGACGACTCAGGCGGCGTTACATAGTTTAGCACGTACCCTTTAAATCAGTTATATTGGAGAATTGTTTGTGTCCTTGAGTTTCAGAAACTCTCATAACTCTAAGGGGTGTGGCTTCTCCTTCCAGATCCACCTCGACGAAAACGAATCTGGGATTTGGAACCTTGTTTTCAAGTAGGCTAACTTTGTTTTCGAATCAAACAGATAAAAACAAAAAGTCGAAGGACGAAAACATTACTTGCGGTTTTGCAAATACCATGGTATCTGATACCACGGTCTAAAGTCGTTTTTGCAGTTATCGTGGTGTCTGGCCAGTTATCGTGGTATCTGAAAAAGTCATCTCACTTTCATCAACTTTGTCACATTGGTGGGAAAGAAGTTTGGCACTTAGTGATGTGACTGTGAAGCGAAATTTCGGCAATTGTTCTTTTTGCAGAGCAACCGTATATCAGATACCATGGTAACTGCAAGAACGCCTAATTGCAAATCCAGTTACCGTGGTAAAAGGTACCACGGTAGCTACAAAACGGAACTATTGGGAAAAGACGCCATCTCCTGCTACGGACTTTCCATTATAGTAGGTTTGTCGAATAAGAGATGGCGTATACGACAAGCGCATGGCGGGAATGCGACTAGGTTGACGCTTGTAGCTTTTCGCTCTGTCGGATTGGGTTTGGGTTTTGAACATTGAAAAAAATGTCTGGAATTGCCATAGCCCGTCTTGCTGAGGAGAGGAAAGCCTGGAGGAAAGATCATCCATTCGTATGAATCAATTTTCGTTTCTTTATTTATTCATTGTATCTTATGTCTGTAGACACTGCAAGGCCACTGAAACCTAGTAGCTATATTTTTGTTTAGTTGACTTTCGTTCCTGGCCTAGGGACTGCTCCCATACTGTGCATTAAAAATTAAGCTAAACTAGCATTTTATTCGTCAGCTTGTCATTGTGTGTTGTCTGTTTTCTAGAGAGTCTTGAGTGTAGAAACCATTGAAATTAAAATCTTTCTGCAAACTAGACTAAACCAGCTATGACAAAGCCTTGGAGTCTAAGGCTTTGTCATAGCTGGTTTAATCGGTTTAATCCTCCAACATAGGTTCCAACTAAACGTCAGCCAATTATGTGAGGCTGGTGACATCACACGAGAATTCTATATTTTCCATCTACTGGAGCCTATACTATTTCCATCAGAATTTAACCTGCTTATTCCATTGCCCAGCTTTGGTTGTCTTTATCTCACCAAAGGAATTTCCAAAAAGGGTAAACAGTATCTCAAAAGAAAGCCATCTTCTTCTTCTTCATTGTAGGTTAGATGATTGTCAGTAGATGAATTTCTGCGATGACCCACACATTTTCTGGGGACTTTGTTACCGGTACCGCTGGTCATGCAAATATTGTTTCTGTCATGTAAACATTGTTTAACCGTAGGTACTTGGAAAAATATTAAAGCAAATTGCGTAATTGTTAGAAAAAAACATGAATTCAGTATAAGAAAAATTTTTAAGTTTAAACAGAGAAGATCTTTGTCTTTTTGGCTTTCAGACATAGATGACTCTCTTGTATTGTAACGACGCGGGATGCCGTGATTTCATTTCCGTCACAACAGTGCCTAAATATCTGAATTAAGAAAGATTTATCAGTGAATAAGATTTTAAACACATATCTTTCAACAGGTTTAACTAGTTTAGACAGGTTGTGGTGCATCTAAGGCACATCTAAGCTAGAAAACTGATTCCGTAGGGTGTGTACGGAAATAGAAACCAACAGAAATAGTATAGGCTCCAGTACAGGAGGGGCATCCAACCTCGGACAAGATTTAAAATTTCCACAGAAGTCTTTCCTTCAGAATAGCCTATCTGGCTTAAAAAGGAACCAACAAATATGACAAACATATTCGATTGAAGCTAATTGAATGGTTTACTTATTGGATAAACAAATATTGCTTCAATATTTCTAGTTAAACATATTTTTCTTTTTCAAACAAGATCACCTCATTCTAACCTTAGCTGGAATTCCTGGCTGTGAATAAAAAATGATAAAAAAGGTTACTGATTACCAAAGTCAATATCCAGAAATTACCTTTTCAAAGCAGCTTCAAAACAGAGACAAGTGCGCAAGCGCTCAGACTTGGAGTGTGAAAGAAAAATGTGTATCACATTTTATATACAAACAGCTTTAGAACCAAGACATTTCACATGCCCATGCAAACAGCTTTAGAACCAAGACATTTCACATGCCCAATAACCAAACCAGTATTGAAATAACCGAATTTGTAATCATCCCACTTTAAAAGCTTTAGATATAAACAAACTGCAAGTATAAATCCAAAGAAATGTTGAAGATCTTGCACGAATAGCTTGAGTTCCAACAATGGTCTGCCAGCCAGTCCAATTCTTTAAACCCCTTTTCCTTTAGCAAGGTAATAACAAGTGCAATAAACCAAATCGTAGCAGACTAATACCGTACCCCATTTGTTGCAATTCACTAAGAATGGCATATTATCGATCATATGACAAAACAGTCCAGTTTCCAACTGTTCATTAAAGATTAAAGTATGTCGCGTCATCTTATTTATTGCTGTTAAACCAAAATCCTCATAGATCAAAATGAGTATTTACACCTCTTTTTCCTCAATTTGGGCCCACTTGCCCATGAACAGGGAGGGTGGGTGGTGGTTCAACTCCACATATATCCCAACCCTTATGATCCAAAAGCGCAAAGGAATGTCATTGTCTTATCTCCGGTTATTGTCACGTTAAAAACATTAAAAAATGGGCAAGCTGGGCCCAGTTGCCCCTGAACCAAGTGGGTGGAATTTGGGACCCACGAAAAGTAAAAAGAGACCCCAATGCTCACAAACCTACCAAGCTTAAAAATGGATTTTCTGGTCATGAACTTTATTAACTCTACCTTTTTCATCACTTTGTAAGTCACGGCAAGCAATTCGATCTTAGGTAAAAATGTGGTAATACTGTTTGAAAATAAAAATATTGTTTAACTAGAAGTATTGAAGTAAAATTTATTTCTCCAGTATGTCAACCATTCTGTTAGCTTCGATCTAGTATGTTAGTCGTATCTTTTGGTGCCTTTTTAAGCCAGATAGATTTTTCTGATGGAAAGACTTCTCTGAAAATTTGAAATCTTGTTTGAGGTTGGGTACCTTTCCTGTATGTGCTATAGCCCATGGTTAATCATTGCAGGAAGCTAGAAAATAAAAGGTTTTAGTGTTGTCTGTTAACTCTATACCTTTTCAGGGTTTTATTGCTCGTCCAATGAAGAATGCTGATGGAACTTTGAACTTGATGAGCTGGGAATGCGCCATTCCTGGCAAAAAAGCAGTAAGTATCTTATCAGTAAAACATGTTTCCTGCAGAGGAAAATTTATTGCTTCTCGTGTGGTCTGCATGGCAATTATGTGAAGTCCCAAGATGCAGGGCCGACACAATGTCAGTCTGCAGGAACCCATCGTGAGGAATTGTTGCTACCACTGAACCAGTAGGCAGGGGCGTCACTAGGGGGGGGGGGGGAGGGACTCACCCCCCAAAGGTCTTGAGAAAGTACTTTCGTCGAAAGTTCAGCAGTTTGTCAGCTCGGAGCTCCAGCAAACACAGAAGACATAAAAGTTTTGTTGGGCGTTGGTCGACTCGGCACATGGGGTTCTTTGTACACGCTAGAAAACAAATTTTGGAAACATTTTTGTCGGGCATCGGTATTCTCGTCGGCACATGGGGTTCTTTTTACTCGTAAGAAATCTAATTCTGTAAATGTTTTATCAGCTCACTCCAAAAGTAGCCCCCGAAAGAAGCCCTTCGCCTGACGAAAATTCACTAGATTGTCGGCTCGAAGCGCCGGCAACACAGAAGACATCAAACATTAAATGCTTTTGTTGGGCGTTGGTCGAGTCGTCGGCACATGGGATTCTTTGTACACGCAAGAAACAAATTTGCAAACATTTTTGTCGGGCATCGGTATTCTGTCGGCACATCGGGTTCTTTAAGTAAGTAAGTAAGTAATTTATTTATGACCCGCCATTTTGAAAAGGCGGAGTAAGAAAATAAAGAAAAAAAAAAAAAAAATTTTACTCGTAAGAAATCTAATTCTGTAAATGTTTATCAGCTCACTCCAAAAGTTTAAGTTTCTTCGGCACATCGGCTTCTGTTTACACGTAAGAAATAAAGTTTTTTGCAGTCTTGTTGGGCGTCAGTATTCTTGTCGACGCATCGTGATCTTTTTAAAGAAACCAAATTCTTCAAACATTTGTCGGGCGCACCCGGAAAGTTTAAGTCCCGTCGGCAGATCGGGATCTTATCATAATAATAATAAATCATAATATTATGATAATTATCATAATAAATAAAATTCCGTAAAATTCTGTCGCGCCAATCCCGAAAGTTTATGTCTCGTCGTCAAATCGAGGTTTTTCTACACACAATAAATCAAATGACTGCGGAGTTTTGTAGGACGAAGACCGGAAGTTTCAGCCTCGTCGGTTAGTCGTTTTTTTTTTAGAAACCGAATTCTGCAGACTAGTTTAAGTCTCATTAGCGAATCCTCAAGTGAAGTCCTCGAGGAACGGTGAGATTACGCCTTAAATCTCCTTGCCGATGCAAAATCGCTGTGTACCCAGGGGAAGAGCCGGAAGCGGCACCACAGCTGTCTCCAGCGATCGCCCTGATTGACTGACACAGGATTTGAGTTGTTGTGTTTGAGTAGTCAGTGAGACGTTTTCTCGTTCTTCCCGAGGATCAGTGGCGTGTTTTGGACTTAGTCATATAGAGTATTCTCCTGTTTCAAATTTTTTAACTGTTGCGATGAACCTATTCTCCTTTTCTTGCTTCAAAATCCTGCAGAATCGAGCAGTTGGTTGTGTATTCACTTCTCATTGTCGGAAATCCTTCCTCAATAAAAAATGCTAATATGTAGGAGAATTGAGAATTGAGTTTGAACATGCAGCTAATATAGCTGTCGTGTGATGTGGGGAAGTGAGGGATAAACTTGCCTCGATCGGAATCACATATCCTGTAGCCTGCTTTTACCTGGCGATGGCTGATTATTTACTAGCCCCTAGGTGGCTCAGATAGTAGCAAGCAGCGACGGTCCTGGGTTCAAATCCCGGCTTTTCTGCACTTTTGTCTTTCAGTTGACAACTTACAGTACTGGTAGAGGGTTACAATATACTCTTTGATGACTTAACTCTTTGTGCCGATGAAGAATGGACGTGTGCCCAGCGAAGAGCCAGAAACGTCAAGACAGCAAACGTTGTTGATTGATTTACACAGGATTTGATTGAGTTCAGGCTTTTCGTTTCAGTGACCTTTCTTCTTCTTCCCGAGGTTTACTGGCGTGTTTTGGACTTCGTCATATAATTTGCATTTCGTAGATACCATGGTAACCGTTACCACGGTAACTGGATCTGCAATTAGTCGTTTTTGCAGTAACCATGGTATCTGATATTCGGTTGCTCTGCAAAAAAGACAATTCCCGAAATTGCGCTTTTCGAAGTCATCCCCAAAGAAAAACTTATTCAGTCACGTCTAAGTCTAAGTGCCATGTCTAAGTGCCAAACTTCTTTCCTACCAATTTGACTAAAATTGATGAAAGTGAGATGACTTTTTCAGATACCACGACCAGTTACCACGGTCGGACCGTGGTATCTGAATATCTGATACCACGATAACTGGCCAGATACCACGATAACTGCAAAAACGCCTTTTGACCGTGGTATCAGATACCAAGATAACTGCAAAACGACTTCAGACCCTGGTATCAGATACGATGGTATCAGCAAAAACGCAACTATAGATTATTGGTAGAAGGTTCATATACCCCAAGTGACGCTATGTTTACGTTTCAGACTCCATGGGAAGGAGGTCTTTACAAGATTCGAATGAATTTCAAGGACGATTACCCGTCTTCTCCCCCGAAATGCAAGTTTGAACCACCCCTCTTCCATCCAAACGTGTATCCATCAGGTGAGGTGTTACTTCTGTTTATCCTTCTTCTTCTGCTTATCAAAATGCTTCCTTGGGCTCCTCGCGTTTGTCGCATTTGAAATTTTATTCTCATTTGATAATACAAGCCTTTGAAGAATCTCGAAAAAATTAAAGACCTAATCCAAACATTGTGTTTACCTTTTCTTAGTGATCGCATGCCATGGGTTTGTTTAGATTTGAACTCGATTGCCAAGTTGCTGTTTTGGGTCGAGAAAAAACCCACGCACAACCTCTTCTTTTCTAGATGGCGGAATTTTCCAGGATTGATTAGCAAAGAATTATAAGACCTAACAGATAATTTTTTGTATGTCTTCAGAGGTACCAAACTGGTCTTGGTTTTATAATTTATTTGTATTTGTAATAAACAGTTGGAGCATTAGATGGAAATTATTATTTTGACCCTTGGCTCTCTACGTGCCATAACAGCTGTCCGGGATAATCGGCTGAGATTTAGTCCAGACAGAGTGATTTCAAACCTAGGAAATTCGGTTTTTTTTTTTTTTTATTTGCTCATTGTTTCACGGTGCGTTTAGTGGTTTTGAACATTCATAGTGACCGTAGGGGTGGTTAGCATTGTGTGTGTGGTAGAAAGACCATTTTTTGTGGCCCGCTTTAACTATCTTTCGACAAATAAATTCCAGATGAATCCAATGAACATTTAAATAAACTTTCAATTGTATAATCAAATACATAACCATTTCTTCCTAACTCACAGTAACTTAACCAAAAGCAAAACAGTATGCAGAGAGTTTTCTCATTGTGCCATACCCAACTAACTAACCTTGCCAAATTCTTTATCCCCCAACAACTGTGATCCCTCAAAATTATCTTCACCCATTCTTCCCTTTCCAAACACCCTGAATAAATTCCTGCCTTAAGCTTGTTAACTCTATAAAATCAGAAAAAATGGAGTTACAAGCTTGAAGCACCCCTCGCACTTTTTTACTGTTTATTTTTCGGTATTGTACTGGTCCTTTGTACTGGTCCATTGACTTTTAGCAAAAACAGGGAATAGCTTACATAACATGTTTGATGGTGCAAAACGGATACGTCAGCTACATTTTATTAGAGCTATATTTCGGCCCTTCTTGGCAAGGGTTCTCTTAACAAGTTAATTTTCCAGCTTGAGCGGCTTGAGCCTGGAGAGGACCCTTGCCAAGAATGGCCGAAATATAGCTCTAATAAAATGTAGCTGACGTATCCGTTTTGCATCGTCAAATATGATTCGCCGTCAGCTTGCGCTGAAGGAATGTCTAGCTTACATAATCGGTTTTTCTTATGACGGAGTTCTTGCAAACCAGCGTTGGGAACACGAAACGCACCGAAAATATCGAAAATTAAAAAAAAAAAAAATCAGAGAGTCGTCATTAGGGGGATCAACCGTACAAAATTCTCCGAGTCTAAGAATTGGTGGAGCGATTACGAGGTAGGTTGAATTGGCATTATATGAAGGAATGAATGAACGAATGAACTTTATTACCCGTAAAGTGTAAAACACAAAATACGGAGTATTATGAAAGAAACAAAACGATAAATAACGAGAAAAACAACAACAAACAAACTAACAAAACAACACGAACAAGCTAATCAGCATTAATAAGAAAGAATGTCCGCAGAGGGTCGTAATCGTGAATCAAGTAATGGTCTTTTTACACAGGTCATCACTCGAAGTCTGAATCCGAGAGGGCGCGTCTATTAGTCCAAATCGAGCAATGACTTTTCTGTTTTGGAGCCATCTAGGGAGCCGGAGGAGGAATTTACAATGTTTGAAATAAGCCACCCGCGGAGTCTGGCGATCTTTTTTACGAAACAGATGAGCCATGCCATGTACGATGGGTCCTTGAAAGCTTACCGTGTTTTGGTAGTAAAGTCAATAAAATAAAACAGACTTCACGAGTTCTTGGTAACGAGCTTAAAAACGCAGTAACAAGCTTAAAGCACCCTTCGTACTGTTTACTGTTTATTACCTTAATCACCTTAAATTACCTTAAATCGCATTGTCCAGCGACAACGGTGGGTGGTCCTCCTGTGGTTGTCGCTGGTTTGAGTGATGTTAGTCACACATGATGTTGGGACTGGCTTTTGGTTAGTGTCTGGTAGAGGATTCCGGGGCATCCCACTCGTATTTCCAGAGTTTGGCTTCCCACTCCTTGTCAAGCTTGGATTTGAATGAGTCCACTGTCTGTGCACTGACTGTCCTCTGACAGGGCGTTCCAGTTTTGCACCACTCTAGTTGAGAAGAAGTGGGTTCGGGTCCTGGTGTGAGCAAATGGCTTTGGAATCTTATTTTGCAGTATTTTGAGATAGCCTTTGTATAGGTCCGTTGACTTCTAGCAGAAACAGGGAAAAGCGTACATAACCGTTTTTTCTTACGACGGAGTTCTTGCAAACAAGCGTTCGGAATACGAAAGGCATGGAAAATGTTGAAAATTAAAAAAAAAAATCAGAGAGTTGTCATTAGGGGGATCAGTGTACCGTACACAGTTATCCGAGTTTAAGAATTCATGGAGCGATTAGGAGGTAGGCTGCATTGGCATTATATTTACGACGGGTCCTTTAAAGTTTAACTGAAAAAAACAGTAGTAGGTACAAAGTTAAGTTGTTTAGTTGTATATATTAATGGTTTAGGAATCAAGGCTAGGGAGTCGTTTACGTATTTAGGCCTGACTTATGGTACCACGATCCAGACTGCCAGGAGCCTTGTCGTCAGAGGCATAGAGAACCGGCTGCGCGCCAGTTATGGTGCGGTTATTTGCCTGAGAGAGTTCTTATCTCGAAAGACTCTCGCCAGAATTTTTAACACTGTGGCTCTTCCTCAAGTACTTAGAGTTATCAAGTACTTCTGTCTTCCCCTTTCTGTCTTCTTCAAACCTTTCTCACATTAGAACTTCCTTTTTCAAACTTGGTAAGTGGCTGTGCAAGCATAACCGATATTATTCAAATCGGTCGATGATACATGATCTACGTTTGAAGGATCCAAACCAGGTGAGCTCTAAAAAGCAAGACAAAATAAATGCTAGTTACAGTCATCTTCGCCACCATCTGAGCCGGGCCTAGAACTTAGTAGGTTGTTGCCCTGTTTGATAAAAAAACAACAACAAAAATTTAATGTTTATTTGTGAATTTGTAAATTTGTTGTTTTATTTTGAGTGTTACGGATGATGTGCACTAGGATTAGAAAGCTTAAATGTACGTATTGTAAATGCTTTCACCTTTAACCTTTTTCTTGTCTCGTCAATTTGGCGGAATAAAAAGCATTTCATTCATTCAACTTATTTTTGTATCATCTAATTGAATATACTGAATTATTTGGATTCTGCTAAGGGATTTTTTAACTACCGTATCTGGTCTAATAGTGACGTTCAGAATATCTACGGCCGTCTCCACAACGCAAATTCTACTATCACGCAGAAAATTTGAATCTCAGTACAAACGCGGCTTTTTACTGGCCAGTGATCAGCTTGCGAGAGCAAATCACTGCGTGAACACTTATTTTTCGTAAATCGTTTTCGTCTAGCATACAACAGCGCATAGAGGTACCACAAATCCGACAGGGAATTCTACTATATGAAAACTGATTATTCGTGAACGGCGGAGCAACGAAGGAACGCGTTTTTGTCTGATTTTCAAGCCTCTAAGTGTTTCACTTGATTGTCCTATCTCGTCCCATCTCGGTTAAACTTCAAAGCGTACAGTTTTTTTTTATGGATGGTCTTGGTTTCAGGGACTGTATGCCTCTCGCTGTTGGATGAAGAGAAAGATTGGAGGCCAGCCATCACCATTAAACAGATCCTACTTGGTATTCAAGATCTGTTGAATGATCCAAACGTTAAAGATCCCGCACAAGCCGAAGCCTACACCATCTACTGGTAAGTATGATCAGGAACAAATAATCATAAGAACCCCCGTCTCCCTATCTCTGTAATACTCTATATGACAAAGTCCAAAACCCGCCAGTGATCCTCAGGAAGAACGAGAAAACGTCTCCATAACGACCCAAACTAAAAAAAACTCACATACTTTGTCATCCAATCACGGCGATCGTTGGGGACAGCTGTGGTGCCGCTTCCGGCTCTTCCGCTAGGCACACGGCGATTTTACATCGGCAAGGAGAGTTAGTCATCAAAAGTATACGACCATGCGGAGTCGAACATGTTCTGGCACCCCACCTGATACAAATGAGTGAGGAGTAGCTACGCAGAACATCATAATTTGTAACCTCTAAAAACAGCTATATCGCAGTAGAACCCCGCAGAAGAATACGAACGCCGCCCCGTCCTTTACAGCTGATTGGTTGTCGACCATTGTGACGTCACGTCTAATTCGCTCCAGACCGGGTTCTCCCCCCCTGCAGGCATCCTACAGTTTTTCATCTGGTATGCGCAGCGGCGAAGAGGGAAGTAGACGGGTATCAAATCAAACCTCAGCAAGTATCTCCAGCTCCGCTCCATTTTATCAGGATATCCATAACCGCTGCATGGGACCAAAGACGGAGGTTTTAATTACTTGTTCTTGGTATGATGAATATCAGTTGCTGTTTTTCCGCCTTTTTTGGAGCATCTCGCTAACGAGTAGTGCTTCATTTCTTCCCCTAAGAACCTATATTTCGAGCAGATTATAGTAGCGTACTAACGATTACACTGTACAAAGTTTCTCCGACTAAGGATTAAAGTTAACTGGAGTATTTGCTACTGGGATAAGATTAACCCGAATTAGAGATAATTCTATCTCATTAGAGACAAGATTAATCCCAGTAGCAAATACTGCAAGTTTTTTTTTACAGTGTATTTTTTATTTAATTATTGTATTCCAACCCGCGTAGCAACTTCTTTTTTTTTGGGGGGGGGGGGGGGGCCCAAAACGTAAGTGACGGGATACCTATAATACAAAGCAGGAGAAAAGGCTTTCCCCTCTAAATAACTCTTAAGAAATTTTGAGTAGTCGAACTGATCCGAGTTAAAATCCCATCAACAATGCGCTTGAAACTATTGATCCATTCAGCATTAACCGCACCTTCGGTAAGGCTATTCCAAGGATCAGCAATTCTGGTACCAAAACCCCACTTGAAAACGTCCTTGCGGAATCTTGATTTTGCAAGCTTGTACGCGTGCCCCCGATGATGACGGTTAAAGCCGCTTTCACATTGACGCGTCGTTGCGATGCGTCGCGTATGCGTTTATCTTGTGTTGCGTACAGGTTGCGTAGCGTATCTTTCACACATAGACATAGACATTTTTTTAATTTCATCAAAATATATAAATTAATTAAACGATTTACCATTAACGGCCACTTCTAGGACAAAAGAATCCTGATTGTGGCCGTAATTCTAACCACCATAAATCCACTAGATCATTCCTTCATTAAAAGGAAAAAATAAAAACAAAAAGATTAAACAAATACCCTTTCCTCTTATCACACTTCTTTCCTTTTCAAAGAATGGGATTTAACCATTCTCTTGAATGATGCCAGACTTACAGCCGCTCTGACCGATTCTGGAAGGTCATTCCAGACGTTCACACCTATGTTCGTGAGAACAAATCCTGCATCTGCGCGAGAATATGTCACGCTGGATGCGTATTTACTTTTCCTTTTCGGTTTCTTCTGCCAAATTTTCATTTCTTTCATCAATTAGTAAGTTTTTAATCATTATTAGTAGGTTTTCTTCATCATTAGTAGGTAATTCTCTAGTTTCTCTTCAAAAACTTCCATGTTTCACTGAAAAATCTGATGCGTAACGCGTTGACGCAACACGAGAATATAATTATTCTCGCGTTGCGTTTTATTTGTCTGCGTAAGCTCTGCGTTGCGTCGCCGCAACCGTGACGCAGAGGTTGCGTAGCTTAGTATGAAAGGCTCTACGCGTCAATGTGAAAGCGGCTTAATACTGAATCTTACTAAATCTGTCACTTTAAAATTGTCATAACTTCCACTGATTAGTTGAATGAATGAATGCTTTATTTTACCAAAATAGCGTTAGCTAGCGCAGGTACGTCAAACACACGAGTGTTTGAGGATTAGTTTGAATGTTTCAATCAGAGCCTGGTTTCTGTTGTACGTTGCAGCTCCACTTCTAAGCCGCTTCAGGGCTGATTCTTTCTACATTCGTTTTGCACTGCAGTGCTTCCGAGGAAGACGGCAGCGCTTCTGGAGGATCGCGGACTTGCTTACCGACCAAGTCCGTCCTTCCCTGCAAGGTGCTGCATCAACTAAAGGCGTATTCTCGCCGTTCCCCGAGGACTCCACTTGAGGAGTCCCCGCGTTTTTGTTTGTCCCGGGGACTCACTCCCCGTATTCTCGCGAGTCCCCACGGACGGGGAATGCTCAGATTATCATCACCATCATCAAAAAGGACTCCCTTTCAAATTCGGTGGGGAATCAATTTTTGCTGTTGTAGGTGCTATGTAAAATTAATTAAAAAGAAACAGAATAAGGAAAACCAAGAATGAAGTGGATCTAGACTAATTTTTTCAGCTGCATATTCATTTTTCGAACAAAATCCATTTTAGAAGCATTCCCCGTATTCTCGCTGTTTCTGTACGCGGAGTCCGCGTGGAGTGACTCCATCTATTCTCGCCGTTCCCTTCGATTCCCCGAGGAGTCCTCGGGGAACGGCGAGAATACGCCTTAAGAAGAAATCGTGTTGACAGTGAATCCAAGAACGCATCTTGTGCGGAAGCAAAGAAGTGCTGCAGCAGCGAAGCGGCAGCACTGTTGCAACAAAAACGAGGCTCAGGTCTCCTCTAAAAAATCTGTATGCAATGGAGGGAAGGCACAACTTGGCCAATCTCACTTGGTAGGGAAGGTCCGCGCAGATCTGGTGCGAACTTCGTAGCTCTCCGTTGAATTTTTTCGTAATATGGCCTCACTGTGGTGTGGCGATATGCGACGATCGGGCGAACAATCGACTAGAACACAAGTGAGAACAAACCGTCCTGCTTACTTCGAATTACAGCAAGGATTATATTACACTTTTTCATGGTAAGGTTGTGATGTTGAGAGAAACGCAGGTCCCCATCGACTCCCTAGATCCCGTTGGGTCATACATTTGGGTATCGTTTCATTCAGTTCAATTCAGTTTGTTTTAAAAAATCCCCTCACGGACGAAGCCGAACATTGAATTTTTTCGTCATGTACATCCTCATCACATAACTCAACAATTAAAAAAAAACTATAACTAGTGTTATTCATTTGGTCAATGTAGATGTGACTAGGCTGTTGAAAGTATAGACAGTTTTAAAGTGAGAGGGTCCCAGGCGAAGATGGTGACTTTTTTCGACGTTGACTTTCATCAGCCATACTTGCATCCAAAGTTCAATTTGTGAAGATCATTTTTAATTTTGTGAAGATCATTTTTAATCTTGGGAACTCCTGATGACCCTGTAGATCTAGGTGTCATCCGCATACAACGCGATAAGTCATATGTGTCGATATGTGTCGATGTCGATATTGAAAACTAATGGTCCCAATACATTACCCTGGGGCACTCCGCTTGTTACAGAGTTGCAAAGCTGAGGATGGTCTAACAGCCGATTATTACTTTTAAGTCCCTGACATGTATCACGTTCCGATTGTTTTTTGTTAGAGTATATACCCTTCCACTGAAGTTGTCAACCCCTCGACACTTTAACATGATCAAAGGCGACAAAGGCTATCCTTGAACGTGGCAAAGTTCTACAGTGCTTTCCAAAATGTAATGTCATATTTATCAATCCTGCCGAAGATCTACACTTTCCGTAAAAACCGATAGTTTCCCTTACCACTTTTGAGCAATAAGCTGAAATAGGAACAAAAATAATAAAAAAACACAATAAAAACGACAAAACCAAAGCGTTGCTCTTGCGACACAAATACCATGTGAAACTAAAAAACTCGGCGTGAAAATGGACGAAAACATCTGGAAAGCACAGCTAAGACTGTCTTTTGAATTTTTTTTTTTTTTTCAGTCAAAACAGATTGGAATACGAGAAGAGAGTGAGAGCACAAGCCAAGTCCATGCAGCCAACCGAGTAAGTAGTCTTGATTTTTATTTTATTTTTATTTTAACTCGGCTCGTCATTTTATTTATTTATTTAAAGGCACAGAAAACTTGACTGTGCAACTTTCGGCCATCAAACCGACCTGGGGGGCTTAGATAAAGATACAGGGACTTATTGTCGACAGGACCCCCCTTCTTTGTTATCTCGAACCCCCTCCTTAGTGCTCCCAAAGCTAGCTGGCAGGCCCTTGCCCCTTATGCACTGTAATTGTGCACTTATACACTGTAAAAGTTCGCCTTTGGCCGTGTTGACTATCAGATCGGGACAGTAGTCAAGAGGTTGTGCGTTCGATTCCTACTCCCGGCACACAAACTTTCTGCTTTTTTTTCTACTAACTCAGAAGTCGAATTCTCGGAAACTGCCCGGAAACTCAGCTAGCTCCCCGAGTCAGGTTTGAGTCAAGTTTTCTGTTCCTTTAAACTAAGAAACGACCGACCGGGGTCAAAAAATGACAAAATAAATTAAAAACACAACAAAAACAATAAACTTCAGATAAAAACAGAATACCAGCATATCAACCTGGGGAGAACCCACAATATAGTAGGGTACCCCACGATGGACAAATTAGCAAACTCAGCCGCATTTGGGAACTAGCCATCACCAGAAGGAGAAGATTCTCAGCGCGCAGAAGTCGATGTGATAGTGATAGGGCAGATGCCCGTCTGGTTACCCCGAACCGGTTTTCAATTTCAATTTCCTTTATTTAACGGTTTTTGAAAACCATAAAAAACAAAACAAAAATAAGACACTCGAAACAAACAGCACACTAAACTAAATCAGTCAAGTCAAACGGGCTCCAGGTGGAACCTGGGTCACCCGCAGAGACCGCTCCTATTCCAGCCACAGAGGCAAAGACAACCTCAAAAGCGGGCCAGATGCAGAGATGCGAATCCGAGAGGTTCGTGCGCGACATGTTCCTTCAGCCCAAGCTGACTGCGAATCATATTTGACGGTACAAAACGGATAAGTCAGCTACGTTTTTAGGACCCTTCTTTAGGATCTTAATGAAGCTTGGTATTTGGAAAGCCCACGTGTCTCAAATGTCCTATTTAAAGTCCGGACATGATCCGATGAATGTTGGAGGGGAGAACCGGAAATCTTGTGACACAACTAGAGAGGAGCGATCAGGATGAAACTTGGTGGGAAGAACAAGCACAAGCCCTAGATACATCAGTGACAGTTCAGACCGGGTTCGAGCACTGTGGGGGGAGTTGGGTGGGGGGAATTCCGGTGATCGCGAATTAAGGTACTTTCAGATGTGCTGGGACGATGAAACTTGGCTTAGACTTGACATTAGGTATTAGAGACTTGACAAGATTGGGCTAGAAATTGTCACTTCTTAGATCCGACCATCCCTTAAAGTGCTAAGGTTTAAGGTTTAATGGAAAAATTGCCAGAATAGCAAAAGCTAAACAATAGGCAACAAGGAGAAAATAAATAAACACACAGTAATAACTAACAACGTCTAAATAATAAACCATCAACACAAAACTTAAGACAAAATACAAAACAAATCAAGAACAAATCAAGAACCGAACAGGCACAAATGAACAACAAACGTGAAATTTTATTGATTATTAAAATAATTAGTAACAAGGGGGGAGAATGAGTGGAGCCGACGTGCGGTACTTGATGCTGGAAACGGCTTGAGTAAATTGGAGTGTCTCAACTGCAAACACGAGGTTTCTAATCCTACCCGCTGAGTACAAAACATACTTTTCAGTAAAATATACATTTTCAGATCATTTTTGCCTCAAGAGTCCTGCTCAAAAATGAATTTTTAGCACCCTTAGTGTATCTTAACCTAAAAGTCAAAAAATTACTTTTGACTAGGCTAAACTAGATATATTCATGATCACCAGGGGTCCATGATCATTTTAGCCTCAAGGGTTTTGCTTAAAAGTGAATTCCTGATAGCACAAACAATAAATAACTTCGAGCAAAATCTACATTTTCATGATCCCCTTGAGCTTATCATCATTTGTGCTTCAAGAGTGTTCATTACAGATGAATCTCTAGCGCCCTTAAAGTGCGCATCATCACGGCCAAATGCAAAAATAAAATATTTGTTACGATAATTTCCAAGGACCCATGATCATTTTTATCTCAAGGGCGTTGCTTACGAGTGATAACAAGAACCCCACGAATTGACGAATGCCTACTTTCATCCTCTTGACAGAGGCGTTACCAGCCAAAATGTTTGGGGGGGGGGGGGGGCAAGGCATTTACCGACTGGCTGGCAAATTTTACTGACTGTTTTTGCAGAAAAACGACTGTTTTCAAGAAAAAAATCTACTGTTTGACGAAAAATCGCGGAGCTTCGAGCCGACTCGGTTATTTTTTACCGACTGGCCGATAGCATTGCGGGGGGGGGGGGGGCGTCCCCCCTCCCTCCCCCCCCCAAGTCGTGACGCCCCTGCCTCTGACCCAGCCTTGCAAGTGCCATATGAGCTTCCAGCTCTTGTTCAGTATTACTAAAAAAAAATAATAACAGTACCCAGCAGAGAGGTGAACTCGGCTCACTCGGATGCAAATAAGTTATTGGTTAAGTAAGTTATTTATTAAGTATAGTTATCATAATAAAACATAATACTAACTCAGGGAATTCTAGAAAGCATTGATAGAATCGCTCGTTAGTACTTAAGATGGAGGGGTCCATCATTCTGTTTGGAGGGACCATCTGCCGGCACTGTTGCCAATTTTCTCTGGCGGAACTTGACATTTGGCCACAGAAATCTGTGACATTCTAACGCCCACAAAATTGGGTTCTTTTTTTTTAGTTTCAGTGAAAAACTCCTCGATTCTTAGGTTCCAACTTGCTCTTATAATAGGAGCTAATAACCGTAAAAAAAAAAAAATCGTTTTCCGAAATGATTTGCATTGAAACTGACCAAAATGCTTGGGATCGCAAAATTTGCGACATTTTTAGCACGAGCGATTTTCTGTGACTCATTCTTCACAGCTGTGAATCTGGGGAGAAGGCGAAAACCTGTGACAAGTCGCAGACCAGTGGCAACACGAGTTGCGTTTTTGCGGATACCATGGTATCTGATACCACGGTCGAAAGTCGTTTTTGCAGTTATCGTGGTATCTGATACCACGGTCAAAAGGCGTTTTTGCAGTTATCGTGGTATCTGGCCAGTTATCGTGGTATCAGAGATTCAGATACTACGGTCCGACCGTGGTAACTGGTCGTGGTATCTGAAGAGTCATCTCACTTTCATCAAATTTTGTCAAATTGGTGAGAAAGAAGCTAGCACTTAGTGATGTAACTGGATATCTGTTTTTCTTTTGGTATGACTTCGAAAAGTGCAATTTCGGCAATAGTCGTTTTTGCAAAGCACCTTGTCTCAGACACCACGATAGCTGCAAAAAACGACTAATTGCAGATCCAGTTATCGTGGTAACAGATACCATGGTATCAGCAAAAACGCAACTACGGTCTTGTGAGAATCGCCAGCCACTCTTGCCACGCTTGAAGCCGTGTAGGCGTAGGACATTTTTGTGAAAGGTACCTCAATAAAACGGAATTTACGGAAACAGGCGGGCTAGTTTAAAAGGCGCTGACGACAGTTCGAACGCACCTTTAAAGTCTAACTGAAAAGCCAACTTATTTTTGTATCATTTAACTGAACACACTGCATTAGTTTGCTTGTGTTAAGGGATTTTTTTTGTTTTTTTCCCCATTTGCTTCAGTTCAGAACATCTACGGCCGTCCTCAGAAAGCAAAATTCTACGCGGAAAATTTGAATCTCAACATAAACGCGGCTTTTTAGCTGCCACCCGATGAAAAATTTCTGGGGCCTGTAGTAGTATGACAGTATGACACATTGTATGTAGTAGCAATGCAACTTTTTCGTAGACTTCTATGCTATTATACTACTTCATAGTATTCGGATACTACCGAGTCCGAGTGTAATATTTCATGGTACTATGTGGTGCGTGGGAAATCTTTTCCGAACTCGCTGCGTCTGTATTCCATACGATTCCATGCTATCGCCGCGTTTGCTACCCCATACCACTGCATACGATTCCATGCTATTGTTCTCATTACAATTTCGTAGCCGCTAGTAAAATAATTAACCGGTTACTGGGCGGATCTTTTTCGGCAGGGCAATAATACTATTCATAATTCTAGATCGTATCAGGTCAGTTCTGTGCGAATTGGAGGAGGGCAGTCCTGGAACTGTCTGGAAGCTCGGTAGCGTGACTAGCGTCGCATTACTCCTGGAACCGAATACATTGTTTTAATATCACACCTGCACCAGTTTTGTTTGACTTACTTTTTTACTACCTTCACCTTCTGTTCCACCCAATGTGAAGTCGTTTAACTTGCTTTAGATAAATATTCCAGTACAATATTCTTATTATAAAAACTTGACTGATTTCTTAAAAACTTATCGGCTAAGGGTAGGCACTCTCAAAATTTGCGTGGTAATGCTTTAGTATTAGATAGTACAGTTTAACTGCGGAAATCGCTTCAGCGATCAGCTCGTGGAAGATAGCTAACTGCATGAACACTTATTTTTCGTCTTCATCAAGCATAAGACACAGGTACAAGCGCGTAGAGGTGTCACAAATCCGACAGGGAAAATCCACTATATGAATATCGAATACTCGTGAATAGCGAGCAATGAAGTAACGCATTTTCATCGGGTCTTCGAGCCTCTTCGAATGAATAAGTGATGGGTAACTAGGGTAGTGTTCCAGTGAAGTTATTAAATGTTACGATGATAAGATGAGGGGCAAGCTCCGTATTGTGGTAGTTATCACGCTCTCTGGAACGAAAATAATAACAACGCGAACATACGTCGTCGGTCTTACGGGAGTTCCTGCAGAACCAATAGTATTTATCACTTATGTGCTCGCGACCATCATAAAAAAGTTGTGGAACGAAAATAATAAATGGGAGGAGCCAATTTACTTATTGCGGCGGGCTCTGGAACGGCAATACTAACAAGAATAGTAACGATCGTAACTAATAATAACTCGCTGGAACGCTACCTAGATTGCCCTATCTCAGCCCTTTTCGGTTAAACTTTAAGAGCTTGATCTGATGCCTGTTTTTTTTCTTTCAAGGAACTTCGTCGCATAACATTTCTTCGACAGGTAAGTTGAAAAAAAATGTCCTACACGAAAGCCGTTTGAAATTATGTACTACGAAAAATTCTGGTGAAGTTTTGACTCCTATAAACATTTCGTAAGTTTTTTCAATAAAATCAACCACAATTAAGCGTAAAACGGACGGTAATGTAGTAGAACTGTCGTCTTCCGTTCATCGCAATGTAGACATAGGGCTGCAGCGTGAACTCCAACATCCTGACGCCCATACACTGACAATACCGCATCCTTATGCAGATTTGGGGATCCCAAAACGTAAGCGACGGGGTACCTATGACGGCTATGACTTCGTAAAGTTCGTCCGGCCGGCCGGCCGGCCGTCTGTTCGCACGATAACTATCGAAGGGGTTGGGGTATTCTGTTTAAACTTGGTGTACAACCAAGTGCAGGTCTAGTTTGTAGATGGGCTTCGTAGTAGTATATTTAGTCGTGTGAGAGGGGGTTTCGAATCAAGTGGCGAAGCAATAATGAGACAGTCGATTTAGGGCTAATGAGACATGCTGAATCCATTCGGAAATTTATTTTGTCGCCGGACAAATAATTCGCACAGAATCTGGCCAAAACCGGAAATCTTGTAAAAGTAACATTTTTCTTTAGATGTGATTAGATGCTTATATGGATATGATAAGATGGTTAAGTAGACACTCTGGAATCCGTTTCTTTTTTTCTTTTTTTTTTTGCCGCGTAGTATCTTTTCTGTTCTTCCAGTCCAATATGAATTGGCCAGGTGACTACGCTTCCACTTACTCCCGCTGACGCCAACGATCACTTACCCTTGGCTTACCCTCGGTGACGCCAACCTACACTTTCCTCTATCTCTACGTCTATTCTCTTATTTTTATTTTTTTCCTTTCATTCTTTCTAATCTTTACACTTCCATCCTATCTTTACAACCTTAATAAATGCCTTCCTTTAAATTTTTCTTTTAAAACTAAAACTTAATTTTCAAATTTAAAAAATACTTATAATTCAACTCTACTAATATTAAACCCACCTCCAATCATCTCAATGGCATTCTTTACTTTCTTTTTCCTTTACTCAAACTTAAATTTAATTTAATTTACCTTATGAGCAGTCAAACTATAATCTAATAACGAAAAACAGGGCAAACCACAAAAAAAAACTAAAAAAAGGCACATCGATATCTCAGGGTGCCCTTCCGGCATAGCGCACCCCTTCCATCGCAGCCATATACAACTCTTTAAACCAACAAAAAATCAACAAAAAAAACTATTTTTCTTTACAAAACCAAACAACCCCCCATCCCTACCGAAAATTAAATAAAATTAAAAGGGTAGAAAGTTCTGCTTTTACAACCTATACTCATAATACATCACATCACAAAACACACTCGTAAAGCAGAACGTTTTCACTATCACAATTTTGTCCTTTTTATGGCACTTGCAGCCTCTGGCTCAAGTGCCATATACCGATCACAATTCCGTCTGTCGGTCTGTCGGTCGGTCCGAGTTTTTTGTCCCACATATCCGAGTTAGGGTACTTCCAGATGTGCTAGGACAATGAAACTTGGCAGGCATATCAGGGACCCGACCAAACTAACCTGGAAATAATCAGTTTCCCGATCCGACCATATGGGGGGGGAGTGCGGGGCGCTGGAAACTTGAAAATTTAGGGCATTTTATCACTTTTTTCTGAGTTAGGGTACTTCTAGATGAGCTAGGACAATGAAACTTGGCAGGAATATCAGGGACCCGACCAAACGAACCTGGAAATAATCAGTTTCCCGATCCGACCATAAGCGGGGGAGTGGGGGCGCTCGAAACTTGAAAATTTAGGGCATTTTGTCACACTTTTTCGAGTTAGGGTACTTCCAGATGAGCTAGGACAATGAAACTTGGCAGGAATATCAGGGACCTGACCAAAGTAACCTGGAAATAATAAGTTTCCCGATCCGACCATATGCGGGGGAGTTGGGGCGCTGGAAACTTGAAAATTCAGGGCATTTTGTCACACTTTTTCGAGTGAGGGTACTTCCAGATGAGCTAGGACAATGAAACTTGGCAGGAATATCAGGGACCCGACCAAAGTAACCTGGAAATAATCAGTTTCCCGATCCGACCATATGCGGGGAAGTGGGGGCGCTGGAAACTTGAAAATTTAGGGCATTTTGTCACACTTTTTCGAGTTAGGGTACTTCCAGTTGTGCTAGGACCATGAAACTTGGCAGGTATATCAGAGACCCGACCAAACAAAATTAGGAATAATAAGTTTTCTGATCCGACCATTTTTTTTTGGGGGGGGGGTGGAGGGCAGGGGAATCCGGGAAACTGAGAAGTGTGTAACTTTCGAACGGATGATCGGATTGTAATGAAACTTCATAACTGAAGAGAATATATATCTGTAATGTCCCGTTTAAAGTCTTGACCGGATTCGGTAGCCAGGGGGGAGTTGGGGGGGGGGGCCGGAAATTTCAAGAAACGGTCAGAATGGAGGGATCGGAGTGAAACTTGCTGGGAAGAACAAGCATCTGCTCTTGATAAGTCCTTTAGACCATTGTACTGGATCCGGACACTTATGGGGGGGGGGGGGGTCCCGGAATTCCGGTGATGGTGGTTTTTTGGATTTTCACGATGAAACTTGGCAGGCATATCAGGGACCCAATCAAACTGACTTCAAAATAAAAATTTTGTCGATCAGATAATGGTGGGGGAGTGGAGGGAGGGGAATCCGCAGGGGAATCCGGGAAATTGAGAAGTGTGTAACTTTCGAACGGATGATCGGATTGTAATGAAACTTCATAACTGAACAGAATATATATCTGTAATGTCCCGTTTAAAGTCTTGACCGGATTCGGTAGCCAGGGGGGAGTTAGGGGGGGGAGACCGGAAATTTCAAGAAACGGTTAGAATGGAGGGATCGGAGTGAAACTTGCTGGGAAGAACAAGCATCTGCTCTAGATAAGTCCTTTAGACCATTGTACTGGATCCGGACACTTATGGGGGGGGGGGTCCCGGAATTCCGGTGATGGTGGTTTTGGGGATTTTCACGATGAAACTTGGCAGGCATATCAGGGACCCAATCAAACTGACTTCAAAATAAAAATTTTGTCGATCAGATAATGGTGGGGGGAGTGGAGGGAGGGGAATCCGAAATTTTCAGTCATGCTTAATTTTGGAATGGGTGATCGGATTCGAGTGAAATTTAAGAATTCAACAGAGGACATTTATCCGATGATTTTTTTCCTATCCGGACCGGATCCGGCAACTATTGGGGGGGGGGGGAATACGTGACCCGTTTAGAATGGAGGGATCGGGATGGAACTTTGTGGGAAGAACAAACAGATGCTCTAGGTAAGTCATTTGCTGAATCGGATTGGCTACGTGCACCGCGGGGGAGCTGGGGGTGGGGGGGTGGGGGGGGTGGACCGGAAATCTCGAGAAACGGTTAGAATGATGGTATCGGAGTGAAACTTGCTGGGAAGAACAAACATCTGGTCCATGTAAATCTTTTACATAATTTGACTGGATCCGGACACTTGAGGGGGGGGGAGGAGGGGGTATCCCGGTATTCCGTAGTTTGGGGGATTTTCACAACGAAACTATGAAGGCATATCAGGGACCCGGTCAAACTGACTTGGAATAAAAAAAAAATCCTCGATATGATAATCTTGGGGGGGGGGGGAGTCGAGGGAGGGGAATCCGAAATATTGAGTCATGCGTAACTTTGGAACGGGTGATCGGATTCGATTGAAATTTAATAATTAAACAGAGGACATTTTTCTCTTGTGACCTTTTTCATTTCCGGACCGAATCCGGCAATTATTGGGGGGAGGGCGGAAAATACTTGACCCGCTTAGACTGGTGTGATCTGGATCGAACTTCGTGGGAATGACAAACAGATGCTCTGGATTAATCATTTACAGAACCGGATTGGCTCCGGTTATTGTGGGTGGAGTTATAGAGGGGGAGGGGTTCTGGGATTCCGGTGATCGCGCGTTAAGGTACTTCCAGATGTGCTAGGACGATGAAACTTCGCTGGAATATTGGAGACTCAACAACATTTGCTTAGAAATTGCTACTTCCCAAATCCGATTATTCCTTAAAGTACCAATCTTGACCGCAAAGTAAAAAAAATACTTTTAAGCAATATATGCATTTTCGTGATGCCCATCAGCCCATTAGCAGTTTTGCCTCAAGGGTTTTGCTTACAAATGAAGTTCCAGCTCCCTTATAGCGCGCATCTCAACCGCAAAGTCGAAACTTACTTTTGATCAATCAAATCATCTTGACACATGCAAGTGCCATATGAGCTTACAGCTCTTGTTTAAAAACAAAACCACACAACACAACAAAACCCAATTTTGACTGCTAAAAAAATAAATACAAAAAAAAACTCACAAAAAACAATTTACCATCAAACATCAGTTTTATATTTACAAATTTTAACTTCATTCTATTTTTACTTTAATATTCAAACCAATTTCTTTTAAATTTATTATTTTTCAAAAAACTTTCTTAAAAATTCACGGTCCATTTTCCTCTTCCACTCTAATCTCTCTGAATTCAGAGTCCCCATTTTATCCAACGACGTTTTTAAACTTTGATAATGTAAGACGTTTCTCTTTTTCCGCCTCTCCCAGACATGGACACAAAGCTTCACTACAACAAAGCACATGGACATTTCTTTTTGGGATCCCAAAACGTAAGTGGAGGGATAATGTCCGTCTGTCTGTAAGCACGATAACTCTCGAAGGGAATGAGATATTTTGATGAAACTTGGTGTGAGGATTCTTTGGGTCAAGGGTAAGGTCAAGTTCGTAGATGGGCTCTGTAGCTCTACATTTAGGGGTGGGGGAGGGGGTTTCAAATTAAAGGTCAAAAAAATATTTTTTAAAAGCTATTGAGATAGTTGATTTTGGGGCAATGAGACATGCTGGTTCCGAATATAAAAGTTATTTTGTTGCCGGACAAGTAGTTCACCCGGAATCCGGTGAAAACCGGACACAAAACTTGTCGACCAGTTTTCGGCTATAGCGGTCCTACCCCTTTATTCTAAAACGATTATAGCTCTGCGCACGTGGCGTCAATCATGTGTTGATTCATTGACGTAATCGAAGGTCGAAGGGAGCGAGACGAAAGAGACATGGGGTGAATGTGTTTATTTTATAGCGGGTTTCGATAGGGAGGAATTGAAATTATTAATTAGTATGCGTGCTGATATTTTACTGCTGGGAGATAGGAGGAGGTACACGGGTAGGCCGATAGGGAGAATTGGTCCTTACTTCTGCTCGATGTGTGGAGAGCGAGAGTATTTGCGACATCTAATGTGTGCCTGTAGGAAATGTAGTAGGAATTGTAGGAATAAGTGAGGGGTTGCTCACTGAAAAAGGTGTACTTGTTAAGGGAGGGGTTGCTCACTGGAAAAAGGTGTACTGGATAAGCGTGGGGTTGCTCAGTGGGTGTACTAAAGTTGTTTGGGGAGGGGGTTGGGTCAGCCGGTCCCAGGTACTCGTGAACCAATCCCAGGTGCACGCGAGGGGTTACGAATTGGGTGTACCCGTTAAAGGAGTACTCGAGGGACTAGACACTTGGGTGAGCCAAGCGAGGGGGTTGATTCATGGTGTACCAAAGAGGGAACTGCTAGGGTACGTGAGGGGCTACTCACTGAAAGAAGGGTGAACTGGGTAAGTGAGGGGTTGCTCACTGAAAAAAGGTGTACTTGATAAGGGAGGGGTTACTCATTCATAAGGGAGGGGTTACTCACTGGAAGAAAGATGTACTGGATAAGTGAGGGGTTACTCAATGGGTGTACTAAAGTTTCCCATAAGCAAAAAACTTCATTTTTGTTGTAGGCTACATATTCAAGCGGTTGATTATCGATAAATAGCAAAAATGTTAAAGGGGTCTAGCGAAGACTTGGAAATTTACAAGATTAGATATAGGATCAAGAAGTCTGATAAACATTAAAATTTTGGGATCCCATCGAAACCTTTGGTCTTGTTTCCTTTCGAGCTCTGTCCCAACACACAGGATTTTGCTCTTTTCTTCACTTGTTTCTACCTTTACACCTTCCTCTGCACACAGTTCAAGAATTTCTTCAAATACACCTTGGCTCAACCGACATTCTAAAAACTCGTGTAACAAACCATCAACAACAAGAGAACCACACAAAGGGCACTGTGGGCTTTCATTTCGTATGAAACGGCTGATTCTGTTTCTGTAAGGTAACGTTCCATGTATCAAGAGAAACATAACTTCCTTTTCTCAGTTCTGAATGGGCAGCTCATGCAGCAGCGAAAAGCCTCGGTCAAAATGAAAGGTAGGTTCACGTCTTTTTCCTGCGTATGTGAACCTTCACTCTTATCTAAAAGACTTCTGACAAATGTCTTCATGTCTTCCTGTTGGGGCCTCTCATTTAAATCTCCAACTTTTTTAACTCATACAGGGCTTCCCTTATTCTGCCGTATTCTTGTGGTATTTTCATTACGACCTTCTTTCTTTCTTCTTCGTTTTCTTCATTTATGAGAGGCAGAAGCCAATGTCTTAAAAAAGTTGCACCCGCGGTTTCCCTCGCCAGCCGTTCAGCCGCATTTCGAATGAATAGTGATTGACAAATTAACCTGAAATCAAGTACACCCAATCCCCCACTCGCCTTGCCAGCATACATCATTCTCATACTTGACTTATCTAATTTTCCATGCCACACGAATCTCCATATTTTCCTTTCAATCTCTTTTGCTGTTGCCTCTTCAAGTTCAAAGATAGGCGCGGCATAAAACAACAATGGCATGCAGTAAGTGTTCACAAAGGTCACCTTCTGCCAAACTGTTCTGAGAAAACTTTGGTTCTGAATATTCGAAAGGATTCCTACGATTTTTGACACATTTTCTTCCCAATACTTTTTACCGTCGCCTTCTCCACAGAACCTAACTCCTAGTATCTTCGAAACCTCAGCTATCGGTATCCACCTTCGATCTAAAAACTCATCTAGTTCTGCATCACTCTTTAGTGCTATAGAAGAAACCCCCGTGAATCCCCGTCGGCCAAAGCGGAAATTTGGTTGAAGCAAAAACACTAATGTATAGTTGATTATAGATTCGATATAGGGTAAAATACATACTGAAATAATTATGAATTTATTTCCTCCTCGGAGTAGTTCGTCCCTAAATTTGTTTAGGCCAAAATTTCATTCCAAATCTGTTGTAGTGTCGAATTACGGGTTTGTAAAAACACGTTGGATGTGTAAAATGGTGTGTATACAAGGGGGTGTAGATGTGAATAAAGAACATGTTGAACCAGAATGTTCTGCGGGTTTCGACTAGCATTATTCAGGTCGTACCCTGGCTTAGACCGGAAAGTAAAGACATAAGGCGTATTCTCGCCGTTCCCCGAGGACTCCTCGGGGAATCGAAGGGAACGGCGAGAATAGAGGGAGTCACTCCACGCGGACTCCGCGTACAGAAACAGCGAGAACATGGGGAATGCTTCCGAAACGGATTCTGTTCGAAAAAAAAATATGGAGCTAACGAAATTAGTCTGGATCCACTTTATTTTTTGCTTTGTTTATTCTGATTGTTTTTAATTAATTTTACTTTGCACCAACACCAGCAAAAATTGATTCCCTCCGAATCTGAAAGGGAGTCCTTTTTGATGATAGTGATGATAATCGGAGCATTCCCCGTCCATGGGGACTCTCGAGAATACGGGGAGTGAATCCCCGGGACAAACAAAAACGCGGGGACTCCTCAAGTGGAGTCCTCGGGGAACGGCGAGAATACGCCTATAAAGGGACTACCTAATGGACCTGGTTAAGTGGTTCCAGCTCAAGCCAAGCTGACCATTCACAATGTAAGGACAAAAAATTTAACTCCAAGCAACTCTCACAAAGGATTTCACGAAGTAAAATATTTAACGCTAAGCTAGAATCTTTGGTTTGTTTTTTCACAAGTTACTTTTCCAACTTCAGCGGCTTTCAGCCTGAAGGGGACCCTTGCCAAGAAGAGCCGAAATATAGTTCTAATAAAATTCAGCTGACGTATCCATTTTGCACTATCATATACAGCTAATTATCCCCCCTTTGAGATTTTAAGCGAGGTATTACTTAAATTTCGGATATTCCGGTTGCACTTCTATGCTCTCAGAAGTTTCATAAAAGATAACACAAGGATGCGCAGTTTCATGGAAGAGCGGAAAAAGCATCTTCTGACTTTTTTCTTTGTCGTCATGATATCGGAAGTCAGCAGATGCGTTTTGGACTCTTCCTGGCACTGCGTGTTGTGCATGACATTTAATGCCTAACGTCTACAAAATGACGACAGATTGCATCCAAAGTGTTGTCTGTTGAAACTGCGCATCCTTGTGTTATTTGTTTTGAAACTTCTGACAGAGCGACGACCGTCTTCAGCGACCACGAAACTATGGGCCTTTTGTCCCAAGCTTCATACATTTACACACAGGTGTGCAATTTTAACGGATGTGAGATAACACTATCCGATGACATTTTCAAGTGTTATGTTCCGGTAACATACCGGTAAAGGTTTGCAACGTTACTTTTAGCGAAAAAATCATCCTTAAAGGACACCTGAACAATAAAACCATACTTGAACACACGATGGAGAATGCATTTACAGACATGGCCACGTAGAGCATTCTTCTCCTGAGCGTGACGTTTTTAAAATAGGGATGTTCGTCTCTGGAAGTTTGCACATGCAAACTCCAAGACAAAAAAGCGCAATTCATTCAAATCTTGTACAGCACTGGCCGGATCTTATTGGAATTTCTTATAGATATACGTTTGGGCTTAACTGGTTAAAACATATCCCAGAAGAAGGGTTGATTTGAGAAATTTGTTCATTTCTAAAATTGTTCGGTACTGAAATAAGGACAGATGCAAAAAAGGATCAAAATCATAGCTATTTCGTATTTGGATTGGGTTTAACGAAAGTCATACAGATAGGGATGATACTTGGTACTCTTCATTCAGGTGTCCTTTAAAGTTTAACTGAAAAGCCAACTTATTTTTGTGTCATTTAACTGAATACACTGAATTATTTGGATTCTGCAAAGAGATATTTTTATTTTCCCCTATCTACTCTAGTTATGAAGTTCAGAATATTTTCTGCCGTCCCCACAACGAAAATTCTACTATGACGCGGGAAATTTTAATGTCAATACAAACGGCGGTGGGATTGGTGAAGATTGCTTAGTGCCTGAACAAAAAAAAACCCCTAAGTCTTTCGCGTAAGGCATGCAACACAGATACAAGCGCATAGAGGTATCACAGATCACACGGAAATTCCACTATTTGAAAATCGTTTATTGTAGATGTTCCTTCAGCCCAAGCTGACTGCGAATCATATTTGACGGGGCAAAACGGATAAGCCAGCTACGTTTTATTCGAGCTAAGTTTATGTTCCAGCTTGAGCCTGAAGAGGACCCTTGTCAAGAAGGGCCGATAGCTCGAATAAGATGTAGCTGGCTTATCCGTTTTGCCCCGTCAAATATCGTTTATTGTGAATAGCGGAACAACGAAGTAACACATTTTCAGCGGGTCTTTAAGCCAATTTTAGTGAATAAGTGATGGGTAACTAGATTGTCCTATCCCAGCTCTTTTCGGTTAAACTTTAAGGGGTTAAAAGGGGTTACGACTGAGGGTGAGAAAATCAATGCACATTGGTGGCACAGGGCGACCGAATCTGGGCATGTGAATATTTTATTCACATACATCGATGTGCTTATTCTTTTTCATATATTAAAAACAAACAGCTTCAATAAAAAAATTGCAAAGCTTCTCCACTTTTCACTTTTGCCCGAAATCACCAGTTTTGGAAACCACTGAGCTGGAAATAATGTAGTTAAAGCCCTTCAGTCACAAACCAGGTAAGCTGATGTCCTGATTCCTCAAAGGTCACTGGTAAAACAGGACTGGGCGATTCCCAGCTCAACAATTTTCTAACAGGCAAGCAAAAGAAGTCCCTGAGAAATTTCAGTATTATAACTTTCTTCCTAGTGCCTTGGCAGTGCCGGCTTGCTTTACGGCGAGAGCAGCATCCTTGGCTAGAAGAAAAATAGATATGTCAGCGTACGCGCACAACTCGATTACAGGACAGAAGAAGACGGACGGGATTCACAGGGCGGAAGAGGGTGAGAACCATTAGCTGCGTTCGTTTTCGTCGTTCGGTTCGCCGTACCAACCGTCGTTTTACTATAAGCGTTTTCACTATAACGTCGTTCGTGAACGGCGTTGGACTGCCGAGAATAAGGGGTTTTCTTTGTTCGGTTGAACCGCCGTTTCATTCTTAAAACGACGAACGGAGGCGGAAAGTCAATTTCAACATCTCGCTTCAGTAATTATGCGCGAATTTTCAAAATTCTCGGCAAAACAAAATAAACTTGTAAACATATTTGATGGTGCAAACGATTACTTCAGCTGAATTTTTATTGGAGCTATATTTCGGCCCTTCTTGGTTTCGCAGTCAGCTTGGGCTGAAGGAATATTTAAACTTGTAAACTAAGCTTAACAAGAGCTGTAAGCTCATATGGCACTTGCATGTGTCAAGATGATTTGATTGATCAAGAGTAAGTTTCGACTTTGCGGTTGAGATGCGCGCTATAAGGGAGCTGGAACTTCATTTGTAAGCAAAACCCTTGAGGCAAAACTGCTAATGGGCTGATGGGCATCACGAAAATGCATATATTGCTTAAAAGTATTTTTTTTACTTTGCGGTCAAGATTGGTACTTTAAGGAATAATCGGATTTGGGAAGTAGCAATTTCTAAGCAAATGTTATTGAGTCTCCAATATTCCAGCGAAGTTTCATCGTCCTAGCACATCTGGAAGTACCTTAACGCGCGATCACCGGAATCCCTGACCCCCCTCCCCCTCCTCCAACTCCACCCACAATAACCGGAGCCAATCCTGTTCTGTAAATGATTAATCCAGAGCATCTGTTTGTCATTCCCACGAAGTTCGATCCAGATCACACCAGTCTAAGCGGGTCAAGTATTTTCCGCCCTCCCCCCGATAATTGCCGGATTCGGTCCGGAAATGAAAAAGGTCACAAGAGAAAAATGTCCTCTGTTTAATTATTAAATTTCACTCGAATCCGATCACCCGTTCCAAAGTTACGCATGACTCAATATTCCGGATTCCCCTCCCTCAACTCCCCCCCCCCCAAGATTATCATATCGAGGATTTTTTTTTTATTCCAAGTCAGTTTGACCGGGTCCCTGATATGCCTTCCAAGTTTCGTCGTGAAAATCCCCCAAAAACGGAATTCCGGGATACCCCTCCTCCCCCCCCTCAAGTGTCCGGATCCAGTCAAATTATGTAAAAGATTTATATGGACCAGATGTTTGTTCTTCCCAGCAAGTTTCACTCCGATACCATCATTCTAACCGTTTCTCGAGATTTCCGGTCCACCACCCCCCCACCCCACCCAGCTCCCCCGCGGTGCACGTAGCCAATCCGATTCAGCAAATGACTTACCTAGAGCATCTGTTTGTTCTTCCCACAAAGTTCCATCCCGATCCCTCCATTCTAAACGGGGCACGTATTTCCCCCCCCCCCCCAATAGTTGCCGGATCCGGTCCGGATATGAAAAAAATCATCGGAGAAATGTCCACTGTTGAATTCTTAAATTTCACTCGAATCCGATCACCCATTCCAAAATTACGCATGACTGAAAATTTCGGATTCCCCTCCCTCCACTCCCCCCACCATTATCTGATCGACAAAATTTTTATTTTGAAGTCAGTTTGATTGGGTCCCTGATATGCCTGCCAAGTTTCATCGTAAAAATCCCCAAAACCGCGATCACCGGAATTCCGGGACCCCCCCCCATAAGTGTCCGGATCAAGTACAATGGTCTAAAGGACTTATCTAGAGCAGATGCTTGTTCTTCCCAGCAAGTTTCACTCCGATCCCTCCATTCTAACCGTTTCTTGAAATTTCCGGTCTCCCCCCCCCCAAACTCCCCCCTGGCTACCGAATCCGGTCAAGACTTTAAACGGGACATTACAGATATATATTCTGTTCAGTTATGAAGTTTCATTACAATCCGATCATCCGTTCGAAAGTTACACACTTCTCAATTTCCCGGATTCCCCTGCGGATTCCCCTCCCTCCACTCCCCCACCATTATCTGATCAACAATATTTTTATTTTGAAGTCAGTTTGATTGGGTCCCTGATATGCCTGCCAAGTTTCATCGTGAAAATCCAAAAAACCACCATCACCGGAATTCCGGCCCCCCCCCCATAAGTGTCCGGATCCAGTACAATGGTCTAAAGGACTTATCTAGAGCAGATGCTTGTTCTTCCCAGCAAGTTTCACTTCGATCCCTCCATTCTAACCGTTTCTTGAAATTTCCGGTCTCCCCCCCCCAACTCCCCCCTGGCCACCGAATCCGGTCAAGACTTTAAACGGGACATTACAGATATATATTCTCTTCAGTTATGAAGTTTCATTACAATCCGATCATCCGTTCGAAAGTTACACACTTCTCAGTTTCCCGGATTCCCCTGCCCTCCACCCCCCCCCCCCCAAAATGGTCGGATCAGAAAACTGATTATTCCTAATTTTGTTTGGTCGGGTCTCTGATATGCCTGCCAAGTTTCATGGTCCTAGCACAACTGGAAGTACCCTAACTCGAAAAAGTGTGACAAAATGCCCTAAATTTTCAAGTTTCCAGCGCCCCGCACTCCCCCCCATATGGTCGGATCGGGAAACTGATTATTTCCAGGTTAGTTTGGTCGGGTCCGTGATATTCCTGCCAAGTTTCATTGTCCTAGCTCATCTGGAAGTACCCTCACTCGAAAAAGTGTGACAAAATGCCCTAAATTTTCAAGTTTCCAGCGCCCCAACTCCCCCGCATATGGTCGGATCGGGAAACTTATTATTTCCAGGTTACTTTGGTCAGGTCCCTGATATTCCTGCCAAGTTTCATTGTCCTAGCTCATCTGGAAGTACCCTAACTCGAAAAAGTGTGACAAAATGCCCTAAATTTTCAAGTTTCGAGCGCCCCCACTCCCCCGCATATGGTCGGATCGGGAAACTGATTATTTCCAGGTTCGTTTGGTCGGATCCCTGATATTCCTGCCAAGTTTCATTGTCCTAGCTCTTCTAGAAGTACCCTAACTCAGAAAAAAGTGACAAAATGCCCTAAATTTGCAAGTTTCCAGCGCCCCGCACTCCCCCCCATATGGTCGGATCGGGAAACTGATTATTTCCAGGTTAGTTTGGTCGGGTCCCTGATATGCCTGCCAAGTTTCATTGTCCTAGCACATCTGGAAGTACCCTAACTCGGATATGTGGGACAAAAAAACTCGGACCGACCGACAGACCGACAGACGGAATTGTGATCGGTATATGGCACTTGAGCCAGAGGCTGCAAGTGCCATAAAAACAGTGGGCCTGTTATACTAAAATCCATTTTTGTACTTTATTATTGCTAATGATGTAAATGTCAAGTTAGTTCGACTATTAACGTTTTCGTAGTAACTTTGTGGATATGAATCAACTTTATGGAACGGGCCAAAGAAAACACTAATATGAAAAAATTCAAACGACATTTTTACCGACAACGACGCACGACGAAAACGAACGCCGCTATTAGCTGCATTTTTTACCGTCATCCAGTTAACCGACCTTCAGCATTTCCCACTATAAGCCCTTTTCTTCCTTCGGTTAACCGACCCAAGTCCTTATAAGCTGTTTTTCCGTCGCGTTCGCAGGGTGGTTAGCCGACCTGGCGACTGAGGTTGGAGATCCCGCCCAACCGTTCTCAGGCAGGAAACTCGAATCTTTCACGTAGGAGAAATGTGAATATACCGTTTTTGGGATCCCAAAACGTAAGTGGAGAGATACCTATGACATCGCAAAAGTTGTCCGTCTGTCCGTCCGTCCGTCCGTCTGTTAGCACGATAACTCTCGAAGGGAATCAGATATTTTGGTGAAACTTGGTGTGAGGATTCATTGGGTCAAGGGTAAGGTCAAGTTCGTAGATGTGCTATGTAGCTCTATATTTAGGGGTGGGGGAGGGGGTTCAAATTAAGGGACAAACAAAATGTTTTTAAACAGCTAATATCATAGTCGATTATGGGGTAACAAGGCATGCTGAGCACGATAGTGAAATTCATTTTCTCGCCGGTTAAGTAGTTCGTCCGGAATCCGGCAAAACCGGAAAGTTGGTTAAAAGCTAAAGTTTTATTCGAAGTTGATTAAATGGTCGATTTCGAGGTAAGAAGACATGGTAAACATGATGTTGAAAATCATTTTCTCGCCGAACAAGTAGTTCGTCCGGAATCCGGCGAAACCCGGAAAGTTGCTTAAAAGTAAAAGTTTCATTTGAAGTTGATTAAATGTTCAGAGGGACAAATACGTGCTGAAAACGATGGTGAACACTATTTTCTCGCCGGACAACTAGTTCTCCCGGAATCCGGCCAAAACCGGAAAATTTGTTAAAAGCAAAAGTTCGATTAGATGACAGATTAAGGGGTAAGAAGAGAGGCTGAGTCTGTATATGACAATCATTTTGTACTCGGACATATAATTAGTCCGGAATCCGGTTGTAACCGGATTTTTTTTTAAGTCAAACTTTTATTCGAAGTTGATTAGATGCTCTTTATAGGGATAAGGAGATAAGCTGGATTTGTTTCTGAATTTTCTTTTTTTTGCTGGACTAGTAGTTCGCTAGGCATTCGGGTGAAACCGGAAACTTGGAAAAAGTAAAGCAGGAAGTCTCGGTCAGTATCGTCAAAATAGATATGGCTTATAGAGGCATAACTGAACTTGGTTTTCTCTAATGATTAGCCTGGCGAAGACTGGATCTCGCGAAGACAAGACCCGATTGTCTGAATCAAATATTAGATTTTTGGGATCCGATCGACACCTTTGGTCTTGTTTATATCGCCGGGCGAACGGGATGGGATGCAAGTTTAAAGGACCCCTCGCACTTTTTATTCTTCGACTTAAACGAACAGAAAACTTGACTCAAACTTTACTCGGGGAGCTAGCTGACCACGAATGTACCCTGACTCGATATTGAGAGTAAGAAAAATTCTAGTTACGACCATTGCAGTTTCCGGGCAGTTTCCGAGAATTCGACTTTTGAGCTAGAAGAAAAAAAAGCAAAAGGTTTGTGTGCCGGGAGTAGGAACCGAACGCACGACCTCTTGACTATGTGTTAGTCAACACGGCCAAAGGCGAACTTTTACAGTGCATAAGTGCATATGAGGAAAGGGCCTGCCAGCTAGCTTTGGGAACACTAAGGAGGGGGTTCGAGATAACAAAGAAGGGGGGTCCTGTCGACAATAAGTCCCTGTATCTTTATCTAAGCCCCCCCCCCCCAGGTCGGTTTGATGGCCGAAAGTTGCGTAGTCAAGTTTTCTATGCCTTTAAAGTATTTTAAAATATCTGAGTACTTTAAAACTAGGCTGTGCTTTCAACAAATAACCCACGGTTTTGGCTGTTTTAAGCCTTTTCCGAGAACCGTTGACTTGTACCGAAAACAGGGAAACAATTTACATAACCGGTTTTTCGGATGGAAAAACTTCTCCCAGATACGGCAGCGTGATACACATCGAAGGTAGCAAAACACGCCAAGTGAGAAAATCAGCGTGGTTTAATTAGAGGGGTTAGAATGTACCATACGAAATTGGGGTCTCCGGGTTTAGACATATTTGGAGTGATTACGGAAGTATGTTGCTTTAGTATTATAGGTAAAACAAGTCCTTCAAGTTAAAAAACTACTAGCACGGCTTATAGCGTTAAATAGGTCGGTTAACTGGGTGACGGAGAATTGGCAAAAAACGCAGCTGTTACCAGTCAATATACTGTAAGAAGTCTGATGATAGATAACACGTGTGCGCATCCTTGTTGTAAACACTATGAGGATATATCTGTTGCTATGATCTTTCAAACGTCATCTTTTCGCGACACATAACATATAAGACACATAACACATAACATACAAGGAACAGCCATCTCATCGAAAAGTTCCGTATAGCTGATCCGTCTGCGGCTGTCCTGAGATCCATCAACAGGATGAAGGAAAGCTGTAGCCACCCATGGAGCTCCATGTGTTCCGGTTTACTGAATGTTAATTATTTTGGTTGTTGTTGACGCTATGTTGTTTCTCTCTTTTTTATTTTTTACCATACTCCGTCTTTACCTAGACGGGTTACAAATAAAATTTAATTTAATTTCATATTATGAAATATTATCAGATGTTATCGGAAATTTTGTATGGAAAGATAACACGAGGTTCATAACAGATATATCCTTGACGTCCAACACAATCAGCTACGATAGTGCCGTTCAGACTACCTAGGGCCGACACCACAACGTAAATTCTACTATGACGCGGAGAATTCGAATTCACGCGGCTTTCCAATGGCCAGTGATCAGCTCTCAAGGAGGACTTAAGGCGTATTCTCGCCGTTCCCCGAGGACTCCACTTGAGGAGTCCCCGCGTTTTTGTTTGTCCCGGGGACTCACTCCCCGTATTCTCGCGAGTCCCCACGGACGGGAAGTTCTCTGATTATCATCACCATCATCAATAAGGACTCCCTTTCAGATGAGGAGAATCAATTTTTGCTGGTATCGGTGCAATGTAAAATTAATTAAAAACAATCAAAATAAAAAAAACCAAAAATAAAGTGGATGCAGACTATTTTCGTCAATTGAATATTTTTCTTTCGAACACCATCCATTTTGGAAGCATTCCCCGTATTCTCGCCGTTTCTGTAAGCGGAGTCCGCGTGGAGTGACTCCCTCTATTCTCGCCGTTCCTTTCGATTCCCCGAGGAGTCCTCGGGGAACGGCGAGAATACGCCTTTACTGCATGAACACTTCTTTTTTGCAAATCGTTTTCGTCAAGCGTACAACAAAGGGACAGTACCACAAATCCGACAGAGGAAGTCCACTATCCGAAAAACGAGTATTCGTGAATAGCGGAGAAACGAAGTAACGTATTTTCTTCTGGTCACATGCCTATTCGAGTGAATAAGTGATGGGTAACCTAGATTGTCCTATCTCAGCCCTTTTCGCTTAAACTTTAAAGCACTTTTCGCTTAAACTTTAAAGCACAACTCTTACTAGAAATGATCTTTTCATTATAAAATGGATCAGAAAAAACGTTTTCGAAAATACCATTACTTCCCACCTGAAATCAGCGATTCTCTTGTTAGCGCTTGCCGATTACATCCAGCCTTCCTGCTCTCCGACGCGGCGGCTGGGCGCAAAAGATTTGAAAACTGAATGTGCCTTGGTTAAAAAGTGGGAAAACTAAGCAAATAACAGAATTAATAAAACAGAAGATTATCACATCCTTATGTGTGAAAGAGTTCTCAGCGGACGATGAATATTCCGTCAAACTTTTCGTTGGGTGACGGGAAAACTCGGCAAGGCCGAAAAAGCGCTAAAAATTCGTAGTTACGAAGCGAAACAACGGAGAAAGGTGGGGATTTTAGAAGCTTATAATTACATATGGGAGCTAAGTATATTATAAAAGGCAGAATAAGCAAGAGGGGGCCTTTATGAATTTTCTCTAGGCACGCGAGTTGAATTTCAAAGCGTGAAGACGGCTCACTGGCCACTCGCTTCCATACATACTTTTCATACAGATAATTTTATTTTATTAATACTCTGTGTGGGGGTCGGGGTATGTCCGGAAGGAGGTTTAGCCCGAACCCTAAACAATGGAGCTTGTCGGGGTGTTGCCTAGCGCCTACTCTTGCCATTAACAATTTGTTACAGATCGTGTTCCACCCTACTTACCGTATTTACTATGCGTGACGTCACAAATTCTGGCTTCTTGGCGTCAAGGCTAGAACGCATTTTTCTATTCGCCAAAATATCCACGACGTAATCCAGCCAATCACGTTACAGATATCCACAGTTACCACGCTTACTAGGCACCCGAGCATGGTAAGCAAATAGTTACTATTTCGAGAAGGTTGGAATGGTCAGCGTAGTAACTTTTCGTGAGGTTGGAACGGAGATAGTAACTAATAGTTACTACTGTTAGAGGGGTGGAACACGCTCACAGTCACACTGGAGACAACCACTGATAGTGAGCTGAAAGTTCTTGCTTGAATTGTGCCGGACGCAATCGCCTTCTCCGTGCACGCGATACAGAGATGTAATCAATAAAGCCTAGAGTATGTACCTTTTTTTTCTTCGTCCCGCTTTTTGGCAGCATCTTCTCTTTGTTGCCTAATAATGGCTAGTCTAGCCATATCAGCTCGGGACTCGTCTGTTTTTCCTTCCGCATGGAGCTTCTGGTATCGCTCCCGGGCTTTCTGCTTTTCGATTTCTTCCCTGAAAAAAAAAGTGTGATACTGTGACAAACAAGAGCTGGAAGCTCATGTGGCATTTGCAAGGCTGGTTCAGAGGATGAAATATAGAATTTGACTTTTTTGGTAAAAAGTATTTAATTTTTGAACTTGGTTGTATGATGCGCACTTTAAAGGCGCTAGTCTGTAAGCACAACCCTTGAGACAAAAACAATAACAGTCCCTTGGTGATCATTAATCTATAACGTTTGGTCAAAGGTATTTTTTTCACTCTTCGGTTAAGATGCGCACTTTAAGGGTGCTAGAGATACATTTTTTAAGCAAAACCCTTGTGGCAAAAATTATCGTGGGCTCATGGGGATCATGAAACTGCAAAGTTACTTAAAAGTATTTTTTTACTTTGCGGTTAAGATTGGAACTTTAAGGAACGGTCGGATTTTGGAAGTGACGACTTCTACGCCAGTCATGCCGAACCTCTAATTTTCCAGCCAAGTTTCATCGTCCTAGCAAATCTGGAACTTCCTTAACTTGCGACCACCGGAATTCCGCCCACACCCCTAACTCCTGCCACAGTGCCCGAATCCAATCCGATTCTGTCAATGATTTATCTAGAGCATTTGTTTGTTATTCCCACCAAGTTCCGTCCCGATCTCTCCAGGATAAGCGGGTCGCATATCCCCCCCCCCAACAGTTGTCGGAGACATGTCCTCTGTTCAGCTATCAAATTTCAGTGGAATCCGACCACCCGTTCCACAGTTACGCATGACTCAATATTCCGGATTCTCCTTTCTCCGCTCCCCCACGATGATCTTATCGAGAATTTTTTTATTTCCAAGTCAGTTTGATCGGGTCCCTGATATGCCTACCAAGTTTCGTCGTGAAAATCCCCCAGAACGCCATCACCAGTATTCCGGGAAAACCCCCTCCAGCCCCCCCCCCCCCCCCCAAAGAGTGTCCGGATCCAGTCCAGTTTTGTAAACGATTCATCTAGAGCAGATGCTTGTTCTTCCCAGCAAGTTTCACTCCGATCCCTCCATTGTAACCGTTTCTCGATATTTCCGGTCCCCCCCCCCCCGACTCACCCACAGCTGTCGAATCCGATCGGGACTTCAGATGGGACATCAGAGATGTGTTATCGATTCAGTTATTAAGTTTCATTCCAACCCGATCACCCGTTCGAAGTTACGCACTACTCAATTTTCCGGATTCCCCCTCCCTCCACTCCCCCCTCGGTGGTCGGATCGGGGAAGTGACTATTTCCAAGTTAGTTTGGTCGGTCCCTAACATGCCTGCCAAGTTTCATCTCCTAGCACATCTGGAGGTACCTTAACTCGCGATCAGAGGCGTTACTAGCCAAAATGTTTTTGTTTTTTTTTGGGGGGGGGAGGGGGGAATTTTTAGCGACTGTTTTTGCTGAAAAAACGCTGTTTTCAAGAAAAAAACGACAGTTTCGAAAAAATCGACTGATTTTCCGAAAAAACGACTGTTTTTACGAAAAATCGACAGTTTAAATGAAAAAAAAATCAACTGTTTTAGCTAAAAATCGCAGCGCTAGCCGTCTCGGTTATTTTTTACCGACTGGCCGACAACATTGGGGGGGGGGGCGCCCCCCCCCCACCGGTCGAGACGCCCTGCTCGCGATAACCGGAATGACCGACGGAAAAGTGATCGGTATATGGCACTTGGCCGGAAGGCAAGTGCCATAAAAAAACGAGTACATAAAGCTTTTTGCTGTTAAAACGTGATATCCAGATATGGCATTAAGCTTGTAATAGGAATGGATGATGTTATCACCGTCCAGCCGCTTTACTGGCCATTGCCAAATGTACCACCTACTTCAGTAAATTTAGTGTTCTTTTCGCGTTTGTTGCATATTTTTTGTGATGTGGTTATTTATCTTGTTCTTAAATTTACATTGCAAATGCCATCCTGTATTTCTTGTTAATTTTTTTTTGTATCTAATGTGCCTAATTACTAGGCTGCTAGTCATCCATAGTTGTTTGCATTTTGGGTCCAGTTTTGGTTCACCTTCGTTGAATAATTCAGCTAGTTCAGCTGACTAATAAAAACAAAATGCGTACGGGATTTATTAGCACTGAAGATTCCTAAATGATTTTTTTCACTAAATTTAATGAGAAGAATCCCCAAACGCTTCAAAAGATAATAGTTGTGTTTTTGCACATACCACGGTATCGGTTGCCATGGTAATTGGATCTGCAATAAGTCGTTTTTGCAGTTACCGTGGTATCTGATACCACGGTTGCTCTGCGCTTTTCGAAGTTATCCCTAAAGAAAAACTGATATCCAGTTACATCACTAAGTTCCAAACTTCTTTCTCACCAATTTGACAAAATCCTAGTCTGTATTGTTGGTAATGATGAAGGGGAGATAAATTTTTTCAGATACCACAATCAGTTACCATGGTCGAACCTCTGCGAAAACGACTTTAGACCGTGGTATCAGATACCATGGTATCTGCAAAAACGCAACTAATACCTCTCTCTCCTAGATAACTGTGTCTTTTCCTCTCCATTTTTGGCTGCTTTTGGCTCTGCTTCAACTGTGACAGCAGCCTTTTTTGTTTTTGGTGCAACTCGGTTAGGGTTTTCCATATCATCGGTCACTTTGGACTTGGGTTTTTCATCGCCTGATTCAGAGGAGCTGCCGCTGCCAGACCCAGAAGCTTCGTTGTCACTGTCTTCCTCTTCTGAAGTTTCATCTTGTTTCTATAAAACAAGACATTTAGAATGATCTTTAGATTCGGCAATACTCTTGATGACTTCTTTTCTTGCCGATGTTAAATCGCCCTGTACCTAGCGGAAGAGCCGGAAGCAGTTTCACAGCTGCTCCCAAACATCGCCGTGATTGGTTAAAATAGGATTGAGTTGTTGAGTTTGAGTCGTTAGTGCTACGTTTTCTGGTTCTTCCGAGGATCACTGGCGTGGTTTGGACTTGGTCATATAGAGTATAGAAGCTACATGCGAGTTTGGCTGGCTTAACAGGAAAGGAGTTATAGCTGTTTATTCATTTGCTTTTGCAACCATAAATCAGCCGTGACCTTCAGAGGCGTCTTCCCAGGCCCCCTCTGGGGACCCGTGACGCAGGGGCGGTTTGAAGTGAATGGGAACGGGGGGAGGGATATCGAAAAATATACTTGCCGGAAATCCTGCACGGCCGGAGAGTTAAACGGTTTAGAAAAAATAGACAAGATAAGTACTGCACCAAATCCATTAAACTAAACAAATTTCAAGAAACCAGTTTGTGAAAGGTAGAGGTGAACGGTCTAATAACAGGAACTATCTGGAAAGCGTAGCCAACGCGGCAGCTTCTAACGACTGTGTAGGAACAAACTGCTACACATCACCAAAAACTAACTACTTCCTGAACGAATTTTAGGTTTTAAATAGCCCAAACCTCAAATTAATGACGCACTCCTCCAGTAAACAGAGCGTACTACAAAAGGCGCTTTGTGATCCTTTTTGGATCACAAACGAAAGTAAGGGCGAGCTATAACATCATATATGATATAATACCAGTTTTCAAAGTGTTTGGTCACGATATGTTTTAAACGGTTTGAGACATTTAACTGAAAGCTCGTACACAACAGTGCTTCAACTCAACCGTTTTCAAATAAAATGACCATCAAAAAAAAAAAAATGAAACAGAGGAGCCTTTGCTGCAACCCACATTACACATTGATTTAAAACTTTTTTTTAACATTTTATAAAATAAACAAGCTGGGGTACAGAGTATTTCCGGACCCTCTCCCCTTCCTTTTTTTGTGCTCCTTCGGGATGTGCACCGACCTGAATTTCCAAAGGGGCCCTCAGCTATCCAGAAGAAGTGATAATCAATGCCACGTTACAAAGATAATGTCTCTTTTCATGTTCAGAGTTAAGAGTTCAGACACACAACTGACCAAGGCTCTGATTAAAAAGGCTTCAATTTTCATGAGTGACCTTGGTCAGTTGATATGGTGCAACCATATGTCGCAATTTTATGAGAAACTGATTTTTTTTCTGGTTGTTTTTCTGTTTTTGCTCGGTAGCTCTGGACCCCCTTGGAAGGCCAGGGGGGGGGGGGATAGCACCTCTCCCAAACAATGCCTCTGGTCACCTTTCTTTCTGATAATACCACAAAAGACAACAAGTAGGCTTAACAAAAAAAGCTTCATAGCATAAGCCTCACTAGAAGTTGTGGGAGTTGAAGATTACCGCCTGTTGGTCAAGTAATTTGTAAATCAACCTTGGGTTGACTATCTATGACAGATTATGATATATGTGAAATTCTAAGCTCTGTTTCTTTCCGGGGAGTAAGACAAATAATCCTAAAAAAAAATATTATTTCTGAAAAGCAGAAATTAATTCAAAGCTGCACTAACTTGTCTAGGGAACTACTTACTCTCCAGTTCTTGTTCCTCTCTTCCTTTTTTCTTTCTTCTTCTAACTGCTCTGGGTTAGTGAACTGCTTTCGCCTGCCTTTCAAATTAACTTTACCTCCTAGAAAGAAACCAGGCTTTAAATTAATATACTGAACTTAATGTATTTTTAAAGGTTAACAAAAACTTTGTAATTTAGATCAAATTGTTTTAGCCTGTTTAGGCTAAAATTGGTTGTTGCAATAGTTTCCATAAGGGTGTCTGTATAAGAACGTCCCACTGAGCAATCCAAAACCTTCATAAAGTTTCAACAAGTACTTTCTTTTAGTAAGAAGCATTGGATTCAACAAAAAAAATTTGCCATAAATAAGTCTGGAGAATGAAGGAGATTGATCTTATTAATGTTATCATTTTAGTGGGAACAGCAAATACAGAAAAGTTCAGGAAACATTCAGACAATCAATCTAATAAAACTTGGTAATGAGTACTCTCTGTCTTTTATTTCTGCTTGTACCTGCTACCTTGTACAGCTTTGCCCTGCCTACATGAATGACGCAACAAACTTTTGTTAACTTGACAAAATGGGATGCCAAGCCCTAAGCATGGCTATTCTGCTAGGCTCGTATTTGACAATGCAAAAACGGATATGTCAGCTAGATTTTATTTGAGCTATAGTTTGCTCTTCTTGTCAAGGGTCCTTTTCAGGCTCAAGCTGGAAAATGGTGGCTTGAGCCTAAAGATGACCCTTGCCAAGAAGGGCCAAAAGATAGTCCAAATAAAATTTAGCTGATGCATCCGTTTTGCATTGTCAAATATGATTCGCAGTCAGCTTGGCTGAAGGAATATTTAACTGCTAGGCTTTTAGTTTACCACCGCTCTATAAAATCTACCAGGCATGACTGAAATGGATAGAATATGCCAAATTTAACTGAATGTATTTTCTACAACAAACTATGAGATTCCTTCTTCTTTATACACTCATCCAGTCATGCACAAATCCTCAAATTTGGGGCATGGTGGTCCAGTCATACACAAATCCTCAATTTTTGGGCATGGTGCCCATACTTTGGGGCACCATGCCCTGGAGCATGGGCATGGTACCACTGTGAAATTTGATTAAACTGAGACTGGTTACATACCTAAATAGGGTCTTCTTCCTGTCCTAGATCAAAAGATACCTGATTATACTATCTATCCAACCTCATTTTCCAATTTACAAAATGTTAGAGCACTTCCAAGATACATAAAGTGTTTTGGAGGCCACTTCTCTTCTAGTGGGTTTATCCTATCCTTTTTCAGAAAATTGCTGCTAGGTAGCATGGATGAGGCAAGCTTTTCAATCTGTTCACTGGAGCAAATATTTCTTTTAGATTGTTTGCCTTTTATTGTATTTATTTTGAGTGATTTTTCTTTTACTTTGTTAAATTTTTTTTTATCAAAACTCACTAAACTCAAAAGTAATACTATAAAAGGCAAACAATCTAAAGGAATTTGGAAGGAAAGGAAATTTAATTCCTAAAGGAAGAAAATTTAAAAGCTTACTTCATCCACTCTACCTAGCTGTGACTACCTGAGAAGGATAGAGTAACCTAGCTGCAACAACCTGGAAAAGGATAGAGTAAACCCACTAGGAAAGAAGTGGCCTCCACAAAACTCTATGTATCTTGGAAGTGCTCTAACATTTTGAAAATTGGAAAATGAGGTTGGATAGAAAGTGAAATCAGGTATCTTTTGATCTAGGACAGGAAGAAGACCCTATTTAGGTATGTAGCCAGTCTCAGTTTAACCAAATTTCACAGGGGTACAATGCCCATGCTCCAGGGCATGGTGCCCTAATGTATGGGCACCATGCCCATACGTCCAGGCATGCCCAGATGTTTGGGGGCACCATGCCCAAAAAATTGAGGATTTGTGTATGACTGTGGTGGTCCGACTTCAGGGTACAAGCACCATGCTCATACATTGAGGCAGGTCCAGGCACTGGTGCATCATGCCCAAAAAATGAAAATTTGTGTATGACTGCACCAGTCTACCACAAACCCCTGATTTTTGGATACCCTATGCCAAATGCTGGGTATATCTAGCATTTGGTATACCTTATACCTAATACTGGATGCACTTGCGCATGCCAAATGCTGGATACTCTAACCTAATAAAACATTTATAATCTGAGTGAAGCTCAGAAATCAACGAACCAGAATTCACCTATGTGGGGCAGATTATGGTTAGGGTACAGGGTACCAACAGGTATCCACCATTTGGAATAGGGTATCCAACGTTAGACATAAGACATTCTCTGCGACAGAATTGTGGGCCACACACTTCTGAGTGTTTGTCGTGGAAACACGATTGTGTACTTTCAGAAATAAATCCAGCCTTAAGTCATTACCATAACATGCAAAAATGATCCTCAGATTTATGACTACATGCTTGGGCTGCATGCACAAAAGGCAGGCTGCACACAAGACTGTGGAAACACTCTTTTCAAGGCCACAACAACCCACAAACTGTTTGTGAGAGCATAGGCTATAGGCTATGCCAAAGGCTTGATATATCCAGTGTTTAGCATACCGGATCCAAAAATTAGGGGTTTGTGTTTGGACTGCACCCATCCAGTGCTGCAGCCACAATGAACTACTAAACAAAACGAAAAATCTAGATTTCACACAAATCATGAACCATTCCCGGCCATCCTAGTTTTGGGCACTTATGCTGATACGGACTTGATTCAAGACAGCAAGAATAAGACTGCTGCAGACTTGGTACAGTACCTCTTGTCATCCTGCTGATTATACAGTTACGGGTAAAGGTAAACGCGGGTCACCCGCAAGATGATATGATGAAGTCCTGAACATTACTAGATCTGAAATTGTAAGAGACGCAGCGCTACGCGCTTAAAGTATGGCCATACTAGATGGCACTAGTATAAAGTATTTCGGAAAAGCCTCTGAAACGGAATGGGGAAGAGGGGGGGGGGGAATTCATCAATTTAAGGTAAGGTCTGAATTTCCTTTAGTCTTTCTCCTTCGCTTTGCTATCTTTCTGCTCACGATCTGATTAAATTTGCGTGGGTAACTTATGACAAAATCGGGTTCTCTTCTGAACTGTTTCATAAATTTACCTTTGAGATGAAATCCATTAATCTGAAAGCTCAAGAAACCATCATTTTTGGTGTTTTTGTTACCACGTTGGCTATCGTTGACCCTTAAATAAGTCACTTGTTTGTATGAATTTGTATGCCGGATGCCCCCCCCCCCCCCCCATCATCCTTAAGACCAGGTTTTATAGGTTTGGCATCTCACAATCTAGATGGCACCAGCAGGCTGAAGCAGAAAGGGCCATACCACAATCCTTTAAAAGTTAATGAAGGACTAAACGTACTTTTGTCTGTTGAGGTAGATAGTAGCCAATTTTACGGCCACTCTCTTGCTAAACAGATTTTAATTTTTTTTGCTGATCCGACGGCGACATCTATCATACTTTTTAAAACTAACTAATTGACTGCTCTAGATGACGCTGGTTTCTGTACTTGCTGATGACGGAAGCCGACTGAATAAGACAAATGGGATCCTGTTCCAGTCCGTGATCCTTTCGAGTAGGTTCTGATTTCATCCTATTCATCAGAGAGGGACAGATGGAAATGCACGAAATAATGTATTATTCTGTTACAGAGACATGCAGTAGAAAAGTTCTCAGTCCAGGCGCTTTTGGTTTTCCAGATCGACATAAGCAGTGTCTCCACTGATCGCAGAACTCTGTGATTTTTCAAAGATTACGTCAAAGCCAGAATTCTGTGAACGGTTGCTTACCAGTAAATTAGTTGTGTGTGTACTCCCTTGATAGCTGGTAAAAAAAAAGAAGGAAAAAACGGGACCTGGTTTGTCACACCAAATATCACAAAATTCCGTCAGATGAAGTGAGAGGACCTTGACATCCATGAGAAAATGTCATTGGATCTACAGGACAACGTGATAAAACAGAGGACAAAACGAAGGTTTGTTTCTTTTTCAAACACTTAGACAATCTATTCTTGGTAGCGTCTAGCGGTTCGGAAATACGCAGGTCTTTGAAGATGTATGGGATTCGTAGTCTTTTCGTTTGAGCTTACTATTTCACACTTACTTAAAATCTTGACAAGGGTATAATATCGGTAAGCACTTCGTTTTCTTTTCACAATAATAGTTGCTTTTTTGCAGATACCATGGTATGTGATACCAGTTATCGCAATTACCGTGGTATCTGATACCACGATCAAAAGGCGTTTTTGCAGTTATCGTGGTATTTGATATTCCGATACCACGGTCCGACCGTGGTAACTGGCCGTGGTATCTGAAAAGTCATCTCACTTTCATAAAAAAATTGGTGACAAAGAGGTTTAGCACTTAGTGATGTAACTGGGCATCAGTTTTTCTTTTGGTATGGCTTCGAAAAGTACAATTTCGTCAATAGTCGTTTTTGCAGAGCAACCGTGTATCAGATTCCACGGTAACTGCAAAAACTACTAATTGCAGATTCAGTTACCGTGGTAACAGATACCGCGGTATCTGATACCACGGTCTAAAGTCGTTTTTGCAGTTATCGTGGTATCTGATACCACGGTCAAAAGGCGTTGTTGCAGTTATCGTGGTATCTGGGCAGCTATCGTGGTAACAGATATCCAGATACCACGGTCCGACCGTGGTAACTGGTCGTGGTATCTGAAAAAGTCATCTCACTTTCATCAATTTTTGCCAAATTGCTGGGGAAGAAGTTTAGCACTTAGTGATGTGACTGAATATCTGTTTTTCTTTCGGGATGACTTCGAAAAGCGCAGTTTCGGCAATTATAGTTTTTGCAGAGCAACCGTGTATCAGATACCACGGTAACTGCAAAAACGACTAATTGCAGATCCAGTTACCATGGTAACAGATACCATGGCAACTAATGTACTGCCTCGGTCATGGGTCGGAGGAGCTATCTTCCTTTTCCTGTTCAACAAGGGCTCGAGGACCTCTGCCGAGCAGGAGACAAGCTGGACGGTGACGTCGCCCGTCTAGCTTTTTACGCAAAATGGCCATTGAGCCACCGCCGCAAAATCACTCATAGTGATCACGGGACTTGACATCCAAAGGAGCCATCCAAATGAAAATGTCCCCTTAACACATGATGGGTGCAGCGATCTCAGGAAGCCAGAATGCGCAGTTAAGGAAACTCACGGAAGGGCAGTTCCTCGCTGTTGCATTCCAGACTAAAGAACACTGAAACTAGCACTAAAACCGTTTTATTTTACACAATGTGAGCCACCTAATACTCCGTTTAGTATACTTTTAATCTGCAAGCGCAGGGGGTGCATGTTTTGCATCCGGAAATATAGATCAATGAACTTGAATGTGCTAGTAGCTAGTAGCAAATGCGTACGATTAGTCAATAATCACAGGGCCCAACACAATCGGTCGACCTCTTGAGCATAGCGATGACGGATTGATTTGTCGAATGGTCCAACATATTTCAACGGAAAACCAACTCCTTTAGGACCTAAGTACTGAGTTTTCTGTCAGATCAGGAAGCATCCCGAGTTTGTCATGCCTATTCCGCCACGCTGGTTCATCCGTCTCATTCTGGTATCAGGTTGGCAACCTTAAAAAGAAGGAGGGACCTTAGAATGCATGTGATGCACAAGCAGCACAACTTCTTCGCGCCTAACCCTCCTACTTTCTGGGAGAGTGGAGATGGTTCACTTCAACAACTCACTGTCTGACCTTTCCTGCAATCCTGTCGAATCCGCATAATACAAAGATTCTCGTTTTCATGTGAAAATTTACAGGCATAGATCAGTCGGTGGATGACAATATAGACTTTGATCGATCTCAATTATTCTCCATACTCCCGAATGCAGAACCTGCGCCAAAGTCTGAAACGCTTTGTGACAAGACTTGACGGCAAATGCAGTAGATAAATAGGGATAAGGTTCAGGAGATGGGCCTCGAAAATACACAACCGTGGCAATCCAGTCGAATACCGCAGAGTGGGTATTAAGCACCGGATTGTACGAAAAGCAAAGTTTCGGGATCAACTGACTTAGTTTATCAGTAAGAAGGGAACAGAATACAGCAAGAAATGGAGGTTACGGGCTAGGAGAGCCACTAAAGGAGGGGGGGGGTCTGCTATGATGCACTCAGTGGAGGGGGGGGGGGGCAACTTGGTTCCTGCTACAGAAATGCACTCTACTGGAAAATATCTTGAATACGTAGTTGCTGGAACCCTGAAGGCATCAGTCGAAGCTGTCAAGTAGGTACACCTTTCCATACGATATGTGTTCCCACATTTATTTGCTTGTCAGTACTGCTGTCCGTGCATACCTTAGAAACAAAAACCTTACCTCAATTAAACTGTACAACCGGATCTTCCACTTGCAGACGTAAGTTATGGTTATGTAATCCGAAGCCTGATCAAAGGAAGTGCGACTTTTCAGGATGTTTACACCAAGACTATTTAGTTTGCATGATTCCTCTGATAGGTCCGGCAAAACACATCGTCAGACCTTCCCGTCTTCCAACCAACACTAGAAATTAAAAACAAAAAACTAGTAAACTCACATACGGTAACTGTATTACCGTATACATACAATACCCTCCCCGTTCAGTTTCAGAGGCTTTTCCGAAGTACTTTACTAGTGCCATCTATACATCTATAGCAGATCTCCATCTATACATCCATCTATACTGAGTGAATTATTTAAATCTCTATTTTTTTCGGAAAAATTTGCGCCCGACAAATGTTTGCAGAATTTGATTTCTTACGTCTAAAGACCCGATGTGCGGACAAGAATACCGACGCCCGACAAAAGCATTCAGAATTCGATTTCTTCTGTGTTTTGCCCGACAAGACTGTAAAGAACTTTATTTCTTACGTGTAAATAGAAAAATTTGCAGAATTTGATTTTTTTTTTTCGTGTAAAAAGAACCCGATGTGCTGACGAGAATACCGATGCCCGACAAAACCATCGAGCATTTGATTTGCTCGACTAGGCTGTACAGAACTTGATTTCATATGTGTAAAAATAACCCCTTCTGCCGATGAAACTTCCCGGGGTGCGGGTGCGCCCGACAAAGTTTGCCAAATTTGATTTCTTACGACTAAAAAACCCGATGTGCCGACGAGCATACCGAGGCACGACAAAAGCAAGCAGAATACGATTTCTCTAGTGCTTTGCCCGACAAATCTTTGCAGAACTTCATTTCTTGTGTATAAAAAGAACCCGATGTGCCGACGAGTCAACCGACGCCCGACAAGGGGGACCCCCTCCCCCCCCCCATAGTGACGCCCCTGCCCACAGTGGCCGAATCCGGGTCGGATGCATTAATGGTTTAAGGCATTTTCTCAGCCACTCCCCAAGTTTCAGTCCTATCACATCACCAGTTTGCAACTTGCACGTTGTGTCACAAGGTTCCAGATTACCTTTCCTTCAGCACCCCAAAGGTGGGTGATTCCGAGAACGGAAAGCTTCCTAGATCATTTGGTCGGGTTCTTTAAACCTGTGCCAAGTTTCATCGTATGGAAGTACCCAATTTAGCATAGCGCAGACGGAAAGGATGAAAGACGGAAGGACGGACAGAAGCTGTGATACCACATGGCACTTGAGCTGAAGGCGGCGAGTGCAACTTGACATGTATGTTTTAACATATAATATATCGACCCCTCCAAGAGTTTTCGTGCTAACAGGCGGAAAGACAAACTATGGGGTACTAAGGTTTTGGGATCCCAGAAAGGAATGTGAATATGATACCTTTCTTAAATTTATCAGTTTCCAATGACATACTTGCTCCACAAACTTAAATCGCATGACACAGCTATGCTGGTGAGCTTTCAGCCCACTTGAAGGCTCTTTGGGATCAGGATGCTTAAGCTGGAAAAATAAGATCACATGTAGTGTGTAAACTGATCACCAGTAGTCAAGTTTTTTTTAAAAACCCAGCTTTGTTGCCAATACTTTTAGTGTTTTCCTTTTCTGCCCTTTCATTCCAACAGTAGCTTACTATCAATCCTTTCAACCTGTTAGTTTGCTGATACTGCAATTATGTCATACTACCCATAGACAAACTTCGGTCCAGGACTTAGGAGTTTAGGAAAGACTTTGGCTAGACATAACAATATATGGACCAGTAAATGCCAGCAGCAACATAATTAACAAACAAACAAAAATTAAATCTGAGGCAATGAAGTTACCAAAGTCAAGAAAAGATTTTTTTTTTACTTGTTTGACTCATTACACTGTCTTGTCTAAAACTTATTCACACTGGCATTTAATGGCACTCTATTATCTATTGTGAATGATTGGTGAAAAAAGTTGTTTGGTTTAACTAATTTAAATTATTCTTTTGAGAAGCAAGTGGGGATGAATCACTGGGTCGAGAGAGGATCAAGCCAGCCAAGGGACCTGAGATCCTTTTTTTTAAGTTCCTTTTCTGTGAATTGTCACTGTGTTAAACAAGGCAAAAGGAAAATTCCTAGTACAAGAACAAAACACCGAGTCACACTGTCTAAAACTTTCCCAAACCTTTTTATTGTTACCTTCACTTCTTCAGATGATCAGCTTGCAAACAGGCATCCTACCAATAGAGCACATACAGGCGCCTGGTAGGCAGGCTAGGGTACCCAGCATTTAGCACCTGTTTAGCATAGGTACCCAGAATGAGGCATGAGGTATGCCCATTCTAGACCACTGTTGCAGTCTCCTACCTTGGAGGTTTCTTCTGATCTTGCCACTGTTGCAATCTCCTACCTATGAGGTTTCCCCCTGATCTGACTGTCAAGTAATCACTTGAAGCTAAGGTTTATCCTAGTATCTACATAATCTGCTATCTGTGGGGTTTGTGCCAGTCTGGCTGCTCCAGTGATCTCTTGAGCAGGAGGTTTGCCTCAATTTTGCTGTCATCTGATCTTCTAAGCCTGCCAAACCTCCCCAGATCGAGGTTTGGCAGTTCTAAGAGATTGTAAGATGGATCAGGTGACAACAAATTGAAGCAAACCTCCTGCTCAGGAAATCACAAGACCAGCCAGATTGGCAGAATCCCACAAATAGCAGGTTATGTAGATACTAGGACAAACCTCAGCTTCAGGAGATTGCTGACAGCCAGATCAGAGGAAACCTTCCAGGTAGGAGATTACAACAGTGGTACAAGACAGGGTACATTGAATGCTAGATTAGCATAAACTGAGTCACAAAGTAATCAATTTTCATACAATGGATAAATACAGAAATGTCAGCTACAGTACATATGCTTGGGGAGTGATATATTGACCCTTCATGGCAAGGATTCCATCACACTGCTGGACGTCAGGACAATGTTAGGGAACGGAAAAGACAACCTGCAATAAATACAGGAGGGATACCTTTCCTTGTTTTTACACTTTTAACTGGAATGCTGCCGGGAATATGTTAAATGAAATGTACATGCTGCCCTGACAGTCAAGAGGCGAAATACGATTTTTTTCAACTGCCTGTGTCCAAAAATATTCAAATTCTGTGCCTTTTCTTTGTTTTGAAGCTGTTTTGAAAAGGGATTTTCTGGCTATTAACTTCGATAACTCTGCCTTTTTAATTATTTGTAAGTCACGGCTAGGAATTCAAACTAAGGTTAGAATGAGGTGATCTTGTTTGAAAAGAAAAATATGATTAACTAGAAATTTTGAAGCAATATTTATTTATCCAATAACCCATTCAATTAGCTTCAATCTGCTATGTTTGTCATATTTGTTGGTTCCTCTTAAGCCAGACAGATTATTCTGAAGGAAAGACTTCTAAGGAAATCTGAAATCTTGTCTGAGCCATCTGAGGTTGGACCCCTCCTGTACTGAAGCCAACTGAAGCTCCTACCCAGTGGCGCCATTTCAGTAAACCTCAGGGGGGGGCCAAACATCCTTTTTGGGCCCCCATCCTAGATTTTTTTTTGCTCAATCGCAAAATTTAATTGCTTGTTTATGGTAAAATTACGGCAGTTTTTAAATATACCATAATGACCATAATGCAAGAACCACGCATTGTTCAAAGACCCTTCACAAATAAAACAATGTGACCTGGAGTTTCAGGCCTACCCATATGACAGAATAAGCGACTTTAGACCCTCTTTTGCTTTCGATCAAAACCCTATCGAGATTTGTAGCAATTTCAAGAAGTAGGTGTGCATTCATGAAATCTTTTGAGTTCGGATATGGGGTTAAAATTATAAAACATCTAACAAACAGAGCACTGCATGCAAATTCTTTTTAAAAAATCAGCCTTTTTCTGCTAAAATACAAAGATTTTGGTTCAACAGATTACTAAATGTGAGGTGCATTGTAAAATTCACAATTTGGTAAATGCCTTTACTTCAGCATGTCACAAAAACAATGAATATAAGAAAAACAAAACACGGATTTTGGGCCCCTTTCAAATATCCTACTTGGGAAATTACTTTCTGGAGATCACTGTAGGGAAAAACACTAATTTGCTGAGATTCTATTTTTGACATGGCTGCTGTTTTCTCTGCTTGATTAGGGTGGGGTGATATTGACATGAAAGTGAGTTTTTTTTTTAACACTACAGTAAAGAAAGTACCACACAAACTGGAAAGAACCATACCTTGTACTTATCCCACCTCTTCAAAATATAGCCATAGGGTTTGCTTGCAGCCGGTTGGCAAACAGAAGCGACAAACAGCCAAGCAACACAGCCAAGCAACACAGCCTTATAGATAAACAGGTAACCTTTGATTTGCTAGTGATCAACAATCAAAGACAAGTAACGTGTGCCAACTACTAACGGTGTTGCTGCCCTTCACTTGTTTAGATGGACAGCTTCGTAGCCGCAGCAAATGAATCTAGTAATAAGGTACATTTGCGGGTGGGTCCCGCCCGCACAACCCGCAATTACCCAGAGCCTACAGTTACAAAGAAATTTGGTTTATTTTTTAAACTTTGGCTGCTTGTTCTTCTTCTTCTTTGGACTGTGCAGAACGCCTCAACATTTCCTTCTGAAGTTTTCATTGCAGAAGAAATAGAGGGGAATTCGGCAAAAAAATCGAAAATGCCATTTGTCTATATTGGTAAATTTATTTCTGTTTTTGTTATTATGTTACTATGCACAAGACCCGTTGTTGTATTCTCCCCTGTATTGTGAATATGATGCTCAAATAATACAGGTAATTTACTAGTGTACCTGGCCATGGGTATTCAATCCTTGGTATCACTAAATTTTTCTAGGCAGTTCAGTTACATTCTTTAGACCTAAATCTAAATGTACCATAATATTAATGATAATACAAGTTAGTTAGGGCATCTTACTGCTGACCTTATTAAATATATAATTTTGTCCTGAATGCCTTGGTGTATTTAAATATTTTTTGAAGTTGTCTTAAAATTAAATAGTTAAAAACTGAAAAAAAATAAGACGAATTCACAGGTATTCATCTCTTCATTAACAGAATCAGCAAATTTGTGCAACTCAGCCCTCTGATATGTGATGCACCTCATATTTTTGTGGCGGCCCTATCGACATTGGCCAGAGATTGCTGTTGGTTGCTAGAATGATCACTGACTGATCGAACTGCTAAGAAACACATGTAATAATCTGCTTATTTTTCAAACAGATAAATATTCCTTGAGCCCAAGCTGACTTCGAACAGTATATTTAAATAATGCATAAACGGATATGTCAGCTATGATGAACAAGCTACAAACATTATTTCTATGGGAACAAGTGTAGCAACATCACACTTCAGCTCAAGGTCTGACGATTGTTCAGCGATGCTTTTGTAGCACTGTTAATAAAACTGCAGTGGAGCCCTTGCCAAGCTCAAATCCGGTCACATTTTCATGTAGATGGCTTCTGTTGAGCACAACAGCTATTCACAGGAAATCTTTGAATGTTCACTGAAGGCTCCTGCCAGGAGTAGAGAAAGAACTAGACATATTTGGTGCGGTAGCTGCCTTCATTGGGCAAGGGGAGCCACCGTTGGAGCGTCAGAGAGTTCAATGCTGCTCTCAAGTAGCCGGTTGTGGTGAAAATCTTTCGACCTGGTGGGTGGTCTTTCTCTTGGGCATTTCTAGTCTAGACTGAGTCAGAGCAAATAATACTAGAGAGTAGTGCCAAGACTTGGAAAAAGTGACATGCACTCGAACAGCAGCAATACTAGCACCACTAGCCATAGTGGACGTCCCTACTGAAATTCAATCAGCTGTGCACCAGTGCTGGCTCCAATAAATTCATATTCTGAACACAGCTAAAAAAGACAAAAACTCCACTTGTTCCTTGATGCGTGCAGATTGCATCTTTGCTTTACTAGAAATTTTCAACCCAGAAGTTTGCGTCGCTTTAAATGCTGCAGGCGTAGGGGTTAGCGTTATGAATATGACCCGTTTGTCAAGCATATAAAGCATAGGACTGAGTTGAGAATAGCGCTGGTTGACATTCGATAAATCAGGCCAAATGTCAACATCTGGATGTAAATATTCATATCCAAAATGATATTTGTACATTTCCATATTCTCTAAATACTGTAAAGAATCCAACAAAAGTAACTCTTATATCCGAAGCTAGAGCAATGTGTTTTTCCTAATCATATTTTTATATTATTCGAAATTTTAACAAAAGATGATGCAAAATGCTATTTGATGACAATTTTCGTTCTTCAACTTTTGCAGAAGAAGACATGTATGAGAGCTAGGAACGGTTCCAAAATATGGATCAAACATCCAAAGTGAAAATATCAGTATAGGCTATCAAAAAATCTAAGTATCGCCCAACATTGGTTGTTATAGCTGGAATTGTTTTGTAGAAATCTGTGTGGATGGCTTGATGTACTTTAAGGCTAGGTCTCAATCAAGCAAAGTCTCAATAAAGCAATCGTACTTTCAGGGGAAATCAAATAATAAGCTGTTGAACTTTTGCCGCCTTTCGATGCAGGCACTTATTTGACAGGCATTCCTCCAATTTCCTCTGGGTGTTGAAGCACTCCTCTCTGTATATTGTGACAGCAGCAACCTCTTCCTTCCTTCAAGCAGCGTTCACAAGCATGCCTAACCAAGCACTAATGCCCAAGCAGGTGCTCAGGCACCAAGTTATAGAGCCTGGAACTCCGTGCCTGGCCCACAATCTGTGCCTGGACATGGGTGTGAACTGTTATGCCTAGGCACGTGCCTAGACATCTGTGCTTGGCTACGCATACTTGTGAACGGGGCTTCAAGAACAAATAAGCCAATAGAACATCCGTCTTTTGTCCCTTGCGCCAACTATGGATACGCCCTGAGACAGTAACAGTGTTAATCGGTTTAGGATACCCTGACAAAACTGAACAGAGCTAGAGTTACATGCTGAGCTTTGAGTTGACGCTCGTCTTTACTTTTCTCTTAGCTGCTGAACATTGAGAGGAAAAGACCATAGCAGGCGTGTGTGACCCACCTCCAATCCAAAAACTTCTGGCTCTTGGGCTCCGACCCTTCGGAACCCTTTAGGCCTGGGGTAGGTTGCTCTTCGTGGGTCAATCACGATGGCTCACAGGACGTCGATGCTTCGAAGGAATTCGATGATTCGTCGCTCTTCTCGGGCTGGGCGAACTGAGTCGATAAGATCACCGATGGAGACTGGCCCTCCTGCTGTCCCGTGTGTGTTTCTGCACCAGCTAGCGAGCTCTACGTTAGAGGGGCACTCGAGCACCAGATGCTGTAGAGTTTCGGCGGCGTTGCTACAAAGCCGGCATCTTGGGTCCGCAGTCTTCTTCCACTGAAATAGTTCTTTACGAAGAATCAGTGCCATGCTCCTAACTTTGAGATAGGCTCTGTTGTCGTCTGCTTCTTTGAAGACTGGCAGCAAGGGTCGGAGTTTCGTGCCTATTGGGCGTTGGCGAAGGAGGTCTCGGAAGGTGGCTGGTGTTGTCGGCTGATGTTGTAGACTATTCGCTGTTGCATTGACAATCTTGTCGGCTACCTCATTGTACCTGATGCCTTGTTGGCTGGGGACGTGTTGGAAGTCTACTGTAACGCCAAGCTGCCCCAGGTCGCAGAGAAACTTCCTCATGTCCGCGATGTCCGAGTCTGATGTGTCCCATTGGATGTTCCTTACGAGTTTTAGGGCCGACTGAGAGTCCGACAGGATGACAGCCTTCTCCGACGGTGGTGGTTTCGCCGTCAGCACCTTCAGCCCTTCATTTATGGCCGAACTTCGGCACTCAGAATCGACGATCTTGCTGGGAGAGGCTTAGCCAGGTTTAAGGAGTAAGCTGGGATCACTGCTGCCGCCTCCGCTTTTTCCGCTATGACCGAAACGTCTGTGTATATACGTAAGTGGTTTGCGTATGTTGTTTGGATGTATTCCAAGAAGAGAGGCTGAATTTGTAAGGGTGAGTAATCCGTTTTCTTTCCTTAAAGCAGTGTCAGCTGGACGCCTGGTTGTGGCATTTCCCACGGCACTGAAGGGGGAAACTTGCAAACGAGAGGGGCTGGGATTCTCCAGTTTGGGTGCTGTACGGGGAAGAGCTCCCACGAGCGGAGATGCGGGTTGGCAGGGCTTCGAAGGAAAGTGAGCTGGAAGATGTGGTGATCAGGGCCCCAGGCTTGAATTTTCGAGAAGTAGTTGGTGATTAGCTGCGTCGCTCGGTCTTTGATCGAAGGGAGACCCGCTAGTTGTCTTGCTCTGTTGCTGGCCGTGTGATGGTTGACCCCCAGAGCGATTCTTATGGCCATGTTTTGAACGATTTCCAGAATGGCGAGGTAGCTTTTGTAGAAGTTTCCGTAGACGACGAGCAGGGCCTTATGTAGGTGGTGTAGAAATTCAAAAGGGACGATGGGGAGTTATCCCATTTGGAGTTCGTTAGACACTTCATGATTGTCAGTCTTATGTTTTCTCCACGTCACCACGTCAGTGTGTTTTCTCCATGTCAGTCGCTGGTCTAGGGTGATCCCTAGTACTGTGGGATTTGCGATGAACTGCACGTCTGCACCTGCCATCTTCAATTTGGGCTGAGGTGTAGATTTCCCTCTGTGACAAGATAGCCTTCGTTTTCAATGTTGAGATTCGGATGCCCATCATGTTGGAGAATGCTTCGAGTTCGTTGATGGATTTTTGCATTTTCGTTTCCAGGTCCTTTTGCGAGTCACCTGACTCCCATATGTTCAGGTCGTCTGCAAAAGCCTTCTGCCCCTGTTTCGTAGCTTGAAAACTCAAACTCCGCAAGCAGGAGGATGAACAGTAGGGGGCTGAGTGGTGAGCCTTGCGGTAGGCCTACTTTAACATCTCGTGGCGTGGATGTCGTTCTATTGACTTGGACCGTGAACGTTCCGTCTGACAAGAAGTCCTATACAAATCTGACGAATTGGTCTGGAATCCCATCGAAAGTACCACTTGGCAGAGCTTCTCTTTTTGGACGTTGTCGTACGCCGCCTCGAAGTCGACTAGGAGGGCCAGTACCATTCTCCCCTCACTCAGGCTTCTTCTCACTGCTTCTTCCAGAGACAACAGGGTATCAGTCGTGCTCCAACCTTTAGCGAATCCTGATTGTGAATTGGGTAGCAATTTGTTTGCTTCAGCGAACCACTCCACTCTCCTCTGGATAATTCTCTCAAGGCATTTCCCCAAAACCGGGAGAAGGGAGATTGGGCAATAGGATTGTAAGAAGTTTGGAGCCTTCCCACCTTTTATCACTGGTCTGATTGTTGCGGTTTTCCAAATTCGAGGGAATTTGCTAGAATGCCAGCACTCATTATAAACGTGGAGAAGAGCTGTTAGAAATCTTTGTGGAGCCTCCCTGAGCCACTTGTAGGTAATTTCGTCTTCCCCAGGGGCTGAACTCATGTTCAAGGAACCTATAGCTTTCTTTAGTTCTTCAAGGGTGAAATCTTTGGTGAGGCTTTCTGTAAAGCTTGGTTTTTCGTACAGCTTGCACACTTTTGGCAGACTTCGAGTGGAGGGGATCAGGTCCCTGTCTAAGAAGTTCGCAAAAGCTTCGGCTTTAAGTCCATCTTCATGGAGGGCAGATCCGTTGACCTCTAGGGATGGGATTGATTCCATGCCTTGTTGCTTTTTCCCCGCCACCTTGTTGATGAACTGGTGAATTTTGCTTGCTGGCGTGTTTGCATCTAGCTTTTCAGCGTAGCCTGACCATGCTTGGCGTTTTGCCTTCTTTGTCGATTTTTTCAGTCTTGCCTCAGCTCTTCTCATTTCTAGGAATTCTGCGGATGTTCCATGTTTGTTGAATCTGTTTCTTGCCGATTTTTTGTTTCGAAAGCCTCCTTGACCTCATCGTTCCACCATGGCTTGGGATGCTTGTTTGGATGGATGACAGTGGGCTGGTTGGAGGTTTTAGGCATCGAGTGTTGGGCGGCTTGGGTGAGGATGCTGGTTAGTTGGATGGCTTTGGCCTCTATGTCAGTGGCTTCTGATACTTCGTCGTAGTTTGCTTGTTCCAGGAACTTCCGGTACACCTTCCAATCGGCTTTTCACGAGTCGAATCTGAAGGCTGGGGGCATCTTCACATACCCTTCATTGCTGATTGTAGTGAGTACTGCTGCATGGTCCGTTCGTAGTTCCGGAATTATTTCGACTTTAGACTGCGGGATTAGATCTGTGGGACCTAGCTGGGGGTCAATGGTCGAGAAGCTTTCGTCCTTGAGAGAGAAGTGTGTCTTGAGGCCAAATGGGGTTAGAATTGCAAGGTCCTCCAACTCTAGTACTGCTTTAGGCTTTTATCAGCTCTGTTTGAATGGTCCCCATCTTCCCACATGTAACTGTGGCAGTTGAAGTCACCCTCTATGATTGTCTTTTGTCCCGAGACTTCTTCTTTTATGACTTCGAAGATATCGTTTTTCCCATGGGATTGTAGAAAGATGCTAACTTCTGGATTGTAGAAAGATGCTAACTTCATTACTCCTCCATGGGGCTGGTGGATAAGGACTCCTACAACGTCGATCTCATTTGGGTGTTCCTTTGTTGCAAGAGGAGAGTGAGCTATGTTACTTCTTACAAATATGGCTGATCCACCTCCCTTTCTTCCTGATGACCTGTCTTTCCTGTAGACCGGGTATCCTCTTAGTTTGAGCTTGCACAGATGGTGCAAAAGCAGATGATGTCCGAGGGTTCTTTGCCACCCAGCTAGTAAGCTCAGTTAACTTCTGGTTTGAAAGGGATACCACATTCCACTGGAGGATTCGTAGGTTTGAGGTTATACTACTCGACATTGCTTAGTGTTGCTCCCCCTTCACTGGCTTTTAGTGAGGCATTCTGGTGGCTGGGGTTTGCACTTACACGTTGCGGATTTTCTTGAGTATTGGCTTCATTTCTTGGTGGGATTGAGACTGTTGTCTTGAGCTGTTGGAGTTCTTGAGTGGCCAGCTGCCAGATGTTTGCCCCGAGTAGGGTTGTTATGGCCTTCCTGGTTAGGATAGCCTTCACTTCGATGGTTTCGTTGCTGCTGCTGATGATGGGCATCATCGCCAGGTACTTTGCGATCTTTTGCCACTCGGAGTGTCCACCCATGGCAGCTTGGTTGGTGGGCTGAGGAGCTGTCACAGTGTTATTGCCGGCTGATTGTAGTTGCGTTCTCTCATGAATTGGCTGAATACCTTTCACCCATGCCTGGCGTAGGCTGCTGGTAGGTGTCGGCTGCTTGGCTATGTTGGGCTGGCTACGAAGGTTCCGCATTCTGGATGACTCAGCTGGGTAGCCTGACGATGCTGGTGATGGGTTGTAGGTCTGTTGTTCGAGTTTCTTTGGTGTTGATGCTGCTACTATGGCATATGGAGTATACAACTGATAGGACAGTCTCAGGATCTCGGCTCTCTTCTTGTGGGAGGGGCAATGTTGCTTCTGCATGGAGGAGCGGCCAAACATTTTGCAGTTTTTGCAAAACGGGGCTTCAGACGGGCACTCTGGCAGCTCGTGGTCGTCCTTACCACAGTTCTTGCAGGATACAGTTTTTTGTCTGCGATGTTTTTTTGCGTGACCATGCATTAGACAGATGGAGCATTGCAGCGGCTTTGGTTTGTATGGCTTCCACTGTATGTGTTGGCCGTATAGATAAACCCCTCTAGTCCATTCTTCTGCCGACTACTGTACTGATCTGACCAGTACTGATTTGCTTTCCACAAGCTGACCGTCTTTGCTGGTTTTCAGGCGGGTAGCTGACTTCAAGGTGATCAGGTTGCCGGATGAGTCGATCAAGTCTCTGTTCATCTCGATGTTGACATCAATGGACACATCAATGCCATACAGGACATAGCGGTGAAGCCTCTCTCTCTGTGGCGTTTTGGCAGCCTCCACTGGCATACCTGCAAGAGAGAGGGAATTCGCATTTTGCAGAAAGCGGTTTGCTACTTGCTCATCGTGAAAGCAAATCTCTGCAATACCCGACTTTTGGACACTGATTTGGAAGTTTCCTTTTGCTACTGTGAACACCATCTTCCTGATGTCCCATTGACAACGTTTTCATTTATAATATGTTGACGAAAAATGCAAATTCGGCATCATTGCTGTGAAAGTCATTTTTAAATTAAATTCTACTCTACTCTACTCTACTCTACTCTACAGTAGCTGACTGCTCCCAAAGGGAGCGCCATCCTTTCTTTTGATCGATACCACCACATACTTGGGAATGGTTGGATGTTGCGTGTTGGTTGGGGAGGAGAACCAGATGATTCTCTTGCACGTTTCCTTGCACCCGGCGAATCAAGGTGCTCAGACCACCTAAAGCGATCCATTTCAGCAAAATGAGGAAGGGGACTCATCAAGGATCCCCCCCCCCCGCTTGTGGAGGAGCTCGGACAGGATCACAGGGCCTTAAACGTCTTGCTACCAACAATCGGACTCCCGCCGTACTTTTTACTGCCTCGGGAGGCTCGAATACCTCGCGATTGCAAGCAAATTAGCTGGATTTCACAAATTTGGCAGCCACGTTGCCATCCGTTTTCAAATTTTTCAAAGGTTGTTTAACATCGTGACACCTCTCCTGTGGTGTCAGGATGTTAAACAACCAATCGTCGCTTACTGTCGACTTTTCTTCTCCGGGGCTCTGCTGCGCTGAGGTGTTTGTAAAGGTAATCAACTGTGATGTTCCGCGTAGCTCAAAACCTCCGCTCGTTTGCGTCGGGCAGGGCATTGGGAATCTATTCATTTCCGCATGGTCGTATTACAGAGATCGTGAGACCGTGGTTCTTTTGCTTATTTGTTGTTGCTTTCACATAGTGCTGTAAACTACGATACAACTGCACAAACATTACCTTCCTTCAGGTTCTTAATTGTACCGTGTTCTTCAAAACTGTGCTAACTACATTTTCATAATTTTTGGGCCCGGTTTTGTGTATGCCATCTGCATGAAAAAAGTAGGAACTCAGAAAGTTAAAACTGATCTACCTGTTAGATGGTGCTCACGTCGTCATCTAACACTTAGCACAGTTTAACAGAATACCAAATCAGCTATGTTCTTTCCAATGGTATAGTCAACTTATGTTTAAAAAAAAAATCAGTTAGCACAGTTTTGAAAAACACGGTACAATTGCAGATCTCTCATCCATGTGCTCACCTCCCATCGCTCTATTCTGCAGCTCCGCCAGGCCAGGCTCCTCGAATTCCTTTCATTAGCGTAATGAATCATCAGTGAATAATTAGTAAAGCCAAAATCTGTGACTTTTCGATGTTATCTTATACATGCTTCATCCTCACAAAATATTTTGTCTTTTTAATTTTATTTTACCTTTATCGTCTTTGTTGCTCGAAATAGGTTACTATTTAAAATAAAAATAATGACAGAAACCTTGTCTGGTCGTGGCTATGACTGCAACATATGATGGGTATATATCAGGGCCGTATCCAAGGGGAGGGAGGGGCGTTCGACCCCCCCCCCCCCCCACCCGGAACATACAAAAGTAATCGGTATAATAAAATAAAAGAATAATTTTTGTATAGGCTTTAACTCTGATCTATGTATTTTTTGTACTTTTCGGTCGAGCCCGCGGCCCCCCCCCCCCCAGTAAATTCCTCGATACGGATCTGGCTGGTATGAAGCTGAGGGCAAAGATGGTATTAGGATCAAGAAGTCCAGGGGAAGGGGAGGGGAGAAGTACAGAAGTCAGGTTCAGCCTTCTCTCGGTTTTCACCACACCACCCCCTTACCCCCCTGTGTATAAGCTAGTATTTTTGTACCATATGTATAGTTATTTTAGTATTTTCTTCCTTTCTTTTTCTTTATTGTACTCCAGTTGTTTTTCCTCTGGAATTTGTGGGTAAGAAATAAATTATTGTTGTAAGGTCTTTAATTGCATGCTTTTTGTTTTAGGTAGAAAAAATGGCTATGTTGGAAAGACAATGTGGGAAATCCTTGGTAACCTAAGAGATTTTGGGAAAGGAAGGATTGTAGTCAGAAGCAAATATGAGCGTCTCTACAAAGAGCCGTCATACTTCAGAATTGTCCATGCACAGCCGTTGATGGATGAGGTACGATTGTCGATTGAGACTTGCCTTCGTAAAGCCCTTTTTATCAGTCTGAACCAAGCTGGATCTGGACCAGCAAAAAAGTGACAGACCAAAGAAAAATCGTCCACGTACTACAAGTACGCTCAATTTTTGCTCTTTGTCCCTCTTTGGAGTTCAGATACGATGTTATTAGACAAGTGTACATTAATCAGAAGTAAAGGCTCGAGCCAGAGCACCGAACGTTTGCGCAAGTCAGATGCTATCTCAATTCGTTGTGCAGTTCTTAGTATTTTGATCTACTGTGGTGTGCGTTGTAGTGAGACAGATCGAGACCCCCCCCCCCCCCCCGCATTAAAGTGTACTTTTTTGTTCTTTTATAAACTTTTATCTTTGTTTGCACTTCGGTGGTTCCCGTTTGTGAGCGGGCAATCTATATGTGATTTTTTTATTTTTTTTTAATACATAGGATGGAACAGGGATGAAAATGAACGGAGAACTTTGGATAGACTAAATCTTTAAAGGATCCCTCATGCTTATTCTGCCTTTTATAATATACCTAGCTCTTTTATGCAATTACAAGCTTCTAAAATCCCCACCTTTCTCTTTTTTTTCGTTTTGTACCTACGAATTTTTAGCGCTTTGTCGGCCGTGCCGGAATTCGCCGGTTACGCAACGCAAAGTTTGCCAGAATCTTGAACGTCCGCTGGCAACTCTTTCACACACAAGGATACGAGAATCTTCTCTTTTTGACTTCTTTCATTTGCTTAGTTTTCCTACTTTTTAACCACGGCACGTTCAGTTTTCAAACGTTTTGCGCCCAGCCGCCGCGTCAGAGAGCAGAAAGACTGGATAGAATCGTCAAGCGCTCCATCTCAAATGGACGCTCAAGTTTCTTCCAGAGCAAGAGATCAAAAATTTGATTTGACAGTTGTTAGAAATACTGTATAGAAAACAATAAAGCCCACAGGGAATTTTCTTGAAACCGCTCTACCGTACGGTATGGGATACTCTCTACTGCAAAAGCTGCCTTTCACTTGAAAGAGACACCCACCACCAGCTTAGCAGAATTGCGAAGAGCTCGACTCACTAAAAATGTAAAAAATCCTGACAAAAAGGTGCTTTTTGACGCCTCGATTTTTTTTTGCGTATTCCGCTGCGCAATGCGCAAAATGCGAATAGTTCTGAATTTGTAGGAACAGTTTTCAAAACATTTCTTAATTGTTAGATCACAGTTTTGTAACAAAATTTAATCGGAAATGAGCTTCTTCGAACTGTTTTTGTGTACTAAATCAAATTAAAATATTTTTTGGGGGCGGTAATCCGTAACTTCAGGAAAGTAAATGAAAAGGCGCTTTTTCTGACCTAAAAATTGTCATTTATATGAAAAGATGTCATTTTCAGAGAAAAAGCGTCAGGGTGTCACCCAGAGCCAAAAAGTATAAAAAAGCATCAAAAGTTTCACAATTGGCAACACTGCAGCTTAGTGGGCGAGTGCTATTTTCTCGCGGGTTCGCTTTCCTAAAATGAAAACGAAAATTCGCCGTGCGTAGGCATTCACTGAAAACGCTTCCGGCTATACAACTCTCCGAGATAATGTCTGACGGCGACTGCAGTCGGCAGGCTCGTTTTTCTAGCTTGAGACTGAAGAGGACCCTCGACAAGAAGGGCCGAGATATCGCTAGAATAAATATTACCTAACTTATCTGTTTACCGCCGTCAAATATGATTCGAAGTCAGCTTGTTTTGGCTGAAGTAATCGAGATCACTTCCCACTCACGTCGTGGATTCGCTTTCCGGAACGATTCGCTTCGGTTTCCGGAACTAGCAGAGCGCCAAAACAGTTTTGGAACGTTAGTCGGGTTTTAGCCGGCGAAGCATAAACTCGCGAAGCTTTCCAGACCAATGGTTGACCCAGATGATAGCTTTCGGAGTGTTTCTTGTATAAAAGATACGCAGGTATATCTAATAAATTTAATTATCTTACATTGAAAAGTTCTGCCAGCAAACCTTAATCACAAAATATGATGTGATATGGATTCACTGCAATGCCCTATCTTACACCATGTCTCCCGCCTCCAAGCGGACTAGTTCTGTGGTTAATCCCCCTATCATCTTCCACAGGCATAGTAAAATACTTCCTTCATAAAATTCTTTCCAGTTTAGTTCTTTCTAATCTAATAATAACTAATAACTAATCTAATAAAGCTAATCCGCTAGTGTAAGGTAAACAATGATATGTTACTCATTGGTGTAAATTTATCCAGGTTTGTTTGGTCAATTTCAATTCATATTGGGCCTAGCCATGTGTGATTGTCCGGCGAGAAAATAATTTTCATATTCGGATTCAGCGAGACTCCTTGCCCCTAAAGTGACTATCTTATTAGCTTTTTATTTATTTTCGCCCCTTAACTTGAACCGCCTCCCGTACCCCTAAATGTATGAATACAGAGCCCATCTACGAACTCGACCTTTCCCATGACCCAAAGAATCCTCATACCAAGTTTCATCAAAATATCTCATTCCCTTCGAGAGTTATCGTGCTCACAGACGGACGGACAGAAATATGGTCAACTTTTGCGATGTCATTGGTATCCCTCCACTTAAGTTTTGGGATCCCAAAAAATCGACTGTTTCTACGAAAAATCGCGGAGCTTCGCGCCCACTCGGCTATTTTTACCGAACATTGGGAGGGGGGAGGGCGCTCTCCCCCCAGTACGTGACGCCCCTGCGTGTGATTATTATTGTTTCTGTAAGGCCTTTGGCGGGAGCTCGTCATTGGATTTTCTGAGGGGCGTATAGATCCACAGGTTGGTGAGTAGTAAAGCTTCCCACTACCTTTTGGGTCCGACTTTTTACTATAGGCGTATTCTCGCCGTTCCCCGAGGACTCCTTGGGGAATCGAAGGGAACGGCGAGAATAGAGGGAGTCACTCCACTCGGACTCCGCGTACAGAAACAGCGAGAATACGGGGAATGCTTCTAAAACGGATTTTGTTCGAAAAATGAATATGCAGCTGAAAAAATTAGTCTAGATCAACTTTATTTTTGGTTTTGTTTATTCTGATTCTTTTTAATTAATTTTACATACCACCTACAACAGCACAAATTGATTCCCCTCCGAATTTGAAAGGTAGTCCTTTTTGATGATGGTGATGATAATCAGAGCATTCCCCGTCCGTGGGGACTCGCGAGAATACGGGGAGTGAGTCCCCGGGACAAACAAAAACGCGGGGACTCCTCAAGTGGAGTCCTCGGGGAACGGCGAGAATACGCCTTATGTGTACACAGCTGTTGAATATGAGACAATGGGCCTGGGGAGTAATGTAAGTGGCTTAACGCGAATAAGGCGAATTGCCTGAGATCGTTTGCCTTCTGTTTGGGCAAATTAATATGCTCTTCACAGTCTTTAGGTAGATCTGTGGATTATTTCTAGGCATGCATGTGTATCCCATTTGTACATTTCAGAAAAACCTGTACGGAAGAGTGCTTGTTGAAGAAGTTTTCAGAGGAAGGAAGAATCCTGAGATACGTGATCTGACTGCGGTAACATATAAAAATGATTTCAAGCTTGTCCCAAAGGACGAAGAGCATAAGCTTTTGAATGCTGTGCTGGACCAAGAGAACAGGCCCGGGCTAATTGTGCCATCACATGTGACCCCTCCTCCTCTTTTGAGTGTAAGTGTAATCTTCTTTCAGTAGTTACAAAATCAGTAAGAATCCAGTTTAATTTCGTTGTGTGTTCTAGTGAACAGTAGCTAGCATTCGGCGATGAAATCATAGCGTATTCTTGTTCACAAAATGGCCAGAAGGAAAGAAGCCAAATAAGCAATTTTCATTGCCTTAATTAGTTACCTTAATTCATACTTCGGAGTGAATTAAGACCAGTCTTGATCTGTTGAATTGCTACGTCATTGATGGCGTGATAGGCTCAGATGCATCCCAGTAGCAATTCGAGGGCAAACCATTCCATTCTTTATCTAACGACGTTTTGAAGGCTTCCTCGTTGGGTGCTGATCAGTTCAGACTGTTCTGTGAGTTGACAACTCGACATGAGAAAAATTGCTCTCGTTGTCGGGTTCTAACAGATGGCTTAAACAGATTCTTGGAGTGTCCCCTTCTATATGCGCCAACATTCTCGACAATGGGCAGACAAATTGGGGGTTGTTTTTGTGAGGTCACCTTATCCCGATAAAAATTTATTTCAAAATAGTAGTATGAAGTTGTACGAAAAAGTAGCGAGCAGGACTAGCTGATGCATGTTACTGCATTCTACTGCATGCTGCTATTAGCAAGACTGGATGCTACTATAGCAAGACAGGATGTTACTGGATACCACTGCTTAAGATTGTCCAAGTCTGTGGCACATTTAATGATAGTATTCTTTACTATTACATATCAATACATGCAAGTTTTTCGTATTACTATCATACACCTACCGAGGCTACAATGGGTATACGTCAGAAGCATGTCAGCTCGCCGTCGTAAAACAGGTGGTGTCATTGTTTATAACGAGTCCTTGTTTGGCAGCTGACTAACTGTTATTGCTAAATAGCCTTACTTCAGGATTAGTCCTAACTGAAGACATAGGATATCAACAGAGCTAAGAGAGAACACGCTCTCACTGAGAAAGCGTGGTACGGTGCAGAGAGTAGATAATCACCAGTCAGCTAGTAAAATCGAGTTCTTAAAGAACCCTTCGTATCATTACCTGTCCGAAGTTTCATAACAGATAACACAAGGGTGCGCGGTTCAAACAGATGTTGGCTGTTGTATTTTTCAAACGTTACGATTAAAACGTTATGCATCCAAGCAGGATGCATGGGATGCATGAAAACACACACCGCCGAAAAAATATGTGTTGACTTTTTTGTTTGTCATCAAGATATCAGAAAAGTTTTTGGCTCTTCCTGGCAGTGCCAGTTATGCATATCGTTTAATGCTTAACGCTTGCAAAATCGTAACACATAACATCCCAAGTGTTGTCTGTTGAACAAGTAGAAACAAGCAGAGCCAAGTAGAGCTAGTAAATCGAGTTCTTAAAGAACCCTTCGTATCATTACCTGTCCGAAGTTTCATAACAGATAACACAAGGGTGCGCGGTTCAAACAGATGTTGGCTGTTGTATTTTTCAAACGTTACGATTAAAACGTTATGCATCCAAGCAGGATGCATGGGATGCACGAAAACACACACCGCCGAAAAAATATGTGTTGACTTTTTTGTTTGTCATCAAGATATCAGAAAAGTTTTTGGCTCTTCCTGGCAGTGCCAGTTATGCATATCGTTTAATGCTTAACGCTTGCAAAATCGTAACACATAACATCCCAAGTGTTGTCTGTTGAACAAGTAGAAACAAGCAGAGCCAAAAAAAACGCGTAAAAAATATGTGCCGACTTTTCTGTTTGTCATCAAGGTATCAAAAAAGCCAGCAGATGCCTTTTCGGTGGTTTTGCGGCTCTTCCTGGCAGTGCTTGTTATGCATACTCTTCTAATGCATAACGTTTGCAAAATCCATCCATTTCTGGCCTCTCTTCAGTTTTAAAGAAAAAAGATCTTCATTTCCTCTGTTCTTGTTATTACCGATATGCAAAATTCCTCCTTTTCCTACCCCCCTGGTATAAAAACAGACATCTGATTTCGCGTTACAAGCTTCCGGATATATCGCTGAAACTTTCGGCCAGAAGTAAAAAATTGTCCACAACGTCCCATCTCAGCTTCCCCGCACATCACGGCTTGTCCCTTCTTCTAGAGTGAATTTTAGTGTATTTTAGTGTTTTGTGTTCTTTTTCATTGTTTGTACTCCGCTATTCTGTCTTTTCAGCGGGTTATAAAAATAAATAAATAAATAAAAAAAGTGTTGTCTGTTGAAACCGCGCACCCTTGTGTTATATGTTATGAAGCGTCTGACAGTGTAGATTGATCCACTTAACTTCGTAATGTTTCCATCCGCTCCCATTGTCGAAATTCAGCATTTCATAGGTGTATCTGTCCCACCCATGGGCACGATACTGGCTTTTACGCCTGTCCTGTTTGTTTTTACAGGCTCCCAATCATTGTGTGTTTATGTGTTTTATTTATTTTCTTTCATTTACTCCGCTTTTTCAGAATGGCGGGTTATAAATAGATTACTTACTATTAATTTCGAGACGCCGATTGGTCAAACGACTGGTTATGCATATTTCCTTGATATACCATCCAAGGCTAGGGGCATGGAGAGGGAGGGGCTAAAAATAGTAAAATAAAAAAAGTCCTGCAGTTTTCTGTAAGCAGAGCTGGGTTAAAAGTAGTCAATTACCTTGTACCATCTTAGCAGAAACAGAACATTGCGTGAGCTGTCCTTTAAATTTTAAAAGTTTTTTTTATTTAGTTGATTGCTGCACAGAGGAGGGCAAGCAGAGGTGAGCCATCAGGTAAGGTGGAAATGGAAGTTGTAATACATGAACCTTCGTTCTCCAACTCAGCCCGCAAAGCTCAGACAGGTGAAACACCTACCTTATGCTTAGATCTCAAGCCCTCACAGTTGTCACCTTACAAAAGGCTCTACGAAGGGATAGAGAGGACTCAGTCTGTTTAGTTGTTGTTGGTCGTACTATTTTTGAATAAGAGTTTTTACAAAAAGATGTACTTAAGCAGATGTTTCATCAATTGGTGCCTTGGGCACAGCTGGTGATGGAGGCCGTACTGAGTCTGTATCTGGCTGAGGTGGGGGTTGATCAGCAACTGTATTTACAGGGTCATTTTCGGATACTGAGCTGGGAACTTCAGCAGTAAGTTGTTGATCTTCTAACTTATCGTTTGAAGTTTTCTCAATTTCAGCAATAAGTTGTGGGTCTTCTAACTTATCGTTTGAGGTTTTCTCTTCATTCTTAGTTTCTTTCTTGTTCCTTAGGGCTAGTTCCAGCAAGTTATATTTTGCATTCAAATCATAATCTTCAGCTATGCAGAGACAGGCAGTACTTTTCACAATTTCAATGACAAGTGACTTGTGAGGCTGCACCAGACTTCCTGTCAGATTTGGAAGCTTCGACTTGAACAAATTCAACAGTTCAGGAAGAATATGATCTCTCTTGATGTTGCTGTTTCTGGCAGTAATTAAAATGTGAAAGTTACGGGCATCTGAGAAATGCTTTTCAATCAAGGGTTCAAGATTTTTCTTAATATCCTCAATGACAGCCTTGCATGTGACCTCCACGGGAAGCATCCGAAGCAAGTAACGGGTTTTCTGCTCGCCTGAATCCCGAATGGAGTCTAGGATTTTCGCCATTACTTCTTTTGGGGATTCAACCTGAAATAACACAGATATGAGGCTCAACAATTAGAAGAAAAACTGAAGGTAGTGGTGAACAGATTATTATTAGAGCTAGGCACAGCTTAGATGCCTTTATCACCATTGTTTTGTGTAACCTTGCAGGATTAATTTGATTAGGCGTATTCTCGCCGTTCCCCGAGGACTCCACTTAATTTTAATTTAATTTAATATTAATTTCAAAATAAATGCAGCACAACATTTCATGCACGAGCAAATTAATTGGCACTTGTCATTAACCTACAACTAAAACATATAGACAATTGTCATAAAATAAATAACTTGAGAGGTCCCCTCGTTTTTGTTTGTCCCGGGGACACACCCCGAGTCCCCACGGACAGGGAATGCTCCGATTATCATCACGATCATCAAAAAGGACTCCCTTTCAGATTCGGAGGGGAATCAATTTTTGCTGGTGTTGGTGCAATGTAAAATTAATTAAAAACAATCAGAATAAACAAAACCAAACATAACGTGGATTTACACTAATTTCATCAACTGCATATTTTTTTCTAAAGATTCCATTTTGGAAGCACTGCCCGTCTCTTCGCTGTTTGGCGGAGTCCCCGTGGATTGACCCCTCTATTCTCGCCGTTCCCTTCAATTCCCCGGGGACGGCGAGAATACGTCTATAGACACTTTAAAGGTATTCACCGAACTCCAATTCAACGCTTCCAAGCGGACTAGTCGTCCATTGTCTCTCACTGACTCATCATCAACACTTGTAAGGGACATAGTAAGATCGATCCACGACGGATGAGTAGAAAATCTGCTTTGTGCTTCTCCATGTTCCCTATTAACCAAAAGATTTGCACTGTCTTTGAAGTAAAAAGTTAAAAATATCATGCTCTGCGTGTTATCTTAGGGATCCATTTTACTATCTCTTTGTCAAAAGTGAAATGGGCAATGGTGAGTTACAGAAACTAGTCTGCTCGGATTGCTGATCTGGAATAAGGCAAATTCTGATGGTTCTATGTTCCTACCATGAATGTAGAGATGGGGGGGCGGGGGGGGGGGGGGGGGGGGTTGCATGAACGAAAAAGTGTTCTTATACAATTATTTCTGACTGGGATATGGTGCTTTGGATTAGGGCCATACCTGAACATAAGGGCACAGTCAGGGTTGCCACATGTCGCACGATATAATGAATTGTCACTCTATTTTATTTTTGTCACTCTTGTCCTACGTAGGACATAAAATTCACTCTGTTTCAAAAAACGTCCAGAGGTGTTATTTTCCAGCAGTGATTCGGACCAAACGTGACTATTTCACGTTTTTCAAGGACATTAAATTAAGATTTGTAATTTCTGCAGCATTGATTCTGAGCAAAAGTGACCGTTTCCCATTTTTTCATGAAAACAAAATTGCACTCCCAAATCACTCTCTGTTTTCCACCAAAAGTCACTCTATAATTTTTTTCGATGTGGCAACCCTGGGCACAGTGCCCAAAATTGTGTATGACACTTGCCCTTCGGCCCAGTGCATCGCAATTTCTGTCCATCCGTCGGGTCTGTCCGGGTGTTGCTAGTTCTGGCACTTCCGCATAAGCTAGGACAATGAAACTTGGCAAGCATATCAGGGACTCCAAAAGATTAAGACAGTCTCTTCCCAGATCCGAGCATCGTTGGGGGGAGCCGGAAATCTTGGGAAAGGGTTATGAGTGGCGGGATCGGATGAAACTTGGTGTGAGGCACAAGAACAAGTCTTAGATAGATCGTTGACAGAATCGGACCGGATTCGGGCACTGCGGGGGAGTTGGGGGGGGGGGGGGGAATTCTGGTGATCCCGCGGGTTTGGTACTTCCTGATGTGCTAGGACGATGAAACTTGGAAGGCGTATCAGGGACCCGAACAGACTGACTTAAGAATAAATATTCCTTCAGCCCAAGCTGACTGCGAATCATATCTGATGGTGGAAAACAGATAAGTCAGCAGTTTGGTGTCAAATTGGTGTTTCCCTCAAGTTCGTCTTTCCAACTTGAGCGGTTTTGAGCCTGAAGAGGACCCTTGCCAAGAAGGGCCGAAATATAGCTCCAATAAAATTCAGCAGACGTATCCGTTTTCCACCATCAAATATGACTTGAGAATAGTCGTTTCCCCGATCTGACCATCATGGAGGGAGTGGAGGGGCGGGGAGCCCTGAATCTAGTGGTATGCATAGCTTATTGAACGGGAGATCGGAATTGAATGAAACTTGGCAAGTGAAAAGAGCTATCGTCTCAGATGTTTAAACTTTTGATGGGGGGCACCCGAAATCTCGCGAAACGCTTAGAGTCGAGGGATTCGGATGGAACTTCATGGGAAGAACAAGCATGAGCCCTATATGCGTAATTGACATCGGGGCTCTGTGGGGGGTGGGGGGGGGGTGGAGAGTATTTCTCAGAACTCCGGTGATCGCCAGTTAGGATAGTTCCAGATATTTTAAGGACGCGATGAAACTGGCGTATTAGTGACTTAAGGACCCCACATAATGCCCTAGGAAAACTTGGGTTCCTGGGTCCGACCATCTTTTGGGAGTTGAGGGAAGGGGAATCCGAAGATCACTGGCATCTGTGAGTTGTGAACGGGTGGTCGATTCGAGTGAAACTTTATGGGCGATAAGAACTGATGACCTAGACAAGTAAAACATGCGTCGGAACCACATGTGGCAACGATTGAGAGAGTTGGAGGGGGGGGGGGAGCCTTTAGACATGCACAAAAACCAAACGGATGGACAGAGTGGGATTCAAGTTGGACAGTACCGATTTTATGCGGCCTTAATTCGTTATTTGGCGTCTGGATCGGATCCAGCCACGGTAGGGAGAGGGGTGAAGCGGGAACCGTAAATTTGCAGATAGGTTCCAGTCAAATCTCCATTCCAGTCAAACTTCACTGACGGGAATATGAGGTGTCAGAGACGCGACATTTCCATTTCCGAGTTGGATTCAGACACAGTGGGGGGGGGGGGGGAGTTGGAAAAGGAGTCCCCGAAATGTTGTGGCTCGCATAGGGGTAAAAAAAGTGGAGCGATTTGAATAAAACTTGGAATCTAGAGAGATCACATGACACATTTTAGGGTCCAAACCGGATCCGACCACGGTTGGGGAGGGGGGGGGGGAGATTTACCGACACAGGGTTCGTGCGGATCTGGAAATCAGGGAAAAGTCAGAGAATTTTTTTTTGGTCAGGGAAAATCGTGAAAAGTCGCAGAATGTCAGGGAAATTAATGAAAAAGTTCAGTCTATACTTATGCATCGTTTTTTTTTTACCGGAAGTTTCTTTTTCGTCGGTTCTCTGCCCAAAGTTTATCAGTTGTTAACTCTGATCTTTGAGCCGTCCCAGTCTGTGCTTTAACGTATACGACGTCTTGTTTGTTCAGGAACAAGTCGAAAGAATCTTTGCTATTGTATGAGTCATTTCGTAGATTTTGGCGGCATTTTTCACTGAGGTAATCGAAAGGTGCTGGAAAACTGCTGGAAAAGGTCAGAGAAAATCACCAAAAAAGGTCAGGGAAGTCAGGGAAAAGTTAGGGAAAAACGTGGAAGAGCAAGCGCACGAAACCTGCGACAGTTCCAAAAATCGCTCAGATTTGAGTGAAACTTGATAGGTACTAAAAAAAATGCTTCACATGATCCCTTTAGGATTCCGAACCAGATTCGGAGGCGGTAAGGGGAGTTGGAGGGGGTACCGGAAATCGTTTTGGCACGTCTAGGGACCAAATAAGTGGTTCTGTTGGGTTGAAACTTGGAAGGTAGAAAAGTCAATCGCCCTAGATGATCCGAGGTTACGCCGGAAATGCTCGGACTTGAGTAAAAGTAGATATCCTACTTCTAGGTCCGAACCACATTTTTGGATGGCGGAGCATTTTGTTACTTTTTCATTTACTTTCTTGAACAACCTACTCGTATCAAGTGCCATACGAGCTCGTAGCTCCTTTTTTGGTAAGTAGCCAGCTGCAAACTGAATTACAATATTTGAGGCTGATAGAAGTTACTTAAGGAAAATAATCTCATCTATTTGAGAAGACATCAAAGGTCTTCAGCAATCCACAGTGTTTGATTGGCTAAGCTGGTAAAGTAAAGCAGTCAATCTTTTCCCAGTTGTATTTTTCAGATTCAACAATAAGATAAGACAAAACTCTTCAAAGTATATGGGAAAAATGGACGTATTTCCAGCCTGACAAAACCTGCATTTTCCCCAAAATATCTTTTCAGGATTATTTACTAATAGATAGTATAAAATGTATGAAGTTCAAGAAGCATTGACACTGATCTTTATAAGTTTAAGGTAGAGGTCATTGTAAAAACATGAATTCCAGCTGGCCCATCATTATAATTTCGAAATTTGCTTTTCTTTCTAAACTACCTTTTTTCATGCTTCAACCTGTCCCTTTCCAAAAAAGGTGGACATAAAGTAGATGTGTTACGAATTTATATTAAAAAAAACGGTTCAAACTTCTTTTTTTTTGCTAAATACAGAGATTTTTGCACCAAACCCGCTGGCAAAATTTCTAAAAATCAGCCTATTTTCTGCTAAAACATAGAAATTTTGCTACAAAACCACACTGTATTCAAACCGTGAAAAAAATTCATCATTTGGAAACTGCCTTTTGTCTTTCCAGTCAGCTCAAAAAATAACAATGACTGTCATTCTGACAAATTCAAAACATACAGACAGAAAACATATTCATGAAGATCTTCACATCCCTTTGTCACTCTGACAAGCTCAAAATACATAACCAAGAGCATGATTCTGTGAGGCTAACAAGCCCCAAAAACATGACTGTCATTCTGAAAAGCTCGAAAAATACGACTGTAATACTGTCAAGCTAAGAACAAACAACTGAGAACATAATTCTCCTGAGACTTAGTCCAAAACACATGCAGTGGCGAAACTAGCCCCTTTTCGTGTGTGTGTGTGTGGGGGGGGGGGGATTGTAAGTGAACTCTAATGGAAACACACCGAAAAAGAGAGTTCCCATTTTACCTACAAGATTTTTCCCAGTCATCGTGCCAAAAACTGAAAAACAACCGACATCAGGATCTCGATCTGATCATCAGCTTGATTTCCCGACAAGGCTTTGTCTGTGTCATTTCCGATTCTGATTTCCAGACAAGAAGCTTCCAGATTACCGACAGAGCTTCTGTCGGCATCAAAAGTGTTTTATCAGAGCTCTTGCTAGTACTGAAAAGGGAATCCGCGCGCCGTCTCCGCACCGACACACGCTGCCGATTTCCAAACAAGAAGTTTCCTGATTTACCTAAAGAGCTCTTGTCGGTACTGAAAACAGAATCGGTGCACCGACAAACATTGCCGATTTCCCTACAACAAGGAGATGTTTGTCAGAGCTCTTATCTGTACCAAAAACCGAATCCATGCACCATCTCCGCACCAAGAAACTCTGTCGATTTCCCAACAAGAAGTTTTCTGTTTTATCGACAGAACCTTTGTTGGTATCAGAAACAGAATGCTTAAGCGTGCTGTACAGACAAACGCTGGATATTTCCAAACAGGAAGTTTCTTATTTTACCGAAAGAGCTTTTCTCAGTATCAGAAACAACAGAATGATAAAAGCATTTGTCGGTGCAAAGCACCAACAAACACTGCTGATTTACCAACAGGATTTTTTGTGGGGAAGCTGCCCTCCCCCCATGCCCAGTCATACACAAATCCTCAATTTTGGGGCATGGTGCCCCAACGTCTGGGCATGCCCGAACGTATGGGCAATGGGCCCATATTTTGGGGAACCATGCCCTGAAGCATGGGCATGATACCCCTGTGAAATTTGGTTAAACTGAGACTGGTTACATACCTAAATAGGGTTGCCTTCCTGTCCTAGATCAAAAGACACCTGATTTTACTTTCTATCCAACCTCATTTTTCAATTTTCAAAATGTTAGAGCATTACCAAGATACATAGAGTTTTTTGGAGGCCACTTCTCTTCTAGTGGGTTTACTCTATCCTTTTTCAGAAAATTGCTACTAGGTAGCATGGATGAGGCAAGCTCTTCAATCTGTTCACTGGAGCAAATATTTCCTTTCGATTGTTTGCCTTTTATTGTATTTATTTTGAGTGATTTTTTTTTTTTTACCATGTTAACGACTGTTATGGAAACTCACTAAACTCAAAAGAAATACAATAAAAAGCAAACAATCTAAAGGAATTAGGAAGGAAAGGAAATTCAATTCCCAAAGGAAGAAAAATTTAAAAGCTTACCTCATCCACTCTACCTAGCGGTGACTACCTGAGAAGGATAGAGTAACCTAAAGGCGACAATCTGGAAAAGGATTAAGTAACCTAGAGGCAACTACCTGGAAAAGGATAGAGTGAACCCACTAGGAAAGAAGTAGCCTCCACTCTAACATTTTGAAAACTGGAAAGTGAGGTTGGATAGAAAGTAGAATCAGGTATCTTTTGATCTAGGACAGGAAGACAACCCTATTTAGGTATGTAGCCAGTCTTAGTTTACCCAAATTTCACAGGGGTACCATGCCCATGATCCAGGGCATGATGCCATACGTCCAGGCTTGCCCAGACGTTGCAGCACCATGGCAAGAAATTGAGGATTTGTGTATGACTGCCCATGCCCCCGTAGTTTTGCCCCTGAACAGATCATAGAAATTCTGACTAGCTAAAAAAAAAAAAAAAACATCATCCTGGCAAGCTGAAAATGTAGGACTGATAGTTTGATTATCAGAGCAGTCTACCACAAATCCCTGATTTTTGGATACCTTACGCCAAACGCTGGGTATATCCAGCATTTGGCATTGGCTATGCCTAACGCTGGATAACCTATGCCAAACGCTAGGTACCTGTTGGTAACCTGACCCTGACCTACCTCAATATAAAGGAGTTCTGATTGGTTGATTTTTTAGCTTCAGTCAAATCATGAGTATTTTACTGGGTCACAGTATCTAGCACCTGGCATAGTATATTCAGGGATAGGCGTAGGGTACGCGTTCCAAATGCTAGACATATCAGCGTTTGGCATAGGGTATCCGAATATCAGGGGTTTGTGGTTGACTGTATCGGAGTCCCACACCCCCTCTCAAACTGCCGCTGCTAACAAACAGTTTTCATGGGGACACTGTGCCTCTGACAGTTCTGGAAACTGTACTTGACAAGGGATACCTGACCCCGTTTTTACACTACCTCGATTTTTGCCACAAAAATGTTAAAAGTAAATATACATGATGTCCTGACAGTAAAGAGGCAAAATATGACTTTTTACAACAGTCATGTATAGGTCATTTGTCCAAAAATATTCAAATTCTCTGCCTTTTCTTTGTTTTGAAGCTGCTTCGAAAAGGGATTTTCTGGCAATTGACTTCGGCTGAACTATGCCCTAGCCTTAGATTGCAATATGCCCCAAATCCAAAGGTGAAAACACTGTATTCTAGACAGGGGACTCTTTGTATGACTCTTTTCAGCTGGCCCAATAACATGAAATAAGAAATAACTGCTCACCTCAGTCTTGATGAAAACAAGATTTTTAGCTCCACTTTCAATGACCTGAAATCTCCTTTTCTTCATAGTAGCTTTTTCTCTCATAGAAGAGAGCTCAGCATCAAGATCCATTTCGATATCCTCGGTTTCTTCATTGTCAGGTACTTCTTTACCATAAAGCTGGTCAGAAACCTCATTCAAAATATTGTAGGCCTCTCTCACACACTGTTTCTCAGTGTTGTTGCAAGTGCAAATAAAGCCTTTGAACCCAGGTGATAGGACTTTTTCGTTGGCCTTGGAAATCTTTGCAGATTTTCTGTAATAAGCCTTGGTTTTTCTTTTCCTACTGTCCATGTTGGTAGAAAATTTTAAATGTCTTTGCCTTAAGCGCTTCCGGTTCGTGTCCGCAAGCAGTCTGAAAGTCAGAAAGCCTTAAGTAAATTTCCAATTCGAAAAAGTAAGTAGTTGTCAGTTTATTTGAAAGAGTAAAGCTTCAAACATTTTTTTATTTTGTTTCATTTCATTTTCTATTTTAAAACATTTCAAGATTTTGGTTGGTAATCTGGTTGGATTTGGCTGGATTTGAAAAAAGGTGGATAGAGTAGCCTCTCCATGGCAACCGTACCAAACATATGATTTTGAAAGTAGCCGGCGGAATGGGTTAATAGTCTGTTAATAGTTCATTACTTAGTCAATTTTGATGAAAATGCTACCATTAACAGTAAGTCCGATACTGGTTTTCTTATCAGTTTTACGAGCTGTTCCTGGTGTAGAAGATTTATACATATTTTAACACAGTTTGTTTCAGTCTCGTACACTAGCCCCTTTTCAGGCACGGTGCTCAAACGTCTAGCACCATGCCTGGGTTCTAGATGTTCAAGCACTGTACCTTGGATTTCATGTATGGTGCATGGATTTCAGTATACAGTGCATACATCAAAAACACAGTTTCTGTCATAACAACTGAGCACCAGCTCGGACAGGGCTGAAATTACTACCATGAATTAGAGAAATCAAAGACAATCCTTTATATATTTTTCACAACAAAAACAAAAGGGCTCGGCTGATGACAGATGTGAAAAACCTCATTTCCTTTTCTACATAGTCAAGGGTTTTGCATGCAAAGTGTCCTGTGCCTCAGCTTTTTCTACCTAGCAGCCAACCAGAATATTGGCTCTTGGGGAATAGATAGGGAAAATGCATGGAAAATAGATAGGGTGCTGTTAGGTTTTCATCTCCATCATCAGTTGTGCCCTTTTGTTTTGTTGTGAAAAATATATAAAGGATTGTCTTTGATTTCTCTAATTCATAGTAGTAATTTCAACCCTGTCCGAGCTGGTGCTCAGTTGTGATGACAGAAACTGTGTTTTTCCTGTATGCACTGTATACTGAAATCCATGCACCATACATGAAATCTAAGGTACAGTGCTTGAACGTCTAGCACCCAGGCATGGTGCTAGACATTTGAGCACCGTGCCTGAAATAGGGCTAGTGTACTAGACTGATTTGCTTTAAACAAAAATCACGGCACTTCGCACGGACTTGGTTATTTTTGACTGACTGGCCAATAACACTGGGGGGCATCCCCCCCCCCTTATGTGATGCCCCTGTTCCGAACTATGTCCTAACTAGCTTATATTATCATTAATATTAGCTTACTTGTAAATCATGCCATCATGTCAAATTATCTTGGAGGGGGATTCGGATTTGCTGACCTTCAGTTTCAGACCTCCAGCTGATTTGATTTTCTGGCATGGCTTATTTTCACTGTTCATTTGAAGGATAGAGCAGTGTCGGAGTCCTAGACTAGTATTAAACATTTTGCTGTGTGTTTCTCATCATAGCCTATTTTTCTTTGACAAGGATGTGTTGCCTGTTGATGTCGCCAGTTCCTAAGGTTGGAAAGTTGACACTGGTTGACACATTATTTAGCTAGTATTCTTGGTCACAGCTGTCAGTCTCCATCTACCGTACTCCTCTTTTGAATGCGCTGGTGAAAATAGTCAAAGTTCTTATAACAATAATTGTTTTCTCTTCTGCCAATAGGACCACCAAGCCCTAGTTAAGCCCCTGCATATCTCGTGAAAGTCTTTTATTTCATCTAGTATGTTGCAGTAATCTGTGTTATGTTTGGTTTTGACTGCATTTTTCGGGGATGCTCAAAGATAGGCAGCATTCAGGGAACCATTCCAGTTGACTCTTGAATGGATGTAACAGTTCAGTTTTGAACTTTTAAAATTCACGTGTCAGTAAATTTGTCTTGACTGTGTAAGAATCTTAGGTTGCACTCAGATATTCTGAGATGTCTGTTTGTTCAGAGAGCTTTAAGGTTCTTTCTCTTTTTCAGTAGTTCGCTGTCCTGAATTCTTGTGTCTTTCAGCTCACAGCTGATGAAAGACAAGAATGCAGACCAGTCATACACAAATCCTCAGTTTTTGGGCATGGTGCCCCAAGGTCTGGGCATGCCTGCACGTAAGGGCATGGTGCCCATACGTTGGGGCACCATGCCCTGGAGCATTGGCATGGTACCCCTGTGAAATTTGGTTAAACTGAGACTGGCTATATACCATACATAGATTTTTGTGGAGGCCACTTCTTTCCTAGTTGGTTTACTCTATCCTTTTCCAGGTAGTTGCCACCAGGCTACTCAGTCCTTTCCCAGGTTGCCACCGCTAGGTAGCCTAGTCATTGCTAGGTAGAATGGATTCGATAACAATTGTTAGCATAGTAAAAAAAAAATCACTCAAAATAAATACAATAAAAGGCAAACAATCTAAGGGAAATATTTGCTCCAGTGAACAGACTGAAAAGCTTGCCTCATCTATGGTACTTAGCAGCAATTTTCTGAAAAAGGATAGAGTAAAACCACTCGAAAAGAAGTGGCCTCCAAAAAACTCTATGTATCTTGGAAGTGCTCTAACATTTCGAAACTTAAAAAATGAGGTTGGATAGAAAGCAAAATCAGGTATCTTTTGATCTAGGACAGGAAGAAGACCCTAGTTGCGTTTTTGCTGATACCATGGTATCTGTTACCACGGTCTAAAGTTGTTTTTGCAGTTATCGTGGTATCTGATACCACAGTCAAAAGGCGTTTTTGCAGTTATCGTGGTATCTGGCCAGTTATTGTGGTATCAGATATTCAGATACTACGGTCTGACCGTGGTAACTGGTCGTGGTATCTGAAGAGTTATCTCACTTTCATCAAATTTTGTCAGATTGGTGAGAAAGAAGTTTAGCATTTAGTGATGTAACTGGATATCTGTTTTTCTTTTTGGATGACTTCGAAAAGTGCAATTTCGGCAATAGTCGTTTTTGCAGAGCACCGTATATCAGATACCACGATAACTGCAAAAACGACTAATTGCAGATCCAGTTACCGTGGTAACAGATACCGTAGTATCAGCAAAAACGCAACTCCTATTTAGGTTTGTAGCCAGTCCCAGTTTAACCAAATTTCACATTGGTGCCATGCCCATATTCCAGGGCATGGTGCCCCAAAGTAAGGGCACCATGCCCTACGTCCAGGCATGCCCAGACGTTGGGGCACGATGTCCAAAAATTTAGGATTTGTGTATGACTGATGCAGACTCCACAGGGAACTAGCACTTGCTGTCAAGGAACTAGAAGTGAGGAGACAGAAGTCAGAATCTTAGTCTGATAGTTGGTCATACTTAGGTCACACCAGTATAGATGTAAAATTTCAGTACCTCCATTTTATTTTGCGAAAATTGAGAATATTCGCGGAATAATTGGAAAAATTGCGAAAAATTAAAAAAGAAGGTAGAAAAATAAGATGCTGAGCTTGAGTATGGTGTCTGTACAAATTTTCATCTGTGCCAGACCAAAACCGAGGAACTCAGTCAAGATTATGCTCTCAACCCGTATAACTTTATCAGAAGTATCTCTCTGCAAGTGAGCAGATCAACTCTGTGGCAGTGGTTTGCTAACACTCACATCACTTCCCCTGTACAAAGGGTTCAGAACATCCTGAACATTGGCGGCTAGATGAATTGTTTTTATGCAGAATGCCTTTCTGCTAATCAGATTCCGTTTTGCCGCCACTTCTTCAGTTTTCTGTCAACGAGAGATTTTTTTTACATATAATTTCTCAGAACATCCTGAAAATTGGCGGCTAGATGAATTGTTTTTATGCAGAATGCCTTTCTGCTAATCAGAATCCGTTTGGCCGCCACTTCTTCAGTTTTCAGTCAACGAGAGATTTTTTTTACATATAATTTCCGTGGAAGACATTGTCCAATGCGCAAACGTAGGAGTTTTGAGTCCCGGTGTCCCCTCCCCTCCCTCCACTTTAAGAATAATGAATAGACCTAGTAATAATTCCTTATTCCAGACTTGTCCCATTGTTTCGCTTGTGAGAAGTTCATGACTTTTTCACGTGTTTATTGATTATAATGGTGGGTTTTCATAAGAAATGAAAGTAACTGACGTAAAACAAGTTCACATGAATGAATGACTCACTTATAGACCTCCAGCACCCGGCAACCTCCACTGACAGCGCAGAATAATTATACCGCACAAGATTTTTTTTTTAAAGTGAGAAACCCTTCTTTAATATACCAAACATCCTTTCTGCTAAGCCTAATCTACAGAGGAGTTAAAGGTAGGTTATTTCTGATGTTCGACAAGTCCGTCTTCTGTATGTGAAACCACGGCCACCCCCCTGCCGATCCTGGTTTTTCTAACCGAGTAATCAAATAAAATATAATCAACAGTTACAAATAAAAAACTCTCATACGTAATTGCCTTCAAATGCAATGCAACCCTTGACTAACCTGACTCATCCCCAGTTATCCATCAAAGCTGCAAAGAATCGCCTTCCTACGAACCTGTTGGACATGATTGCATAGTGTGGGGGCACAAACTCCCGAAAATTGCAGCGAAAATTCGCCATATTTTTCAATTTTTCCGTATTTTTCAGTTTTGCGAAATATTTCAATTTTTCTGTTGGACATGATTGGGTAGTGAGGGGGCACAAACTCCCGAAAATTGCAGCAAAAATTGCTTTTTTCTTGCGAAAATTCGCCATATTTTTCAACTTTTCTGAATTTTTCAGTTTTGCTAAATATTTCAGTTTTCCGGAATATTCGCAGTTTTCGAGAGGCCTCCGAATATTTCAATTTTGCGAATATTCGATTGAATTTTTCAACTGAAATATTCGCTTTTTACATCTATACACACCAGTCAACCACAAACCCCTGATTTTTGGATGCCCTATGCCAAACGATGGATATGTCTAGCGTTTGGCATACCCTATGCCTAACGTTGGATACACTATGCCAGGTGCCAGATACTGTAGCCCAGTAAAATATTGATGATTTCAGTGAAGCAAAAAATCAACCAATCAGAACTCCTTTAAATTAGGGTGGGTCAGGGTTAGGTTACCAACAGGTATCCAGCGTTTGGCATAGGGTATCCAGCGTTGGGCATAGGCTACGCCAAATGCTAGATATACCCAGCGTGTAATAATGATGCTCTTAGCCCTTTTTGTGTTGTGATTACTCTTTATACTCTGGCCGGCGGTTTGTGTCCGACTAGAGAACATTATAAGGTAGCGTTCGAGCGGCGGCAATATTCAACCTTCGAAGGCGTGTTCGGGATCGTAGTCTTTCGTTTGGTAGTTCGAGCTGACTTACTGTATTGATAAATCGGTATCACCAAATTCCTGATTCTTCACAACAACTTTTTCTGGGCTTATTTCTCATTCGCATCTATTCTGCCTCAAAACCGCTCTTCTGTTCCTGCTCTCCGTTACCACAAACTTCCGCTGTTGCACCACAAAGGATATTCCTAGAAACCTCAATACCCCGGATGCTTTACCAAAATATATGTTTTTTCAGCAGGATATCCAAACCTCAGCTTCCAGGATTTTCAAACCAAATTCTAAGTCTCTATTCTTTTACGTCTTTAATATTTTCTGAACTAAGAATAAAATCGCTTCTGCTAATTATTTATTAATGACCAACCCAATGTCACAAGCGTTTGGCATAGGGTATCCAAAAATCAGGGATTTGTGGTAGACTGGGCTGCACTCGGAGATTCTGAGATGTCTGTTTGCTCAGAGAGCTTTAAGGTTGTTTTTGTTTTCAGTAGTTCAATGGCCTGAATTCTTGTGTCTTTCAGCTAACAGCGGATGAAAGACAAGAATGCAGACTCTACAGAGAACTAGCGGTTGCTGTTGAGAAGAAATTAGAACTGAGGAGACAGTTCTTACAGAGCCAACCAGTTGGGACAGATGACAGTTCACATCATGACGAAAATACCATTTCAGAAGCCTTTTTTTGTGACTCACAAACATTCTCCATCCATTCCACAGAAGAAATTGAATATTCTTATGCAAAGCCAGAAACCTCACAGGGTTCCACTGCTCTCAACTCCGAGTTTAACCATTTAGACTCAACACTTTCGAAAAGCACAGAATTAGATAAATATATGGTATCCAGTGCAGTGTCCCAAGCAAGCACATTTGGTCAAGGGTTGGACTCTGATTTCAGCTCGCTTGAAAGTGAAGTTTCAAGTGGAACAGTAACAGAAAGTTTCAGAGTAAGAAGTGGCTCCTTCACCATTGACAACCCATCGAATCAGTCTGAATGGGAACTTCCAGTGATTGAAAATGAAAATTGGGGAGCCAGTCTGGATGAAACCGGGCCTAGATCATACAGCTTGTTAATGCCAAGTCGGGGTGTTGCTGGCAAAGTGCCCATTATTTCTGACTTGACAGTTCGGGAAGTTGTTTATGAGACGATATCTAGTTTACCAGCTGGGAGCCTGCATGATTTGAGAAGTTTGTCTGAAGTAAAAGACGAAGGCACCAGCGATGATAATGGTCATGTTCAAGGATGCCATGAGAACATGAGTGACACACAGAAGAAAGTGGAACACCACCACAAGTCAAATACCATGGAATCAAATAGACTAGTGAACAAATCTGGAGAATCACTTCATCCAAAGATTTTAGCCTTGCAGTTGAAGGATGCTTCTTGCCGGAAGACAGCTGTAGTTCTACCCAGTTACTCAACACCACATGAAGACATAATCACAGAACCACATAGGTCCAGACCTTCAGGTGAACCCGAATCGTTGACCAATACCATTAGTATCTTGGGCAGCAACTTGAGAATCAGGAGTGCACAAGCTGACATAGCCCTACTGGACTGTCAGCTCTTTAAGGCCAACCTTCTTGACTCTGTGGTGGATATGGATATCCGAGCTAGGGTAGAGAAAGTAATTGGACTCAAGCCAATGGTTGCTATTACTGATGATGTTGAAGAGAAATCAGTTGAAGTAAGCAAGGACTGCTTGGATGTGGGTTCTGAGGAGAAGGATTCAGTGAAACCTATTCTTAGAATAGATTTTCCTTGTGAGTCTGTAGGAAGTAATATTCAACCTGGAGAGCCAGGATCTCAGAGATACGAGGATGGAAACAGTTCTGAACGCATTCAGAATCCTGACTTCCATGCCCCTGCTCACGCAGGTTCTCAAAAAATGCTTTCTAGTTTAGATGTTCAGGTTCATGCAAGCACAAATCCGTCATCCCTTTCTCTGCCACTGTCACCTGATAGCTCTTCGACCCACTCACCTGTTGTCAGCTTCACTGAACGAATGCCTGCTCCAGGAGCCCAAACTAGTCAAGCAGCAACAGAAGATACTGCTTCAAGGTATGCATCTAGTCATCAGAGCAGAGCGTCAGAAGAAGAATCAAGCCACACAAAAGCTAAGCCTGGGATAGAAGTAGTTGCGACTATTCCACATTCACATTCTGCTGCAGCTTTGGATACTGTCGAACCAATTGGCAAACGAAGAGAAATCTCTGCTTACCCAATGGCGGAACCACCAGAAAGCGAACCGCATTTGGATGTCGGAGCGGACATTGCTATGCTGGTTCCCAGACAGGGTGAGCAAACTGTGCCCTCAACAGGAGGCCTTCCTCTTCCTACCCTGACACATCTTCAAGGCATCGATCCTTCCAACACTTCTGGTCAAGTGGACCAGTCTAACACAATGAAGAGCCGTATCGGTTTGTCGCCGATTGGGGTCTTTCCAGACCTGAATCATACAGGAGCCAGCACTACCACTCCAACTCCAGTCTCTGAACTTGAGGAGTTGTCCATAGTAAAGCAGAGACTAGATGACCCATCTATAAATACAGCTGTCTTACGATCTGGAGGTGTCACAAGCCAGATGTTATTAGGAATGCCATCCCAGGATGTCCCAGCTCATTATCAGCAAGCTGATCTTGTCAGACTCATGCAAGATTTTCAAGCTCAGCAGGAAGTGAGGGTGAAGGAACTTCTAGAACAGCAAGCCGCGGAGCAGCACAGACTTATGGAAGAATTCCAGAAGTATGAGGCGAAGATTTTGAATGAGCTTTCCAAGCAGGATCCTCAGGCGTATCGAGAAGTGCTGGAGTGGCAGCAGAGCGCGCAGAAGGAGCTAGCCAGGACGAGTGGAGCTGAGACGCTGGAAGGCGTCGAGGTTAGTTTTCTTGAAAAGTAGCCTATAGGTTTTGTCTAGATAGATAGATAGATAGATATTTTTATTGATCCAACTCGTAGCGCCGACATGGCACTACATATGTCGACCATTACGTTTCATGTGTCAAAATACTTGAATATATACAATTGTTACATAAAAGAAATCAATTACTTGCAATTCACTTGTTTTTTGTTAATTTTGTTAATTTTTGTTAACTTGGAGCTTCCAAATGCAGCCTTCAGTCACAAAGTTTTGAAAAAAAAGGGTCTTTAAGTTACCTTCAGAGACCAACGGGGCAGCCGCCGAGCTCTTCATTGAAGAAAGGTGTTGACCACTTCAGTTATTTTTGTATATAGTGGATTTTTTGACGATTCCAGTGAGGGTCTTAGGGTTGAAGAAAAAGTTCTTTTTAATTGCTTTATCCTCATGTCTTTCTTTTATGATCTGTAATTTATGAACCTAACCGAAGAAAAGGTGGATGATCAAGAAAAGACGGTCTCTGCAGAGGTGCGGCGGAGTTCCATTATCCGGAGGGGGTGAGAGTATAAAAAGGCAAAAAGGTATTTATGTAATTGCAGTTTAAGTACATGTATAATTAAGTACAGTTAAGTTTCTCGCTTTTATGATCTTGTATTAGGTTGAGGATGGTGTCACAAAGACGTATGGATTGAACTATTCTCAGTCATAAGATTCTTCTATTAAGAGGGACTATTAATTTAAGGGGGGTTTTTGCGAGCTGGAAAGCAAAGTCGGAACAGAATCACTTTCCAATTGTTTTCGCGCTACTTCGGAAAGTTGCCGAACTTTCCAACCCGGTTTTCGCGCTTTGGAAACCCAAGCAGCTTTCCCGGAAAGTGATTCCTCTAGGTTAGTGGAAAGCTCCGAGGAAAATTGAATGTTTCGGCGTGAATTTCAAAGGTGTGGAGAGAAAACAGTGCAAGTGTCAATAATAAATACAAAACAATGGCAATCGTAATTAAGGTGACTTCGATAGAAAAAACCATATTTATTCGAAAATTTTTTCGAAATATTCGAAAAATTTTGTAATTCAACATTTTCTCGGCGATATCAGCTTTCCATGCGTTTTCGCGATCAGTCCAGCGGGAAAGTGGAAAGTTATACAGTAGAGAAATCATGATGTCTCCAAAGAAATAAGTAATCTCAGAGCCAAAAGTAATAAAATTTCGTTTCGGATTAGATGAAAAGATTACTTTAAATAGTATATTCAAATAATGCATAAAGCGGATGTGTCAGCTACGATGCTTTAGCAGCGATATTTCGGCCCTTCTTGGCAAGGGTCCTCGTCAGGCTGTCAATCGTCAGCGTCAGCGTCGGGGAAGGAAACAACCCTGAAAGGATTGCGAAAAGCAAGGATTCTGCCAAGGAAACAAACCTGCAAATGGATTTGCAGGTTTGTTTCCTTCCCCGACGTTGACGCTGAAGATTGACAGCCTGACGAGGACCCTTGCAAAGAAGGGCCGAAATATCGCTGCTAAAGTTTCGTAGCTGACACATCCGTTTTATGCATTATTTGAAAATATGTTTCAAAGTCAGCTTGGGCTCAAGGAATATTTAACTTTAAATAGTAACTTGTTTTCAGAGCCTTAACTCATCCAGGATGTCCAGAAATACTACTGGTAGTCGCAGTAGGTCCTCTTCCAGAGTGCGAAGGAGTCTGTCGTCTGAATTTGAGTCAACCACTCCCCCTGTTGACCATTCGAGGCCAAGCGTACTCTCGGCTGACTGCGACAGAGAAGAAAGGAAGATATTGTCGAAAAGCGGGGATTCTGCCATGGACAAGGTATGACGATTTTCTCAGTCAGCAAGATTCGCAGATTTATAAGTTTATTATGTATGACAAGAGTTGCGTTTTTGCTGATACCATGGTATCTGTTACCACGGTCTAAAGTCGTTTTTGCAGTTATCGTGGTATCTGATACCACGGTCAAAAGGCGTTTTTGCAGTTATCGTGGTATCTGGCCAGTTATCGTGGTATCAGATATTCAGATACTACGGTCCGACCGTGGTAACTGGTCGTGGTATCTGAAGAGTCATCTCACTTTCATCAAATTTTGTCAGATTGATGAGAAAGAAGTTTAGCACTTAGTGATGTAACTGGATATCTGTTTTTCTTTTGGGATAACTTCGAAAAGTGCAATTTCGGCAATAGTCGTTTTTGAGAGCACCGTGTATCAGATACCACGATAACTGCAAAAACGACTAATTGCAGATCCAGTTACCGTGGTAACAGATACCATGGTATTAGCGAAAACGCAACTAAGGATTTTGATGGTACTATATTTATGACGAAAATCCAATGTTCGGCTTGCCCGTGAAGGAATTTTGAAAATTAATTGAATTGAAATTGAAATTGAACTACCTTTATGAATATTTTTATTACCCACTTCAGTAGAATTGAAACAGAAGAGTAAATTAACAAAATACAAAATAAATAAAGAGAGAAAAAAAATCGGATTATATAAATAATTACAGAAGCATTATTTGGGATTCCATAACGTAAGTGGCAAGATATCTGTGACTTCTTAAAGTGTGTCTGTCCATCTTTTAGCTCGATGACTCTGTACGGAGTCGAGGCAATATGCACAAGCTTGGTGAGAGGGTCCTTTATATATATATCGTTTATATATCGTTTATTCACCAAAATAGCAAAGATAGCTAGCAAAGGTAAGTCAATAGTGGAGTCCCGCAAGGGACAGTACTGGGACCAACCCTCTTCAACATATACATCAACGACGCCCATCAGCTTCTGAAGAATCCCATGCCACAATACGCAGATGACTCGAAATTAATTGCCAATGCCTTTTCGAACACCCTTCAAGAAGATCTCAACAGTTGAACTGACTGGTCAAGTGAATGGAAATTAGAGTTCAACCCAGACAAATGTCGTGTACTTCACTTTGGATACAATAACCCTAAGCGACAGTACCAGATGAGAAGACACGGATCAAGCACCCCAGTCCCAATCCCCTCCACCTCAGAAGAAAGGGACCTCGGAGTTATTGTGGACGACAAACTAAAATTTCACGCTCACACCAAAAAGGTAGTGGCTAGCGCCAATCAGACCCTAGGGATGATAAAACGATCAGTCGCATCCCGCAAACCAACTGTCATGCTGAAGCTCTACAAAGCTCTGGTCTCAGTTAAAGAGTTAAGCAAAAGAGTTAAATTGCTCTGCCACCCACAGCACAAGAGGACTTTTCAAGAATCTGAAGAATTCAGCTACGCGGACTGGTGTGAGACGAAACTTCTTCCGAGGGGTTAGTCACCCCCAAAACAGTTGTAAATCCCTAGACTTCTTGTGTCGTTTTGTAGAATTTTTCGGTCACGTAGTTTTTGCAAGCAGAATTTTCAAATGCAAGATAGAATTTGAAATCCTCACTTATCATCTTGTCGCACTTGTCGTTTTCTACGCACGTCTTATTTACTATATATCAATCTTATTGACTTGAAAGCAACCAATCGGCTTGTCCGTTATTTGTTTTGAAATAAATTGAATTGAATTGAAAAAAAAAAAAAAAAAAAAGGCCCAAGCTGGAGAGCGGAAATGCCCTCGCCTCACCCTATTACAAACAAGACAAGAAACTAATCGAAGGTGTCCAGAGGCGAGCAACAAAATCCATCCAAGGCCTTAGAGCACTACCTTACGAACAACGGCTGCAGAAACTGAAGATCCCGACACTTACTTACCGGCGGAAGAGAGGGGACATGCTACTAGTCTACAGAATCCTCAACTCTAATTGTGTCCCCTCCCTCTTCGCCCCCGACAACCACTCACGGACTAGGGGCCACTCCCGGAAACTGTCCAGAAGGTCCAACACCTCTCGTGTTCAGTAACCGAGCTGTTCCTCTATGGAACAGCTTGTCCGAACCAACTGTCACCAGCGAAACACCCGAAGGTTTCAAAAAGCGACTCGACGAGGACTGGCGCGGACAGCCCTGGAAAAAGGACTGGTGCGCACCGGAAGCAGCAACCAGATCATAGCACCATCGTCATCCGCAAGCTACTCATCGGGATACAACATCCTTATTGCTTGCAAGTGCAATTTAAGGTAATTTAAGGTAATATAGCACTTTCAACGGGATATAAAAATGGCCAATGGCAAATGACAAATAATACAAGATAAACACGCCTAAGAACTATTAAACGAACGAACAAAGTACGGCACAAACGAGTTAACATATCTTTCAGTTGCATCCGCTGGATAATTTGTTAATTTAGATTTTGTTTGAGTGGGTTTGAGTCCGCGTGTTGGGCCTGTTTTTATTTTGTTCTACATACTCAGGCAACATTGATCTGTGAAGTTCAGAATTGAGACATTTGTGGCCAAAACTTTATGTGCCAAGCTCGACGGCAAACCCTGTAGACCGATGTTTCTGGGTGTGGAAGGTGTTATAGATTAAAGTAGCGTGCACACACAGTCCGAATTTCGCAGTCCGGTGCGAATTTCCTTCTCCGCTCCGGAATTTTGACGCATCGCATGCGGATTCGGTCCGATAATTTCGTTCCGATATGAGTAGAAAATATTCTACTTTTACCGGAGCGAATTTTAAACGCATGCGAAATTGTGCCCTGAGCATTGAAAAATTAGAAGCTGTGTTTGAAATTTCAACTGTTTATACGACCTATTTAATGTCAGCTGCATTCATTCATTCGGCAATCAATCAGCATCATCTGACTGTAGGCTAAGCAGTGGATTTTTCAAACCTGGGGCCAAGTTTCACGTCTGAATTTCGTTTTATCTGAAAAACCTGTCGGGCATCGTGACGCGAATTTCGTATGCGCGTTTTCGCGTGCGGAATCTTACCGGACTGTGTGTGCACTTAGCTTAAGGCAAGAAAGAAAAACAAGAGCAAAGGCTTCGATGGAACTCCAAAAATGTAATATTTAACCCGGACAATTGCGTCTTGTAGATATCCGGTCTTAGCCAGACTCCTTGAACATCTTCACTATTAAAGTTTAGAAACAGATTAGTGCCAATTTATTTATTTATTTATTCATTTATTTCCCTCAGAACTGAGGAGTACAAAATAATGTATAAAACAGAACTATGCCTAAACCATCTGGTCCATTCAGTGACACATAAATACTATAAAAAATACACACGATTTTGACAACTAAATTACAACTATTTAAGCACAACTAAATTACAACTATTTACGCACTTATTCACTTGTTTAAAAAAATGGGTACAGGTTGTGGGTTGGAGGGCTACCGAAGCTTTTTTATAAAAGTTCGTCATTTTTTTCTTCAAAATTGTTACTGGGTCTTTTACTTTAAAATTAGAAACCAACTGGGAATTACTGAAAGAAATGGGGAACCCAAGGAGAAACTTGGAAAATTTGAAATATGATATTTTAATGGCAGATATATTGCAAATTCGAAAATGTTCCACGATTGTTGCTGCAAAAAGAACATGAGATAAAGCAACGGCGGTGAACAATGACCCGAGGACGTCTTTCCTGTATCGCCCACGAAAGCGTTTCCGGAAAAAATACAGATTTAAAAAAAATCGCCGGCGTTGCTTAGTTCAACTTGTTCTGGGTACAGTCGTTGGAAGCTTTGCTTTTTAGCGAAAGTTGAAACGAAAAGCCGAATGTGTGAATTTAAATATATGAATTTACATCAAAGTTAGCATTACAGTTAGTTTTACACAAAATTTTCTGCATGCGGCGCATTTTGTAGTATTCTCTATTTGGAAGAATGGTGTATAATTTAGTTTTCGTTTTAGAATAGAAATTCTTGGGGTTTGAAACACGCTAAAAGCCGGAAATTGTTTCGTACTATAGCTAAATTTTTCTAGAAAATGTCAGGTTTAAAAAATTTCGCCTGCGGCGCTTTAACTTGTCTTGGTACAGTCGTTGGAAGCTTCGCTTTTTAGCGAAAGCTAAATTGAAAAGCCGAATATGTCAACCTTAATATACGAAATTATACCAAAGGAACAATCTCAACTGATGCATTACAGTTAGTTTTACAAAAAATTTCGCCTGCGGCGTATTTTGTAGTATTCTCTGTTTGGGAGAATGGTGTATAATTTAGTTTTCGTTTTAGAATAGAAATTCTTGGGGTTTGAAACACGCTAAAAGCCGGAAATTGTATCGTACTATAGCTAAATTTTTCTGGAAAATGTCAGATTTAAAAAATTTCGCCTGCGGCGCTTTAACTTGTCTTGGTACAGTCGTTGGAAGCTTCGCTTTTTAGCGAAAGCTAAATTGAAAAGCCGAATATGTCAGCCTTAATATACGAAATTATACCAAAGGAACAATCTCAACTGATGCATTACAGTTAGTTGTACAAAAAATTTCGCCTGCGGCGCATTTTGTAGTATTCTCTATTTGGAAGAATGGTGTATAATTGAGTTTTCGTTTTAGAATAGAAATTTGGGGGTTTGAAAAACGTTAAAAGTCAGAAATTGTATGGTACTATAGCTAAATTTTTCCGGAAAAAGGCAGATTTAAAAAATTTCAACTGATGCATTACAGTTAGCTTACACAAAATTTCGCCTGCGGCACATTTTGTAATATTCTTTATTTGGAAGATCGGTGTTTCATTTAGCTGGCGTTTTAGATTGAAATTCGTGGGGGTCTGAAACACGTTAAAAGCTAGAACTTGTATGGTAGGTATAGCTAAATTTTTCCGAAAAAAGGCAGATTAAAAAAATGTTGCCTGCGGGGCTTAGTTTAACTTGTTCTTGGTACAGTCGTTGGAACCTTCGCTTTTTAGCGAAAGTTAAAATGAAAAGCCAAATATGTGAACTTCAATATACAAAATTACATCAAAAGAATAATCTGAACTGATGCATTACAGTTTTTTTTACCCGGTTCTATTCTTTGCTTATTTTCGAAATTTTGTTTATCCCTCGCACATCATCTTAGAGGCATAACTAGCTGATCAAGAAAAAACCCGAAAATCTCCTTTTTCTATTTTTGTTTATAATACCAAAGAAAAAAACAAAAAACAATTGACTTCGTCCTTCGCGTGTTTTTGGATAAAATGAAATAAAATGGACGATGAAAATAAACATAAAATGAAGTACGGGGCAAGGCTCGAAAAGTTAATCTTAAAGTTTAACTGAAAAGCCAACTTTTTTTTGTGTCATTTATTTGAACACACTGAATAATTTGGACTCAGCTAAAGGATTCTTTATTTTCCACTATCTGCTCTAGTTATCACCTTCAGAATATTTACAGCCGTCCCCACACCGTAAATTCTACTATGACGCGTGAAATTTTAATCTAACACAAACGCGGCTTTTCAGTTGGCAGTTGTGAGCTTGGTGAAGACTGCCATAAATCTTTCTGGTAAGGCATACAACACAGATACAAGCGCATAGAGGTGCCACAAATCACACGGAAATTCTAATATTTGAAAAATGATTATTCGTGAATAGCGGGAACAACGAAGTAACGCATTTTCATCGGGTCTTCAAGCCAACTGAAGAGAATAAACGGTGGTTAACTAAATTGTCCTATCCCAGCATTTTTCAGTTAAACTGTAACAGCTTCGATAATGATAATTGGCTCTCATTTTATATTGTATTATACTCTGTTCTAGTGAAATTTACTAAACATAAAAACCAATGAAAAGCATTCAATTTGCTGTCAAAGCATCGGAGCTGATGTATCCGTTTTATGCATCGCTTGAATACATTCATTACGTTATTGTGAGAAGAAAAACGAGTAAAAAAATACACTAAAAAAAAGCTCAGGTGCCCTTCTGTCATATGGTTCCTCTACTGAAGTGGAAAAAAAATAATTAGAAAAAAGACAAGACTCAAATTCATTTACAAAACTTCAAACCCACCGCACCTCCCAACTTCATTATTACCATCAAGATTTCAAATAAGTAAGTAAGTAAGTAATTTATTTATGACCCGCCATTTTGAAAAGGCGGAGTAAATGCTGAGGGCATCCAAGTAGTGTAGCCGGGGGGGGGGGGGGTCTCTGAGATAAGTTGACTGGCTTCGTTGGTTGACGTCGGTGTAATTAAAACTTTGAATCTTGACAAAAACAGAAAACAAAATAGTTGAAGAGATTTCGTTGTAGATCCGTAGTGGTGTGTGCTTTCTTCGTTTTCCCTTATCTTTCCTACTTAATTTTTTTCTGTACATTATAATGGTTAAGAAAATTAGTAATAATAAAAAATAATGTTGTAAGTAGGGAACTGAAAGGCAAAAATCCTCCTAAGCCGGGATTTGAACCCAGAAACCTCTGCTTTCAAGGGAGACGCTCTACCCATTGAGCTCAGGGTTGTCACATCAAAAATATTTAGAGAGTTGACATTTGGCCCAAAACAGAGAGTGAATTGGGAGTGAAATCTATTTTTATGAAATGTTCACTTTTGGTCATAATCGCCTCTGTAAAAATTACACATCTTAATTTTTCCTTTCATGAAAAAACTTGAAATAGTACTTCTGGTCGGAATCCCTGCTGCAAAAATGACACATTTGGTCATTTTCTGAAATAGAGGGATTTTTATGTCCTACGTAGGACAAGAGTGACAAAAACAAATTAGAGTGACAGTTCACACCATCGTGCGACATGTGGCAACCCTGATTAAGCTACCGAGGGGCTTGTGAACATAGTTCACAAACCACTACAATAGTCAGATCGAAGCCGGCCATAGGAACAGTGATCCCAAAATTTGCTTCTGGTTCATTTGTCATGGTACAAGTCCCTTGATATTTGATAGTGCAAAACGGATACGTCAGCTGAATTTTATTAGAGAACCAACAAGTTCGTGTTTCCAACTTGAGCGGTTTTGAGCGTGAAAAGATTGCCAAAAAGATGCCAAAGATGCCCTTGCTAAATGACGTATGATCGTTTGACGTATCCGTTTTGCACTATCAAATATGATTGGCAGTCAGCTTGGGCGGAAGGAATATTAATACAAGTTCCTTGTATAAAGCGCCACTATGTATAACATAATAATAAATAGAACATATAATATTTTATTCTAGTATGCGCGATTAGCAAGATTGCCAGCTTTGGTTCGCGGATTCCTAACACGCCGGTTTATGAGAACCCAGCACGTCCAGGACCTCATAAAAACGATTCGAGAGACATCTAGCTGCCTGGTTCGGCTTCATCAGGAAACTCCTATGAGAAGTGGCAAGCCGTCGCCGCCAGATGTAGAGCTTCATAAGCGACTCTTGCAGCAGGTGAGAATGCTCTGTGCAAACGACTTGAAACGATTGATAGATTGGAGCCTACCCACCGGAAACGGGTATTTCTATACCATCGTCAAAACGGTCTCATCTAAATCAGTGCGGAATTCTATTCAAGCGTGAAGTTACACCTGTTTGGTCTATTTAACTATCGGTGAATAAATATTTGAACTTATAGGCGTGTTCTCGTCGTTCCCCGAGGACTCCTCGGGGAATCGAAGGGAACGGCGAGAATAGAGAGAGTCACTCCACGCGGACTCCGCTTAGGAAAACAACGAGAACACGGAAAATGCTTCTAAAATGGACTTTGTTTTTAAAAAAATATGCACTTGACGAAATTGGTCTGGATCCACTTTGTTTTTGGTTTTGTTTCTTCTGATTTAATTAATTTTACATTGCACGAACACCAGCAAAAATTGATTCCCATCCAAATCTGAAATGGAGTCCTTTTAGAGGATGGTGAAAATAATCGGAGCATTCCCCAACCGTGGGGACTCGTGAGAATACGGGTGTGAGTCCCCGGGACAAACAGAAACACGGAGACTCCTCAAGTGGAGTCCTCGGGGAACGGCGAGAATACGCCTTATGTTGGGTCCTCAATCACATGCCGTCACAGTTTACGCCACGACTTTATGGTATTCCGCATTAATTTAGACGGCACCAAATAAATCTCGCATCCTATTGGTTGGTTTTGCATCTTCGAGTCGTCTGGCTTTCTAATACTCAATCCAAAACACGCCAATGATCCTCAGGAAGAGGAGTAAGCGTCTCCGTAACGACTCGAATCCTGTGTCAAGCAATCACGGCGATCTTTGGGAGCAGCTATGACACCACTTCTGCCTTTCCTCCGCTAGGTACCCGGAGAGGCCGGAGATTTTACATCGGCAAGGAGAGATAGTCGTCAAGAGTATTGGTCAGTAGCCTACTGCCATGTTGACTCGGATCCGTTTCCGTTGGGTAGGTTGCAATCTCACTTTGGGTTTGGCTTCTGTGGCTCTGGGACGCGGAAAACTTTTAAAGGACCCCTCTTGCTTATTCTGCCTTTATCTAGCTCCTTTGTGGAATTAGAAGCTTCTAAAATCCCCACCTTTCTCCATTGTTTCGTTTTGTGCCTACGAATAATAGCCTTTTTCGGCCATGCCGAGTTTTGCCCGTAACACAGAGCAAAATTGGCAGGAGTCTTTAATGTCCACTGACAACTCTTTCAAACATATGGAAATGAGAATCTTCTGTTTTTTACTTCTTTTGTTTACTTAATTTTCCAAGTTTTCAACCACGGCGCGTTCAGTTTTCAAACATTTTGCTCCCACACGCCGCGTCGGAGAGCAGGAAGGCTGGATAATCTCGACAAGCGCTAACAAGAAAATCGTTAATTTCGGGTGGAAAGTAATGTAATTTCTGGAAAACTTTTTCTGGTCCCTTTCATAGGCAAAAGACCATTTCTAGTAAGAGTTGTGCTTTAAAAGTGTGCTTTCGGGGACTTCTTAGGAAGTGACTTCCTGGGTACTCCGCGACGGTAAACAACGAGAACGACCCCCGCACTCCACTGTTGGGGAGTTGGAGCCAATTGGAAGGGAGGGGGTCTTGCGGACGGTGAGGGAGTCGTGATCGGGACTTAGCTTTGCCGGCATATCGATTGTCAGCACCGGTGCCATTTATAAATCCAGACTGTACATATCCGGCAACTGTGGGAGGAGTTGGAGAGGATCCTCCCCAATAGTAAGAAGATTATGGAATAGGGATGGAGCTTGGCAGGTAAAGGCAGGCAGGACGACATTAAAGCGGACCACAAAAAATAGTCTTTCTACCACACATGATAACCATCCCTACTGCCAGAATGAATGTTCAAAACCACAAAACACACCGTCAAACAATGAGCAAATTAAAAAAAGAACAGCAATTTCCTGGGTTTGAAATAATTCGGTCTGGACTAAATCTCAGCCGATTATCCGGGACAGCCGTTATGGCACGTAGGGAGCCAAGGATCAAAACAATAGTTTCCATCTAATGCTCCAACTGTTTATTACAAATATAAATAAACTAAAAAACCAAGACCAGTGTGGTACTCCTGAAGACATAAAAAAAAAATCAATGAAGTCTCATAATTCCTTGCTAATCAAACGTGGAAAATTTCTCCATCTGGAAAAGAAGACGTTTTGCGTGGTTTTTTTCTCGAGCCAAAACAGCAACCCGGCAATCAAGTTCAAATCTAAATAAACTGGTGGCTTCTGATCAGTAAGAGAAGGTAAACAAAATGTTTGGATTAGGTCTTTAACAGAATAGGGCTGAGATCCGACAGCCCAGTTACACTTCGTTTGTCCGCTATCCACAGATAGGCTAATCGATTTCATTGAATGAAGCTATTCTTTTGGATTTGTGGTACCTCTGTGTACATGTATAGCTATGAAATAGCGTCTATGCTTGAAATATTCAGCAACTACAAAGGTAAACTATTGCCGAAAAATAACAGTCATATGACAGAAAGACATTATCACTTTCCTACTTTTTGGGATCCCAAAACGTAAGTGGAGGGATACCTATGACATCGCAAAAGTTGTCCGTCTGTAAGCACGATAACTCTCGAAGGGAATGAGATATTTTGATGAAACTTGGTGTGAGGATCCTTTGGGTCATCGGACAGGTCAAGTTCGTAGATGAGCTTTGTAGCCCTATATTTAGGGGTGGGGGAGGGGGTCCAGATTAAGGGGCAAACAAAATATTTTGAAACAGCTAATGTGATAGTCGATTATGGGATAAGATGACATGCTGAACACGATGATGAAAACCATTTTCTCGCCGGACAAATAGTTCGTCCAGAATCCGTCAAAAACAGAAAAGTTTGTTAAAAGTAAATTATTTATTTGATGTTGTTTAGATGTTTGATTTAGGGGTAGGAAGACTTGCTGAACACTTGTGTCAAAATCATTTTCTACCCGGACCAGTAGTTCGTCCGGAATCCGGCCAAACCGGAAAATTTGTTAAAAGTAAAAGTTTTATTTGTAGTTGATTAGTAATACGATTTAGGGTAAGAAGTGATGCTGAATCCGTATATGACAATCATTTTTTACCCGGGCATATAGTTTGCCCCGAATCCGGATGGACCCGGAAAATTTGTTATAAGTTAAATTTTATTTGAAGTTGATTAGATGTTCGATATTGGGGAAAGAAGATACGCTGAATTCGTTTCTTAGCTTTCTTTTTTCACCGGACAATTAGTTCAGGAATTCAGTCGAAACCGGAAAATTGGCAGAAGTAAGGCAGGAAGTTTTTGTCAAAGTAGATATGACTTATAGGGGTAAACACACATTCTGAATCCATATCTGAACTTGGTTTTCACAGATGATTAGCTATTTGGCCTTAATCTGTTTCTGAATTTTGATATTAAAAATCTTCAAGGAGTCTGGCGAAGACTGGAGCTGGCGAAGACAAGACCCAATTGTCTAGATCAAATATTGGATTTTTGGGATCCCATCGAAACCTTTGGTCTTGTTTCATCCGTGAATTTCTTAGCTTAGCGTACGTAACACATGGAAAAGAAGGCCTTTATTTTCCGAGTCTGGGTGAGTTTTAGGTTGTCGTGCAAGCAGCGCACAATCTGAACGTTATTACTAAAGCCTCGGGTGAACAAAAAACAAAATCCCTTAGATGAGCCAAATAATAATAAGCTGCCTTTTTAGTTAAACTTTAAGCCCTGGATGTTGGATTTTTAAATCCGAACCGGATCCGACCGTCATAGGGGGGATTTGGCGAAAGATGCCGGAGGAATCGCGGCACACCTAAGTGCCGAACGGGCCGAGGAGGAAAACCGTGACAAGAATTGCTATTAAAAGGTCCCAGAATTGGTACGCTAATTTTGGTCGGAAGGGTCTCGGAAATCGTTTGATGCGCTTAAGCGTCGGATGGATGGAGGTATCAGGATGAGATTGGCCGATCTAGACCTGATCCAACCACATTAGGGGGTGTGGGGGGGGGGTGGGCATCATAGGGCACGGGTTTATGTCGAATGAACTTTTGTAATCTTTGTGAAGAACCTCTCCGGAACTTCCGCCGAAGATTCTAGTATTAAATCTCAGAAATTTACGACGAGAACAGAGTGGGCTTGTATGAAGCAAAAGCATATTGAATATAAAGATAAACAAGTCGAGGTTTGGATGAACGGCGAACAACACTTCGATCAAAACGCAACTATTGTTTCAGTCTTTAAAACAGTGCATTCACTAATGTATTATTTGATTCATTTGCCTATTTGCCATTCATTCATTCTAAGACTCTATCTACATACTCTCATTTGGTACAGTAAAGAGGCTAACTTTTGCCAAAACCAGTTTTCTCCTGGCAGTCGCTCCTAACCTCAGGCAGCGCGCTGCCTCCCGACTGTTCCCGGCGAAAATTCATTCATTCATTTCAGTATTTTCAGTCGCGTCTTAGCTCTGGTTGGGTGAACATGTATAATTTTGGACGGTTTTGTGAAATAAAGGATTGTGTATACGAATGGGAAGCTGGTTGAAAATTAGGAAATGTTTTCTGGCGGAGCTTGCTTAATTTCAAAAGCTTATAATCCCATAATTGAGCTAAGGGTAAGATGTCCTTTAACATAATACTGTTTTTATATTTTATTTTATTTCTTTTTTCTCTGCCTTCTCCATTATTTAGTTAGTTGGTTAGAGATACTTAATACGTTAGTATGTTTTTGCGTATAATTATTTTTCTTTTTTGGTTTTACTCCATATTTTTCTCTTTGAGTGTTAAACTTTTCTTTTTCTTTTGAGTCTGGGTTCTCTCCCAGATTTCTCCAATCGTCGTCCTGTATGACAGTTTCTGTATACAGTCTTTTTTTCACTGTATTTTTACATTATTCGCATTATATAGAATATTAATAGAATATATTACCAAAAAAGTCCGAGGACCATGGCAACAAAAAACTGTACAAGTACACTAAATTGTAGAAATCAAAAAACATTCCTCCTTATTCTAACAAGACCAAAGGTGTCCATGGGATCCCAAAAATTTAATGTTTGATCCAGACAATTGGGTCTTGTAGATATTCGATCTTCGACGGACTCGACTTCTGAAACATTTTTACTACTAAAATTTAGAAACAGATTAAGGCCAATGGCTATCATCTGAGAAGACCAAGTTCAGATATGGATTCAGCATGTGTACTTACCCTATAGCCTACGTCGTATCTACTTTGACGAAATTGATCGAAACTTCCTTCGTTCCTGCCAAGTTCCACTCATCTGATTGGTGGTGAATCTGAGATAGCGGGCGACCTACCGAAATATTTGACCCAACACTCTGACCCAACTAATCATCTCGGTGACTTAAGACTTCCTCGGTAGCGGTGCAAGCCTGCTGGTGTCAGTCGGTGCCGGCACCGACTGGGCACCTGTCACTTGCTGTACATTAAAATTGAGAATAGGCAACCCCTCGAAATATACATAACGGGAGTGGAGATAAACAGCATTTTCCACCCTACTTACCGTACACTGTAAAAAGTATCTCCTTTATCGGACTTTACTAGTTGTGCGTCACCGATTTCGGACATTTTTATTCCCAATTCGGATAATTCAAATTTGAATTCGGAGAGTTATAATCTGATGCAGGATTAAAACGCTAGGATGCAAAATATTGCAGAGTATGAAATCATTTTTATCTTGCATCGGACTATAACTCTCGGAATTCGGATTTTAGGATAACTCGCCTAAATCTCCGATTCAGGAACACAAGTGTCCAAAATCGTACGTATAACGTACAACTACTAAAGTCCGATAAAGAGACACTTTTTACAGTGTAGTTACTACGCATGACGTCACAGATTCTTGCTTCTTGGCGCCAAGGCTGGAACGCATTTTTTATTTTCGAGAAAATGTCGTGCCACGGGCATAACGGGCAGTTAATGGCCTTTAGCTTTTTGTGCGCCCCGATGAAAAACTTATCCCAAAATAGTAGTATGAAGTTGTACGAAAAAGTAGCAAGGCTACCGTGTTATAGGATTCTACTGCATGCTACTTTTAGCAAGACACGATGCTACTGTAGCAAGACAGGATGCTACTGGATACTACTGCTTAAGATTGGCTCAGTCTGAGGCACATTAAATGATAGTATTCTTTACTATTACATATCAATACGTGCAACTTTTTCATACAACTACGCAGGTTAAAAATTTATCATTGTGGCACAGTCACCCGTGACTTAGGTTCAGACTACGTCCCTACTTTATTCTTTGTTCATTTCTAGTTAACTTCTGCTTTTCACACGTTTCACAGTGCCTTCTTCAAGACGACTTTGAAAGAACGGCTTCAGTTCATAGCCGTCGATCGCGAACGTCTCAAGTCGAGTAGATCTCCTGTGTTGATGATCGGGAAAAAGGTGCCACAGAAAACAGTTCGGAAGATTGCTGGAGGGAGGAACAACCATAGAGCTTCCGGCAACCCCACGTAAGTACAGAGCGACAGACTGGTTCGATGGCATACTCCTATCCTGGAATCACCAAAAATATGCCCGTAAGATGGCTGGCTACCGCACTGTGAAGAACTTAAAGGACCCCTCGCACTATTTACTCTTCAAACTTGCAGTATTTTAAAATATTCGGATACTTTAAAACAAGGCTGTGCTTTCAACAAATAACCCACGGTTTTGGCAGTTTTAAGGTTTTTCCGAGACCCATTGGCTTATAGCGAAAACAGGGAAACAGTTTAGATTAACCGGTTTTTGGGATCCCAAAACGTAAATGCCGGGATACCTATGACATCGCAAAAGTTTTCCGTCTGTGCGCACTATAATTCTCGAAGGGAATGAGTTATTTTGATGAAACTTGGTGTGAGAATTCTTTGGGTCAAGAGTAAGGTCGAGTTCATAGGTTGGTTCTGTAGCCCTACACTTAGGGGTGGGGGAGGAGGTTTAAATTAGGGGCAAATGAAATATTTTAAAACAAATAGTGTGATAGTCGATTATGGGGTAAGAAGACATGGTGAACACGATGGTGAAAACCATTTTTTCGCCGGACAAGTAGTTAGCCGGAATCCGGCCAAAACCGGAAAGTTTGTTAAAAGTAAAAGTTTTATTTGAAGTTAATTAGATGTCCGATTTAGGGGTAGGGTTAGGGGTATATCTGAACTTAAGTCTCATACAAAACCGGTCAGCACAAAGATCGTAACAGTGGGAAAAACAGGAAGCTCAGCTTCTATTTCGTTCAGTTGCATGTTCAGTATGTCTTTTAATATTATAACATTAAAATTAGCAAGTATACTAAAATTAAACTTACAACTATACAGCAAAATATTTCGATCTTCGCTAATTGAAGTCGGTCAGTTGAATGATCACCCAAGAGTTCAACAACTACAAAACAACTGAACGAACGAGGCAACTATGCCAACCCACTTCCAAGAAAATTCACTCCAAGAAAGTTGTTCTTCTTTTCTTCGTTCAACAGATATGGTTGTCATTTAAAACTAACGCCACAAATACAGCAGCAAATTGGATAAGCATTCGCCATCTAATGGCATAAAGACTCTTACTAATGTGTATCGAATCGCCGCAAGATGCCGCCTAAAATAAGTAAGACAAAAACAAACCTGATGCAACAACAGCGCTGCAAAACCGATTTCATCCCCCACTAGTAGTTCGCCGGGGATCCAGCCAAACCGGAAAGTTTGTTAAAAATAAAAGTTTTATTTGAACTTAATGTTCGATTTAGCGGTAAAGGCATGCTGAACACTTATGTGACAAAAATGTTGTACCCGAACAAGTACTTCCCCCGGAATCCGGCCAGAAAATTCGCAGAAGTAAGACATAATCGTCTCGATCAGCTTACACGAGTAAAAACTCATGCTGAATCCATATGTGAACTTGGTTTTCTTAGATGATCAGTAATTTGGCCTTACTCTGTTTCTAAATTTTAAAAGTAAAAATGCCCAAAAAGTCTGGCGAACATTGGATCCGGCGAAAACAAAACGTAATTGTCTGCATCAAATATTCAATTTTTGGGATCCCATCGGAACCTTTGGTCTTGTTCTGATGGAAAAACTTCTCGCAGACAACCGTCGACGGCGTGATACACATCGAAGGTAGCAAAACGCGGCCATTGAGAAAATCAGCGTGGTTTCCTTAGAGGGGTTAAAATTTACCGTAACAACTTGGGGTCTCCGGATTTAGAAATATATGGAATGATTATGGAACTAGGATGCGTTAGTATTATAGGTAAGACAGCCCGATGAAAAATTTATCTCAAAATAGTAGTACGAAGTAGTACGAAAAAGTTGCATGCAGTACTAACGATGCTACTACATGCTTCTACTTCAAGGCTACAGTGTTACTGCATACTACTACATGGTACTATTAGCAAGACTGGATGTTAAAATGACAAGACAGGATGCTACTGGATACTACTACATAAGATTGGACCAGTCTGAGGCACATTAAATGATAGTATTCTTTGCTATTACATAGTATTGCATGCAACGTTTTCGTACTACTACCATACTACTACGCAAGCTACAAATTTTTCATCGGGAGGTCCTTTAACATTTGGAATGCAAACAAATTCCCACCTCCCTTTTCCTATTTAAACTATAGGAATTGATACAGTTATTTATTTTATTAGTTTATTTACACTTCAGTGGCATAAAAGCGACAGATGTGTCCAGTGGCATAGACAAATGAAGCTTTATTAATTAATTGATTTATGATACGAAATAATCAGTTTCTTGCTTAAAATCAATTAGAAACACGGGTTTGATCACCTTATTACGACTTCGAACATAAGGATTTAGTTTCAGTCTAGTGCGGCTGACTTTCGGGGCTTCTGGGGGTAAAATGTCACGGTGAATAGGGTTAAACAGCAGCATTTTGCCAAACCTCAGGATAAGGTCACCCAGCCGGAGTTACAGACTTTGGAGTTCAAGGGTTGCCAGGGCATCACGGTAGGAAATGTCTCTATTACCTTAGTTGTGTTTTTGCTGATACCATGGTATCTGTTACCACGGTCTAAAGTCGTTTTTGCAGTTATCGTGGTATCTGATAACACGGTCAAAAGGCGTTTTTGCAGTTATCGTGGTATCTGGCCAGTTATCGTGGTATCAGATATTCAGATACTACGGTCCGACCGTGGTAACTGGCCGTGGTATCTGAAAAGTCATCTCACTTTCATCAAATTTTGTCAGATTGGTGAGAAAGAAGTTTACCACTTAGTGATGTAACTGGATATCTGTTTTTCTTTTGGGATGACTTCGAAAAGTGCAATTTCGGCCATAGTCGTTTTTGCAGGGCACCGTGTATCAGATACCACGATAACTGCAAAAACGACTAATTGCAGATCCAGTTACCGTGGCAACAGATACCATGGTATCAGCAAAAACGCAACTCTTAATTACCTTAAATCGCATTGTCCAGCGACAAAGGTGGGTGGTCCTCCTTTGGTAGTCGCTGGTTTGAGTGATGTTAGTCACAAATGATGTTGGGACTGGTTTTTGGGACTGGACGGGACGGGACTTCACTTTCATCAAATTTTGTCAGATTGGTGAGAAAGAAGTTTACCACTTAGTGATGTAACTGGATATCTGTTTTTCTTTTGGGATGACTTCGAAAAGTGCAATTTCGGCCATAGTCGTTTTTGCAGGGCACCGTGTATCAGATACCACGATAACTGCAAAAACGACTAATTGCAGATCCAGTTACCGTGGCAACAGATACCATGGTATCAGCAAAAACGCAACTCTTAATTACCTTAAATCGCATTGTCCAGCGACAAAGGTGGGTGGTCCTCCTGTGGTAGTCGCTGGTTTGAGTGATGTTAGTCACAAATGATGTTGGGACTGGTTTTTGGTTAGTGTCTGGTAGAGGATTCCGGGGCCTCCCACTCGTATTTCCAGGGTTTGGCTTCCCACTCCTTGTCAAGCTTGGATTTGAATGAGTCCACTGTCTGTGCACTCACTGTGTCCTCTGACAGGGTGTTCCAGTTTTGCACCACTCTAGTTGAAAAGAAGTGGTTTCGGGTCCTGGTGTAAGCAAAAGGCTTTGGAATCTTCTTACTATGTCCACGAAGAGTTTTTTCAGCTTGATTTGTAGAGGTGTAGAGGTGAGGCAAGACTTGATTTTGTATGAGTTTGTACGTTTGTATAACATCACCTCTACGTCTTCTGTACGCCAAGCTTGGTAGTTTCAGTTGTTGCAAGCGTTCTCTGTATGGGACATCCTTCATGCCTGAGACCAGTTGGGTGACTCTCCTCTTGACTTTCTCTAGCACTTCACAGTCTTTCTTGAAATATGGGCTGGCAACTGACATTCCGACATCTAGCTTTGGTCTCACAAGGCCTTTAGGCCTGCTTTTCTTACTACTTTTACTTACTGCTTTTCGTACTTGCTTTTCTTAGTGACTACTAATTTGCTTCTAGTCAAGAACATCCGCTTGATGATACGAAGGGTTTGGTTTGCCGCTATTACTCAGGATGATCCTGGTTGCCCGTTTCTGGACCGACTCCAGAAATAGGCGGTTCTTAAAACTGACGGGTGTTGTGTCGGTCTCTATGTCAAGCGTCGAACTATCTCTATGTACATAGCGAAGAAAATAATCCTTCAGTATTTCTAGTTTTTGGGATCCCAAAACGTAAGTGGAGGGATACCTATGACATCGCAAAAGTTGTCCGTCCGTCCGTCCGTAAGCACGATAACTCTTAGATGTTCGATTTAGAGGTAGGAAGACATGCTGAAGACGATGGTGAAAACCGTTTTCTCGACGGACAAGTAGTTCGCCCGGAATCCAGCTCAAACCGGAAAGTTTGTTAAAATTAAAAGTTTTATTTGGAGTTGATCAGATGTCCGATTTAGGGCAAGAAGACATGCTGAACTTTTATGTGAAAACAATTTTCTACCCGAACATGTAGTTCGCCCGGAATCCGGCCAAAACCGGAAAATTGTTAGAAGTTAAAGTTTTATTTCTAGCTGATTAGATAACCGATTAGAGGTAAGAAGAGACGCTGAATCCGTGTATGACAATCATATTTTACCCGGACATATAGTTCGACCGGAATCCGGCTGGAGTCGGAAAATTTGTTATAAGTTAAATTTTTATTTTAAGTTGATTAGATGTTCATTATTGGGGAAAGAAGATACCCTGAGTTCGTTTTTGAGCTTTCTTTTTTCGCCGGACATAGTTCTAGAGTTCGGCCGAAACCGGGAAATTGGCAGAAGTGGCAGGAACTTTTCGTCAAAACAGATATGACTTATACGGGTAAACACACATGCTGAATCCATATCTGAACTTGGTTTTCTCAGATGATTAGCTATTTGGCCTTAATCTGTTTCTGAATTTTAATTGTAAGAATATTCAAGGATTCTGGCGATGATTGAATCTGGCTAAGACAAGACCCAGTTGTCTGGATCAGATATTGAATTTTTGGGATCCCATCGAAAACTTTGGTCTTGTTAATGGAAGAGACGTAAGTTACAGCATGAATTATACCTTGAGTTAAGCCTTGATTCATGCTAACTTCAAGCGCTGAACTATGCTCCTAGCTTTTAATAGCACAATTGATTGATCCAGAGCTAAATTCAAGAGACAACATGAGCACTAAATATAGCATGAATCGCGCCTATGTTTAAGCCTGAATATGCAATCTTGACTTGTGCGAAATGGAGTATATAAGCTCTTTCCAGTCTTAGCACTGGGTCATTCGTCATTCATTATTTGTCGACGTTACTTACCAGTCAGTCATTATTTAGACTGTCGTTATTATCAACAGTGATTGTATTTACTCGGATTGGGATTTACATTTTACAGAGTAAGTCTGAAATAAAACTATTTGTATGATAACGTAAAGCCTAGTCTACTACCGCCCTTACTTACCCACCGCCTTACACGCTACGGTTACGCTACCTAAAGATATAGTCTACTACCAACCTCGCTACCCTAAGACTACGGCGTAAGGTTCATTTTCAGATACAACACGGGCCCCAGACAGGACAGGCGTATTCAAGGATGTGGCGTACATAGCACAGGTATGCCCGAAGAAAACTATGGGCGTTGACTATGTTTTCCATGCTTCACAATCGGGTCAAACTTGTAGCGCCGCCCACTACGCTTGTGGCATTTGAAGCGAGACAAACTTGCGGGTTTATAAATTTCTATCAAAGCTAAGATGCGGACTGCACACATCGAAGAAACAGGGGAGGTTGTATCTTTTTTTTTGCTGTGTTCAAGATTTTTAGTTATTGGAGCCAGCGCTAGTGAACGACTGATCGAGTTTTAGTAGGGACGTTCTCTATCACTAGTGGTGCTAGTTTCGCTGCTGATCGATGGTGTGTCACTTTTTCAAACCTTGGTGCTACCTTCTAATTTTACTTTGCTCTGGCAAAACCAGAGCAAAGTAACGCTAGGGAGTAGCGCCAAGACCTATGCTTTCCATGCTTCGCAAACGGTCCGTACTCATAGCACCGCCGGCTACGCTTGCGGCATTTCAAGCTAGACAAACTTACTTATATTTATAAAACTTACCAACTGTTTATAATTACCTCCAGTTGATGTTTTTGCTTACCAACCCCCGTGCAGGCCAACTATTTATAATTACCTCCAGTTGATCTTTCTGGTTACCAACCCCCATGCAGGCCAACTATTTATAATCACCTCCACTTTATCTTTTTGCTTACCAAGCCCCGTGCAGGCCAACTATTTATATATACCTCCATTTGATCTTTTTGCTTACCAACCCCCGTGCAGGCCAACTACTTCTAATTACCTCTACTTGATCTTTTTGCTTACCAAGCCCCCTGCAGGTCAATTATTTATAAATGCCTTCGTTTGATCTTTTTGCTTACCAACCCCCGTGCAGGCCAACTACTTCTAATTACCTCTACTTGATCTTTTTGCTTACCAACCCCCATGTAGGCCAACTATAATTACCTAAAAATGTATCCCCGAGCAACATGCGAGTGCAGTGTTCTTGACTGAAAACCATACTATCCGCTACTCAGCCGTTAAGTACGCGCCGGATAGCACAGGTCTTGACCAGAGCAAAATAACACTAGGGAGTACCGCCAAGACTTGACAAAATTAACACTCGCTCGAATAGCAGTGATACTAGCACCACTGGCGATAGAGAACGTCCCTAACGAAACTCATTCAGTCGTTCACCAGCGCTGGCTCCGATAACTTCATATTGTGAACATGGCAAAAAAAAATGATACAGTCTCCATTGTTTCCTTGGTGATGCAGACTGCACCTTTGCTTTACCAGAAATTTTTAAACCCGCAAGTTTGTCTCGCTTTAAATGCGGCAAGCGTAGTGGGCGGCGCTACGAGTATGGCCCGTTTGCAAAGCAATGGAAGGCACTAGTGCTCTGGTCTTGACGCTATTCGCTGGTATTATTTTGCTCTGGGATGAACGCCCCTTAAGTTTTTGTGGTAATATTCATAAAACGGTAGTTAATGGCGACTGTTTTCTGTATAGCCTAAATACAAAATGCTTGTTTTCATGTTTTCCGAATAGGGTAAAGAGCGAAGCCCTGAAACCAAAATTTTTGTCCAGGAAGCGAATTCTTTTGCATTTTTTCCCTTATTTTTTTGTTTTCTTTTCTAGTTTGAAATTTGGTATTTTCGAAAAATCGTTGACCGTTGACATTTGCAGTCCTTAATGATCGGATACATGAGATATATAAATATAGCCATGCCCATCAACGACGGCAGTCTTGTTCTAGACCAGAGCAAAACAACACTAGGGAGTAGCGCCAAGACTTGACAAAGTTAACACACTCGAATAGCATGGACACTAGCACCACTAGCGGTATAGAACTACTGAAACTCAATCAGTCTTTCACCAGCGCTTGCTGCAATAACTTCATATTCTGAACATAGCAGAAAAATGATACAGCCTCCATAGTTTCCTTGGTGTGTGGCAACCTCACCTTTGCTTTACTAGAAATTTCTGAACCCGAAAGTTTGTCTTGCTTTAAATGCCGCAAGCGTAGTGGGCGGCGCTACAGGTATGGCCCGTTGCATAGCATGGAAAGCAAAGGTATTGGCGCTACTCCCTAGTGTTATTTTGCTCTGTTTTAGACTTGGTGTAGTGGACAGACAATGGGTCGTTTCCTCTTGAGCAAGTGTTAATGTGGATCATGTTAAGGCGATGCCTACCATATGGGCTTAAAACCCTAGTCGTTCCGTCCATTCTCTTTCGGTGGTTGAATGAATGAATGCTTTATTTTACCAAAATAGCGTTAGCTAGCGCAGGTACGTCAAACACACGAGTCAATACATAAATCATACCACACTAAATATTTCAACGCAAATGTGTGTAACTACGAAAATACATAGAGATTAAAATAAAATATATCAGAATTCTTCATTTAGCGTTGCTTGGTTAAAATAATCAGTAAAGTACGGAACGAATGACTTGATGTAACGTTGAGTACTAGTCGCCGGGTAAGACGATATCAGTTGACAACTCTTTGTCTTTTCTCGACGCCTTGTCCTCGGTCCGTCAACAATAGGGTTGCTCGGCATTACGCTAATTTTTCGTTCTTGTTTTTTTCTGAGATCAGGGCAAATCAGACACCAGTATATTTGTTATTCAAACAATGTTTACAACGGATGGATACGTCAGCCACGATTCTTCGTCAGCGATATTTTGGCCCTTTTTGGCAAGGGTCCTCGCCAGGCTGTCAATCCTCTGGGTCAACGTCGGGAGAGGAAACAAACCTGTAATCCTGTAATTCCTTCCCTGACGTTGACCCAGAGGATTGACAGCCTGGCGAGGACCCTTGCCAAGAGGGGCCGAAATATTGCTGATGAAGAATCGTAGCTGACGGATCCGTTGTAAACATTGTTTGAATAAATATTTCAAAGTAAACTTGGGCTCAAATAATATTTAGTATATTTGTTTCCGAGCAGCTCATTGGTCAGAAATGCCGGTAGATAGTCCTTCAGCCCAAGCTGACTGCGAATCATATTTGATGGTGCAAAACCAAATCAAAATACAGAAATGCCGGTTACGGAAGATTTTTCGTGAAAACCAAGGGGGCCGAGCAAAGCTCAGGAAACCCGCCAAGGGTTCAAAGGAGTAATGCCTATTAGAATATTTTAATATAAACTGCAACTACTGCGGCTTGTGCTTTAAAGTTTAACTGAAAAGCAAACTTATTTTTGCATCATTTAACTAAATACATTGCATTATTTGGATTGTGTTAAGGGATTTTTTTTTTCACTCTTTGCTCTATTCTAAATTTAAGTAGTTTAAAGTCAAGTAGCCAGCCCCCTTTTCTAAAACCTTCTCTTTTTTCCAGGGTGCCATCCCTGCCGGCCCATACTCGTCCGGTAGCCAGTGACGTTCCACCAGCCGTACCCAAGCAGTCTGCGATCAGTCGAACGCAGCAGTCACGTTCTGCTGCGGAGACTAAGGGACCACAGATTACTAGGAAGTTTCTGGAACTCAGTATAGAGTTCGAAGGGACTGGAGGTCAGCACGTGACTGGACGACAGAGGTGAGGATTGATTAGTGTTTCCCGCCTTTTGTATCCCATGTTTTCGTGGATGGTCGCGTGGTTAATGTATAACTGAAAGGGGCTGAGATAGGGCAATCTAGTTACCCATCACTTATTCACTTCAAGACCTAATCCAAACATTCTGTTTGCCTTCTCTTACTGATCGGAAGCCACCAGTTTATTTAGATTTGAGCTTGATTGCCAGGTTTCTGTTTTGGCTCGAGAAAAAACCCAGGCAGAAGGTCTTATTTTCCAGATGATGAAATTTTCCACGTTCGATTAGCAAAGAATTATAAGACTTAAATGATTATTTTTGTTATGTCTTCAGAAGTATCACACTGGTCTTGTTTTTATGGCACTTGCAGCCTCTGGCTCAAGTGCCATATACCGATCACAATTCCGTCTGTCGGTCTGTCGGTCGGTCCGAGTTTTTTGTCCCACATATCCGAGTTAGGGTACTTCCAGATGTGCTAGGACAATGAAACTTGGCAGGCATATCAGGGACCCGACCAAACTAACCTGGAAATAATCAGTTTCCCGATCCGACCATATGGGGGGGAGTGCGGGGCGCTGGAAACTTGAAAATTTAGAGCATTTTGTCACTTTTCTCAGAGTTAGGGTACTTCTAGATGAGCTAGGACAATGAAACTTGGCAGAAATATCAGGGACCCTACCAAACGAACCTGGAAATAATCAGTTTCCCGATCCGACCATATGCGGGGGAGTGGGGGCGCTCGAAACTTGAAAATTTAGGGCTATTTAGGGCACTTTTTCGAGTTAGGGTACTTCCAGATGAGCTAGGACAATGAAACTTGGCAGGAATATCAGGGACCTGACCAAAGTAACCTGGAAATAATAAGTTTCCCGATCCGACCATATGCGGGGGAGTTGGGGCGCTGGAAACTTGAAAATTTAGGGCATTTTGTCACACTTTTTCGAGTGAGGGTACTTCCAGATGAGCTAGGACAATGAAACTTGGCAGGAATATCAGGGACCCGACCAAACTAACCTGGAAATAATCAGTTTCCCGATCCGACCATATGCGGGGAAGTGGGGGCGCTGGAAACTTGAAAATTTAGGGCATTTTGTCACACTTTTTCGAGTTAGGGTACTTCCAGTTGTGCTAGGACCATGAAACTTGGCAGGCATATCAGAGACCCGACCAAACAAAATTAGGAATAATCAGTTTTCTGATCCGACCATTTTTGGGGGGGGTGGAGGGCAGGGGAATCCGGGAAACTGAGAAGTGTGTAACTTTCGAACGGATGATCGGATTGTAATGAAACTTCAAAACTGAAGAGAATATATATCTCTAATGTCCCGTTTAAAGTCTTGACCGGATTCGGTAGCCAGGGGGGAGTTGGGCGGGGAGACCGGAAATTTCAAGAAACGGTTAGAATGGAGGGATCGGAGTGAAACTTGCTGGGAAGAACACGCATCTGCTCTAGATAGGTCCTTTAGACCATTGTACTGGATCCGGACACTTATGGGGGGGGGGGGTCCCGGAATTCCGGTGATGGTGGTTTTGGGGATTTTCACGATGAAACTTGGCAGGCATATCAGGGACCCAATCAAACTGACTTGGAATAAAAAAAAAATCCTCGATATGATAATCTTGGGGGGGGGGGAGTTGAGGGAGGGGAATCCGGAATATTGAGTCATGCGTAACTTTGGAACGGGTGATCGGATTCGAGTGAAATTTAATAATTAAACAGAGGACATTTTTCTCTTGTGACCTTTTTCATTTCCGGACCGAATCCGGCAATTATTGGGGGGAGGGCGGAAAATACTTGACCCGCTTAGACTGGTGTGATCTGGATCGAACTTCGTGGGAATGACAGACAGATGCTCTGGATTAATCATTTACAGAACCGGATTGGCTCCGGTTATTGTGGGTGGAGTTGGAGGAGGGGGAGGGGGGTCTGGAATTCCGGTGATCGCGCGTTAAGGTACTTCCAGATGTGCTAGGACGATGAAACTTCGCTGGAATATTTGAGACTCAAGAACATTTGCTTAGAAATTGCTACTTCCCAAATCCGATTATTCCTTAAAGTACCAATCTTGACCGCAAAGTAAAAAAAAATACTTTTAAGCAATATATGCATTTTCGTGATGCCCATCAGCCCATTAGCAGTTTTGCCTCAAGGGTTTTGCTTACAAATGAAGTTCCAGCTCCCTTAGAGCGCGCATCTCAACCGCAAAGTCGAAACTTACTTTTGATCAATCAAATCATCTTGACACATGCAAGTGCCATATGAGCTTACAGCTCTTGTTTTTAATTTATTTCTATTTGTAATAAACAGTTGGAGCATTAGATGGAAATTGCTATTTTGATCCTTGGCTCCCTACGTGCCATAACAGCTGTCCCGGATAATCGGCTGAGATTTAGTCCAGACCGAAATATTTCAAACTTAGATTTTTTAATTTGCTCATTGTTTGACTTTGTTTTTGAACATTCATAGTGGCAGTAGAGATGGTTATCGTTGTGTGTGTGGTAGAAAGATCATTTTTTGTGGTACGCTTTCCGCTCCGCTCCCGATGAAAATGCGTTACGTCGTCGCTCCGCTATTCACGAATAATCGACTTTCATATAGTGGAATTTCCCTGTCGGATTTGTGGTACTTCTGTGCTCTTGTACCTGTGTTGTATGCTTGACGAAAAAGATTTACGAAAAATAAGTGTTCAAGCACAGAGGCGTTACTAGCCAAAATGCTTGGGGGGAGGGGGGGACGAGGCATTTACCGACTGGCTGGTAATTTTTACCGACTTTTTCTACAGAAAAAACGACTGTTTTCAGCAACAAAAATGACGTTTTTGAAAAAAATCGACTGATTTTCGGAAAAACCGACTATTTTGACGAAAAATCGACCATTTTTCAGAAAAAACGACTTTTTTCATGAAAAAAAATCGACTGTTTTGACGAAAAATAGCGGCGCTTCGAGCCGATTCGTATTTTTTTACCGACTCGCCGGCAGCATTTGGGGGGGGGGGGCGTCCCCCCCTCCCCCCCCCCCCAGTCGTGACGCCCCTGTTCAAGCAGTTAGCTACCTTCCGCGAGCTGATCACTGGCCATTGAAAAGCCGCGTTTGGATTGAGATTCAAATTTTCCGCGTCATAGTAGAATTTTGCGTGTGAAGACGGCTGTAGGTATTCTTAACATCATGCTAGAGTAAATTGTGAAAAAAAAAATCTTTAACAGAATTCAAATAATGCGGTGTGTTAATTAAAATGATACAAAAATAAGTTGGATTTTCAGTTAAACTTTAAAGCACAAGTTGCAGTAGATCCGGTTTCCAGTCCAATATTCTGAAGTTTAAAGTTTAACTGAAAAGCCAACTTACTTTAGTGTCATTTAATTGAATAAATTGAATTATTTAAATTCTGCTAAGTTATTTTTTTTATTTTCCACAATCTGCTCTAGTTATGACGTTTCGAATATCTGCATCATAACTTGACCAGAACTGGACATAGGACGATGAAATTCCTTGTACATGTAGATCCTAAGGCTGGGAAATTGCTTTTAAAGTTGCACTTCTTGGGCAACTGGGCCCAGTTTGCCCAGGACTAAAGTTCGTTACCTGTGACAGGAATCAACAGATATCAAGTTGAAACTTGGTAGGTTTGTTAGCATTGGGGTTCTTTTTACTTTTTGCTGGTCCCAAACCCCACCCCCACTTGGTTCAGGGGCAATTGGGCCCAGATTGCCCATTTTTTCAATGTTTTTAACTAGACAAAAACTGGAGATAATGCGATGAAGTTTCTTTGTGCTTTTGGATCATAGGGGTTTGGTATATATATGATGAGTTGAACCACCACCCCCGCCCTCCCCGTTCATCGGCAAGTGGGCCCAAATTGCCCATGACAAAGGTTTTTGACCCGTGACTGGAATCAGACTCTAACCCGACCCCCCCCCCCCCCCCCCCCCCCACCCCTCCCGTTCATGGGCAGCTGGGCCGAGATTTTCCATGAGTTAAGTTCGTCTATTACAGGTCTCTTGTCCAACTCTTGTTGTATATTTGGGGAGATATATCTATGGATGAGGATTTTGGTGTAAGAGCAACAAATAAGACGACACGAAGTACTTTAATCTTTAATGTACAGTTGGAAACTGGACTGTTTTGTCATATGATCGATGATATACCGTTCTTAATGAATTGTGAAAAAGGGGGTATTAGGCTGCTACGATTTGGTTCATTGCACTCGTTATTACCTTGCCAATGGAAAAGAGGTTTAAAGGGTCGGACTGGCTGGCAGACCATTGTTGGAACAAGATCTTCAACATTTCTTTGGATTTATACTTGCGGTTTGTTTACATTTAAAGCTTTTAAAGTGGGATGATTACAAATTAGGTTATTTCAATAGTTTGGCTATTGGGGATGTGAAATGTCTTGGTCCTAAAGCTGTTTGTATATAAAATGTGATAAACATTTTACTTTCACACTCCACATCTGAGCGCTTGCGCACTTGCTGTCTTCCAACTTGCACCGCAGCGGGCAGTCTTGGCAGAGCTTCACTTTTTCTTCCAAATTGGCATTCGGGCTGTGAAATCTGCGCTACTAAAACGAGCCTTTTAATGTACAGTAGATGTGTGCTTGTTGAACACTGCTCTAACTGTTAGCATGTAACACCGCGCTGGCTTTGTTACTTGCTTGTAAAACAGTAAAATGAAAAGGAAAAATAACGAACATGATATTAACTACTACCCAACTATATCAGGGTTATCGTGGGAGTAGAAATTCTGTTAAATCTTTCTTTCTTATTTTTACAACTCAATCAATCAATCAATCAAGTTTAATCCAAATAGCTAAAAGAGGAAAACAAATTTACGAGATACACAGACACGAAAAATTAACTATTACACTTAGAAGATATAACCAGAAATAAATGATGGGATGAAACTACGTAAAAATTGGGCAGAAGGATTAGCAGGATATGGGGAAAACTGATTGCCAGTATTCCTCTCGGACCGACGCATGGAAGACGGGAGGGGAGGGGGGAATGGATGAGCCATCTGGGGACAACACATTATCTTAGCTCCAAATTTGTTTGAAGAGTATTCTACGTTCAGTTAATTTAGAAACGTCAAGTTTAATGAGAGCCTCTTCATATGAAATATTATGAAGAGGTACAACTGTACCGAGGGGTTGCTCACTCCCAAAATGGTTGTACAGTGGTGCCCAGCTGGTGCCTAGCCGGTGCCCAGCCGGTGCCTAGCCGGTGCCCAGCCGGTGCCTAGCCGGTGCCCAGCCGGTGCCTAGCCGGTGCCCAGCCGGTGCCTAGCCGGTGCCCAGCCGGTGCCTAGCCGGTGCCCAGCCGGTGCCTAGCCGGTGCCCAGCCGGTGCCTAGCCGGTGCCCAGCCGGTGCCCAGCGAGGGTGTACAGTGGTGCCCAGCGAGCGAGCAACCCCTCGAACTGTACTTCATCTTCTATCTGAGGTGTCTGTTGTGCCATCTTCTCGGTGGAAGTTGTGTTCGTTTTAGCAAAATAAGTACAATGGTAATAGGAAAACCAGGTGGCAGTTGAGGGGTTAACAGTAAAATTTTAAACAAAATTAGGCAATCATGATGAAAACATGAATCTAAAACTTTTTGGTTGTAAAAAAAAATGCCTGGTTCGGGTTTTAGTTTTTTCTTCGGCGACCGTTCATTGTTATGCGACGTTCAAATAACCGTATATCTGCTGTACTTCGGTTGTTTGTTATCGCTGGTGACCTCTCTCCCGAAATTGGCGAAATAGTCAACCCTTTGTGCTCAGTGAAATATTGTGGCTTATAGTATTATTATTGCTCGTTCGTATTATTGTTCGTAGAAATTAAATAAAATAGACGATAAAAAACCACAAAACCGTCAATTTGCATGGCAGCGTAACAATTTGAAAAAAGGAATTCAAATAATTAAAAACACATTGGAAATCATTATTGTCTGAAGAATGGGAAAAGATTGTGGTAGCAGGACAATTACTGTAATTTTTTTTTTTAATAAACAGGCTTCTTCCAACGTGTCGTCATCGGGTCTTTGACTTTAAATCATAATCGTCAGGCATACAACATAGGTACAAGCGCATAAAGGTATCACAAATCCGTACAGTGAAACTCCACTATCAGAAAATCGGTTATTGATGAAAACGCAGCAACGAAGTGACGTATTTTCATAGCCCCTTCAAGCTTATTTAAGTGAATAAGTGATGGGTAACTAGATAGTTCTATCTAGGCTCTTTTCGGTTAAACTAGACTGTTGGATCTTAGTCCTGTTCGGTTAAACTTTAAAGATGGAATGTAATATAAGAGACTTTTTACCGTGACCAGTTAATCGGAAATAAAGTTGAATTCGCCATATTCCTGTTCAGCGCTTCCAAGCGGGCTAGTTTCTGTTAATCCCCCTATGCCTCACCATCAGCACTTGGATCAGACATGGTAAAATAGACCTACAGGTTAGCGAGTGGAAAACCTGTCATCTGTGTCCCAGGTAGTGGAGGTTTTGCATGTGTGTTCAGCAGCAGAAAGTGAAAGTGACCCATTCCCCTATGCGATTAGACTTTTTACTATGTCTACACAGCTCATAACCAACACTTGTGTAGACATTGTAAAAAGTCGGATCCATAGGGTAGTGGGTCACTTTCACTTTCTGCTGCTGAAACACATGCAAAACCTCCACTACCTGGGACACAGATGACAGGTTTTCCACTCGCTAACCTGTAGGTCTATTTTACCATGTCTGATCCAAGTGCTGATGGAAGCGCTGAACAGGAATATGGCCAATTTAGAGCGCGTTCCACCCTTTTATTAATAGTAATTATTAGCTACTAATTATTACGACGACTGTATTTGTATGTGAAGAAGCACTCTCAACCTGATGTTATGGCGAGGGGTGTAGTAGGCCGGACAGAAGATGGTAAACATCCTTGGAGACAGTCATCGGAGTCAGGACAGCCTAGGGCGTCGGGTGCATACTACTACACGTGCATACTTCACGGGTTCATTGTGGATTCCCCCGATCGATTCACACTAAGGTCTGCTTACCGAAACACAATAGGTTATAAACCACCCATCATACACTAGGCCTTATAGGCCAGCCCACTCTAAGGAGCTTTAAACAAGACTCATAATAATGACCTATTATCCGTAAAATAAGCAAAAGGTTTTATTCTGTGGTATAAAGGTACTTTCAAAAATAAACAACCTTTAGGTCAAAAGGGTTGTTCCCGGTCGAGGCCCGGAAAGGAGGTGTGTAGAAGATGATTCATGCTCGCCAATGAGTCATGAACATAGAGTTAATAAAATAGTACAGAGTCACGACAGTATAAAGGATTAACCATACTGGACGTAAAGGGAGTAACGCTGCCTAACGGCGGCAGAAGTTACAGATGACACCACCGTAGCATACCTCCCCTCCATATTGAGTCCGTGACCCACGGACTTAAAAGTTAAGCACCAGATTAACAAAATTTTGGCATCCATCTGCTAAAAGTTAACCATAAATGTTTCATATATATGACCTTTAACCCAAATTAGAAAATATTAATTTTAAAGTTTAAAGAAAATACAAGAGGGTGGAAAGGCGATGTAGATTCGGTATGGTGGCTCGTCAGCTGGTGGATTGAGGGGTCAGCTGGTACGCGCATGGCAGAATGATGAAGCAGAGTGATGCTGGTGATAAAGCGCTGGAGCGGCGTAGGTGAGTGTTGGTTTTGTTGCATAGGCAGGCGGGAAAGATGTTGGTGGAATAAGTAGAGCTGACTATAGTTAGGTGGAGGAAGACTGCAAGTTGGCTGGGCAGGTGGGGCGTACGCTGGCGGGATGCGCATCGCAGAGCTGGTACGGGAACTGTAGCAGAGCTGGTACGGGATATACTGGAACAGGAACAGGCGGAAATGGCACTGAGTAAGTTGATGTTGGCTGAAGCTGGAGGTGGCGCTGAGTAGTTAGAGCTGTGATGGATAGGCTGGTAAAAGATATGCTGGAACAGGCGGAAATGGCGCTGAGTAAGTTGATGTTGGTTCAGGCGCTGGGTGAGCTGACGCTGGCTAAAGCTGGAGGTGGTGCTGAGTAGTTAGAGCTGCGCTGGGTCGATGATGTACCGCAAACTAATCCACCCTCAGGGGACCATTAAAAAAAGGAACAGGGAATTGTTTTATAATTTAATTAATTTGATGCATAAATGTTAAGTGAATTCTAAAAAAAAAAGAGAAAGAATTGGTCAGATTCTTCGTATATAAAGGATACGAAAGTGAATATGCCACCCGATAAAAGAAAAAACACCCGAATGCCAGTTTGAGGTTAACAGGTGCCAAACTCCAAGTCCATCAAAACTTATATAAATAAATAATTTTAATATTATCCAAAGTGGTAATTAGCATAAGGCTTAATTTAATATAAGGGCAAAATGCCAAAGTTAAATTGATATAGAGGCAGAAGGCCAACATAACAAAACAGTATATAAATAAGAGTGACAAAGTGCCACAAACTCCATCATAAAATCAGGAATATCAGCAAATATTTTGCCAGAAGGGCATAATTTGCAAAAAAAATACCCCACAAAGGCAACAACAAAGAAGGAACTTAAACTTGAACTTGTCAGGAGGGCAAGGAAATATACATTTAGGCGAAACCGGCCACGGCCACACAGGCAGTACATAACTACATAAAAGTCAAGAGCAAACACTACCGGCGGCTTGTCGACCACACAGGCGAATATAAAAAGAGCCGAACCGAACTGGGCCACACAGGCTATACACTCAAGTCAATCGGCAATCTGCCATGGAGGCCATGGAACCGTAGTGGCCGCAGGTACACAGAAAAATCGGTAAACAGGCGCAAAAGTTCGACCCGAATGAATTTTGAATGAACGTAAGGTCAACACACATCACTGGCAGTCCCGGAACACCCTGCGCTAATCACATTAAAATATTTACATTAGCAGCTCCAACGTGGGCTGGGTGGAGGTCGATGGAATGGGGGGAAGTTGGTGGGTTGGAGAATAACGCAGACGCTGGCGCAGTCGAGATAGGCGTGACTGGGGCGTTGAAGAGTGGAGAAGGGATGCAGATGGGTCGGTCGTGAAACGTCGGGGACGGCAAAGGAGTCCCTTACCAAGACGAAGTTGGCGTCGGCTCGAACTCGTCGCGTTGGAAAGTAGCAGCCGGCCGATTTATTGGGGATTCATTATCGTTAAATTCTATATTATTTGAAATTGTTGAAGCTAAAGGCTGGGCAAAGCCTAGGAAGATTGATTTGACTGTAAACTTTCTCGTGAATCTTAATCATATACCAATTGGTGAAATAAACGGCTAGCATTCCCTTCTAAGCGAAGAGCGCCTTGAAAACGGGTAACTCATTTAGTCGAAATGGAGTCCTGTAATGTGTGTTTGGGGTTGGAATTTTACGTGAGTGAGTAACAGGACTATGTATATCATTAATACTAGGCCCACTAGAATGTGCAGAGTGCGTATCTAGTTCATAATTAGACCGGGAAAAACAAGATGGCCGGCTGTGACTACTGTCCATGGATCCTCGAGTAGAGCCGAGAACAAGCGAGGTCCCGAGTTCGCAGGAGCCGTTAGACGGGCTCGCCTGTAAAACGAACAAGTCTGGGCTTCACCCCCTAAAACGTTTCTACAATCCGGCGTGACGCCATCATTAGACAGTCGTAGTTCAGCTGCCAGCGGATCATGGGGCAAATGCGGCAAACTACGATTGTCCGAAGGCGACAGAGGCCTAGAAGTTGGAGACTGAGATCGGATCATGGCAGAAGTTAACAGTACGGGTTGCAGATGGCACCACCGTAACATAATTTCGTTCCAACCTCACGGAAACTTATGACGCTGACCGTTCCAACCTTCTCGAAATAGTAACTATTTGCTTACCATGCTCGGGAGCGTAGTAAGCGTGGTGACTACGAATCTCTATAACGTGATTGACCAGATTAACCCGTGGAGTGATATTGTACCGAAAATTTAAAAATGCGTTCCACCCTTGACACCAAGAAGCCAAAATTCGTGACGTCATGAGTAGTAACCATGGTAAGTACGGTGGAACACGCCCTTAGAAAGTCTAGGACTCCAGTGTCGAAGCCCTGTAAAAAAAAGCGCCATTTGGTCTTGTGAAAACCAAATAAACCTCAATATAGTAATTACGTTTGTTTAAATATGTATGTATATCATTTATTTCCCATCGAAAACAAACAGATGGAGTATAAGAGAGAAAAAGAGACAAAAACAGAAAACGTCATATATCTACACATAACTGATAAACAATGCAACAAATTCACAAAGACGGACATACCCTACTGCTTCAGCACAGAAGTCCAAGGGTGGGAAGCAACTTTAGAATTATGGCGAGCTATTTGGGCTTCTAGTACCGAATCTGGATCTGCCACTTTATAATTTTTCGTTATTTTTTTTATATTTTTTTTATTGCCACGTAGGATCTTTTCGGTTCTTCCTGTCCAATATGATTTGGCCAGGTGACTACGCTTCCACTTTCCCCGTCAACGGTCCTAACATCTCATGTTTTAAATTATTATTTTTTTGTTTTTGTTTCAATGACCGACCTATATATTTAGCGTCACTTACACTTTCCTCTATCTCTACATTTAATTTTTTAATATTCTTTCTTATTTCCTCGTTTATCACTTATTTCTCATTTTACCATTTTCATGTTTAAAACCTTAAAATTTTCTTTACTTTTTCCTTTCTTAAGATCTCCTTTCCTAATTTTTTTTTTTTTCATTTAAAACTTATTATTTATAAAAATATTATCCCTCATTATTTTTTTTTTATTTTTTTTTCGCAACCAAACCAAAAGGGGGGTTTTGTCCTGGAGACATTAACAACACAAAATTTGTTTTACCTCTCGTTAGGTAAAACAAATCTCGTTATAAACATTTTATAAATAATGGACGCTTTAATCACATATTTACATACTTCTACAATCAAGTTGGGGTTCGTAGATTTCAGGATACCGGGAAGCGATACCAACCCACTCCCAACATATTTTACCCTGAAAAATATAGTTTGATGAGGAAGACGCCATTGAGATGGAAACATTTTATAAATACGGAACGCTTTAATCATATATTTCCATACTTCTACAGTCAAGTTGGGGTTCGTAGATTTCAGGATACCGGGAAGCAATACCAACCCACTCCCAATATAGTTTACCCTGAAAAATATAATTTGATGAGTAAGACGCCATTGAGGTGGAAACATTTTTATAAATAGGGAACGCTTTAATCACATATTTACATACTTCTACAATCAAGTTGGGTTTCGTAGATTTCAGGATACCGGGAAGCGATACCAACCCACTCCCAACATATTTTACCCTGAAAAATATGGTTTGATGAGTAAGACGCCATTGAGATGGAAACATTTTATAAATAGTGAACGCTTTAATCACATATTTACATACTTCTACAATCAAGTTGGGGTTCGTAGATTTCAGGGTACCGGGAAGCGATACCAACCCACTCCCAACATATTTTACCCTGAAAAATATGATTTGATGAGTATGACGCCATTGAGATGGAAACATTTTATAAATAGTGAACGCTTTAATCACATTTTTACATACTTCTACAATCAAGTTGGGGTTCGTAGATTTCAGGATACCGGGAAGCGGTACCAACCCACTCCCAACATATTTTTCCCTGAAAAATATAATTTGATGAGTAAGACGCCATTGAGATGGAAACATTTTATAAATAGTGAACGCTTTAGTCACATATTTACATACTTCTACAATCAAGTTGGGGTTCGTAGATTTCAGGATACCGGGAAGCGATACCAACCCACTCCCAACATATTTTACTCTGAAAAATATAATTTGATGAGTAAGACGCCATTGAGATGGAAAAATTTTATAGATAGTGAACGCTTTAATCACATAATTACATACTTCTACTGAATTTACTTCTACTGAGTTTGAAATCACTACAGTAGTCAAGGTAAGCTAAGGTACAATTTTATTGACAATCGGAAAAAACTAAAGTTCTGCTGAATTTACTTCTACTGAATTTGAAATCACTACAGTAGTCAAGGTAAGCTAAGGTACAATTTTATTGACAATCGAAAAAAATTCAAGTGGCATAAAAGCGACAGACAGACATGCCAGTGGGGCCAGTGGCATAAGAAAGTGACGCTCGTTAATTCCGGTCGACTTGTAAAAACAAAATTAAAAAAAAAAATTATTTCTTGACCCCAAGTTGACTTTGAAACATACATTCAAATAATGTACACAACGGATACGTCAGCTACGATTCTTCATCAGCTGACGTATCCATTACATCATTGTTTGAAAAACAAAATTAATAAAACACTGGCCTAAGGCATTACAAATAAAAATAAAGAAACAACTAACCCACAGTAGGACGAGAATTTTAGGACAAGATAATTAACAACTAAAAAAACATAAATATCAGGAAGAGACTTTTAGGACAACACACATACCTTGAAAAAAGTAAAAAGAAAAATCTTTTGGCAGTTTTCTAGTCTCCCTCCAACCAGATACTAAAACGAAACAAATTTAAATCAGAGAGAAGAAATATATAGATAGAGGAACAGTCAATGAAGGAGTGAATGAAGAATTTATGATGCACTGCCCAAGGGCATAAGTGCAGTTAAAGTTTAACCAAAAAGAGCTGGGATAAGACAATCTAGTTACCCATCACCTATTCACTTAAATTGACTTGAAGACCCGCTGAAAATCCGTTACGTCGTTGTTCCGCTATTCGCGAATAATCGGTTTTCAAATAGTGGAATTTCCGTGTGATTTGTGGTACCTCTATGAGCTTGTATTTTTGTTGTATCCCTTACGAGAAAGATGTATGCTTTTTTTTTGTTAAGGCACTAAGCAATCTTCACCAGTCTCACCACTGCCCACTGAGATGCCGCGTTTGTTTTGAAATTAAAATTTCCCGCGCCAAATTAGTTGGCTTCCAGTTAAACTTTGAAAGGACCAAGATACATAAAATAATCAGAAACAGTCACAAACATTTTGAACGTCATAACTAGAGCAGATAGTGGAAAATAATAAAATCTTTTGCAAATAATAAATATGTATTTGCAAATAAACAAATATTTTGTGACTTCTCTGATTATTTTACATAATCAGATTATTTTATTTTATTATTATTAATTAATTTATAATATCTTAGTCACTCATTTAGAATTAGTGATCCAACCTAAATTAAATTTGTCTGGTCTAGAAAGCCAAAGGTCTCTAGTTCAAATCCCGACTGAGGAGCATTTTTGTCTTTCAGTTCGTTACTTATAAATTAATTCTTGTAGTTAGATAGTAACAAGAACAAATAAGCAAGAGTCTCCGTCTCCCTTTCTCTGTAATACGACCATGCGGAGTCGAATATATTCTGATACCCTATTCGATGCAAACGAGCGGAGGAGGAGCTACGCAGAACATCAAAATTTGTTACCTCTACAAACAGCTATATCGCAGTAGAACCTCGCAGAAGAATACGAACGCCCTCCGAGTTGTCCTTTACAGCTGATTGGTTGTCTACCATTGTAACGTCACGGTTGCAGCCCGTCTCCACTCCTGCAGTCATCCTACGGTTTTCCATGTAATGGTAGTACTCATGTACGGTTTTTAGACGTGCTTAGATACAAAACGGACCGATTTCTCAAATACGTACGCACTGCTAGAGATCTTTTCAAGCCCAAATACGTGCGTAAAGTACGCTCGGATTTTACGCAGTGTGTAAATGCACCAATAGTCGCCGCATTGGACCAAAGACATGGTTCGATTATTTGTTCTTGATACTAAAAATCTAGACTCACACTGACTATTTTCTTTTAGTTTATCCTCGTTTCCTCGTCCCGGATCGAAGGACAGCGCAGAGTCATCTACAAGGAACGGAACACAGCGCAATGGGAACCTTCCTCGAGTGCGAACGGATTTCAGTGGAGGAGACCTGGATTTTGGGCTTGAGATCAACGGCTTTGGTATCAGCAAAGGTAAGCTCTGTTTTGTAAAGACAATAGCTGCGTTTTTGCAGGTACGTCAGCAATTTGTCGTATTTCCAGTTACCATGGTATCTGATACCACGGTCAAAAGTTGTTTTAGCTGTTACTGATTATCTGGCCAGTTACCTTGGTATCTGAGAAACTTAAATCACTTTCATCATTACTAATAGGAGAGCGTAGGCTTTTGTCCAATTGGTGGGGGGAAACGCAACTTCTGTAATTGTCGTCGTTTCAAAGCAGCGTGGCATCTACAAAACGTAATTAATGGCCGGCAACGTAATGGTCCATTTACACACTGCGTAAAATCCGAGCGTATTTTGAAATTCGAACGTATTTACACACGTTTTTGAGCTTGAAAAGATTTCTAGCAATACGGACGTATTTGAGAAATCGGTCCGTTTTGTATCTAAATACGTCCGTATTGCTAGGAATCTTTTCAAGCTCAAAACGTGCGTAAAATACGTTCGGATTTCAAAATACGCTCGGATTTTACGCAGTGTGTAAACCCACCATAAGCCAGCAAGACCCGCATAGAACTGTTTTCTTCAACACTGAAGATACAACACATACAACTATTATCTTCAAACTACAAACACTGAAGATACAACACATAGAACTGTTATGTTCCAACTACAACCACTGAAGATACAACACATGTTCAGACTACAAACACTGAAGATACAACACATATAACTGTTATCTTCAAACAAACCAATTATTTAATAACAGTTTGTGGCGTAATGACTGCTTCTTTGGTTTAGGTGTTCAGGGGTTCTGGTAGCAAGTTCGGGCAGCTTTATTAATTTGAGTCTGTTGCACTACATTTCTAGTCGGGAAATGCGCTGAGCTCTTATACCCTTCTCGATGCTGTCGTTTTCGCGCTGCTTTGTACACCACGCTAAGGGTATCTTACTTTGAACGCTTCTCTAAATTTTGAATTAAGAAGTTATTATCTGCTAACAGCCAAGTGTTCCAGCTTTTTTGTGACGTAATATGGAATCATATTCTTTCCATGGCAGGGAGATCGCTTTTTCGTCGGTTGGTCGGTCACTTGGTCGCGAGCTAGGAGCTAGGGGTTTCATAGAATAGAATAGAATTTTATTTTCAAAAGCAGCTCTCACAGCGTTACCGCCGACTTTGACCTTTTCGTCGTAAAAAATGATGAACAACATAAATACTCTATCCCTCTATAGTCTTGTCACGAAAAAAAAAAGAACACTAAAAAGGACTAACTTATTGGTTATTGTACAAATCAACAAATGCTGGAACAAAGCTCCTTCCATATCTTTCATGAAGAGGGGCAACAGGTGCGAGTTTGGGGATTTTCTGGGATTTCTCTCGTTCGGGTCTAATACGTATAGGATAATAGGGGGGGGGGGGAGGGGGAGGGAGAATATTACTACCGAAATCGATGCTAAGGCGGGTTCATCTCTCATCCAGGGTAGCCAGCTTGAATCTTTTTAGTAGGTAACTACAGGACACTTTACCGTCCACGTTAATAATCATGAGGGTCCTTTTTTAATATTTTTTGAAGAAAAAAATCATAGCTGATAACACAATGATGCGCAGTTTTAACAGACAACACTTGGGGTGCAGTCTGTTGTAAATAACAAGCATTGCTAGTGAGCTGAAAAGCCGCTGAAAAAGCATGTGCTGTCTTTTCCGATATAATGACGACAAGCAGAAAGGTCAGCAGATGCTTCCGGCGTGTGATAGTGCAAAACGGATACTTCAGCTGAATTTTATTGGAGCTATATTTCGGCCCTTCTTGGCAAAGGTCCTCACAAGTGTGTTTCCCACAAGTTCGTTTTTCCAACTTGAGCGGTTTTGAGCCTGAAGAGGACCCTTGCCAAGAAAGGCCGAAATATAGCTCCAATAAAATTCAGCTGACGTATCCGTTTTGCACTATCAAATACGATTCGCAGTCAGCTTGGGCTGAAGGAATATTTATTTTTCGGCATTTTTTTCGGCGTTTCCTGGCAATGGCTGTTGTACATAACATTGATACGTAGCGTTTTTATACGTAGCGTTTTATACGTACAGATTACATCCCAGGTTTTCCCTGTTGAAACTGCGCATCCTTGTGTTATCTGGTATGAAACTTCTGACAGTGAAGGTGGTTCCGGATGTGGTAGGACGATGAAACTTGGCAGGCTTTTAAGGGACTCGACCAGGTTGACTTAGGAATTTTGAACCTCTCGCATCTGGCCATCGTGGGGAGAGTGGAGGGAGGGGGAATCCGGCATGCATTATGTTCAAACGAGTGACCCGATCTGAATGAAATCTGATAATGAGTAAAAGCACGTATCTCAGACTTTGCGGTTTGAAGTCCAGACTGGATCCGACAATGTGTGTGTGTGGGAGGGAAGAGGGGGGACTGAAATTTTGTGGCTCGCTTAGATTATAGGGATTGCGGGATCCGTAAATTGTTGTGGAGGCTGGAGGGGGGGGGGAGGTAGGAAATCTTGTGCCATGCATAACTCTGGAACACCTGATTCGGATGGAACTTGACAGGTGGTTAGAGCACACATGCTTGATGTCCCGTTTACAAGTCCGACAGTTTAGGGGGAGTTGAGGGAGGGGAATCCGGAATCTTGTGACGCCTCTGACTTTCAAACGAGTTATCAGTTCTGGGTGAAACTTGGTCATTTCTAGGCTGGACTGAATCACGATATATTCTCCTGCTCCGCAAGGCCACACGATCATTTGTGCCTCACGGGTTTTCTTTCGAATGAATTCCGAGCATCCTTAAAGCATGCATGTTCGGCGCACCGTGCAAAAATAATTTGAGAACATTTTCATTTTCCCAAAAGGCCCATGACCACTTGTGCCTCTTTTTGGTTACAAATGGTACCCTTAAATTCTGCATCTTAACAGCAGGGCCAAACGACAGATTTTCGTGTTTCCCAAGGGCCCATGATCATTTTTGTCTGAGGGTTTTGCTTAAAAATGAATTCCTAACCTCTTAAAGTGCGTGTCCTGGTCGAACAATTCGAAAATATTTTGGGCCACACGTTACATTTTATGTGCCCCCAAAGGGCCAATGATCATATATTCAAATAAATGTATACAACGGAAACGTCAGCTACGATGCTTCATCAGCGATATTTTTTGGCCCTTCTTGGCAAGGGTCCTCGTCGGCACGTATTATTTGAATATATGTTTCAAAGTCAGCTTGGGCTCAAGGAATATTTTTTGCCCATGATCATTTGTGCTTCAGGGATTTTGCGTAAAACTGAATTCCTAGCCCCCTTAATGTGCGCATCTTGTCCGAACAGTGCGAAAATATTTTGGGCCACATGACACATTTTCGTCTTCTCCAAGGGCCAATAATCATTCGTGCCTCAATTTTTTTTTTTTTTACAAATTGAATTTCTGGCCCCCTTAGAGTGTGCATCTTAACCGCCGGTGCTAACATTTTTGGCCCAACTACAGACTTCCGTGTTCCCTAAGGACCCGTTCCCGATGAAAAATTCATCTCAGAATAGTAGTATGAAGTTGTACGAAAAAGTACGAACTGATGCTACTACATGCTTCTATGTCAAGGCTACCGTGTTACTGCATTACTGCACGCTATTAGCAAGACAGGATGCTACTGGATACTACTGCTTAAGATTGGCCCAGTCTGATGCTCATTCAATGATAGTATTCTGTACTATTACATATCAATACATAGATGCAACTTTTTCGTACAACTATCATACAACTACGCAGGCTACACATTTTTATGGGGTTATAACTTTGCCTCTAGAGTTTTGCTTGAGAATTGACTCCTAGCACCCTTAGTACTTTAATCAGTGTTTTAAGTTTAACCGAAAAGGGCTGGGATAGGATAATCTAGTTACCCATCACCTCTTCACTTAAATTGGCTTGAAGACCCGCTGAAAATGCGTCACTTCATTGTTCCGCCATTCACGAATAATCAATTTTCAAATAGTGAATTTCCGTGTGATTTGTGGTACATCTATGTGCTTGTATTTCTGTTGTATGCACTACGAGAAAGACTTGCGATTTTTTTTTTGTTCAGGCACTAAGCAATCTTCACCAATCTCACCAATGCCTACTGAAGAGCCGCGTTTGTGTTGAGATTAAAATTTTCCCCGTTACGATATGATTTACGCTGTGGGGACGGCCGCAGATATTCTGAATGTCACAACTAGAACAGATAGTGGAAAATAAAAAAATCCCTTTGCAGAATCCAAATAATTTACTGTATTCAATCAAATGACACAAAAATAAGTTGTCTTTCCAGTTAAACTTTAAGTAAAGATATGGGGCCTTGTTCCTTTCCTCTCGACATGTGCGAACTTGCTCTCTTAAGTCCTTCAGTAATTTTTTGTTAATTTATTTATTTACTATTACCTTTAGCGTTAAGCTTTTAGCTTGTCGCTGCTTTGGATAGACTTAGTGGTTTCAGCTAGCTAAGTCTGCTGGGTTTTCCCAATCGACCATTAATTCCTGACTCTGGGGATAATTTCCTAACAGTGATTCCCTTGTCCAGAACAATGGCCCGATGAAAAATTTATCTCAAAATAGTATTCTTAAATAGTATTATGAAGTAGTACGAAAAAGTTGCAGGCAGTACTAACGATGCTACTACATGCTTCTACTTCAAGGCTACCGTGTTACTGCATACTATTATATGGTACTATTAGCAAGACTGGATGTTACTACGGCAAGAGAGGATGCTACTGGATACTACTACATAAGATTGGACCAGTCTGAGGCACATTAAATGATAGTATTCTTTGCTATTACATAGTATTACATGCAACGTTTTCGTACTACTACCATACTACTACGCAGGCTACAAATTTTTCATCGGGGGGTACCCTGTCCCTAACCCTGATTTGCCCCAGTATAGAAATAAATTCTGATTGTCTGATATTAGAAGTTCAGTAAATTCATAAGTATTTTATGTGTTTGTGTGTTTTGTTTATTTTCTTCATTTCCTCCGCCTTTTCAAAATGGTGGGTTGTAAATAAATTACCTACTTACTTACTTACTTACTTTATGGAATTTTACACAAATCTAGTTTCACGCAATTAATCATTGGGTTAGGGTCCTTAGATTGTAAAAAAAAATCTTGCAGTATTTTCTACTGGGATTAATCTTGTCTCTACTGAGATAAGATTATCCCTAACTTGGATTAATCTTGTCCCAGTAGAGATAAGATTAATCCCAGTAGCAAATGCTGCAGTTAACTTTAATCCTTACTCGAGAAACTTTTTACAGTGTTGTCCAGAATACTGGGCACCCTAACCCTGATTTACCCGGTTATAAAAGAAATTATGATTGTCCGATATTTTGAACTTCAGTCAATTCGGCTGTCCTCCGGCAAAACCTAGTATCTGCCAAAAAAATCAAATTCTAGTTAGGAGTTGACCATGACCATGAGGAATCCAATGGTGCAAACAGAATTTGTCTCCGACGCTTCGTTTCGGAGGTCTCACCTAGTATCTACACAGGGCCTCAGCTTTGTTTTCGTGTTTTACGTAGTATCAAGGACCCATAAATTTCCTGTAATCGCCATTCAGGGGGCTTGTCATTTCCTATGCTTCTGTGTTGCTATGCTGCCCGAGCCTCATCTAGTTTCCAAAAATTCGGCTTGGGTCGAATCGGCGTTCTTGCTCAGATAGACAAAATTTGTTGGGACTATTCAGCATGCCACCAGGTACCTAAGCTAGGACAAAAGACCCAGGATACTCTTCCATTACAGAGAAATATTCCTAGTTCAGCACAACGGCTGCGAAAAATTTTGTCTATCTGGGTAGTCGGGTATTTTATCCCCGTGGGTATTTCTCGAACTATCTGACGCTCGGTCAAGAGCGCATCAGAAATCTCTTATTGATAAGCCCCCTGAATGTCGAGTCATTACAGGAAATTATGGGTCCCGGTAGTATGTAGGCTACATACTACAAATGCCAAAACCTAGTATCTTACAAAGTACGCTATACCAGCAGCAAGAGAACCATTGTTGAGAACCATAGTTCAAAAGTATTAAAGTGGCAAAAGAAGCAGCTTAACGTAACAACGTTTTCGCGTTTCTCTCGGAAGTTACTCAGATGTAGATTCTAGGTTTTGCCGGAGGACAGCAGAATTCATAATTATTTTATTGGAATTTCACACAAATCTTTTGAGTTTCACACAAAACATCATTGGGTTAGGGTCCTTAGACCTTAGTTCCTGTTGTGCCGCCAGAGGCGCTCGACCATCCAGAAAAGCCGCCAGTTATCCCTCTTATGTGATGCTGCCCAGACGTCTTCCCACTGGGGCTGGACTATCGTATTGATGTGCTTCAAGTCCCGCTGCAGGGGCGCCCCCCCCCCCCCCAAAGTTGTCTGCCAGTCGGTAAGCAGTAGCCGAGTCGGCGTAAAAACAGTCGATTTTTTTCTTGGAAACAGTCGATTTTTTTCAAAAGAGTCTGTTTTTCGTAAAAATAGTCGATTTTTTCTTAAAAACGGTCGCTTTTTCTTAAAATCAGTCGCTTTTTCGTCAAAACAGTCGTTTTTCTGCAAAAACAGTGGGTAAAAACGACCAGCCAGTCGGTAAATACCTTGCCCCCCCCCCAAACATTTTGGCTAGTAACGCCTCTGCCCGCTGGTAGATTAGATTAAATTCTATTTTTACACATGTGTGCGCAAAACATTTTGCGGCACCTGCTAAGAAAGCGTAAAGGGCATGTTGGCCGCAGGTGGCAGTCTCTTCCATTCTGAATACCCTGCATAGGCTTCCAACTGCCGCCTTCAGATAAAATACCACTTTAGGCTCCATTAGCTTATTATTATTTTTTTCATTCTTGTTGAAGGAATGAACTGAGTTTACTGACTTTCTGCTTCATGCCAAGTGATAACTGTTGAAAACTTTACAAGTTTGGTTAGCACGTCATATTATATTTCGAAGTTCACTCGTCTGTTACTGTAAAAACAACCATCTCCACTTGAAAAATATTTGCAACAACGGAAAAATGACTCAACCAAAATCGCGACGCCTTTTAATAAACAAATAAACGTGGAATCATCAGCACTTCAAATGACGTATCAAACTGAAAATCTAATGGCAATCACCTTCCTGGTATAACCATAATTATAACAGTATTCAAACTCTAGACTGATTCCAGAGAAGCATTACATCCAATTTTGATTTCTGCAGTTTTTATCTTAATTATCTAAGGAGTGTTATTTAGGAGTGTAAGGAGTGCATATCAACAGAAACTACAAAAAATCACCTCCGCAACTCGGGATAACTATAATTATAACAGTATTCAAACTCTACATTGGTTTCAAAGAAGCATTACATCCACTTTCTATTTTTGCAGTTTTATTTTAATTGTCAAGGAGTTTATTTGTGTTTAGCTGAGCAGAAACTACAGAAAGTCATGGGAGTAAATGGGGACATTTTCTAAAAGAAGAACTTAGAATATTAATTTTAATTTTTAAATCAACGTTCAAATTCAGAAGGTGATACCATAGAAGTATTACATCATTTTTGCAGTTGTATTAATTATTAGCGAGTTCAGTTCAGTTCATTTAACTGTATTTGAAGAAAAAATACACTACACAACTGCCAGGAAGACAGAATAAACATATTAACTGATTATATCAAGAAAGAGAAAAGAAGGGAGCGGAATGGCTTCAACCTGAAAAGAAAAAAGAACATACAGAAAAAATGAAAACGAAAATAGCCATGGGAGTAAATTGGGAGTAAATGGTGGCCCAGTTTCTACAAGAACAGCTTGGTTGGCCATAATTATAACAGTATTCCAACTCTGAGGGTGGTATCAGAGAAGCATTACATCCACTTTTGATTTGTGCAGTTACATATAATTATTTAACAAGCGTGCTTTGTTGTTGCAACTGAACAGAAACTCTAAAAAGCCCTGTCTAACTGTAATTAAGTCAAGTCTGCATGGAAATCTGTCCATACTAGTCCTAATCCAGTCAACTTCTCCTTTACACAAACCCAGCCTCTCTTGTGAGACCATCATTACCAGCCTAGATTTATGGCATGAAACATGCTTGTCCTACATATTAACCAATTTTGAGCATGCTGATATTTAAATTCACAAATATTACATTAACCCGACGAAAAATTTATTCAAAATAGTAGTTCGAAGTTGTACGAAAAAGTAGCATGCAGTACTAACTGATAGCTACTACATGCTTCTACTTCAAGGCTACCGTGTTACTGCATACTACTTGAATGCTACTGTTAGCAAGACTGGATGCTACTATGGCAAGACAGGATGCTACTGGATACTATTACATAAGATTGGACTAGTCTGAGGCACATTAAATGATAGTATTCTTTGCTACTACATAGTTTTACATGCAACTTTTTCGTACAACTACGCAGGCTACAAATTTTTATCGGGAACTGTTATTCAGTGATGCATCACTGTGCTCATGGAAGGAAATTAAGAATTTTGGCGTCGTCGAACCGCATCCTGGAGGTGAGCGAAGGGGATAGCCGCTTTCGAGTATCAGCTTAAAGTGAGTGAATGCTTGTGCTGTTCTTTTAGCAATATGTGGCACTTTAGTAGAAGGAGAAGGGTGCTGATTGGTCTCACGATATCCTGAAAGGATTTGGTTTTTAATCAGAAACAGCGTCTTTTGAGGCCGTCTTTAAACATGAACGAAATTAAAATTATCGTATTCACATTTATACAGGCTTTACGCATGTCCAGTTACATTGTTAGTTGTTATCTCCTAGAGTTGGCTGCAGCTCTAAGCATTGAAAATTACGCGGAAAATTTCCTTGAGGACACCTTGAGTCTAAGAGAAGCTTCAACAGTTATATCCGTGATTTTGTTTGCAAGAACGGTAGAAATAGTTGAGAAAGTAAACAAAAAATAAATCGATTATGGCCTAGATAGACATCAAGAGTATTATTGGGATAGTGTTTCTTTTTGCATTTTTGTTTCTCCATTTTTTTTTTCGCTGTTGTGAGGACCTATGCAATTAAGTTCTTCTTTCGAGCTTTTCTTATTTTGTGTATATTCAAAAGAGCGCTAGCTCCTTCCATTCGGGATTTACTTTCCACACATGGAACCCATTAGCAAGGAGCGCTAGCTCCTTCCATTCGGGATTTACTTTCCACACATGGAACCCATTAGCAAGAATAATATTTATTCAACTATTTAATCTCTTAACCCTAGCTATAGAGAGAGAGAGAAGAATCGAATCGAAGAATCGAATGCAACAACGGAAAAATGACTCAACCAAAATCGCGACGCCTTTTAATAAACAAATAAACGTGGAATCATCAGCACTTCAAATGACGTATCAAACTGAAAATCTAATGGCAATCACCTTCCTGGTATAACCATAATTATGACAGTATTCAAACTCTAGACTGATTCCAGAGAAGCATTACATCCAATTTTGATTTCTGCAGTTTTTATCTTAATTATCTAAGGAGTGTTATTTAGGAGTGTAAGGAGTGCATATCAACAGAAACTACAAAAAATCACCTCCGCAACTCGGGATAACTATAATTATAACAGTATTCAAACTCTACATTGGTTTCAAAGAAGCATTACATCCACTTTCTATTTTTGCAGTTTTATTTTAATTGTCAAGGAGTTTATTTGTGTTTAGCTGAGCAGAAACTACAGAAAGTCATGGGAGTAAATGGGGACATTTTCTAAAAGAAGAACTTAGAATATTAATTTTAATTTTTAAATCAACGTTCAAATTCAGAAGGTGATACCATAGAAGTATTACATCATTTTTGCAGTTGTATTAATTATTAGCGAGTTCAGTTCAGTTCATTTAACTGTATTTGAAGAAAAAATACACTACACAACTGCCAGGAAGACAGAATAAACATATTAACTGATTATATCAAGAAAGAGAAAAGAAGGGAGCGGAATGGCTTCAACCTGAAAAGAAAAAAGAACATACAGAAAAAATGAAAACGAAAATAGCCATGGGAGTAAATTGGGAGTAAATGGTGGCCCAGTTTCTACAAGAACAGCTTGGTTGGCCATAATTATAACAGTATTCCAACTCTGAGGGTGGTATCAGAGAAGCATTACATCCACTTTTGATTTGTGCAGTTACATATAATTATTTAACAAGCGTGCTTTGTTGTTGCAACTGAACAGAAACTCTAAAAAGCCCTGTCTAACTGTAATTAAGTCAAGTCTGCATGGAAATCTGTCCATACTAGTCCTAATCCAGTCAACTTCTCCTTTACACAAACCCAGCCTCTCTTGTGAGACCATCATTACCAGCCTAGATTTATGGCATGAAACATGCTTGTCCTACATATTAACCAATTTTGAGCATGCTGATATTTAAATTCACAAATATTACATTAACCCGACGAAAAATTTATTCAAAATAGTAGTTCGAAGTTGTACGAAAAAGTAGCATGCAGTACTAACTGATAGCTACTACATGCTTCTACTTCAAGGCTACCGTGTTACTGCATACTACTTGAATGCTACTGTTAGCAAGACTGGATGCTACTATGGCAAGACAGGATGCTACTGGATACTATTACATAAGATTGGACTAGTCTGAGGCACATTAAATGATAGTATTCTTTGCTACTACATAGTTTTACATGCAACTTTTTCGTACAACTACGCAGGCTACAAATTTTTATCGGGAACTGTTATTCAGTGATGCATCACTGTGCTCATGGAAGGAAATTAAGAATTTTGGCGTCGTCGAACCGCATCCTGGAGGTGAGCGAAGGGGATAGCCGCTTTCGAGTATCAACTTAAAGTGAGTGAATGCTTGTGCTGTTCTTTTAGCAATATGTGGCACTTTAGTAGAAGGAGAAGGGTGCTGATTGGTCTCACGATATCCTGAAAGGATTTGGTTTTTAATCAGAAACAGCGTCTTTTGAGGCCGTCTTTAAACATGAACGAAATTAAAATTATCGTATTCACATTTATACAGGCTTTACGCATGTCCAGTTACATTGTTAGTTGTTATCTCCTAGAGTTGGCTGCAGCTCTAAGCATTGAAAATTACGCGGAAAATTTCCTTGAGGACACCTTGAGTCTAAGAGAAGCTTCAACAGTTATATCCGTGATTTTGTTTGCAAGAACGGTAGAAATAGTTGAGAAAGTAAACAAAAAATAAATCGATTATGGCCTAGATAGACATCAAGAGTATTATTGGGATAGTGTTTCTTTTTGCATTTTTGTTTCTCCATTTTTTTTTTCGCTGTTGTGAGGACCTATGCAATTAAGTTCTTCTTTCGAGCTTTTCTTATTTTGTGTATATTCAAAAGAGCCATTATCCCCCCCCCCCCATAAAATGCGCCCATCTGTTTAGTTTGAATAAATAGAATATACGCAATATGCGCCGTCAGTGTTTAAACAGCGTTGGTAAACACTTCTTCGTGTTTTTTGGCAGCTCATTAGTTTTTGCTATATTCTTTATAATAAGCCCTGCTGTATACTCACTTCATACTTTAAACGCTAAAGTAGTTGCATGCATGTCATACATCGCACTTGACATTCTGGATTTTTTGCACGACTGGTATGGTTATTGTTTGGGGAATGATGGGCTGAAACAATATGTTCGACTGGGTATTGACCTTAGAACTTTCAGTCCTTGTTAGACTCGTCACGGAAAGTATAGTACAATGCTGTTTCAGCGTGACTTCTTCTTTTGGGTATAGCGTCCAACTTTATGGTCCTAACCTAGACATGATGCTATTGATGTCAACATGTTCATAATAGTGGAATTTTTATATGTAATATATACTGAGGTGTAATAGATACGGTTTGGCATGAGAAATAATTCTAAAGTCCGTATAAAAAAAAATCTTGTTACGGTTTAACTCAAAAGTCATCTGATTGCTGTATCTTGTATTTGAAAACATTGAATTATTCTGGCTCTGTTGAAGGAGTTTTGCATTTTGGGGTCCCAAAACGTAAGTGGAGGGATACCGATGACATCGCAATTGTTATCCGTCTGTCCGTCTGTTCTCGAAGGGAATGAGATATTATATTTTGATGAAACTTGGTGTGAGGGTTCTTCGGATTAAGGGTAAGGTCAAGTTCGTAGATGGCTCTGTAGCCCTAGATTTAGGGGTGGGGAGGGTGCTCAAATTAAGGGACAAACGAAATATTTTTAAACAGCTAATATGACAGTCGATTATGGGATAAGAAGGCATGGGTGAAAACCATTTTCTCGCCGGACAAGTAGTTCGTCCGGAATCGGGCAAAAACCGGAAAATTTGTTGAAAGTAAAAGTCTCATTTGATGTTGATTAAATGTTTGATTTAGGGGTAAGAAGACATGCTGAACACGATGTTGAAAACCATTTTCTTGCCGGACAAGTAGCTCGTCCGGAATCCGACAAAAACTGGAAAGTTGGTTAAAAGTAAAAATTTCATTTGAAGTTGATTAAATGTTCGATTTAAAGGTAAGAAGGCATGCTCAACACGATTGTAAAAACCATTTTATCGCCGGACCACTAGTTCGCCCGGAATCCGCCCAAAACCGGAAAATCTGTTAAAAGCAAACGTTTTATCTGAAGTTGATTAGATGACAGAATTAGGGGTAAGAAGAGAGGCCAAAATCGTGTTTTACCCGGACATATAATTAGTTAGGAATCCGGATGTAACCTGAATTTTTTTTTAAGTCAGAGTTTTATTTAAAGTTGATTAGATGTTCTTAAGGGATAAGGAGATACGCTGGATTCGTTTCTGCATTTTCTTTTTTTTTTGCTGGACTAGTAGTTCGCTCTGAATTTGGCAGAACTAAAAGCAGGAAGTTTCGGTCAGTATCGCCAAATTAGATATGGCTTATAGAGGTATCTGGCGAAGACAAGACCCAATTGTCTGGATCAGATATTAGATTTTTGGGATCCCATCGACACCTTTGGTCTTGTTCACAATAGACTCTCGTTCGTAGTGGCGTTATATTACGGAAGAGCGTCCCGGCAAAAACGTGACATTCAAAGAAGTTGCTTTCGGTTTACTACTTACAACGTATATATTACATTTGTTTGTACTACAAAAATACAATTGTACTACAAGTGGCAACCCTGATTAACACTGAACCGCACGTACATTCACTCCCTTCAGGTTGGTAGTCGCAAGCGGCTACTCCCTTTGCTCACATCCAGGATGCGGTTCGGTAAAGCATTGTCCAAATAGGTGTTGTAAGGTGTATTACGGCGTATAAGGCTTATTACAGATTCATCTTTTCCTCGGGCCGCGCTGGTATAAGGAGAATAGGCTTGCGTTCTATTCTCGCTTATGCAGGGCCAATCAGATCGCTTGGCTAGCGGGCCGAGGAAAGGAGTAGCGTCGTCAGGGTTACCACGAGAAGCACTAAAGTTCTACTTTGTTGGAGGCTGAAGAAACAACGTTTCTTCAGAAGAACACGTTTTGTTCTGTTACCAGGGGCGTCACGACTGGGGGGGGAGGGGGGGGGACGCCCCCCCCCCCCAATGCTGCCGGCGAGTCGGTAAAAAAATACGAATCGGCGCGAAGCGCCGCGAATTTTCGTCAAAACAGTCGATTTTTTTTCATGAAAAAAGTCGTTTTTTCATTATGTAACGATAGGAAATAAACATAATCATTCATTAAGTAACTATTATTTCCTATTCTGTTCCAACCTCGTCAAAAGTTACTACACTGACCGTTCCAACCTTCTCGAAATAGTAACTATTTGCTTAGCACGCTCGGGAGCGTAGTAAGCGTGGTAGCTACGAATCTCTCTAACGTGATTGGTCCGGTTACCCCGTGGCATGGTATTTGACCGAAAAAAAGAAAAAGGTGTTCCAGCCTTGACGCCAAGAAGCCAAAAACCGTGACGTCATGCGTAGTAACCACGCTAAGTAGGACGGAACACGCTCTTATTGTCGTTTTTTCTGAAAAATGGTCGATTTTTCGTCAAAATAGTCGGTTTTTCCGAAAATCAGTCGATTTTTTTCAGAAATGTCATTTTTGTTGCTGAAAACAGTCGTTTTTTCTGTAGAAAAAGTCGGTAAAAATTACCAGCCAGTCGGTAAATGCCTCGTCCCCCCCCCCCCCAAGCATTTTGGCTAGTAACGCCTCTGTCTGTTACGACTGCTTATTGTTAGTTCGAGGGCCAGTGACTTTCCGTTAATTTAATAGCTTTTTACAATATAAAGGGCGTCAGATTGTACTCGTATTCTTAAGTACACTTTTTCTGATCTTTGGAAGCTCGAAAAATTGTAACAGCGTGGCAACACCGAATGCTGCATCGATAAGAACCTATTGAGTTCCTATTTGAACAGGCGTGTATATAAAGACGTAAACATCGCGTATAGCGCTATTTAGCTTATTACACCTATTTGGACAATGCTTAATGCGATTCTTACTATATACTCGACTCGATAGTCTTAATTTCTGCCCATGAGTATAGTGAACCATCACTGAGTAACTAGAAATGTAATATTTGTGATTTTTGGCGTCCTACGTCGAATGTACATGGAATACGTGATATTAGCTGCGGATGTCGTTTTTCACTACACTGAAATTCAGCCGTTAGCTTATTGTGTTGATGTGAATCAGCTTTTGCTGATTCACGTCCCGCAAATGTCCGTGGACTAGCTTTGCAGGGGGTGATTGAAGTCGATAACGTTTTTTGCATGTGTATAGGTGACATGTCGAAATAGTAGAAAGTGACATTTTCCTCCACGAAAATCGTGGTTGTCAATACTTTCCTTTTTGTAACATATTCTCGTGATTTGGGTTCTTTGTAAGATTTGCGAACTCACTCTCTTGAATACTATGTAATTTTTTGCCGCGAAATGGACGCCACATGTAGGTGTGAGACCACAAAGTGGTTGTGTTTATTCTTATATTTTGTTGTTGTGATTCATCCTTTATGCATCAGTTAGTGTGTGGTCTGGGCTCGGTGGCGAGCGAAAGCGGCAATGTTTTAATTTCTTGCGATTTTTAATCGCAAGGCTTGCAAACTTTGCCAAAATCTGAAGGTCGCTTGACCACACGACGGCTTAGTAGAGAAAGGGCGAAAATTGTTTAATTTGTTGTGGTTTTCGGACAAACTTCCGAGCAATTAAGTACAATTTACAGTCGAGGGTCGGGATTGTGGTTTACCGAGCCTTTAATCCGTGACTACGGACTACAGCACTTCTTATGCGGTGAAGTTTGCATTATTTCTTCTGCCTCCTTTCTGCTGGTTCAAATTCTAACGGGACAGGATTTGTTTGTCTGGTTATATGCTTCGTTTTTGTTTATTTGCGGTGCAGTTTGCATTTTTTCTTCTGGCTTTTTTCTTCTGGCTTTTTTTTTCTGGTTCAAATTCTAACGGGACAGGATTTGTTTGTCTGGTTATATGCTTCGTTTTTGTTTATTTGCGGTGCAGTTTGAATTTTTTCTTCTGCCTACCTTTCTGCTGGTTCAAATTCTAACGGGACAGGATTTGCTTGTCTGGTTAAATGCTTGGTATTTATTTATTTGCGGTGCAGTTTGCATTTTTGGGATCCCAAAACGTAAGTTGAGGGATACCTATGACATCGCAAAAGTTGTCCGTCTGTCCGTCCGTCCGTCCGTCTGTAAGCACGATAAACTTGGTGTGAGGATTCGTTGGGTCGGCGGACCAGTTGAGTTCGTAAACGGGCTTTGTAGCCCTATATTTAGGGGTGGGGGAGGGGGTTCAAATTAAGGGGCAAACAAAATATTTTGAATCAGCTAATGTGATAGTCGATTATGGGGTAAGAAGACATGCTGAACACGATGGTGAAAACCATTTTGTAATCGGACAGGTAGTTCGCCCGGAATCCGGCCAAAACCGGAAAGTTTGCTAAAAGTAAAAGTTTTATTTGAAGTTGATTAGATGTTCAAATTAGAGGTAGGAAGACATGCTGAAGACGGTGGTGAAAACCATTTTCTCGACGGACAAGTAGTTCGCCCGGAATCCGGCCCAAACCGGAAAGTTTGTTAAAAGTAAAAGTTTTATTTGAAGTTGATTAGATGCTCGATTTAGGGGTAGGAAAGCATGCTGAAGGCGATGGTGAAAACTATTTTCTCGACGGACAAGTAGTTCGCCCGGAATCCGGCCCAAACCGGAAAGTTTGTTAAAATTAAAAGTTTTATTTGGAGTTGATCAGATGTCCGATTTAGGGCAAGAAGACATGCTGAACTTTTATGTGAAAACAATTTTCTACCCGGACATGTAGTTCGCCCGGAATCCGGCCAAAACCGGAAAATTGTTAGAAGTTAAAGTTTTTTTTAGTTTAGAAGGAACTTTTCGTCAAAACAGATATGACTTATACGGGTAAACACACATGCTGAATCCATATCTGAACTTGGTTTTCTCAGATGATTAGCTATTTGGCCTTAATCTGTTTCTGAATTTTAATTGTAAGAATGTTCAAGGATTCTGGCGATGACTGGATCTGGCTAAGACAAGACCCAGTTGTCTGGATCAGATATTGAATTTTTGGGATCCTATCGAAAAGTTTGGTCTTGTTTCTTCTGCCTCCTTTCTGCTGGTTCAAATTCTAACGGGACAGGATTTGCTTGTCTGGTTATATGCTTCGTTTTTGTTTATTTGCGGTCAAGGCCGTATCCAGGGGGGGGGGGGGGGGGGGTTAGAGGGTTGACCTCCCCCCCCCCGAAACATTCAAAAATAACCTTTTTTATAGGCTTTTTCCTCTGATCTATGTCTTTTTTGTACTTTTTTGTCCGACCCGCAGGCAACCCCCCGCCCCCCCCCCCCCCGAAATAAATTCCCGGATACGGGCCTGTTAGCGGTGCAGTTTGCATTTTTTTTTCTTCTGGTTCAAATTCTAACGCGACAGGATTTGCTTGTCTGGTTATATGCTTCGTTTTTATTTATTTTTTGTCTGTTATACCAAAACAAAACTTGGTGATTTGCGGCTTTGGTGCAGGGTTGTGATTCTTTGTGATAGCGCTGTGCTGATCGAGTTGCTGGAAGAAGGACTCAAAGTGGGAGCTCGGGGTTGGATCGGACACGGGGTTGGTCTGGACACCAGCGAAACAGATACTAAAAGCTGTCGTTAAAATCGGAAAAAAAATATTAACATCTGCCTTGTAGTGATCAAACTTTGTACCAAAGTTTTATGGTACTTGCCTTTCTGGTTTTGACAAGAAGCTGAAAAAATTGGTTTTCTTAAGGTTAAAAGTTTTTAGCTCATGGTAGGTTAGAAAGCTGTACCCCGAAGATTAGTGGTAACTGGAAGGCAATTAAATTGTAAAATGTAGCTTACTGATTGAGGTCTATAGCCTGCCATAGTTTTTTCGAGATAGATCACTTAGTTTTCCTGTGGTGCGCCATTTGTTTATTTCAATCAGGGTGGGGTTGGTTTAGACAGTTTTGAAGGGGTTGATTCGGACAGTCATACAAAAAGATACTATCAGAATTAATTATCGAAACTGAGAAAAAAAACGCCAAGAAGAGACGGCCACAACCGAAGAAAATAAGCCCTTTTCACAAAATCGTTTGTCCCCGCATTTCGAAATCGGGTGATTTAACATGTTTATTGGTTCCCCTTTCTTTATCGAATTTGCTAATTCATCCAACTTTCGTTCACTCCGCATCGATTTCACCGCATTCGGTATGTCCCTTCGTAAATTCGGTGATTAGTAACCGAAGAAAATTATCTAGTAGAATTGTCTATAATAAAGTAAAAACTTAGAATATTTTGTATTTAATGAATTGATGTAATTAACTTTGCTTACGATTTCCAATGAGAAAAAACACGAATTCGTCAAAATATATAGATGACACTTTATACAAAGGACTTGCACCGTGACCAATAAACCAGAAACAGTTTTTTCGAATATAATTTAGAAGTCTAGGACTCCATTATCGGAGCCATGTAGACATACCCACAAGTGAGTTCACTACTTATAAAACGAATTCGTCCGTGTGAAGTTCAGTTTTGGAAAAGGCCTAACCAAAACTGTTTCTTATGTGGTGAAGTCGAACAAGAAAAGGAACAGAAGATATTCCTTCTGCTGAAGAGTGAGGACTAAAATCATCTTTCTGTAGGATCAAATAGTCGGTTCATCCAAAGATGGGCCGAACTTTGCTGAAACAAGTTTGAAGTTACCAGCCCCTGGAATTGCTGGGGAACTGAAAGGACGAAATAAAGAATTTTTGTTTTAATGCAACCTCGGCTTTTACAGTATCCGCTGATCTTGAAACAATTGTCTTCTTTCGTATTTATGTTTACTTCTGAGCTGCATTATCATTTCCACATTTTTAATTATTTAAACAGAGTTGAGTAAAAAATAATACATGAAAGAAAATGTCCGTACCAACCCGGGGCCTGTCCAAATCAATCATATGGGTACGGGGTTGGTTCGGACAAATTGAAAAACATAAAAAAAAAATTCTTAAGAACCTCATGTAGAAAAAAACTGAAAAAAAATACCAGCTATTCTCTCAGACATTCTACATGTTTGACAACAAAAAGATGTAAATATATCAAAGCTGAATATCAAAGCTAGTGTTGGGCGATATCCGATATCGATAACGATATATCGGGCCAAATATCGATATCGAAACGATATTTGTTCATTCATAATTATTGTAAATAATCCAACATAACCTACATTTATATATCCGAAATTAGAGCAATATCTTATTTACTCGCAGTTTGAGATGAGATTCTGTTTAACGACAATTTTGTTCTTAAATTTTGGCGAAACGAGACGTATCCTATAGTGAAACTTGGTAAACAAATATCGAGATATCGAATACCGAAAGTGAAAATATCGATATAACAAAAAATCCAAATATCGCTCAACACTAGCACAGAAACTTGGATGGTTACTTGGCGCTTTTGGTCAACAGCATGGTCCTCATATCTAGTTCTTCTTCTTCTTCGGCAGTATGTATTCGATAATTCTGTCCTTAAGTACCTTCGTTACTGGGCGCCAGATGGCGAAGCAGTCATCTACAGAAAATTTGTCGGTGGCCGGCGGTATCGTGCCGGTGCCGTGCCTGTGCCGCGCCACGGTGTACACCGGTGGGGGAGAGAGATAATATTATAGGTAAAGTAACACGTCTTTCAAAGCGGAATTTACACAGAGGGCATCTAAATATTGGCAGGCAAATTTGCGCTTTGCGACTTCTATGCGAAGTAGCAGGATATTACAGACGAGGGGAATTCGCCCGAATTTCATTCCCTTCCATGCATTTTCTCTTAATGAGTAGTCTTTGTATTCCTGGATAACAGTATCATAAATGACTGAAATTTATTAGCAGTTCTACATCCATCGTTTCTGTATTTCGAATTATTTGCCTGGCGCTGCCAATCTTTCGGCTCACAGGATGCGTTTTTTCAACGACTGGCGTGACGAATATCGCGAGGCTTAGCGAAGTCCGCTCTCTGTGTGAATACTCTACATGACTAAGTCGAAAACACGCCAGTGATTCTCAGGAAGAAGGAGTAAACGTGTCCGTACCGACTCAAAGTCAATAACTCAAATCCTGAGTCAGCGCAGCTGTGACACCGTTTCTTCCTTTCTTCCGCAGGTACCCGGAGATTCTGCATCAGCAGGGAGAGATAGTCATCAAGAGTATTAGGCTCAGGGACTAAATGGAAGTCTCAAAGTTGTTAGTCGTGATTTAAATCATCTTTTTTTTTCGTTCTAGGAGAGAAGCAAAGTGTAAAAAGATCTCAAAGTGGCCAGGCTTTGTCTACCACCTCACTAGCTAGCAGTTTCTTATAAGTACCTTATATAAATACATTTTTTACACCGTTTATTATTAAAACTAATACCGTAACGCTAACAAAGATTGTTTGGGATTCTTCGGAGAACATTTTTTCGTTTTCGTTATCGTTTTGTCTGGATTATGTTTGTGTGAGTGGCACTAGTTGGCCCTTAGTTCAGTAAAAAATAAAAATAATAAATATCATTAAGGGCCCCAGAACAAGACAAAATTAAATTAACCACATGAGCTATCGTCATTCTAACATTCAGTTAATAATTCACTTCTATCCGCAGGCTGGTATTATTATTATTTATTTTCTTTCCGCCGAAACCGGTGAGTAAATTCCGGAAACAGAAAAACAAAACATCCTTACAACGTATACAGACGTACTTTATTGCATCTTCGGACAGATAAGATTTTCCCTTCCATTTACTAACTACTACATAAATACACTAGCCTACGGGATTCTAAGGCACTGGAGCCAGTAGAGGCGTTACTAGCCAGAATGTTTTTTTTTTGGGGGGGGGGCAAGGCATTTACCGTCTGGCTGGTAATTTTTACCGACTGTTTTGCAGAAAAACGAATGATTTCAAGAAAAAAGAAAAAAAATTTGAAAAAAGTCGACTGATTTTCAGAAAAAACGACTGTTTTGACAAAAAATCAACTGATTTTCAGAAAAATCGACTGTTTTCATGAAATAAATCAACTGTTTTGACGAAAAATCGCGGCACTTCGCGGCGACTCGGTTATTTTTTACCGACTGGCCCGACTGGTTGTTTTTTACCGACTGGCCCGACTGGTTATTTTTTACCGACTGCCCCCTCCCCCCCCCCCCCCCCCCCCCCAGTCGTGACGCCCCTGACTGGAGGTCCCAGGAGGGATCATGTACAGGAAACATATATAAAACACTAGCTAAACACGAGAAGTCAGCTAGGCCTGTTTTTAAACATACGATAGTCGTTGTTGCGACCGACAACCACCAGAAGGGCAAAGTGGCGACCGCCAACATTGCAAGTACACGCCACGACAGGCTGAATGTCGGAAACTAAATATACACAGTTTCTTGCACAAGCTTGTCGTACACCCTTACACTGTAAAAAAAATCTTGCAGTATGCGCTACTGGGATTAATTTTGTCTCTAAAGAGATATTCTTATCTCTAATTCGGATTAATCTTATCTCAGTAGAGATAAGATTAATCCCAGTAGCAAATACTGCAGTTAACTTTAATCCTTACTCGGAGAAACTTTTTACAATGTAGACCTTAGATCCTCCTGTGCCACCAGAGAGAAACCACAAATAAGCGCCAATTTTCTCTGATCGACCGCCTCCAAGACAGGCAGCAAGGTCCAAGGGAAGAAGACAAAACAAGAACTAGAAGCTCCTATGGCATTTGCAAGGCTGGGTAAGAGGATGAAAATTCTTGGTTTTGTTGTGATCATTTGTAAGCAAAACCCTTGAGATGATGATGGAGCCTTGGAAATCACGAGAATGTATCGTTTGGTATAAAGTATTTTGATTTGCACTTGGCTGTGATGATGCGCACTTTAAGGGTGCTAGAAATTCGTCTGTAATCGAAACCCTTGAGGCAAAAATGATCCTGGGCCCTTTACGATCATGGAGATACATGGTTTGGTCAAAAGTATTTGTTTACTTTTCGGTGAAGATGCGCACTTTAAGGGTGCTAGAAATTGATTTGAGGCAAAAATGATCATGGGCTCATGGTGATCAGGAAAATGCAGATTTTGCTCAAAATTGTTTTTTGTACTTTGCGGTTAAGATGAGTAATTTAAGTGATGGTCAGATCTGGGAGTTACAATGTATAAGCCAATCTTGTCAAGTTTCTAATAGCCAAGCCAAGTTTCATCGTCCTAGCGCATCTGGAAGTATTTTAAATCGCGATCACCGGAATCCCCCCCCCCCCCCCCCCCGTGAGTGCCCGAATCCGGTCCGGTTCTGTCGCTGATGTATCTAGGGCTTATACTTGTTCTTCTCACCAAGTGTCATCCAATCACTACACTCTAAGCATGTCAAATAATTCCCCCCTCCCCCCCCCCGACTCCCCCAAATTGATCGGATCTAGTCCGCACTTGAAATGGGACATCTGCGACGTGAGTTCTTTCCGAATATAAAGTTTCATTAAGATCCGATCACCCGTTCAAAAGTTAGACATACCTCAAGATTCCAGATTCCCCCTTCCCTCCACTTCCCCCCCCCCCCACGATGGTCAAATCGGAGAAAGGGCTTAAAGCTTAAATTGTCGAATCTCTGATACGCCTGCAAAGTTTCATCGTCCTAGCACATGTGTAAGCATCTTAACTCGGGATCATCGGAATTTCGGAACCCTCCCTTCAACTCCCCCCACATTGCTCGGATCCGGTCCGGTCTTGTCAGCTCTGTATCTAGGGCGTGTACCCACCAAGTTTCATCCCGATCCCTCCATTCTGAACATATCACACCATTTCCCCCCCCCCCCTCGAACTCCTCCCAAAGTCACCGGATCCATTCCGGACTTGAAGTGTGGCATCTGAGACACGAGCTTTTTTCAAATATCAAGTTTCGTTAAGATCCGGTTCCTCTTCAAAAGTTATACATACGTCAATATTCCGGATTCCCCCTCCCTCCACTTCCCCACGGCGGTCAGATCGGGGAAGTGACTATTTCCAAGTTAGTTTGGTCGGGTTCATAATATGCCTGACAAGTTTCATCGTCCTACAACTTCTGGAAGTACCCTAATTCGTGAACAGTGGCCTGACAGACAGACCGAAAAGTGATCGGTATAGATAGATAGATAGATCAGTGTATTTCAAAAGCCCATGGGCCATATACACAAACAAACAAAAACAGAAACATAACTTAAACAATCAGACTCCTTCTTAACTCTAAAGATTTATCTATGTACACGCCCACTCGAGTAATAACGGTAGGGTTAGTATTACTCAAAATTTCAGGTAGTGATAAAATCACACCCTCTAGATAACTTTTCCTTAAATCTGAAAGTTTCGGGCAACTACGGAGGAAATGGTCCAAATTTTCTTCCTCCTTCTCACAAAGTGGGCAAGCATACCTCCCATCAGGAACCACACTACCTCTCTCAAAAACCTTCTGCCTGCTCTGAATTGGAAGGCAGTTTGCCCTTAGTTGGATCCAACGACATAAAACTTACCCGGGTAGATTGAACTTAAAATACACTTCCTCTCCAAAACAAACTTTTACCACTTGATAATGACTCAATGTTATAGAACCATTAACAATACTCTGCCAACACTGGATTTCCTGACCTTCTAAAACCACTCTAATCTGACGTTCTAGATCTTTTGGCAAATCAACGCAACCAAGTCCTTCATTCCATATATATGGCATTCCTACTCGCTCCAGTAACCGCTTTACCTGGAATGGCCAAGAATGTTTCAAACCATTATTCAGCATTTCATCATAAGCTAACCGAGCTAGTCTATCCTTACTCATATTTATAATTTTTAACCATAATCTAATCATTAGGATAGCCCTACGTAACTTTAAAGAATATAAACCTATATCACCCTTTAAAATTTGAGAATGGGTTGTCTGATGTAGTCCAAATACCCTTTTGTAATACTGAAGTTGGAGCGACTCTAGTTGTTTTGCCGTCTCGCCGCCCCATATCTCTGCTTCATATTCTAAAATTGGCAAAACTTTTGTGTTAAATATTCTTTTATGCATTTTAAGGTTTTTTATACCCATAATTGACTGATTCCGAAAAATAGCTGACACGGCTACTTTACCTCTATTAACCACCTCTTCAATATGTGACTTAAAACTTCCGTTGTCAGTTAACACGAATCCAAGGTATCTTATTCTCTTAACAATCTTCAGTTCTTCATTATTGAAAGTGAACTGACAATTTTCAATGCCATTAATTTTCCTTTTTTTAAAAATAATTACTTCACTCTTCTTAACGTTCAACTTTAATTTTTTCATCGTCAGATACTCCCCAATCAGATTCAACAGTGTCTGCAAATCTTCGCCCGATTTAGCAACAACCGCAAGGTCGTCCGCAAACAGCAGCACTGACAGCTTTCTACTTCCCAGACTTACCTTAAGCGAAGCTGCAAGTGCATATACCGATGGCGCTGGGCTTTGGTTTGCTTTAAACGTCAAACTAAAATGGAAATACAAAATATGCCCAATAAAAATAATCTGACTAGACTACTATACTATTTACCGTACTATTTTTTTTCTTCAAATATAATGTTCAGAACGTATATAAACAAACTAGGTGAAAGGGAGAGCTGGGGTAGAGCCGACAGACCCTGATATCGGCTCGTTGTCATAACACCTGACCAGGGAAGGGTCTAGGGTTGTTGTGTAGCTGTGCATTCTGGAATATTGATGTAAAAGAAGCTCCTTCTGGATTTGTATATAGCCTACCAAGGTTAGTAAGCATGTTTTGTTGTTTCTGTGTTTTTTTTTGGTCGTTCTGCTTGTTGTATGTGCAAGTTCATTGCCTTTTTCCCCAAACCTCCTTAAAAGTTAAGCCAAGGGCTTACTCAGCTACTTTTGGGTGATTCAGACGTTACAATATTGAATTCGGAAGTAAATGATCATCTGCATATTTCTAGGCCCTAATGCTAGTTGTATATGTTACATCATTGTCTCCTTCGAGGGCTTGCCCAGCTACTTCCCGGTGCTTCAGACGCCAATCCCCGATCTCGGAAAGAAATTATCATATGGATAATGCTAGTTTTGCATGTTCTTTGATTCGTTTCCAAATCCCGTTAAATGTGATCCGAAGGGCTGGTGATTCGGACGCTACTTTCTACCAGCTATGTAGCTAATTTGCACCTTCTGAAACCAGTTAATTTAAATTATTCACTGTTCAACAACTGCGAGAGAACCTCGAGTCATGGATATCTCCACATTTTCTTCCCACATTTTTCGCATTTTTATTGTTTATTTGTAGACCGCAATGCTTTTCTTTGTATTCTTTTTATAGTCTCCTTTTCGTGTCCCCTTAAAGGACCTCTTACTTTTCACTATTTTCGCACCTCCAGTGGCAATTTACGCGGTCTACTGACCTCCGAAATCTCCGTCTTTACAAACCCCTTGAGAGTTACTTTGTTCAAATTTTTCGGTTCTTAGCGATAGCAGAGTTTTCCTAGGTTGCCAGACAAGAACTTTGTTTATAGCTTGAGACGTGAGCGAGCAGGCGCTGCCAAATCTCGTGTCGTCGCTCCTCGCGGAGCACAGCACCAGGGTTCGCTTTGATTCCTCCACTTTTAACCACGGCGCGTTCAGTTTTCAAATATTTTGCGTCCAGCTGCCGCGTCAGAGAGCGGGAAGGCTGGATGTAGTCGACAAGCTAAGAAGAAGATCGCTAATTTCACGCGGGGAAAGTAACGTAATGGTATTTTCGAAAAACGATATTTATGTGCCTGAACTAGCTAGAAAGTAGATCATCGGAATTCCGGGAAACCCCCTCCAACTCCCCCAAAGACCCCTGATATGATCTGGTTCTGTCAAGAACATATGGGCTTACACTTGTTCTTCCCACCAAATTTTTTCCCCATTCGCCTCGACGCTCCAACCTCCAACTCCCCAACCTCCGACCCCTCCAACTCCCTCCAGTCCGAACTTGATTGGAACATCTGAGACCAAACCTCTTTCCACTTGCCAGGTTTCGTTCAGATCCGATCGCCCGTTTTAAAGTTGTGAGTGCCACTAGGTTCCGGATGCCCATCCCTCCACTCCCCCCACGATCGTCGGGTCATGCAGACGACTATTCTTAAGTCAGTTTGCCAGAGTCCCTGACATGCCAGCCAAGTTTGATCATTCTAGCACATCAGGAAGTACCAAACTTTTGAGATCACCATAACTCCGGACCCCTCCCCAACTCCCCCGCAGTGCCCGAATCTGGTCCTGTTATGCCAATGATGTATATGACTTGTGCTTGCTCTTCCGACAAAGTTTCATCCCGGTCCCTCCACTCTAAGCCTTTTCCCAAGATTTCAGTTTCCCTTCCTCCACCTCCCCCCAAAATCACTGGATCCGGTCCGAATTTTAAGTGGGTAGTCTGAGACACGAGGTCTTTCCAAATGTCAAGTTTCATAAGATCCGATCATCCGTTCAAAAGTTATAAAAACCTAAATATTCCGGATTCCCCGTCCCTCCACTCCCCTCACGATGCTCGGATCGGGGAAGTGACTATTTCTAACTTAATTTTTTCGGGTCCCTGATATGCCTGCCAAGTTTGATCGTCCTAGCTTATGTGGAAGTACCCGAACTAGCAGAACCCGGACCTACCGACAGACCGTCAGACGGACAAAAATTGCGATCGCTATATGGGATAATGTTATATGCCATAAAAAGTACTCTGGGTCATGGAGGGACAAAGATAGGACAACCTACTCCATTCCAGTATTCAGCATTCACATAACAATTCATATTAATAACTATCCCTAACACAACTTCAACCTACAATAAAACGGTCGCGTTAGTCAACCTTCAGGAATCTACCCAACCGACGCAATTTTTTTGGACCCTTACTATCCATCGAATCTTTCAGATGTTTCTGCGCCGTAGGCTACTGCTTGTTTTTCGTCGAGTTTTTCGTGTTGTTTCATTTCTTTCTCTTCCGATGATCAGTCTTATCCCTTCCTTTTGCTTGTTTCAGCGTGAGTAAAATGTAATTATCGCAACTCTTGCGATATAAAAATTGTATGAGGGAGGAGCTAATTTTCCTATTACGCCGTGCGGTGAAACGAAAATGATAACAGAACCGTAACGATTCGAACTCATTGGAACGCAACGTATGTTGTCATCTGGTATTCCCATGAGCACATGTGTCATCACTTAACCCGGAAATACACCTCTGTACGCTTGACGCACTTGACACACAACTGAATCATAGAACAATGAATGTATACTATGCCAATATCGTCGAATTTCAAGCAAATTTGTACTTCGTGCCTTATTAATGGACATTTCACAGTAAATTTGCAAGTCACTTAATGCAAGAGACGAATACCGGTAATTCTGCGAGTAATGGTGTCGCATGACCTCATGGTTTAAGTGTAGGGGCGATTCACATGGGTGTAAGAAGTTAAATAGTGGTAACGATATAAGGGATGCCCATGCATTTCATATATACGTCATCGTACGTCACAGTCATACCATTATTGTGTGTCAGTACCGGACAAATCTGTCTAGATTTCGGGAAAAATCGAACTTTTCAAACTTGACCACCATGCAAGCCATGAAAGGGTTGCGAATGCTTAAAGGGCCACTCGCAATTGCTCTGCCGTTTGCATTATTCGTTGCTTCCCTATGGAATTATAAAAGCATCAGGAATCCCTGACCTTCGCCATTATTTCGTTTTGCACCTACGACTTTATAGCGCTTTTTCCTCCGAGCCGAGTTTGCCAGTCAAGCAGCGCAAACTTTTCTGAAAGCTGCAAGAGCCGCCGACAACTTCTTAAGGGCATAAGGGCATGAAAAGCCTCATTTTTTTTTTCTAAGACTTGTTAGGCCAACAGGTCTATCTTGTGTGTCGGACTAGGCTTTTCTAACTTTTCAACCACGTCGCGCAGTTTTCTAATAATAATAAATCAAAATTTCGCCCATTGAACACACTAGGCATAGACGGAGTAAGAGGAAGAAAGAAAGGAAAGGGGAAGAAAACTCTACAGTAAGAGGGACAAGACCAAATGTGTCGATGGGATCCCACAAATCTAATATTTGATTCAAACAATTGGGTCTTGTCTTCGCCAGGCTAATCATGAGAGAAAACCAAGTTCAGATTTACCTCTATAAGCCATATCTATTTTGACGATACTGACCAAGACTTCCTGTTTTACTTCTGCCAAGTTTCCGGTTTCGCCCGAATTCCGAGCGAACTACTAGTCCGGCAAAAAAAAAGAAAATTCAGAATCGAATCCAGCGTATCTCCTTATCCCTATAAAGAACATCTAATCAACTTTAAATAAAACTTTGACTTTAAAAAAAATCCGGTTACAACCGGACTCCTGACTAATTATATGTCCGGGTAAAAAACGATCGTCATATACAGGACTCAGCATCTCCTCTTACCCCTTAATCTGTCATCTAATCAAACTTTTGCTTTTAACAAATTTGCCGGTTTTGACCGCATTCCGGGCGAACTAGTTGTTCAGCGAGAAAATGGTTTTCACCATCGTGTTCAGCATGTCCTTTTACCCCTAAATTGAACATTTAATCAACTTGAAATGAAACTTTTACTTTTAACCAACTTTTCGGGCTTTCGCCGGATTCCGGACGAACTACTTGTTCGGCAAAAAAAAATGGTTTTCATCATGGTGTTCAGCATGTCTTTTTACCCCTAAACCGAACATTTAATCAACTTCAAATAAAAGTTTTACTTTTAACCAACTTTCCGGTTTTTGCCGGATTCCGGACGAACTACTTGTCCGACGAGAAAATGGTTTTAACTATCGTGCTCAGAATGCCCTTTTACCCCATAATCGACTATCACATTAGCTGTTTAAAAATATTTAGTTTGTCCCTTAATTTGAACCCCCTCCCCCACCTCTAAATCTGGGGCTAAAGAGCCCATCTAAGAACTTGACCTTACCCTTGACCCAATGAATCCTCACACCAAGTTTCATCAAAATATCTCATTCCCTTCGAGAGTTATCGTGCTTACAGACAGACGGACATTTTTGCGATGTCATAGGTATCCCTCCACTTACGTTTTGGGATCCCAAAAAGCAAAGAGACTACGACAACAACTACAAAACTGACCTACTGAAAAAAAGGCTCTTCCATTCATTATTTTTCAATTTCTCGACAAGCTGTCCAACTGCTATAAGCGGGTTAGTGATATTGTGAGTTGGGGCTATTTTTACTGTTTCGGATCCAGGGAGGGAGGCGGAGCAGGTGGTATTTGCAGACAAAACGAATATAACGAAATTGCTTTTTGTCGGTGTTGATTAATTGCCAGAAGTTATTTCCTTTAAACTACGTGTTTGCACTTGACAGCTTGCATATGTAATCCCTTGAGTTGGCAACTGAAACAAGACCAAAGGTGTCGATGGGATCCCAAAAATCCAATATTTGATCCAGACAATTGGGTCTTGTCTACGCCAGATCCAGTCTTCGCCAGACTCCTTGAACATTTTTACTATTAAAATTCAGAAACAGATTAAGGCCAAAAACCTAATCATCTGAGAAAACCAAGTTCAGATATGGATTCAGCATGTTTGTGTTTACCCCTATAAGTCAAATCTGTTTGGACGAAAACTTCCTGCCTTAATTCTTCGAATTTCCCAGTTTCGGCCGAATTCCGGAACTACCTGTCCGGCAAAAAAAAAGAAGCTAAGATCGAACTCAGCGTATCTTCTTTCCCCTATATCGAACATCTAATCAACTTCAAATTAAAATTTAACTTAAAACAAATTTTCCGGTTCCAGCCGGATTCCGGGCGAACTATGTGTCCGGGTACAAAATGACTGTCATACACGGATTCAGCATCTCTTCTTACCCCTAAATCGGATATCTGATCAACTACGAAGACTTTTAACAATTTTCCGGTTTTGGCCGGATTCCGGGCGAACTACTTGCCGGCGAGAAAATGATTTTCACCATCGTGTTCAGCATGTCTTACTACCCTTAAACCGAACATATAATTAACTTCAAATAAAACTTTTACTTTTAACAGATTTTCCGGTTTTGGCCGGATCTGGGCTAACTACTTGTCCGGCGAGAAAATGGTTTTCACCATCGCGTTCGGCATGTCTTCTTACCCCTAATTCGAACATCCAATCAACTTCAAATAAAACTTTTACTTTTAACAAACTTTCCGGTTTTGGCCGGATTCCGGGTGAACTACTTGTCCGGCGAGAAAATGGTTTCCACCATCGTGTTCAGCATGTCTTCTCACCTCATAATCGACTGTCCCATTAGCTGTTTAAAAATTTAACCCCCTCCTCCACCCCTAAATATAGGGCTACAAAGCCCATCTACAAACTCGACCTTACTCTTGACCCAAACAATCCTCACACCAAGTTTCATCAAAATATCTCATTCCCTTCGAGAGTTATCGTGCTTACAGACGGACGGACGGACAACTTTTGCGATGTCATAGGTATCCCTCCACTTACGTTTTGGGATCCCAATAATGCGACGAAGAGAATTTTCTGAGATCTTGCTTCGGTGTAGTATTTATGACTTTCCACTGCGTAGAGTCGAACGTGCCCTGCGAAAAGGCAGTGTGCTTCATTTGAGGCGGCAAAATCATTCTTCATGGGGGACAAGACAAAGCTAAGGATTCACGTGACAAAGTCAAGAATGACTTTTCGCATCAAATCTGCGAACGAAGCACAGCCTCATCGCATGGCACGCTTGCTCAAAACAAACTGTTAGTAAATTTTTGGTCGTTTAATTTCTAGATTAACGGGAATGGTGTAATATAGTAGTCCACGAGGTTGAAAGTGAACTGATTTCCTCAGTTAGGCCGAACGCGTGAATGCCGTTCTATTATCTGCCTCCCCTGTCTCGTGCCATGAAGCAACTGATTTGTTTGGGTCTCTCGCGCGTAAGAATACAGATGCATTCAGCTGCCAGTACGTCCTTCAAATAACAGCTATCATGAGGGTTGAGGAACACCCAACAAATTAAGCGGAAACGAAAAAAAGCTTCACACGCACAAACAGGGACAAAAATCATGTTCCTTAACAAACACCTTAATCTTATTGAAATAACGGTTTGTTTCTGGCGGAAACAAAGGTGACCTCTTGTTAATTAACTATTACGGATGTATTCACTCACCATAAGGGTAACGAAGGAGACACGCACTAGTTACGATGCGTGCGCCGCCTCCTAGGAGCGAAAGGTAAGGGGACGTTTTCGCGTGGATTGCTGTAGAGCTGAGCTGAACGGGTGACCCCGTCCACGCGAAATGACAAAATCGTGATTGATAACTAGAATGTTGTATCTAAGCTATGTTCGGTTAAACTGGAAAAGGTGCAGGATGTCTACCTCCAGCCCAGAAAAACATGCCTGTATGAAAACATCACCGTCTATGAACTTCCCGTCTACTATCTCCCGTCTAAATAAAGAGTTCACTAATAACATGTCTACCGTTTCAGTAGTTTGATAGCAAATAACATTTATTCAAACAATGTTTACAACGGATACGTCAGCTACGATTCTTCATCAGCGATATTTCGGCCCTTCTTGGCAAGGGTCCTCGTCAGGCTACAGATTACAGGTTTGTTTCCTTCCCCGACGTTGACCCAGAGGATTGACAGCCTGACGAGGACCCTTGCCAAGAAGGGCCAATATCGCTGATGAAGAATCGTAGCTGACGTATCCGTTGTAAACATTGTTTGAATAAATGTTTCAAAGTCAGCTTGGGCTCAAAGAATATTTAGCAAATAACACATCTTTGCGCATCCTTGTGTTATATGTTATGCGAATATATCTGTCACTACCTTTAAACGTTATCTTTTCGTGAAAGGTAGCATTTAAAAATATACATATAAACATTTTCTAATATTCATATAGGCTAATATTTGGAATGTGTATTTAAAATGGTCATAACAACATTTTGTATCGAAACACAGTCCTACGTGAATGATGAAACTGTGCGGCAAGGGGCTAACAGCATTTCTCCTAGCAGAAAAATCAAATTGAAAGAAGCTCTCACTTAAAAAAACAACTAAATGTTGTCAATTTTTTTTTTATTTTGTTCATGTGTGTCTATCATTTTATAAGCTCAATGATTGCCATCAGACCCGCCGAACTGATTAAAGAGTGGGCGAGATTGGTTGCCTTTGCGCTTAAAGCAAACCTCGTACTATAATAATAATAATAATAATAACTTATTTGTAACCCACTTTCCTATAAAAAGACAAGCGGAGCAAAATTACACAAAAAAGAAGAAAAAAGACAAAAGCAAATTTTACTTAACCTTTATCTCGGACAGAAACACGCGGATAATACCTACTGTTTATAAGTACTTACTGTGTATATTAATATTTACTGTTTATATTCCAGTATTCAAAACTATCTGAAAAAAAAGCTAGGCTCTGATTTTAACAAATCATCCACTGCCTTGCCTGATTTAGGCTTTTTCCCAGGAACATCCTTCTAGCAAAAAATTAAGAAAACCGGTTTTACGTATCAATAGCATGATACGCGAACTCTTGTCCGGAGCATAATGCGCATGTAAACTAGTGATCGCGGCAAGTGCAAATATTAGTGAGTTGCCGTTACCGGGTTCAAAATGTAACATGAAACTTGGATGTCCGGGTTTAAGAACTAATGAATGCTGTTACGGAAGGAGGATGCGTTGGCATTTTAGGTACGACAGGTCCTTTAAGGTTTAATTCGTTTCCTGCTATTAACTCCGTAACAGTTCTTTTAGCGTAGAGTGAGACTAAATGGAACTAGACATCAAATATACGGTCTACATGGATATTTGGTTCGTATTCTTCTGGTTATCTAACAGTATATATTCCATAAATTTGGCGGCGATGTGCTTTCTTGTAAAATATGTAGGACGATAATACCGCAAACATGCGCTTTGATGGATGAAATGACGCATAATAGAGAAGAAGGATGAATCATAGTTTGTTCGTTTTCACCTTTTTGTAAACTTACCTCCGCCTTTACTCGGTGACTCCCACAATGGTGTACTCACGTTTTGATGACGATGATGCTCTGGTAGGCATCACCGTATAAAAAAAAAATATTTTAGAAGCGATTTGGGGAGATCCTGGCATCAAACTCAAGCGCCGAGCGGTAGAGGTTCTTCTTACCACCCTCCTTCTTTACGGTGTGGCATCGGATCGGAGTTGTCCACTTTGCCTTTTAACGTCTGGGCGATGTCGCCTAGCCAACTTATACAGACTCAAATAGGTCTGCTGTCCCCAAAAAGGATATGATTGCCTTGAAGATTGATGCTTCGGCTGAAGGGGAGACTGATGTGTTTTGCTTTCGGTGGGAGTGAAGAAGGGGACTTTTTTGGGAATTTTTTCGTGCTAGTCATGCTCGGAGGATTCTGAACCGATTGAGATTCCGCCGAAAAGCATTTTTGCAGCAGTGCAGCAGTGACAAAAATGACCATTTCACGTTCTCAGTCTCTCGTTCTCTGTCTCAGCCAAAAGTCACTCTCTAAAGTTTTTGATGTGGCAACCCTGGTGCAACTGGGTGTCGCGTGACTACCCTTACAGCGCAGCTCTTACTAGAATTGATCTTTTCACGATGAAATGGCTCGCAAATGTCATTTCACGAAATACCATTACTTGCCACGTGAAATAAGCGATTTTCTTGTTAGCGCTTGTCAACTCTATCCAGTCTTCCCGCTTGGTCACACTGGGCTCAAAAAGCCGCCTATTTCACAAACATTTGAAAATCCCTAGGGGACGTGAGATTTGATGGACTTGTGGCATCTTGGGGATAATGGGCAGACTGAAATTAGGGGTCAGTTAGGGTTCCTGTAACATAATTATGCACACTGTTTTGCTATAATTGGTCTCCTGAATTTAAAAAGATAACATTCAAAATTAGTTGTATCTTATTCTTTTTCTTTTTTCTATTTTTGCAACCCAAAAAGCCAGGAAATGAGCCCAGTGTGACCAGGCTCTGATACGGCGGGTGGGAGCAAAATATTTGAAAACTGAACGCGCCATGCTTAAAATATTGGATGACCAAGCTAACGAAAAGAATTCCAAAACAGAAGAGAGACCTGATAGCCTACCGTGTGTTTCAAAATGGAAAGCAACACTTTGAGCGTGTTCCACCCTCGTACCAATAGTAACTATTAGTTACTATTTCCGTTCCAACCTCACGAAAAGTTACTACGTTGACCGTTCCAGCCTTCTCAAAATAGTAACTAATAGTAACTATTTGCTTACCACGGCCGGGAGCGTAGTAAGCATAGTAACTACGGATCTCTGTCACGTGATTGGTCGGATTCGCCCGCGGCATGATATTCTGCTGGAAAATAGAAAAATCGTTCCAGCCTTGACGACAGAAAGGCAGAATTTGTGACGTCATGCGTAGTAACTACGGTAAGTAGGATGGAACACGCTCTTTGAAGAGTCTAGTGTCCTTAAGTGTGAAAGAGTTGTCGGTGGACATTGAAGCTTTACCTTAAATTACCTTAAATTGCACTTGCAAATAAGGATGTTGTATCCCGATGAGTAGCTTGCGGATGACGATGGTGCTATGATCTGGTTGCTGCTTCCGGGGCGCACCAGTCCTATCTCCAGGGCTGCCCGCGCCAGTCCTCATCGAGTCGCTTTTTGAAACCTTCGGGTGTTTCGCTGGTGACAGTTGGTTCGGACAAGCTGTTCCATAGAGGAACAGCTCGGTTATTGAAGAAGTGCTGGCGAACACGAGAGGTGTTGGACCTTCTGGACAGTTTCCGAGAGTGGCCCCTAGTTCGTGAGCGAAATTTGCGTTTCGTGTCTGGCAAAACTCGGCAAAGCCGAAAAACAAAACGAAAAAATGGCGAAAGGAGGATTTCAGGAGCTTATTATTAGTTAAGGGAGCTAGGGATAAGATGAAGAGAATAATAAGCAGGAGGGGTCCTTAAAAGGTTCGCTGAAGTGTTTATCGTCCGGTAAGTCGTCACACTGTCAGAAGTTTCACAACCGACAACAGAAGGATGCGCGGTTTCAACAGATTCAACAGACAACACTTCTGATGTTGTCTGTTGTGTTTGAAAATGTTATGCATAACTCGTTGCCATCAGGAAGAGCCGAACAATCGCCAAAAAGCAACTGCTGAATTTTCCGACATCATGACGACAAACAAAAAAGTCAGTAGATACTTTTTTGGCTGTTTTTGGCTGTTCCTAGCAACGCTAGGCATGAACCTGACAAGCTTACCAGCGAATACACTCTCGTATCCAAATATCGTGTTCGCTGGCTTTCAAGACATAGAGAAGTAGAGAGGGTCAACACATTCTGAACCAGCAAGCATCAATTATCAGTGTTTCCAAGAACCCAAACGACAATTTTGACATTCCAGTGAAGATTTTGAGTCCCCCGCAACCCTCAAGATCTGGAACCTGGATATAAAATCACTGTGTGGCCCTTACAAATCCTGATCTGGTTTTTAGTTTCTAAGGGATATGGAGAGCAAAATGCGCCCAATTTGCGCCGAAATTTAGGGAAATGTGCAAATTTGGCGCAATGCGCACACTTGAAAAATTCGAAGCGCAGCCGCCTTTAAAAAGCGCCCAAATGGCGCAAATGCGCACTATCTGGCAACACTGATTCAGGAGCCCATAAGTAAGTCCAGTGTTGCCACAAACAGAGGCGTTACTAGCCAAAATGTTTGGGGGGGGGGGGACGGACGAGGCATTTACCGACTGTCTGGTAATTTCCCTCCATTCTAACCGTTTCTTGAAATTTCCGGTCTCCCCCCCCCAACTCCCCCCTGGCTACCGAATCCGGTCAAGACTTTAAACGGGACATTACAGATATATATTCTGTTCAGTTATGAAGTTTCATTACAATCCGATCATCCGTTCGAAAGTTACACACTTCTCAATTTCCCGGATTCCCCTGCGGATTCCCCTCCCTCCACTCCCCCACCAATATCTGATCGACAATATTTTTATTTTGAAGTCAGTTTGATTGGGTCCCTGATATGCCTGCCAAGTTTCATCGTGAAAATCCAAAAAACCACCATCACCGGAATTCCGGGACCCCCCCCCCCCATAAGTGTCCGGATCCAGTACAAAGGTCTAAAGGACTTATCTAGAGCAGATGCTTGTTCTTCCCAGCAAGTTTCACTCCGATCCCTCCATTCTAACCGTTTCTTGAAATTTCCGGTCTCCCCCCCCCCCAACTCCCCCCTGGCTACCGAATCCGGTCAAGATTTTAAACGGGACATTACAGATATATATTCTCTTCAGTTATGAAGTTTCATTACAATCCGATCATCCGTTCGAAAGTTACACACTTCTCAGTTTCCCGGATTCCCCTGCCCTCCACCCCCCCCCCCCCCCCAAAATGGTCGGATCAGAAAACTGATTATTCCTAATTTTGTTTGGTCGGGTCTCTGATATGCCTGCCAAGTTTCATGGTCCTAGCACAACTGGAAGTACCCTAACTCGAAAAAGTGTGACAAAATGCCCTAAATTTTCAAGTTTCCAGCGCCCCGCACTCCCCCCCATATGGTCGGATCGGGAAACTGATTATTTCCAGGTTAGTTTGGTCGGGTCCGTTATATTCCTGCCAAGTTTCATTGTCCTAGCTCATCTGGAAGTACCCTCACTCGAAAAAGTGTGACAAAATGCCCTAAATTTTCAAGTTTCCAGCGCCCCAACTCCCCCGCATATGGTCGGATCGGGAAACTTATTATTTCCAGGTTACTTTGGTCAGGTCCCTGATATTCCTGCCAAGTTTCATTGTCCTAGCTCATCTGGAAGTACCCTAACTCGAAAAAGTGTGACAAAATGCCCTAAATTTTCAAGTTTCGAGCGCCCCCACTCCCCCGCATATGGTCGGATCGGGAAACTGATTATTTCCAGGTTTGTTTGGTCGGGTCCCTGATATTCCTGCCAAGTTTCATTGTCCTAGCTCATCTAGAAGTACCCTAACTCAGAAAAAAGTGACAAAATGCCCTAAATTTGCAAGTTTCCAGCGCCCCGCACTCCCCCCCATATGGTCGGATCGGGAAACTGATTATTTCCAGGTTAGTTTGGTCGGGTCCCTGATATGCCTGCCAAGTTTCATTGTCCTAGCACATCTGGAAGTACCCTAACTCGGATATGTGGGACAAAAAACTCGGACCGACCGACAGACCGACAGACCGACAGACGGAATTGTGATCGGTATATGGCACTTGAGCCAGAGGCTGCAAGTGCCATAAAAACCGACTATTTTGACGAAAAATCGACCAATTTTCCGAAAAAACGACTGTTTCATGAAAAAAATTAACTACTTTCCTAACATTTTACGTATAACGTTTTCCAACAGAACAGATAACACCCCAAGTGTTGTCTGTTACGCACTTTCTGTTGAAACCGCGCATCCTTCTGTTTTCTGTTATGAAACTTCTGACAGTGCAGCTCCTGTACATTAACTCTCTCATTGTGTGTTTTTAAACTATATGAAAATGATTTATAGTCATGTTTTGGCCGACATTGTTTTAATTTGTGTATTTTACTTTGTGTATTTTACTCATACTCCGCTGTTATCCAAAAAGCGGGTCATAAATAAACAAATTGTGTCTCTATTGTGAAAGTAATACTACATATTACATGCAACCTTTACTAACCTCACAAACAACATTGTCCGTACCTCTGACTGAGCCTATAGCAAACGATGCGGGAGGCGGGGCTTAGCTGCGTAAACTGGATTGGATTTGACTAGAGAGCAAAAAAAAAATCGAAAATTGGTGAACTGGTGATAATATTTGTTTGTGAGAAGGAAAATAGTGGAATGATATCAACTTTCAGTTCTGCTTTAACGGATACTTGCTCAGGTCATGTGGCGGGTGAACTAAAAACCTGCTCATGCCAAAAATGATATCTTGATATCTTGGTCCTTTCACTTTCCAGTCCTTCGGTCAATCTTTTCGTCTCTATAGGCCATCCCCTGCTGTGAGACCTGTCAGTATATTTGAAAGAAAAATGGTTCGAAAACTGCAGGGTATAACCGATTATGTCAATAGAGATATCAGAACCAAAAGGCAAGCGTAACAAGTGATACCAAAAAATTGATTATTATCGAGCGTGATGAATTTCCCGTGACTGATATGGATGGCATCAAGGTATTTTAGGACGAAAAAATGGCTTGAACGGTTCGAAACGCAGTTATTCTAAAGTATACTTCGCGGTATTTACTGTTTATGTTCCAGTTTTCATAATTATTTGAATACTGTAAAACTAGGCCCTGCTTTTAACAAATTATCAACAGCTTTGGCTGTTTTAAGCCTTTCCCTAGGTCCATGAGTTGCGTTTTTGCAGATACCATATTATCCGTTACCACGGTAACTGGATCTGCAATTAGTCGTTTTTGCAGTATCTGATATACGGTTGCACTGCAAAAAATGAAAATTGCCGAAATTGCGCTTTTTTAAGTCAAACCAAAAGAAAAATTGATATTCAGTCACGTCACTAAGTGCCAAACTTCTTTCCCACCAGTTTGACTAAAACCGATGAAAGTGAGATGACTTTTTCAGATACCACGACCAGTTACCACGGTCGGATCGTGGTATCTGAATATCTGATACCACGATACCACGATAACTGCAAAAACGCCTTTTGACCGTGGTATCAGATTCCACTAAACTGCAAAAGCGACTTTAGACCGTGGTATCAGATATCATGGTATCTGCAAAAACGCAACTATTGACTTCTAGCAAAAACTCGGCAAAATTTGAATACCGGTTTTGTGCATCAATAGCATGGATACGCTAACCTCGTCGGGTGCACATGGACAACAGTTGTTCTTGGCAAGTGCAAAGATTAGTAAGGTGTCCCAAGTGGGGTTTAGAACGTGACGTATGAAATTTGGGGTCGCCGGGCTTAGAATCAATGAGTGCAATTACGCCCGTATGGAAATAGATCAATCGTAAAATTGCTATTGGAAACAATCGGTATCAGTCGTAAAAATACAATCGTTAACAACTGTTTACAATCGCAAACGATTGGAAGCAATTGGAAACAACTGTTTACCATCGTAAACAACTGTTTCCAATCGTAAACAAATGTTTCCAGTCGTAAAGAAATAATTGTTTACGATCGTTTTCCAGTTGTTTTCAGTTGTTTACGATTGGAAAAATGTCCCATAATACAATGACTTGAATTATTTCCATACGGGCGGAAGTAGGTTGCATTGTCATTATAGGTGCGAGGGTCCTTAAAGGACCTGTCTTACCTATAATATTAACCCAATCTACTGCCGGAATCACTCCACATATTTCTAAACCCGGAGACCCCAATTTCGTACGGTACATTATAAGCCCTCTAACAAAACCACGCTGATTTTCTCACTTCCGTGTTTTGCTACAATCGATGTGTATCACGCTGTCGACCGTTGTCTGCGAGAAGTTTTTCAATCAGAAAAACCGGTTATGTCAATTGTTCATCAAACTATAGACCTATTTCTATTTTTTCAGCGATTGGGAAAGTTATAGAACGGTGTATTTACAAGAGAGTTAATAATTTCCTGGAAAAACACAAATATTTTAGTAAGTCACAGTTCGGTTTTCGGAAAAGCCATTCAACAGAGCAAGCTATTCTAGCGGTCACGCAATTTATTCATGATGCTCTTGATCGAGGTGACATTCCAGTTTGATACAATCTGTCATAAGATTTTACGGAGAAAACTTGAGAACTGCGGCATTCGAGGACCCGCCAATAACCTGCTCATGTCATTCCTATCTAGGAGAAGTCAATATGTGGATGGTGATACTGCGAGATCTGAACTGATTTCTTTGGATGGACAAGTCGGAGTTCCCCAAGGGTCAATCCTCGGCCCACTTTTATTTTTAATTTGTATTAATGATCTTGATAATTCTGTCAAAACTTTCGGTCTTACGGTCCTGTTCGCTGATGATACAGCCCTCAATGTTTGTGGTCCTGCTGAACTTGTTCTACGTTCAAAAATGAATGATGTTTTTATTCGTTTGCTTGAATGGTTTGAAGCGAACAAATTGTGTATTAATGCATCGAAAACAAAATTCCTCATTTTCTCTCGGATTTCTAAAGTACTGCCTACTTTTAATTCTCTAACAGTTGAAAAGTATGGCACAACAATCAGTCGAGTCCACCATCTTCGGTATTTAGGGGTAGTAGTTGACTCGAATTTAAGTTGGAAGGAACACATAACTTACTTAGGGGTTACGGTTGCACGGAACGTCGGTATGATCAGGCTTCTTCAGTATTATCTCCCTTATGATGCCCTACGGTGTATTTATTTTGCATTAATCCATTCTTACTTAAATTATTGTCCTCTTGTGTATTTAAATACGTTTCGATCGAATATATTACCATTGGTGAGGCAGCAGAATAAAGCCCTAAGAATTCTTAAGCTTTTTGTACCGTCTCCTGATTCTTGCCCTAATAAGTCACCAACGAATAGTATTCCTCTATTTTTGAATATATTGCCCCTCGGATCTTTCGTCATTTTCCATTCCATTTTATTCAGGAAAAAACATCACTCTAATTCCCTACCGGAACATTTCTATGAACCCGATTTATTTTCTGGAATTAAATCTAATCACGACCACAACACGCGCGATCCTCTTAAAACCCGGCAACCTTTAATAAATTCCGAAAGATCAAGATTTTCACTGAGAAATACTATATTGAGGGTATGGCATAATTATCATAATGAAGTTAAACTTGAACTTTCTGTAAATGTTCTCAAAAATAAAGTTAAATCAATGCTCATTGAAAATACTTAAAGAAAAATAATAATAATAAAAACAAAAAAAAGATTAAAGGTAATGTCGGGGATGAATGGTTTGTCGCGGTTAGTCCCAACTCATATTGGTTGTTTGAATCTGGAAACTGGACGGATTATGGTTTATTTATAACTTGTGAGTTGATGTTATTATAGTTTGTAGTAGTTGAAAATGTCCGCCATTTGGCCTCGAGCCTTCTCTCTGCCAAATTGGCTCTCTATGTTGAATTTAATTTGAAATAAACAGAACTTGAACTTGAACTTGTTTCCTTGTTTTCGCTATAAGTCAACGGGCCTCGGAAAAGGCTTAAAACAGCCAAAACCGTGTGTTATTTTTTGAAAGCACAGCCTAGTTTCAAAGTATTCAAATATTTTAAAATACTGTAACTTGAAGAGTAAATAGTGTGAGGGGTCCTTTAATAATTTGTTCTGAGGCATGTGTGTCATTTCTGTCTTTCAGCCATGTTTTCACGAAGAAAGGTTGTCGAGTAATGTAGTTTGTGCAGTCTGACCCACTTAATAATCTGTGAGCGGGTGGGAGTGACTGACTTCTTGTCTTATCGGGTGGATTTGGTTTCTCGACTTAGTTGAGAATAATGTTGACTGGTGTTAAGATTGTGCAGAAGGAAAAGGGACAGGAGTTTTAAAGGCCCCCTCGATAAGAAGACATGCTGAATTCATGTATGACAATCATTTTCTACCTGGACACATAGTTCGCCACGAATCAGGCTGATATCGGAAAATTTGTTAAAGCACAACTCTTACCAGAAATGATCTTTTCCCTATGAACTGGACCAGAAAAAATGTTTTTGGAAATACCATTATCTTCCACTATACCCAGCCTTCCTGCTCTCTGACGCGGCGGCTGGGCGCAAAATATTTGAAAACCGAACGTGCCTTGGTTAAAAAGTGGGAAAACTAAGCAAATGAAAGAAGTAATAAACAGAAGATTATCACATCCTTATGTGTGAAAGAGTTGTCATCGGACGTTGAAGATTCCGGCAAACTTTTCGTTGGTTGAAGGGAAAACTCGGCAAGGCTGCAAAAGCGCTAAAAATTCGTAGTAACGAAACGAAACAGTGGAGAAAGGTGGGGGTTTAGAAGCTTATAATTCCATATGGGAGCTAAGTATATAATAAAAGGCAGAATAAACAAGAGGGGTCCTTTAAAAGTTGAAGTTTTATCTGAAGTTGATTAGAGGTTTGACATAGGGGTACGCTGAATCCGTTTTTGAACTTAAGTTTTTGCAAGACAAGTAGTTCGCCCGGAATCCGGTCGAAACCGGAAACTGGACAGAAGTAAGGCAGGAACTTCCGTCAAAGTAGATATGACGCAGGCTATAGGGGTAAACACACATGCTGAATCCATATTTGAACTTGGTCTTGTTCTCAGATGATTATACCGTTTGCCTTAATCTGTTTCTAAATTTTAGTAGTAAAGTGCTCAAGGAGTCTGGCGAAATCAGGGTTTCCGGGTTTAGAAATATATGGAGCTATTATGGAAGTAGGTTGCATTAGTGTTATAGGTAAGACAGGTCCTTTAATAGTAGTCACTCCGGCTAACATTCATAATGCCCACGATCACAATGTCTACGACTCAAAATGCCCACTGTAAATGCCCACGGCTCAAAATGACCGCGACTCAAAATGACCGCGACTCATAATGCCCACGGCTCAAAATGCGCGTCCATTTCTTTTGTTTTTGTCTTGTTTTTTCCTTTGGTTCAGGGAGGCGGGCTGGGCGGGCATTTGAACAAAATATATAATAAACTAGTTTTTATCGACATTAGTTAACATGCCGCTGTCGAGAAACGCAGTCTCTGGTAAACTGACAACTGAATTTAATGTTTCTTTATATTTGTATAAAACATTGTCCAAATGGGCTATCCACAATCATTGCCTTTTTTTGTTACTCCCCCGTAGCTTTCTTTTCCTCTCTTACTTTACCATATATAGAAACGCAGTAAGATGGCACGGCCTCCTGTACTCAGTGATCTAAACATCTTTAAAGGACCTATCTTACTTATTCAGTGCAACGCTCCATCCAGGGTTGCCAAATATTTTTGGCCGAGAGTGTCGCTTTTTCAGCCAAAAAGTGCCATTTGGTGTCATTTACAAATTCAGAAAGTGTCACAAAAAGTGTCACTTTTCAGATGTTTTTCACCAAAGAAAGACACAAGGGGGCTGGGAGCGCAACCCCCTTCAACCTCTCGAGATCTAAAGATGTGTTTTTAAGTGACAGTTTTCAAAATTTGTGTCAATATTTATCCAATTTCCATTTAAAAGTGGATATTAAGTGTCGGTTTTGGACACTGGTCCGACTGATCGGCCCCCCTCCCAAAAAACAAAAAAATCGGCGTTTACAGCGAAAACGCCGGTTGTCGCCCATAACAGGAGAAGGGATCTGAGAGCCACGTCGTTGGCCACAGAATCCCGGCATATAACCCAAGATGAAAACAAACATAACATTTAGTTCAGATGAGAGATCAAAGGATCACAATATTTACTTCAGTCATGTTCAGGTTTGCTTCTAAGCAATCAGTGTCGAAAATTAGAGTTCTGGACAAGACTTGCGGACACCCATGCAGCTTAGTAACTAACAGATATATGTATTTGTATAAAATTGTATGACTAAGAATCAGAAAGTTTCATTTTAGCAAAAAGTGCCACAATTTGGCCTGAAAGTGTGGAAAGTTTCACGCACTTCAAAAAGTGTCAAAATGACACCAAAAGTGTCACTTTGGCAACCCTGGCTCCATCTGCTCTTTAAGGAGCCGTCATGTCTATAATTCCAATGCAACCTACTTCCATATCTGCATTCATAAATTCTTGAGCCCGGAGAACAAAATGTCACCTGTTACATTCTGAGCCCGCTAACAATACCTCACTAATATTTGCACGGTTCACCATTTTCCATGCGTATGTTCCTGATGAGTGTTCGCATATCATGCTACTAAAGCGTAAAACCGGCTATTTGAAGTTTGCCGAGTTTTTGCTGGAAGTCAATGAACCTGGGAAAAGGCTTAAAACGGCCAAAGCCGTGGATAATATGTTAAAAGCGTAGCCGAGTTTTACAGTATTGATTACAGTATTTAACAGTAGTTCTGAAGATTAGAACATAAACAGTAAACAGTGCGAGGTATACTTTAAACCTGGGGACCTGAATTTCATACGGTCTATATTCTAACCTCCATAACCACACATCAATCATATCCTCATTTGCCCTTTTTCGTTACCTTTGCTTGCGAGCAGTTTATTCATCAGAAAATCGGTTATGTAAATTTCCCCCCTGTTTTTGCTAGAAGTGAATGGGCCTGGAGAAAGTTCAAAGAACCAAAGTCGTAGGCATTGCTAAAAGCAGAGCCTAGTTTTAATGTATTCAACTATTTGAAATACTGGAACATAAACATTCTTTGAGCCCACGCTGACTTTGAAACATTTATTTAAACAATGTTTACAACGGATACTTCAGCTACGATTCTTCATCAGTGATATTTCGGCCCTTCTTGGCAAGGGTCCTCGTCAGGCTGTCCATCCTCGGGGTCAACGTCGGGGAAGGAAACAAACCTGTAGGTTTACAGGTTTGTTTCCTTCCCCGACGTTGACGCTGATGAAGAATCGTAGCTGACGTATCCGTTGTAAACATTGTTTGAATAAATGGAACATAAACATTGAATAGTCCAAGGGGTCCTTAAGCTCTTGCTTATTCTACCTTTTTTATTATCCCATGCTCCCTTATGGAATTACTTTTCGTCGTTATTTCATTTTGTACTCACGGCTTTTTAGCTATTTCTCTGCCGAGCCGAGTTTTACCCGTCACGCAACGCAAACTTTGCCGAAAGCGTCAAGGTCCGCCGACAACTCTTTCACGCATATGAATATAAGAAGATTCAAAGTAATATTTTCATTTTGGAAGACGTAATAAACCATCAGGTCTATCCTTTGTTTTGTACTGCTCTTATTTGCTTGGTTTTCCCACTTTTAAACCGCGGCCCGTTCATTTCTTTAACCTATTCATTTAAAAAAAATCCCGACGGCTCTATGGCCTGTTGGTTCGGAAGCAGTTATCTTTATAAGAAAATAATTTTGCTTTGCAAACATGAATAAAATCAAATAGCTTATCAGGTATTATCGCGAATATAGCCGATCTCCACATCACCACACAACCAACCTTAATATCTTAATAAACAACTATATTTAAACCTAGTTTTTCTAAAAATAAATAAAATAAAACCACACAAAAGTCTGTTATTACTTTTCTTCAAAAATCTAAAATTATTCTCCAATTTCAACCAGTTAACTTTCATTTTCCAGCAAAAATCTTTTAAGGTGTTTTTTGAATGAACCCAGGCTGCTGGGTCTTGGGTGCAGGGGCGTTACTAGCCAAAATGTTTTTTTGGGGGGACAAGGTATTTTCTGACTGGCTGGTCATTTTTTCTGGCCGAGTTTTTGAGAAAACAATGACTGATTTTAATAAAAAACGACTGTTTTGAAGAAAAATCGATTGTTTCCAAGAAAATCAAGAGCTGAAAGCTCATATGGCACTTGTAAGAAGGTTCAGGTTCAGGTTCGTTTATTATTTATTACTCCCAGCAGAGGGCAAAGCACGAGTGGCACGGGAGTGAGCATGTTTGTCAGACACGGTTTGCAGTTGTCAAGGCTGCGTCTCCCCCCCGATATTCATTTCATCAGAAAATTGGCTTGATCTACTAGCTTTGAAATGGTTATTCCACTCATTGATAACTGTTTCTCCCACAACGATGATCGGATCGGGAGAGGGACTATTTTTAAGCCAATCTGACAGAGTCCCTAACACGCCTGCCAAGTTTCATGGTCGTAGCACAGACTGCCAAGTTTCATGGTCATAGCACATTTGGAAGTACCCCAGCTCGTGATGACCAGAATTGTGAAAAACCCTCTCAAGCTCCCCCAACTGTGACAAGATCCAGTCCTGTTTTGTCAGTATTGTCTCGTATTGTCTCTACGGCTTAAACTGTAAAAAGTTTTCCGTATAAAGATTAAAGTTAACTGCAGTATTTGCTACTCGGATTATCCTTATCTCTACGCATATAAGATTCATACCAAATAGAGATAAGATGAACCCGAGTAGCAAATACTGCAGTAAACTTTAATCTTTATAGGGAGAAATTTTTTACAGTGTATGCCTGTTTTTTCCTCCAGTTCCCATCCCGATCTCTCGACTCTAAGCGTTTCACGAGATTTCTTGCACCCCCTCCAGCCCCACCCCCCAGTCATTGGATTCGTTCCGAACTTGAAATTGATCATCTGCGACACTTGTTATTGACACTTGTCAAGTTTCATTCACGTCCGATCACCCGTCCTAAAGTTATGCATGTCACTAGATGCTGGATTCCCCATCCCTCCACTCCCCCCAACATCACCGTATCGGGGAAGGAACTATTTTCAAGTCGACCTAAGAGAGTACCTAATATGTCTGCCAAATTTCATGGTCATAGTACATCTGGAAGTATCCTAACTCGTGATCACCGCGGAAATCCAAGAAACCCCTCCGACACCCTCCACTGCAACACGATCCGGTCCTATTTTGTCAATAAAGTATCTAGGGTTAATGCTCGTTCTTCCCTTCAAGTTCCACCCCGATCCCTCGACCCTAAGCGTTTCAAAAGATTTCCGGTCCCCCCTCTACCCCCACCCCCAGTTATCGGATTCGGGACAGATTTGAAATTGAAAATCTGAGACACTTGTTCTTCACAACTGTCAAGTTCCATGCATGTCCGATTACCCGTTCCGAAGTTATGTATGATTCTAGTTTCCGGATTCCCCATCCCTCCACTCCCCCCGCGATGGCTGGATTGGGGAAGTGATTATTTCCAAGTTAACCTGGTCGGTTCCCTGATATGCCTCCCAAGTTTGATTGTCCTAGCTTATGTGGGAGCGTTTCAGAAAATTTCCGGTGCACCCCTCCAGCCCGCCCCCCCCCCCCTCACAGGTATCGAATCTGGTCCGGATTTGAAATTGAATATCCGAAACACTTGTTCTTGACACATGTCAAGTTTCACGCATGTCCGAGTACCCTCTCCAAAGTTATGCATATTAATAGTTTCCGGATTTACAATCCCTCCACTCCCCCCACTATGATCGGATCTGGAAAGTGATTATTTCCAAGTTAATCTGGTCGGTTCCCTGATATGCCTGTCAAGTTTCATTGTCCTAGCTTATGTGGAAGTGTTTCACGGGATTTGTTTAGTTTAAGTTTAGTTAGCATCAGAGCAAAATAGCTCTAGCTATTTTTCACTGGTTAGCATTTAGCATGTAGTCAGACCACTTAGTCTGACTTTAATCTTTAAACCGTATGTCTTCCCGCATTCGCTTCTAAATACATCAAGTCGTAGCGCGGTGGTAGAACGCTGGACCTATGCCACAGAGGTTCGCGGATCGATACCGCATTTGGGCATCGCTCTTTTTGCCTGCTCCCCTTTTGCTACAGTTTTTCATAGTTTCCGGACTCCCGGATCCGGGGAAAGTCGGATTGGGGAAGTGATTTTTTGTAAGCTAATCTGGTCGGGTGTTTCGTCGTCCTAGCTTGTGTGGAAGTCCTTAATCTATATCAACCCCTACTAAGGTTCAACAACATATTATACCAACCCCTTCGACCTTCGATTGCTCTAGCTCTATCCGAACGAATTTTAGCACAGAATGACTCATCCACGAGCAGAGCTATACTAGTGTGAAAAAATAATGACTCATCTACGCGCAGAGTTATACTAAATATTCTTTGAGACCAAGCTGACTTTGAAACATTTATTTAAACAATGTTTACAACGGGTACGTCAGCTACGATTCTTCATCATCGATATTTCGGCCCTTTTTGGCAAGGGTCCTCGTCAGGCTGTCAATCCTCTGGTTCAACTTCGGGGAAGGAAACAAACCTGTAATCTAATTTTAATGTAATTCTAATTTAAATATAATTTTACCGACTGTTTTTGCAGAAAAAACGACTGTTTTCAAGAAAAAACGACAGTTTCGAAAAAAATTGACTGATTTGGAGAAAAAAAGGCTGTCTTGACGAAAAATCGACTCATTTTCAGAAAAAATCGACTGCATGAAAAAAATCAACTGTTTTGGCGAAAAATCAACTGTTTTGGCGAAAAATAAATTAGATTACAGGTTTGTTTCCTTCCCGAAGTTGAACCAGAGGATTGACAGCCTGACGAGGACCCTTGCTAAAATGTTACTAATTTCCGGATTCCCCATCTTGCCACATTTCCAAGTTAATCCGGTCGGGTCCCTGATATGCGTGCCAAGTTTTATCGTCCTAGGTCATGTGGAAGTGCCCAAACTAGCAAAATGCGGACAGACCGACAGACAGACATAACGATCGCTATATAGCACTTGAGTAAGCTCAATTGCCATAAAAATCGACTGTATTTACGAAAAATAGCGGCGCTTTTACCGAATGACCGACAAAGTTGGGGAGGGGGGGTTCCTCCCCCCCTATACGCGACGTCCCTGCTTGGGTGTCCTTTTTTCCCTCACGCCCTATTTCCGCAAAGAACTATTAATCATTCCCAATTTCAGTATTTTCTGGCCCAAAGTAGTCAGTTCTTTAGAATAGTCCATTACCCCCAGTTGTTTCTAGATTCCTAAATTGGGAGATCCTTGTGGGTTCATAATGTTTTGATGATCGTATTTGTCTGTAGAATTCAATGAAGGTAATTTTTGGTATTGTGGACTGATGGTCATTTCCGCTGAATTCCTGTAGTTTTCGTAGTGAATAAAAAAATCCCATGACTCAACAGGTGCTGATTGTGTTTGACTTGATAACAAAACGTGAAATTTCAGCCTATTGAAGGTTGTCCCTAGGTCTCATCTGAAAATTATCCCTTCGTGTTTACCGTTTCAACCGTTCATTCGACCTTAAGTGTTGATTTCCGTGCATTGCTGATTCATTGCCATTCTTTCCGCATTTCACCATTTTCCGTATTCCATTTAGGGAGAAACTTTTGGACCTGATTAGTTCTTTCTCTTTTTTCTGTGTTTTTTTTTTATCTTGTGCATCTACTCCGTTATTTCTTTCTTTGTACTGCTCCATCTCCGTTTTCTTGCTAGTGCGTAAATATAGTTTCATTATCATCATTGCCGTAATATTTCCGGTCAGGCCATTAAAGGATCACCCGTAGTGGACTCTTTCAAAGACTTGAAAGTCCTTTAGCACCACCATTATTTTTCTGCAGGAAGACGATGAGAGTCTCAAGTAGCGTGCACACACAGTCCGAATTTCGCAGTCCGGTGGGAATTTCCTTCTCCGCTCCGGAATTTTGACGCATCGCATGCGGATTCGGTCCGATAATTTCGTTCCGATTTGAGTAGAAAATACTCTACTTTTACCGGAGCGAATTTTAAACGCATGCGAAATTGTGCCCTGAGAATTGAAAAATTAGAAGCTGTGTTTGAAATTTCAACTGTTTATACGACCTATTTAATGTCAGCTGCATTCATTCATTCGGCAATCAGTCAGCAGCATCTGACTGTTGGCTAAGCAGTGGATTTTTCAAACCTGGGGCCAAGTTTCACGTCTGAATTTCGTTTTATCTGAAAAACCTGTCGGGCATCGTGACGCCAATTTCGTATGCGCGTTTTCGCGTGCGGAATCTTACCGGACTGTGTGTGCACTTAGCTTCATTCTAGCAGACGGGAATTCCTGCCAGGATTTTTGGCACCATCACCAGTTCCACACGGAAAAGTTGAGATTCGTTAAACTTCATGATGAAAGTGGCAGGAAAAACCCCGACCGTCTGTCCGCTCCATGGCGAAAGTCGAAAGCGGCCGGAAAATCCGACCGTCTGTCTGCTCCATAGCGAAAGTAAAAAAAAACAAGAGCTACGAGCTCATATGGCACTTGATACGAGTATATGGCACCTAAAAAGTAGACGAGAAATCCAAATACCCCGCCATCAAAAAATGCGGTTCAGACCTATAAATACGACATCTAGTTTCACTCAAGTCTGATTATTTCCGTCGCCTCGGATCACCTAGGGCAAATGGCTTTTGTACCTTCCAAGTTTCAACCCTAAAGGTCCACTCGTTTGGATCTTTCACATGCCACACGGTTTCCGGTACTCCCCTCCAACGTCCCCTACCGAGTCCTTATTGTTCTACTAAATGGATCATCTGAAGCATTTTCTCTTACCACCTATCAAGTTTCACTCAAATCTGAGCGTTTTCTGGGAACTTCCCTTAAATCTCCCCCCCCCTCCCCCAGCGTTGTCGGATCCAGTTTGGACCCTAAAATATGTCATCTAGGGCATGTGAGCTCTCTAAATTCAAAGTTTGACTAAAATCGCTCCACTTGTTTGACCCCTATGCGAGCCAAAACGTTTCCGAGAATCCCCTTCCAAGTCCCCCACTACGAATCGGAAACATAAACCCTCAAGTTAGACTGGAATCAGAGCATAGCCTATCCGCAAATTTTCCAGTTCCCACTTCACCCCCCTCCCCTACCGTGACCAGATCTGATCCAGACACCAAATTACAAATCAAGGCCGCATCAACTCGGAACTGTCCAACTTGTATCCCATTCTGTACCCCCCCCCCCCCTCGTCCAACTCTCTAAACGTGCCCGCATGTGGTTCGGACGCATGTTTTGCTTGTCTAGGTCATCAGTCCTTATCACCCCTAAAGTTTCACTCGAATCGGACAACCCGTTCGCAACTTACGGAAGCCAATAATTTCCGGATTCCCCTTCCCTCAACTCCCCAAAGATGGTCGGATCCAGGAACACAAGTTTTCCTAGGGCATTATGTGTGCATTATGTTCAAAAGTTATAAATTCCTCTATATTCCAGATTCCCCCTGCCGCCACTCCCCCCCCTTGATTCTCGGATCGAGGAAGTGACTATTTCCAACTTAATCGTTTGGGGTCCTAATATGCCTGCCAAGATTCATCGTCCTAGCTTATGTAGAATGCCCAAACTAGAAAAACCTGGACAGACCGACCGACGGACGGACGGACAGAGATTGTGATCGCTGTATGGTACTTGGCCGAAGGGCAAGTGCCATAAAAACGGATGTCTGACATAAATTTCGGTTTCAACAAACACACGAGTGGCTTTGTTTCTCTTGGACTTCCATCAGTTTGTTTCCGGCAGCATACCCTATAGAGATTCCTGTAGGCAGTTTCCAGCTGCTTATTGCAATTTTACTAGTGCTACTCAGCCGGGTTTGAACTCAGAACTTCCGGTCTATTCCGCCACTGCTCTAGACAGTGTTGCCACTGATAGCAGAATTCTGCGATTTGTCACAAGTTTCCGAATTCTCACTAGATTCACAGCTGTGACTTACTTTGTCACAGGGCACTTATGGCAAAAATGTCACAAATTTTGCGAGTTGCAAAGAATTTTGGCAAGTTTCAAGGCAGCTCTTTTCCGGAAAGGGATTTATTTCTTTTATAAATATTAGCTCCTGTTATAGGAGTAAGAGCCTGGTCACACTGGGCTCAAAACGGCGACGATTTGACCATCTGAGCAGATTTCTCGGCTGAAACTGAGTTGACAAATCAGCGCAGATTGGTGCGATCGCCGCGCAGATTGGAAAATATGTAGAAAGCAGGCATTGTGAGGTGTTTTGAGTTTTTTCAACGCGAAATTTTAAATTCTTTTCCTATTTTTTATGTTAATAATTGAGGTTTACCGCTTTAGTTTGTCGCAATTCTTATTTTTGTGTAATTATTGAACATTGTATATTGTTATGTTTGACGAGAGAACAAATATTCGTTTTTTTGTTAATACCGTAAGGAATGTTTCTCAAATAATAAAGATTGATTGATTGATTGATTGATATGGAAAATATGTAGAAAAATCAAACTAATTATTTGCATTATCGATTTTTTTTAAGTATTTTGTTTTCTGTTTTTTCCTGTTAATTCCAATAGGTCCAAAGAATTAGGGATGCAAACTAGATCACAATAAACAAACGCCGTAAATCACACTAATTTCGTTATAGTGACTTCTTGAAGCTTCTGAAATTGAGCAATAATATTAGCTGTCAAATGTCAAACTGGCCGATGATTTGTTCTTCCGACATATCTAAACGTTCACATGGTGATATACTTAGTTGTTCTAATCCTCTTACACGCCACTCGATCTTCTCGAAGGTTTTAGTAACTCTTTTGACCAGCGTCGGGAGATCAATGAATATTTTAATTAGCAATGGCGGACTTTCTTTCAGGACTGAATTGTGTTCAAGTAATTTGTGGATAACGTTGGCTACCGTGAGGATTTTGAAGAAAACAAAGGTAACAGTGTGTTCGTAAAAATCCGACCCATCGAAAAATGATGGTGTCTCCCACCTTCTCGACCCACATGAATCAAAGACTTTAAATAATATTTCTTGCACTTTCTTCTGGAGTCAAAAGATCACGAAATCAGCGATGACATACGATCCGGCGAAAGTACGCTGATTTAGTTCTAATCCATGTGAAAGATTTTCAACCAAAGTGTAAAATTGACTTTCCCTTCTTACAAAATGTTCATCGTCCCATGAATAAAACCAATTTTAACCTTGTCGTTTGGTTAATTCTGAAATTTACGGTTGCCATTAACCGGCTTTGATTGCGCTGACACTGCTAACGAGGTCTTTAGAATAAACAAAATACGATGACATTTTTGGTGGAGATTGGGTGGAATGATTCTGTAGGAAATAACAAAAAATTAGACCATTCAGACAAAGAATACAAAGAATACACTGACTTTTTGGAGGAGATTGAGAGGAATTATTCTCTTGGGAATGATGGAAAAATTTGAACAGAGAGCCAAAGAATAAGCAAAATACAATGACATTTTGATGCAGATTGGGTGTAATAATTCGATTCTGTATTAAATAACTGAATCCGTTACCTGAAAATTTAAATAGAATTAAGACGGAGTTTAAAACAAAAAGGAACAAGGGCTAACAATCCGCAACTCAAAATACCCACAACTTAAAATGCCCACGGTTCAGAATGCCCACGGTTCACTTGTTTCAGGTGTCCAGTCCGGGGTAAATATATTTATCCTAGTAAATATGTCATAGATAGGCAATGAACTACTTTGTAAAAAACAACTAAACCTAAAAACCTACTTTGGAAAAGCCGTGGAAAAGCCCCCACAGTACCCGATCGGATCCAGTCCAGTTCTGTAAATGATGCATCTACTGCTCTCGCTCCACCAAGTTCTACTCTAAGCCTGTCACGAGATTTCAGGTACTCCCCCCTTCCAACACCCCACTGTTATCAGGACCGGTCCTGACTTGAAATGGAACACGTGAGACATTTACTCTTGCCAGTTATCAAGTTTCATTCACATTCTTTCATCCGGTCGGAAGTTGTATATGCCACAAGATCCGGATTCCCCCCTCCTCAACTCTCCCTAGAATGGTCGGATCTGGAAATTCAGTCTGATCGGGTCCCTCAACCTCCACCAAGTTTCATCATCCTAGCACGTCTGGAAGTAGCCTAACTCGCGATCAGTGGACTTGCCCAAACAACCGAAGCAGACCACTCGTTCCAGACTTCGTGCGTGTAAATAGATTTACACACAAACCCTCCAGGTCCCCCAAACTGACGATTCTTGAATCAATCTGGTTAGGTCCCTAATTTTTCTGCAAGTTTCATAGCTCAACACATCTGGAAGTACCTTAATTCGCGGTTACCGGAATCCCCCCCCCCCTCCAGTTGCTCCCACAGTCCCCGGATCCAGTCCGGCTCTGGAAACGATATATCTACGGCTTATGTTTGGTCTTCCCACCAAGTTCCATCCGTCCATTCCAAGCGTGCCACGAGATTTCCGGTCCCGGACATGAAATGAAACATCTGACACACGACACTTGCCAATTAGCCTATCAAGTTTCGTTCACATCCGATTACCCGTTAGATTTTCATAACGCCACAATATTCCGGATTCCCCCCATTCCTCCCCATTGCTACGCCTGCCAAGTTTCATCGTCCTAGCACATCTGGACGTACCTTAGATCACTGGCATTCCGTTAATCCGTTAGTCCATCTCTAACTCCCCCGCAGTGCCCGGATCCGGTTTGGTTCTGTCAGGGATGTATCCAGGACTTGTGCTTGTTCTTCCCGTCACGTTTCATCCCAATATTTCCACTTTATGGGTGTTCCAAGATTTCCGGTTCCCCCTCCAACTCCCCCACGGTTATCTAATCCGATCCTGACTTGAGTTGAAACATCTGTCACACGGGCTTTTGCCGGGTTCCTGCTCTTGCCAATTGTCAAGCTTCGTTCAGATCCGATTACCCGTTCGAAAGTAATGCAAACCACAATATTCCTGACTCCCCTCCCTCCACTCCCCCACGACAGCGGATCGACGAAGTGACTATTTCCAAGTCAACCTGGTCGAGTCCCTGATACGCCTGCCAAGTTTCATCGTCCTTGCGCATCTGGAAGTACCTTAGCTCGAGATCACCGGATTTCCACACCGCACCCCCACCCCTCCAGCTCCCCCACAGTGTCCAGGTCCGGTCCAATACTGTCTGTGATGGATCTAGGGCTTGTGCTTGTTCGTCCCACCAAGTTTTATCCCGAGCTCTCCACTTATCCGGTTCCTCCTCCAACACCACCACATTCATGTGATCCGGCCCGGAGAAACATCACATCTGAGACACGAGGTCTTGTCAAATCTCTAGTTCCGGATTCAAGATTCCGGATTCCCCCGACGGGTCAGTCCCATCAGCTTTTAGTTTAGAGTTCTTGGGAAAGGATTAAAGTTAACTGCAGTATTTGCAACTGGGATCTTATCTCTACGGGGATAAGATTAATCCGAATTAGAAATAATCTTACTTTAGTAGAGACAATATTAATCCCAGTAGCAAATACTGCTAGATACAGTGTTGTTCTACAGATCGTGGTAGTGAAATCTTCAGACCAAAAAAACGACAAATTTTAGTCTTTTCGAATGGCGCCGGAACAAGCTCACGAGTTTCCGCACGCAAAACATGCGACAAAATACTGTAAGTTTCCGATAATTACAGTTTAAATAGAGACGGATTACCCAACTTGAAGAGATTTCACTGTCAGACGTTTGTTTTGCGTGCTTCTGGTCAAAGATTTTAATTTGCACCATTTCATACCCGGAAATAGTCAAGCAGCTAAAAATCCGATGGTTTTCGTTTGATTTATTTTCACTTTGGCTAAGTAGCTCATTAGGACAAGGACGCATCTGAGATTTTGAAATGATTTTTAGATTGATGAAGTTTCTAAATGCTCAGTTCAAACAGGGGCGGTTCTGACCGCTGGCCACTGAACCGCGGTCATGAGAAAATAGAAAATTTAATTTGTATTTGAGCATATTCGTTGCGTCTTGGGAGAAATCATGAAAGAATTCTTCTTGTTAATGTACAAATGAAATTCTAGCTTTTTTACACGATTTTCACCTTTTTAATTTATTTTGCCTTGAAAGCTTGTCTTTTTTTGTAAAGCTGTATATAATAATAGTAATAATAGCTTTATTTCAGCCAAACGCCTGGGATAGCCTACAGGCCTTACTGATTCTGTAAAGAGTTTTCAAGTCTATCTACGGTTATTTTGAAGAGCAAATTAATTAGAGCACTTATAAGATGGAAATTAAATTGGAACTTAAACTTTTAAATTTTTTTTAGCTCACACGATTACTCGGTTCCTTCTTAACGGCTTCTTAACCTGCTTCTCGTATTTAACTTCCCAGCTTTGCCTCCGTTTATGCAAATATAAAATTCAATGTAAATAAAAAGTAAAAGTTTTTTCGTCCTCATCTCTCTCCTTGTGATGTACCTATACAAAAACATATTATGCATAATCTCCTGAATATTAATACCCGTGCCTCTTCACTCCCCCTGTGTGTATATATTATACTGTTTATATTTATATCATATTTTTGAACTTGAGTGCCGAAATTATTTGCGCATCCTTTTAGATACCCAATTCTCTATCTTCTTACAATCAAGGTTTTTTCTTGTATCGTTGAGGTGCAAGCTGATTAATTTTTTCAAGGACACGGTATTATAGTAACGAAAGTTTTGATTTTAGGTTCCATGTTTTGATTGCTCTTACCAATTTATGAAGGTGTGAAAATTGCAAAACCACAACGGAAGCTTGTACACTAAAATTTGAAGCGACCTTGCTATTGTGCCTCCTTGTGCTCTGGCAAACCTGACTTTATAAATATTATGAATGACACATCAAATCTTAATATTAGCTTTACATTTGTATTCAAACAATGCACAAGACGGAGACGTCAGTTACGATGCTTCTGCAGCAAAACTTTTTCATAGCTGACGTATCCGTTTTTTGCATTGTTTGAATATAAGATAAGATACGATTAGATAAGATTTATTTCCGTAAAAGCACATGGGGCCATGGAAACAACGAAACAACACCAAAACGAACCATAACCTCAACAACAGAACCCCCCAACGGGGAGCGCTATAATCGTAAAGCGTTGGGAAATTTGTACAGCACCTTCTGCGCTCCTTCTATACTATTTCGTCCTGGTGTCACTCATGTTCTGCGAAAGAAGGAGAGTAAAACGATGAGGTCATGTTATTTTAAATATGCAAAGTTCCTGCTCCACTTGTTGATATTATGTCATAACCATACATTGACGGAGAAGTTCAAAATCCAAGATGCAAGTGTTACCCTTTTGGATGTTTCCTCGTGGCTATAAGAAATCATGGACCAGGGCCCAACCAGCGCACGACGTTATCCATTGCTTCCTGGCCAAAGATTGAAAATTAAGTGTCTTTTTCTGTGTTTTTATGTATATTATTTATTTTGTTTCATTTACTCCGTTTTTTCAAAATGGCGGGTTAAAAATAAATTACTTACTTACTTACTTACTACAAAACATTTCCCTGTGGATCATGGCCACCTTAAGGAATCTTCCCAAATTTCTATTATCACTCAAACTTCTACTTTTCAAAATTTGTTTAAACCTTTCCTTCCCCCACACCATGTTTCCCAGTCAGCTTGGGCTCAAGGAGTATTCATATTACATTTTTAAAGTTGTTATATTCATGAAAATAATGTGCGATTACGCACAACGGAGGATCCAGCTGAGATATGTTTTAAAGCTCTTGCTTATTCTCTCTTTTATAATGTACCTAGCTCCCTTACAGAATTACAAGCTTCTAAAATCTCCACCTTTCTCCATTGTTTCGTCTTGTCCCTACGAATTTTTAGCGCTGTTTCGGCCGTGCCGAGTTTTGCCCGTCACAAACACAAAGTTTGCCGAAATCTTCTACGAACTCTTTCACACATAAGGACATGAGAATCTTCTGTTTTTTACTTCTTTTATTTTCCTAGTTTACTCACTTTTTAACCACGGCGCGTTCAGTTTTCAAATGTTTTGCGCTCAGCCGCCGCGTCGGAGAGCAGGAATTAGGTCGGATAGAGTTGACAAGCGCTAACAAGAAGATCGCTAAATTTAAGGGCGATTCTGGCGGTCTGGAAAGCTCCGCGAGCTGATGCGCCGGCTGTTCTTGCGACTTCGGCTAAAAGTCGCTTCGCTTTCCAGAGTTGTTCTCGCGCTCCGCTAGTTTCCGCCAGCACTTGGAAAGCGAATCCACTTCGCGAGTGGAAAGTGGTTTTGGCAAGTCAGCGAGAAGTTGTAAAGGCGCAACGACTTTTTGCTTGTTCTTGCGGTCGGCGGATTCTCGCTTTGCTTTTCGGAAAGCGAATCCAAGAGATCGCCCTTTAGGTGGAGAGTAATGGTATTGTCGAAAACGTTTTGTCTGATCCAGCTCATAGTGAAAAGATCATTTCAAGTAAGAGTTGTGCTTTAACGATATTTCGGGCCATCTTGAGGTGGAAACCAAACCTTAGCTTATTTTCTTCAGCCCGTGACGTTTTCCTGACGTCATGAAAGAAATAGGGAAATTCGATTAAATTAAAATTATTAATGTTGCAGAATGTATATCTGTATCTGTATATATAAGGAGCCGAGCGGCCAGCGAGGCGCCGGACGCGTTTACACATATAAACCGTTCTAGGGACAATCAGTTCCGTTAGTAAATGGAAAATGTTGACTTTTCGTGTGATGTCACGAGCCATAGATAAGGGGCTTTCATGCCTGAAGATGACCCGTGCCAATAATTTCTAACATAAATTTCAGTTGACCTTTCCGTTTAGTTCTAACAAATAGGATTCGCAGTCAGCTCGGGCTGACTGCGTAGCAATGCTTTTTAAGATGAAAGTGCTTCCTAGATGAACGCTTGAAGCAGTGCTTCCACTCCTCCCGATTTCGCGGGAGATCTCCCGAGTTTTTTGGACATCTCCTGACAAAAAGTTTCTTCCGATAATCTCCCGATTTTCGTAATCTTGCCAAAATTACAATAAGGTCACAATTCTTGGATTTCACAGTCGGGTTTATACCAATATCCCTTCATTTGAGTGGAGAAATGGCCGAGTTACGAAATTTTCACCTGCGGCGCATGGTTGCAACATTATTTGTCTTTGTGCAAAAACATACGTTTTTTTCCAGAAAAGTAAATTGATTACAAATTAATCCGTCGTAAACCATCTTTGTAAGTATTGAGAGAAGATGGTCGAGGAAATTTCTGGTCAGTGCCATTTTATTATGTATCCCAAAAGATGTTCTCTTCGGTTTGAAATATTCTTGGAAATCCTCGGGATCTTAGGGTTTGATCAACGTTAAAACCCACGACGAATAAAATAAGTATTTTTACGTGCGAACAAGTTGAATGCAGTTACTCAATGCCTTTTTTGTAACAAAGCTAACCATAAAATTGCTTTTTAAGACATAGCAACTTTTTTAAAAACTCCCTAATTTTTCACCGATTTCGTAAAATTGTCTCCCGATAATCTCCCGATTATTTCGGAGCGGTTACCGATTTTCAGAAAAAGAAAGTGGAAGCACTGGCTTGAAGTTACAGCAAGAACCGAAATTTTTCCCTGCAAGTCCTCATGCACTCGTATCGTATAATTAGCCATATTTCACTTCAGCGCTTCCAAGCGGACTATTTTCTGTTAATCCCCCTATGCCTCACCATCAGCAATTGTGACAAGTATAGTAAGATAGATCCGCAGGCTGATCCATGTAATAGAGGTTTTGCGTATGTCTCAGTTGTTGAAAATAGTTAATATAACAAAGTGTTATGACCAATTAAGTTTATACTATTTCGTGCCCAGATCTCCAGCACCACCTTCAATAGGTAAAAGCACTACACTGTCAGAAGTTACATAACGACAACAGCAGGATGCGTGGTTACAACAGATAACACTTTGGGATGTTATATGTTATGTTTCTTTCGTTCCCGTTAGTATTTTTACAAATTGAAGGCATTGTTGGAGATCTAGGCACGAAATAGTGTAAACTTAACTGGTCATAACACTTTATTTCTAAGTGAAATGGTGTTATTCTTGAAAGTGTTATGCGCAATCTGTTATGAAACTTCTGACAGTGTAGTGAAGTAGATTGCTCGGACAGCACATCCTTAAAGGACCCCTCTTGCTTATTTTGCCTTTTATAATATACTTAGCTCCCATATGGAATAATAAGCTTATATAATCCCTACCTTTCTCCATTTGTCGTAACTACGAATTTTTAGCGCTTTTTCAGCCTTGCCGAGTTTTCCCTTCACCCAACGAAAAGTTTGCCGGAATCTTCAATGTCCGATGACAATTCTTTCACACATAACCATGTGATGTTCTTCTGTTTACTACTTCTTTTATGGGATCGACTAAAAAGAGGCACGGCACGGCACAACATAGTGTAGGAGGCACGAATACTAAAAAGAGGCATGAAAATTAAAAGGGCCCTTTGAAGCTTTAGAGTGAGAGGCATAACAATGTTCTAACGTACTATGGAGTTATGAATTCTCTCACTTACTTGTCTACTTTTACTACTTGCTAAATCTTTTTTTATTACTCGTGCCTCCTGCGCCATGCCGTGCCTCTTTTTAGTCGATCCCTTCTTTTATTTGCTTTAGTTTTCCCACTTTTTTCAGTTTTCAAATGTTTTGCGCACAGTCGCCGCGTCGGAGAGCAGGAAGGCTGGATATTGTCGTCAAGCACTAACAAGAGAATCTCCAGTCTTAGGTGGAAAGTAATGGTATTTCCAAAAACGTTTTTTCTGATTCATTTCATAGGGAAAAGATCATTTCTAGTAAGAGTTTTGCTTTAACAAATCCGCAAAATGAGAAACCAATTATCCTGCAAAAATATATGTTCCTAAAATAACTGACCTTTTCTGATTGGATATCCTAACCGTCATTACACTGTCAGAAGTTTCATAACAGATAACACGAGGATGCGCGGTTTCAACGGATAATGCGTAACAGATAACACTTCAGATGTTATCTGTTGTGTTTCAAAATGTTGTGCATAACAAGCGTCACCATCTGGAAGAACCAAAAAACCGCTAAAAAGTGTCTGCTGAGTTTTCCGACATCATGACGATAAGGAATAGTCAGCTTTTTTGGCTTTTCCTAACAAAGCTTGTATGCATAACATTTCATGCAGAACGTTTTCAAACACAACAGACAACATCCGAAGTGTTATCTGTTACGCATTATCTGTTGAAACCGCGCATCCTCGTGTTATCTGTTATGAAACTTCTGACAGTGTGGTCTTTTGTTATACTTTGTTTGGATACACCTCATCTGCCGCTGTTTCTTTTATATGCAGTTTAGTGTACCGTACACCTATGATCGAAGGGATTGACCCCTCGAGAAAGTATTAGAATCACTTAACTAATAAGGATTAATAATTCAGCGAGCTATCTCACAGTTACAACGGACTAAACTGGCGAATTATCATCTACTCAGATATTCACTCTCACGATTAAAAATTGCCATTTGTGCTAATACGGGTTGACCTCAAGTTAGAGATGACACGATGCTGTTGGGAATGCGCCTGACGTTCTTGATTTATTTTGATTCTCTTGATGATTTTTGTTGGGATCAACTAAAAGCAGGAAGGGAAGGGAGAAAAGCAGGAATGCATACTAAAACCAGGTTGGACATACTAAAACAAGGAAGGGCATACTGGCTGTCACCAGAATTCAAGACTGCGAAAAACTGGAAAGCCGCACCGTGCCCTTCCTCTATTTATTATTCTTTGAGGGGTCGGCAACTTTTCAATTTCAAAGTTCTCCATCCCTTCCTCGTTTTAGCATCCTGACATGGGTAGGCATTAAGTCCAGTGAGGGGTCGGTAAATATCAACATTGTAATTAATTCCTCGTTTTAGTAGCTGGTCATAGTACCTTAAAGATCTAAACGAGGAAGGAAATGGTGGATTCTCGATTATTATCTTTCGAGGGATCGGCAACTACCAGAATTTAAAAGTCCACCATTTCCTTCCTCGTTTTAGATACTGTAAGGTACTACCCGTGACAAGCTACTAAAACGAGGAATGAAAAGGTTAATTACAATTTTGATAGTTGCCGACCCCTCAAAGACTAATAATTGAGAATCCCCCATTTCTTTCTTCGTTTTAGTACTTTAAGGTACTACCCGTGACCAGCTACTAAAACGAGGAATGAAAAGGTTAATTACAATTTTGATAGTTGCCGACCCCTCAGTGAACTTAATGCCTACCCATGTCAGGATACTAAAAACGAGGAAGGGATGGTGAACTTTGAATTTGAAAAGTTGCCGACCCCTCAAAGAATACTAAACAGAGGAAGGGAAGGGTGCGGCTTTCCAGTTTCTTACAGCCTTGAATTTTGGTGACGGCCTTCCTCGTTTTAGTATGCCCTTCCTCGTTTTAATAAGTCCTTCCTGGTTTTAGTATGCCTTCCTGCTTTTCTCCCTCCCTTCCCTCCCTGCTTTTAGTCGATCCCATTTTTGTTATTTTATCATTAGTGGCGTTTTTGATCGCCAATGAAATTTCACCAGTAGACAAAGCGAGTTTGCCGATTCGTGTTTATTTACTGTTTTCGATAGTCGATAGCCTTTGGCGTTCGCCGTTGTTTTTGGGTGCGCAAAACGGGATTTTGTTTTGCTGGCAGTGTACTTCTGTTATAACATAAACTACACATTGGATATGTCTACTCACATTGGACTTCAAAGAGGCTGTTCTCATAACGCAAAACATAAAGAACATAAACCTCATTTCCCTCCATTTTTGAAAGAAACGCCAAATCGTCAAATGAAATCCCAACGTCTACGGCAAACGGCGAGTCCTTGGCCGATCGGCGATGGACAGGAATTCAGACGATAGACGTTAGCCGATCAGAACAAAAACAGAAATTAAGATATACAGCTACGGCAATCGGCTTCCGGCGAACGTCAAAAACGACAAAAAGTCAGACGGCTACGCTATCGCGGAACTAATCGGCGATCGAAAACGCCACTATTTATGAATCGACCATTTTTCCTCTTGCAATCTTTCATTTTCGTCGATATCGAAAGCTCACGATAATTGTTTTATTTTGTGCTATTTCCTTTTCTTGTTTAGTTCATAGTGAATGAGTAAATGAATGAAATTTGCTACCCATTTTTTAGATAAAAGTCACACGGAGTATGAGAGAAAAAGACCGAAAAGACACACATAAGACATACATTTTAGTTTTCTTATTTACACACGGGGCAACATAGTCTCAATACATTAAAACAGATATAACAGTCAACAGATATATGTAGCTTCCCCGTGCTTTCCTAATTTCTAATCATCGTGTAACTTAATATGACGTCACCGAATTTCCTTACCGAATAATTTTGTTTCTTTTCTTTCATATACTCCGATTTTTAAAATGGCGGATCATTAGTAAATAAACCTTTTGTTAAGCAATCAGCACTCGACTTGTACACGTTTTCCATTACCCCGTTTTCTATTAGCTTCCTGTGCTAGAACCGTAGCAAAGATTCCCCTTAGCTAGGGGGTTTACTGTATTTCTAGTCAAATACCCGATACCGATAGCGACGTTTTTGAAGAAATTCGGTTCATTTTACAAAGAAATAACAGTAATTTCTCACGAATACAACAATACACCAGTGTGTGAGAAACTTCGTTCAAGAATCTCTACGTCCATTTTTTAACAAAATGTTCAAGTAACATTAATAAAAATGTTGTTATTTGTACGTAATGCACCCCACTCTGGCCCGGATAGAGAGACTCAGGGCTCCTAGTCCAGTTCACAGACTTGGGGCCTTGTTTAGTAATTTAGCAACTTTACTTTTACTTACTTGTATCATTGTATTTGTTTGACAACTTTATAAAATAGACAAGCAGACTCGAATAAAATAGACAAGTACCAACTATACACTGTAAAAAGTTTCTCCGAGTAAGGATCAAAGTTAACTGCAGGAACCGCTACTGGGATTAACATTATCTCTACAGGGATAAGCTTAATCCGCATTAGAGATCATCTTACCTTATTAGAGACAAGATTAATCCCATTAGCAAATACTGCAATATTTTTTTACAGTGTACTTTTGTACACATAATAATTTTTAGATTTGCCACTTTGCGCCCTGGATGAGGTCTGGGCTTTTGGCTTAGACCTCAGGCCTAGGTAGGCCCTAGGCCTAGGTCTAGGTAGCAGTTCACCACTAACCTCATTATAGGCTAAACTACGTTAAAATCGTGAGCGTCGATTTTAGCTCAATACAGGACCTCAATATGCTAACAATCCCAATGGACTAAATCGCCAGATTGAGAGTATGTATTTTTGAACTACTTAAGAATTTTTGTCCAGGTTTAATGATCACGATAGTCTCTAAATGCCTCTTGTATTCATACCATAATGGTGTCCCCTTTTCTAACAAAATTTACTGTTAAGTCATTTCGTCGAATAAGATGAGTATTAACTAAGGATCCGTGTGAGAAGACGCATCGTGAGAACTGGACTTGGTACAAACTGTATCTGGGAAAACGTGGTCGTGACTCGAGCACAATATCCGCATAGTTGGGTATAAACTGACTGATTGTCTTGTTTTAGTTTTTAATTAAATAAAACTAATAAAAACAAAAAAAAACAGATTTTGGCGGGTTTTCAGGATCAGCTAGTATCCCTCTAGGATTATATGCGAGGGATAAACATAATTTCTGGCAAACCGTCCGTGCCGGAAGTACAAACGAAATATCTGAAATTATATTTATCCCTCGCATATCATCTTAGAGGGATAACTATCTGACCAAGAAAATCTCGTTTATAATTTATTTTGTAATGGATGGTCAGCTTGGCTTCACACCTTCTGTTTGTTGTTATTTTAACCTGAGCTCAAAAAAGGATATGAACTTAACGCTTAGTTTGTCTTGTAAAAACCTTGCCTTAATTTTTTTTTTCTTTAAATATGTTGCGAATTCTGGTTCTGATAATACTGAACAACTTACTTTTCCTAATCGTTTGACCTATTATTTCTCTGAGCTTTGAGTTTCGTACGATATAGCAGGTCTGGCCTACCGACATTTGACTGATATGCATGGTTAATTAAGAATGGTCCCGATCGAAAAAGTTATAACAGTTAACATACCTCCATCTTGTTTGATATAAAAATCACAAGCTCGATGGCCGTTCAGAAATATCAACCTCGTTGCGCTCAGTAGATATTTTTCATAATTTACCTCGCCTTCGGCTTGGATACGTAATTTTAGATGGCCGTCTCGATGTTATTTTCTGACATTAACCTCGATGTCAAAAGTTAAAGGAGTTGCATCGTAAGCATTCTAGCATTTGCAACGTCTAGACCCCTCCACCCCCACCCCGTCCCCCAGCCAAGATCCAAGGTAAAGCCATGCCTCGATCCGACCGCTAGGGCATCTAGTGGCGCGGTTCGAAGCACCCGACATGGGGAGGCTGGGCTCTTAGTGTGACGATCGATCCAACAAAATGTTTTTATTTTGCAGGTATGTTGAAAACGTATAGAAAATGAAACTAATTGCTAGCTTTATCGATTTCTTTTGGTATTCTGTTTTCTGGTTTTCCTTTTGATTGCCGCAAGTCCAAAGAAGAAAGGATGTAAATTATACTAAATTCTTTATATTGACTTCTTGAAGATTCCGAAATTTAGCTAAATAATATTCAGCTTCCGAGACCAAAAAAAGGTCAAACTGGCCGATGATTTCCTCTTCCGACATAATTTAGACGTTCGCGGGATATGTCTCTTAATATACTTAGTTGCATTAATCCTCTTACTCGCCACTCGATCTTCTCGAAGGTTTAGTACCCATTTCAGCCTCCAACGGGAGATGACTGAATAATTAATGAGGAACGGCCACCTTGCTTTAGAGAGTGAATTGTGTTCCAGTAATTTGTAAATAAAGTTGGCTACCGTGAGGATTTTGAAGAAAACAAAGTCGTCAATGTGTTCGTAAAAATCTGACCCATCGAAAGATAATGGTGGCTACCGCCTTCTTGCCCACATTCTTCAGCCTTTACTATCAGCATAAGTCCCACATGGTTATATTATGATAATCGTCACCCAGAAAGTTAAGAGGTGGATGTAACTTAATATCATCTGGAGGTGGATATGATTTCATATCAACCTCTCTGGAAATAGATATGAAGCCATATCTATCGCTAACTTTGTCTGTGACGGTTATCATAATATAACTGACCGTGGGTCATAGGATGATATGCCCTACATACACTGTAAAAAGAAATCTTGCAGTATTTACTACTGGGACTAATCTTGTCTCTAGAAAGATAATCTTATCTCTAATTCGGATTAATCTTATCTCAGTAGAGATAAGATTAATCCCAGTAGCAAATACTGCAGTTAACTTTAGTCCTTACTCAGAGAAAGTTTTTATTGTATCATGATGTAAGCAGAACCAGTGTATTTTGATCAATGAATGAATGTATTCCCAAAAAGCCCTATGGGCCATAGCTGGACAAAATTTAAAAAGAAATAAGCACTCCAACTGCATTGTACCAGTCCAAATATTCAACACTCAACTCATAATTCTAATAACTAAATAACTATCAAACAAACTAAAGCCTATCCCTACCGCAACATCAACCTACAATAAAACGTTCATGGTGCTCCACGGCAACTTTCAGGAATCTATCCAAACGACGCAACTCTTGGAACACTTTGCCACTCATCAAATCTTTCACATCTTCATCCACGTCTTCATTCACGCTTTACACATCTAAAATATGATACATTGGAAAATAACTGTAGCAACAAATAGCAACTATTTGTAGCTACCCCAAGCTGACTTTGAAACATTCATTCAAATAATGTTTAATATCCCCTACAGTGGTATTTGAAAGTAACTTGCCCGAATAAGATCTTTATAGTCGGTAGAAGATTTATAACAGGGTTGTTTCCTTCCCCGAGGTTGGACCTGAAGATTGACAGCCTGACAAGGACCCTTGCCACCAAGGGCCGAAATATCGCTGATGTAGCATCGCAGCTGACGTATCCGTTGTATACAGTATTTGGACATAAAAAATAGTTTAGCCGAAACACCATACAACAAAACTACTATGTAACACAGAAAAAACCTTTTAACCCTGCCCAATCGGACTTAGTCTCTCTACACGAGTTTGCACGCTCTTGTTACATTTTAGAAACTTCCCCGATGAATTGGGATTGTAGGTTTTTACGTAAATCCAGTTTCAGATAGTTTATTATGCCTCGAAATATACATCAAGGATTATACCAAAAATATATTACTGTTATATAAAAATTGACGAGAACAAAAAACAGCAAATTTTGCATCAGGAGGGTTGAAACCGTAATTGTTAGGCTGTCAATAGATTCTATTCAGTTTCCACAGCATTATAATTTTCTTTTATTTCCAACGCTCTTCGGGACCTTCTTTTTTAACGTCACACTTTCTCCGCACCTGATTGGCTGGTACTCTCTATACTTTAATCTTAACTTCGACCAACGTTAAAAGTATCCTCTGACTTCACTCGACATTCTGATTTTTACCGAAGTACCCGGCGTTCGGGAGTGTTGGTTAATTCTGTGGTCATACATGGGAATTGACTCATTACATAGCGTGTGCTTCATTAAACCATATTAAAGGATATTTATTGATTTGCCTGTGAGGACCGACAATGATTATTAGGTAAACCGAGATTTTATTGTTTTTCGTAGTTTAGATTAGTTTGCTCATTAAGTTATTTTTTTGTTCCCGCATGTTATATGATGTACGCGCTTTTTTTGTGGCGAAAGCCTTTCTCCTGTAGTTGCATAATACATTATTATTAATTTTAATGTTTTATTATTTACAAACCACCGCTTGGCAATGGGGGGGGGGGGGGGCGCATTTTTCTTTCGTAAAGTACATTCATCGAAACAAACTAAATCAATCAATCAAGTTTAATACCCAAATAGCTTAAAGCTAGAATAGGAATAAAATATTTAAAAAACTCGGACAAATAAGAAAAAAAAAGGATAAAACAAATAAAGAAACCGATATTGGATTGTAAACACCCTAGAACTCGAGAGGGTGTATTTTTTTGAATGTGTGTTTTTCATTCATGTTTTCTTTTTAGTGAGTATTTTATTCTTGATCGTGTTTTGTTTGTTTTTTCCTTCTTTTTCTTCCTAGTTCATAATCCGTCATGTGTTCTTTGATCGTGTGACGGGTTGCAAAAAAAAAATCATTCATTCATTCGAAGAAGAAATCGTAAAAATAATAAACTAAAAACAAGATCTTCCGTCGCATGTACAAAATTCGTATATTTTGTGATAAAAAAAAATGAAAAGCTGATCGGGTTAAGCCAACTTCTACCTCGTGATGCAGTGACATCTATACTCCCTTTATAGTGTTATTTCTGCTGTCAAATAGGAGTGCATGGAGGTGGACTATTGTTAGATTATTATCATCATCACCGTATTTCACAACGATTCTGTTTAGATTATTGGAGGCATGGTTATATTAATTGCTGTTATGTATGCAAATGGCAGATATTGATATTATGTATCATATATATAGGTCGTAGTACATCATAGAGTTCGGGGTGGGCTGGTGTAATATTTTTAGCATCGCAATTTTGTTTACTCACAAAACGAAATAATAGGAGCACGAAAAAAATAAATCAGGGCTATTAACAGTTTGGCACAGTGAATGAAAAGGGTTGCGGTGACGGAGGGGAATGAAACCGTTAGTGTCACCGCACGGTTTACCGATAACGAAGTATTCCCTGACGGCCTTTTGTTTGCCGGTGCTATAAAATAAATATCAGCTGGCATCCCGTTTAGCGCTATTAATGTTAATCAATAATCTGTTGTTGTTGTCATCAAAATTAATTCTTAAATAATACGAAAAAAAATATATTGAACATAAAAAAACGCCCTGACATTTTGAAGAAACCTTTTGATCTTATTTGCTGTTGCGGATTTGTTCACATTAATACTTAAAATGGGATCTGTCAAACTAATAAAAACGACATCAAATGTTTGCAAAAAAATAAGCAACCTGGGTTTTACCAAAGCCTTACGATAGTTTAGTAAAATGGCAAAAAAACGCTGAATGCTTTTCATGAATTTAAAAAAAAATCTCGCGGTATTATTTAATGTATTATTTTAACTTCTACTCCTATTTTCGCATCTTTATCTTTTACGAGTGGCGCTCCTTAGAAAGTACTTTGCCGCGTGGTCGGCCGATCGACCTACCCACATAGTTCCGGTTGACAAGTATATTGGCAAGAACAAATAAGCACTAGAACCTCCGTCTCCCTAATTCTGTAAGACGACCATGCGGAGTCGAAAAGATCCTTATACCGTACCCAATGCAAACGAGCGGAGGATAGGAGTTACGCGGAACATAAAAATTCGTTCCCTCTACAAACAGCTACATCGCAGTAAAGCCCCGGAGAAGAATTGTCCAAAGTAAAAGCCGATTGGTTCTCTATCATTGTAACGTCATGTGTGACGTTCTGGAGAGCGGATTAGTACGCCTCCTGTACTTTTTCCTCTGATATGCGCAGCGGCGAAGAGGGAAGTAGACAAACATCAACCCAAAGCTCAGCAAGTACCTCTAGCTCAGCTCAGTTTTGTCGGGGTATCCATAGTCGCTGCGTGGGACCAAAGACTTCTATTGGCTTATTTGTTCTAGATACTGGTTGAAGATATTTGTCGAAAACCACTGATTCTTATAATAACCTTTTGTCGTCATAATTTATTTGAAGAAAAAGCTGTGCACCATGCCAAGAATGGAAAAAAAAAATACACTTTAAGGAAAAGAATCAACATTTGATGTACAGTGTATACTAGATTTTTGTAATATATTTGACGTACTTGTAAAATCATTTGTTTTGATACAAAGTATATAATTAAAATACTTGATTCGTAAACGCAAAAATAAACGCTGCACCTATTCTTCTTGCGTACCGGGTGAAGTACAAATACTGTAGCTCTCATGTTTGAGTGCTACTACTCTTAAAGGACCTGTCTTACCTATAATACTAATGCAACCTACTTCCATAATCACTCAATACGTTTCTAAACCCGGAGACCCCAATTTCGTACGGTACATTCTAACCCCTCTAACAATACCACGCTCATTTTCTCACTTGCCGTCTTTTGTTACCTTCGATGTGCATCATGCTGTCGACGGTTGTCTGCGAGAAGTTTTTCCGTATGTAAAACCGGTTATGTAAATTGTTTCCCTGTTGTCGCTACAAGTCAACGGGTTTCGGAAAAGGCTTAAAACAACACAAAACCGCGGGTTATTTGCTGAAAGCACAGCATAGCGTATTCAAATATTTTAAAATACTATAAGTTGAAGAGTAAATAGTTAGAGGGGTCCTTTAAGTAATTTTAGTATTTTGATTTCTTTTACGTGGAATCCTTTTCTTTTCCTTCCTCTCCTGGCTGGTCACCATTATTTAAATAAATAAGGATGTATGGATGTTATGGCACATTTTAAGCTGTATCACCTTTTCATTTGGTTGCATTGGGTAATTTTGAACCATAGTCCTTGTATTTTTTATATGCGTAAGTTTCTGATCGACTAATAGAGGCATGGCACGATACTACATAGTGTCGGAGGCACGAATACTAAAAGAGGCACGAAAAGTAATACGACCCTTTTAGGCTTGAGAGTGAGGGTCAGGAAAAAAGCTCTAACGTGCCTTCTTCTAGGCTCTGGAGTTACGAACTCTCACTTACTTGTCTACTTTTACTACTTGCTAGTCTATTTTTATTACTTGTGCCTCCTGCGCTATGCCGTGCCTCTTTTTAGTCGAACCCGTCAGTTTCAGCGCTGACATAAGAAATTACAAAAACATTAGCTCACTTCTCAGTCTTTTTAACTTTCGGATTCTTGAAAAACACTAGTTATTGTGGGTGATTCTTTGATGCTGCGGTCAAAATGCAATGAGATTTGTAGGTTTTTTCTCACGTTCCTTCTGGCTAATAAACGCATGATCGGTTTTGTTATATTTTTAATTTTCTGTAATGGAGTTGACGTCCCGGATATGAGATCGTCTGAAAGAGGGAACGCAACTTAAGGGCATGGTGCAGGCGGAACGAATACTGAAAAAGACGAACGCGTTCTAAAACAGGGAACGGCCTGCTAATAAGAGGAGCACCGCACTTATTTTAGTCGATAGTTAGGCAACGATTCCTGATACCTGGGAGAGACGACGGAAAAGAGAGTTTGAGAAAAAATCAAGAACTCGATTGCAAAAGGAGCAAACTACGAGAATAGGGGTTCTGGTGTCATCCTACGAGGGCATGACCTAAAACTCGTGACCAAGCCATCGATTAAAAGAAGAAAGTTGACGGTTTGTAGTAGCTTGGCTCTCGGTGCAGCGTTTCTTGATTTTAAATGCCAGTCCCTTGTTTACTTTGGGTTCCTCTTTTAGTGCACATTGTGCCTGCACAAGGCCGTATCCAGGGGGGGGGGGGGTTAGGGGTTTTACCCCCCCCCCCCCCCCCGAAAGGCTACCCCCCCCCCCCCCCCCCGAAATAAATTCCTGGATACGGGCCTATGCCTGCATAATACACTTCTTTTCCGTTCCCTGATTTAGTCGATTCCCAGGTATGGTCAATATGATTCGCATTAATCGAAATGTCTCAGTATTTCTTGACAGTATTCCGGAAGATCGTTGGTTAGTCCCGTAAGACTTGCACGGTTTTGTTACTTTCCGTAACGATGTTTCTTTTTAAGCTTTATAATTTGTATTATAGAAACGAACTGTTATAACATAAACTAGATAAAGAAACATTTTGCAAAGTGTCATTGTTCCACAGATTTGTCGTTACTACCTCTGGCTGCGTGAAAGCCCGAATCCTCACTTTAAAGAAATTTATGAGTTCTCTTGCAAAAGAAGATAGAACAGTGAAAGATGTGGAGAGGAAGAACAAAAAACGAAAGAAAGAGAGAGAAAAAAGGAAGAAACCATGCAACCGTCTCATAATCATCCAATCAAGAAAACGAATAAAGAAAATCTAGGTAGTCTCCAAGAAATGTTTCGTCGGCCTTGAACTGAGATTTCTGACTTACTTTTTTTTTTTTAGAAATTTTCTGACTTTCTAGATTTCACTCGCTCCTTCTATACTATTTCGTTCTGTCAGTCATGTTTTGCGAAAGAAGGAGATTGAAAAGATGAGATCATGTTGTTTAAAATATGCAAAGCACACTGTCAGAAGTTTCATTACAGATAACACGAGGATGCGCGGTTTCGACAGATAATGCGTAACATATAACACTTCGTATGTTATCTGTTGTGTTTGGAAACGTTGTGCATGAAACGTTCGGCGTAATAAGCTTTGTTAAGAAGAGCCAAAAAGCATCTGTTTACTTTATTCCTTATCGTCATGATGTCGGACAACTCAGCAGATACTTTTTGGCGGTTTTTCGGTTTTTTCCTGATGGTAACGCTTGTTATGCATAACATTTTGAAACAACCGCGCACCCTCGTGTTATCTGTTATGAATTTTCTGGCAGTGCACGTGCTCCGCACTTGTCGAAATCATGTCATAATCATACATAGACGGAGAAGTTAAAAATTCAAGATGCAAGTGTTACCCTTTTGGATGTTTCTTCGTTCTTCGTCACTATAAAAAATCATTGAAAACAGAGCCCAACCAGCGCACGACCTTCTCCACTGCTTCCTGGCCGAAGATTGGAAATTAGTGTCTTTTTCTATGTCTTTATGTGCTTTATTTATTTTATTTCATTTACTCTGCTTTTTCGAAATGGCGGGTTATAAATAAATTACTTACTTACTTATTGCTAGGAGTCAAAATCCAGACTGTTGGTCCCATACGCTTTATTACAACGTCAAAGACTGTGTAGTGTTTATCGCTTGACTTACCATTCATACGAATCCCTTTGTTCCGTCAACTCTTTCACCGCAGCGCACTGTCAGAAGTTTCGTAACAGATAAAACGAGGATGCGCGGTTTCATCAGATAATGCGTAACAGATAGCACTTCGGGTGTTATCTGTTGTGTTTCAAAATGTTATACATAATAAGCGTTACCATAAGTTTTCCGACACCATGAAGGTAAGGAATAAAGTCAGTAGATGGTTTTTTGGCTCTTCCTAACAAAGCCAGTTATGCATAATATTTCATGCATAATGTTTTCAAATACAACAGATAACATTCGAAGTGTTATCTGTTACGCATTATCTGTTGAAACCGGGCATCCTCGTGTTATCTGTTATGAGACTTCTGACAGTGCGGACCCCTTCAGCGTACGTGTAAAGTAGCAGAATTCCTGTTTTCTTCTCAGTTTCAGCTTCTGTTTTTTCGTTTATCAAAATTAGTTCACTGGGAATTTCCTGTCCCATTTATTCAAATTACCCGCCGAATCTTGCTCTTACATTTTATTAGCTGCGACACTAAAGTACGTCCGGAAGCACCCTACCGGGCCCACCCAGGGTACGCATTTTCACTGGAAGAGGTAACAAGCATTGCCGGCAAGCTCCGCCATTAACCTCAACACCTTAATGAACTTTTAATCTGGTATTAGGTGAATCGTTATCAGTAAATGAAACTTATTTAATCATTTATGTTTTTTGTGTTCAGACACAACAGAAAACATCCGAAGTGTAATCTGTTACGCATTATCTGTTGAAACCGCGCATCCTCGTGTTATCTGTTATGAGACTTCTGACAGTGCGGACCCCTTCAGCGTACGTGTAAAGTAGCAGAATTCCTGTTTTCTTCTCAGTTTCAGCTTCTGTTTTTTCGTTTATCAAAATTAGTTCACTGGGAATTTCCTCTCCCATTGATTCAAATTACCCGCCGAATCTGGCTCTTACATTTTATTAGCTGCGACACCAAAGTACGTCCGGAAGCACCCTACTGGGCCCACCCAGGGTACGCATTTTCACTGGAAGAGGTAACAAGCGTTGCCGGCAAGCTCCGCCATTAACCTCAACACCTTAATGAACTTTTAATCTGGTATTAGGTGAATCGTTATCAGTAAATGAAACTTAGTTAATCATTTATGTTTTTTGTGATTGAATGCGTGTCAGAGTGTTCTGATTACCTCGTGGCAAAAAGGTTAAGTCTAAATTTTTTTCCGAAAGGAGATATCGTGAAGTCTAATTCGTACCACTTCATTAGTTAACAACTGCGTGTCAGCTTGACACCTCTTGCCTATATCATATGCAGTTTATGTCTGCGGTTTTCTGGTCTTTGATCTCTATGTTCTCATAACCAACTGAAGTTCAAACACTTGCAAAAACTTAAAGGACCCCTCTTGCTTGTTCTGCCTTTTACAATATACTTAGATGCCATATGGAATTATAAGCTTCTAAAATCCCCACCTTTCTCCACTGTTTCGTTTCGTAACAACGAATTTTTAGCGCTTTTTTTCGGCCTTGCCGAGTTTTCCCGTCACACAACGAAAAGTTTGCCGGAATCTTCATTGTCCGCTAATAACTGTTTCACACATAAGAATGTGATAATCTTCTGTTTATTACTTCTTTTATTTGCTTAGTTTTCCCACTTTTTAACCAAGGCACGTTCAGTTTTCAAATCTTTTGCGCCCAGCCGCCGCGTCGGAGAGCAGGAAGGCTGGATATAATCGACAAGCGCTAACAAGAGAATCGCTAGTTTCAGGTGGAAAGTGAAGGTATTTTTGAAATCGTTTTTTCTGGTCCATTTTATAGGGAAAAGATCATTTCTAGTAAGAGCTGTGCTTTAAGGACCCCTCGCACTATTTTCGCTTCAACTTACAGTATTTTAAAATATTTGTATACTTTAAAACTAGGCTGTGCTTTCAACAAATAACCCACTGTTTTGGCTATTTTAAGTCTTTTCCGAGACCCGTTGACTTAAAGCGAAAACAGGGAAACAATTTACATAACCGGTTTTTCTGATGGAAAAACTTCTCGCAGACAACCGTCGATAGCGTGATACACATTGAAGGTAGCAAGACATGGCCAGTGAGAAAATCAGTGTGGTTTTGTTCGAGGCGTTAGAATGTACCGTACAAAATTGGGGGCTCCGGGCTTAGAAATATATGGAGTGATTATGGAAGTAGGTTGCGTTAGTATTACAGGTAAGACAGGTCGTGTAAAAGACAGCCCAAAATTTGCTGTTTCTGCTTTAAAACAAATAAGCTATCTGTCTTGACAGGTGAGCTTTTTTGGGTTCCCAAACGTAAGTGTCGGGATACTTATGATTTCATAAAAGTTGTCCGTCCGTCTGTCTGTCCGTCTGTTAGCACGATAACTCTCGAAGGGGTTGAGATATTTTATTGAAACTTGGCATGATGACTCTTTGGGTCAAATACAGGTCAGGCTCGAAAATGCGCTCTGTAGCCCTACATTTAGGGTGTGGGTTCAAATTAAGGGGTTTTCAAATTAAGTGGCGAAACTTTTTTAAAAAATCAATGAGATAGTCGATTTAGAGGTAAGGAGACATTCTGGATCCGAATATGAAAATTATTTTCTCGCCGGACAAGTAGTTCACCGGGAATCCTGCAAAAGCCGGAAAATTTGTGAAAAGTAAAAGTTTAACCTGAAGTTGACTAAAAAGGCTCGATTTTTGGTTAAGGAGACATGCTGAACCCGAATACTAAATTTATTTTCTTGCCGTACAAGTGGTTCACCCGGAATCCGGTAAAACCGGACAATTTGTGAAAAGTTAAAGTTTAATCTGAAATGTGTTAGAGATTGGAGTTGGATGCGGAGACAAGCTGAATCCGATGATGAAAATTATTTTCTTGCCGGACAAGTAGTAGGCCCGGAATCCGACCTCTACCGGAAATGAAGTTTGAAAACCCAGTGATACAGTAGAAATAATTTGAGGAGACCTGATGTTGCAGCTTTCGAACACGCTGAAGATCGATTAGAGATTAGGTATCTGGGTAAGGAGACATGCTGAATCCAGTTTAGAACTTTATTTCATTGAGGGATAAGCTGGCAAAATTTGCCAAAACCCGGAAATTTGGATCGAAATGTTTGCCTCTCAATGTCACCAGCTCCTTTGCTCTGTATGCAGTTCGCGGAGAGTAGCCTACTGCTAAAAGGAGGAATATGGTCAACTGGTCAAGATGGTCTGAAGTCGATTAAAGATCAGATGTTGGAGTAAACATACCTGCTTAATCCATACCCGAACTTGGTTATAAGCTATAGCAAAATGTTAAAGGGGTTTGGCGAAGACCGGAAATCCACAAGATTCGCTACAAGTAGTCCAATAAATATTCAATATTTGAGATCCCATCGAAACCTTTGGTCTTTTTTAGTCAAGGATTCATAGTCGTTGACACAACTGGACAAGCACTCACTTCCTTCCGCTTGCTAATTGCAAAGTTTCTAATCCCTCAACAATTCGCGGTTTCTCTGTTCAGGTTCTGCGACGCCTGGATAATAATTTAGTGTTATTTTATCGTCGAAAGTTGAAAGAAAAGCTGAAGATAAAAAAAACTAAAATTGAATCATAGTGAATATTGACATTGAGAGACATGATATATAAGACATGGTATATTTCTGATTTTTCTTTTCATATGTAAATAGTCGATTCTTACGTATATTTGTACACTTTATTTCATCTTTATTGTCTTTCTTGCTAAAAAAAACAGTCGCTATTTAGGACGAAAATGCTTGATACCTGAAATCCTGTCTCATACCTTGACAGTAAAGCAGTAAAGAGGGTCGGTGTGTATGAATTAAGTCTTGGTTTGGGTAGGGATTGTATATATACTATAACCACCTTAGAACTCACACAAAAATAGAGAGCTAAATCGTGTAATCTGCCATATTTATTCACATTTAGTTTTGCAGTCTTTTACACTGTCTTTCCTGGAATTTTCTTCCTTGCAATCCATTTATTTGTTGAAACATGCATGAACATTGAGTGTCCAACTGATGATACATATTAGAGAGTGTGATTTTCTCTGCCTGTTTATTGATACGTTTAGCGTCGAGCATTGCTTTCATTAGTAATTTATCTTTCCGTTCACAGATACATTAACATTGGTTGTCAAACTAGTGAAATACATGGAGATTATCATTTGCTTTATGTATGATATTAAGTTGATACTAAGCGAGGACAACTTTCAGTAATTATTCATCCTTCTTGAATCTCTCAGTCGCTCAACAAACACTTTCTTTAAAACTCGTCAACCACCTAGTAACTAGTTATTAATCATTAATTTTTGAACAGCCAACCTTCAGTAAGTGCGTAAGCAAACATATGGCTTTGCATATTCAAATCTTTGGCGCCTAAATAGCGAAAAGTGTCTCCTTCACGCCTGGACGCATAGGCACTCTTGCGTGCGATAGAATGTAAATCCAGACAATCAAACATTTTTTCTATCTGGTTTCACCGACAAAGTGTAATTGGTAGCTTATTGTTTGCCCATAAGGTACAGAAAGGAAAGTGTCCCAAAGTCTGGCCACTTGGTCAAACAGTAGAAGGTTAAATACCACTGGTACCAGTTTCGAGATTTTAAAGTTTAAACGAAAAGGACTTGTGATTCGACAGCCTAGCCACCCATCACTCATTCACTTGAATAGGCTATTCACATGATCGATTTTCATCTAATAAGCTCTTTGTTTGGGATTTGCATTATCTCTATGCTTGTTCTTGTGCCTCTGTGCTTGTACCTCTATGCTTGAAATATTTACCAACTACAATGGTAAACGATTGCCAAAAGTTTAATCTTTTTAGGGTCCGACGCAATAGCGGGCTTTCTTCAGAGTTGAATATTACCCGAGCTTCGCTTCATTAGCCGTTGAAATGCACGCTTTTGTTGCAATTCAAATCCTCCGCGTCGGGGTTAAATTTGTTTAGTCGGCCAGCAGTGCATATTCTGAACGTCACTAATAGCCCAGCCCAAGATAAAAAAAAAAAAAAAAAAAATTAGAAGAGTCAACATCATTCAGTTACGTTGGACCTGAAGATTGACAGTCTGACAAGGACCCTTGCCAAGAAGGGCCGAAATATCACTGATGAAGCATCGTAGCTGACGTATCCGTTGTATACATTATTTGAAGAAATCATTCAGTGTATTCAAACCCAAGCTTGAAAATAAGTTGGCTTTTCAGTTAATTTGCAATATTTCAAATGCGTGACGTGCTTGAAGTAATCAAACCACAGGGCCTGGTGATCTTTTTTTTTTGCAAAGTCACGCCGGGCAAGAACAATAACATTTTTTGTGCTTTTATTTTTGTTTTTTTAGATTTGTTTTGTGCGTAATTGCTGTCATGTCGCGCTGCGCAATCAATAAATCTATCCTAACACGGCGGCGCAAAACGCGTTGCAAATATATTGCACATCTTTGTCTATTAATCCCATTTCCTAGTAGTATTGTAAGTAATCCCACACAATCATGTTCATGAACACACAATCATGAACTAAAACAATACACAACAAATCTAAAATATACAGTATATTATTTGAAGCATTGTCGTAGTTTTTGTGAGGGAGGGGATTATAAAAAGAACGGATGGCGAAGAAAGTTGTTTGGTTCAGTTATATATTTCGATAGAGTAGTTGTTAAACTGTCAGCAGTTTCATAACAGATAACACGAGGATGCGGGGTTTCAACAGATAATGCGTAACAGATAACAATTGTGTTTCAAATGCCATTTATAATAAGCGTTATCATCAGGAAGAACCGAAAAACCGCCAAAAAGTATCTGCTGAGTTTCCCGACATCTTGACGATAAGGGATAAAGTCAGTAGATACTTTTTTGGCTCTTTCTAACAAAGCTTGCTATGCATAACATTTTCAAACACAACAGATAACATCCGAAGTGTTATCTGTTACACATTATCGGTTGAACCCGCGCATCCTCATGTTATCTGTTATGAAACTTCTGACAGTGTAGTTGTAGTATTTTCTCCCTAAACAGGTGGTTGTTTCCATTTGCACAGGAGAAATGGGGGATCGACTAAAAAGAGGCACGGCATGACGCAGGAGACACGAGTAATCTGTAGTAAAAGTAGAGAAGTAAGTGAGAGTTGATAACTCCAGAGCCTAGATGAGGGCACGTCAGAGCATTGTTACTACCCCGTGCCGTGCCGTGCCTCGTTTTAGTCGATCCCGAGAAATGGGTGTCTTTTCATGATATTGTTCGTCACTGGAAAGTTGACATACATGATACATGATTCAGGAGAACAGCAAAGGAACCAAGTTTAAAGGACCCCACTTGCTTATTCTGCCTTTTATAATATACCTAGCTCCCTTGTGGAATTATAAGCTTCGAAAATCCCGACTTTTCTTCATTGTTTCGTTTTATGCTGACGAATTTTAGCGCTTTTCGGCCGTGCCGAGTTTTGCCGGTAACACAACCTAAAGTTTGCCAGAATCTTCAACGTCCGCTGACAACTCTTCCACACATACGGGTATCAGAATCTTCTGTTCTAGACTTTTTCTCATTTGCTTGGTTTTCCCACTTTTAACCACGGCGCATTCAGTTTTCAAACGTTTTGCGCCCAGCTGCCGCGTCGGAGAGCAGGAAAGCTGGATGTAGTCGAGAGGCGCTAACAAGAAAATATCTGAACTCAGGTGGAAAGTAATGTTATTTTCGAGAAACGTTCTTCCTGATCCATTTCATAGTGAAAATTTCTAGTAAGAGTTGTGCTTTAACTGTGAAATGAAACTTTGCTAGGAGTAACGTTTGAATGCACTTTTCCAGTTAGTTGTAATTTTTTTTTCTGTTTTCCTCAGAAAGTCAGGGTTCATTTCTTTTGCACTGTCAGGACTTTTGTAACAGATAACACGAGGATGCGCGGTTTCAACAGATAATGCGTAACAAATAAAACTTCGGATGTTATCTATTCTGTCTCAAATGTTATGCATAATAAGCGTTACCATCAGGAAGAACCGAAAAATCGCCAAAAAGTATCTGCTGATTTTTCCGACATCATGACGACAAGGAATAATGTCAGTAATGCTTTTTTGGCTCTTCCTAACAAAGCTTGTTATGAATAACTTTTCCTGCATAACATTTTCAAACATAACAGTTAATATCCGAAATGTTATCTGTTACGCATTAACTGTTGAAACCGCGCATCCTCGTGTTATCTGTTATGAAACTTCTGACAGTGTGTTTTGTTTCTTTTTAGCGTTTTTTTTTGTTGCGAATGATATTCTTCAGTAATTTCCAAGCTTTGTAACTATTGTTCATGAGTTCAATTTGCGTGATAATATTTCCCACGATTAGCTTCGCTTTCGTTGACGGTTTTTAAATATTTTCTCACTCGTTGTTATCCAACCTTATTTTCCCCATATTCTGTAAAAGCCTAAAACCAAAATTAGAAAACTGCGTCGGATAATATACTGCTGTAGTTGCTACCGAGTCTATTAATCTTACGTTTCGACATGATAAGCTGTGATTTAGTAGATGTGGGAAAATAGTAATTAAGGATTTTGATACAGGTATTGTCGGCTGAAAGAACCTGATAAATTAAAATGACTTTGACCTATGATCTTTGCACCAAAGCTCGGGAAAGGTACTGGATGTAATTTTCACTGAAAGTTCTGTGAGGTCTTCAGCTATTAATCTGCTTCTTTATTTATCTATTTGTATTCATTTCGCAAATAACCTTAAAGTTTAACTGAAAAGCAGGCTTATTTGTTATCCATACCTTGGAGTTCGGTATGGAACTGATTTTGTGTCAACTAGAGCTTGTCAACTAGACTCGTTGGTCTTAAAAAAGACTGTGAATCGGGCGGTGCTTGCGCGTCTATTCAATGCTGTTGTTTCTCCGAATGTGTTATATATTTCCCCTCTATGGTCTGTTCTTAGCGTTACTGAGCGGCGAAAAATCAGAACTTCGTACTTCAAGTACTGTAAGTTTCTTCTGAAATTGCCACTATGGGTCAGAAACACTTCAATTTGTAATCGTAATCGGATTATTGACCCCGCACTACGTCTGGAGAAAATCGAAAAAAGAGCTCGAAGACGAGCTGCTAGAAATGTGTGTGAGAACCCATTAACCCGTATTGTCTATGGTGACTTCTTCACCATTTAGACATCACGGGTAGATGCTATGTTGTATTTAGGTATGTGTGTTATGTTCAATTCTTTTTCTTTTTCTTATTTTGTTTTTTCTTCTTTTGTATGTACTCCGTGTTTTTCACTTTGTTTTTCACGGGCAAAAAAGTTAAATAAATAAATAAAAAAAATGTGTATATCAGTTCAATACACTGAGCTATTCAGGTTTTTTTTCCCACTATCTGCTCAAGTAGTGACGTTCAGAATATTTATGGCCGTCCCCACAGCGCAAATTCTACTATTACGCGGAAAATTCGAATCTCAATACAGATATGGATTTTCAGAGGGCAGTGGTGAGCTTGGTGAATACTGCTTAGTACCTGAACACACATTTTCCGTAAATCGTTTTCGTCAAGCATACAACACGCATAGAGATACCGCAAATATGACAGGGAAAGTCAACTATTCGAAAATCGATTATTGGGGAATGCGGAGCAAATAAGTAACGCATTTTCATCGGGTCTTCAGACCTCTTTAAGTGAATAAGTGATGGGTAACTACATTAACCTATCTCAGCCCTTTTCCGTTGAACTTTAAGAATTCTCTTCGCAATGGTAACGTTTCAGTTGTGTTTTAGTTTTCGCTGATAGAACAGGCACTCGTTTATAAAAAAAAAAAGGCGACCATTTAGGCTACACTAACAGAAACACAAATACAAAAAACCTATTTCTTGTGTAGTGGCAATCTTCACCACATCTTTCCATTATCTTTTTAGTATTCTCTCTTTTTAATCCGAATTTTATTTCCTATAAAGTAGAGATCCACTAGTATGAAGGCCTTGACGGGATGCCTGTAGATGTAGGCTCCTAAACCAAATCGTAGAATTTGTATTAAAATGTTGTTTTTGAGAAGTGAGGAAATTCCTTTCAGTTCGGGCTTTGACGAAACATTATTATTTCAGTTATACATTTTCAGTGACAACTAAAAAAAATTGTGTTTATTGTAACGATACTCTTATAATGGCAATTGCTTATGTATGACATGAAAATGGCCAGGCGGCTGAACTATGAAACTATGCATTTTATCTTTCACCAGTGTTCAAAAGTAGCCCTGACGATCAGCATGCAATTTGGATTGCAGTTTACTGAATCTCGCATCTTTGTCTGTATATGCTAGATTTTCTGTTTAATGTTCCATCGCACGCTCCCACCATATGGTGCTAACCACACCAGCTTTCAATCACAAGTGTAACACGAAGATAAAAATATTATAGTTACCGATCACATATATTTATGTCTTTGACCTAGTAACTGGAGTGACATACGCTAATTGGCCTAGATGTTTAACTATGGTTTATTTCTGCCCAAGAGATCGCTTAATGAGCTCCTAATAAAGCAGGCTTTTGTCAAACGTGAATGTAAATTTGTAAATGAAGTGGTGTTTATTAATAATTCATTTCAATTAACGTAATATTTTCTGTTATTGTTCTACCTTTCATTATTTTCCAAGGCCAGAGCAAAATAACACTAGGGAGTAGCGCCAAGACTTGACAGAATTGACACACACTCGAATAGCATGGCGACCACTAGCGATACAGAACGTCCCTACAGAAACTCAATCAGTCTTTCACCAGCGCTGGCTCCGATAACTTCATATTCTGAACATAGCAAAAAAATGATACAGCCTCCATTGCTTGCTTCCTTGGTGTGTGCAAACCTCACCTTTGCTTTACTATAAATTTATGGACCCGAAAGTTTGTCTCACTTTAAATGCTGCACCATCAAATATGTTTAAGGACTCTGGTGAAGACCGGATATCTACAAGACCCAATTGGCTGGATCAAATATTACATTTTTGGGATCCCATCGAAACCTTTGGTCTTATTTTGTTAAGAAAGAGGTGTGACAACCTTTATCAGGTTACACTGATTTGTTTCTTTAAACCATTAAGGCATAATTCAGCCACTAAAATTTACATACACCAAATTTAGTGAGTAGCCCCTGCGACAGGAGTTATCGAGTGAACATACCAGTGGCAATGTTACAGGACGGAATCAGGGTTGCCACTTGACCCAAATAAAATGCACTACCCAAATAGGAAAAAATTACTACCAGTGGACAAAAAGTAGCCTACTACCAAAACAAAATTGCGCATGTTGCGCGACGCGCATTGTCGTCTACTGTTGCTACTGCCACCCATTTTAGCATGACCCTACAAAAATGGCTTGAATCCTGCCTTTATCGAACCTTCGTGAAAAATAGGGGTTTCACTCAGAACCAGATTAAAATCAAAGTAATCAGATCAAATATTTCAGATAAAATGAGCAGAATACAACTAGGCCAACAGGACTATTGACAGAAAGGGTATTTTTTCGAATAGTACCACCTTTCTAAAATGTACTGCATAAGTATTACTTTCATCAAATGTACTACCAGCTCACTACTTTGAAAAAAATGTACTAAAAGAGTACAATTGTACTACCGGTGGCAACTCTGGACGGAATCGTATAGGCTAACTAAACTATAGGCGTATTCTCGCCGTTCCCCGAGGACTCCACTTGAGGAGTCCCCGCGTTTTCGTTTGTCCCGGGGACTCACTCCCCGTATTCTCGCGAGTCCCCACGGACGGGGAATGCTCCGATTATCATCACCTGCATCACCATCATCAAAAAGGACTCCCTTTCAGATTCGGAGGGGAATCAATTTTTTGGTGTTGGTAAAATGTAAAATTAATTAAAAACAATCAGAAAACCAAAATAAATCAGAAAAACAATCAGAAAACAACAAAACCAAAAATAAGGTGGATCCAGACTAATTTCGTCAACTGCATATTCAAACAAAATCCATTTTGGAAGCATTCCCCGTGTTCTCGCTGTTTCTATATGCGGAGTCCGCGTGGAGTGACTCCCCCTATTCTCGCCGTTCCCTTCGATTCCCCGAGGAGTCCTCGGTGAACGGGAAGAATACGCCTTATCTGTGCCATCTACGTGACAAGCTCTGACAATTAGCAACGCCCAAGCGGTTTGCTTCTATAGGAGAGAGCACGCGTCGCCGCCGCTGATATCCATCTTATCTTTTTCGCTATTCAATAAGCGTCGCGTTTTTTTCCATCGGCATACTACGTTGGCATTCTGTCTTGGTGACGCAAGACTAGATTTAAATTACGCTACAATAGAGATGATAAATTGGTTTTGGTTTTGTTTCAAGAGGATGTTGCAAAGTCAGCCAAATATTCTAATGATGGCCTCAGCTGCAGTCATACCGGAATGTAAGGAGTGTCGCCGGAATTGTAGAGACAGATTGGCAGGAGGCTGTGGAAATAACGGCGGGGGTGTCGGAACTTTTGGTCGTAAAAAACGGTCATGTTTTAAAGTCTTTGATTCATGTGGGCCGAGAAGATGGAGACACCATCATTTCTCGATGAGTCGGATTTTTACGAACAAACTGTTAGCTTTGTTTTCCCCAAAATCCTCACGGTAGCCAACGTCATCCACAAAATACTTGAACACAATTCACTCCTGAACGCCAATCCGCCATTGCTAATTACCTATTCATTGATCTCCTGCCGCTGGACACAAGATTACTAGAACCGTCGAAAAGATTGAGTGGCGTGTAAGAGGATTAAAACAACTAAGTATATCACCATGTGGATGTTTAGGTATGTCGGAAGAAGAAATCATCGGCCAGTTTGACATTTTTGGGTCTCAGAGGCTGAAAAATATTCTTTAGCTCATTTGCAGAATCTTCAAGAAATCACTATAACGGATTTAGTATAATTTACGGCGTTTGTTTATTGTGATCTAGTTTACATCCTTAATTCTTTGGACTTACGGGAATTAACATGATAAAACAGAAAACAAAATACTTAAAGAAATCGATAATGCAAATAATTAGTTTAATTTTTCTACACATTTTCCATATGCCTGCTACAATAAAAACATTTTGTTAGATCCAAAGTAAAATTATGATCCCATCTTACCCATGACGGGCGCTTCCGACCCGCACCGCTAGATGACCCAGAGGTCGGATCGAGTCGTGGCTTCATCTTGGGTCTTGGGTGGGGGAGGGGGGTTCTAGACGTTGCAAGTGCTAGAATGCTTATGATATAACTCCTTTAATCATTACAGTTCGTATGAATCGTAAAAAACTGTCATTTTTACTCATTACAGTAGTTGCGTTTTTGATCGAAGTTTGAAGTTACCTTCAAACTCAAAGGTCTTCATTTAAATACCGTTTTTGGTCACATTTTCTTTGTCTTTCAAACTCTGACCGTCGAACTTCGTGAGATAGCAAGTTCGAAGTTTGCTTGAATCGTCGAATGAACGTCGACCGGGCAAGGATCGTCGGAGTCATAAAAACACTAATTAAGCAAACGGTGAACTTCGACGGCGTTCGAAAACGGAAACACTCTTGATGACTATCTCTCCCTGCCGATGCAGAATCTCTGGGTACCTGCAGAAGAAATGAAGAAACGGTGTCACAGCTGCTCTGAAAGACGCCGTGATAGGATTTGAGTCGTTGAGTCTGAGTCGTTACGGACACGTTAACTCCTTCTTCCTGAGGATCACTGGCGTGTTTTGGACTTAGTCATATAGAGTATTAAGCAACCGGCTAAGCGAACGGCGAACAAACTTCGATCAAAAAAGCAACTAGTTCGTAGACCTGTGCGGATGGTCATGCCGTATGTTTTATGCACCCACCATGCCTACGTAGTTGGTCGACGCACTGTCAGAAGTTTCATAATATAAAACACTAGGATGCGCGGTTTCAACAACTGATAACACTTATTTAATAGTGCAAAACGGATACGTCAGCTGAATTATTTTTCGGCCCTTCTTGGCAAGGGTCCTCTTCAGGCTCAAAGTCGCTCAAGCTGGAAAAACGAACTTGTGGGAAAACCAGCGTTCCCCAGAAGCTGTCTTGTTGGGGGATCCACTAACTATACATAACATAACATAGCTCAAATAATCACGCAGCTTACGTCATTACGCAATATCACGCAGAACACACCAAATAAAGGCAACTGTAGGCTACACACCTGTCTAAATATTCACATCAAAAGAGAAGAAAACAATATGCGAAATGATCTTGTATTTTTAATTAGTGAAGTCAAAGCAGATAATCTTAAACAGAACGAACTCTGAACATGACATCAGGACAAACCAAGTCCAGGGTTAGATAAGAACTTAACAGTAATTTGCTTCTTTTTTTTCTGTGGCATTTTTGGGTGCGGAACCCTTGCATCATGGCAATACCAGTTATTAAGTTGTCGATAGACCGCTATGAAACATGGAACAGCCGCATTAGTTAGGAGCTGCTTGAGGATGATCCGTACGGTCTCCTGTCGCGTGTGCCAGAAACACACATTGGCGATAGGTGTATTACCGTCAGATAGATTAATTAGAATTAGCCTGTTAAGTAAGTAACGAATTTATTTAAAAAAAACACTATCATGGCAATGCCAAATTTGGGTATTCCGTCAAGCATAATGCACATTTTATAATATATACAATTGATCATCAATTCGTCATCGCAGACGTATTATAGTATACAAATAAAAACCAAAAACAAAACACGGGCGTTGGAATAATATCAAAGACAGCTACCGCCATCATTATAAATTTTTGTGAAACTAGGAACGAAGCTTTTCTGGTACCGCGTATGTGTTGCAGGTACGGGGGACAACTTTGGAACCTTTGAAATTGCGCCCCTCTCCTGTCGGTTTCTTGTGTTTCTTTTTGTTTTTACCTATTCGCTTAAAGCACTAGTCTCAGTAGTTCGAATTTCTCTTCCAGTACTCGAACATACAATAATAACGCCTTTGAACATTTGCTGGGTGTCTCAGTGATAGAAGTAATCAAATATTTTGTTGTAGAAATAAAATAGTACTAACTCTTAAAGGACTCTGGTATTTGGTGAGAGAGTGTATAATGAGGATTGGATGGTAAGGATGATGAAGGATGGGCGTTTTGTTACTGTAAAAAAACTTGGACGTTAATTGAAGCTTGTGATGGAGCACGAGCAACGAGATTTTTAGAATAGGAGCAGTGTTTAGTTCTGTAAGTTAGTGAAATTTTTTTACAATTTGTTTGCCATGGCCCACGGTCTTTTTCAGTAATTACATTCTGTTCTATTTTGTTGTAGAAATTCCCGAAGATACTGCATTTCCTAGTTATATTATATCCCCTTGTTTTTTTTAATTTTTTTTGCTGCCTCAGACATATTTTGTTTATTGTTACCAAGAAACGGTAAGACTGAAGCTTTTCGATATTGGCACTACAGTGATTTTCACCATTGCCGTGTTTGACTCTTTTCGAAACGTCTCAGTCTTCCGATTAGTAAAACCAGGCTTCACCTTCCAGATTCCCAGATGTCCGAGGCTTCCGCAAAGTGAAGCCAACTCTTTATTTTCATGATAATTATGACAGCTAATTTTGCTATTCTTCAACATTTCCTAGATGTCCCCTTCGCACTTCAAATGTCTCTTACAACCCCGTCACAACTGTCAATCACTTTCTCTTTTCTTCCTACATTTGCATATTTGTTGTGTCTTTCGAACGGGTTGCCTATATACTTTTGATAGTACAAATACAAAATGATATATACAAAATCGCCCTGTACACCTAGCGGAAGAGCCGGAAGCGATATCACAGCTGCTCCCAAACATCGCCGTGATTGGTTAACACAGGATTGAGTTGTTGAGTTTGAGTCGTTATGCCCGGGCCCCACTAATCCCACTATAATCACACCTGGTAATAATGCCGGTAATAAGACCGTCTTGCGGTCGAAATTGGGAAGAAAAGACGATGAAAACGTAAGATAGTCGAGATGGAAAAATCCATCTCCGCTATTTTGAAACGTATCTTTGGAGTGTTTGGACCAATCACAGACCAGAGTCACTGACTTTAGCTAGTTTTGTTTACCTTCGAGTGATGATGGTGGTAATATGTCTTGAATTCTTGGTTCCAGGTGTGACCAGGATGAAACGTAAGAGTGGGTAATAACCAAATTAACGAACGAAAATTACGTACAGATGTGACTGAATGTGTCCCGGGCATTAGTGTAGTGCTACGTTTTCTCGTTCTTCCCGAGGACCACTGGCGTGTTTTGGACTTATTCATATAGAATATTGCACCTTCCATATCCGTCTCGACGAAAACGGCTGTCTGGAATCCAGAAGGAAAATCAGGAAGGTGAAGCCTGGCTTTTATTGTCTTGAAGCTTATTGGTCAGGAGACCGGTTATTTAAATGTACCGCATTTGTCGTCCAAGTCTAGAGAGAGTCTAGAAACGGGAGCATATCACGAGACAAATTTTCACGAGACAATCGGCTTTTTACAAGTGTCACTAGGCAAATCCGCACGAGGCAATAAGAGCATTAGACAAACATTCAAGAGATTCATTAGGCAACCCTTCCACGAGACAACCCGGATTAAGAAAAGAAGGATTAAGACAATCAGCTTATTATTAATCAGAGTTTATTAATCAGGCATCCCGATTCTCCGACATTTGATCTGTTTACATTTTAATTTCCTACTTTGTGTTTTAGTTTAGTTTTGTGTGTGTGTGTAGATCAAATAAAATTCAGTCGCTGAAATTTATAGAAAGTCTTTATGCCGGATTTGTCTCACGGAAATTTGTCTTGAGCAAGGTTTGCCTCGTGATGATTTGTCTCCTAGTAATTTGTCGTGTGAAAAATTGCCAAATGACTGACTTGTCTCGCGAAAATTTGTCTAGGATTTGTTGTCTCGTGATAGACTTGTCTCGTGAAAACTTGTCTCGTGACAGGTAGCCATAGAAACAGCCGAAGTATTGTTTGATTTGAAACCTCTTATTCGTTTGAAAGCATAGCTGAGGCATGCTTCTTTGAACATTAGTTAACTTTCAACAAAAATATTTGTCTCGCTTGCTGTCACGCATTCAACTACCATTCAGCCCATGTCAATATATGAATGAATAAATCTATTGCACAAAAAAACGTGGGCCCATGGCAAAAAAAAGAGAAAAAAAAAGTCACTACTTGAACAATTTTCTATATGACATTGACGAAATAAAAATAAATAAACAATAGTTTTCCTCATATTTGTACATCCCATGTTATCTACTAACCACTCCTCCCTCACGATTCCCTGCCCAAAAAATGTCTTCCCTTAAATCTTTCAGCTCATGAAATTTACACAAATAATGGAACACAGCCCCATTCATCGTACCACACATTTGGCCAGGGGCAGTTCGACGTATCCCCCCCCACCCATGCTTCAGAGAGTCGTACTCTCAGTCGTATGTTTTGAGCTTGCCTGTATGACACTCATACGTTTTCAGCTTGCTGCTTGTCCAATGGCATAAGGGAGTTGAAACACGAATCTTGCCATTAAAGTTTAATTGAAAAGCAAACTCGTTTTTGTATCATTTAGTTGAATACACTGGGTTATTTTGATTCTGCCAAGAGATTTTCTTATTTTCCACTATCTGCTCTAGTACTGAGGTTCAGGATATCTACGGCTGTCCCCACTGCGCAAATTCTACTATGACGCGGCATATTTGAATCTGAACACAAACGCGGCTTTTCAGTGGGCATTGATAAGCTTGGTGAAGACCGCTTAGTCCCTGAGCAAAAACTTTTTAGAAATCTTTTTCGTCAAGCATACGACATAGGTAGTACCACAAATCTTACAGGGAAATTCCACTATTTGAAAAACGATTATTCGTGAATAGCGGAGCAACGAAGTGACGCATTTTCATCGTGTCTTCAAGTCTCTTTAAGGGAATAAGTGAGGGATAACAAGACTGTCCCACATCTGCCCTTTTCAGTTAAACTTTAAATGATTGGTTCAGCGTACGTTTTGAGCTTGTCAGATTCACAGTTGTGTGTTATGAGTTTGTCAGAATGATAGTCGTATGTTCTGAGCTTGCCAGGCTGACACCAAATCGTGTGAATTTTGCCTGTGATTGTATCTTGTCGTATTTGGCAAACAGATTTTCTTGTTGTATATTACGAGACGGTTATAAGATTTGAGCTTGTCAGAATGACAGCTTGGAGCTTGCCTATCGTGAATTTTACCTGCAGGCCTTTTCTAGTCGTATGGTTACGTAGAAATTTTCTATAAGTCATATCTTACTAGAAGACCGTACGTTTCGAGCTTGTTGGAAGGACAGTTGTATCTTTCGAGCTTGTCAGTATGACATAATTGCAGTTATCGAATCGGGATTTTCACCATGGGGTGCACAGTTTGAACGCAAATGGTTTTGTAGCAAAACCTCTGTATTGTAGCAGAAAACAGGCTGATTTTCGAAATTGTTCGCTTGCGGCGTGAAGTTTCAGTATTATCTGGTTTTGTGCAAATCTCCATGTTCAGCATGAAACAGGTTGATTTTTTATTTGAACGTAAAGTTGGCTTTGCATACACTGTGATGATTGGCCTGATGTTTCCACAAGTTTTTGCTCAGACAATTAAGACCAAATCTGCTTTGTATCTATTTTATTCATGACGGCCACTACTTACCTATGACATCGCAAAGTTGTCCGTCTGTCCGTCCGTGTGTCAGCACGATAACTCTCGAAGGGAATGAGATATTTTGATGAAACTTGGTGTGAGGATTCTTTGGCTTTGGGTCAAGAGTAAGGTCAAGTTCGTAGATGGGCTCTGTAGCCCTATATTTTGGGGGTGGGGGTTCAAATTAAGGGACAAACAAAATATTTTTAGACAGCTAATGTGATTGTCGATTATGGGGTAAGAAGACATGCTGAACATGATGAAGAAAACCGTTTTCTCGCCGGACAAGTAGTTAGTCCGGAATCCGGCAAAGCCGGAAAGTTGGTTAAAATTAAAAGTTTTATTTGAAGTTGATTAGGTGTTCGATTTAGGGGTAAGAAGACATGCTGAACACTTAGGTGAAAAGCGTTTTCTACCCGGACAACTAGTTCGCCCGGAATCCGGCCAAACCGGAAAATTTGTTATGAGCGAAAATTTTATTTGAAGTTGATTAGATGACAGATTTAGGGCTAAGAAGAGAAGCTGCGTCTGTATAGGTAATCATTTTTATCCGGACATATAATTCGTCCGGAATCCGGTTGAAACCGGAAACTTTCTATAAGTTAATGTTTTATTTGAAGCTGATTAGACGTTCTTTCTAGGGATAAGGAGAGACGCTGAAATAGTTTCTGAATTGTTCTGTTTTTGCTGAACAAGTAGTTCGCTTGGAATTCGGTCGAAACCGGAAATTTGGCAGAGGTAAAGCCGGAAGTTTCGGTCAGTATCGTCAAAATAGATATGGCTTATAGAGGTATATCTGAACTTGGTTTTCTCAGATGATTGGCCTGGCGAAGACTTGATCTGACGAAGACAAGTCCCAATTGTCTGGATCAGATATTAGATTTTTGGGATCCCATACAAACCTTTGGTCTTGTTTATATGCGTCGAGTCAGTTTCAGCGCTGACATAAGAAATTGCAAAAACATTAGCTCACTTTTTACTTTTGGATTCTTGAAAAGCATCTGTTTCTGCCCAAGAAAGTAGCGCTTCAGCATAATAGAAAGACGGACTATATTCATACTGTTGTATGTTATGGAACATTTCTTAAGTTCAAAAAGTCTGAGCTTTTCTTCGTCAATGAGATTAGCTCTGTTGAAACGAAGCTGCAAAAGTTGAAATTTGTCAAGGACGAACGATAATATACACCAAAACAGAGCACCTGTCACACAGCTCATAAGGAAGAAGAAAAAAAAAGGATCGTGCCCTTGGTGTTTTTTTCTTATACGTCTTTCTAGACGTAGCTTTATTGCACTCTTCTACTTTCAATTTTAACTGACTCAATTTCGGTAGTGATTGCTACATTCCGGCAGTAAAGTACTGAGAGGTCAGTAACATTGCTACCTTTTTACGATACGTATCTATGCGACGTGATACACTTTGCAAGGTATTGCACGCAGTACCACATATGTTTGACGTACACACATGCCTTGTCAGGGATCATGCTGTCACACACAATGTGTGACAGGACTGAGCATCACTGCTTGACTGAGCACTTTTTGTTCGTTCCAAAAAAATGTAAGATGCCTAGTGAGCCTTTGTCTGAACAAAATTGCGTGGCCTAATGGATCTGGTATTCCGAGTGTCAGATGTTTGGTCGACAGCGTTTACTTAAAGCACAAATATCGATATTTTATAATTCTACACACACATGATTCAGATTACAAACCCATCTTGACTGTTTTCAGCCTCGCGGGACCTCCTTGATTTGATGAGAAACACGGAAAAATGTACGTAACCAGTATTTTTACTCGATGAAAAAATCTTTAGACTGTGTAGTTGTACGAAAAGGTTGAATCTGATATGTAGTAGAATGGAGTACTTTGATTGAAAACCAGGCTAATCTTAAAGGACCTGTGTTACCTTTAATACTAACGTACCCTACTTCAATAATCACTCCATATATTTCTAAACCCGGTGACCCTAATTTCGTACTGTACATTCTAACCCCTTTAACAAAACCACGCTGATTTTCTCACTTGCCGTGTTTTGCAACCTTCGATGTGTATCACTCTGTCGACGGTTGTCTGCGAGAAGTTTTCCAATCAGAAAAACCGGTTATGTAAATTGTTTCCCTGTTTTCGCTATAAGTCTACGGGTCTCGGAAAAGGCTTAAAACAGCAAAAACCGTCGGTTATTTGTTGAAAGCAGAGCCTAGTTTTAAAGTATTCAAATATATTAAAATACTGTAAGTTGAAGAGTAAATAGTGCGAGGGGTCCTTTAAGCAGGAGTATCCCGTAGCGGCCAGTCCTACTAGAGTAGTTTTGCTAGTAGTAGCATGGAGTGGCAACAGTTACTACTGCATGCTACTAAGACTTCGTAAAACTAATTCGCGAATATTTTTCATCGGTTAACCAATGAGATCCTCGGAAGCAATGAGTGGGAGGCATCCGCCTGGAAAAGAGCCAAAGACGGCAAATACAAGAATCAGCGTAGTGTCATTAGGGTGGATAGTAGTTCTCTTGATGTGTAATAAGATTTTTTTTTATTATTATTTTCATATGTTTGTAGGCTACTGGTCAATTTTTTACCGGCGTCAACAGCCAATATGATTTTTTTTTTTGTTCCGTGGTTGCTTTCGATTCAGTCATACGGACTTTCGATGACACGGTTTTAATAATTCATTTATCTCTGGTTTTAAAGTTTTTACACTAAATACAAGTCAGACAATCCAATCAAATATGTTGACAGCCGGATCGAATTTGCTGGAGGAAACAACACGCCAGAAAATCAATTAACACGCAAGCAAAATACTGTTCCTGATCTTCGCTTTCATGTTAAATGCTCCGTAAACATTTTGAAGACCGCACGACTCGACACTGAACCACCACTTAAATCAGAGCTAAGTATCAGTAAGAGGATTAATGAATTTGCTGTTCGGTGTAGTGTATACAACTTTCGCGCCTATATTTTCGAACCGGTTATCGCGCGCTGTTAGATTTAAGCGCCCCCACCCGCGCGCTGTCATTTATGCTTTGCAGTTGGTCCGGGAAAAGACCTAATACAGACAAAAGCGTTTTGATTAAACCGATTTGTTAAAAGCGCAACATAGTTCTGCAGTATTCAAATAGTTTCGAATATTGGAACATAAACAGTAAATAGTGCGAAGTGTGCTTCAAAGAAAAAGAAAAACTATTTTGCCTCTGATTGTGCTTGCTGTATTTCCACAGTTTCTAATATTAGTGCTTACGCTCCTAGTGTACGAAAATACGATATTAATTTATTTTTAAATAAATATACAATGTAAACAAGGAAATGCAAACGCCAATTGTTACCAGGGGCTTCACGACCGGAGGGGAGAGGGGGGGGGGGGGGGGGGGGTGCCCCCCCCCCCTCCCCAATGTTGTCGGCCAGTCGGTAAAAACAACCGAGGCGGCGCGAAGCGCTTCGGTTTTTCACCAAAACAGTTGATTTTTTTCATCGTAACAGTCGTTTTTTCTGAAAATCAGTCGATTTTTCGTCAAAACAGTCGTTTTTTTCTGAAAATCAGTCGATTTTTTTCGAAACTGTTGTTTTTTTCTTGAAAACAGTCGTTTTTTCTGCAAAAACAGTCGTTTTTTCTGCAAAAACAGTCGTTTTTTCTGCAAAAACAGTCGGTAAATATTACCAGCCAGTCGGTAAATTCCTTGCCCCCCCCTCCCCCCAAACATTTTGGCTAGTAACGCCTCTGGTCATTACCACCTTTCAGCGTCAGACCCCTTAAAGTGAGAAAGCACGATCCGGATTTCCCGACCGGATTTCCTACATTTTCATCATCAAGTTGGAAAAAATTTCAACTTTTGCATGTGGAAGTGATGATGGTGCAAAAAATCTGGGCAGGAATTCCGGCCCGGGAGCTCCCGATCCTGATCACGTGTTCGCACTATTAGCCAATCAAGGGATCGCTGCGCTGACACCGCGTATTCTGTTTCATGTACTGATTCATTTTTGTTTCAGTTTCAGTTGTTAATTGGGACTCGACAATTAAACATCGCTATAGTTTGCTATTTACTAGAACATGTAGAACCTACAGTTCTTTATCTCTCTCTTTTTTCATGAATCTTTCCATTCCTTCTTGATCTCTCTCTTTCAGTTTCTTCTTTTTTTCTCTCTTACAATCTTCTTTTTTCATTTCTTTCATAGCCAGATGAAACTGTTATGTCGGAAAACGTAGATATTTTCAAACGATCGATTGTTTCGTCCACATTTAATTCGAGTGCTTATGCAGACCCATTTTTGCCAACTTAAGTTTAATTCAGTTTATTTTTCATTGTATAGATTTATTTGTATTACTAGTGCCTTATGCTCACATTGTATGTAGTGACAAGTCTTTATGACTTACCACTTTTGGTGATAATAAATAAATAAATAAATAGTTCTTTTCACTACCCTTCATTCGTTATTTATTTTTATTATCACACGTTTTGTCTTTTATTCATTCTTTCTGTCATCATTATTTACTGTTCATTCTCCTTACTCTTCAACCCTGTTTTTCTTTTTCATACATCTTACAAACTCTTTTCAATGAACTTTATAATACTATCTCTTCGTAAACTCATGCTATGTCTCTTACCTTCTATTTGGTCTCGTGCCAGGTCAGACGTCCTACCTCTAAGAATGAGGAGATTACAACTGGTTTGAACTGCCTGCCTCCGCAAGCGCGCAGGATAGGCTCTCACACAAGCCCAGTGGCTGGAGCGTTTGCAATTGACACGAGTGCAAATCCCACATGAGTAGTTGATTGTCTTCCAGTTCACTACGTAGGCTCTTATTAATATTTTTTTTCAATGCCATTCATTTTCTGTTTTTCAGTGATAGTATTAAACATGGCGCCCTTTCTTTCCGTAATTACGACAATAAGTGTCTTCTGCCAAACAGCATAAACAAATCTGTTCAAAAGGCGTGAAACTGGATTCATTAGATTTATACAAAGAAAACCGCAGATTCCAAGGAAGAAGAAAGTATTTCACAGATCAGGGGACGCAACTGGTTATTTTGGCATTTTCTTCGATTTCTTGAATTGGGCTTTTTTCTTCGGCTTTTTCTTTAATTTTTGAATGAGGCTTTTCTGGTGGTCAAGGATGGGAAAAGGCGGATGATTCGGCCAATCGGGAGGCCATGAGCCGTGAAAGGATTGATGGGTCCTGTTACCAAGCAAGTGAATTCTTGGGTGTCACCAGGAACCCATAAATTTCCTGTAATGACTCGCCATTCAGGGGGCTTGTCATTTCCTATGCTTCTGTGTTGCTATGTTGCCCGAGCCTCACCTAGTTTTCGAAAATTCCGCTTGGGTCGAATCGGCGTTCTTGCTCAGATAGACAAAATTTGTTGGGACTATTCAGCATGCCACCAGGTACCTAAGCTAGGACAAAAGATCCAGGATACCTTTGCATTACTGAGAAATATTCCTAGTTCAGCACAACAGCTGCACAAATTTTGTCTATGTGGATAATCGCGTATTTTATCCCCGTGAGTATTTCTCGAACTATCTGACGCTCGGTCAAGAGCGCATCAGAAATCTCTTATTGACAAGCCCCCTGAATGGCGAGTCATTACAGGAAATTTATGGGTCCCAGGTGTCACTTGGTTCTGTTGGTCGCTCAAATGGGAGACGTTTCTGAATGAAATCTGCTATGTAGGACATTCCCCTGCTCGGGAGCATTCTCCAAAATCTTCCAAATCCATATTCTGGACATTCCACAGCATTTTTTACCGCACGGACCAGTAACAGTGTTGTTTCATGATACTAATACTGTTGATGACTAACTCTCCTTGCCGATGCAAAATCGCCGTGTACCTACACTGTAAAAAGTCTCTCCCATGTCGGACTTTAGTAGTTGTGCGTCGCCGATTTCGGACATTTTTATTCCTAATTCGGAGAATTCATTCGGAGAGTTTATAATCCGATGCAGGATTAAAACGATAGAATGCAAAATACTGCAGTATTATCTTATAATTCGGAGAATTAAAATCCGAATCCGGAGAGTTATAATCCGATGCAGGATTAAAACGCTAGAACGCAAAATACTGCAGTAATATTTTATAATCCGGAGAATTAAAATCCGAACTCGGCGAGTTATAATCCGATGCAGGATTAAAACGCTAGAATGCAAAATACTGCAGTATTATCTGCAGTATTATCTGCAGTATTTTGCAGTATTATGCAGTATTTATATATATAATATTAATATATTAGTGTGATTATGTTTTACGTAGGTACGTAGGTAGGTAGGTTCTCTATTTTGAACCAAAATTTTGGAAAGAAAATAAAATAAGATGACTAACCCCTATTGCAGCAAAAAGAAAGTCCTAAGGACTTGTGCTGCAATTTACCAATACTACTTGTATCTAATAGATAAGTAACTAAACACAACAACTTACAATTATCCACCTAGCCTATGACTTAAATAAGAAACAAATAATTATGAACACTACCCAACAAAGATCCTTAATTGCTCCTTACAGTTTCAGCCCCCCATCCGTAAAGGTCACTGCCCACGTAAAAGGTCAAATTCGGCGCATGCGCTGTGAACGATACCTTTTATGAATAAAACTCTACTCTACTAGAGTGTAAACGTCATTGCTTTTGCATCGTCAACTTCAACATTTTTCATACATTCTGTCAAGCTTAACTCTACTCCCTAATAAGATGATATGGGGAATTTCCGTGTTTGGCTCTTCTCGAGGCGGATCAGGCTTCCGTTTCTCGTTTACGAGGAGCTCATTGGTCAGAAATAGTGGTCATACGAGTTTTTCTGTGTCTCTTATCGAAACCAAGGGGGCTGGCTGAGGCTGAAACAGCCGAACGGGTTGGTAATCTCAGGGAAACCCTGCGGAGTACGTTTTTTAGAATGCATCTGCTGTAACTTGTGCCTAAAACTCGCGACAGCTTTTTGGTTAAACTTTAACGTCACTTGCACTAATTTATATTCCTACTTAAGAAATATTCCAGTTCATCCTCATTTTTCCCTATACTTTAAGAAGCATATAATTGTTTAGTTTAATTATAGGAGCAAAAAAGTAGACTGGTTCTTTATTCACCAATTGAAGTACTCAGTAGCCTTACTGACAGGCATACTTTCACTCATCGTATTTCAGCCTCGACTCTGTCTATTGTGCAAAGTGCGATTCTACCATAATTATAATTAAGGCTTTATAAGCACGAAAGTTGACAAGTGACAACTAGACAGGTGTCTAACCGTATAGTCTCAGTGAACCAGTTTCACAGATTAAACCGACGATCGAAACCGTATCCGGTTTTTCGTGACCTGAAAAGGCTCTACCATTGTTGGTCTGTTTCACCTTAAAGGACCCCTGTTGCTTATTCTGTTTTGTAGAAGATACCTACACTGTCAAAAGTTTCATAACAGATAACACGAGGATGCGCGGTTTCAACAGATAATGCGTAACATATAACACTTCGGATGTTATCTGTTGTGTTTGAAAACGTTAGTCATGAAATGTTATGCATAACAAGCTTTGTCAAGAAGAGCCAAAAAAACATGTACTGACTTTATTCCTTGTCATCATGATGTTGGAAAACTCAGCAGATACTTTTTGGCGGTTTTTCGGTTCTTCCTGATGGTAACGCTTATTATGCATAACATTTTGAAACACAGCAGATAAAATCCGACGTGTTATCTGTCACGCATTATCTGGTGAAACCACATATCTTCTTGTTATCTGTTATGAAACTTCTGACAGTGTAGCTCCCTTATGGAATTGTAAGCTTTCTCTATTGTTTCGTTTTGTTCCTACGAATTTTTAGCGCTTTTTCGGCCGTGTCGACTTTTGCCCGTTACACAGCTTAAAGTTTACCAGAAGCTTCAACGTCCGCTTAGAACCCTTTCACAAACAAGGATATGAGAATCTTCGGTTTGTGACTTTCCTTATTTGCTTAGTTTTCCCACTTTTTAACCACGGCGCGTTCAGTTTTCAAATGTTTTGCGCAGCCGCCGCGTCGAGAGCAGGAAGGCTGGATGGAATCGACAAGCGCTAACAAGAAAATCGCTTAATTCAGGTGGAAAGTGATGATATTTTCGAAAAACGTTTTCTGATCCACTTCATAGGAAAAACATCATTTCTAGTAAGAGTTGTGCTTTAAAGGGCACGTCGTACTTATGTTGCTGGTTCATTCTCCTTCAGTAGTATCTACATCCGGTCTCATTCCCAAGACCTGACACTTCAGAATTCTTTTTCTTTGTAGTATATTTATTCATTCACACTTTCACGGTAACAAAACCAAAATAGGTGAGTACTGTAATGCACAAATTTTTCAATATAACATATACATTTCACTTGTTTTTGTTTTTCACTTGTTTTACTTATTGTTTGTTGTTGTTATTTTTTTGCTAATTTCTTTTTGTTCTTCCTCTTTCAGTTTTCTTCTCTTTTTTGAAAAAGTTCGTGAAAATTAATGTAAAAGTGGATTTTTTTTTATTTTTTTTACTGCCTCCACAGGCCCATTCGGGCTTTCCTGCAGTCAGAAGTATCAGCCACATGTACAAAGGATGTTAAGTAGGGTTACAAAAGGTGTGTTCATGTAGTTTGTTATGTAAAAGTTGGTTTGTATAATAAAGAGTATAGAAAAAAAATGAAAGAACGTATAATTTCTAAAATGTATTTGACATTTAAATTGTTAAGGAACTCAAGAATGACACAAATGTATTCGAGAATGACAAAAATACATTGAAGAATTTAAAAAATATAAATTCTCGAATAAATATCATAAAAAAATCCACGAAGAAACCAACGAAAATATATAATTTTTATTCTCTGTGTGGCTCGCTGTTTTTATTTTGGCTTTGAATTCTTCCAATTTTGGTTTTAATTTTCAGTTTGTTGTTGGTTTTCCGCTTTGTTCTGTTTTTCTTGTTTTTCTCGTTTTGGCATTTTTCCTCGAAATTTTGTGTCTGGGCTGAAGAAGGGAGGCGGTTGTCCTCCCGACATATTCGCCTTTTATTTCAGTATATTCGTTGGCCTTTACAAACTCCATTTTCGTTGGTTCTTCGTTGATTTTTTGTCTTGATTGTTAGGCCAATTTGGTTTACGGAATTATCTTTCTCGAATACATTTATGTCATTCGCGAGTTCCTTATTTCAACTTAAATGTCAAATACGATTTAGAAATTCTCGAATACTTTGTATGTTTTCTCGAATACTGTTTGTACTTTCTCGAAGACCAAAAAATAATCGAAAACTTTTCGTCGATTCTCGAATATAAACACCGATTCCTCGAAGACATTTAAGGGATTCTCAAACACATTTTCGACATATTTAGCCAAATTCATTCCATACATGTGACAAGCCTAGATGGCATGTGCAGATAGTGTATCTCACATTATGTTTCCTGTGTATTATTACATTTCTCCATGTCGAGTATATCCTACTTTCACAGAGGCTCAGCCAATCAGAAACGAGTAGGAACAGAGCCATCTTGTCACGAATACTTGCACACGTAAGTTTCGTCTGAGATGTCTAGATGGCATGTGATGATGACCAGATACGATGATAGTGCATGATGTTAATTATTTGGCCGCTGATTGAACACTTTGAAAAGGCTACAATGAGCGTTCACCAACTTAAATCGTTCTTGATGTTTATTTTAATAACGATTTATTTCTGACTCAAACACTCAAAGAGAAGAATAAAAAGAGAGTATAGCAAAAATCAAAGAGAATTATACGGAATAACATACCAAAGTAACAAAAAAATGAACTATCCTCGGAACTATCTTTAACCAGTTAACACAATAACCAGTCAGTCCTTTAGTCTAGGAACAGTAGTAGCCGGAAACAGCCGAGAATGGATTTTCCTCATATGGAAACTCAAAACTTACGACTGTCTCTAATATACGACTAGAAAATCTCTTCGTAAAATACGACAGAAACGGGTCATTTTCAGGGAAAATTCGCGGTTGATGTCATTCTGGCAAGTTCGATACGACTGTGATTCTGACAAACTGAGAACACGAAACTGTGAATCTGACAAGCTTAAAACATACTACTAAAATCTCAATGGAACAATACGACCATAAACAGGTCATTTGAAGGCGAAGTTAACGATTAGCTAACTGCTTTTTCGGCCTTTATCTGGCAAGCTCAAAACTTACGACTGTCTCTGATTTACGACTTGAAAACCCTTCGCAAAGTACGACAAGAAACGGGTCTTTTCAGGCGAAATTTGCGCAAGATTTTAGCTATAAAGCAGCCTCAAATGTCTCATTGATTTTGTATACATCTCTACACATTTATGTCTTATCATTTAAGATAATAAGCCGTCTTTTTCACGTTCTGAAAAAGGGGAAGGCAACCTTTTCGAACCTTGATTAGGGGTACGCGGTACGAAAAAGGTTGGGAACCACTGCTCTATATCAGTAGTGCACAACCTTTTCCGTACCGCGTACCCCTAATCAAGGGTCAAAAAGGTTGCGTACCCCCTTTTTCAGAACGTGGAAACAAGATATATCGTAAGTGATATATATATATACAAAAAAATTAGGCACGTGAGGCTGGTTTGTAGCTAAAATTGTGTTATATCTGGGCTCGATGTCAGTAACGCCCTCGGTAACGTCAATATTTTTTCCAGTCCGCCTGTTTCTGTGTTTGGATTTTGATGTCTTTCGTGCTTTTATCACGCTGTATCGCAAACATTTTCGTTAGCTCAATTCGTAACCTTGAACAGCTTATAACGAGTGGCGTCACGTATGGGTTGGGAACAACCCTCCCACCAAAGCTGTCGGCCATAGACGGTTAAAAAGAAATGATTCTGTAAAAAATGACCAACCAGTCAGTAAAAATACCGTGCCCCCAAAAACATTTTGACTACTGATGCCTCTGCCTTTTACCGGTAATACTAGATCGGCAATCAAAAGTGAGTGAGGCAAGTTTAGAAGCTACTGATTAAACTGTTTTTGTCATCTTCTCGTACCCCTTTGGGTACGCGTACCACCAGTTGGGAACCACTGCTCTATATCACGGACTCGTTTGTTTGATCTGTTGAGTTTTGTATATTCTGTTGTATATGTGGTTTTATGTTTCTACTTTTCGCACCATCTTTTCATGTGCAGTGGGTTACAAATAATTTATTTAAATTATTATTATTATTATCATTTGCCAATCCCACGGGTGAGAATCACTAGTGACTCAACTAACGGCATTGAACGTGGGAAACCAAGGACGGAAGCTGCATGACCTTAATAACCGCTCGGGTTTTTGTTGCACTCGCAAAATGTAATGTGATTGTACTCGCATTTTGATGAATACCAGAGTATTTTTCTGTTTTGTTTGGACGCGATGAGATGACATTTAAAATATTTGGCACGGATTTACTGCTCATTTAAAGGACATCTGAACAATGAAACCATACTTGAACACACCATGGAAAATACATTTACAGACATGGCCACGGAGAGCATTCTTCTCCTGAGCGTGACGTTTTCAAAATAGGGGTGTTCGTTTCTGGAGGTTTGCACATGCAGACTCCAAGACAAAAAGCGCAATTCATTCAAATCTTTTACAGCGCTGGCCGGATCGTATTGGAATTTCTTCTAGATATCGTTTGGGCTTAACTGGTTAAAAAATATTCCAGAAGGAGGGTTGATTGGAGACATTTATGCATTTCTAAAATTGTTCGGTACTGAAATAAGGACAGATGCAAAATGGAGCAAAAATCATAGCTTGGAAACACTATTTCATATTTGGATTGGATTTTCTGCAGGCAATGTTAACGGAAGCCATACAGATAGGGATGATACTTGGTACTCTTCATTCAGGTGTCCTTTAAAGAAAAACAATATTGGAAGAAAAATATAATCTATTTTGATGGTGGTGATGCATGTGAAGTGGGGTTATTGTATTTCGGCTTGTTGTTGTGCTTGAATTCCTCAGACTCCTAGCGTAGTACTACCGGCCATTTGAAACAAGATCAAAGGTTTCGATGGGATTCCAAAAATTTAATATCTGATACAGAAATTTTCTTCGCCAGACTCCTTGAATATTTCTACTATTAAAATTTAGAAACAGATTAAGTCCAAATAGCTAATCATCTGAGAAAACCAAGTTCAGATATGGATTCAGCATGTGTGTTTACCCCTGTAAGTAATATCTCTTTTGACGAAACTGATCAAAACTTCCTCAGCTCAAAAACGAATTCAGCGTATCTCCTTACCCTACATCGAACATCTAGTCAACTTCAAATAAAACTTAAACTTATGACAAATTTTCCGGTTTTGGCCGTATTCTGGGCGGACTACTTGTCCGGCGAGAAAATAGTTTTCAAACTCGTGTTTAGCATGTCTCATACCTTTAATCGACTGCGTCATTGGCTTTTTAAAAATATTTTTGTTTGCCCCTTAATTTGATTCCCCACCCCGAAATGCGGGGCTACACAGCCTATCTACGAACTCACCTTTCCCTTGACCCAAAGAATCCTCACACCAGTTGCATCAAAATATCTCATTCCCTTCGAGTGTTATCGTGCTGACAGACGGACGGACAGACGGACAACTTTTGCGATGTCATAGGTATCCCTCCACTTACGTTTTGGGATCCCAAAAAACAGGTTATGACGTGAATAAATGATCGTAGTCTCGCGGCCGGCTTTCCTGCACTTTCATCGTAAAGTTGAAAAAATAATAAATGTTCTGTACGAAATTGATGGTGCCGAAAAGCCTGCTTTCTCAAGCAGCCGGCACGGGAGAGACTTACCTTTGCCCTTTTTGCAAGTTGCAGGAGGAGGATTTGAACCTCTTCCTCTTAGAGTGCCAAGAGCTTTCGCATTTGATAGTAACATTTGTTGGGGTTGGTTGTATCGCTTCCCCGTCTCCTGAAATCTACAAACCCCAAATGTATCGTAGATGTTTGTAAATATGTGACTAAAGGATTTAGTCTCAGGAATGAAAGTTTAGCTTAGTTTACGTAGCATAGTATTTCTAGAGGTTTAATAGTTTGTCTGGGAAGTGTATTAAATCTTGTATGGCCTTTTGGCTCAATAAACAAGCGTTATTATTATATTATTATTATCGTATTGATCGTCTGCTTTCTTATATCCTCGTTCTCATTCTGTTTCTTGCCAATTATTTAGCTTTTTGGGATCCCAAAACGTAAGTGGAGGGATACCTATGACATCGCAAAAGTTGTCCGTCTGTCCGTCCGTCGGCACGGTAACTCTCGAAAGTAATGAGATATTTTGACGAAATTTGATGTGAGGATTCTTTGGGTCAAGGGAAAGATCGAGTTCGTAGATGGGCTCTGTAGTCCTATATTTAGGGGTGGGGAGGGGGTTATTAAGGAGCAAACAAAATATTTTTAAACAGCTAATGAGATAGTCGATTAAGGGGTAAGAAGACATGCTGAAGAGGATGATGAAGACTATTTTGTCGCCGGACAAGCAGTTCGCCCGGAATCTGGTCAAAACTGTAAAGTTTGTTAAAAGCGAAAGTTTTATTTGCAGTTGAGTAGATGTTCGACTGAGGAGTAAGAAGAAATGCTAAACACTGATGTGAAAATCATTTTCTACTCGGACAAGTAGTTCGCCCGAAATCCGGACAATACCGGAAAATTTGTTAAAACCAAAAGTTGTATTTGAAGTAGATTAGATGTCCGATTTCTTGGTAAGAAGAGATGTTGAATCCGTATACGACAATCATTATCTATCCGGTTATATAGTTCGCCCGGAATCCGACTAAAACCGGAAAATTTGTTATAAGTTAAAGTTTTATACGAACTTGTTTAGATGCTCGATATAGGAGTAACGAGATACGCTGAATTCGTTTTTGTGGTTTGTTCTATTGCCGGACAAGTAGTTCGCCCAGAATTCGGCCGAAACCGGAAATTAGGCAGAAGTAATGGTAGGAAGTTTCGATCAGTTTCGTCAAAACAGACATGACTTATAGGGGTACACACACATGCTGAATCCATATCTGAACTTGGTTTTCTCAGATGAATAGCTATTTGGCATTAATCTGTTTCTAAATTTTAATAGTAAAAATGTTCAAAGAGTCTGGTGAAGACCGGATATCTACAAGACGCAATTGTCTAGATCAGTGGTTCCCAACCTTTTTCGTACCGCGTACCCCTAATCAAGGTTCGAAAAGGTTGCGTTCCCCTTTTTCAGAACGTGAAAAAGACGGTATTTAGTATCTTAAATGATAATACATCATATTCATTCGTACTAGTTAGACTACATAACATAAATATAAAGCAAGAAACAAGACCCCCTGAAGCTATCTTGTTGGGGGACATAAATGTGGGGGACATAAATGTGTAGAGATGCATAGAAAATCAATGAGACATTTGAGGCTGCTTTGTAGCTAAAAGTTTGCATTAACGGCATTTTTTGTTTACAGTGTGTTTGGTTTGATATTCTCCGTGCTTTCATCAAGCTAAATTGCAAACGTTTTCGTTAGCTTATTTCGCAATGACAATATCACTTGCAATGTCTTTGACTCTTCCTGAAACACTATTGTTTGAAACGGGAACAGATTTTACGGCAGTAGGCTAGCTGTTTTCCGAATCAACATTATTTCATTCTCTTTCAGAAGGGCTTGTAATCAGAGGCGCAAAAAACGGGTTGGCAACACCCCTCCCCCAAAGTAGTCGGTCAGACTGTTAAAAAGAAACGAGTCGGCGCAAAGCGCCCCGATTTTTCGTAAAAACAGTCGGTAAAAAAGACCAGCCAGTCAGTAAAAATTCCTTCTCTTACCAGCCTCTGCTGGTAATATTATGCTTTCGGTAATCAAAAATGAATGGGAGATTTTGAAGCTACAGACTAAACCGATTTTGGTACCTTCGCGTACCCCTTGCAAGGGTCTCGCGTACCCCTTGCAAGGGTCTCGCGTACCCCTTTGGGTACGCGTACCACCGGCTGGGAATCACTGGTCTAGATCACATATTAAATTTGTGGGACCCCATCGAATCCTTTGGTCTTGTTACTATTCGACCTTAACTGCCTTACATCAGTTTTAATTTTTCTAATACGGTATTTTACGCAATCTTATTTCAAATTCATGTAACGGTTCTTAAATAGCTCCGGAAATAAAGAATCAAATCCTCGGGTATTTCGCGGGGTTAAACGTAGGGCAAACAAATTTTGTATAATTCACACACTTTATTTCGCACCTCGTTATAACCATGATTCAGGGTATGAAAATTAGGCAATACGTTCTAGGAGCCTATAGCTCGGGCCAAATGCAGTCTACGATTTTGAATTGTAGAGTTCGAGTTTTTTTTAAGTACACTGTCAGAAGTTGCATAAGAGATAACACGAGGATGCGCGGTTTCAACAGATAATGCGTAACAGATAACACTTCGGATGTTATCTGTTGTGTTTCAAAATGTTATGCATAATAAGCGTTACCATCAGGAAGAACCGATAAACCGCCAAAAAATATCTGCTAAATTTTCCGACATCATGGCGAGAAGGAATAAAGTCAGTAGATGCTTTTTTGTCTCTTCCTTATATTCATAACATTTCAAGTATAACGTTTTCAAACACAACAGATAACATCCGAAGTATTATCTGTTAAGCATTATCTGTTGAAACCGCGTGTCCTCGTGTTATCTGTTATGAAACTTCTGACAGTGTAATTAAAGACAATGAAAGACAAAAATATTGATCGGGCGGGATTTGAACCGCAGACTCTTAGGAAGAACATGATTCGATACGCCCACTACGTTACCGAGGGGATTGTACCAAAACTTATGTCAGGCCCCTTTCAGAGTGGGATCGACTAAAAAGAGGCAAGGCATGGCGCAGGGGGCACGAGTAATAAAAAAGATATTAGCAAGTAGTAAAAGCAGACAAGCTAAAAGACCTAATCCAAACATTCTGTTTACCTTCTCTTAGTGATCGCATGCCACGGGTTTGTTTAGATTTGGACTCGATTGCCGAGTTGCTGTTTTGGCTCGAGAAAAAACCCACGCACAACGTCTTCTTTTCTAGATGGCGGAATTTTCCAGTATTGATTAGCAAAGAATTAAAAGACCAAACTGATAATTTTTGTATGTCTTCAGAGGTACCACACTGGCCTTGGATTTATAATTTATTTGTATTTGTAATAAACAGTTGGAGCATTAGATGGAAATTATTATTTTGACCCTTGGCTCCCTACGTGCCACAACAGCTGTCCGGGATAATCGGCTGAGATTTAGTCCAGACAGAGTTATTTCAAACCTAGGAAATCTGGTGGGTTTTTTTTTTAATTTGCTCATTGTTTTACGGTGCTTTAGTGGTTTTGAACATTCATAGTGACAGTAGGGATGGTTAGCATTGTGTGTGTGGTAGAAAGACCATTTTTTTTATCGCCCGCTTTAAAAGAAGGCACGTTCTTTCTGCCTCTCACTCTGAAGCCTGAAAGGGCACTTTCGTTTTCGTGCCTCTTTTTAGTACTTGCGCCTCCTATACTATGCCGTGCCTCTTTTTAGTCAACCCCTTTCAGAGTAGGCTGCGGCTGCCAAATTTGGCAATAAAGCTCAGGATGCCAAAATCGCGCGACTGCATAAGAGAGCCTGTAGCCAGGGTTGGTCACCAAAAACCAGGGTGTACGAGTAACTTCAGGATACTTTGGGTTACTCAGGATTACTTTGGGTTGCTATTGGTTACATTGGGTTACTTTGTGTTACATTGCATTGGGTTACATTAGGTTACATTAGGTTACATTGGGTTACTTTGAGATACTTTTGGGTTTCTTTCCAGGGTGTACGAAGTTACTTTTGGTGACCAACCCTGGGCCTGTAGAATAATACTCGGCCACGATTACTCATTTTGCAGCGAAAGCCTTCAAATCCTCGGCGTCGAAAACTGTCTGAAAGATACATAATCTTCTCATACGTTTTGGCCATCAAATTTTGAATTCTGTACACCAAAAGACCATCCTTCCGGACTTCGTTATACCCTGTCTTGGCCCTAACGTGCGAACAACAACCCGAAACCCAAGCTTCTTCCCCCGCCAACGAAATCCTCGGAAAGAAATCTAAAGTCATTCGTTCCGTATTTACGAGTTTTGTGCAAAAATGATTCACAAAGTCTGTTATTCCCAAATGGTCGTAAATTGTTGCTGTGGATACTCTGACCAACCCGATAGAAAAATGTGTAGCCTGCATTGTTGTACAATAGTTGTACGAAAAAGTTGCATGTATTGATTTGTAATACTATTATTTAGTGTGCCTCAGACTAGACTGGGACAATCTTAAGCAGTAGTATTCAGTAGCATCCAGTCTCGCTAATAGTAGCATGCAGCAACACGGTAGCCGTGACATAGAAGCATGTAGTAGCATCAGTTCGTACTGCATACTACTTTTTCGTACAGTTTCATACTACTATTTTGAGATAAAATTGTCATCGAGAATTACTGGCAACGGTGTGTGACGCAATTAGGTTCATTGTTGGTTATTACATGATTTCTTCACAGTCAATTTATGTTGTCGTCAAAGTAAAACAGTGGTACTGACCTCCTAACTAAAAGGTACTTCATCTGATAAAAAAATAAATAAATAAAATAGCATATTAATAAGATTGAGGATATAGTAGCTGCTTGCAAAAAGCGAGGCAAAAGCGAGGCTGATATTTTAGGTCATGTTTTTTTTTCATTTGTGGATTTTTTGTATCCACCTTTTCGTTTTAACTGGATATTGTCTTCAGTTTTTTTTGTCGGGTCAGCGAGTTCGCTTGTTTTTTTTTTAAAGTTGCATCGTAAGAACGCCAACGATATTTAGGCGTGTCCAAGAAACTTCTCAGTAGCCTCCTAGCAAAGCTTGTTATGCATAACATTTCATGCATAACGTTTTCAAACACAGCAGATAACATCCAAAGTGTTATCTGTTACGCATTATCTGTTCAGACCTCGCATCCTCGTGTTATCTGTTATGAAACTTCGGACAGTGTGCTCTTCAGTTCGAATTTGAGCCCAGAACCTTTGTCAGATTCAATTCAAAATTTATTTTGCTATTGTTTATTTTATTTTATATATATTTGCTTATTTTATTATTTCATTATTGTCTCTTGTGTAACATACCATCTTCACGTAATACTGTTGGATTCCTGTTGGCGCATGCCCCTAGTTGCGAAGCTTCTTACCTAAAGACCGAGAAAACGCCTCCTTAGGCTTTTATTTCACGTCTAAAGCATTTAAAACAATTAAATTTGATATAATAGTGCACAAAAAATGGCCCAATCAAAATGCGCCGTTTTTGCTTAAAATCAACCGTATTCCCTGTTTTTGACTCAAAACTCCAGACTCAAAACTGCTCATTTAATTTAATGTACGCTTTATTTAACAACAGCACGATAAAATATGGCTGAATGTCAAAACAACGACGTCCAGATTTTATACTATCTCCTCTATTAGCATTCCACTGATTATTGCGCTTGCCATGTTTGTTCTCTTTACGTGGCGTATCAGGCTCCCGACCATAGTTTCCAGTAGCTTATTCGTCCAGAAACCGGTTATGCAAATTTTGCCAAGATTGTCCAAGAGGCTAAAAACAGCCGAAACCTTATGTATATTTCTGTAAGCATAGCTAAGTTTTAAACTGGTCAGCTACTTCAAAACATCTTAGCAGAAACGCTATGTAGTGACAGGCGCCCTTTAAACATTATTAAAGGACCTGTCTTACCTATAATACTAACGCAACCTACTTCCATAATCACTCCATATATTTCTGAACCCAGAGACCCCAATTACGTACGGTACGTTCTAGCCCCTCTAACAAAACCACGCTGATTTTCTCACTTGCCGTGTTTTGCCACCTTCGATGTGTATCACGCTGTCGTCTGTTGTCTGCGAGAAGTTTTTCCATCAGAAAAACCGGTTATTTAAAGTGTTTCCTGTTTTCGCTCTAAGTCACCGGGTCTCGGAAAAGCCTTAAAACAGCCAAAGGTTATTTGTTGAAAGCACAGCCTAGTTTTAAAGTATTCAAATATTTAAAATACTGTAAGTTGAAGAGTAAATAGGGGTCCTTTAACAACAATCTGTCTTTAACGGCGAAGCTGTCTTCACAATTTTTAACTCGCGAGTGTCTTAAGTCACTTTATTTATTTATTTTCTACAATTTGTTTGCTGTCCATCAGGGCTATCTTGCCAAAGCGCTTGAAACATGAAACAACTGAATCAATCAACACTGCCAGTCATGCATTACGCAAACAGAGCGGTCCTGTCAATTCAAACAAGCTGAATGACGGTGAACAAAAAGGCTTATATTTTTCTTGTTTTGTTCTTAGTCAATAGCATCACTTTCACCCTTTCGGCTTTGGCGGATGGCGACACTAGGGAGACGAGACGTCTACCAGACAAAACGAAAATGTCAAACAGCTTTTTACAGGTTTTCCCACAGGAGTATAAGAGCCTATCTTAACGAACCGATTTTACTTCCGGCCCACTGTCCATTGTGACAACTTATTCAGTGAATCCGGTGTTTTCCGGTTTTTTTTTTATCTTTCTTGAATTAATGAATGAATGAAGGTTTATGACGCACTGCCCAAGGGCGTAAGTGCAGTAGAAAAGGACAAAGAAATATAAAATAATCGCAAAACGCTCAAAAATATTTTCCATAAAGGTTCACTACTTTAGAATCACATTGATGGGAGCGTGGACAGGTAAGTTTCCAATCAGAGAACACAAATTAGAGGAGAGGGCTTCAAGCGTCAATATTGGGTCGGAAATTAACAAACGGCGGATCAGGTAGCGGTTCCGCTATGATATACTGTTTATTAAAATAATACAATACCTTATTTATCGATTAATAAATAAACTCATTCATTCATGTATCTATACGGGTATTACAGTTATGGTTCTTTTTTGTTGGTCGTTTATGAAATAATAATATTGGAAAAAATAATATTGGATAATTTAAGAAACAATATGTAATTTGCGAGTTACAATTGCAACTCATTTATTTACGGTAATAGGAACGTCGTCACTTATTTTTCATAAATTAAAAAATTAGGATAGATTAAAAAATGAAAAGGCATGTGTGTTGTCACCAGGCCTTTAATTGTCAAAATTTCGCGTGAAATACGTGACCGAAAAGTCGAAAGTCGCTTGGAGGAATGTACTGGCTCTTTTCTTGGCCTCCGTCTGAAAACAAAAATTTTGGGGGGGGGGATCTGGAGGAGGACTACATTAAGCAATTTCTCTGTAATGACCTTTCACTGCTCGCTTAAAGGACCACTCGCACTCTTTACTCTTCAACTTACAGTATTTTAAAATATTCGAATACTTTAAAACTAGGCTGTGCTTTCAACAAATAACCCACGGTTTTGGCTGTTTTAAGCCATTTACGAGACCCGTTGACTTGTAGCGAAAATAGGGAAACAATTTACATAACCGGTTTTTGTGATGGAAAAACTCCTCGCAAACAACCGTCGACAGCGTGACACACATCGAAGGTAGCAAAACAAGGCAAGTGAGAATATCAGCGTTGTTTTGTGAGAGGAGTTAATATGTAGCGTACGAAATTGGGGTCTCATGGTTTAGAAATATATGGAGTGATTATGGAAGTAGACTGCGTTATTATTATAGGTAAGACAGGTCCTTTAAAGGTGATAAGGTTATTCTAATTTCGAATATCTAACGGTAGTAAATTCCAAACAGTCGGTGTAAAAATTTAATTAAAAAATATTAGGACTGTTTTATTTTTACTTCCTTCCCTATGACTCTCAGCTCTCTGCCCTTCAGTTGGCGAATGAAGGTTGGTTGTAGGAGGTAGGCACGCTCTCTACGGATCTGGCTCAATAAAAGATTTATTGCAATTGGCACTAAGATCGATAGTTCTTTCTATTTTCTTTGCCTAGTTTATGCCAGCTCTTTTCATATGAGCTTCTAGCTCTTGTTTAGACCATCCAGGGTAGCAGCTAAAGCTAAGTTTAAAGCTTAAGCTTAAAGCTAAAAAAAAAAAAAGCTTGAAAAAAGCTTAAAAGCTTGAAGCTAAGTAGAAAATTCCCATTTCCGGCCCGGAATCTGATTGAACAACCGGATACTGTGAAACCTTGTTCACCTATTTCGACATATTTGTGCTAACGACTGGGAATCCGGGAAGCAACAACTTTGAGAGAAAACGAGAGAGACAGAAACAAAATTTACAAATTCAGTATCTATTCATCAATCCGACCGGAGGTCGGATGCCAAACTTTCGGTGAAAAGTGCAGAGGTAGACCCTTACCACCTTGTAGCACCAGAACAAAATAACACTAGAGAGTAGTGCCAAGACATATGCTTTCCATGCTTTGCAAACGGGCCATACTGGTAGTACCGCCCACTACACTTACGCCATTTAAAGCGAGACAAACTTGCGGGTTTAGAAATTTCTAGTAAAGCAAATGTGCAGCCTGCAAACACCATGGAAACAATGGAGGCTGTATGCTATGTTTAGAATATGAAGTTATTGGAGGCAGCGCTGGTGAACGACTGATTGGGTTTCAGTTGGGATGTTCACTGTTGCTAGTGGTGCTAGTGTCGCTGTTATTCTAGTGTGTGTCACTTTTTCAAGTCTTCACACTACTCTCTAGTGTTATTTTGCTCTGTTGTAGAACTGAGCAGACATCGGCAAGCTGGGAAAAAAGGGTTGCTCCGCAACACAGATAAAAAACTCGTGCATAGTTGTATCATTACGTCACATCCCGTATTCTGGATTATTTTCTTCTAGTTTTATTAGACTGTGTGCGGTTCTTTTGACCGAACACTATGATTAAAAATTTCCACTAGGTTCCTTTGATAATACCGCTAAATTCGGTCGGATTGCTAATTAAATGAAAATTTGAATTCACATTTCGCGATCAAGCAATATATTTGACTGAAGCACGCAATCTTGGGCATAATTTTACGAAGCTGATATTGTAGCTTTCTGGAATCTCGGACCCTAGGAACAGGGTTGCCAAGGGCGGTGATGATCGCTAAATTTGACGATTTTTTCCTGTTTTGATCACCAAATCATTCAGCTCTGAAAATTTCCAAAAAAATGTGGCAGAAAAATCATGAAATTTCCAACAAAATTGCCGAATCTTCCAGAAATGTTCGCCCCACTTCGCTGCGATTTCATCTTTTCATAATCTGTTTATGAAAAAAACGGGTGATTTCCTTTTGTCTGGCGTGGCGGAGTTCACTCATTATTTATACTGCCGGTGAAATTGCACTGACTAGATACGAGACACACCTTTTCTTCTTAAATATATGTTGATTTTGTAGCTGAAATGACAGAAAGAACTATTAAAAAATTACTAAAAAAGTAGATACTCCAAAAAATGACACACACCTTTATATTCATATGCAAGTAAAATCTTTTTTTGTCTGATTTTTTGTTACGATCTATTTTGAGCACGTCCTATCGGGTGCTTCCTAATCGTGACACTAGATGGTTCCATAGTCGTACCGATTCCGGGTTTTGAACTGGCGATTCGGGTGAGATGGACAGTGGCCTATAAGCATCGCATGTGTTTATTTATTTTGTTATTTGTTTTTTTGTTTTGTTTTATTCAATAAAGGAGTAAGCCATACGGATTGTCGCATAATACAAGAATCATAAACACACTTCAAGTGGCAAAAAAATAGATAAAAATACTAATACAATATAAAACAAAGAAATACAGATTTGATAACTCTTTAACACATACACATGTTTTCATAAAACTTAGTCCCAACTATAGCGGGCTTAAAAGCTGGCAAGTTTTCCATAGTGACCACTTCCTCTGGTAAATTGTTCCGAAGCTTGGAATAAAAGCAATTTTAATTAAGCAAAATGTTATAGCTCTCCCAATTCATGTCCTTTAATTTCTATTGTATCTGGTTTATGCCAGCGACACCTTGCCTTCGACCTCCCCCCCCCCGTAATAGTTGTTGAACCCTCCCTACAGAAATGTTTATTCACACGTATTGTGCATACATGGTGTTTCTGTGCATATTTGGACTGTTACACCCGCAGCACTTGATAATTGAGTATCAGGTAGCGGTGCACTATAATTCATTCATGACATATGACCCACGAGTTGAACATGTGTGAACATCAGAAGAATCTTTGGTAACCTGTCACTATACGCTGGAAATTATTGTTTCTCTGGGAAATAGTTATTTCTCTGTTGGATTGGAGCCTGAAAAAGAAGGAGGGGAATTATTGAACCCGATATGTGTAGCAACACTGTAAAAAAAATTTCCGTATAAAGATTAAAGTTAACTGCAGTAGTTGCTACTCGGATCATTCTTATCTCTGCGCAGATAAGATTAATACCGAATAGAGATAAGATGATTCTGAGTAGCAAGTACTGCAGTTAACTTTAATCTTTATACGGAGAAACTTTTTACAGTGAAAGTAGTTTATAAGCTTGTTGTTCACAAAGGATCTACTTCCCCCTTTAACTAAGTTAACTAACAAATTGAAATTAGCTCCTACTAAATCTAGCACTTCCTACAAGTGCTAGAGTGCTTCCAGTATAACTGTTTTGATGATTGCGAAAAACCAGATAGGAAGTAAAGTACGCAACCTTGGAATCTGCAGTAAAAAAATCGCAAACTTGATCTGTCAACCACTGTCAACATATCCCAAACAGGACTGAGGTACAATATTGAGTGTAGAGCAATCGCGCTATACAGATGGACCATATATTCCTTCTATTGATCAGAGACGCCATTCCGGGTGTGGGGTGGGATCTCTTGTAATACAGAAATATCTATTCTGTGATATGTTGAATTCAGTTCATTTTAATTTCAACATTCTTTAAACGAAACAACAATCATAGCGCTCCCAAGAAGGGCACAACCGTGTCCTGTGCGGAAGTGCACAACTTTTACTCATATATTACAAACGATGACACACATTTCTCGTCTTAACCTTCTCTTTCTAACATTCTTTCTTTTTCTTTACCCCCCCCCCCCCCCCCACCCAACCCAACCCTCATTCACTAATAATAGTAATGAAATATTCACCTTCAATAAATACCATTTATTGTATTGCATTATTATTTAAATACCATTTACCTAACTATCCAAAAAATAATTTTTCAGTCTATTTTTAAACAAAAACTGGTTCTCCGACTCCCTGATTCTCTCCGAAAGATGATTCCACACGTAACAGGGTTGCCGTAAGTGGTTACTTTGTTTTACTTTTGCTGGACTCGTAGGAGTTATTCAGAAGTACATACACACATATATATATAGACATATATATAGAAGTACATACGAGGGTCCTCGTCTAGGTTTCAAAGTCTTCTTCCATTGTGCTATTGTTTTGCCGCTAATTAGGTTTCAAAAGTCAAATTGCAAAGATACTCTGTTAAAAGTTTCTCCGAGTAAGGATTCAAGTTAACTGCAGTATTTGCTACTGGGATAATCTCATCTCTACTGCACTGTAAGAAGTTTCATAACACATTGCGCATAACACTTTCAAGAATAACACCTTTTCACTTAGAAAAAAAGTGTTATGGCCAATTAAGTTTATACTATTTCGTGCCCAGATCTCCAACAACACCTTCAATAGGTAAAAATACTACACTGTCAGAAGTTACATAACGACAACAGCAGGATGCGCGGTTTCAACAGATAACACTTTGGGATGTTATATGTTATGTTTCTTTCGTTCCCGTTAGTATTTTTACCAATTGAAGGTGTTGTTGGAGATCTAGGCACGAAATAGTGTAAACTTAATTGGTCGTAACACTTTATTTCTAAGTGAAAATGTGTTTTTCTTGAAAGTTTTTTGCGCAATCTGTTATGAAACTTCTGACAGTGTGAGATAAGATTAATCCGAATTAGAGATAAGATTATATTTTTAAAGACAAGATTAATCCCAGTAGCAAATATTGCAAGATTTTTTTTATAGTGTATGATTAAGGTATATTCAAAAGCTATTTTAAATTAATCCAAAAAGAGTAATGCAATTTTGAGTCTGCAGACTCAATTTGTAATAAACCTGGGACTGGGTCCCAGCACTGATCTGTAACCACCTCCGAAAGTGTACTGAAATGGCGCCACTGCTGTTACCCGATGACAAATTTGTAGCCTGCGTAGTTGTATGATAGTTGTACGAAAAAGTTGCATGTATTGACATGTAATATAGTAAAGAATACTATCATTTGGTGTGCCTCAGAGTGGGCCAATCCTAAGCAGTAGCATCCATCTTGCTAATAGTAGCACGAATGCAGTAACACGGTAGCCTTGATGTAGAAGCATGTAGTAGTATCAATTCTCACGGCATGCTACTTTTTCGTACAACTTCATACTACTATTTTCAAATAAATTTTTCATCGGGTAATGTTTAATTGTGACTACTGTTGGTCTCCAAGGTCAGAACATGACTCTCTGTATAGGTAAATTCAAGTAATAAAGTTTACCTTTCTTTTGTTGGCCGCACTATATCGCACTGTAAATATCTATCTATCTATCTATCTGTCTATAGATGGATCATAATCTGACACACTATTTGGCGGTTGATTATGCTTTTATTAAGATTAAACTCTGGTCTAAATTTGTCTAATTTATGCCTCAAGGTCCTAACAGGACTTCTTATGGTTAACTCCAGATAACAAGTAACATAATCATTCTAACATAATCAATCTAAGAATCAGTTATAGTCATTAATAATTACTATTAAAAATAATAATAATTAATTATACCCCTTAACTGTAGTGCTTTCGGAATGTTCGTTGGTGATAGCCTCCCATCTTTCCCAGAACTGCGTAGGAAGTACCCCCTTTCGATTCAGATAATGATATTTTCGGTTCAGCCAATGATAATGATTATCCAATCAGATAATCCACTCCTTCTAGTGATACCGTGGCCGCTTTTTCGCCCGTCTCTGCCGTTTTGGCGGACTTGGTCTGGTGAGATCTACGCACAATAAATTTGATGTTCAAGCACACTTTTTTGTTTGCAAATGTTCCTTCAGTCCAAGCTGACTGCGAATTATATTTGACACTGTAAAATGTATACGTCAGCTATATTTCTTAGAGCTATATTTCGCCCCTTCTTGGCAAGGGTCCTCTGCAGGCGAAAATTATTTTTAGAAGTAGTGAACTGAAAGACAAAAATGCTCCTCAGCCGGGATTTGAACCCAGGACCCAGTGCTTCCAAGGCAGGCGCTGACCATTTGAGCTACCGAGGGGCTTGTGAACAGAGTTCGCAAATCATTACAATAGTCTGGTAGAAGCCGGCCATAGGAACAGTGATCCCGCTCGAAGGCAAATTCATCTAACCAGTTCACATCCCCATGTCACGGAAATTAATAATAAGACATATATGGCACTTTACACAAGAGACTTGCACCGTGACCAATAAACCAGAAATAGTTTTTTCGAATATAATTTAGAAGTCTAGGACTCCAAAATGAACTGTTTTGTTTGTATTTGGTGATTTATTTTCTTTCTTTTTCTTCGTTATTAATTTGTCTGTTGTTGTTATATTTTGTATGTTTGTTAGAGTGGCCCTGATTGGCCGTTAGTTCAGCAAATAAACAAGTTTACATTTCTCTTGTAGGTGCTCATCCCTATTGATTCTCGCCTTCGTGTTCTCCTCTGCCTCTGCTTCCTTCTCCTTTCTTCGGATATATTCCGGGAATAACCGGCCGGAAAAATTGTCCCTACCAACATCCCGGAAATCTCCTAGTGCCATTTCAAGGACCGATGGTCGTCGGTTGGATGTGCAGCCTGAAATTATACCGTTAAAAGTTGGGGCGATTGGGACCGTTCGCCCGACGGAAATCCGTAACAGCAAAATCAAAAGGATTGAGCTCAGTCCACTTGTTACTTACGTCCGGCCAGAAGTCAGAAGGAAAGAAGCTGTAACGGTCGTAACGGAAGGGCCAAGTTTGACCGCCTCTACCATCCCGCCAGTACAGAAAGACGCTATAGCAGCCGTAAGGGAAAAGCCGAGTTTGACCGCCTCCATCATCCTGCCAGTGCGAAAAGATATACCGGTCATAACTGAAATTCCAGTGGACATTACAACTGAAAAACCGAAAAAAGATGCAACGGTCTTACCGGCAAAGGCGGTACATGTATTTAAGAATGAGGAATCGAACTTCATTGATGATTCTTCGATGAAGTACGGAGATGATACACCGACGGAAATAGGTGTGGGCGTGAAAGTCGCTGGAGGATCTCCGCGTCCTACAAGTCCTAGCCGAAATGAAATCTCGACGGAAAACGTGATCAAGGATCAGCAGAAATTAGCAAAAAGTGAGATTGTTCTCAAATCTGATGCCGGAAAGAAAGTCGTTGACACAAGGAAAATACCAAATTCGCCCATTTTCTATATCCGGCTTCCGCCGAACCCGTATAACTATGTACCCGGATTCGGATACGTCAGCGCCCCGAGCACGGATAAAAATGTGCTACCGGTAAACTTCAACGCTAACGGAAAACCGTCCGGGCTGTACTTCTTTAATCGACCCGCCGATGACCACTTAAAACCGGATTCGGAAAGATTTTCGGTTAAACCAGAAGAATCCATTTCACCGGATAGTGCTACTGAATATTCGCCTGCCACCAGCAAATTAACAAACCAATATGAATTACCAGTGGATTCGACAGAGCAATCTATAGACGGTGCAGAGGATGCCACTGAGGTGGCTGTCACCACCCCCTCTACTGCGTTCACCACAACTACCACAGAGCCACCCAAACGAGTCATAACGAACTCCAAGATTACATATATCAAAGGAAATTTCCCCTTCAATGGAAACCCCAGCGCAGTTTTTTCTGTGAATTCGCCGTACAAGCCAAACTATTTCGAAATTCTGCACGATTTTTTCTATCCAGGTAGAAAAAAGCCAGTAGCAAAACTATAAACAGTTTTCAGAGCAGATTTTTTTTTCCTCTTTCAACTCTATGACCCTTGAGTGCTACTTCCATTAAAGGAACAGTCTTATATTACTACTTCACTCGACATCCTTACTCGTTCCGTCCATTGTCATTTGCGAGATTGCCATGTTTATCCACTCCAACGGCACGACACCGGTTTATGCATTTGCCGTGCTTGGCTCTTTTTGAACTGTATCAGGCATCCCGCTTATTGCCTCCAAGGAGCTCATTGGTGAGAAAGACTCGTCAAAGCTTAGAGGGCCATGTCCGGCTAAAACAGCCGTGATAGGTCTGTACTTTTTTTTTTTCAAAACACGACACGGTCTCTATGGAGTCGTGAACGTTGGATTTTTGGAACGTGAAGTGTATCTACTGTAACATGTGATTAAAACAATGAGACTTCGTGCGTTTATGAATATATTTATTGCTCATTGTTATGTATTACGTGTGCCATTGCGATGTAAATTTACCACATGAACACGACTTCTTCTCCCCGTATCAGCATCGAAGGGGCTTGTGAGTCTATTCTGTGGCAACCGGATCCGGTTAAAATCCGGGTTCGGTTTTGAGAAAGCTTCCGAAAACATTCAGTTTCCGTAACCCGGAACACCTGTAAAGTTCTTTGTTTCAAGTGCTCAGTTTTATTTTTTTTAATTAATTTATTTCGTTTTTTTTAGTTTTTGTTATCATTGTGAGTCCGGTTTAGAATTTCTGTCTAGAGTGTAGCGACTTTACTGTTCTTGGATACTTTGCGGCCAGCGCATTAGGAAGAAATCAAAGTGTCTGTTTAGCTCCTATTTATATCAACTATTTTTGGAGAAAATACAGATGTCCATTAGTTTACAGTCCATTTACAGTCAGCAAAGGTTTGCTTCTGTCTCATCATTGCTCTGATGTTCTGCTGCAGAGAGGCTTTAAGTTTAACCCAGTAGGCAGGGGCGTCCCGAGCCTTTCTTCATCGGGGGGGGGGGGGGGGGGGGGGGATGCAAATTTTTAAGCCTGCGTAGTTGTATGGTAGTTGTACGAATAAATTGCATGTAATACCATGTAATAGCAAAGAATACTATCGTTTAATGTGCCTCAGACTGGTCCAATCCTAAGTAGTAGTATCCAGTAGCATCCTGTCTTGCCATAGTAGCATCCAGTCTTGCTAATAGTGGCATGCAGTAGTATGCAGTAACACGGTAGCCTTGAAGTAGAAGCATGTAGTAGCATCAGTTAGTACTGCATGCTACTTTTTCGGACAACTACGTGCTATATTTTGAGATAAACTTTTCATCGGGGGGGGGGGGGGGCGAACCTGGTAAAATTGACCGAATCGGTACCTCATTTTGAACGATTTTTTTCTTCTTCTTAAAACACAGCAAGCTGCCTTCAGGAAGCTACAATGTAAAAGTTGCAGAATATTACAAAATCAAATCTAAAGAGCAAATTTGGTGCGTTTTCATGCTCTTCCTCTTCTTTTTTTCAGGGATACAACGTCACTAGCCTTTTACCTTTGGGGGACATCTAATTTTGCCAACAGGACTCTGACATCTGCCGACAAAAAACGCCGCTGCCGCATAACGATAACGTCAGTAACGGCTGTACATAGGACAAATTAAAGAACCGCCGGCGAAAAATTCTTAATCCGCCTTTTTTTCCTTCCAACATTTAACTACTTTCCATGCAAATTCTAGCTTTTAATGTGGTTCAAGCCCCTCAAAGTTCCAAGCCTAAAACGCCAATTAAATGACGCACCTGTCTTCTAAATAGTGAAGACTGCAAAATGCGCCGTAGGCGAAAATTTGTGGAAACACTGATGATCAAAGCGCCTTTTTGTGATCCCAAGACTACCTATTAAACCACAGCAAAAAATTAAACCTGGCAAAAAAAGGGGCCATCCAGGGTAAAGCAAATACAAAGTACATTTATTCTGAATTTTCAGCAAACAAAAGTTAGGCTAGTTTTTACTTCAAGACACGTGCTTATTCCTGAAGTACTACAAACATTAGAAGTAAAAGTTATGTAATGAATGGCAACCACTGAAGCTACTACTACAAGAGCTACATACATGCGAATTAAATTACCGAGCTCAATTAACTGGGTTGAACCAAATAATGAATTCGTACTACCGAAAAACTAACATAAAAAATAAGGAACAGATTAGAAGCGGTAAAACAACCGCATTTCGTAGCTGAAAACTCTTGTTAGGCCACCTAAAACAACCGAAATTCGCAAGTCTGGTAATAGATACGGACCTCACAGCTCGGGAGCTCAGGATCACAGTATTTATTTTTCAAATTTTTCAATCCGCAAAAGATCTGCTGGTCCCTTTTGTCCCTGTGGTCCCTGTGGCTACCTGTGGCTATCATCAAGAATGAAAAGAATCGGAGGGGATCAGTTTTACATCCCCACTAATGTTACGAAGGGGAGAGTCCTTCGACATCGGCTATAGCCGACGGTCCCCAACAAAAGCCAGTCAGTTTATTTGCCAGTTATTTGACCCGTTATTAAAGAATTTGTTTTTTTATTTAAAGAATTTTTCAAGAAGGGGGGAGACACCATCATATTTCGATGGGTCAGATTCTTACGAACACACTGTTACCTTTGTTTTCTTTAGAATCCTCACGGTAGACAACGTTACCCACGAATTACTTTAACACAATTCACTCTTCAAAACAAGGTAGCCGTCGCTCATTAATTATTCGGCTTACCGACGAACCGTCCCCATGACAAAACGTCCCCTGGCGAAACGTCCCCGGCGAAACGTCCCCGTGACAAATCGTCCCCGTGACAAAACGCCCCCATGACAAAACGTCCCGTGACAAATCGTCCCCATGACAAAACGTCCCCGTGTCAATACGTCCCCGTGACAAAACGTCCCCATGACAAAACGTCCCCGTGTCAATACGTCCCCGTGACAAAATGTCCCTGTGACAAAACGTCCCCTGGCGAAACGTCCCCGGCGAAACGTCCCCGTGACAAATCGTCCCCGTGACAAAATGTCCCCATGACAAAATGTCCCCGTGACAAAACGTTCCCATGACAAAACGTCCCCGTGTCAATACGTCCCCGTGACAAAACGTCCCCATGACAAAACGTCCCCTGGCGAAACGTCCCCGGCGAAACGTCCCCGTGACAAATCGTCCCCGTGACAAAACGCCCCCATGACAAAACGTCCCGTGACAAAACGTCCCCATGACAAAACGTCCCCGTGTCAATACGTCCCCGTGACAAAACGTCTCCATGACAAAACGTCCCCGTGTCAATACGTCCCCGTGACAAAATGTCCCTGTGACAAAACGTCCCCTGGCGAAACGTCTCCGGCGAAACGTCCCCGTGACAAATCGTCCCCGTGACAAAATGTCCCCATGACAAAATGTCCCCGTGACAAAACGTCCCCATGACAAAACGTCCCCGTGTCAATACGTCCCCGTGACAAAACGTCCCCATGACAAAACGTCCCCTGGCGAAACGTCCCCGTGACAAATCGTCCCCGTGACAAAACGTCCCCATGACAAAACGTCCTCGTGACAAAACGTCCCCATGACAAAACGTCCCCGTGTCAATACGTCCCCGTGACAAAACGTCCCTGTGACAAAACGTCCCCGTGGAGAAATGTCCCCAAGCATGGATTTTTCAGTTCGCCTCGATCTTCAGGTGCATGATCAAGGTGAAATAACTTCAGAGTGTGCATTACAGATGTGGGAACATTCCTTATTAGCAGCAAAGATCGGACATTGGACCGGTTGCTTCATAAATGTATTGTTTTCAGTTAAAATATGTCGTGTAATATGCCTTGCAAGTTGCAATTGACTCGTAACTGATCAGTTCTAGGTCGTTTGAAGCAACATGCACAATCTGAGGAGCACCTGGAAGCCCGCTGTGGCTCAAAGAAAGTCAAACAAGCAAAAAGAAGTGTAGTGCCGCGTTATGCTGGTCAAAAAGTTAGGTAGCGAGACATAGGTTTGATCCTTTTACAAAATCCTTTTACTTTTACGGTTTTGATCCTTTAACAAAATCTTTTAATAATAAATATCACCAAATTAAATATCGAACAAAAGCTAGATCAATGAGTTACATCGCAGGGTAAACTAACACACAAAATATAAACCAGTTAAATAAAAGATAAAACGAAAACTGACAAACTACTAAATCTTTGCGCTTTCCTTAAAGGACCTGTCTTACCTATAATACTAATGCAACCTACTTCCATAATCACTCCACTGCGGCGCTTTAATTTATCCTATGTACAGTCGTTAGTACGTTATCGCTAGGCGACATCGGCGTTTTTTCTCGCAGATTTTCGAGTCCATTGGCAAAACTGGATGTCCCCCAAAGGTAAAAAGCCTAGTGACAGCGTATACCTGAAAAAAAACACAAAAACTGCTCTTCAGACTTGATTTTGTACATATTCTGCACCTTTTAAATTGTAGCTAGCTCTTTAGAAGAAGACAAAATTCGGTCAAAATCAGGTACCGATTCGGTCAATTTTACCAGGTTCGCCCCCCCTCATGAAGTAATGCTCGGGCGCCCCTGCTACTGAGACATATGCAAAACCTCCATTACCTGGGAAGCAGATTGCAGATTTTCTACTAATCAACCTGTGGATCTATTTTACTATACCTGTTCCTATATTGTCAGAACTCAGAAGTACTCATGACGTGAGGCACAAAGGGAAACTATAAGTCCACTTGGAAACGCTGAACTGGAATGTAGCGAATTAATATTTAAGAACTATTCCGAGGGATCGACTAAAACCAGGAAGGGAAGGGAACGCGAGAAAAGCAGGAAGGCATACTAAAACCAGGAAGGGCATACTAAAACGAGGAAGGAATTCAAGGCTGCGAAAAAATGGAACGCTGCACCGTTCCCTTCCTATGTTTAGTATTCTTCGAGGGGTTGGCAACTTTTCAAACTCAAAGTTCACCATCCCTTCCTCGTTTTAGTATCCTGGCATGGGTAGGCATTAGGTTCAGTGAGGGGTCAGCAACTATCAAAATTGTAATTCACCTTTTCATTTCTAGTTCAGACGGATACTAAAACGACGCATACTACAAGATGTTAAAACGAGGAAGGGATGGTGAACTTTGAATTTGAAAAGTTGCCGACCCCTCAGAGAATACTAAACAGAGGAAGGGAACAGTGCGGCTTTCCAGTTTTGAATTCTGGCGACAGCCTTCCTCGTTTTAGTATGCCCTTCCTGGTTTTAGTATGCCTTCCTGCTTTTCTCGCGTTCCCTGCCCTTCCTGGTTTTACTCGATCCCCTATTCCTAGTGACTGGATAAATTTCTCAGTTAGGAATTATAATAAGACGAAATTCGAAATGTGACCAGTTACAGCGGCTAGTGCGAAAATGAAAGAATGAGTCTATTTACGGAAAGAAGAAAGTTATCCAAGGGTACTTATCATCCGCAATAAGTTAACCTATTATATTTTTAATTAAGTTGAAATTCCTGCTCCAGTGGTCTAGGTTTTAATGAGCCCTTCCGTTTTTATAAAGCGAAGATCGGCAGTTCAAGTCCGCTCGAGGATCATTTTTATTTCAGTTCACTACTTACGATGTTTCCATCTCTATGGTACCTTACACATCTTCAAATTATGCTTTTCCTTACTTTTTACAAAAGTATTTTTCTAACATTAAATTTAACTACTGTACTTTAAAACTATTAAATACATTTTCTTCATTACCATTAACCTAACCATATTTATTTTTAAACCCATTAAAACCAAAAAAAACGTAACTTCTCTACCCTTAAAATTCAAGCAGTCAGATTTTACAGTTTGTTCAGGAATAGGCCAGTTAAGCCTTTGGGTTTCTCTGGATTTTTGTAAGAGGGTCTACGATAGGGACCTGAACTATCTTAACTCTTAAATACTCTATATGACTAAGTCCAAAACACGCCAGTGATTCTCAGGAAGAAGGAGTAAAAGTGTCCGTAGCGACTCAAACTCAATGACTCAAATCCTGAGTCAGCGCTGCTGTGACACCGTTTCTTCCTTTCTTCCGCAGGTACCCGGAGATTCTGCATCGGCAGGGAGAGATAGTCATCAAGAGTATTGACTCCGAGGCCTCTGAGTTTGATGTGCAAAACTTCTGGATCAGGTAAAAATTAATCCGTGTTTTTTCGCCTCCGTCAGTAAGTCCCGCGGATGATTCTATCTTTTGGAAATAATTAAAGGACCTCTAGAATTATTTACTCTTCAACTTATGGTATTTTAAAACATTTGAATACTTTAAAACTAGGCTGTGCTTTCAACAAATAACTGACGGTTTTCGCTGTTTTAAGCCATTTTCCGAGACCCGTTGACTTATAGCGAAAACAGGGAAACAATTTACATAACGGGATTTTCTTATGGAAAAACTTCTCGCAGACAACCGACGACAGCATGATCCACATCGAAGGTAGCAAAAAACGCTCAAGTGAGAAAATCGGCGTGGTTTTGTTAGAGGGGTAAAATGTACCGTCTGAAATTGGAATACACTGTAAAAAGTCCCTCGGTATAAAGATTAAAGTTAACTGCAGCATTTGCTACTCAGATTCATCTTATCTCTATTTGGTATTCATCTTATCTGCGTAGAGATAAGAGTAATCCGAGTAGCAAATACTGCAGTTAACTTTAATCTTTATACAGAAACAGTTTTTACAGTGTATCCGGGTTTAGAGATATATGGAGTGATTATGGAAGTAGGTTGTGTTAGTATTATCGGTAAGACAGGTCCTTTTTTTTTCCCAGCAATCCATATTTCTATTACATTATCCGTTATTCCCACTTACGACCGAATACAGACACAAATGAATGTGTTGAATCGCCAATTAATAACTTCTACTTTATTCATTATTAATAATTACTTACTACTTAACTGATAATTATTTCATTATTCTGTATTCGGTTGACGTCACTGATTTTAGAGTCATCATTTGTCCCTCCTAGTTAGGCTACTCTCAGACAGGTCCTTTAAGTATTCGTGTTCTCACGTCTAAACCGTTCTATACCTTCTGAAAGGATTAATGAAACCGGGGCCGACTAAAAGCGGAAAAGTCAAGGAAAAAGACTATTGAAAACGGTGTGAGCAAACCAAAACTGTGAAAGCCACACCGTCCCTTTCTTTAGGCACCGATGACGGGCAGCCCGCTGGCACCTTTAAAGTGTAGATCTTCACCCCATGGTACCAAACATGTTCGGCAGCCAAGGGTCAATGATTGTTTCTGCTTCAAGGGTTTTGCTTACCTCTTGCCTTTCCTTGCCCGTTTTTAGTCGAACCTCTAATCAACCTAATGAAACATGAAGTCGGGCTAAGAAATTCTCGATTTTAATTAAAGCGTGCACACGAATTATATGCACAACGTTTTCACCGCTCTCAACTCTCACTGCTATAAGTTACGATTAAATATATTTACAGTCACATAATGCCACAACCATCCCGATTTTCGCTTCCGTTTCATTTAGAACTTGAAGTATTTACCATAAAACTTCGGCTTATACTTGTTAGGGATGAAGTATATACTCGACGCCTTCCCGTTATTGTAAAAGTCCTTCTTAAATGCCTTTTTGTCCTCGTAATATGGCTTCGGCGTAGTCGTTGTTGTTGTCGTTGTGTATTTTTGGGTAAGGACATCGAACGGCACAGGTGTGGTTTGCAGAAGGGGGAGGTTCCAGTGATACACATTTTGTGGTTTGCCATTTGAGGAAAAATCAACATTAACTTTGCTGAAAGTGTCATGTGGCAAGTAGTTTGTACCATACTCAGCTAGGGGTAAGTAGAAGTAAGGTTGTGGGGGGAGCTTGATGTAGTACACAGCCGATTCGCCTTCTTTCTTTGATTTCTTGATTTGCGGCCGCTGCTCTCCAATGTGGCGACCGACAGTCATTCTTGTTAATATCTGGCCACCTTTAATATATCTCTCCTTTGGTATCCCAGCCTCTGCCATCGAATAGGTGACGAAGTCCATGAAGACTACCAAAGCGTATATTGCACTAAAAGTAAACAAGCGAGTTAGAAATAATGTTTTTAGTTACAGTTTTCAGTTCAATGGGTTTATTAACAAATAAGAAAATAAATCACCCCCCCCCCCTTGATAGGGATATAGGACAGGTCCAGATGTCAGGTATAATTGCCAACTTTGCAAAGCTGGGGAAGAGGAAAACAGGGACCACTTTCTCAATCGATGCCAGGAGCTTTCGGAGTTAAGGAGGTCTTTCTATAAGGGCATTGTTTTGCTTCTTCCAGATATCCTGAAGAGCACTTCGGAAAGGGTTATAAGAAAGGTGTGCGAATAAATCGAAGGAGCGCTGAAGCTAAGAGCGACTAAGCTTAGTAGTGAGGCTTCATAGCCGTAGGAAAATATTGTTGTTGTTTTCTTTTGTAATGTGTCTTATTGTTTTTGTTATGTATATGGCCCCTGGTCTTTTAAATACACTTATCATAACCAAAACACTCAGTCCATTCCTGGACGCCGAGAACCACAATCTTTACATTTTAAACATGATACGCAGAGTGGTCGCTGCTCTCCTACTCTCAGACACAACCTTACCTCTCAATTTACAAAATAACGAACCAATTTCCTTTTTAACCTCCCTGTATAATGCTGGCCGAGTGGTTAGCACGCTGGACTCGTGAGTGCAGGGGCGCTGGTTCGAGTCTCGGTGATGCCTATCATTTGGTTTGGAGCGGGTTTAGTGAGAGGAGAAATCTGGGAAAGGTAACAGGAAGGATTTGCGAAAGCGTGGATGTCTTGCCCCCAACCGCCTATTGCACTTTTTGAGTAAGGGCCAGGAATCTGTTATCAGCACCTGTATGACCTGTAAAGGATGAAAGCTGCAGTTTTTTTTTCTTATTGATGGCTGAATGAATGACTGCATTTTATTTGTAACCCGTCACACGATCACAGGACACAAAATGAGTATGAACTAAGAAAAGAAAAGAAGAAACGGAAAAAACGAACAAAACAAGAACAATAACAGAAGAAAAAACACATTTAGAAAAATAAGACCCTCCAAAAATGACTGCTAGGGCGTTGAACATTCTACGAATTGCTTATCAGCTGCGATTATGGGCTCCAAAATGCCATATCGGTTTGCCACAAAACCATTCTGTCTTGAAAGTTAACTCAGATCATTATCAGTGGGCCCAGTTGTAATAATGGTAATATTTTACATCATAAACTTGCCTCTACATACATAGAAGAAATTGGGAATTGTCGAACAGAGCATAGATAAACAATGCAGTCCATCAATGGATTCAGTGTTAATCGCATCTTCGTTACAAGTGGCAAAAGGACCAACAGTTCTGTTTGCAAATCTGCACGTTCTTGTTTAGAGGCCAAAACTGTAGGAAGCCAAAATTAATACATTTGGCGATAGAAATGAAAGAAAGGAAAAGCAAGGCATGATACAAGTGGAATCTAGAAAGCGGGAAGGAAGCTAAAAAGATGAACTCCAACAAAGGGTGGGAGGAACATGTACTAGAATTTCTCCTAGTGGTGCAATTCCTTTATTTGTAGATTGGTGTTTTGTTTTAAACCGAATTGTAAACTGTACATACTGGTTTTACAAGCTATAGCTTAGCGATCATGGAGTGTTAGAATAGTTACGAACCGCCAACGACTCCTGGGCACATCAGTTGCGTTTTTGCAGATACCATGGTATCTGATACCACGGTCCAGAGTCGTTTTTGCAGTTACCGTGGTATCTGATACCACGGTCAAAAGGCGTTTCTGCAGTCATCGTGGTATCTTGCCAGTTATCGTGGTATCTGATATTCATATACCACGGTCCGACCGTGGTAACTGATCGTGGTATCTGAAAAGTCATCTCACTTTCATCAAATTTAGCACTTGGTGATGTAACTGGATATCAGTTTTTCTTTTGGGATGAATTCGGAAGTGCAATTTGAGCAATAGTTGTTTGTGCAAAGCAACCGTGTATCAGATACCACGGTAACTGAAAAAACGACTAATTGCAGATCCAGTTACCGTGGTAACAGATACCATGGTATTGGCAAAAACGCAACTATCGGTAGGCCAACATTAGTGTAGCCAGCGAAACCCGCTTTGGGGATATTATAGATGAAGGAAGTACAAATAAAGTAAAACATGAAAAAGGAGGAAATGTTACTAAAAAGATTAAAAATAGGGACAGTAATAATAATAATAATAATAATTTATTTATCACCCACTTTACAGAACAGAGGTTAAGTGGAGTAAATACAAAAAGAAAAATAACAAGAGAAAACAAGAAACAAAGTTAATCACATACAGAAAAAAGACGGATAAGGCGATGAAAACACCCTAGCCTATAAGGCGCTTCACTGGCTAGCTTGGAACATAATTTTTCGAAAACACCAGTAATATCTGTCGCACAATACTTCTTTATCAGTTTTGTATTCCGGTAAGAACGAGGCAGATATAGGAGAAATTTGCAGTACCGGTAATAATTTATGCGAATACGTTTTAGATCACCAGTCAACAGAAGTGGCCGAATACCAGTACAGAACAGTACAGAATGATCACAAAAATTTGAGTAAAGCCGAGTTAGCGCTCTTCTTCTATAGTGTCCACGATTTGCAACAATCTTAGAGTAACCGAGCCTCAGCTTATCACTAATATCTTTTACAGCACGCGACCGGAGAGCATTCATAGAATCGCAGACTGTTATGCCAAGCCAACGAAACGATTTAACACGGGGAATACTAAAACCACCGCAGTATAGTGATTCTGAACAACTATTACCGTTGAAGACAAGAAACTCGCACTTGTCAATATTTAGGTACAGGCCGATATCGCGGAAAGAAGAAGTAACTGAGTTCACTGAACGGGCAAGACCAGACTCAGTTTGACTAATCAGAAGAAGGTCATCCGCATATGCCAGATATGAAATATCAGATAGTCCTAGTAGGCACGTAGTCGATATTTTTGACAACACATCTTCAATACAAGCATTAAAAATATACGGGGAAAGAACTCCCCCTTGTCTTACTCCGCAACGAACAGGGATATGACCAAAATAAGAATTATCTAAAGACTTAAGGCGAAGGTAAGAATGGGAGTACCAAAAACGAAGCACGTGAATTACCGACGGATTTACTCCTCTCTGGCATAACGCTGTCCATGCTTGAGTATGACAAACACTGTCAAATGCTTTAGACAAATCGAGGGTTGCGAAATGAAGTACGCGACGAGTGCGATGGGCATCTTTTAACAAAGAGGTCAAAGCACGGTGAGCATGCTGACAACCTAGCCCAGATCTAAAACCAAATTGATTATCATCATTTAGAGCAAGCTTAGTGATATAAGGTAGTAGGAGGTATTCAAATAGCTTGCTAAGAGTACATGCTACCGTTATGGGCCGATAAGAACTGCAAGAAACCGGGTCTTTTCCTTTTTTTAGAAGTGACGTGACGCTACCGCATAAGAACGAATCGGGCACACACGAACTACTGAGACACATTTGAAAAAACAGTTGGAGATGAGATACCAATTCAAAAGAACTAGGAACGAGATTCGAAACACTAATCCCATCAAGATCCACGGATTTTGATAAGTAAAGTACACCTGAATCTTTCTTATCGGGGCAACTCCTTTTTGTAGCCTTTCGTTGTGATGATTTTTTCCTCCTTTTCAAGTCCTTTCCTATTTATTTTCCGTTCCTCTTTTTCATATAATTTTCTCGTGCACCGTTCCTTTCCTTGCATACCAGCAGTTTGTGTCAATAGTTAGATTAAGATCCGATAAATTTTGTTTTGTTCACTACTCTTGAGATGGCGCGGTATTTTCTTCTGCGCCGTGCCTTTCCGGTCCATCTTTTAGCAGTGGTTCCCGACCTTTTCCGTACCACGTACCCTTAACCAAGGTTCGAAAAGGTTGCGTACCCCTTTTTCAGAACTTGAACAGACGATATTTTTTGTCATTAATGACAAGGCATACACGTATAGGAATATATACAAAATTATTGAGATACTTTAGGTTGCTTTGTAGTAAAATTAAAATTAAAACCGTTATAAACTACCACTTGGGAGAACAGTCATGTCTAATTTTTTAACTGATTGTTAGATGAATGAGGAATATATTACGTGCCAAAAGTATGGCTACAAAAAGTAACCGTTGTGACGTAATTAGCTCAAGGGGAGGATTGCATTGGCCTGTTACTTTTTTTTTTCAACTGGTCAAAATTTGTGTGTCCGAAATCATTATCGTTTATTTCTTAAGTAATAATTGATGTCTACCGCAAACATTTCCGATTATAACCTACCACATCCAAATTCTTGCCTCGGAAAACTCTAACTGCTAATGTTGCTATCGCAAACGATTCGTCATGTGTCATAATTCTGTCATAATTAGTCTTTAATTTGACCGAACGTAAAAGAAAAAACAGTCGAAAAAGGCTAATATGGTTGGTAATGCTATATTTCCAAAAAAAGGCCACACCTCTACAACTTGGGGTTGAGCAGCGTCAAACAAGAAAAAAAATAAAGTATGCCCGTTCATCTGTGATTAATTTTATTTATTGTTTCTCTCCTTATACTCATTCAACAGGCTGGAACAAACTAAAGACGGAGTACAATGGTATTTGTTTATTTCTTACCCATCAGCATGCCGAACCCAGTCGAATGCAATTTTTCTGCCCTGTTATCTGTTGAAAATTATTTTATTTTTGTTTATGACTAAAAAAAACATCGTATTTGGGCTCTGCCCACGAGAGATATGTTTTTCTTTCTTATTAAATAAATCGAAAACTGAAAAAATTAAATTGAACGAGTTACATTGGAAGCACACTGTAAAAAGGTCCGCCGAGTAAGGATTAAAGTTAACTTCAGTATTTGCTACTGGGGTTAATCTTGTCTCTACGGAGACAAGATAAACCCGAATTAGAGACAAGATTATCTTTTTAGAGACAAGTCTAATCCCAGCAGCAAATACTGAAAGATCTTTTTTTTTACAGTGCATTCTAGCATTTGGCACATCTAGACATCAAAAGTTCTTTGATACACGTTGAGACGCCACAATTAACCGAGATTCGGTACGAGCGTCCTACCCTCTAGTGTCGCGACTGGGAAGCTCCCTTCAGGGTAAGCTCAAATTATATCTTAACAACAAAATCAAACAAAAATCAAACATTTAGCTGGTATACGAATAAAAAGTAAAAAATAATAGTTAAGTGTTTGACAGTATCTGTTTCTTTCTATAATTTGTCTTGAGGTTCTATGTTATTTCTGATTAATAATTATCTATGTTTTAATGTTGAAATGGTTTGCCCAGTAATTGTGTGTGTGCAGTTTGACCTTCTGAATAATGTTGGCTGGGTGTTACGATAGCAGAGAGAAAAGACTTATCGACCGGTATTTTTTTCCCCCAATTTCCCTGTCAAGTCAATTAACTCCTTTAAACATGAAGTACAAAAGAAAATAATTGTAATAGCCAGAAATAATGTGACTGGATTTGATTAGGGAAGCTGGACCACTGCCAAATTTGTTTATTAACACCCTTCAGCTCGTTTATGTACTTCATTAACTCTGATTATTTTTTCCCTTCTATTTACAAATGTTACCGTCAAGTTTAATCAGGGCTGCTTTGCAAATTAAAGTGACATTCTTTGTACCGAGTCTGATGGGTAATATATGAGACACATGGACAAAGAGTAGCTATTATTCCATGGTTGTTGACTATGACAGGCCTGAATTGTAAGTCTCATGTATGCAGTCACGTTTGCAAAGGTTGTCGACTCTCTCGCCCAGGGTTGCTACGCCGGAAGAAATAGAGTTTTGTATGCTTTTGTCGAGCGTCGGTCGACTCGTCGGCACATCGAGTTCTTTTTATACGCAAGAAATAAAATCCTGCAAACATTTGTCGGGCAAAACACAGAAGAGATCGAGTTCTGCATGCTTTTTGTCGGGCCTCAGTATTCTCTACCGCAAATCGGGTTCTGGTTCTGGTTACACAAAAGAAATATAATTCTGTATGCCTTTGTCGAGCGTCGGTCGACTCGTCGGCACATCGATTTCTTTTTAGACACAAGAAATAAAATCCTGCAAACATTTGTCGGACAATCTAAAAACAACCGAGGCCTTGTGTAATTTTCTATAAGCGTAGCTAAGTTTTAAAGTGCGTGTTCCACCCTACTTGTCGTAGTTACTACGGATGACGTCGCGGATTCTGGCTTGTTGGCGTCGAGGCTGGAACATATTTTTATATTTTCAGCAAAATATTGTACCACGGGCTAGTCGGACCAGTCACGTCCGAGAGATTCGTAGTTAACTACGCTCCCGAGCGTGGTAAGCAAATAGTTACTAACAATCACGATTTCGAGAACGCTGGAACGGCCAACGTAGCAACGTTTGGAACGAAAATAGTATAGTTGGATAGTTGGAACGAAAATAGTAACTAAGAGTTACTATAGTTAGAAGGGTGGAACACGCTGGAAGTGTAAACTATCTCAGAACTTAGCAGAAACCCTGTGTAGTGGAGGTGTCCTTTAAAGCACAACTCTTACTAGAAATGATGTTTTCACTATGAAGTGGATCACAAAAATATTTTCGCAAATACCATTACTTTCCACCTCAATTTAGCGATTTTCTTGTTAGCGCCTGTCGATTCTGTCCAGCCTTCCTGCTCTCCGACGCGGCGGCTGGGCAAACATTTGAAAACTGACCGTGACATGGTTAAAAAGTGGGAAAACTAAGCAAATCAGAGATGTCAAAAACAGACGATTCTCATATCCTTGTGTGTAAAAGAGTTCTCAGCGGGCGTTGAAGACTCGGGCAAACTTTGAGTTGCGTAACGGGCAAAACTCGGCATGCCGGAAAAAGCGCTAAAAATTCATAGAAACTAAACGAAACAATGGAGAAAGGTAGGGATTTTAGAAGCTTATAATTTCATAAGAGAGCTAGGTATATTATAAAAGACAGAACAAGCAAGAGGGGTCCTTTAACGACAGCTCAATGGTTTTCACAGTTGCGTCGTTTCGCTAAGTGTTACAGAATAGTGGAATAGAAACAGTAAATAGTTACAGGTTTGGTTTAAATTAACATTCTTGCATCTATGTTTTTCTATGGCTGACGAAAAAGAAAAGGTTAAAGTTTAACCGAAAAGTGCCGAGATAGGACATTCTAGTTACCCCTTACCTATTTACTAAAGAGGTTTGAAAACCGGATGAAAATGCGTTACTTTGTTACTGCGCTATGCACTAATAGTCAATTTTCAAATAGTGCAGTTTCCCTGTCGGATTTGGGGTACCTCTATGCGTTGACAAAAACGATTTACGAAAAATAAGTGTTCACGCAGCGAGCTACAGTCCGCAAGCTGATCACTGTCCACTGAATTCAGCATTTGTATCGAGATTCATATTTTCCGCATCATGGTAGAATTTTGCGTTGTGAGGACGGCCGTAGATATCCTGAGTCATACTAGAGCAAATAGGTAAAAAAAAATCCTTTTAAACAATTCAAAGTATGCAGTGTATTCAGTTAAATGATACAAAAGTAAGTTAGGCTTTTCACTCAAACTTTATATCATATAGTTCCTTGTAGACGTGCCAGAAATAACCATAAAAGCAATGAAGCAATAACCCTTTCCAGACCAGTGTTTGGCAGGTGTGAGTTGAACATTATGTTGGACAGGCACATCAGCGTTTTTCAGTCAAATTTCTTTTTAAAATCTCGTGTCACTGATCCGTTACGATGGTTAAAGGCAAGGCCGAGCGTTGACCACGGTGGGAATGTTCAAAATATGGAGCAAAACTGACCCAGATGCGGTGAAACTTTTTTTTTTTTCAGTCAAAGAAAGTGGGTAGTGTGAATAACCATCTCATGTGTGCAAAAATATAAATTTTTGATATCATAATTATCTTTTTTTAGGGCGAATTACGTGAGTGTAGGAACATGTATATTATTATTATTATTGGAATTCAATGATAGGAATTCACAAGAGAGAATAAAAAAAAATTAAGCATATTGGATGACAAAATCTACATCATTATTAATTAATATGGCAGTCTAACAATTTGAAAAATGCAGCCCAACAATTAAAACAAGACCAAAGGTTTCGATGGGATCCCAAAAATCTAACATTTGATTCAAACAATTGGGTCATGTCTTCGCCATTCAGTCTTCGTCAGATTCCTTGATAATTTTTACTGTTAAAATAAAGTTCAAAAATTGATTCAGCATGTCTCCTTGCCCCGGTACCGAATCTCTAATCGATTTCAGAAACAACTTTGAGCTTCAACCAAATGTCCAGTTTCAGCAGAATTCGTGATGAACCATTTGTCCAGCAAGAAAACTAAGTTCAGATATGGGTTCAGCGGACCTCCTTACCCCCTCAATGAATATCTTATTAGCTTATAAAACATACATGTTTTACCGTAAATTCGAAATCCCTCCTCTGCGGACTAAAGGACCCATCTACGAACTTGACCTGTACTTTACCAGTGAATCCTCATTGAACAGCATCCTCGCTTGAACAACATGAACATTATACATCAACCCCTTCGACCTTCGATTACACTAGATCTCTCCGACATCACACAGAATAAACAAGGAATGTCGGCATCCACGCGCAGAGCTATACTAGTTTGAGAATAAAGGGGTAGGAACTGCTATAGCCGAAAACTGGTCGACAAATTTTGTGTCTGGTTTTCGCCGGGTTCCGGGATAACTACTTGTCCGGCAAGAAAGTAACTTTCATATTCGGATTCAAGATGTCTCCTTACCCCTAAATCAACTATCTCAATAGCTTTTAAAAAAAAATGTTTGCCCCCTAATTTGAAACCCCTCCCCTACCCCTAAATGTAGGGCTACAGAGCCCATCTACGTACTCGACCTTACTCTTGACCCAATGAATCCTCACATCAAGTTTCACCAAAATATCTCACTCCTTTCGAGAGTCATAGTGCGCACTGACGGACAGACGGACAACTTTTGCGATGTCATCGGTATCCCTCCACTTACGTTTTGGATCCCAAAAAGAGAGAAGATCGTGGGAAATTTGCAGTATACTTTAAGTAAACCACTTTTAAGACTTTGTGATTGCAGAAAACTACTACTGGTGAATAAATAAAAAGAATGTAAAAAATATATATTGCTTTTTTTCCGTAGCCTACATGCTTTCCTTGTACGTTTAGTTGTTAGTTAGATTTTAAATGAAAGGGAGCAAGACTAGAAGGGTGGACCGGAGGGGGGACATAGAGATCCAGAACCCTGCGCAGTTAACAGAGTCGGTATCCCCCTTGTTGGCAGTTTAACAAAAAGCAAACTCTTTCGTCAAAGTATTTCCAGTAATGTATTTGGCAAATTATTTAACGTTCTTGACTTTAGAAAACAGACAAGCAGACTTGGAATACACAAGTATTAAACTATACTTTATTATACACCTTATTACTTTTACATTTATATATGCCGAAGATGCCCCAGCTGTTTAACTGAAAAGTCAACTTATTTTTATGTCATCAGTTTTGATACACTGATTTATTTTGACTCTTCTTCGGGATTTCTTATTGGTTCACCTTGGGCTCTACACTGTCAGAGGTTTCATAACAGATAACACGAGGATGCGCGTTCAACAGATAATGCGTAACAGATAACACTTCGGATGTTATCTGTTGTGTTTCAAAATATTATGAATGATAAGCGTTACCATCAGGAAGGACCTAAAAACCGCCAAAAAGTATCTGCTGAGTTTTCCTCAGACGATAAGGAATAAAGTCAGTAGATGCTTTTTTGGCTCTTCCTAACAAAGCTTGTTATGTACAACTCCATAACGTTTCCAAACACAACAGCATAACATCCGAAGTGTCGTCTGTTACGCATTATCTGTTGAAACCACGCATCCTCGTGTTATCTGTTATGAAACTTCTGACAGTGTAACGAACGATATCAGTATTAGCAGGGACCCATAAATTTCCTGCAATGACTCGCCATTCAGGGGGCTTGTCAATAAGAGATTTTTGATGCGCTCTTGACCGAGCGTCAGATAGTTCGAGAAATACCCACGGGGATAAAATACCCGGCTATCCAGATAGACAAAATTTTTCGCAGCTGTTGTGCTGAACTAGGAATATTTCTCTGTAATGGAAGAGTATCCAGGATCTTTTGTCCTAGCTTAGGTACGTGGTGGCATGCTGAATAGTCCCAAAAACTTTGTCTATCTGAGCAAGAACGCCGATTCGACCCAAGCGGATTTTTTGGAAACTAGGTGAGGCTCGGGCAACATAGCAACATAGAAGCATAGGAAATGACAAGCCCCCTGAATGGCAAGTCATTACAGGAAATTTATGGGTCCCTGGTATTAGCAAGTATAGCAACGTTCAGAATATGCGCTGCTGGGACGCCAAGTCAAAATTCGTGATGCTGCGGGAATTTGAATGTCAGCAAAAGCATGGCTTTCAATGGTCAACAAAGCGAAGCTTATGAAATGTTCGATTCCAGGCTGCAAGGCCACGTCTGAAGAAAGACCGTATAGAATAGAATAGAATAGAATTTTATTTTTCAAAAGCAGCTGCCACAGCGTTACTGCCGAATTTGACCTTTTCGTCAGGAAAAAAAAATTCTGAATAACATAATGCGAAAGAAAAAAACACTAGAAAGGACTAACTTACTGGAACAAAACTCTACAATCCAGTTTTCAACTTTTCATTAAAGATTAAAATACGTCGCATCGTCTTATTTTTTGCTGTTCAACCAAAATCCTCATCCATAGATATACGTTTTGGATCCCAAAAATGAATTTTAGAAGTCGCCTTTGGAATTTCTGAAACACAAGCTAATATCCAAGCATGTGACCAAAAAAATATTATTTTGTCGGCAATCGTTTACCGTTGTAGTTGCTAAATATTTCGAGCACAGAGGTACAAGCACATAGAGGTACCAAAATCCAAAGAGAAATTTTATTCGATGAAAATCGATTATATGAGTAGTAAAGCAACTAAGCAACGCGTTTGCATCGGGCTTTCAAGCCTATCCAAGTTCATAAGTGATAGGTAACTATAGACAGTCGTATTTCAGACTGTTCGGTTAAACTTTACAGTTTAACCGAATAGGGCCGAGGTGGGATAGTCTAGCTACCCCTCACTTATTCACTTAAAGGACTGCTCGCACTATTTACTATTCAGCTTACAGTATTTTAAAATATTTGAACACTTTAAAACTAGGGTGTGCTTTCAACAAATAACCCACGATTTTGGCTGTTTTAAGCCTTTTCCGAGACCCGTTAAAAAGCATTACACAACCTGACATTACACAACCGATTTTCCTGATGGAAAAACTTCTCGCAAACAACCGTCGACAGCGTGATACACATCGAAGGTAGCAAAACACGGCAAGTGAGAAAATCAGCGTGGTTTTGTAGGGGGGTTAGAATATACCGTACAAAATCGGGGTCTCCGGGTTTAGAAATATATGAAGTGATTATGGAGGTAGGTTGCCTTAGTATCATTGGTAAGACAGGTCCTTTAAAGATTCTTAAAGACTCGATGAAAATGTGTTGCTTCCTTGCTCCGCTATCCACGAATAATCTAATTTCAAATAGTGTAATTTCCCTATCAGATTTGTGCTACTTCTATGCGCTTGTACCTATGTTGTACGCTTGACAAAAATGATTTACGAAAAATAAGTGTTTACGCAGTGAGCTACCATCCGCAAGCTGATCACTGGCCACTGAAAAGCCGCATTATAAAACATATTTTCCCCTTTATAGTAGAATTTGCGTTCTGAGGACAGCTGTGGATATTGACCGTATACCAGAACAAATAGTGGAAAATATAAAAAAAAAACTCTCTAACACAATCCAAATAATGCAGTGTATTGATTAAATGATACAAAAACAAGTTGGCTTTTCAGTTAAAGCACAACTCTTACTAAAAATGATCTTTTCCCCATGAAACGGATAAGAAAAAATGTTTTCCGGAAATACCAATACTTTCCATCTGAAATAAGCGATTTTCTTGTTAGAGCTTGTCGACTCTACGCAGCCCTCCTGCTCTGCGACACGGCGGCTGGGCGCAAAACCTTTGAAAAACTGAACGCGCCGTGGTTAAAAAATTGCAAAACTAAGCAAATAAAATAAGTAAAAAACAGAAGATTCTCATATCCTTGTATGTGAAAGAGTCGTCAGCGGATATTGAAGATTCTGGAAAAGTTTGCGTTGTGTGACGGGCAAAACTTGGCACATCCGAAAAAGCGCTAAAAATTCGTAGTCACAAAACGAAACAACGGAGAAAGGTGGGGATTTTAGAAGCTTTTGATTGTGCAAGAGAGCTAGGTATATTATAAAAGGCAGAATAACTACACTGTCAGAAGTTTCATAACAGATTGCGCATAACACTTTCAAGAATAACACCTTTTCACTTAGAAAAAAAGGGCTATGACCAATTAAGTTTATACTATTTCGTGCCCAGATCACCAACAACACCTTCAACAGGTAAAAATGCTACACTGTCAGAAGTTACATAACGACAACAGCAGGATGCGCGGTTTCAACAGATAACACTTTGGAATGTTATATGTTATGTTTCTTTCGTTCCCCTTAGTATTTTTACCAATTGAAGGTGTTGTTGGAGATCTAGGCACGAAATAGTGTAAACTTAATTGGTCATAACACTTTATTTCTAAGAGAAAAGGTGTTATTCTTGAAAGTGTTATGCGCAATCTGTTATGAAACTTCTGACAGTGTAAGAGGGGTCCTTTAAGGTGAGGCCTCACCTTCCAGATTTTTCTTCCGGATTCCAGATAGCCGTTTTCGTCGAGACGGATCTGGAAGGTTAAGCCAGGCCAAAAACGTCTGGAAGTCCGGGGTGTTAGACACCCCAGATTCTAACACCCCAGATTCCGTATGTCTGGAAGGTGCCATAGAGGCAACCCGTTCGAGAGACACAACAAATATGCAAATTTAGGAAGAAAAGGGAAAGTGATTGACAGTTGTGATCTGGGATGCAAGATATTTGAAATGTAAAAGGGGGGCAACATCTAAGAAATGTTGAAGAACAGCTAATTTATCTGTCATCTCATGAAAATCTGGAAGGAATGGCTTGACGATTCGGAAGCCCAGGAGGTCTGAGAATCTGGAAGGTGAAGCCTGGCTTTGAGACTTTCAGGTGCCCGTGGCAGCTGCCTAGATTGCCTAAGCAGGCGTTCACCACTGTCTACTGCGCTATTTGTAATCCAGGAGTAATTACTTCTTAGATGCGTGTTCTAATTACAGTTTATAGTGTCTAAAAACACCTATCATACTTGAGTAATTGAAAGGGAAGACAAAACAGCCATGATTAACATACCTCTCGTCATTTGCTATAGTAGATTTAATAATCCCAGACGGTATTTTGTGAAGGTTTGGATCACCTGATATGGTGGGAACGCGACATTGCGGACGATGGTATTTTTCCCATGATGACGGTTTTCTCACTCATCCTGTTTTGTTTTGTTTTCTGAGTGAGTTTTTGGGATCCCAAAACGTAAGTGGAGGGATACCTATGACATCGCAAAAGTTGTCCGTCTGTCCGTCCGTCCGTCCGTCCGTCTGTAAGCATGATAACTCTCGAAGAGAATGAGATATTTTGATGAAACTTGGTGTGAGGATTTGTTGGGTCGGCGGACCAGTCGAGTTCGTAAATGGGCTTTGTAGCCCTACATTTAGGGGTGGGGGAGGGGGTTCAAATTAAGGGGTAAACAAAATATTTTGAAACGGCTAATGTGATAGTTGATTATGGGGTAAGAAGACATGCTGAACACGATGGTGAAAACCATTTTGTAATCGGACAAGTAGTTCGCCCGGAATCTGGCCCAAACCGGAAAGTTTGTTAAAAGTAAAAGTTTTATTTGAAGTTGATTAGATGTTCGATTTAGAGGTAGGAAGACATGCTGAAGACGATGGTGAAAACCATTTTCTCGACGGACAAGTAGTTCGCCCGGAATCCGGCCCAAACCGGAAAGTTTGTTAAAATTAAAAGTTTTATTTGGAGTTGATCAGATGTCCGATTTAGGGCAAGAAGATATGCTGAACTTTTATGTGAAAACAATTTTCTACCCGGACATGTAGCTCGCCCGGAATCCGGCCAAAACCGGAAAATTGTTAGAAGTTAAAGTTTTATTTCTAGCTGATTAGATAACCGAATTAGGAGGAAGAAGAGACGCTGAATCCGTGTGTGACAATCATATTTTACCCGGACATATAGTTCGACCGGAACCCGGCTGGAGCGGGAAAATTTGTTATAAGTCAAATTTTTATTTGAAGTTGATTAGATGTTCATTATTGGGGAAAGAAGATACCCTGAGTTCGTTTTTGAGCTTTCTTTTTTCGCCGGACAAGTAGTTCTAGAGTTCGGCCGAAACCGGCAAATTGGCAGAAGTGGCAGGAACTTTTCGTCAAAACAGATATGACTTATACGGGTAAACACACATGCTGAATCCACATCTGAACTTGGTTTTCTCAGATGATTAGCTATTTGGCCTTAATCTGTTTCTGAATTTTAATTGTAAGAATGTTTAAGGATTCTGGCGATGACTGGATCTGGCTAAGACAAGACCCAGTTGTCTGGATCAGATATTGAATTTTTGGGATCCCATCGAAAAGTTTGGTCTTGTTTTTGTTTAAATCCAGGTACTGCAGAATAACGGTTGTTAAGAACTTTCTTGGTTGAATAAGTGCAATTTGATGACGAACGAAATAACAAGCTTGTTGGTGCTAAGCTTAATTCTGACCTCAGTATCTTTCATCGTGTCTCTGCTTTTGCTTGGCTCGGTTTTGCTTCATCCTGTAATTTTGTTTGGTCAAAAAGTGGGCGAGTTACAGGGTTGAGAAGTACTTCAAGTACTATTAACTACAAAATATAAGTAGTTTGGTTCTACTTAAGTACTACTCCGTAATAACTATAGGTACTTGAAGCCTCAAGTATCAGTAGATTTTCAAGTAGCCTACTGTTTCAGGTAAATTCTGCTTAGACAACGTCGATGGACCACCAATTACAGAGCAAAACAACACTAAGGAGTAGCGCCAAGACCTATGCTTTCCATGCTTTGCAAACGGGCCATATTCCTAGCTCCCCCACTACACTTGCGGCATTTAAGGCGAGACAAACTTGCGGGATTAGAAATTTCTAGTAAAGCGAAGGTGAGGTCTGCACACACCAAGGAAACAATGGAGGCTGCATAATATTTTGCTATGTTCAGAACATGGTGTTATCGGAGCTAGCGCTGGTGAACGGTGGAATGAGTTTCAGTAGGGACGTTCTCTATCGCTAGTGCTGCTAGTATCGCTGTTATTAGAGTGTGTGTCAATCTTGTCAGTTCTTGGCGCTACTCCCTAGTGTTATGTTACTCCGACTACTTAAATACAGTTGTTCTCCGGTAGCCTGATACTTGAAACTTGGATCTGGAAATCTGGAAGTACTTGATACTAAAGCTCAAGTACAAATTTGAAGTACTTGTCCAACACTTGTGAGTTAAAATACAGTCAAAACCGCGAAAAAATAGTGACTGAGTGTGTGTGTGTCAATCTTGTCAGTTCTTGCCGCTACTCCCTAGTATTATGTTACTCCGACTACTTAAATACAGTTGCTCTCCGGTAACCTGATACTTAAAACTTGGATCTGGAAATCTGGAAGTACTTGATACTAAAACCCAAGTACAAATTTGAAGTACTTGTCCAACACTTTTGAGTTAACATCCATAACGGGTATACAGTCAAAACCGCGTAAAAATAGTGACTACCTAATGGTGGGTTTACACACTGCGTAAAATCCAGGCGTATTTTGAAATCCGATCTTATTTTACGCACATATTTGAGCTTGAAAAGATTTCTAGTAATACGGACGTATTTAGATACAAAACGGACCGGTTTCTCAAATACGTCCGTACTGCTAGAGATCTTTTCAAGCCCAAATACGTGCGTAAAATACGCTCGGATTTTACGCAATGTGTAAATGCACCATAAATAGTTACGGTCAAAACAGCGAAAGCAAAAACCGCGATATGTAAAAACAGCGCAGCAAAAACCATGACGGCCAAAAACCGCGAAAGGATGACGTCTTTTGAATTAGGTCTGGTTCTTCTGATGGTGCGCCCTTAGGCAAGGACGAGTTAGGTTTGGACATAAAATAAATTGACAGGAAGCTCTAGCTGTTTAAAGAACTGTGACCTCCTTGTAAAATTGCTCAAACAAACGGAAGGACTAATGAACGTGGCAATAATAAATCGCGGGACGTGATATGAGGCCCATCTTTAGCCATAACTTGGAGAAACCGTTTTTAGTCCTGTTTGGATGATTTAGCTTATTATTTTAGCCTGACTAGAATAGAAAACAAGTCAACGTAAATGAAACATAATATTGACTAAAAAATTTAGACAGGCGTTGATGTGCTGGGAAGCTGGATGGGATATTGCGGTATTTTTTTTTGTGTCGCGAGACTCAGGTAGGAGGCATCTGCCACTAGTCACACTGTCAGATGTTTCATAACAGATAACACGAGGATGAGCTGTTTCAACAGATAATGCGTAACAGATAACACTTCGGATGTTATCTTTTGTGTTTCAAAATGTTACGCATAATAAGCGTTACCATCAGGAAGAACCGAAAAACCGCCAAAAAGTATCTGCTGAGTTTTCCGACATCATTACGATAAGGAGTAAAGTCAATAGATGCATTTTTGGCTCTTCCTAACCTAGCTTGTTATGCATAACGTTTCATGCATAATGTTTTCAAACACAACAGATAACATCCGGAGTGTTATCTGTGACGGATTATCTGTTGAAACCGCGCATCCTCGTGTTATCTGTTGTGAAACTTCCGACAGTGCAGTCCTGTTTCGATGATTTTGTTCAATTTTTTAGCCTGACCAGAGTAACAAAATAATGAAAATGAAACACTGATATTGACTAAAAAAATAGACAGGCGTTGATATTCTGGGAAGCTGGATGGGATATTCAGGTATATTTTTTTGTGTCACGAGACTCAGGTAGGAATTCAAAGAACGAGTCACACTGTCAGAAGTTTCATAACAGATAACACGAGGATGCGCTGTTTCAACAGATAATGCGTAACAGATAACACTTTGGATGTTATCTTTTGTGTTTCAAAATGTTCAAAACTGGAAAGCCGCACCGTTCCCTTCCTCTGTTTAGTATTCTTTGAGGGGTCGGCAACTTTTCAAATTCAAAGTTTACCATCCCTTCCTCGTTTTAATATCCTGTAGTATCCGTCGTTTTAGTATCCGTCTGAACTAGAAATGAAAAGGTGAATTACAATTTTGATAGTTGCTGACCCCTCACTGAACTTAATGCCTACCCATGCCAGGATACTAAAACGAGGAAGGGATGGTGAACTTTGAGTTTGAACAGTTGCCGACCCCTTGAAGAATACTAAACAGAGGAAGGGAGCAGTGCAGCGTTCCATATTTCGCAGCCTTGAATTCTTCCTCGTTTTAGTATGCCCTTCCTCGTTTTAGTATGCCCTTTCTGGTTTTAGTATGTCTTCCTGCTTTTCTCGCGTTCCCTTCCCTTCCTGGTTTTAGTCGATCCCAGTCAATAGATGCATTTTTGGCTCCTAACCTAGTTTGTTATGCATAACATTTCATGCATAACGTTTTCAAACACAGCAGATAACATCCGAAGTGTTATCTGTTACGCATTATCTGTTGAAACCGCACATCCTCTTGTTCTCTGTTGTGAAACTTCTGACAGTGCAGTCCTGTTTCGATGATTTTGTTTAATTTTGCACACAAACACAAACAATGAAAATGAAACACTAATATTGACTAAAAAAATAAACAGGCGTTGATGTTCTGGGAAGCTGGATGGGATATTGAGGTATTTTTTTTTATTTTTTAGTTAAAGGACGACACTTACTAGAAATGATTTTTCCCTATAAAATGGATCAGAAAAAACGTTTTCGAAAACACCATTACTTTCCACCTGAAACTAGTGATTCTCTTGTTAGCGATTGTCTAATATATCCAGCCTTCCTGCTCTCCGACGCGGCGGCTGGGCGCAAAAGATTTGAAAACTGAATGTTCCTTTGTTAAAAAGTGGGAAAACTAAGCAAATAAAAGAAGTAATAAACAGAAGATTATCACATCCTTATGTGTGAAAGAGCTGTTAGCGGACAATGAAGATTCCGGCAACCTTTTCGTTGGGTGACGGGAAAACTCGGCAAGTCCGAAAAAGCGCTAAAAATTCGTAGTTACGAAACGAAACAATGGAGAAAGATGGGGATTTTAGAAGCTTATAATTCCACATGGGAGCTAAGTATATTATAAAAGGCAGAATAAGCAAGGCTCCGGCTCCTTTAAAGGGCCGGCAAGCTTAAAAATGTGCGTCGCGCGACTCAGGTAGGAATGCAAAGACCGACATCAAGACAAAACAAGCTTGATTGCACTGTCAGAAGTTTCATAACACACTGTCAGAAGTTTCATAACAGATTGCGCATAACACTTTCAAGAATAACACCTTTTCACTTAGAAATAAAGTGTTCTGACCAATTAAGTTTGCACTATTTCGTGCCTAGATCTCCAACAACACCTTCAATTGGTAAAAAATACTAACGGGAACGAAAGAAACATAACATATAATATCCCAAAGTGTTATCTGTTGAAACCGCGCATCCTGCTGTTGTCGTTATGTAACTTCTGACAGTGTAGTATTTTTACCTATTGAAGGTGCTGTTGGAGATCTGGGCACGAAATAGTATAAACTTAATTGGTCATAACACTTTTTTTCTAAGTGAAAAGGTGCTATTCTTGAAAGTGTTATGCGCAACCTGTCACGAAACTTCTGACAGTGCAGATAACACGAGGATGCGCGGTTTCAACAGATAATGCGTCGCAGATAACACTTCGAATGTTATCTGTTGTGTTTGAAAACATTATGCTTGAAATGTTATGAATAACAAGCAGATAACAAGCTTTGTCAGGGAGAGCCAAAACTGTATTTATTGACTTTATTCCTTATCGTCATGATGTCGGAAAACTCAGCAGATACTTTTTGGCGGTTTTTCGGTTCTTCCTGATGGAATGCTTATTATGCATAACATTTGGAAACACAACAGATAACATCTGAAGTATTATCTGTTACGTATTACGCATGTTATCTCTTATGAAACTTCTGACAGTGTGATGACTGATTGAAAACAAGACAGGTCGTGCGGAAATGAACTAGACGTAAAAAGAAGTAGAAACGAAGAAAAAAATGGAAAAGAAGTAGACACGGCTTTTGAAACAGAATTTGTGGTTTCAGGTCTGGGTCAGAAGGGATCGCCATCTTACGGGGATGTCTTGCCTTAGTGAGCTGCAGGAGTGAAGGAACTGTATTCAATTAGTGAATTAATGTCGCTGTGTAAATGAATGTCAGCGTGTGAGAGATGACAGAGCCCTGGAATCGACGGCCCATTGCAAGAATGCAAGTTGGAAGAATGCCTGGTCCTTTCACCAAACACCGGTAAGTAAGACGTTCTATATCCCATTCGTAGGCTACAGGTGTGGTTTTGATGAAGATATTTATCTATTCATTTGTTCTCCTAAAACTGAGTAGTAGTTTTTCCATATCCTCTTCACTATTTTTGCGATTGTTATCGTATTCCCTTAATTCTAATTAAACCCTTATCCTACTGCGCAAAGTAATATAAATGTGGTAATCACACAGATGACAATTACCGTCTTCTTTGAATTTCGTTTGCCATCATTACCTCATTCTCTTAATTCTAACTAGCTTTTATCCTATTGTAGCCTACAAAAGCAATGTAAACCATATCCTCTAAATTTCGTTTGTTCTTTCACTACCTCGTTCTCTCATTTGGAATTAATGTAAAATAACACTGATTTTTTTTACCATGTCCTGTTATTTTTATTAAGTTTGTTATCGAATTACATTCAAATAATGTATACAACGGATACGTCAGCTACGATTCTTCACCAGCGATATTTCGGCCCTTCTTGGCAAGGGTCCTCGTCAGGCTGTCTATCTTCAGGGTCAACGGTGGGGAAAGAAACAAACCTTTAATAAATAACTGAAGCTTCTACCGACTATTAATATCTTTTTCTGTCAAATTACTTTCAGATACCTGTAGGCAAAAAACTAGTCCTGAGATTTTATTTTTGAAACGGCCGCTGTTTTTGCTGCACGATTGGGTCGATGACAGGAAAGTTTTTTTTTGTCTTTATTTTGATCAACTTCGGTTTTGTTATTAATAAGGGACTGTAAGCTTAAATTTTATTCCATTAATAACCTCGTTCCACGTTTCTATTCGGGAGTACTCGCCTGTGTCTGTTACGTTTAATAATCACTGCACGGAAAAAGTAGTGCTGAGATTTAATTTTTGACACGGCTGCTGTTTTTGCTGCACGATTGGGGCGACGACAGTAAAGTTTTTTTTCTGCATATTGATCGACTTCGTTTTTTTGTTAATAAGGAACTGAGGCTCAAATTTGTCACCGAATTCCCTTGATTTTCATTAAACCTCTATCCTATTAGGCAAAGAACCGACGAAAAAATTTCTCCAATAAGTAGTGTGAAGTTGTACGAAAAAGTAGCATGCAGTACCAACTGATGCTACTACATGTTACTATAGCAAGAATGGATGCTACTGGAGGAAGGCGGGATGCTACTGAATACTACTGCTTAAGATTAGCCCAGTGTGAACTGCATGCTACTACATGTTACTATAGCAAGAATGGATGCTACTGGAGGAAGGCGGGATGCTACTGAATACTACTGCTTAAGATTAGCCCAGTGTGAGGCACATTAAATTAAAGTATTCTGTACAATACATGCAACTTTTTCGTACACTAGCAGACAACTACATAGGCTACAAATTTTTCATCGGGAAGTGCATATATGTGCTAATCACATTGAAAAAAATTAGCATATTATCCTCATTTTTACTTTCATTACCTCATTCTTTTAGCTCTGACTAATTTTTATCCTATTGTTTAAAATTAATGTAAACGAGCTAACAACACAAATATAAGTTAACAAATTACTGAAAGAAAAATTACCATAAGTAATGTAAATGAGGTAATAACACAGATTTTTCTTTAACCATGCCCTCTTAATTTTTTTACAAACTATTATCGTATCCCCTTGATTTTAGTTAAACTCTATCCTACTACGCAAAGAAGTGCGTGCAGTAATTTTTTTTATATTATCCTCGTTTTGCTAACATTACCTACTCTTAATTCTGTCATTACCCCTCTTAATTCTAAATAACTGTTCTCCTATTGTACAAAAGTAATGTAGGCTAAACGAGCTAATCACACAGATAAGTCATAAAAAAATAATATTAACAAAATCAAAAACACCACAAGTACCTAATGTGAATATGGCAATAAAACAGAATTCTTTTTAACCATGTCCTCTTTATTTTTCCCCTGATTTTAATTAAACCACTATCCTATTGGGCAAAGAAATTTAAATGTGCTAATCACATAGTAAACAATTACCATATTCTCCTCATTTTTGTTATCAGACAGTAGCCAGTGCTAGCTTGAACTCGACACATGAAGTACTGACAGTACACACGTTACAGAACACCGCAAACTCAGTGTAATTACTACCCGTAGATGATTTTACTTGATGTCAAACAGCGAAGAAAACTGACTTAAAAAACATACACCAACTGTGCTTCCTGTTTATATCTGGGCTACCTTTAAATAGCATGCAATTGTAAAGCGTGCTGTCAGAATTAAACCTACTTTCGAAACTTTTGGTTTTATTTCTCAAGTACATATTTTGCAACAATCACTATAATATGAATACCTGTGTCCAGATGGTAGTCGGTGGAATTAAATCCAGGAATAATCTCACAAGTTAGCGATATTTTTTTAAGAACTCCAGAAGTTGCGCAAGCCAACAAAACTTGGGACACATATGTATTTACAGTTTAACTGAAAATGCAGCTTATTTTTACGTCTGATATTTGAACATACTGAAATATTTTTACTCATCTAAGGGATTTATATTTTTTTCACCCGTTCAGAGCTTGGTCACACTGGGCTCAAAAAGCCGCCTATTCGACAAACAACTGAAAATCCCTGGGGGACGTGAGATTTGATGGGCGTTGTGGCCAGGGGCCTCACGAATAGGGGGGGGGGGGGGGGGTAGGGGAGGACGCCCCCCCCCCCCCCCCCCCCCCCGAATATTGTCGGTAAAAAATAGCCGAGTCGGCGTTCGCGCCGTGATTTTTCGTAAAAGCAGTCGATTTTTTTTTAACCGTTAAAAACAGTTTCTTAAAATTAGTAGTTTTTTTTTTTGAATCAGCCGATTTTTCGTCAACATAGTCGTTTTTTCTGAATAATAGGCGTTTTTATCTGCAAAAACAGTCGGTAAAAATGACCAGCCAGTCGGTAAATACCTGTCCCCCACCCCCAAACATTTTTGCTAGTAATGCCTCTGATTGTGGCAGCTTGGGGATAATGAGCAGACTGCAATTGGGGGTTCCTGTAACATAATTGTACACGCTGTTTTGCTCTAATTACTCTCCTGACTTTGAAACGGCAACGTTTAGAATTAGTTGCGTCTTGTTCTTTTTCTTTTTTCTACTTTTGCAACCCGAAATGAGCCAGGTGTGACCAAGCTCTCAGAGCGTGAGCTGCTTGCACGATAACCCTAAATTCCTCCAGACACGGGTTGCGTTCCACAAACTTAACAATTGTTAACTTAACTTCGGGGCGGAGCTAACTGCCGCTTTAGCGATCGCTAACTTTTCCCAGTTCTACAACTGTGAACTGTTTTGTAACGATGCTCACCGACCATCATTACAAAATAGTTAACAATCGCTAAGCTCTGGAGCTTAAATTTCGAAACCAGAAACCTGGAACGCAAAAAGTTAACAACTTAACAATTTGTTAACGATCGTGAAGTGACGGAACGTAACCACGGAGAATTTGATTTTCAACAAAGGCCTGTATTTTGGGCTAAAGAGGCCGACACTGGAGAAGTTACGCCTGTGGAAAAGTAGAAAATGATTCTAGGATATCTTGCAAGAAATCTTACATTTGTATCTTATTTTTCGCCAATTGCTTACGTTTATAGTTGGTAGGCTAAATATTTCAAGCACAAAGGGACGAGCACACAGAGGTATCACGAATCCGTTAGAATAGGCGTTTTTCAGCGGTTCAACATTGAGCCAATGTTGACCAACAGTGCGTTCTAGCGACCAACAGAAACCTCTGTGGCCAACATTGTTGGTCAAAACGACCAACAACTGAAAGTATTGTTGGCCAAGTCTGTTGGTCAATTTGTGGAGTAATCAGTCAGATTTTTCAAACAGAGCGTTCTGGCGAAGATTCACCTCTGTTGATCAACAGGGACGTTTTTGCGGCCAACAGTAGTTTGTTGTTCAACGCTGTTGATAAACAGAAGAACCGCTAAAAAACGCCTGAAATGGATTATATGCGGATAACGGACAATGGGAGTAACGCATTTTTATCGGGTTTTCGGCCTATTTAAAGGACCTGTCTTACCTATAATACTAATGCAACCTATTTCCATAATCACTCCATATATTTCTAAACCCGGAGAGCCCAATTTCGTCCGGTACATTCTAACCCATCTATCAAAACCACGCTGATTTTCTCACTTGCCGTGTTTTGCTACCTTCGATGTGTATCACGCTGTCGACGGTTGTCTGCGAGAATTTTTTCCATCAGAAAAATCGGTTATGTAAATTGTTTCCCTGTTTTCGCTACAAGTCAACGGGTCTCGGAAAAGGTTTAAAACAGCCAAAACCGTGGGTTATTTGTTGAAAACACAGCACAGTTCTAAAGTATTCAAATATTTTAAAATACTGTAAGTTGAAGAGTAAATAGTGCGAGGGGTCCTTTAAGGGGATAAATGATGTGGTACTAGACTGTTGGATCGCGGCCTGTTCTGTTAAACAGCTAACTGATATGGGGGAAATGTGGGAGAAACTATTGACATCCGATAGGATCGATCATCGAGAAAGCAACCCCAACGTCAGCCAACAGTAATCGCAAATATCATGAGAATCGATCTCACACTTTTCACCAACAAGTCTGTCAATACCGCCCATTCATTATTTATTCAGTAGACTGAATTACATTGGCCATGCTTAGTGGGGACACTTTTTCTTCTTGAAAATATGATGGTTTTTAAGCAGAACTGAGAGAAGAACAACAGAACAATTTTTCAAAACAGCTGGCTATTACCAAATTTGAACTACTTTTTCGAAAATATGGTGATTTTAAGGAGGAATGAGAGAAGAACCTCAGAATAATTTTTCAAAAAAGTTGGCTACTTCCGAATTTTTAACTGCATTTGTTTTTTTATTCGTAGACTAAGTAAATATTTTTCTTCTTGTCCGGTTTTCGTGGTAAGATTTTGATTTCCGAATCATGCCACTAGATGACACCACGGACGTGTTGAGTTCTAGTTTGAATACTCTGTAGGCGTTTTTCCGTGCTCCCAAAAACAGTTTGTGGGTCGACTGTGCCTCGAAAAGAGTGTTTCCGCGGTCAAAGAATCGCCTGATTTATTGCAGGCACCGGTGCCTCCCGTGCCGGGGAAGGGTCTACAGGCAGGTGCCGGGGAGTGAGCAACCCCTCGTCAAGTTAATTTTACATCGAAGAACTCCGTTAATTGAAGCATGGGTATCGAAACACTGACCAGTGATTTCTTTTACCAGACTTCCGCGTCACCGGAAGTGACAGCGTGGGTCCAAACTGATCTGAAATGTTGACAGGTCCAGATTTCTCAATTACAGATGAAAGCGTTAAAGTAATTAAGCCAGTTAACAGCTTCCATAGATCTGTTTTCCTTTTCACGACAAGGTTGTCGCGACAAGGGACACATTTTTTTTTTTTCTCAGGGGGAAAATACTCTCGGCCTCAGGTGCATTAAAGCGGAAGCGTCTGGCGTGGCAGTTTCAAAAAAATATCGCCTGGTAAACTAAAAAAAACATTATTTTTTGTTTCTGTTTTGAATTATTAGTGGATTTTAAAAATAAGAAATGTTCAAATACGGTTGAACTTTAAAAGATGCGAAGAAACTTCCGATAGGAAGGTGTTCGCCGGATCCCGGGAAAAGTATTTGTCCGGCAAAAAACAAAAACTCAAAAACAGACTCAACATGTCTCTGTACCGCTGTATTGAACTTTTATTCAACTTCAGATAGAGCTTTTACTTTTACGAAATTTCCGTTTTTTCCGGATTCCGGGCGAACTATTCGTCCGGCTAGAAAACGAAGTTCAGTTCTGGCTTCAGCAGAACTGAATTCTTGCCCCTAAATCGACTCTCACATTAGCTTGAAAAAACATTTGTTTCAACCCTTCATTTAACCCCCCCCCCCCCCCACCCCTAAGTGTAGGGCTACAGGGCCCATCTGCGAACTTGACCTGTACTTTGACCTCCTCATACCAATTTTGGACAAAATATCTCAACTCCTTCGAGAGTTATCATGCTGACAGACAGACAGACGGACAACTTTTGCCATGTCATAGGTATCCCTCCACTTACGTTTTAGGATCCCAAAAAGACTATGTCACCATCGCACCATATAGGTTGAGTTATATCTAAATAGGAGCAAGATAGGAGGTAGTCACTTAGTAGAAGTTTTTTTTGTACTTTGCTTTCGTGGGCCCTTGGGGATCAGTAAAATGTATCGTTGGCTCAAAAGTATTTTTTTTTACTTTGCGGTTAAGGGGATTACTTTAAGGAATTCATTTATTAGCAAAATCTTTGAGGTAAAGATGATCATGAGCCCTTTTTTCACTTTGCGGTTAAAATACGCACTTTAAGGGTACTTGAAATTCAGTTGTAAGCAACATCCTTGACGCACAAATGAAAAATGTCAGAGGCATGTACTCTTCCCAATTATCAAGTTTCGTTAAAGTTCAACTGAAAAGCCAACTTATTTTTGTATCATCTAATTGCTTACACTGAATTATTTGGATTCTGCTAAGGGATTTTTTTATTTTCCACTATCCACTCTAGTAGCGACGTTAAGAATATATACGGCGGTCTCCAAACGCAAATTCTACAATGACGCGGAAAACTTGATTCTTAATACAAACGCGGCTTTTCAGTGGCCAGTGATCAGCTTGCGGAAAGCAGATCACTGCGTGAACATTTGCTTTTCGTAAATCGGTCTCGTCAAGCATACAACGTAGGTACAAGCGGATAGAGGTTTCACAAGACCGACAGGGACATTCCACTATATGAAAACAGACTACTCGTGAATAGCGGTGCAACAAAGTGACGCATTTTGATCGGGTCTTCAAGGCTCTCTGAGTGAATAAGTGAGGGGTCACTAGTTTGCTTCTACGTCGGCCCCCTTCGGTTAAACTTTAAGGTTCGTCGGACAGTTTTTTCAATTTTTCAAGTTTTTTCATTTGATCTGCAATTATGACAGCTGTCAAGCTTGTCCATCAAACTGAGTTACCAGAGCGCTGATCAGCAGGACATCAATTGGTCAGAGCACGTCTGTCCTCGTAAATCTTATTATTGCTTTGTTTTAAAATTTACTATTGTTGATGAAAGAATGGGGAGTTAACGGCACTAATTCTGATTGAGATATCAAAAGATTGCTCCTGACGTTGAGTATTTATTGTTGAAAATGATGTTTGAAAAACGGTCCAGAAGGTTTTTCAGATGTCGTGTCTTGACATACATTACTTCAACAATTCCAAGAATATTTTCATGGAGGGGCTAAAGTAAGGCAAATCGAACGGGATTTCTACCATGATAAGAGCAATAAGACCAAAGCTTCGATGGGATCGCAAAAAATTCATATTTGATCCAGACAATTGGGTCTTGTAGATATCCGGTCTTCGCCAGACTCCTTAAAGGTTAGACTCCTTGAAGGCTAAGATACGACAGTCTGATTACCCATCATATTTTTACTCAATTAGGCTAGAAGAACCGACAAAAACACGTCACTTCGTTACTTTGTTATCCACGATTCTTGAATTTTAGCTGACGTAATTTCTTTTCCGTAACTGTTGTACCTCTATACGGACGTAGCTCTATGTTTGAAATGTTTAGCAACTACAGCGGCAGCCAATTGCCGTAATTCATGGCGGACTTGCATTCTTCAAGCCAGGAAGATGAAAGTAACATGGGAAGTGAAAGTGACCAAGAAGCACGGAACAGAGGGCTATCTTCAGATGTGATTCTGGAATCTGGAATCGAACATTTCAAAATCTTCGCTTTGTGAGCCATTGAAACATAGGCTTTTGCAGACATTCAAAGTTTCCGCGACTCGCCGTAAAGTTATTTGTCGTGCAACCAGCGGAGATTCCAAACGTCACTACTAGACTACGCGACGTAAAAAACAAAAATTCCTTACATGAGTCAAAATAATTCATTGTATTCAAATCAAACATATAAAAATAAATTGGCTTTTCAGTTAAACTCTTGCTTATTCTGCCTTTTATAATATACTTAGCTCCCATATGGAATTATAAGCTTCTAAAATCCCCAGCTTTCTCCATTGTTTCGTTTCGTAAACACGAATTTTTAGCGCTTTTGTGGCCTTGCCGAGTAATCTTGTCACCCAACGAAAAGTTTGCCGGAATCTTCAACGTCCGCTGACAACTCTTTCACACAAAAGGATGTGATAATCTTCTGTTTATTACTTCTTTTATTTGCTTACTTCTCCCACTTTTGAACCAAGGCACGTTCAGTTTTCAAATTTTTTGCGCCCAGCCGCCGCGTCGGAGAGCAGGAAGGCTGGATATAGTGGACAAGCGCGAACAAGAAAATCGCGAGTTTTAGGCGGAAAGTAATGGTGTTTTCGAAAACGTTTCTTCTGATTCACTTCATAGGGAAAAGATTATTTCTAGTATGAGTTGTGCTTTAAACATTTTTAATATTAAAATTTAGAAACAGATCAGATATGGAGTCAGCATGTGTGTTTGCCTCTATACGTCATATCTACTTTGACCAAAAAACCCTCCCCCGCCCCTAAATGTAGGGCTACAAAGCCCATCGACGAACTCGACCTGTCGTCGCCTCAAAGAATCCTCACATCAATTTTCATCAAAATATCTCTTTCCTTCGAGAGCTATCGTGCTAACAGAAGGGCGGACAGACAGACAACTTTTGCGAAGTCATAGGTATCCCTCCACTTACGTTATGGGTACCGCACGTCGGCTTTACTCATTCTCCCCCCTTGTTACTAAGTATTTTAATAACCAATAAAATTTCACGTTTGTTGTTCATTTGTGCCTGCTCGGTTCTTGATTTGTTTTGTATTTTGTCTTAAGTTTTGTGTTGATGGTTTATTATTTAGATGTTGTTAGTTATTACTGTTTGTTTATTTATTTTCTCATTGTTGCCTATTGTTTAGCTTTTGCTATTGTGGCAATTTTTCCATTAAACCTTAAACCTTATGGGATCACAGAAACTGATAAAAAGTAAGAACAAGCCTATCTTCGTGGTGGCTGCGACAAATTTGAATAAAAAAAACAGTAATTTAACGGGGGTGGAACCTGGGCTAAGCCTGTCAAGACCATAGGATCAAATCGATCTCACGTTCCTAGAATCGCCACTGTTGAGGTCAAGAAATATTCTTCCCTTTTTTCCAACACTTCACGTCAGATGGCAGAGCTCTAGTTTCGTAAATTCGTTGAAGCTCTAACCCCTCGTATCAACAAAATAATAATCTGTAATTTCATGTTTTATGCCAGTTTCCGGTCAAATTATTTGGATCCCAGAACGTAAGTGGCGGGATACCTATGACATCGCAAAAGTTGTCCGTCTGTCCGTCCGTCTGTGCGCACTATAACCCTCGAAGGGAATGAGATATTTTGATGAAACTTGGTGTGGGGATTCTTTCGGTCAAGAGTAAGGTCGACTTCATAGATGGGCTGTGTAGCCCTACATTTAGTGGTTGAGGAGGGGGTTTAGATTAAGGGGCAAACGAAATATTTTTAAACCGGGAAGTCTGTTAAGAGTAAAAGTTTTATGTGAAGTTGATTAGATGTTCAATTTATGGGTAAGAAGACATGCTGAACACTTATGTGAAAACAATTTTCTACCCGGACAAGTAGTTCGCCCGGAATCCGGCCAAAACCGGAAAATTGTTAAGATTTAAGAAGTTAAAGATTTATTTGTAGTTGATTAGTATCCGATTTAAAGGTAAGAAGAGATGCTGAATCCGTGTATGACAATCATTTTTTACCCGGACATATAGTTCGACCGAAATCCGACTGGAACCGGAAAATTTGTTATAAGTTAAATTTTTATTTGAAGTTGATTAGATGTTCAATATGGGGAAAGAAGATACGCTGAGTTCGTTTTTGAGCTTTCTTTTTTCGCCGGACAAGTAGCTCCGGAATTCGGCCGAAACCGGTAAATTGGCAGGAAGTTTTCGTCAAAACAGATATGACTTGTAGGGGTAAACACACATGCTGAATACATTTCTGAACTTGGTTTTCTCAGATGATTAGCTATTTGGCCTTAATCTGTTTCTGAATTGTAATAGTAAAAATGTTCAAGGAGTCTGGCGAAGACTGGATCTGGCGAAGACAAGACCCAATTGTCTGGATCAGATATTGAATTTTTGGGATCCCATCGAAACCTTTGGTCTTGTTGATCTGAGAGAAACAAAACCAAAGGTTTCGATGGGATCCAATGGTTCGATGGGATCCAATTAGTTCAATATTTGATCCAGACAGTTGGGTCTTGTAGATATCCGGTCTTCACCGAAATATTGCTGGAACAAAATACTCAACTGGCATATCCGTTTAACGCGTTCAACTATGATTCGCAATCAGCTTGGACTGAAGGAATATTTATAACTCTTACATTGTATTCGCGTGGCCTTGGGACATACTGCCAACTTTTACCTGCTCCACTAGGGTTTCTGTAATTCTGGGTAACGTTACTATTTTGTTACTACAGCGCATTCAGCAAAATTTTGCACACTTTCAGCAGGAAATTTACAACAATGGACAGTTGTTAAACCTAATATCGAAAATACACTCAAGGTACTTTCGGTTCGACTAATAATCTAACCGTTTACGATCGATTATAAATGGTCATTTTTATTCGAAAATTCATAATCCGTTCCGGCCCAAATTGCAGTACGGACAAAGGCCTTCTTTAACTGCGTACAACTTCGATGAAAAGCGAAGGAGTTTCTCTCTCTTTAACGAGATTCTTTGTCCAGGCAAGCTGGAAATTTCATGGAATCCGTCAAGGGCGGCCCGAGCGCTGTTTGAGTCCCGTGCAGAGCAGGAAGTATAATTTATCAGGAAATCCGTCACGGCTAACCCATCAAGCAAAGTTAATGCAAGAGTTCGCAATGATGTAACAACTTGCAAATCTTCTCCGCTTGGCTGTTTACCAGGAGTTATTTTTTACCAAAAATAACCGAAGCGCCGCGACTTTACGTAAAAACAGGTTTTTTTTTAATGGAATCAGTCGATTTTTCTTCGAAACAGTCGGTTTTTATGGCACTTGCCTTCCGGCCAAGTGCCATATACCGATCACTTTTCCGTCGGTCTGTCGGTCGGTCGGTCAGTCCGGTGTTTGCGAGTTAGGGTACTTTCAGATGTACTAGGACGATGAAACTTGGGAGGCGTATTAGGGACCCGACCAAACTAACTTGGAAATAGTCATTTGCCCGATCCGACCATCGTGGGGGGAGGGGGAGGTTGCGGAATCCGGAAAATAGGGGCATGCATAACTTTCGAATGGGTGATCGGATCTCAATGGAACTTGATATCTGGAAAGACCTCCTTCCTCAGATGTCTCATGTCAAGTCCGGACCGGATCCGGTGAATCTGAGGGGGAGTCGGAGGGGGGAACCGGAAATCATGTGAAACTCTCAGACCGGAGCGATCGGGATGAAACTTGGTGGAAAGAACAAGAACAAGCTCTAACTAAATACATGGCTGAACTGGACCGGATTCGTACACTGTGTGTGTGGGGGGGGGGGGGAGTTGGAGGGGGGTTCCGGAATTCCGGCGATCCGTAGTTAATGTACTTCCAAGTGGGATAGAACGTCAAAACTTGACAGGCATATCAGGGACCCGACCAGGTTAACTTGGAAACAGTCACTCGCCCGATCCGACCATCGCGGGGGGAGGGGGAGACGGCGGAATCCGGAAATTAGTGGCATGCATAACTTTCGAAGGGGTTATCGGATCTTAATGAAACTTGATATCTTGAAAGAATTCATGTCTCAGCTGTCCCATTTTAAGTCCGGACCGGATCCGATGAACTGGGGGGGGGGGTTGGAGGGGAGAACCGGAAATCTTGTGACACGCCTAGAGTGGAGCGATCAGGATGAAACTTGGTGGGACGTACATGCACAAGTCCTAGGTGCATCAGTGACAGAATCGGACCAGATTCGGGTACCAGGGGGGGGGGGGGCTGTAGAGGGGTGTCCGGAATTCCGGTGATCGTGAGTTAAGGTACGTCCAGATGTGCTAGGACGATAAAACTTCGCTGGAGCATTAGAAACTTGACATCATTGGGTTAGACATCGTCACTTTTCCGATCCAACCATCCCTTAAAGAGCTCATCTTAACCGCAAAATACAAAAAATACTTTTAAGCAAAATTTTCTCTTTCACGATCGCACTGAGTACATGATCCTTTTTGCCTCAAGGGTTTTGCTTATTAATCAATTTTTAGCACCCTTAAAGTGCGCATCTTAACCGAAAAGTGAAAAAAAAAAACTTTTGACCATCACTTCTGTCCTCTGACACAGCCTTGCAAGTTTGGCGCATCTTAACCAAAAAGGAAAAACAATGCTTTTGACCGTCACTTCCATCTGGCCCAGCCTTGCAAGTGCCATAGGAGCTTTCAGCTCTTGTTGATAAAGCCTGTCGATTTTTCTGTAAAAACAGTCGGTTTTTTTCTGACACTTGCCCTTCGGCCAAGTGCTATATAGCGATCGCAATTTCTGTCCGTCCGTCGGTCGGTCGGTCGGTCTGGGTTTTGCTAGTTCGGGCACTTCTACATAAGCTAGGACGATGAAACTTGGCAGGCATATCAGGGACCCCAAATGATTAAGTTGGAAATAGTCATTTCCCCGACCCGGCCATCGTTGGGGGAGTGGAGGGAGGGGGAATCCGGAATCTCGAGGAATTTATAACTTTTGAACGGGTGAACGGATAGCAATGAAATTTGATATTTGGAGAGATCTTGTGCCTCAGATGGCCAACTTAAAATCCGGACCGGATCCGGTGACCTTGGGGGGAGCTGGAGGGGGGAACCGGAAATCTTGGGAAACGCTTAGAGTGGAGGGATCGGGACGAAACTTGGTGGGAAGAGTTCGGCTACATCATTGACATAGCCGGACCGGATTCGGGCACTGTGGGGGGAGTTGGGGAGGGGGGGGGCGGAATTCGGTGATCCCGCGAGTTCGGTACTAGGACAATGAAATATGGTAGGCATATCAGGGACCAGAACAGACTGCCTTAAGAATAGTCGTTTCCCCGATCCGACCATCGTAGGGGGAGTGGAGGGATGCGGAATCCGCAAATTAGTAACATGCATAAATTTGGAAGGGGTAATCGGACGTGCATGAAACTTGACAAGTGTCAAGAACAAGTGCCTCAGATGTTCCTTTTCAAATCCGGACCGGATACGATACCTGGCGGGGGGGGGGGGGCGTTAATCGTCTGTAAGGCTCAGATTCGAGGGATCGCGATGGAACTTGGTGGGAAGAACAAGCTTAAACCCTAGATACATTCCTGATAAAATAGGACTGTATCTTGTCACGGTGGGGGGAGTTCGAGGGGGTTTACCGGAATTCCGATGATCTCGAGTTAGGGTACTTCCAGATGTGCTAGGTCTATGAAACTTCCCGATGAAAAATTTATCTCAAAATAGCAGTATGAAATTGTACGAAAAGTAGCAGGCAGTACTATGCTACTACATGCTTCTACTTCAAGGAACCGTGTTACTGCATACTACTGCATGCTACTATTATAACAAGACTGGATGCTACTATGGCAAGACAGGATGCTACTGGATACTACTACTTAAGATTCGACCAGTCCGAGGCACATTAAATGATAGTATTATTTGCTATTACATATTATTACATGCAACTTTTTCGTACAACTACCATACAACTACGCAGGCTACACATTTTTCATCGGGTTGGCAGGCATTTTCGGAATTCCACCATATTGACTTGAAAATAGTCCCTTCCCCGATCCCATCATCGTGGGGGGAGTAGAGGGGTGGGGAATCCGGAATCTAGTGACATTCACAACTTTGGAATGGGTGATCGGTCGTGCATGAAACTTGGTAAGTACTAAGAACAAGTGTCTTGGGTGCTCAGTTTCAAGTCTGGACCGGATCTGATCACTGGGAGGGGGGGGGGGGGAAGCTGGAGCGGGCACCGGAAATCTCGTTAATCGCTTAAAGTCGAGACATCGGAGTTGGACTTGGTTGGAAGAGCAAGCGTAAACCCTAGATGCATTCCTGACAAAACAGGACCGGATCGTGTCACGGTGGGGGAAGTGGAGGGGGTTTCCCGGAATTCCGGTCATCTCCGAGCTAGGGTGCTTCCAGATGTGCTAGGACCATGAAACTTGGCAGGCCAATTAGGGACTCTAATATATTGACCTGAAAATAGTCCCTTCCCCGATCCAACCATCGTGGGGGGAGTAGAGGGATGGGGAATGCGGAATCAGGTGACATTCATAACTTAGGAACTGGTGATCGGACGTGCATGAAACTTGACAAGTGTAAAGAACGCGTGTCTCAAATGTTCAGTTTCAAGTCCGGTGTGGGTCTGATCACTGGGGGGGGGGGGGGGGGGTGCAGGAGGACAAACTGAAAAACATGCTAACTGTTCCGAAAAGTGCCATATGAGCTTTCAGCTCTTGTTCTTAAAATCAGTCGATTTTTCATCAAAACAGCCAGTCTGTAAATACCTTGCCCCCCCCCCCCCCCAAATATTTTGGCTAGTAAATCCTCTGCTGTTTACCACCACCCGCCGCGAAAAACGGGAAGGACAGGATCCGTATTCTGAAGGTTTTCTTCTTCTTCTTCGTAAAGAGAGGAGCCCTGTTTTGGTTGACAATAAAAGGGCAGTAGCCCCTGTTTCACCAATGTTAGGCTCCTTGACGAACAGGGCTCCGACTTGAACAAGACCAAAAGGTTTCGACGGGATCCAAAAAATTTAATATTTGATCCGGACAATTGGGTCTTGTAGATATCCGGTCTTCGCCGGACTCCTTCAACATTTTTACTAACAAAATTTAGAAACAGATCAAAGCCAATGTTACTGATCTGAGAAGACCAAATTCAAGCACGGAATTCAGTATGTGTGTTTAGTGTTTACCCCTGTAGCCTACGTCATATATATTTTGACGAAATCGATCAAAGTTCCTGCCTCACTTCTGCCAAATTTCCGGTTTCGACCAGATTCTCGGCGAACTGCTTTTCTGGCAAAAAACTAAAGCCCAAAAATGAATTCAGCATGTCTCCTTACCCCTACATCGAACCTTTCAGATAAAACTTTTACTTTTAACAAATTTTCCGGTTTCAGCCGGATTCCGGGCGAATTACAAGTCGGGTGAGAAAATGATTGTCACATACGGATTCGGCATGTCTCCTTACCCCTCGTTAGCTTTTAAAGAATAATTTTTTTCGCCACTTAATTTGAAATCCCTCCCCCTCCCCTAAATATACAGCTACGGGGCCCGTGTAGGAACTCGACCTTTCCCCTGACCCCAAGAATCCTCATACCAAGTTTCATCAAAATATCTCATTCTCTTCGAGGCCCAAAGTTGTTCTTTGCACTCATGTTACGAAACGCTTCGTCTTCGTAGCGAAAATATTTTGCGGTGAGTCAGCACTTTAAGACCCAAAGTTTGTCTTAGCCACACTTCTATGGAACGCTTCCCTTCGTAGCGAAAATCTTTCCTGATGACTCAGCACTTTCTGGCTCAAAAGTTTTTCTTCGCCATCACTCTATGGAAGGTTTTGTTACGTTGCAAATATTAAGATGTGTATCCTTAAAGTTTAACAGAAGGGCAAAATTAAAGTAAAACTGAAGGGTTGTGGCTTTTAAGCTTGACTGACGGGGTTTATATCCTTAAAAGTTCAAATGAAGAGTCCCTGGAGTTTAACCGAGACTTTAAAGTTTAACCGAAGGGCAAGACTCCTTTAAGCTTTGGTGAAGGGAATAACTCTTGGAGGTTCATTTGATGGACAGGAATCCTTTAAGTTCGACTGAAAAAGTTGCGTTTTTTGCCTTTCCTCCGTAGGTCGGCTAACCTACCTACTTGCCACTATTGACCGTTTTATCGTCTCGCCGGTCGGTTCGACTGAGCTCTAAAACAGATTATAAGGATTTAGGTCGGTTAACCGAAGAAAGAAAACGGCTTATAGAGAGAAATCTCGCAGGTCGGTTAACTGGATGACGGCAAAAAACGCAACTAATAGCTCCTTAAAGTTTAAATAAAAGGTTGAACCATAAAGTTTAACTGAAGGACACAGCTGAGGACGAAGTACAGCAGAAAGAATGTGCCCGTGTTCACTATGAAGAGAACGTTCCATAACCAAGTCGTTAAACTAATCCGTTTGCACAAGCACCATATCTGTATACAAATAAATTCAAATACGGCGAATTCAATGAGAGACAAGAGTTGCGTTTTTGCTGATACCATGGTATCTGTTACCACGGTCTAAAGGCGTTTTTGCAGTTATCGTGGTATCTAGCCAGTTATCGTGGTATCAGATATTCAGATACTACGGTCCGACCGTGGTAACTGGTCGTGGTATCTGAAAAGTCATCTCACTTTCATCAAATTTTGTCAGATTGGTGAGAAAGAAGTTTAGCACTTAGTGATGTAACTGGATATCTGTTTTTCTTTTGGGATGACTCCGAAAAGTGCAATTTCGGCAACAGTCGTTTTTGCAGAGCACCGTGTATCAGATACCACGATAACTGCAAAAACGACTAATTGCAGATCCAGTTACCGTGGTAACAGATACCATGGTATCAGCAAAAACGCAACTAAGGTAAAACTGAGAAACTGCTATGTAATTTTTTTTTTATTGAATATTCACATGACTAAAACCTGTTTTTCGCGTTAATAGTCATCGAAAGTTTAAAGACAAACTGAAAAGTAACTTTTTCGTGGCTTAACTACTTCGAACAGGTGTTCCACCCCATACGTTGGCAACGGCAACACTGGTCAGTGTTGTGAATCTTAAGAAGAATCACAGATGGACAGACCTACACTGTCAAAAGTATATCCGAGTAAGGATTACAGTTAACTGCAGTATTTGCTACTGGGATTCATCTTATCTGTATTTCGTATTAATCTTATCTCCGTAGAGATAAGAATAATCCCAGTAGCAAATACTGCAGCTAACCTTAATCCTTATTCGGAGATACTTTTTACAGTGTACGATTCCATAGCAAATACTGCAGCTAACCTTAATCCTTTTTCGGAGATACTTTTTACAGTGTACGATTCCATAGCAAATACTGCAGCTAACCTTAATCCTTATTCGGACATACTTTTTACAGTGTACGATTCCAGAGGTATCTTCCTCCTTTTAGTTGGGGATGCCAAAACACACATTCATTCTGCACAAACTGGGACATAAAATGTTTTAATGTCAGTGTATACATACAAAAACTGAGAGTAAAATTGGAAAGTGTCTGTTTAGAAATCCCTTCTGTGGTAGCGATCGGGGTCGAAATATGACGTCACAACGACCCTGGCGGCGAACTTTCTTCCAGTTAGAGCCTGTTGACCCTTCTGTGATTCGGAGATGGCGCTGAACTCCACGTAGACCTAACGAATCAAAAGTATTAAAGGACCCATCTTTATTCTGCCTTTTATAATATACCTAGCTCCCTTATGGAATTATAAGCTTCTAAAATCACCACCTTTCTCAATTGTTTCGTTTTGTACCTACGAATTTTTGGCACTTTCTCGGTCGTGACGAGTTTTGAGGGCTACATGGAGACATACATGGACAGTTTGCCAGAATCTTGAACGTCTCTGGCAACCCTATAACACACAAGGATATGAAGATCTTCTCTTTTTTGCTTCTTATATTTGCTTAGTTTCCTGCTTTTTAACCATGGCACTTTCAGTTTTCATATGTTTTGCGTCCAGCCACCGCGTCGGAGAGCAGTAAGGCTGGATAGAATCGACAGGCGCTAACGAGAGAATCGCTCAATTCAGATGGAAAGTAATGGTATTTTCGAGAAACATTTTTCTGATCCGTTTCATAGTGAACAGTTCATTTCTAGTAAGAGTTGTGCTTTAAAGGTTTCTGGCCAAAGGAATCCATTTGTTTATTTATATTTATCGAAGAAGGGCCGAAATATCGCTGATGAAGCATCGTAGCTGACGTACCCGTTGTATACTTTATTTGAATAAATGTTTCAAAGTCTGCTTGGGCTCAAGGAATATTTAGCTACTGCCTCAAAAACACCCAAATGAAAAGAGAATATATTTTTTTTTTTACTGACACCTTTACTGCCCAGGACCTTCACGTTTCTGCCCTTGGCCGCATTCCATCTAGGAAGAAGATTACCCGATTAGTCTTTTTTCTCTTTTTTTAAGTTTATTTTTTGATCTAATGCATTTTGCTACATTATTGAAACCTCGAGTGTATTTTTTCCTTTTATTTGTCTGTACTGCACTATTTTCCTCTTCTAAGTGCGTAGATAAAATTTCATCATCATCATCATCACACTAAAATGTTTTCGGAAAGGAAAACGGGAAGATAAGCTAGCAAAAATAAAATAAGGTAGGGTTGGGGGTACAAACGAACTGATAAGTTATATTCTATTCCGTACGCACCGATTCGGTCCCTGTCCACTCGGACCGGATTTCCGAAGACGGTGGCGAAAGGTTTGAAATATGTATTGAAAGAAGTTTTGTCCCCTCCTCTGTGAGTTTTTTCAACGCGAAATTTTAAGTAAAATCCTTTTTTTTGGTTGATTTTCGAAGTTTAGCGTTTTAGTGTGTTGTAAATATTTACTATGTAAAAGCACAATTGTAGCTTATAATAATTATGCTCGACGAGAGAACAAATATTCGTTTTTTTTGTTAATACCGTAACGAATGTTTTTGAAGAGTACACTGTCAGAAGTTTCACAACAGATTGCGCATAACACTTTCAAGAATAACACCTTTTCGCTTAGAAAATAAAGTGTTATGACCAATTAAGTTTAAACTATTTCGTACCTAGATCTCCAACAACATCTTCGACTGGTAAAAATACTAACGGGAACGAAAGAAACATAACATATAACATCCCAAAGTGTTATCTGTTGAAACCGCGCATCCTGCTGTTGTCGTTATGTAACTTCTGACAGTGTAGTATTTTTACCTATTGAAGGTGTTGTTGGAGATCAGGGCACGAAATAGTATAAACTTAATTGGTCATAACACTTTTTTTCTAAGTGAAAAGGTGTCATTCTTGAAAGTGTTATGCGCAACCTGTTATGAAACTTCTGACAGTGTAAAGACTGATTTGATTGGAAGAGCTCTAAGGTAAACACTCTAGGGTCTGACGTCACATGTCTATGTCAGCAACTGTCGAAGACATTTTTTTTACTTTCATCGAACTCTTCTGAAGAGTGATTTAGGAGTCTGCAAAATCAACGTCTCTCATAACCTATATTGGCATAAATTCCAACAAGGTTAGACTTCTCAAAGCTTTGCCTTTTTTTTTGCTACCATTGCTGTAGCCTACTTCACAATTTTCTGTTTAGTTTGTTACTTTATTTTACTGGTATAAACTTCTTTTAAGACACGGAAACGTCTAATCTGAATCATAACAAGACCTACGATGGGATTCCTAAAATCCCCTTTAAGGTTTCGGCCCGACATCCGACCCAGGGAAACCATTTTAACAAGTATTTATTGTTTTGAGATTAGTTGGCTTTCACAAGAAAAAACATTCTCTGCCTTAACCGATGCCAAAATTCATTCCTGGTAACTGAGAGGAACCCCTAACCATATTGGGAAATGAACATGAAAACTTAGAAATGTGGTTACAGCACCAGGCGGTTTGGGTGTGGTTAGTCAGTGTGGCTGGGGATTTAGACGCCCTAAAATCTTTTAGTTGATCCAGACAATTGGGTCTCGTCTTCGCCAGATCCAGTCTTTGCCAGACTAATCATCTAAGAAAACCAAGTTCAGATATGCCTCTATAAGCCATATCTGTTTTGACAATACAGACCGAAACTTCCTGCTTTACTTCTGCCAAATTTCCGGTTTCGGCCGAAGTCCGAGCGAACTACTTGTCCAGCAAAAAAAGAAAATTCAGAAACAAATTCAGCGTATCCCTTATCCCTACAAAGAACATCGAACCAAACAAATAAAACTTATACAAACTTTTCCGGTTTCAACCGCATTCCGGGGCCAATTATATGTACAGGTAAAAATGATTGTCATATACAGACTCAGCGTATCTTCTTACCCCTAAATCTGTCATCTAATCAACTTCAAATAAAACTTTTGCTTGAATCGAACATCTAATCAACCTTGTATAAAACTTTTACTTTTAACAAACTTTCCGGTTTTTGCCGGATTCCGGACGAACTACTTGTCCGGCGAGAAAATGGTTTTCATCATCGTGTTCAGCATGTCTTCTTACCCCATAATCTACTATCACATTATCTGTTTAAAATATTTCTCATTTGCCCCTTAATTTAAACCCCCTCCCCCACAGAGCCCATCTACGAACTTGACCTTACTCTTGACCCAAAGAATCCTCACACCAAGTTTCATCAAAAATCTCATTCCCTTCGAGAGTTATAGCGCGCACAAACGGACGGACAACTTTTACTATGTCATAGGTATCCCGCCACTTACGTTTTGGGATCCCAAAAACCTTAACTTTTAAAAAAATTTCCGGTTTCAGCCGGATTCGGGCGAACTATACATCCGGGTAGAAAATGATTGTCACATACGGATTCAGCATGTCTTCTTACCCCGAAATCGAACATCTAATCAACTTCAATAAAACTTGTTCTTTTAACAAATTTTCCGGTTTTAGCCGGATTCCGGGTGAAACACTTGTTCGGCAAAAAAAAAGATTTTCATATACGTGTTCAGTATATCTTCTTACCCCTAAAATAGACAATCTCATTAGCTGTTGAAAATGTTTTGTTCGCCCATAAATTTGTACCCCCTTCCCTAAATGTAGGGCTACAGAGCCCATCTTCAAGCTCGACCTGTCCCTTAACCTAAAGAATCTTAACACCAAGTTTCATCAAACTATCTCATTCCCTTTAATTTAATTTAACTTCAAATAAATGCGGCACAACATTTCATGCGCGAGCAAATTAATTGGCACATGTCATTAACCTACAACTAAAACATATGTACAATTGTCATAGAATAAATACAGTAATTGAAACAGTAAACAGTTGTATGTATGTATGTATTTATTTATTTATAACCCATCTACAACAGCTACAAAAGCATGAGACGGAGTACAGAAAAAGAAAAGAAAAAAAAGAAGGAACTAATAAACTCATACCCAAATACAAAACAACAACAAATTCGATAAATATTAAAATAGAATACCGCTCCAGGGGTGGTGAGACGGCTTGTCAGCAGTCATCCGCTTGAAGTGTTCGGCCATTTCAGTTACCGGTTCCCGCAGACCGTATTTTCGAACTAGAGGTCTATTTCTTGACCAAGACGGGATTCCAAGGAGATATTTCCCATATTTAAAATAGATTTTTCGGAGTTCAGCTTTATCACTGTCACTTAATATGTCCCAGAAGGGAACGATATACAGAAAATGGCCCATGACTGAGCTAAACAGTTGTCCCTTCGAGAGTTACCGTGCTGACAGAAAACGATAATTTTTCTCACCTTGCCAACTCCTGGTACGTAGTCCACACCGGGTACGGGCCGGGGGATTTCGATACTCCTTACATTTCCATATTTGGAACATTCCTCTCTGATATCATCAATAATATCCTCATATTCCTCGTCATCCTGAAGTTCATCGGCCGTCACCATATTCATCAAGCAAAGGACCTAAAAGATAAACAAGATTTTATTTTTCAATTTCAATTTATTTAATAATAAAGCAAAACATATCTCTCGTGGGCAGAGCCCAAATACGATGTTTTTTTTAGTCATGAACAAAAATAGAATATATTGTCAACAGATAATGCTAAAGATATTGCTTTACGAAGCTCGGCACAAAGCTTCTACTGTAACGCATAGAGCGTGTTCCACCCTCGCACCAATAGTAACTATTAGTTACTAAATCCGTTCCAACCTCACGAAAAGTTACTACGCTGACCGTTCCAGCCTTCTCGAAATAGTAACTAATAGTAACTATTTGCTTACCACGCTCGGTAGCGTGGTAAGCGTAGTAACCACGAATCTCTGTCACGTGATTGGTCGGATTCACCCGTGGCATGATATTCCGCTGGAAAATAGAAAAATCGTTCCAGCCTTGACTTCAAAAGCCAGAATTCGTGACGTCATGCGTAGTAACTACGGTAAGTAGGATGGAACACGCTCATAGTGTTACAGTAGATTGGGGTCGGTTTGGGAACCTTCTCAGTCACTTCTCGGGAGGGGGGGGGGGGGGGGGGAGGACGAGATCTTACAGGAACAAAGGGTGGGAGAAGGAAATAACGGTACATGGGGTGCTGGAGAAGGGAAGAGCCAAAGTTGCGGGATAGTTTTTCGCGGCGGGAAGAAAGGGATTCAATTTTAAATTCTTTGAGGTAAAAAGAATATGGTAGGGGGGGGGGGGACCGCCATAGATAATTCGTAGCGATCTCTTCTGGACTCACTCTATTTTATCAGTTTCACCTTGGGTAAGAGCAAAGTGCCAAACCGGACAAGCATATTCGACTAAGGGTCGAATGAAAGAGCAAAACATTAGCTTTAGCTTGTCCTTAGATGGAGTTAGTCTCCCTTCACTTGCATCACATTCATCAGCGCAAAAATCTTACCAGAAATTATCTTTTCACGATAAATTGTTTTTCTTCAGAAATGTTCTCCGAAACCGATTTTTCCCGTGAAATTAGCGATTGTTTTGTTGGCGCTTGTCAGCTCTCCAGACTTCCCGCTCTCCCAAGCGGAGGTTAGACGCAAAATATTTGAAAACTGCACGCTATAGTAAAAGAGAGAAAAGCAAGGCAACAAAACACATGATAGACCTGTCAGCCTACCATGCCTTCCAAAATGGAAACCAAAATTTCAAAGCTTCTCATGCCCTAATTTTTGAAAGAGTTATCGGCGGACCTTTAATCTCTCAGCGAAGTTTGCACTTTCTGACTTGCAAACTAGGACCGGCCGAAAAAGAGAAAAAAGTCACAGGTACAAAATAAAACAATGGAGAAATTCTGAAGCGTATAATTCCAGGGGGGGGGGCTTATTATAAAATAAAAGGCAGAATAAGTACGACGGGTATCTTAAGTAAAAGGTCTCAGTTGGTCCATCTCACGGACAAGGACGATACAATGTCGCCCCTTTGCGATACGACAATCTCCTAGGATTCTTATCGCTCTTGCTAATAGCAAGGAGTAGAGGTAGCCAAAAGAATTAAAGCGTTGCAGGTTTCTAATTCTCGAGATACTTTGCTTCGCCACTGCTTTCAAGAACCAATGGTCTATCTCACGGACAAGGACGATACGACGTCGCCTCTTTGCGATGCGACACGCTCCTAGGATTCTTATCGCTCTTTCTAATGACCAGGAGTAGAGGTAGCCAAAACAGTTAAAGCGTTGCAGGTTTCTGATTCTCGAGATACTTTGCTTCGCCACTGCTTTCAAGAGCCAAGTTGGAAACTCGAGGTACTCGAGGTTCTTCAATTTTTTGTTTGTTAAAACCGAATTTATTTAAAAAATACGAGTTCATCGAGTCATCAGGTTCTTTGACTGGGCCTCCAGATGATTTTGTTCACCAGCCATTTTGAAAAAGCGGAGTAAATGAAGAAAATAAATAAAACACATAAACACACAGAAAAAGACACTTGATTTTCAATCTTCGGCCAGGAAGCAGTGGATAGCGTCGTGCACTGGTTGGCCCTGCTGTCCATGATTTTTGAAAGCGATGAGTGTTTGTCGGTTTGTTTGTCAGTGTTTTTTGATGTCCTCTATTTTTCTCTATTTGTTATTGGTGTCCTCTTAGGGTTTTATAGTTTCGGTATTTCATTTAACAGACTTAAAGTGGCGACTTAAGTTGGTCGCAGAATGTTCCAAAAAGCAGGCCTGCTACAGGGCAGGTTGACAATCCAGACAAAAATAAATCACCAGTTTTAAAAAGAAATTCCCCCGCCATCAAAACACAAATCGCGACGACATTTTAAACAATTTGGTATTTTATTCGTGAATTCCGGATAGTTGGTTATTAGTTGGAGAATTTGGTGACGTTTGGGGCATTTCATATAGAAGTCACCAAAATTGAGATATTTTGTAATACAAACAGCGTGAAATCACTATACTCGGTGATAATTCACCACACGTGGCAACACTGCCACAGATTGAAATGTGAAATTTAAGCCTCAGTCCCTTATTAACAACAAAACCGAAGTCGATCAAAATGCAGAATAAAACCTTTCCTGTCGTCGCCCCAATCGTGCAGCAAAAACAGCAGCCGTTTCAAAAATTAAATCTCAGCACTCGTTTTTCCGTGCAGTGATTATTAAAAGTAACAGATACAGGCGAGTACTCCCTAGTAGAAACGTGGAACGAGGTTGTTCATGGAATAAAATTTAAGTTTTCAGTCCCTTATTAACAACAAAACCGAAGTTGATCAAAATACAGAAAAAAGCCTTTTCTGTCATCGCCCCAATCGTACAGCAAAAACAGCGGCCGTGTCAAAAATTAAATCTCAGGACTAGTTTGTCTTCCCTACAGTGGTATCTGAAAATAATTTGCCCGAATAATATATTTGTAGTCGGTAGAAGCTTCAGTTATTTATTACAGGTTTGTTTCCTTCCCCGACATTGGACCTGAAGATTGACAGCCTGGCGAGGACCCTTGCCAAGAAGGGTCAAAATATCAGATTACAGGTTTGTTTCCTTCCCCGACGCTGGACCTGAAGATTGACAGCCTGACGAGGACCCCTGCCAAGAAGGGCCGAAATATCGCTGACGAAGCATCGTAGCTGACGTATCCGTTGTATACATTATTTGAATATATGAAACGTGAAAGCTACTGCTTCTTGAAGGTCCATGGGGAAGCTGTTTGAAGAGTAGACTACCAGCAGTGCCAGCAACCACCTTTAGTGAATCACTCAATCTACTTGACATCGTTTTAATTAAGCTTCTCACCTCACGTCAACCTACTTACTTAATAAAAAAAAGAACAATTTTACGCTGGATTAAAAGACACCACATCGTCCGCATCACTGACCATGATAGGAAGATAAATTTAGTTGATTACATTGTAATTATTCATAGTCATCACTTTCGACAGGGCTAACATTTACAGAGTAGAACAGTAGGGTAGAGTAGAACAAGACCCCTTTAAAGTGTCTGAGACACGAGATCTTTCCAAATATCAAGTTTCATTCCCACTATCGCGACTCCCCCCACGATGGTCGGATCGGGGAAGTGACTATTTCCAAGTTAATCTTATTGGGTCCCTGATATGCCTGCCAAGTTTCATCGTCGTAGCTTATGTGGGAGTGAACGAACTAGCAAAAGCCGGACCGACCGACGGAAGGACAATAAATTGCGATCGATACATGCCACTTGGCCGAGGGGCAAGTGCCATAAAAAGAGTAATCGGGCAAAGTGAAAAAATGACCAACGGAAAAATTGTCAAGGTCAGATACGTGATGGTCCTGGGCAATGGTCGTAAATTCTGCACTGATCAAGATGTAACAAGACCGAAGGTTTCGATGGGATCCCAAAAATTCAATTTCTGATCCAGACTACTAGGTCTTGTCATCGCCAGATCCAGTCTTTGCCAGACTCCTTATTTTTACTATTAAAATTAAGAAATAGATTCAGGATAAGTAGCTAATCATCTGAGAAAACCAAGTTCTGATACGGATTCAGCATGTATGTTTACCCCAATAAGTCATTTCTATTTTGACAAAACCGATCGAAACTTCCTTCCTTACTTCTGCCAATTTTCCGGTTTCGGCCCAATTCCGGAACTACTTGTCCGGCGAAAAAATAAAGCTAAAAAAACGAATTCAGGGTATCTCTTTACCCCTGTATCGAACATCTAATCACTTTCAGATAAAAATTTAACGAAACAAGTTTTAGAAACAGCGCTACTGACTGACCGCGCAGCGCTGCATACCATCTTCCCCTAAAATGTGCTACATGAGCTCGTAGCTGTTGTTCTTTCTGTATCCGTTTGTGTTTCCATTCCGCGCAAAACAAGACCAAAGGTTTCGATGGGATCCCAAAAATTTAATATCTGATCCAGACAATTAGATGTTATTACTTCATCTTGGTAGGTCCGTGGTGCCGAGCCCATCTCCGAACTCGACCTGTACCTTGACCCAAAGAATCGCCACACCAAGATTCATCCAAATATCTCGTTCCCTTCGAGAGTTATCGCGCTCACAGACAGCAGACACGAAAAAATTAAGCTAAAAAACGAATTCAGCATCTCATCTTACCCATAAATCGGACATCTAATCAACTACAAATACAACTTTTGCTACTTGTCCGCATAGAAAATTATTTTTACATAAGCGTTCAGCATGCGTTCTTACCCATAAATCGAACATCTAATCAACTTCAAATAAAACTTTTACTTTTAACAAAATTTCCGGTTTTGGCCGGATTCTGGGCGAACTACTTGTCCGGCGAGAAAATGGTTTTCATATTAGTGAATGCCTTCTTACCCCTTGATCGACTATCTCATTAGCTGTTTAAAAATATTTTGTTTGTCCCTTAATTTGAACCCCCACCCCTAAATGAGACCATCTACGTAACTCGACCTTTCCCTTGCCTCAAAGGATCCTCCCACCAAGTTTCATCAAAATATCTCATTCCCTTCGAGAGTTATCGTGCTCACAGACAGACGGACATTTTTTGCGATGTCATGGGTATCCCTCCACTTACGTTTTGGGATCCCAAAAACAAGTCGTTCAAACGGATGCTAATTGCTGTTCAGTGAACTTTCAAACTCCAACAAAGGGCAAAGCACTCCTAACTAAGCACTGTCTTAAATCAAAGCGAAATTTTCAACAAAAACCGGCGAGATTTGAAAAGTTAGTAGTGGTTGTTTTAAGTGAGGTTCCGATACCCGTTTTCCGCTTGGATGGCGTGACAACAACAGTGTTTTAGAGACTGACCTACAAAGCGCGGGAACTCGGAAGTGCGAATTACATTCGGTGCGCAAAATCAAGAGAAAATTGCGGCGAAGTGGGCAGATGACAGCCTGAGAAGTGACCACGCCTGTCACCTGTTCAAGTTGCGGAACTAATTCGGTCGCTTGCGCGAAAGAGAATTAATGGCACCAGTCGTGCAATTTTAAGTCAGTTGATTTGAAAGCCTTATGGCATTTGCAATGCCCAGATCACCCAGTCACAGACACATCCTCAATTTACTTAGCACCCCCCTCCCCCTACAATTCCGGTTAACATGTTTACTTGGTCTCATTCGTTATAGAGTTCGGTAAATCACCGGACTATCACAAGTCCGTATCTGTTTTGAGAACTGATGGCACCAGTCGTGCGAATTTCAAGTCAGTTGCATTGGAAGCCTTCTAGCATTTGCAATGTACATCACCCCAGTTATACACAAATCCTCAATTTACTTACTCCCCCCCCCCCCTACAATTCCGGTCGGAACGGGCATCGCCACCAAGTGATGCCCGTTTTATAAAGATCTTTTGTCCCCACATTTCCAAATTGGGTGATTTAACGTGTTTATTGGTTCCCATTCTTTATCGAATTTGGTAATTCGTCCAACTTTTGTTCAGTCTCCATCAATTTCACCGCATTCGGACCGACCCTTCATAAATCCGGTGTGTTAACATGTTTACTTGGTCTCATTCGTTACAGAGTTCGGTAATTCACCGGACTTTTCTCAAGTCTGTATCTGTTTTGAGAACTGATGGCACCAGTCGTGCAATTTTAAAGGCCTTTTTCCGCGACACAATTGTGGGCCACACATTCTGAGTGTTTGTCGCGGAAACACGATTGTGTGCCACACAGTCGAGCCACTAGTTGAAACTCGCGGAAACGCCGTTTTGTCTATTTCTTTGGCGGTAATTTCAAATATCGGAAAATAGAAATAAACTTCATGTAAAATCTCAATAAATAGAACTCCAGACTTATTTCCTTACCATTCTGTACATAAAGTATTCTCAGTTTCAAGTCTATATGCTTGAAAAAGTAGTTAGCTTTATTGTTTAATTCGAATTTCCCGCCAGAATCGAGCCACAAAATCGACAATCACCTCGCCAGTTGTTTGTCAAATTTGAGGCACAAAGCGAGCCACGAAAATCTTGTTGGTCGCGGAAACACACTTGTGGGCCGCACAAAAGGCCGCGGAAACACAATTTCGAGCCACAATCGACCCACAAACTGTTTGTGGGAGCACGGAAAAACGCCTTAAGTCAGTTGAGTTGAAAGCCTTCTGGCATCTGCTATACCCAGATCACCCCAGTCACAGACAAATCCTCAATTTACTTACTCCCCCCCCCTACAATTCCGGTCGGAACGGACATCGCCGCTAACCCCTGATGCCCGCTTTATAGCAATCCTTTGTCCCCACATTTCCAAATTGGGTGATTTAACGTTTGTCCAGTCAGCATCAATTCACCGCGTTCGGACCAACCCTTCATAAATTTAGTGATTTAACATGTTTACTTGGTCTCATTCGTTACAGAATTCGGTAATTCACCGGATTTTTTTTTAGTCCGTATATATTACCAGACTTGCCACATTCGGTTGTTTTAGGTGGTTCTAACGCATCGAAGGCAGTAAAACAAAGCAAGTCAGGAAATCATTGATGTGTCTTTTTTTTTATTTTTTTTTTATTATTTAAATCTTCAGTCTTCAGGAGGGTTAGAATATACCGTGTGAGATTCGGTTCTGGGTTTAAGAATGGATGGAGCGATTAAGGAAGTAGGTTGCAACAGTCTTACAGGTAAGAAAGGTCCTTTAAAGTTTAACTGAAAAGCAAACTTGTTTTTGTATAATTTAATTGAACATACTGAGTTATTTGGATTCTGCAAAGGGATTTTTTTTATTTTTCACTATCTGCTCTAGTTATGACGTTCAGAATATCTGCGGCCGTCTCCACAGCGTAAATTCTATTATGACGCGGGAAATTTTAATCTTAATACAAACGCGGCTTTTCAGTGGGCAGTGGTGAGATTGGTGAAGATTGCTTAGTGCCTGATCAAGAAAAAATCATAAATCTTTCTCATAAGGCATACAACAAAAAATACAAGCGCATAGAGATACGACAAATCACACGGAAATTCCACTATTTGAAAATCGATTATTCGTGGATAGCGGAACAGCGAAGTAACGCATTTTCAGCGGGTCTTCAAGCCAATTTAAGTGAATAAGTGACGGGTAACTAGATTGTCCTATCCCAGCCCTTTTCGGTTAAACATTAAAGGACTCATCTTACTAGTTCTATCGTTTATAAGCATCACCGCCTTACGCCATCATTTTTTCCTTTAGCCATTTTGAGTTATTTTGGCCTAGCCGAGTGGGGAAGCTACATGGGAAGGTTCGAAGTGTTGTTCATCATTTTGGAAGGTATGGTATAGACAATCAGGTATATTTTCTGTTTTGGACTTCTTTTCTTTTGCTTGATTTTCCCACTTTGTAACCACGCAGCCTTCAGTTTTTTAAATATTTTGCGTCCAGAAGCCGCCGCGTCGGAGAGCGGGAAGGCTCGGCAGAGTCGTTCACGTTGAAAGTAATGGTATATTCGAAAAACGATTTTTCTGAGACATTAGTTGCGTTTTTACAGATAACATGGTATCTGTTACCACGGTAACTGGATCTGCAATTAGTCGTTTTTGCAGTTACCGTGGTATCTGATATACGGTTGCTCTGCAAAAACGATAATTGCCGAAATTGCGCTTTTCGAAGTCATCCGAAAAGAAAAACTGATATTCAGTCACATAACTAAGTGCCAATTTTCTTTCTCACCAATTTGACAAAAAATGATGAAAGTGAGATGAAGTTTTCAGATACCACGATCAGTTACCACGCTCGGATCGTGGTATCTAAATATCAGATACCACGATAACTGCAAAAACGCCTTTTGACCGTGGTATCATACCACGATAACTGCAAAAACGACTTTAGACCGTGGTATCAGATACCATGGTATCTGCAAAAATGCACCACTGCATCGTTCAAAGATCGTTCCTAATAAGAGCTGTGCTTTAACAATCGTGCGAGGTGCCCCCCTCAGGAAAAGGGTGTCGGAGCGTGTTCCACCCTTCTAACAATAGTTTCCGTGCCATCCTCACGAAAAGTTACTACGCTGACCGTTCCAACCTTCTCGAAATAGTAACTAATAGTTACTATTTGATTACCATTCTCGGGAGCGTAGTAACTACGCATCTCTGTAACGTGATTGGTCGGATTCACCTGTGGCATGGTATCCTGCTGGAAAGTAGAAAAATCGTTCCAGCCTTGACGGCAAAAAGCCAAAATTCGTGAACTCATGCGTAGTAACTATGGTAAGTAGGGTGAAACACGCTCTCGACCTCGGTCACAGCTGAGAAGCAGAATGAAAATTCTTACCTCCGTGGACTGACCTGGTCCTGTTACCACGCTCGGATCGTGGTATCTGAATATCAGATACCACGATAACTGCAAAAACGTCTTTTATTCAAGTCTTTTATTCATTTACAAAGTTAGCTTGAGCTCAAAGAATATTTAACGTATTTTGACCGTGGTATCATACCACGATAACTGCTGACATTATAACTGCAAAAACGCACCTATTGCATCGTTCAAAGATCGTTCCTAGTAAGAGCTGTGCTATAACAATCGTGCGAGATGCCCCTCAGGAAAAGCGTCTCGAGTTCAGGCGCCGCTGACAAGCAGAATGGAATTCTTACCTCTGTGGGCTGACCTGGTCCTGTAAGCATCGACAGTCCTGGAACTTGGATGGTGACTGGAGCAGCCATGACGCTTGAGGCCTTTGCTCCAACAGACGCGCGCTGGACAATGAGCTTCTTGTCTCCAAGCTGCATGCCATTAAGACCAGCAATTGCCTGGAATAATGTTAAGTAAGTAAGGTTTATTCAGACAAAACCTCTCCCCCCCCCCCCCCGAGTTTTACTCGAGGAATACTGCAAATCAGTTTTCTCCATATCCTGCTAATTCTTCTGCCCAGTTTTTACGTAGTTTCACGCCTTTTATAAGTAGTGAACTGATAGACAAAAATGCTCCTCAGCCGGGATTTGAACCCAGGACCCTCTGCTTACAAGGCAGTCACTCTACCACTGAGCTACCGAGGGGCTTGTGAACAGAGTTCGCAAACCACTACAATAGTCTGGTAGAAGCCGGCCATAGGAACAGTGATCCCGCCCGAAGGCAAATTCATCGAACCAGTTCACATCCCCATGTCACGTAAATTAATAATATTGATGGCGCTTATATTATCTGATTTTATTTGGTTTTCACCATGAGACCCCGTCTTGTGGGTCCTGGTTTCTCTACGTGGCTCCGACAAGGGAGTCCTGGACTTCTAAATTATATTCGAAAAACTGTTTATGGTATTGGTCACGGTACAAGTCCCTTGTCTAAAGCGCCATCTATATTAGTTTCATGCCATCATTTATCTCTGGTCATATCTTGCAAGTGTATTAGTTATTTGATGGTGCAAAACGGATACGTCAGCTGAATTTTATTGGAGCTATATTTCGGCCCTTCTTGGCAAGGGTCCTCTTCAGGCTCAAAACCAAGGTTTTGGAATCCAATAAAATTTAGCTGACGTATCCGTTTTGCACCATCAAATATGATTCGCAGTCAGCTTGGGCTGAAGGAATATGTATTAGTTAATTTATTACGTGTCTGTGTATTTAGTAAATTTGTATTCCTCTTCTAGCTTTAGCTATTTGGATTAAACTTGTTTGATTGATTGATTGAAAAACTTGATAGCGAGCTAGTTTCACTTCCTTTGAAATCTTCATTCGTACACTGTCGGAAGTTTCATGATAACACAAGGATGCGCCGTTTCAACAGACAACACTTGTAATCTGTTGTGATTTGAAAACGTTGCGCATTGAATGTTAGGCATAATAAATATTGCCATCAAGAGCCGAATAACCGGCGAAACCGGATGAAAAATTTCGAGAATTAGTCGTATGGAGTTCTACGAAAAAGTAGCATGCAGTAGTAACTGTTGTCACTGCGGGCTACTACTAGCAAACTGAATGCTACTACAGCAAGATTGGATGCTATCGGATACTACTACTAAAGATTAACCCGGTCGGAGCCATATTAAATCAAAGTATTCCATACATATCAATACATGCAACTTTTTAGTAGAACTACCATACCAAACTACCATACACAGTCATAGAATTTTTCATCGGGAAAAGCATCTGCTGACTTTCTCGATATCTTAAGGACAAACAAAAGTCAGCAGATACTTTTTTACAAATGGCAATGCTTGTTATGCATAACATCTAATGCATAACGTTTTCGAAATCACAGGAGATTACATCCCATGTGTTGTCTGTTGAAACCGCGCATCCTTATGTTACCAGTTGTGAAACTTCTGACAGTGTATCAGCACTCGCAGGTTAACAAATAACGATACAAATGGCGGCACGATGCCGAGTGAATTGTACGAGCTATCAAGAAAATTAAATGTTATTATTATTATTAAATTTATCTCTTAACATTCACGTTGAAAAAATTACGGGTTATAAATACAAGAGACTAAGAGCCTTACTCAGGACCAGGCTAATCGGATCAAAAACATACAGAAGTATTTCCTACTGATATGTCAAGATCCCCCAAAATTTCTTATAGCGAGCTGCTCCAGAAATATAAACTTGAGTCCCGTAGGCTGAAACTGTACTGGCTTCTGGTAAGAAAATGCTTGAGCACCCTGTCTGTAAATCTATACTTTCGCCACCGTCTGAGACTGCTCGAGAACGACCTCAGTGGCGATCCCAAAACTCCCGACAGATAACATGTGACCAAGTGCGATATGAAAAACGTTTGTACCGTCATTCGTCAGACTTTTAATCTTTCTTAGTGATCATATTTTGTATATATTGACAATTTCGACAAATTGGATTTTTACCATGACAGTTTCGAGAAGAATAAAAGCGATATCTCTCTTTTTTCGTTCGGACTGACAGTAGAACAGACAGAAAGACTCGAGTCTATCCATAAGAGGTCGTGTACAGTGATGCTTGGTCCGAGTTGTTTTCTATGAGGATGCTCTGGTCAAGCTTCAGTTGCCGACCCTTGCGGATAGGAAACATCAACTGACGATGAACTTTGGAAAGAAATGTTTAACTTCTGAGCACCATCGGACTATTTTCCCAGACTTCGCGACTCCAGACCAGACCGAACACAAGGGGACGACTAGCTAACATTGACAAGCCACGGCTTCTTGAGCCCCCCATAAACTCAACCGAAAGGTATTTATCTTCGTTTGTGCCTTATTTTATTCGTAATTTCAACTGTCAGAATATCAATCAGCCGTGATTCGTAATTTGCTATGTTAACGATCCGCAGCTAGCAGTTGTAAATACTATTAAGGAAATAAATGAGTTAGTATTATTATTATTCTATCAAACGTTGGTACGGCCCTCCAAGTTTAATTTTTTTTTTTAATTTTACACAAAAATACAAATACAACAAGCACTGTGGAGAACAAAAATGCGAACATGCAGTGCTTGTTAAAAATTTTACTATAATAACAACAACTACGTACCCTATAAATCTAACAAAAATAATATATCATAATTTATCTCACCTGTATAAAATGACCTGCTATCTACCAAGTAAATAAATAAAAACTACCTCTTGTGAAAATTCATTACCTTCCTCCCTTCATATATGTTGGAACCAGGTTGATTTCCTGACTACACTGTCAGAAGTTTCATAACAGATGTCACAAAGACGCACAGTTTCAACACACAACACTTGGGATGTAATAGTAAGTAAGTAAGTAAGTAGTTTATTTCTGACCCACCATTTGAAAAGCGGAGTATGTAAAATAAAATAAAAGAATTAAATAAAACACAATAAATACAATTTTTCAATCATCGGCCAGAAAAGAATGTAGCGTGCCATGTGCTAGCCGGGCCCTGTTGTCCATGATTTTTGGCAGCGCCGACGAAAATTCTAAAAGTGTGACGATTGCATCTTTAACTTGGAAACGCTCCGTTAGCATGTGGCTGTGATATAACTTTGGCAAATAAAGCAGGTGCTCGCATACTCAAAATGGCATCTTCTCACCTTCTGCAACTCCTTCTTCCGTAGAACATGTGCGACACCAGAATCTGTTGCGATTTTGGAAACATTATGCCTTAAAGGACATCTGAACAATGAAACCATACTTAAACGCACCATGTCTGCCATTTACAGACATGGCCACGGAGAGCATTCTTCTCCTGAGCGTGACGTTTTCAAAATAGGGGTGTTCGTTTCTGGAGGTTTGCATAGTAGCAGTAGTAGTAGTAGTAGTAGTAGTAGTATGCATATGCAGACAAAAAGCGCAATTCATTCAAATCTTGTACAGCGCTGGCCGGATCGTATTGGAATTTCTTCTAGAGATCGTTTGGGCTTAACTGGTTGAAAGATATTCCAGAAGGAGGGTTGATTGGAGACATTTATGCATTTCTAAAATTGTTCGGTACTGAAATAAGGACAGATGCAAAATGGAGCAAAAATCATAGCTTGGAAACACTATTTCGTATTTGGATTGGATTTTCTGCAGGCAATGTTAACGGAAGCCATACAGATAGGGATGATTCAGGTGTGATCATTCAGGTGTCCTTTAAATGTCTTGCATAACAAGCACTGTCAGGAAGAGCCCAAAAAAACGCACAAAAAGCATCTGCTGACATTTTTGTTTGTCGTCATCATATCGTTAAAGGACCCCTCTTGCTTATTCTGCCTTTTATAATATACCTAGCTCCCATAAAGAATTGTAAGCTTCTAAAATCCCGGCCTTTCTCCGTTGTTTCGCTTTGTGCCTACGAAATTTTAGCGCTTTTTTCGCCTTGCCGAGTTTTGCCCGGACCACAACGAAGCGTTTGCCGGGATCTTCAACGTCTGCTGACAGCTCTTTCACACATAATGATCTGAGAAGCTTTTGTTTATTACTTATTTTATTTGCTTAGTTTTCGCACTTTTTAACCACGGCGCGATCAGTTTTCAAATGTTTTGCGCCAGCCGCCGCGTCGGAGACCAGGAAGGCTGGACATAGCCGACACGCGCTAACAAGAAAATGGCCAATTTCAGATGGAAAGTAACGGTACTTTCGAAAATATTCTTTTCTGGTCCATTTCATTCATCCAAATCATTTCTAGTAAGAGTTGTGCTTTAAAGTCACCTGATGCTTCTCGGCGGTTTTTCAGCTCTTCCTGGCAATGTCTGCTATGCATCAACATACTTCTGTTGAAGCTGCATAGCCTTATTGCATAGCCATTACCTTTATTTATTTATTTTTTCTTTCTTCTTCTTTTTTCTTTTGTGTTATATGAAAAAAAATTGATTAATTAGTGTTGAAATGAAATTAAGTTATTGTTTAAGTTAAGTTGAAGTAGTTTGTGGTAACGGCCAGGTCCAGTACATTTGTCTTCTCATGGGCGGTTATCTATCATGATGGGTTATTACGTAATTTGGCAATAAAATAATCTAATCTTGTGTCATCTGAGCCTCGTTTCTGTTGCACACTGCAGGTCCACTTATCGGTCGCTTCCGGACTGAATCTTTCAACATTCGTTTTTGCACTGCAGTGCTTCCGAGGAAGACGGCAGCACTTCTGGAGAATGGCGGACGTGCTTACCGACCAAGTCCGAGCTTCCCTGCAAGGTGCTGCTTCACCCACTAAGAAATCGTGCAGGCAGTGAATCCAAAAACGCATCTTGTGCTCAAGCAAAGAAGTGCTGCAGCAGCGAGGCAGCACCACTATTGCAACAAAAACGAGGCTCTGTTACGAAACTTGTGACAGTGTAGTCAGGAAATCAACCTGGTTCCAGAACAACCGGGAATACAACGAAAAAAAGGGGTGATTGAAAAAAGAAAATTAGTGCCACTTGGTTTTAGCAAACTTAGGCCGGCAAAATTTGGTTTTTATGGCACTTGCATACCGGCTAAGTGCCATATACTGATCACTTTTCCGTCGGTCGGACGCTTAGTCCGCTGTTTTCGAGTTAGGGTACTTCCAGATGTGCTAGGACGATGAAACTTGGCAGGCATATTAGGGACCCCATCAAACTAACTTGGAAATAGTCATTTCCCCAATCCGACCATCGTGTGGGGGGGGGGGGGAGGCGGAATCCGGAATTTAGTGGAATGCATAACTTTCAAACCGGTGATCGGATCTTAATAAAACTTGATATCTGGAAATGCCTAATGTCTCAGATGTCCCATTTCAAGTCCAGACCGAATCCGATGAATGGGGGAGGGGGAGGATCGGAGGCGGAACGGAAAATCTTGTATCACGCTTAGTAGAGACTTGGTGGAACCAACAAGCAAAAGCCCTAGGTAGATCACTGCCAGAACTAGACAGGATTCGCGCACTGTGGGGGGGGGGGGGGGGGGTCCGGAATCCCGGTGATCCGGAGTTAGCTACTTCCAGGTGGGATAGGACAATGAAACTTGGCAGGCATATAACCTCGAGGTGTGTACAACTTTCGAACGGGTGACCAGATCTTGACTACTCATCTTAGCAGACATTTGGAAAGTCTCGTGTCTCAGACGACCCATTTCAAGCCCGGACCGGATCAGATGAATGTGGGAGGGGTCGGAGGGGAGAACCGGAAATCTTGTTACACGCTTAGAGTAGAGCGATCGGGATGAAACTTGCTGGGAACCAAGCACCTTAGAAATTGTCACTTCCCAGATTCAACTATCCCTTATAGTACTCATCTTAACCGCAACGTCCAAAAAATACTTTTAAGCAAAATATACATACTCATGATCCCCATGACCATTTTTGCCTCAAGGGTTTTGCTTAGAAATTAATTTCTGGTACCCTCGAAGTGTGCATCTTAACCGAAAAGTGAAAAAAAAAAAACTTTTGATCAAACGATATTCACGATCCCTAAGGCCCATACTCATTTTTGTTTCAAGGGTTTTCCTTACAAGTGCATTCAATAAAGTACAAAAAATACTTCTGAGCAAAATATACACTATAATGATCCCGATGGGCCCATCATAATTTTCGCCTCAAGGGTCTTGCCTTACAGATGAATTTTTAGCGCCCTCAAAGTGCGTTTCAATTCACCCATGATGATTCTTATCTCGAGGGTTTTGCTTACAAATTATCACAACAAACCCATGAATTGGCAAATTGCTACTTTCATCCTCTTACCAAGCCTTGCAAGTGCCATATCAGCTTCTAGCTCTTTTTACTTATCAAGGCCAATTAAAACCGCAGATATGACAAAAAACAGTTTTAGCCGGAAAAAACGGATATTTTTGCGTCCAAAATTTTCAACTCTTACATCTGCGCCAATAGACGCAGTATGAATGAACCAAGGGTCGCATGAGTCCACACACTGGGAACTAGGAAATGAAGAAGGTATCTCACCTGGTCTGTGATATGGGTGTCGATGTACTCGCAGAAGGCGTACCCCTTGGACAAGCCGGTGGCGGAATCCTTCACGAGGTTGAATGCCTTCAACTGCCCGAAAGACATCAGAAGCTCCTTGACCTATAGCAACGAAGGAATTAGACAGACAGAATTAAATACCCGGTAGTGCATCCACAAATTGCATAAACTTCTGGTGTCGCGCCGTCACATATTTGATCACATAGAACAGAACTTTGCGCAATTTGAACAACTAACACTTCGGATGCTATCTCTTAATATTGCAGAAGGATTGTGTTATGACTTAAAGAGCCTTCAAATGTTATCCTTCTACGGAACATAACACCAAACAGGGGCTACAATGTTAAATTGATGATGACCTAGCCCATTTGGTTGCACTGTGCCGCGAACTCTCGTTTTTAAGGGAATCTTTCTGGGGGGTAAGGGAGATACTGTTTCCTCATATATTGAAGAGCACATCTCCAGGAGCAATTAGTGCATTATGTAGATTTGTGTTGCAAACTATTAAAGTAAAAGTTGACCGTGCGAGTGCAGTTTACTTTATGTAGTGCGATATTAGAAGTAATTATGAAGTTTTTTGTTTTGTTGTAATGTATATGGACCTAAGGCTTCAAATACAGCATTATTATTATTATTATTGCAGAAGGATTGTGCTATGACTTAAAGAGCCTTCAAATGTTACCCTTCTACGGAACATAACACCAAACAGGGGCTGCAATGTTAATCTTGGCGAAAAAGTGTGTGAACATTATGTGCTATTCTTTTCTTCGGGGAGAGGCTTCGAGCCCTCTCTAAATTGCCATTTTTTTTTGTTAAATTAAATTTGTTTAAACAGATACGAACTTAGGCATCTGAACATTTTTAAGTAAAAGATATGGAAGTTTTGGGTATGAAGGAGGAATTTCCATGTACTGGTGTTAGTATTTTTGTATAATGATAAATATAATTAATTGGGAGGAAACGGAAACGAGGGCCGTCGGGAGCGATTTGGCGAAAACAAATGACATGAGAATGCACATGCAGTTGTTTTCAACTAAACTGATCGCGGCCTTGGTGTTTGTACTGAATTTGTTAAGTGTTGTTTTGTGTCACGTTTTTGTTTTTCCCGCCATGGATCCTCAGGCTTTTTGGGGAACAAATTCAGTAATTCCTTCATTTATCCAAACTGTTCTGCTGAAATTTGGCATCATTGTGCTGAATATTATCAAGCTTCGAGCAGTGTATGACAGATAGTAGTCAAGATGAGTTATGATACAGGCCGATATATTTTGTAGTTGGAGAAGCTTTGGCTGAACTATTTCCTAGTTCTAAATAAGTAAAAGAAATGACAGAAAGGTAATTGCCGGACTACAGTAAGGTGAAGAAAAAGGTGGGAGGGATTTTAAATCGGTTAAAGAAACATCTCCTTGAGGGTAGTTGGTGAGTGGAGGGTTTGGAAGACGAGAGAGGACAAATTGACAAATTTATTAATTTTTAGTTTATTTGTGAAGGTTTGATCAGAATATGGTAATAAATGTGTACTGGTTGCGTTTTTCAAGCACGTATGTGCTTTGTGTGTAACCGGTCGTCAAGCCGGAATGAATTTTTTTAGTAAAGTTGTTGAATCGTGAATCCTGATTTTTAGGATTTTACAACTGAAATAATAAACCAAAGCGCGGATATGGTCGCCCTACATCAGCACTTAAAGGACATGCAGCAGTCTATACCGGCTCTGTACTAGACTACTAGACTCTACTCCTACTCTCCGAGCTAAACTGTAAAAAAATCTTGCAGTATTTGCTACTGGGATTAATCTTGTCTCTAATTACAGTGTACGTTGCTTCGATGCGAAAAGTTACAAGTGTGAGAAAGGCTTTCTGGCTAATTCACGTCGTTTAATGCTTGCAGGGAACGATAATTAAGAGACTAAACGGTTGGACGGCCTTTTACTATTACTCCTCTGTACCCAAGAAGTGTGCATAAATAAATACATTAGGGTGGACGAAAATTATCGTACGAAGTTCAAAATTTCGGGGAAAAGATCACGGATACATCATAGCGGCACGTCCTTAGAGGCGAGTCGAGGAAGAGGAATGCGACATCTCAGAAAGTTGGTATCATTTAGCATAAGGATACACATTGACATTTTTGACAAAACACAACGCTTTAAACGTTTTAAAGTGTCAAAAAACAACCTATTCTCCGATCTGCGTTGCTTCGTTGCGAACAGTCAAATTTCTGTGAACGGCCTTTCCGGTTAATGCTTGCCTGAAACAGTGGGCACGAAACTAAACGGTTTAAAAAGAGAAATGATGTTCGTAAACACCAAATAGCCAACATTAGGGTGGACGAAAAACATCGTACGAAGTTCAAAGTTTCGCGGAAAAGAATGGGTGGAGTCATTATGGATATCTCATTGCTGCACGTCCTTACAGGCGAGTAGAAAAAGAGTACACTAAACTTCAGAACTGATAGCATTTAACATAAAGATTACGTACTGATTTATTTAACAAACCATAACGCTTCAAACGTTGGAAGTGTAAAAAACGATTGAAAGTGTTATGCTTTATGAAAAGATGACAGAACTGATAAGATTTAAAACAAGAATAAGCATCCCTTGTTAAGTACCGCTAAATTTCCGACAGAGCAGTTTAACGCGTCCACACAAGAACCTAATTATATAATATACCCCACCCCCCTCCCCCGTAGCAACCCACTAAATCTTTCAATCCGAGGCGTAGAATGCAACTTGCCTTTTCTCATACTGGTCTTTAGCCACGACGCAACCTAAGCTAGAAAATGAAAACAAGAAGTGAGAGCCTTATCTTTCCAAAAGATGGTTGGATAAGGCACTCTGAAAGCTGAAAAAGACCCCAATCCCACACGCTGCAAGAGAACCCCCACCCCACCAGCAATCCGAAGGCTGAAAAGAAATTCCCACCCCTCCCTCCCCCCAGCCCCATTTTTTTTTCGCCACAGCTGAGGTTCCGGCACAAGCGAATGATACCTAGGAACCTGAAAAATATGACCCTTTAGTTTACAGAAGAACAAACTGCAGTAGCTAAGTAGTAGCAGCTAATAGTAGAAGGTCAAAATGTTTGACGTAGCTAGCTAAACTTAATGCCTATGAGATGCGCAATATGAAAAAAATCAACGGACGATCAAGCTAAGAAAAAACTGAAATGGCAGCCTGCTCATTTCAAATTGCAGAGGAGCCACATCTACAAGCTAAAATATGTCTTGAATTTCCAAGACACGGAATTTCGAACAATATACTGTGAAGATCAAAAAGCATTCACAACAATAAAGAAGATGTCTATTTCGATTTGTGGGAAACAACGTTTTGTACCAGGTAAGACAAAATACAGACACTATACATAGCTCATATCTGAAGAAGAATCAGGCTTTATAAATAGACACTTTGCTGTCTAGTTCTCCTCTTCTTCTTCCGGAAGTCCTGCTGTTTTTTAGCGCCTGTACAAGATCTGAAGTGGCCTCACACGTACTGAGTATTTGCTACCGAGACCCATCAAGACAGTAAAACTTACCTGGTCCTCGTTCAAGTAGTTAGGCAGACCACCGACGAACACTTTGTTGGGAGAGTCTGGTACAACTGTGCTCACGACGCCTGGGGAGAGAAGAAAAGATTCCTGTGAATTTGCGTCGAACGACAATACATTAGAGGTATGCTTCTTCGAAAATTTCGCTCAAACTTTCATTACCTTGGTTTTGTTTCTTTTTTATGACATGGCAAAGAAAAATAACAATAATAGAAAAATACTAGGGAGAAGTGGCTATTAGAAAAGACAGGAAGTACAAATACGGGGGATATCCGTAAGGTGGCTAGATTCCTCCGCGAGAGCGATTTTTGTAGTTTGTTGTTTTCTTTTTGTTTTGCTGCCATGACCCCATGGGTTTCTTCGTGCAATAAATTCATTCATTCATTAGAGGTATGCTTCTTCGAAAACTTCGCTCAAACTTTCATTACCAGGGTTTTGTTTCTTCTTTATGACATAGTAAATGGCAAAGAAAAATAACAATAATAGAAAAACACTAGGGAGGAGTGGCTATTAGAAAAGACTGGAAGTACAAATATGGGGGATATCCGTAAGGTGGCTAGATTCCTCCGCGTTGGTTTGTCCCACAGAGAGCGATTTTTAGTTTGTTGTGTTTTCTTTTTGTTTTGTTGCCATGACCCCATGGGTTTGTTCGTGCAATAAATTCATTCATTCATTAGAGTCATTACTTGATTTAAAAGGTGCGACATAACCATCCATTGTCCAATTTGTTTACTTGGTCGCTGGAGACTTCGTTTATTATAAAATTGAGACGTTCACTTGGAGTCGTGACTTGGCCGGATTTCGAGACGAGTCCGTGTCCTGCTCCGTGAACGACGAGTCCGTGTCCTGCTCCGTGAACGACGAGTCCGAGTCCTTGAAAAAGGCGTCTCGAGACGAGTCCGGAGTCTGAGTCTACCAGCTCTGTTGGTTGGAATGGGTTTTAGTTACGTATTCACCGACAGCTGAAAGTTAGGGGTCGTTCAAATTTAAATACCTCTACTGTACTAAGACCATACGACTTGTTCCTAGCTTCGGTGGTGAGAGACTGCAACTAGCTAACGGAGGAAATCTCCTCGGCTTCATTCAAGTCTCGTTGAATGAACGAAGGGTAGTACAGCTATTTTTCACTATTTTTCCCACTTCACTTTTCCATTGGAGGTTATCATCCTGAATGATGCCAAGAATTTTTACAGAATTTTCAGTTTTCATCGACGATTCCGACTCGACTATTTCTATTTGTAATGCTTGTTTAGTGAAGTTACTCCTCATGACGTGACTTTTGGAATTGCTGACTTCTAATTTGACATCCGAGCATTGCTGATGGAGATTGGCGATCATGTCATGGAGGTGGTGTCTTCGGTGGTGAGAGACTGCAACTAGCTAACGGAGGAAATCTCCTCGGCTTCATTCAAGTCTCGTTGGGAGAAGGGCTGGGAGGAAACTCATCAATTACACCAGCGGAGGTGTAATATGGTTGAAACACCATACATATCCCTCCTTAATCAGTTTCAACTTCAAACCCTTCACTCCAGTCGTTTAAAAATCTCCCTATCTTTTGGAAATAAAATCCTGTCGAGCCCTATTCACTGATATTTCCTCCCGCCCCAACATGAACTGGCTCGGGTAAGGCCAAGCAGGTCCATTGCAGAGCCTGTACCGAAACTTGAGGAAACCGAAACACATGCTCGATACGAGCTTAGTTTTGTGCCCTCGTTTGTTAAGATGTTCAATGCCGGGTTGATTTTTTAGTCTGCAAAATAGTTATTAATTGTATATATTGTACTTTGTGTATGTTAATTTTGGCTCGTCGATTGACATACATGTTTACTTTACGACAATAAAAACTAATATTCGGCTCTGTCCGTCGCATGTTTTTCGAATAAAGTGAACTGAATTGAACTGAACCACTCTTCCACACGAAAAACAAAACCAGTTTTTCCATAAAACAACCATCCAATACTAAGACTCCATGTTTGAATCGACTCTTCATAGGAAGTCCAAATTTGGATGGAAAACAAAGGCATGAAAAACAACTATGAATTTGGGCTGATTTTGCGCATGTTAGTGACAAGGAAAAATTGAATAGTATCAGGTTTCAGTTGTGCTTTAAAAGATAGGGGTCAGTATCAAATCCAAATCTTCTTCCTTACCATAGGAAGATCAAATTTGGATGGAAACAAAGTCATGAAAACAAATATGAATTTGGGCGGATTTTGCGCATGTTAGTGACAAGGAAAAAAGGAATAGTATCAGGTTTCAGTTCTGCTTTAAAAGATAGGGGTCGGTATCAAATCTAAATCTTCTTCCTTACCATAGGCAGATTAAATTTGGATGGACAACAAAGTCATAAAAAACAAATATGAATTTGGCCGGATTTTGCGCATGTTAGTGACAAGGAAAAAAGGAACTGTATCAGGTTTCAGTTGTCCTTTAAAAGATAGGGGTCAGTATCAAATCCAAATCTTCTTCCTTACCATAGGAAGATCAAATTTGGATGGAAACGAAGTCATGAAAACAAATATGAATTTGGGCGGATTTTGCGCATGTTAGCGACAAGGAAAAAAGGAATAGTATCAGGTTTCAGTTCTGCTTTAAAAGATAGGGGTCAGTATCAAATCCAAATCTTCTTCCTTACCATAGGAAGATCAAATTTGGATGGAAACGAAGTCATGAAAACAAATATGAATTTGGGCGGATTTTGCGCATGTTAGCGACAAGGAAAAAAGGAATAGTATCAGGTTTCAGTTCTGCTTTAAAAGATAGGGATCGGTATCAAATCCAAATCTTCTTCGCATAAAAAACAAATATGAATTTGGCCGGATTTTGCGCATGTTAGTAACAAGGAAAAAAGGAATAGTATCAGGTTTCAGTTGTGCTTTAAGAGATAGGGGTTCGTATAAAATCCAAATCTTTTGCTTACCTGGAACAGATAGGTTAGGTGCCTCAGTAATGCCAGGGAGGGGCTGGTAGTCGTGCGGGCGCCTGATCTTCAAACTCTGTCCTTTAAAGTTGATACCGTCGAAAGCCATCGCCTGAGTAGTCTCGTCGATGGAGCGGAACTAAAGCGAAAGTCGTGATCATTATTACTTCACACTGAACTAAAACTCGCACAAAAAACAAACGATAAAAACTGTTAAGCACTCAAACTGATCTTTTCTCTGTGTTTTCTCTTCTTTTTCATTTTATATACTCCATCATTTTCTCATTCCTGTACGATGGATGAAAAATAAAAACATAAACATTATTTCCCATAAGCTTCACATTCGTCAGTCGCTCATCTTCGATTCACTCCAAAACTTCTAACCCAAGTTAACTCAAACCTTCACATACACATAACAAATGTATTAAGTTCTCATCCATACTTCCACACATCGGACATGAGTGACCACGTCCTTTGCCCTCCCAACATACTCCCTTCTCTCCCCCAGTGGTAGACTGTCTGCCTTACAACTAATCTGTAGTTTGCTGGAGTTTTTGTTTAAATTATTTAAATTTAAACAGATAAATAGACACAATCTTTTTATTCACCAACAAGAGCTACGAGCTCATATGGCACTTGTTACGAGTAGGTGGTACAAGAAAGTAGATGAGAAATTCACAAAACATCCGTCATCAAAAAATGTGATTCGGACGGGTCTGGGGAACTTCCGGCGAATCCCCCCCCTCACCACGGTTGGATCCGGTTTGAACCTTAAAATATATCATCTACGGCATTCTCTGTGCCTTCCAAGTTTCATTCAAATCACTCCACTTGTTTGACCTTTATGCGAGCCACAAAATTTCCGGGACTCCCCTTCCAACTCCGCCAACCATGGCTGAATACGACTAGGATACATAGATGTCGCATCTCTGACTTATCCTCTTCCCGTCATCAAGTTTGACTGGAATCGGAGCAGAGCCTATCTGCAAATATTCGAGTCCCGCTCCCCCTTCCTATCACCTCGGCCGCATACTGTCCGGACGCCAAATAACAAATCAAGGTCGCATAAACTCGGCACTGTCCAACTTGCATCCTATTTTATCCATCCGTCTGGTTTTTGTGCTTGTCAAACACTTTTCGCAACCCCCATGATGGTCGGATCGTGGAAACGACTATTCTCAATTCAGTCTGTTCGGGTCCCTGATACGTCTTCCAAGTTTTATTGTCCAGAACATCAGGAAGTTCCGAGCTTGCGGGAGCGCCAGAGCCCCCCCTCCCAACTCCCCAACACTGTCCGAATCTGGTCCGGTTATGTCAACGACGCATCTAGGATTTGCGCTTGTTCTTCCCACCAAGTTCATCCCGATCCCTCCACTCTAAGCGTTTCCGAAGATTTCCGGTTCCCCTCTCCGGCTCCCGCCAAAGTCACCGGATCCAATCCAGATTTGAACTGGTTTGTCTGACCCTCGGCGTCTTTCCAAATATCAAGTTTCATTAAAGGACCTGTCTTACCTATACTACCAACGGACCTACTTCCATAATCACTCCATACATTTCTAAACCCGAAGACCACAATTTGGTACGGTACATTCTGATCCCTCTAACAAAACCACGCTGATTTTCTCACTTCCTGTGTTTTGCTACCTTCGATGTGGATCACGCTGTCGCCAGTTTTCTGCGAGAAGTTTCTCCATCAGAAAAACCGGTTATGTAAATTTTTTCCGTTTTCGCTGTAAATCAACGGGTCTCGGAAAATGCTCAAATCACCCAAAACCGTGGGTTATTTGTTGAAAGCACAGCCTAGTTTGAACCTATTCAAATATTTGAAAATACTGTAAGTTGAATAGTAAATAGTGCGAGGGGTCCTTTAAGATCCGATCACCCAATGGAAAGTTATAAATACTTCAAGATTTCGGATTCCCCCTTCCTTCATTCCTCCCCGGACCTGACATGAAACATCCAAGATGATAGCTCTTTCCACTTACCCAAACACCCGTTCAAAAACTGCCCATGCCACCAGATCCGGATTCCCCATCCCTCCACTCCTCCCACGATGGTCGGATCGAGGACACGACTATTCTCAAGTCAATCTGTTCGGGTCCATGACACGCCTACCAAGTTTCATCGTCCTAGCTCATCGGGAAGTACCGAACTCAAAGCGATCACTAGAAATCCCCCCCCCCCAACTAAATATTCTTTGAGCCTAAGCTGACTTTGAAACATTTATTCAAACAATGTCTACAACGGATACGTCAGCTACAATTCTTCATCAGCGATATTTCGGCCCTTCTTGGCAAGGGTCCTCGTCAGGCTGTCAATGTCGGGGAAAGAAACAAACCTGCAATCAATCCCCCCAACTCCCCCACAGTGCTGAACCCCGCCCTATTATGACAATGACCTATCTAGAACTTGTGCTTGTTCTTCCCACCAACTTCCATCCCTATCCCTCCACTCTAAGCGTTTCAAAAGATTTCCGGTTCCCCCTCCAAACTCCTCCCAATGTCACCGGATCCGGTCCGGATTTGAAGTGGGACATCTGAGGCACGAGGTCTTCCTAAATATCAAGTTTCATTTAAATCCGATAACCCATTCAATAGTTGAGCTTGCCACTAGATTCCGGATTCCCAATCCCTACACTCCCCCACGATGGTCGGATTAGAGAAACGACATTCTCAAGTCAATCTGTTGGGGTACCTGACAAGCCTGTCAAGTTTTATCGTCCTAGCACATCAGGAAGTACCGAACTCTTGAGATCACTAGAAACTAGGATCCCCCCTCCCAACTCCCCCAAAGTGATCGGATTCGTACCGGTTATGTCATTCACGTATGTTGGACTTGTTCTTGTTCTTCCCACCAAGTTTCATCCTGAACCCTCTACTCTAAGCGTTTCCCAAGATTTCCGGTTCCCTCCTCCGACTCCCCCCAATATCACCGGATCCGGTCCGCATTTAAAATTGGGCGTCTGAGACACGAGGTCTTTCTATGTATCAAGTTTCATTAAGATCCGATCACCTGTTCGCAAGTTAAAAATGCCTCACTTTCCGGATTCCCCCTCTCCCCCCCCCCAGATGGTCGGATTGGGGAAATGACTATTCTCAATTCAGCCTGTTCGGGTCCCTTACACGCCTGCCAAGTTTCATTGTCCTAGCACATCAGGAAGTACCGAACTCGCGGGATCACTAGAAATTCGGATCGCCCCCCCCCCCCCCTCTCCCCTACAGTGAACGGATCCGGTCCGGTTATGTCAATCACGTATCTAGGACTTGTATTTGTTCTTTCCATCAAGTTTCATCCCGATCTCTCCACTCTAATCGTTTTTCAAGATTTCCGGTTTCCCCCTCCAACTCCCCCCAGTATCACCGGATCTGGTCTGGATTTAAAATGGGAGATCTGAGACACGAGGTCCTTCCATATATCAAGTCTCACTATGTTCCGACCACCTGTTCTTAAGTTAAAAATACCTCATTTTTCCTGATTCCCCCCTCCCTCCACTCCCCCCAGATGGTCGGATCAAATTTGTTTGGTATAATCATGGATACAACTTACGAGCACACACATAAATCATAGTACGCCTACGTATATAGGGCTACAACGGTCATATCCACCATTATAAATTTAAACTAGCAGCTCAGCTTATGCTTCGTTATACAACTTTAGAAATGAAGGGAAAAAACTCTTTGCAAACCTCTGGTGGGCACATTTAATTGGCTGCAACTTTTCAACCGTAGTAGCTGCCTTGCAAGGGAGCCTTTTTGACAGCTTTTCAGAAGGGAAAATATTTTTGTGGATTGGGTGATTCAGTGATTTGACAACAAACTCCATGCAGAGTTTCAGCCTTCGTTCATTTAAGGAGGCGATGGAGGCGAAAAAGCAAATGTATCTAGTTGCTCAAACGAAGAGACGAGCATGGCTACTGGACACAAACAAAATTATGCCCCTGTAGTCTAATGTCCAAAACATTTTTGACAATTGACAAAACAAAGATACAGAAAACTAACAATCGTGTGTGTCACTGCACAACTGGAGTGAAGCAAATAATAATAAAAAAAAATGTCTGTATTTGCTGTGTTGCTAAACTGTGTTTGCTCAAATTATCGTTTCTTATTTATGTACACATTTTTACTCCTGATTTTGACGGATGTAAATAATCAATGCCAAGACAAGTATGAGCGACTTACCTCAAGGAAAGCAAAGTTCTTGTCCAAGTTGATCTGGCAAGCTAGAATAGGGTTTCCAGCGGCTTGGGCCAAACCACTCAAGTGCATCTGCTGATTGAAGAACTCCATCATTTCATCTTCAGAGACGCCGAAAGGAATATTTCCAACGTACAAACGTCGCGCTTGCCTGGTTACTGTGGAGCCCACGACCTGCACAGGGGCAGCCTGAGGCTGGAGCTCCATTATCATGCTGGGAGGGATTTGGCCAGCAGCTGGAACAAAGCCAAGATTAGAACTTAAATATTCCTTCAGCTCCCCTACCGTCCTGGCCGAATATGTCTAGGCGAAAAAAAAAAAACTGGTGACCACCCCCCCCCCCCCCTTCACCGTCCAAAAAAAAAATCGAATACAAATATATAGGAAATGATAAGGATCTTATGAATGAATGAATTTATTACGTGCAGCCTAGTAAAAGGCATTTGCACAGTACATACAGAAAAAAAGGTAAATTAACGCTTAACAATAAATACAGAGGGTACAAAATCTACAGCGACAGCAAAAGATAAATACACGCAAAACAAGAAATCCACAAAGAAACACGAAAAGAACAACAAATTTACTGCTTTTTTTTGATCAAAAACTAGAGTTTGGGACCGCGAGCGCTTAAGGATTTTCTCTAGACGTGCGAGCTAAATGTAAACGCGTGACAGCGGCCGCTCAGCCTCTATATATACTTTTCATAAAAAATATATTTTATTTTATTATAACTGTGTGGAGAGAGGATTTGGTAACCGGATTTTTCTTTTTCTTTTTTTTTTGGGGGGGGGGGTATGTGTGGCCGAAATCCGGCCAAATGGTTAGCACACCGAACTCACAAGAGGAGGGTTGCTGGTTCGAGTCTCGGGTTCTACTTCAAGGCTACCGTGTTACTGCATACTACTATATGCTACTATTAGCAAGACTAGATGCTACTATGGCAAGACAGGATGCTAATACATAAGACCGGACCAGTCTAAGGCACATTAAATGATAGTATTGTTTGCTATTACATAGTATTACATGCAACTTTTTCGTACTACTACCATACTACTACGCAGGCTACAAATTTTTCATCGGGTAGAGGTACTGGCTCTAGCTTTGAGTGATATCCGTCTACTTGGTTTGGGGGTGAGGGTTATTGGCGTTTCCTGTGAGGCAAGCCAAAAGTCCACCAGCTCTGAATGTGTACCTAAAAAAATCTAAGGAAAAGCACGGGAAGGGTTGGATGATTTGCCCCCAATCATGCATCGCGTTCCCGGCACCATCGGCAACAGCGCTACACGAACTCTCAATGGTTTCCATGCAAAAGTTCGCTTTTTTTTGTTGCTTGCAAGCTGACTGCGAAAAATAAACAAATTTAATTCTCAAATAGGTTTCAGTTGTATTTGTTGATTTCTTTCCTATGAAAGTGTTCTGTTTTTCTTTGGTTTTACTTTTCTTTTCGTTTTTGTACTCCGTCCTTTTTCTTTTTGAAATTACGGGTGACAAATTAATAAATAAATAAGGCTACTACGTCTCTTACTTCACAGGAAACCGGGTTCAGGCAACTAAACTCCAAATTCAGAATAATTCAACTAGAACAGTAAACGTTCAAAACTCAGGTAGTTCCAGGGCCTGGGATTGGCCGATGGATATGAGTTCGCTCCCCCTTTGAGAGGGGTCAAGTAGTGAGGAGTGACAGGTTCGACGGCGAACGGGTAAGTCAGCTGAGATTCCAAGGCTAAATTTCAACCAAGGCTTCCAAATCATTCACGAACAACCAAAAGCCCAATCCGTAGAGGCAGGGTCATGAATATTCTTTGAGCCCAAGCTGACTTTGAAAAATTTATTCAAACAATGTTTACAACGGGTACGTCAGCTACGATTCTTCATCAGCGATATTTCGGCCCTTTTTGGCAAGGGTCCTCGTCAGCCTGACGAGGACCCTTGCCAAAAAGGGCCGAAATATCGCTGATGAAGAATCGTAGCTGACGTACCCGTTGTAAACATTGTTTGAATAAATGCAGGGTCATGTCCAGGGGCCCCCGCCCCCCTCCCCCCGAAACATACAAAAATAATTGTTATTTTATAGGTTTTAACCTGATCTATCTTATGGCCTTACTGCTTGGTATGAAAGAAACAGAAAACCGTGATTGTCGGGTTTTTTTCTTGATCAGCTAGTTATCCCTCTAAGATGATGTGCGAGGGATAAATATAATTTCGGATATTTCGGTTGCGCTTGGTATGGTTTAGGTTCGACCCGAGCGTAGCCCCCCCCCCCAAAAAAAAATAAATAAATAAAAAATTAGATAAAATAAATTCCTGGACACGCAGAGCGTAGAGGTATAGTATAATCGTTTCCATAACCTAGAGCACGAAGGTTACGAAGCCCCAAAATCCCAACAAAACATAGAAGGCTGAAGTACAACAGGCCAAAGAGAGTAAACCACTGGTTCTGTAAGATCCGAGAGTCTGAACTACATTTTTATTTCTCAGTAACTCGGACCATTACTAACTATTTCCCTCCGGTGGGATTGGTTTAACACATTTGCAAATCGCCTCAATTATCGAAAGAAGCTTTCTTTCTCAGTTGCTGTACTTGTCTGTTTCAATTTCAAGTCTCAAAAAAGCTAGCAGGAAGACATAAAGCAACTAGCCAGTGGCGATCCAGGCTAGCAGAAAGCAAAGAAAACAATCTATCTTTTTCTGTGTTTCTCAAAGAAATATATTATTCCAAAGGCACATATTATCTGTAATTTATACATAATAATTCCCCCCTAGTTACAAACCAACGCGTCATGCGCCTCAAAAAGCATTTGTTGTGATCAAATGTCTACCAGTGTCTCCAATTGTCTAGCAAAAATTCATTCAAATTCATAATAAAGGCTTATTCTCGGCGTTCCCCGAGGACTCCTCGGGGAATCGAAGGGAACGGCGAGAATAGAGGGAGTCACTCCACGCGGACTCCGCCTAGGAAAACAACGAGAACACGGGGAATGCTTCTAAAAATGGATTTTGTTTGAACAAAAAAATATGCAGTTGAAGAAATTAGTCTGGATCCACTTTATGTTTGATTCTGTTTATTCTGATTCTTTTTAATTAATTCTACATTGCACCAACACCATCAAAAATTGATTCCCGTCCGAATCTGAAAGAGTTATATACCGAGAGTTATATATACTCGGTTATATACCGAGGCCCGACAAAAACATGCAGAATTCGATTTCTTCTGTGTTTTGCCAGACAAATGTTTACAGGATTTTATTTCTTGCGTATAAGAAGAACTCGACGTGCCGACGAGTCGACCGACGCTCGACAAAACATACAAAATTAGCAACTTTTTTAACTCCAAGCAACTCTCACAAAGGAATTCACGAAGTCAAATATTTAACGCTAAGCTAGAATCTTTAGTTTGGTTTACCACATACTTCGTTTTCCCACAAGTTCGTATTTTCAACTTGAGCGGCTTTGAGCCTGAAGAGGACCCTTGCCAAGAAGGGCCGAAATATAGCTCCAATAAAATTCAGCTGGCGTATCCGTTTTGCACTATCAAATATGAGTCCGTATCGATGATGGTGTTGCTAATCGGAGCATTCCCCGTCCGTAGGGACTCGTGAGAATACGGAGAGCGAGTCCCCGGGACTAACAGAATCGCGGGGACTCCTCAAGTGGAGTCCTCGGGGAGCGGCGAGAATACAAAATGACCGTTACTTTACCTTGCATCTGTTTATACTGCATTGGGGTAATGTGCTCAAATCCTGGTGGGGGGACATCCCAGTATAGGGAGGCCTTCCTCCGCCTCAAGTCCCGCTTTCTGGTTCCTCCAGGGCTGCGACTCCTGTAAGTAAAACTCAGTCACCTTGGTAGTTGTTTTGATACCTTAAAGGTAGGTTACTTCGGATGTGTTTAAACTTCGGGCTTGTTCTTCTGTTTTGCTGGGACATCTGACCAACGGGTAATCTAACTGTGTTGCGAGAGCAACACTTTGGTTTTGGCGTGTTTTTCTGTGTTGCGAGAGCAACACTTTGGTTCTGTCGTATTTTTTTTCTTCTTTTTCTTGTGTACCTATTTTGTTTCCGGTGATTTTCATGATGAGAAAAGTTCGGTTCATGTCATCTTTCAAGAATCATTTGCTAAAGCATTGTCATTTTCATGAGATGCTACAATGGTCTATGGGTCTATCACGGTAACCTAGAATTAAGAGTTAACGTGGCAGATAGAAACGATAATGTAAAACAACGATATAGTTTCGCGATAATTAGCAGAGTGACATCTATGGTATTTTGGTCCTGAAAAGTTACGCATAGCTTTATAAAATCAACTAGGTTACATAAGATAATGTTCCAAGTTTTCACTAGGCATGATGTCTACGATCGAATAGGATAACGTTCAACTGGCTGCAAAGTCAATTTAGTCCCTACTTCCGATATTACGTTGTTGTTTATGCCATATAATTACAGATTACATCATCAGTTCAGAAAAAATTCTTATCGGATTGGAACATACCATTTTGACAAATTTAGCATTCACCCGCTAGCGAAGAAACAAGAAACGTAGAAGCCGAACGAAGGTTGCTGCAACAGGCAAGGGGCCCAGGCAACGTAGGTCTAGTTGGTATTTTTTTTATCTCCTCAAGAAACTTGTTTGGGTTAAATTACCTTAAACCGCATTGTCCAGCGACAAACGACAAACTAATCTATCGTTCTGATAGATTAGAGTTTGCTTTAGTGTTGGTTTGTTTTTGCGTATTCATATAATCACTTATCTTATTATCATCAATTTTGGTGGATCAATAAAACATCAATCATCAATCAAACATTTTCAGGATTCTGAGGGTTACCTTTTGCTGTTCCCAGCCGTTTTACAATGGAAATGTCAACATTAGGCATACTACGTTCGGTCGCCAAGTGCAATTTTATGAACTGCACGTCGTTGCTTTGTAGACCAATCCAGAATATTTGGCACAGCCTATCCATAGTCCAACATTTGTGGTAGACTGGTTGAGACTAATGGGTGCCAGGGATTGTTTCACTTGACAGATATGTCACTCAGCAAGAAGAAACTTATTTTTGTCCAATGTGTGGTATTGAAGGAGAGGATGCGGTACATTTGATATGTTATTGTGAGGAGTTGAAAGAATTAAGAAAGGAAGTGTTTGATCGGGAGGCTTGGGAGGAAAGGGATTTGGTTTCAAGTATGGGAAGTAAGTGTTTTGGTGAGATCCGAAGGCTGGGTAGATTCCTGAAGCTAGCTATGGCCCACCGTGAACTATTTTTATAGAAGTTGATTTTTTGGTTTGTTGTTGGAGTTTATGATATTTTGTTTTTGTTATTGTGTTATGTTTCCCGCCATGGCCCTTGGGCTTTATCGGGAATAGATTCATTCATTCATTTAATAGTCATTAAAACTTAATCCCCTGCAGATACGCCTGCAACCATGGTAGGCTAGTTTGTGTTTTCACACTTGCAGCGGCATACATGAGAAATGGCCAAGTTAGCCATCTTACAGCTGTAAGACTTGTAAGACTCAGATGCACGACAACTACCCCACACTGTGAGTTTCTGCTGATATTCTCATTGCCTACCTCCCTCTTTTGTTGACAAAAGAAATAAGCAGGTCAAAACACACTACTTGGGTTTTTGCAAACACCATGGTATCTGATACCACAGTCTAAAGTCGTTTCCGCAGTTACCGTGGTATCTGATACCACAGTCAAAAGGCGTGTTTGCAGTTACCAAGGTATCTGGCCAGCCTACCACAAATCCCTCATTTTTGGATACCCTATGCCAAACGTTGGGTATATCTAGCATTTGGCATAGCCTATGCCTAACGCTGGATACCCTATGCCAAACGCTGGATACCTGTTGGTAACCTAACCCTGACCTACCTCAATATAAACTAGTTCTGATTGGTTGATTTTTTAGCTTACTCAAATCATCAATATTTTACTGGGTAACAGTGTCCAGCACCTGGCATAGTGTATCCAGTGTTAGGCATAGGGTATGCCAAACGCTAGACATATCCAGCATTTGGCATAGGGCATCCAAAAATCAGGGGTTTGCGGTTGACTGTATCTGGCAAGATACTGTGGTATCTGGTTGTGGTATATGAAAAATTCATCTCACTGTCATCATCACTAACACAAGAGTCTATGTTTTTTTTTGTCAAATCGGTGGGAAAGAAGTTACGTCACTTTAGACGTCAGTGGATATCAGTATTTCTTTTTGGTTGATTCCTAAAAGCGCAAATCCAGAAATTTTCGTTTTTGCAGAGCAACCGTAGTATCAGGCATCACGTTCAGTATTTTCGTAGTGACCTCCCGTCATGTTTTCCTGGGATGTTTCGACTTGTTAATGAAGTTACCCCTTATGCATTAAGAAACCGAGATGACATACTGGTTCCTTCCACTCCCTCAGTGCTTCCAGACTCTGGTCTGGAAATGGTTGTAGGGCGTGCCTGGAATTCGATTCCAACTGAGATCCGGCAGTCCCTGAGTCTTGGTTCGTTCAAAAAACACCTTCAAAGATTATTGTTGGAAAACAGTAATTAATTGGTTGAAATTTGGAGAAGAAAACTGAATTATTGAAAAAAATGTAATGAGGTTTGAATATGGTTGTTTATTCTAATAGTTTGAAAAAATGAGATGTTAGTGTTGGCTCTTGATGAATTTTTTAATTTTACTTTGTGGCATGGTGATGTGGAGGTCGGTTGTATTCGCGAGAACACCTGGTGAATTATTTTATTTTATTATAAAGATAGCCGTTTCCCAACCAACGGGCCATAGAGCCCTTGGGATTCTGTTTAATAAGTAGATTTTGCTTTTTATCTATGTTAGTAGTATGTTAGTTGTGTATATATAAGTTTGTCAATACAAAGAACTTTGAACTTGAACGGTAACCGCAAAAGTTACTAACTGCAGATCCATCTACCGGGGTAATAGATACCATGGTATCTGCAATAACGCAACTACTGATAAAACTAACCTTGAGCTCTTCCTTCCTTGACCTCCTCTGTCCCGGGACCTCGAGCGTGGCTTCCTCTCTCTGGAGCGAGACCTCCTTTTCCTGTCACGAGATTTGCTTCTCGATCTGGATTTCCTGCGTCTGTCCCTGCCAACATCTCCATCTGAAGATAATTATAAGATCATATATCAAACAATAGTTAAAAGCAGAAAGTCGGGTACAATTTTCGTCAAAAACACTTCGGCCCTTCTTGGCCAAGGGTCCTCGTCAGGCTGTTGCTGGAATGGAAGTTATAACGTCACTGTATACACAAATAACTGAGAGAACGACTGAGAGAACTCAACCTCCAGGCGCACAAACTCCTCTCAACCAATCAAGAAAATGAGCTCCTGGAGACTGACGCCTCACGCCCCCCCAAACATATCCGCAAACTTCAGGCAAGGACTGGAACAAGAAGCATCTTCTTCTCGAACCGGATCGTGAACCTCGGAACAACCTCAAGGAATACACTGTTGCTGCTGAATCGAAAGATGTATTCAAACGCCATCTCGATGCTGATTGGAGTGAAAAACCGTGCAGATTTGACTGGGATGCACCAGAATGTAACCAACCACAAACACAACAGTCATAACAAGGAGAGATTCAACAGGATCAAGAGTCCTTATTTTACTCCAAGCTGTGACTTTAGGTAATTTAAGGGTAACTATTGAGAACCACACAGAAAATCGAAAACAGGGTTGGTAATACCCTGCTCTTCCAAATGACAGAATCTGGAAGACCCAACCACACTGATGATATCCATACTCCAGGTCATAAGCACAAAGAGAATATAATTTCACTATCTCATGAACTCACAAAGTTACATGCTGTACCTTGTTTTGGCATTAGAACACTGATTCATAGTGTAACATCATCCTATTTGACCACGAATCCATAATATAAGGGGTACTGAAATGATTTACCATATTCTAATGAGAATATGGCATCAAGGTATATCTTATCTTGAGCAGCTAAGTTCAGACTGATTCAAAGTGAGCACCCTCCTGTACCTAAATTATTCTTTGCTTTGAAATTAGTCATACTCTACTTACAATCCATATTTGCTACGTTGTGTCTAATTTTAAAAATACTCACTGATTAATTATCTGATGGAAAGTAGAAAAATATAAGCTCTTCTTTCTAATGCGGTTCCCCTGCTTGTAATTTTCCTCTTTTTTATATTACATATGAATGGTTTTTGGTTTTTCCTTTGTAAACACAAAATTTTAAGCCTATGGATAAAGCACAGTAAAGTTGTGCTTGTTCAACCAGTTCTAAATCAAAGCACAAACAAATAAGCAGTAGAGCCTCCATCTCCCGATCTCTACAATAGTTGCGTTTTTGCTGAAACCATGGTATCTGTTACCACAGTAACTGGATCTGCTGTTAGTTGTTTTTGCAGTTATCGTGGTATCTGATACGCAGTGCTCTGCAAAAACGACTATTGCCGAAATTGCACTTTTCGAAGTCATCCCAAAAGAAAAACAGATATCCAGTTACATCACTAAGTGCTAAACTTCTTTCTCACCAATCTGACAAAATTTGATGAAAGTGAGATGACTCTTCAGATACCACGACCAGTTACCACTGTCGGATCGTAGTATCTGAATATTTGATACCACGATAACTGGCCAGATGCCACGATAACTGCAAAAACGACTTTAGACCGTGGTATTAGATACCATGGTATCTGCAAAAACGCAACTAATATGATCCTGCAGTGTCAAATAGGTCCTGGGGCACTGCCCAATGTAGACGAGCAGAGTTTTTTTTTTTTTTTTTTTTTTTATACTGTGGGGTAGGCCGGACACTCCAGCCGAAATTCAGGCCACAAATGGCCCATTGTCTCAATCCCCCAATTCACAAGCAGAGGGTAGGAGCTATACAGAACATAACAGTTTGTTATCTCTACACACAGCTCATCACAGTAGAGCCAAGGGGAAGAAAAGTTGAGAGTAAATTACTAGTTGCTTGATCCTCCTGAACTTCATATTTGGTTTGAGTTCAATATTACTCTCTAACTTGCTGCTAAATATCCAAATTCTTGATTAGAAACACAAAACACCATGTCACCATGACAATTGCTTAAAGCACAACTCTTACTAGAAATGATCTTTCCACTATGAAATGGATCAGAAAAAACGTTTTCGAAAATACCATTACTTTCCACTTGAAACTAGCGATTCTCTTGTTAGCGCTTGTCGACTGTGTCCAGCCTTCCTGCTCTCCGACGCGGCGGCTGGGTGCAAAACATTTGAAAACGCATCGGGCCTTGGTTAAAAAGTGGGGAAACTAAGCAAATATAAGAAGTAATAAATAGAAGATTATCACATCCTTATGTGTGAAAGAGTTGTCAGCGGATAATGAAGATTCCGGCAAACTTTTCGTTGGGTGACGGGAAAATTCGGTAAGGCCGAAAAAGCGCTAAGAACTCGTAGTTACGAAACGAAACAATGGAGAAAGGTGGGGATTTAAGAAGCTTATAATTCCACATGGGAGCTAAGTATAGTATAAAAGGCAGAACAAGCAAGAGGGGTCATTTAAATCATAGGCTGAGCTTTAATTTTGGCGACAATAAAAATTCCAAGAAAACTTGGCATCATCAATGAATCATCTGCAAATGCATGTGGCTGTCATTTTCTTGGTGATTTTTAGTTTTTGGGGCCTTAGTTTTTTGCAGCCGTAATTGGTGCAAATAAATTATAGGAAAAGGTGTGAATAAAGAAAAGAAAAGGGGGCCTTACTACTTCTGCCCTATGTGTGGCGAAATGAACGAGGATATATGCCACCTTTTGTGTGATTGTAGAGAGTTACGGGGGCTAAGGGAGGAGATTTTCGGGGTGGGGGGAACCGATAAGAAATGGATTATTAAAATGATGGGAAGTAAAGATTTTAAAGAAATAAAGAAGTTCCTCAGGTTAGCTTTTAAACACCGGAAAGATTTCTTTTGATGGGGAAGTTGTGTTTTTAGTGTTAATAAAGTATTCAGTGTAAATTAAAAATATTAAGAGTGTGTTAGTGTGGATATGCGCATGTAAGACTGTTCACTTTTTTTTTCATTTTGTTGCATGATGGCCGGATGGCTTTAATGTGCAAATAAATCATTCATTCATTCATATGATGCTCATGTGCTAAGAACAGGCAATTTACAGGTGTGATCAATGGTGACCATTCAGTCTTTGGTGCCAGCAAACTTTTGGAAGCAGTTTTGATGGAAATAAACAGAAAACTTAAAGGAAAAAAATTCTGTGCGATTTGTCTTCCATCTGGACATGCCCGCCACTGCCAACAGTGCTTTTTGTGGCTACCCTACCCTTAACTGTAAGAGTAGCTGATTGTAAATTTAAAATTTATTATTTCTGTTTGAATGATTGATTGTTCGCTAACCGACAAAGAAGGGGAGAAATCTGAAACTGGTTATTTTTTGTTGTAAAATTTTGTAATTCACTTTGGCAGGAGTATTTTATAGTAAAAAATGCCTGGTTTGGGTTTCAGTTTTTTCTTCGACGGTTGTTCACTGTTAGCAGACGTTCACATATGCATACCTCTACTTACAGCAGGGGTATCCAACCTCCAAATTCTACAATCTCGAATCTGGCCTAAAATGGTTGATAGGAATGCAGTTGTATCAAGTTCAGAACTGTGAGCAAGGAAAACCTGGTTTACATAGGACCTGTTTTGGACTTCATAGAAGTTTTCTTTCGATTTTTTGGCCAATTCTTCGAGGTTATATAGGTTTGAGGTTGGATACCCCTCCTGTACAGGAGGGGTATCCAACCTTGAACTTATATGCCCTCGAACTTGAACATGGCCTGAAAACCTTTCAAGGAAATTTGTGTGCAGCCAAAACAGGTCCTGGGTCACTCAGCGTTTCCTTCTTGACAGTTAGGACCTTTTTAGGATTGATTGAAATTTCCTTCCAACCACTTTAGGCCAGGTTCGAGGTTGTGAAAATTCAAGGTTGGATACCTCTCCTGTACAGTACAGGTATGCTTAAGAGAACAGTTACTTTAATGTCAACAGTGCAATTCTTGGGCTACATGGTAGAACGAAGATCCAAAATACCTATAGAGGCGTTTTCAGATGCCCTTAATTACCTACTTTGACTGTCAACAAACGTTCACATAAGCATACCTCTACTATACCTGAATTTGCACGTAAGCTAATATTAATATTTATCTAATATAAGTTACTTAGGACATCTTACTGCTGGCTTCATTAAATAGATAACTTAGTCCTGAATGTTGTTGTGTATTTCAAATATTTTTGGAATCCGTTTTAGATGGTAAAAACTGAACAAAAAAATAAGACAAATTCAAAGCAATTCATCTTTTCATTCTGGAAAGACTGCAAATTTATGCTACTGCCGATTGCTGCCGATGACACTTTCTCCCTATCTTTGGAAATTCAAATACAGACTCAATCAACAAACAAGACTCCAACTTTTAGGCCAACTATGCCTTAGGCTTAGCTTTTATTGGTAGGGTAGCTACTAAAAAAATAACTTTCAAATTCTGATCTTTTGGTAATAGGACCATGATACTCCTGAACTTTAAGCCGCGTTCGATTTAGCCTTGTCCCGGTCCTGTCCTCCAAACGCCGTTTTATTTAACTGCCTTGTCCGCTTGATGCGTTTTATTTGCCCTGTCAGCTGACAATTGTCAGTGCCCTGTCAGACAGGACGCCGTGAATGATGACATGCTCTCAGAGCAAGTTTCGGTCCTGTCAGGGGTAGATTTCTCAATTGCGTTTTATTTGCGATGCTTGTCCGCTGAGTCATTCACCTGACAAGGGTAAATAAAACGGGTTTAAACCATGACAGGGCAGTAACAAGAAGACAGGACAGAGACAAGGAGGAGTCAAATCAAACGCAGCTTTAGCATTGGTTTGAGTTCAATAATACCTCACTAACTTGCTGCTAAGTACCCTAATTCTCGATTAGAAATTCACTCGTTCCTATGGAAGTTTGCTGGCCGCATGCTGGCACGTGTTAAAAAATCGCGTAATTTGGCAACGAAAAGATTCTGAGAACGATGACATCACATAGCAAACAACCGCCAAACGAATCCTGTCCCCCATCTTGTCTTCTAATATTTATTGAAACTGTGTGATAGTTTTGATCATTGGGTGCAGCCGCACAGGGATTATAAGAGAAACTGGGAATCTCATGGTTCAATTCGAACCATGAATTTGAACGAATGCTCAAGTTCGAAGAACAAGCTATTTACTGGTGTATTGCACCATGGATATTCAGTCCTTGGTATCAATAAATTCTTTCTAGGAAAGTTCAGGTACTTTCTTATACCTGAATTTCCATGCCATTATTAATATGATAATAAAAGCTAGCTAGGAAAAAGCTGCAGGCCTTATTAAATTAGGGATTTTTCCTGAATACAGTGGTATATTTGAAACATTTTTGTCAGCTGTTTTAGACTGAAAAAAATAGAAAAAAAATGATGAATTCCCAGCAATTCATACTTCATTACGAAAAAATCGGCAAATCAGCACTACTGCCGGCAAACTGCCGGTAGGGCTTTTTGTGGCTACCCTATTATTGGCAATTATCAGACCCATTTTTTGGTGCAAAAGAATAGCCTTGAGGATGTAAACTTAAACAGTATCTAAATAGCCCATGTAACAATAACCACTAGACACAGAGTAATTCTTACACACGAACCTCTTTCTTCTCCCATTCCCATTCTTCTTTGAATTCCTAGGCAAATGCCACAATTTTGTAGGAATTCAAAATGGAGTTTTGTTTGTACGGTGAGGCAACAGACGTTCCCCGGTGGCGGTGCTGCCGGGCCGAAGCAGGCGCCAGCCCGGTACCGGACTCGGTAACGGAGAGCAGCCACGAGGCTGACCCCGAGGACTGCTGGGGGAATTGAAGGGAACGGCGACCTTTCTCCGCGACACAATTGGGGGCCACACATTTCTGAGTGTTTGTCGCGGAAACATGATTGTGCGCCACAAGTTGAAACTCGCGGAAACGCCGTTTTGTCTCTTTTTTGGCGGTAATTTCAAATATGTAAAAATAAAAATAAATTCATGTAAAACCTCAATAAATAGAACTCCAGGACTCCTTCCTTACCATTCCTTACAAAAAGCATCCTCAGTTTTGAGTAGCTTGAAAAAGTAGTTAGCTTTATTGTTTAAAAACTATTTTGCTGCCTAATTTGTATTTCCCGCCAGAATCGAGCCACAAAATCGACAATCCCCTCTCCAGTTGTTTGTCGAATTTGAGCAACGAAGTGGGCAGCACGAAAGACCGCGGAAACACTCTTTTCGAGGCATAGTCGACCCACAAACTGTTTGTGGGAGCACGGAGAAACGCCTTGGATGGTGCCACTCAAGGCGGACTCCGCGTACAGAAACAGCAAACACGCTGAATGATTCCAAAATGACTTTGTTCTAAAAAAAAATGCAGCTGACGAAATTGTTCTGGATCCATTTATTGGTTTTGTTTATTCTGATTGTTTTCAATTAATTTTACATTGCACCGACAGCAGCAAAAATTGATTCCCCTCTGAATCTGAAATGGAGTCCTTTTTGATGATGGTGATGATAATCGGAGCATTCCCCGTTCGTGGCGATCGCGAGAATACGCGGAGTGAGTCCCGGGACAAATAAAAACGCAGGGACTCCTCAAGTGGAGTCCTCGGAGAGCGACGAGAATACACCTTGTCTGAGTAAGAGCGTGTTCCATCCTACTTAGCGTAGTTACTACGCATGACGTCATGAATCCTGCCTTGTTGGCGTCAAGCCTGGAATGCATTTTTCTATTTTCGATAAGATATCATGCCACGGCTAATCCGACCAATCACATTACAGAGATTTGTATAGTTACCAAGCTTACTACGCTCCCGAGCATGGTAAGCAAATAGTTACTATTTCGAGAAGGCTGGAACGGTCAGCGTAGTAACTTTACGAGGTTGAAACGAAAATAGTAACTAATAACTAAAAGTCCAAATCACGCGAGCGATCCTCAGGAAGAACGAGTAAACGTCTCACTAACGACTCAAACTCAACAACTCAAATCCTGTGTCAACCAATCACGGCGATCTTTGGGAGCAGATATGATACAGCTTCCGGCTCTTCCGCTAGGCACCCGGTAATTTTGCATCGGCAAGGAGAGTTAGTCATCAAGAGTATTGAGTCAATATCATCGCGTCCAGTTGTGACCAGTTGGTAACGTACAATCATGGGCAGGTAAAAAAAAAACAGGCTTGTACCTTCTAAATTTCTGCTATGCGGATTCCAAATAGAATAGCCAAGCCTTTGACCTTTCCATGTCGGCCCTTGCAAACTTGTTATCTCTACTAGGACTCTCAAAATCTGGAAGGTTAAAGCCTGTTTTAGCCTACCTGGGAATGATGATGATGTTGCAGAAGAAGTATGATAGGTGCTGCTCGTGATCTCATCATCTTACTACTTGCGTTTTTGCACATATCATGGTATCGTTACCACGGTAACTGAATCTGCAATTAGTCGTTTTTGCAGTTGCCGTGGTATCTGATACACGGTTGCTCTGCAAAAACGACTATTGCCGAAACTGCACTTTTCGAACTTATCCAAAAAGAAAAACTGATATCCAGTTACATCACTAAACTACGTGCTAAACTTCTTTCTCGCCAATTGGACAAAATTTGATGAAAGTGAGATCACTTTTCAGAAACCAAGATAAGTTACCACGGTCGGACCGGGGTATCAGAATATCAGATACCACGATAACTGGCCAGATACCAAGATAACTTCAAAAACGCCTTTTGACCGTGGTATCTGCAAAAACGCAAATACTATATATGAAAAAGTCCAAAAAACGCCAGTGAACCTCGGGAAGAACGAGAAACGTCACCCAAACGAGGACTCAAATCATATGTCAACCAATCAACGGCTTCCGGCTCTTCGTTAGGCACGCGGCGATTCTTCGTCGGCACGATGAGCTAGTCATCAGGAGTATTTGGTATTACAGACAACGCAGAGCGTGTTCCATCCTACTTACCGTAGTTACTGCGCATGACGTTACAAATTCTGCCTTTCTGTCGTCAAGGCTGGAACGATTTTTCTATTTTCCAGCAGAATACCATGCCGCGGGCGAATACGACCAATCACGTGACAGAGATCCGTGGTTACTACGCTTACGTGCTTACGTGGTAAGCAAATAGTTACTATTAGTTACTATTTCGAGAAGGCTGGAACGGTCATCGTAGTAACTTTTCGTGAGGTTGGAACGGATTTAGTAACTAATAGTTACTATTGGTACGAGGGTGGAACACGCTCGCTGTGTCAGTGTGGCGAAATAGTTATGAATTTACCTGGGTGCCTGTTACCCGAGAAAAATGACTCACCGTTCATGTATCATACCGAGATGCGATTTTCGTACAACGATGTTTGGGATCCCGAAACGTAAGTGACGGGATACCTATGACTTCGTAAGGTTGTCGATCCGTCCGTCTGTCTGCTTAGCACAATAACTCTCGAAGAGATTGAAATATTTTGTTTAAACTTGGTGTGAGGATCCATCGGGTCAAAGTACAGGTCAAGTTGGTAGATGAGCCCCATTGCTATACGGGTGGGGGAGGGGTTTCAAATTAAGGGACGAAATTAATAGTTTTAAAAAGCCAATGAGATAGTCGATCTATAGGGGTAAGGAGACATGCTGAATCCGTATCTGAAACTTAGTTTCTCGCCGGACAATTAGTTCGTCTGGAATCCGGCCAAAACCAGAAAGTCTGTTAGAAGTAAAAGTTTTATCTGAAGTTGATTAAATCAAAGATCATGTCAGTAGGAAAGATGGGCCACTCGCCAAAAAGTTCGTCGTCGAAAATCGACTATGTCGCCGCCTAGCGACCAGCTCGTCGTGAGAGTTTTCCATGAATTTTTCGACACCAGATGGCTCTCAAGATTAACCTTCTGATCTTGCTCTAAAGAATTTGACTGAGATCAATTAGTCTTGAAGCCACCATTTCCAATCTGGAGCACAGGTTTGGGTCATTGAGTCTAGACTAATCAAATACACTTTTCGGTGCATCTTTGGTTCAATTATGATCTATCAAAGACTATCATGAGATGAAGAAGAAAGGGTACAAATAAGGAAGTTTTTCCATGCCGTGGTTTACGGGCTGGTCTTATCCACTTATCAGGTCTTATCAGCTTGATTATCCTTCTTGTATTCTTGTTTTCACTTGATAATACAATACGCGAAATATCAACAAAGTCTGAGAAGTAAACAAAAAGACACGCTGAAAGTGCAGAAATCAGTGGGAGACTGTCAATAGAGCAACAATTTAACGCAAGAGCTGACCACCAGCCGGTGCCACTTTACGCGACTCATGGAGCTTATGGGAGTGGCCAATCTTCCTCGGTCTCATTATCTTTGGATTAAATGTCCGACCTAGGGGTAAGAAGAAATGCTGAATCCGTATATGAAAATCATTTTCTACCCAGATATATAGTTCGCCGGGAACTCGGCTGAAACCGGAAGGTTAGTTATTTATTCAAATAATGTATACAACTGATACGTCAGCTACGATGCTTCATCTGCGATATATAGGCCCTTCTTGGCAAGGGTCCTCGTCAGTCTGTCAATCTTCAGGTCCAACGCCGGGGAAGGAAACAAACCTTTAATAAATAACTGAAGCTTCTACCGACTACAAATATATTATTCGGGCAAATTACTTTCAAATACCACTGTAGGGAAAATACTACTCCTGAGATTTCACTTTTGACAAGGCCGCTGTTTTTGCTGCACGATTGGGGCGATGACAGGAAAGTTGTTTTTTCTGTATTTTGATCAACTTTGGTTTTCTTATTAATAAGGGACTGAAAGCTTAAATTTTATTCCATTAATAACCTCGTTCCACGTTTCTATTAAGGAGTACTCGCCTGTATCTTATTACTTTTAATAATCACTGTACGGAAAAACTTGTGCTGAGATTTAATTTTTGACACGGCTGCTGTTTTTGCTGCACGATTGGGGCGACGACAGGAAAGGTTTTAATCTGCATTTTGACCGACTTCGGTTTTGTTTTTAATAAGGGACTGAGGCTTCAATTTCCTTCCATTAATTACCCCGTTCCACGTTTCCGGTAGTTAGTACTCGCCTGTATCTCGGTTTATCTCAAAGCTTCTAGAATAGTTTGATGGAGTCCGGTGTACGTTTCAAGAATTTGGGCTTTTTCAAAGTATACTGAATGGGATGAGTTTTCGAAAATATGTTCAGCAAGTGCAGATTTGAAAGTATAATTGTGACGGTGTCCGTTGGAATTACCTATGTAGATCGCATTGGCATTGTAGGTACGACGGGTCCTTTACGGCTTAGTTTTTACTTCACGGGGAACACATTTTAGTGACTTAGTGTCACCTAACGTGGGTTAGTTTGGCACAAATGGTGATCAGCAGAGAGATTAGTTTGGCAGCGCAATTTCGAGGAACGAAGGTAAGATTGCGAAGTCAAAACTTTACACAGACATAAGCGGTTTTGGGGTAAATTAGGCTCTAAAAGAACAAACCTAATAAGTTGTTCTCAGGAAGTGGTACTACTTTCAAGTGAATAGTTTAGTTATAGATCGTGCAGATTACTCAATTCGAAGACCTGGGGTAAGTCCCTGGACATTTAGTAAGTGTCGACAAACAGTTGAGGTGATTTTCGATATTGTAGCTCGGATTTGGCGGGAAGTTCAAATTTATCGGCAAAATAAAGTTAAACAATAAAAACTGCCCTCTCATGCATATAGACGTAAAACCGAGGATCCTTTTGCACAGAATGGTAACGACATAACCCTGAAGTCCTATTTTATGAGAAATTATCTTTATTTTATTTTTACGTTCCCACATTTGAATTACCGCCAAACAAACAGACAAAACGGCGTTTGCGCGAGTTTCAAATTGTACCTCGACTGTGGGTGTTGACTAAACTTCAGCCGATTATCTACGTTGCGTGACGTCGCACGAAAGTCTATATTTTTCATTTACTAACGGAACTGATTGTCCCTAGAACGGTTTATAAGTGTAAACGCGTCGGCGTCTCGCTGGCCGCTCGGCTCTATATATATAAATACAAATATGTATTCAGCCCCATTAATTTAACCGAATTTTGTCATGAAATTGAATTGAATGAATTCACGTCATGAAAACGTCACGGACCCTAGATAATCGGCTAAAGCTTAGTCGATATCCGACTGTGTGGCACACAATCGTATTTCCGCGAAAAACGCTCAGAACTGTGTGGCCCAAGCTATTCTGCGGAAAACGCCTTACGCGGATGGTTACGAAGCTGATTTTTGGTGAAATATAGTAATAAAATAATGTAGGAATCAGAGCATCTATCGTATCGTACCGTCTTTTGGACTGTAATTAACATGAACCCTCTTTGCCCAGAGAGCTAATTTTTTTTTTACAGCATTTCATTGCTGATCAGAGCCTCGTTTTTGTTGCAATAGTGCTGCCGCATCGTGCTGCACCACTTCTTTGCTTCTGCACCAGATCGCTTTTGGATTCATTTCCTGCACAATGTCTTCTTGCTTGAAGCAGCACCTTGCAGGGAAGAATGGACTTGGTCGGTAAGCAAGTCCGCGATCCTCGAGAAGCGCTGCCCTCTTCTTCGAAAGCACTGCAGTGCAAAAACGAATGTAGAAAGAATCAGCCCGGAAGCGGCCAAGAAGTGGACCTGCAGCGTGCAACAAAAACGAGACTCAGATGTTAGTACCCTACTATTTATCGGCGAAAGTTCGTTGAATTACTTCGTTGCTTACTTGGACCTCTTTCAATCCTCCATCACTAAATCATCCTATTCATCAGAAGTGAGTAGCAAAAAAAATCGTGTGGGAGAAGTAAATCCATCCCCGACATATGCCACACTGTCAGAAGTTTCATAACAGATTGCGCATAACACTTTCAAGAATAACACCTTTTCACTTAGAAAAAAAGTGTTATGACCAATTAAGTTTATACTATTTCGTGCCCAGATCTCCAACAACACCTTCAACAGGTAAAAATACTACACTGTCAGAAGTTACATAACGACAACAGCAGGATGCGCGCGGTTTCAACAGATAACACTTTGGAATGTTATATGTTATGTTTCTTTCATTCCCGTTAGTATTTTTACCTATTGAAGGTGTTGTTGGAGATCTGGGCACGAAATAGTATAAGCTTAGTTGGTCATAACACTTTATTTCTAAGTGAAAAGGTGTTATTCTTGAAAGTGTTATCGGCAATCTGTTATGAAACTTCTGACAGTGCACTCGTAGGCCTTGCCGGTTCTGCTTTTGTGCTACTCTGAGACTAAAGCATCGAATTTTATTACCGTCTTTCCTTTGGTTCTTCTACGCTAATTTTCAACTTCACATCAAATCTGAATGTATTTCTTAAATCTTGCTCGGCTTCTGAAGAGATCTGCTTGATTTTTGCGCCACCTGCCCCAACGATGAGTTTTACCCAGTGCTTAGCCTTGGGTCTTACTGCTACCACGATGGTAAGAAGTCCTGCAAAAGATAGAGGTAAGTGGGATGCCGCACCAGGCTAAAGAGAACCTCTGAGCATGCTGGTTCTGCTTCAAAACAACTCTTTCGTTCTTTCGTCATCCCTACAACCAAAAACAAATAATCTAATAAGGCGTATTCTCGCAGTTCCCCGAGGACTCCTCGCGGAATCGAAGGGTGAACGGCGAGAATAAGGGGAGTCACTCCGCGCGGACTCCGCGTACAGAATGGGGAATGCTTCCAAAATGGGTTTTGTTCGGAAGAAAATTATTCAGTTGACGAAATTAGTCTGAATCCACTTTATTTTTGGTTTTGTTTATCATGATTTGATTCCCCTCCGGATCTGAAAGGGAGTCCTTTTTGATGATGGTGATGCTAATCGGAGCATTCCCCGTCCGTGGGGACTCGCGCGAATACGGGGAGTGAGTCCCCGGGATAAACAAAAACGCGGGGACTCCTCAAGTGGAGTCCTCGGGGAACGGCGAGAATACGCTTATAGAACCTCCGTCTTGGTCCCATGCAGCGACTATAGGCGTATTCTCACCATTCCCCGAGGACTCCACTTGAGGAGTCCCCGCGTTTTTGTTTGTCCCGGAACAAATGATTTGCGAGTTGAATGATTTGCAGGAGGAAATGTTTGGGGCTGAGTGTTCTGTATACACTTTGAAAGAAAGGAACTTGAAATCTATTAAAGTACATGGAAGATTCCTCCGGATATATGGTCCGGAGAGAAAATTATTTGTCTCTTTAAATAGTTGTTCTTGTTTTTTTGTTTATGCTCTTTGCAATTTTGGGATCCCAAAACGTAAGTGGAGGGATACGTATGATTTCATAAAAGTTGTCCGTCTGTCCTTCCGCCCGTAAGCACGACAACCCTAGAAGGGAATGAGATATTTTGTTCAAACTTGTTACGGTTCTTTGAGTAAAAGGACAGGTGAAGATCGTAGATGGGCTCTGTAGCTCCATATTTGGGAGTGGGTCCAAATTAAGGGGCCCACACAATATTTTTAAAAGCTATAGTGAGATAGTCAATTTAGGGTTAAGCGGACATGCTGAATCCAAATATGATAATTATTTTCTCGCCGGACAAAGAGTTCACCCGTAATCCGGCAAAGCCGGAAGATTTTTTAAAAGTAAAAGTTTTACTTGAAACTGATTAGAGGTTCTATACGGGGGTAAGAAGACATGCTGAATCCGAATATGCAAATTACTTTCTCACCGGATATGTAGTTTGTCCGGCATCCGGCCCAAACCGGAAATTTGTTAAAAGTATAGGTTTTACTTGAAGTTGATCAGAGGTCCGATACAGGGGTAAGGAGACATGCTGAATCCATATACACAAAGTATGTTCAATCCGGACATACAGTTCGCCCCGAATCCGGCCAAAACCGGCACATTTGTTGAAAGTTAAAGTTCTATCTAAAGTTGATTAGACGTCCGATGTAGGGGTAAAAAACATCCTGAATCCGTCTATGAAAATTATTTTCTTGCAGGAGAAATAGTTCGCCCGGGATCAGGCAAAAAACAGAAAATTTGCTGAAGGTGACCGTTCTGTCTGAAGTTGAGCCGTTTGGCCGTAATTTTTCAAGAGAGCACCTCTACGGTGTCATTTATGTTTATAAATGATTGCAAAAACAATCCCCATTTCGTGGATGTCTGGCGTTCCAACAACTCGTTTTTCGCTAAACCCAAACAACTTTTTCTTAACGCTCTGAGAAACTTCCCAAAACTCTATCTTCGGATTCGCATGAACGGATTTTTGCTGCACCTACACAACTGTCTCTTTCTTACCGCTCTGAGAAACGTCCCAAGATTCTAGAGAGACGTGAAACGTCCTTCGTGAAAATTCTGAGAAACGTGCAAAACAATCCCCTTCTCCGGAACGTGTGGCGTTCCAACAACTCGTCGTTCGCTAAACCTAAACGTGCAAAACAATGCCCTTCTCGGGGATGTGTGGCGTTCCAACAACTCGTTGTTCGCTAAAACTAAACAACTTTCTTTTACCGCTCTGAGAAACGTCCCAAGATTCTAGAGAAACGTGAAACGTCCGTCGAGAAAATTCTGAGAAACGCGCAAAAACAATCCCCATTTCGGGGACGTCTGGAGTTCCAACAAATCATTTTTCGCTAAACCTAAACAACTTTCTCTTACCGCTCTGAGAAACGTCCCAAGATTCTAGAGAAAAGTGAAACGTCCGTCGAGAAAATTCTGAAAAACGTGCAAAAACAATCCACGTTTCGGGGATGTCTGGCGTTCCAACAGCTCGTATTTCGCTAAACCTAAACAACTTTCTCTTACCGCTCTGAGAAACGTGCCAAGATTCTAGAGAAACGTGAAACGTCCGTCGAGAAAATTCTGAGAAACGTGCAAAAACAATCCCCATTTCGGGGATGTCTGGAGTTCCAACAATTCGTTTTTTGCTAAACCTAAACAACTTTCTCTTACCACTCTGAGAAACGTCCCAAGATTCTAGAGAAACGTGAAACGTCCGTCGAGAGAATTCTGAAGAACGTGCAAAAACAATCCACATTTCGGGGATGTCTGGCGTTCCAACAACTCGTATTTCGCTAAACCTAAACAACTTTCACTTACCGCTCTGAGAAACGTCCCAAGATTCTAGAGAAACGTGTAACGTCCGTCGAGAAAATCCTGAGAAACGTGCAAAAACAATCCCCATTTCGGGGATGTCTGGCGTTCCAACAACTCGTTTTTCGCTAAACCCAAACAACTTTCTCTTACCGCTCTGAGAAACGTCCCAAGATTCTAGAGAAACGTGAAACGTCCGTCGAGAAAATTCTGAGAAACGTGCAAAAACAATCCCCATTTCGGGGATGTTTGGAGTTCCAACAACTCGATTTTCGCTAAACCTAAACAACTTTCACTTACCGTTCTGAGAAACGTCCCAAGATTCTAGAGAAACATGAAACGTCCGTCGTGAACATTCTGAGAAACGTGCAAAAACAATCCACATTTCGGGGATGTCTGGCGTTCCAACAACTCGTATTTCGCTAAACCTAAACAACTTTCTCTTACCGCTCTCAGAAACGTCCCAAGATTCTAGAGAAACTTGAAACGTCCGTCGTGAATATTCTGAGAAACGTGCAAAAACAATCCACATTTCGGGGATGTCTGGCGTTCCAACAACTCGTATTTCGCTAAACCTAGACAACTTTCACTTACCGCTCTGAGAAACGTCCCAAGATTCTAGAGAAACGTGTAACGTCCGTCGAGAAAATCCTGAGAAACGTGCAAAAACAATCCCCATTTCGGGGATGTCTGGCGTTCCAACAACTCGTTTTTCGCTACACCTAAACAACTTTCTCTTACCGCTCTGAGAAACGTCCCAAGATTCTAGAGAAACGTGTAACGTCCGTCGAGAAAATCCTGAGAAACGTGCAAAAACAATCCCCATTTCGGGGATGTCTGGCGTTCCAACAACTCGTTTTTCGCTACACCTAAACAACTCTCTCTTACCGCTCTCAGAAACGTCCCAAGATTCTAGAGAAACGTGTAACGTCCGTCGAGAAAATCCTGAGAAACGTGCAAAAACAATCCCCATTTCGGGGATGTCTGGCGTTCCAACAACTCGTTTTTCGCTACACCTAAACAACTTTCTCTTACCGCTCTCAGAAACGTCCCAAGATTCTAGAGAAACGTGAAACGTCCGTCGTGAACATTCTGAGAAACGTACAAAAACAATCCCCATTTCGGGGATGTCTGGCTTTCCAACAACTCGTTTTTCGCAAACCTAAACAACTTTCTCTTACCGCTCTGAGAAACGTCCCAAAATTCTATCGTCGGATTCAGCATATATGGAACTTCCATAGGAAGATGATCGAGCAGCTTTTCCTTTATGGTCTGCACGACAATATCATACGGGCTTTGGTCCGTCACCAGTGATCCACTGAATCGCCAAGGCGAAGGTCGGGCCGAGCTTATCAGGTACCGCTGAAACGAGGAGACAGATTTAGAGCGTGTTAAACCCTACTTGCCGTAGTTACTGTGCATGACGTCACGAATTTTTTCTTTTTGCCGTCAAGGCTGGAACGATTTTTCTGTTTTCCAGCAGGATATCATGCCACGGGCGAATCCGACCAATCACGTTGCAGAGATGCGCAGTTACTACGCTTATTACGCTCCCGAGCATGGTAAGCAAATAGTAACTATTAGTAACTATTTCGAGAAGGTCGGAACGGCCAGCGTAGTAACTTTTCGTGAGGATGGAACGGAAATAGTAACTAATGGTAACTATTGTTAGAAGGGTGGAACACGCTCTTAATATACGTTGTATCTTTATTATTTATTTATTTTTGCATCTGTAGTTAGATCAGTTATGAGTTGACCTATAAGGTCCGGCCTTTTCGTGCTTTGCGCCCTGCCGTATTTGTGTAAATTTTTTGTAGAAGTAAGTATATAAATGAACCTGAAGCCGCTTTCACATTGGCGCGTATGTAGCGTAGCGTATCTTTCACACCAGCACGACAAGCTTTCACGCTGGATGTGTATTTACGATTTCCTTTCTCGGTTTCTTCTGCTGATTTCTCGTTTCGTTCATCATTACTTAGTTTTTTCATCGTTTGTAGGTTTCCTCCAGTTTGTCTTCAAAAACTTCCATTGCGCTGCGTTTTATTTGTCTGCGTAAGCTCTGCATTGCGTCACCGCAAGCGCGATGCAGAGGTTGCGTAGCTCAGTGTGAAAGCCTCAACGCGTCAGTGTGAAAGCGGCTATACGACCCAATAAATATGCGTAGAAAAAAGTTTAACCGAATAGGACTGAGACCCGACAGTCTAGTTACACTTCACTTATCACTGAAATAGACCTAACAATCCGATAAAAATGCCGTTACTGCGTTTGTCCGCTTTCCAGAGATATCGATTTCACCGAATGAATACAAATGTAAGCCATTGCCTAAAAATAACACATAACGAAAAGACATTTCTTAAAGGATCATTTACACGGCGGGTATTTTCCCCGGAGACCAGAGGGGAAAATGTTTCACACGGTACCCGGGTATTTTTCAAGGGAGAGTACTGTCATGTGACAATAGATTCCAAGGTTGCAAAGCTCAGGATATCTCTCTACAATGGACACCAACATGTGTCCATTTGCATCACTTCTGATCTGGACATGATCAAAATTATTGAATCCGATTTAGTTGTTGCTGACGTCGAAGAAAACCCTTCGACAAACAAATCCCCGAGTAAGCAGTTCGCGAAATTGAAGTCCAAAATACCCGGGGATTTGTTGCTGTTGCGGGAGAAAATACCCGCGGAGTACGGGTAAAGACCCTCCGTGTAAACGTAGGGTCAACTTATTATTAGTTACGATCGTTACTATTCTTGTTATTATTGCCGTTCCAGGCCCGTCGTAATAAGGAAATTGGCTCCTCCCACTTATTATTTTCGTTCCACGACTGTTACGATCGTTACAATTTACTTATTGAGCATCATAAGTGATAATAACTATCGGTTCTGCAGGAACTCCCGTAAGAGTGATGACTTATGTTCGCGTTGTTATTATTTTCGTTCCAGAGAGCGTGATAACTACGACAATACGGCGCTCGCCCCTCCTCTTATCATCGTAACTTGTAATAACTTCACTGGAACGCTACCCTAGGGTCGGTTGGGCTAGCGACCCTCTACCTGAAAACAAGCGCTACGCAAAGTGATAAATCAGCCTCTCCTTTTTAAGATCACGACCGCAGCGCGTCAACGGACATGTTGACGACGTCAGAAAGACCGACGGATTTAACCTTACTGACCGAAACATCGATGGTCGATAGTCTTTGCAAATACTTGAAGTTGGCAAACATTGACACCCACGACGCACCAGCGCTAGCTCCTGATCGCACCAGATGGAGGAGGCTGACATCACTCTCTACGCTGAGCGACGCCCAGCAGGAGACATAAGTCAAAAGTAGAGCCGCGTTCGATTTAGCCTTGTCCCAGTCCTGTCTCAGGCCTGTCAGCCAAATGCCGTTTTATTTGTCCAGTCAGCTGGAAAATGTCAGTGCCCTGTCAGACAGGACGCCGTGAATGATGACATGCTCTCGGAGCAAGTTTCGGTCCTGTCTCGGGTTGATTTCTCGACTTCGATGGCCGGCTTGGCCGTTGAGACATTCACCTGACAAGGCAGTAACAAGAAGACAGGACCGAGACAAGGAGTACCCAAATCGAACGCAGCTTAAGTCAGCAAGCATCGCACATTCTGAACGTTATTACTAGAGCCTGGGTGAAAAAAAATACAAAACCCCTCAGATGAGTCAAAATAGTTGAGTGCATTCAAATCTCAGATGTAAAATAAGCTGCCTTTTCAGTTAAACTTGAAGAAAGATAACGTCAAATCCAGGGGCGTCACTAGCCAAAACTCGAGGGGGGGGGGTGGCACAGGCTCAAGGGCTTTCCAGCAAGGCTCAAGATCGTAACCAGTTGGAAACAATAGCCAAGAAACACAGCATCGCATGCTCGAAACTGTGCGAAATTACAGAAACTTGAGGTGAACGTCATTTGTAATAAACAGAAATTCGTTAACGCAATAGCCCGCCCCACAGCAGTTCCTAATGACTGTATATCAGACAGAATGAAAATGAGCACCGCAGGGGAATGTTTTTAAGTAGGCTATGACTTCTTTCGGGCAAAACATTACTTCCGCCAATAAAATCTAGATTTTAAGGTGATCCAAGCCCCGGAATTCCAAGTCTAAAACACGAATGAAATGACGCGAGCTTCCAGTAAATAGAGCCTATTACCCTGACCCGCCTACCAAGTTTCATCATCCTAGCACATCCGGAAGTACCGAACTCGCGCGATCATTAGAATTCGCCCCCCCCCCCCCTACTCCCCCACAGTGCCCGAACCCCGTCCTATTGTGCAATGAACTATCTAGAACTTGTGCTTGTTCTTTCCACCAAGTTTCATCCCGATCACTCCACCCTAAGCGTTTCCAAAGATTTTCGGTTCCCCCCTCCAACTCCTCCCAATGTCACCGGATCCGGTCCGGATTTAAAGTGGGACATCAAGGCACCGAGGTCCTCCTAAATATCAAGTTTCATTTAAATCCGATAACCCGTTCAATAGCTGAGCTTGCCACTAGATTCCGGATTCCCCATCCCTACACTCCCCCACGATGGTCGGATCAGAGAAACGACATTCTCAAGTCAATCTGTTCGGGTACCTGACAAGCCTGTCAAGTTTTATCGTCCTAGCACATCAGGAAGTACCGAACTCGTGAGATCACTAGAAACTCGGATCACCCTCCCCAGCTCCCCCACAGTGACCGGGTCCGTACCGGTTACGTCATTCACGTATGTTGGACTTGTTCTTCCCACCAAGTTTCATCCTGAACCCTCTACTCTAGGCGTTTCCCAAGATTTCCGGTCCCCCCCCCTCCGACTCCCCCCAATATCACCGGATCAGGTCCGGATTTATAATGGGGCGTCTGAGACACTAGGTATTTCTATATATCAAGTTTCATTAAGATCCGATCACCCGTCCGCAAGTTAAAAATGCCTCACTTTCCGGATTCCCCTCCCTCCCCCCGCAGATGGTCGGATCGGGGAAACGACTATTCTCAAGTCAACCTCTCCGGGTCCCTTGCACGCCTGCCAAGTTTCATTGTCCTAGCAAGTCATTCCATATATCAAGTTTCGTTAAGATCCGATCACCCGTCCGCAAAGTTAAAAATGCCTCACTTTCCGGATTCTCCCTCCCTCCACCCCAGAAATTCGGATCCCCCCCCCCCCCCCCCCCCACAGTGAACGGATCCGGTCCGGTTATGTCAATCACTTATCTAGGACTTGTGTTTGTTCTTTCCACCAAGTTTCATCCCGATTTCTCCACTATAAGCGTTTTCCAAGATTTCCGGTTCCCCCTCCAACTACCCCCAATATCACCAGATCCGGTCTGGATTTAAAATGGAGATCTGAGACACGAGGTCCTTCCATATATCAAGTTTCAGTAAGACCCGACCACCCGTTCGTAAGTTCAAAATACCTCATTTTTAGGAATTTTTCCTGATTCTCCCTCCCCCCACTCCCCCCCCCCCCCAGATGGTCGGATCGGGGAAGTGACTATTTCTAGTTTAATGTGGTTCGGTCCCTGATATGCCTGCCAACTTTCATCGTCCTAGCTTATCTGGAAGTGCCCGGACTAGCAAAACCGAGACAGACAGACCGACCGACCGACGGACGGACAGAAATTGCGATCGCTATATGGCACTTGGCCGACGGTCAAGTGCCATAAAAAAAGGTAGTCCAAAATTCAGGGAAGAGTGCAAAGAAGTCAGTGGCGCTTTTTCAGTAAACCATGGGGGAGGGGGAGCAAAGATAAATTTTCGGCCTCAATTCCATGTTTATTACACAAATTACTAAACTCAAAGTTAACCGAATAGGTCTGAGATCCAACCGTCTAGTTATACATTCCTTATAAATAGGCCTGACAACCCGACACAAATGCTTTATTTTGTTTGTCTGTTATCCACAGATAATCAATTTCATCAAATGAATTTCTTTCGGATTTGGGGTACCTCTATGTGCTTGTCCCTCGTCGCTTGTAACTACAATGTACGCCATTGCGAAAACTAAGAGCGCGTTCCACCCTCGTACTAATAGTAACTATTAGTTACTATTTCCGTTCCAACCTCACGAAAAGTTACTACGCTGACCGTTCCAGCCTTCTCGAAATAGTAACTAATAATTTGCTTACCACGCTCGGGAGCGTAGTAACTACGGATCTCTGTCACGTGATTGGTCGGATTCGCCCGCGGCATGATATTCTGCTGGAAAATAGAAAAATCGTTCCAGCCTTGACGACAGAAAGGCAGAATTTGTAACGTCATGCGTAGTAACTACGGTAAGTAGGATGGAACACGCTCTAAAATAAACATGTCCGATTCCTTGCAAGACATATCTAACGTCATCTTATCACTTTCTGCAGGCGCAACTTTTCCGAGCTTCGCACATGTCACACTGGAAAAGCAGGCCTTTGTAGAAATTCAAATTCTCCGCGCTTGGTTGAATTTTGGGTTGTCGTGCAAGCAGCGCACACTCTGAATGTTACTACTAGAGCCCCGGGTGAAAAAAAAAATGCAAAATCCCTTCGACAAGTCAAAATATTTCAGTGTATGAATGAATGAATGAATGAATTTATTACATGCAGCCTAGTAATAAGGCATTTGCACAGTACATATAGAAATAAAAAGGTAAATGAACGCTTAACAAGAAATACATAAAGTACACGAAGCATCTACAACAACAGCAAAAGTTAAATGAACGCAAAACAAGAAATACACAACGAAACAAGAAAAGAACAATAAATTTACTGCATTAGCTGGCGCATTGGGCAATGGGCAGGAAGGCGGTTGGATGATGGCAGAAGATGTAATATTCTATTACATAGCTCCGAATATAACATGTGCAAAAATATGGAACCTGATCCCAGATGAGCTGAGAGGTAGGAGCTCCCTTGCGTCATTTAAGAAAAAGTAAAAAATCATTTATTAGCATTACAGAAGAATAATTAAGTAAGGTCTGGTAAAATAAATAAAACTTTTTAAGAAATATGCTTAAGAATGAAATAATAATAATATTTTTTTTTTACGATGGGGTGGCTTCCCTTGGGGTAAGGTGCAGGAAGGTAATTGGTTAGTTTTTTTGTTTTTTGAGAGGCAAGGTTGTGTCTGAGAGTAGGAGAGCAGCGACCACTCTGCGTATTATGTCTAAAATGTAAAGATCGTGGTTCTTGGCGTCCCGGAATGGACTGAGTGTTTTGGTTGTGTGTGATTTATTTTATATTTGTTAATAAACCCATAGAACTTGAAAAAAAAAATTGAACTTGAAAACTAATATCAGATGTAGAAATAAGCTGCCTTTTCAGTTAAACTTTAAAGTAGTTTGCGAATATAACTGACAGTAAAATAACTGAAATTAGGGGGGCAGAGCCCCCCCCCCCCCCCTCAATGGATTCCCTGAAAGAAGCCCATCTCTACTGCACCTAATGATTTCCTGAATAAACTCACTCTTAGTGCATCAATGCCGTCATCATACAAGGCGGAGACCATGAAAACACTTGTGAAGCCAGGCCAGCCTTTCTTGTCTTTCACAATCACGTTTAGTTCTTCTTCTGTCATGTGTTTCCTCTTCATTGAGTCCTGTATCTTTTGTTCAACGGCTGATTCTGATTGCCGGATTGGCTGTGGTTTGTCGTCTGGACAAAAAAATACGTTTACAAGAGATTCAACTGCACCAAATGTGTTTCGTCCTACATATCACGACGACGAGTATAATTATAACCCCGAGAATAAAACTAAAGGGAAAAAATAATATTTAAATATGCGAAGCACCTGCTCCACTTGTCGAAATTATGTCATATCCGTACATTGACGGAGAAGTTCAAAATTCAAGATGCAAGTGTTACCCTTTTGAATGAATGAATGAATTTTATTGACCCACTGCACTACAATGAGGACTAGTGGAGTATAATAAAAGAAACTGGAAAAGGAAAAAACAAAAAACACAAAGTACATGAACAATAACAATAACACTTAAAGGACGGTAACTAATCATAATCATAATCTTTCTGTTTTGGTATTCAAATTCTTTTCTTCAACTATAATCTGCACCAGGCACTATTATAAGGGTACAAAGAGGAGTAAGGCAGGGTGGCGTTCTGTCCCCTATGCTTTTCAAGATTTGTATTTCTAGTGTGATGGCGAAGATTTCAGGTACTTGTCTTTCTGCTCTTGCGGATGTTTCTTACCTTGCGTATGCTGATGACTTGCTTCTGATTAGCCGTTCCAAAAATGGTCTTTCACAAATGGTTTCTACAGTTTCTGGTGCTTTTTCTGATATTGGCCTTTCGCTTAATATAGATAAGTGTGAGTTTCTTCCCTATAATTGTACTACTGCTACTCCCCTTCATTGTAATAATTTCACTATCTCTCTTGTAGATTGTATCCGATGGCTTGGCATCTCTATTACTAACAATCTTTCGAATTTGCGTCAGCGTACTGTTTCTGATATCAGTAAAAAGTCCAGCTTGGTTATGCAAAGATTGTTGCAAACCGAGGGAAGTATAACAGACGTGCGCTGGCCAAACTTTATTCTACTTTCTGTGATCATTCTGTCCTTTATGCTTCAGGTCTTTTCCCCCTTCTTAAGAAAGGTAATTTAAAAAGAATCCGGACAAATTACTTCAAATTCTGCAAATTTCTTCTATATCTTCCACCTTGGACAAAAAACCGGATTCTTGTTAGCAAATTTTCAGTTCCAGATATAACTCTAAAGTTGGAGATACTGCACAGAAAACTCTCCGGTACGGCTTATGCGCGCCTATCCCCTCACCACCGTCTTATCCGTTTGTTTCGTTGATTTTGTGTATATTTCGTTTTCTTTTTTTGTTTTTCTTTACTTATTTTACTCCACCATATTTAGTTCATGTCTTGTGTGGGTGATAAATAAATTAAATTAAATTAAATACTCGATCATTCCTGGCCGCACAGACGGGTGATCCAGGGGTGGTTGCAAGAACAAAGGATTCGAGCACGGAGATCTTCCACCGCGGCAACAGGTTCATTAACTTTAAATCTGTTGATTAAATAGGTGTTCCGCGTCCATAGTGGCAATTTTAGATGCTTACTCACTGGACAACAGGGCCCAACCAGCACAAGACGTTATCCACTGCTTCCTAGCCGAGGATTGAAAATTAAGTGTTAAATAAATAAACTACTTACTCACTGGCATACTATAAGAATAAGGTTGCGTTCCACAAACTTTACAATTGTTAACAATCGTTAACTTTACTTCGGGGCGGAGCTAACTGCAGCTTTAACGATCGTTAACTATTCCCAATTCTACAATTGTTTACTATTTTGTAATGATGCTCACCGACCATCGTTACAAAATAGTTAACAATCGTTAAGCTCTGGAACGGAAATTGTAGGTGGGCGGAGCTTAAATTTCGAAATCAGAAACGTGTTCCGCAAAAAGTTAACAACTGTTAACGATCGTTAAGTTCCGGAACGCAACCTAAGGTTTCGATGGGATCCAAAGGGAGGATTTCTTCATTTAGACTTTGGTATTACAAATTTTCAGTCTTCTCCAGGTGAAGTAATCATATTTTTCCCTAATCAACCACTTAATCCGACACATTAGGGGACTCCCTCCTGTCTTCCAATCTAGCCCAGACTAGAGGCGTTTTTCCGTGCTCCCACAAACAGTTTGTGGGTCGACTGTGGCTCGAAAAGAGTGTTTCCGTGGTCTTTCGTGCGGCCCACAAGTGTGTTTCCGCGACCAACGAGATTTTCGTGGCTCACTTTGTGGCTCAAATTCGACAAACAACTGGCGAGGTGATTGTCGATTTTGTGGCTCGATTCTGGCGGGAAATTCAAATTAAGCAGCAAAATAGTTTCTAAACAATAAAGCTAACTACTTTTTCATGCATGTAGACTTCAGACTGAAGATGCTTTTTATACAGAATGGCAAGGAAATAAGCCTGGAATTTTATTTATTGAGATTCTACATGAACTTTAATTTTATTTTTAGATATTTGAAATTACCGCCAAAAAAATAGACCAAACGGCGTTTCCGCGAGTTTCAACTAGTGCCTCGACTGTGTGACACACAATCGTGTTTCCACGGCAAACGCTCAGAAGTGTGTGGCCCACAACTGTGTCGCGGAAAAAGGCCTTAGGACCGAAATACGAACGCTAGTCGGATCAGCGCTAGTCGCCTATAACGGATACGACAATAGTTTCGTTTTTTGCCTTTCATCCGTAGGTCGGTTAACCTACCTACTTGCCACTATTGACCGTTTTTTCGTCTCGCCGGTCGGTTCAACTGAGCTCTAAAAAACGGCTTATAAAAAAAATGGCGTCTTTCAGTCGCAGGCGCCTATCTCTCCAATGAGAATTTTGAATTTCGCGCCGTGCCAAGAGCGTAGGTCGGTTGGATGGAAATCAGACCTCAGTCCACAGGTCGGTTAACCGACCGACGAACGGCGACGAAAAAACAGCTTATAAGGATTTAGGTCGGTTAACCGGAGAAAGAAAACGACTTATAGAGAGAAGTCTCGCAGGTCGGTTAACTGGATGACGGCAAAAAACGCAACTTATGTCAAATCCGAGCCCTTGGTGAACAAAGGTAAAAGGTAGGTTAAGCTGTTACGACGACTGTATTTGTATGTGAAGGTGCACTCTCAACCTGATGTTATGGCGAGGGGTGTAGTAGGCCGGACAGAAGATGGTAAATGTCCATATATACAGTCATAGGAGTCAGGATAACCTAGAGCGTCAGGATGGCCTACTACACGTGCAGACATCGCGGGCTAATTATGGATTCCCCAGGTCAATTCACACTATGGTTTGCGTGCCGAACTACAATGGGCTATAAATCACCCATCATACACTAGGCACTACAGGCTAGCCCACTCTAAGGAGCTTTAAAGAAGACTCATAAGAATGACCTAAGGTCCGTAAGGAAACTAAAGGTTTTATTCTCTGGTATGTACTTACAAAATAAAATAAACAACCTTTAAAGGACCCCTCTTGCTTATTCTGCCTTTTACAATATACCTAGCTCCCTTATGGAATTATAAGCTTCTGAAATCCCCATGTTTCCCATTGTCTCGTTTTGTGCCTACAAATTCTTAGTGCCTTTTCGGCCGTGCCGAGTCTTGCCCGTTACACAACGTAAAGTTTGTCAGAATCTTCAACGTCCGCTCACAACTCTTTCACACGCAAGGATATGGAAATCTTCTGTCTTTGACCAATTTTATTTGCTTAATTTTCGTACTTTTTATCTACGGCGCGTTCAGTTTTCAAATGTTTGCGCCCCACCGCCGCGTCGTAGAGCAGGAAGGCTGTGCAGAGTCGTCAAGCACTAACAAGAAAATCGCTAAATTCAGATGGAAAGTAATGGTATTTTCAAGAAAGTTTTTTTCTGATCCATTTGGTAGTGAAAAGCTCATTTCTAGTAGGAGTTGTGCTTTAAGTGAAGTTGTTTTCCGGTCGAGGCCCGGAATTCCCGGAAAAGAAGTGTAGAAGATGATGACTCACCCTCGTCGGATGAGTCATCATCATGAGTTAATAAAAGAATAAATAGTAGTGCGGACAGTGTAAAAGATTAAATATACTGAACGGAAAGGGAGTAGCGCTTCCTAGCGGCGGCAGAAGTGAAGCAGTGCGGGGTGCAGATGGCACCACCGTAACAAAGCTAAAGGAGTAGCATTAGCCTGATCCGGCCGCACTGGGCGGTACTGATCTCCAATACTCTGCCCTCAGGCAGAAAGTGGAACGCACGGTTAGAGGCAAGCCATCTAGTGATTTTGCACACCCTTCCTGTTACCTTCCCCAGACTTCTCTGGTACCCACCCATTTGAAGCTGGCTGCACTTTGGCTTATCTTGGTTACGCTGCTACTGAGGCGTTTTGGGTGTGACACTGAAAATCTTCTCCGTGCTTACCTGTGCTATTTTCGCCCGTTGCTCGAGTACGCGTGCCCGCTGTGGGGTCCATCTGCAATCCGCACAGTGTACCTATTACACGACATAGAGTCCGTCCAGAAAAGAGCAACAAGGATCATATTCCGAAACCGCAACATACCCTACGAACAAGCCCTTGAGAAACTGAATTTATCACCGCTTAAAGTCCGGCATGAAAAACTGATTTCACAGTTATGCAAAGGTATCCTAGCCAATACGAGTCACCGGTCACTGCTACCGGACACAGCCCCTCCCAATAACCGAACTCGATTGCAAAATAAACTTCTACCCCCGAAAGTCCGCACTAATCCTTACGGGAACTCGTTTGTGCCTTTTTTTTTTACTTCGGTGTTCAATGCTGAATCGTAGTGTATGTCTGTTATTTATAATTTGTAAGACAAATTTAGTTATGCTATGACAGTTTCTAAATATACCGATCTCTCTCTCTCTCTCTCTCTAACCAGCGACCCTACGCTTTCAGCGTGCTGACCATTCGTCAGGAACGTCAGTGGAAGACAGATTCTACTTACCATCTTCCTCCATCCTTCTAAACAGGACTTCTTTGTCGATTTTATCGTCATTTTTCCCCCACTGAACTCGAGTCGTCTTATTACAGGCAAACCCCGCCACAACACCCTCCGTCAGTTCGTCGGTAAGGTCCAAAATCCGGAGCTTGTCGGTAACTCGGTCAACCTACAAACATAAGAGATCAGGTTTCACTGGTCACAGCCAACGATTTGTCCAGGAAGACAATAGACCTAAACCGAAATCGAAACCGAAATCGAACGACTGCAGAAGCGAGCCTGCAGAATAATACTTGGTCACAATTACACATCTTACAACGAAAGCCTTCAAATCCTCGATAACGAAAAACTGTCTTAAAGAAGACATAATCTTCTCACGCGTTTTGGCCACCAAATTTTGAATTCTCAACACCACAGGACCATCCTTCCGGACTTCGTTACACCCTCTCATGGACCTAACACGCGAAGCAAGGACGACCCGAAACCCAAGCTTGTTCCCCCACCTACGAAATCTTCAGAAATATACCTAAATTCATTCGTTCCGTATTTCACTAAACATTTTAAATGTTCATGATTTATGTTCATTTCTTATTTATTGTTTGTTAGTTTGTGCTTTATTTGTATTGTTAGTGAGTGTTTATTTTTCCAATTCCCGCCCATGTTAGCCTGGTGCTACTAGGGTTGAAAATAAAACTGAATGATTGATTGATTAAACCTCATGTGTAGCTAGGGTCATTTACACGGCGGGTATTTTTCCCCGGAGACGAGAGTGGAAAGTGTTCACACGGTACCCGAGTATTTTTTAAGGGAGAGTACTGTCATGTGGCAATAGATTCCAAGGTTGTAGAGCTCAGGATATCTCTCTAGAATGGACACTAACATGTGTCCATCTGGATCACTTCTTATATGGACATAATCAAAATTATTGCTCGAAAATCCAATTTTAAAAATACCCTTCGACAAACAAATCCCGGGTAAAAAGATCGCGAAATTGAAGTCCAAAATACCCGGGGATTTGTTGCTGTTGCGGGGAAAAATACCCGCGGAGTACGGGTAAGTATCCTTCGTGTAACCGTAGCTTTAAGCCATCACGCCTTTTCCCAAATCACTCGCCTGTGGGTCGACTTTGTAGCTACTATGGTCTTTCTTCGTACCCAACGCTTTTGACTTGTTGTTCGTTCAACCCTTCGTTCACCTGTGGCTTCTAGCGTGTTCCAACCTACTTACGGTAGTTACAACGCATGACGTCACAAATTCTGGCTTCTTGCCGTCAAGGCAGAAACGATTTTTCTATTTTCCAGCAGGATATCATGCCACGGACGAATCCGACCAATCACGTTACAGAGATCCGTAGTTACCACGCTTCTACGCTCCCGACCCGATGAAAAATGTGTAGCCTGCGTAGTAGTATGGTAGTAGTACGAAAACGTTGCATGTAATACTATGGAATACTATCATTTAATGTGCCTCAGACTGATCCAATCTTATGTAGTAGTATCCAGTAGCATCCTGTCTTGCCATAGTAACATCCAGTCTTGCTAATAGTACCATATAGTAGTATGCAGTAGCACGGTAGCCTTGACGTAGAAGCATGTAGTAGCATCGTTAGTACTGCATGCAACTTTTTCGTACTACTTCATAGTACTACTTTGAGATAAATTTTTCATCGGAGAGCATGGTAAGAAATAGTTACTGTTAGTTACTATTTGGATAAGGTTGCAACGGTAAGCGTAGTAACTTTTCGCGACGTTGGAAGGGAAATAGTAATTAATAGTTACTATTGTTAGAAGGATGGAACACGCTCGTCGTTTGTCCGTCTGACGGCACGATAACTCTCGAAGGGGTTTAGATATTTTGTTCAAACTTGGTGCGCGGATTCACTGGGTCAATCAGTTTCTGTTCATTTTCATTATACTATATTGAGCGTGTCCGAAAGCTCGAAAACGAACGAAAATGCTGAATTAATTCAGCATTTTATGCAGCATTTCGCTTTCGGACTTAAATTTTCGCTCAGTTAATGCAGCATTAATTCAGCATAAAATGCATCGAAAAATTCAGCGAAGATGCTAAATTTTACGCTGAATTTTCAAGAAGAAACTGGGGAGCTGGCGATTAAGGCTAAATTTCGGAATTAAAAGTGTCAGAGAAGAAATAAAGAACGTGTCCGAAAGCTTTTAGTGCTGTAAATGCTGCATTTAATGCTACATATAAGGTAAGAGCTTCCGGACGAAAATAAAAATAAAAATGCAGCATTAAATGCAGCATTTACAGTCCTGAAAGCTTTCGGACACGCTCATTATATTATTTATTTCCATAATGTCTCAACAGAGTATGGCTAGCAGAGGATGGTCATGACGTAACACATGTCAAGGCAATGACGTACAATGTATACAATATAATATAATAATGAATAGGCCTATAAGCCTATACATTGTTATAGGCCTAGATGTAGGAACTACATCTAGTGGTGGGGGAGGACAAGTTGGCATGTTCGTGGAAGAAATGCTGCTGGTATCACAATTTATTAAAGTATAACTGAAAAAGGCAGAAATTGGACAGTCTTATTACCCCTCACTTATTCACTTAAAGAGGCTTGAAGACCCGATGAAAATGCGTTACTTCGTTTCTCAGCTTTTCACGAATAATCAGTTTCCAAATAGTGGAATTTTCCTGTCAGATTTGTGGCACTATAACATGTGTCATATGCTTTACGAAAAAGATTTATGAAATTTGTTTCTTCAGGCACTAAGCAGTCTTCACCAAGCTTATCACCGCCCACTGAAAAGCCGCGTTTGTGTTCAGATTCAAATATTCCGCGTCATAGTAGAATTTCCGCTGTGGGGACTGCCATAAATATTCTGAACCTCACTACTAGAGCACATAGTGAAAAATAAGAAAATCTCTTAGCTGAATACAAATAACGTTTTCAACTAAATGATACAACTATTAGTTTACTATTCAGTTAAACTTTAATTAGTACGCGTGCTGATAGTTTACCTTTGGGGGATAGGAGGAGCTACACGGGTAGGACGATTGGGTGAATTGGTCCTTACTTATGTCCGATGAGTGGAGATACGAATGAGTTTGTACGACATCTTTTGTTTGAATGTAAGGAACTGAATGATTTCAGAAGATTTGGAGTAAATGAGTGTTATCAGGAACGGATGGAGCAAATGCTGAAGAGTGAGTGTTATGTTTCTATACAGAAAGTGGGTAGATTCCTCAAGTTATCAATGATTCACAGAAATAATTTTTTGTTGTTTTGAGTGGCAGTTTAAGTTCGTCATTGTATTTCTTTTTTGCATGTATTGCCATGGCCCTTGTGCTTTTAGAGTAATAAATATCATATCATAATATACAGAGAGAAGTTGGATTTATTCAGAATAAACGCATTTTGAGGACCCTCTTTAGGAGGGCGTAACACTCTCCATTATCAATTCTATGCACTGATTTACTGATTCACTAAGCCCACTACGAGTAAGTAAGTAAGTAAGTAAGTAAGTAAGTAAGGTTTATTGGACAAAACTTGCTAGCTAGCTAATAGGAAACTGTTATGGGACCAAGGTAGGACTAGACAGATGGATTTTCATGCAAAAAAGCCAACAAGGGCAATCGCACCAAAACAACAAGAAAAACATACAAACATGAACGTCGTGCCTATATTTGAAACTTTAGGGATATACAATTTTCCTGCGTGCTAGTCTTATCCGTAGGAACTTTCCAGACAGTTGAACAGCCAGGAAACGTTTCTATTTCGTTCTCTCAATAATCCACTCACTCCCACCCCGATGAAAAATTTGTAGCATAGCGTAGTTGTATGATAGTTGTACGAAAAGTTGTATGTACTGATATGTAATAGTAAAGAATACTATCATTTAATGTGCCTCAGACTGGGCCAATCATTAGCAGTAGTATCCAGTAGCATCGTGTCTTGCTATAGTAGCATGCAGTAGAATGCAGTAGCACGGTAGCCTTACAATCTCGCTCCAAACAACTCTTGTCTCAACTCGTTAAATACTCTATATTACCAAGCCCGAAACACGCCAGCGAACCTCGGGAAGGACGAGAAACGTCCCCCAAACGAATCCTATGGCCCTATGGAAACCAATCAGCAACGTTTGTTGCAGTCAGCTTCTGCCGACGTTTCTGGCTCTTAGCTAGGCACATTCGATTCTTCACCGACATAAAGGATTAGTCATCAAGAGAATTCCACACACTCTCCCACAAAATTACTCATACCTTCCTTCTCCGATCCACACATAAGGCAATAATAAGGACCAATTTTAACCCTAACTTTACTCAAATATTTTCTTGTCTTACCAAGAGGTAAAAGAAGAAAGGACTGACTTTTGAATAAAGACCCTCATTGGATGGTTGAACGATGATGATGGTGAAATTTTATTTACGCACTTAAGAAGAGGAAAATGGCGCAGTATAGACAAATAAAAGTAAAAAATACACTGAGCTTTCAATAATGTAGTAAATGTACAAAATAAAAAAATAAAATGTAAAAAAAAGAAAGGGGACTAATCGGGTCTAAAAAAATCTTCTTCCTAGATGGAATGCGGAGAAGGTCCTGGTCCTGGGCAATCGAAGATAACTTTGCACAAGGGTCAGTTCAGAGGGCAAAAAAGTTGCAGTTATACGGGAATACCTATAACGTCGAGGAAGGTTCCTCATTGGATGGTTGAATGAGTATTCCCTTCAAACCCTACCTTGTTAAGTACTAGCGCTGATTCTTTCTCGGGATATCTAGAGAGGAGTTTCAGGATTTTCGGATCCAGTGCTCGCCTTGTGTACTTGCAGCTGACATCGTGAACAACCAGTAGAACATCGGACTCAACTAATGCCTTTTCAGGGTCGACGAGAAGAGATTTCTCTAGATGATGCCTTAAAGAGTTACAAGAGATAGGTAAGTCTGAACTCTGAATGAATGTATATCGATTGAAGGGGCAATCACACGATTACGGCGATTACAAGATACACGATTGGGGCCAATCGTGCAGCAAAAACAGCGGCCGTGTCAAAAATTAAATCTCAGGACTAGTTTTTTACCCTACACTGGTAATTTTGGTAGAAGTAATTTGCCCAAATAAGATATTTATAGTCGGTAGAAGCTTCAACTATTTATTGCAGGTTTGTTTCCTTCCCCGACGTTGACCCTGAAGATTGACAGCCTGACGAGAACCCTTGCAAAGAAGGGCCGAAATATCGCTGCTAAAGCATCGTAGCAGACGTATCCGCTATATGCATCATTTGAACATATGTTTCAAAGTCAGCTTGGGCTCAAGGAATACTTATCTGAATGAATGATTGTATAAATGAATGCATAAGCGCAGAACAAGAGTAAAAGCATAAAAAATACTAACAAAAACACACCCAACTTCAAAGATGTTTAATTACAAATAAGAAACTAGCTAATGGGGTGGTGAACAAGTAAATGGCCAATCGAAGGAGATAATTTTGAGGGCACATCTTCCATTAGTTACGTTTTTGCAGATACCATGGTATCTGTTACCACGGTAACTGGATCTGCAATTAGTCGTTTTTGCAGTACCGTGGTATCTGATATACGGTTGCTCTGCAAAAACGACACTTGCCGAAATTACGCACTTCGAAGTCATCCCGAAAGAAAAACAGATATTAAGTGCCAAACTTCTTTCCCACCAATTTGAAAAAAAACTGATGAAAGTGAGATGACTTTTTAAGATACCACGATCAGTTACACGGTCGGACCGTGGTATCTGGATATCTGTTACCACGATAACTGGCCAGATACCACGACAAATGCAAAAACGCCTTTTGACCGTGGTATCAGATACCACGATAACTGCAAAAACGACTTTAGACCGTGGTATCAGATACCATGGTATCTGCAAAAACGCAACTATTGTCAGTATTGGGTCCCTTAAAGGACCCCTTTTGCTTTTTCTGCCTTTTATAATATACCTAGCTTCCTTATGGGATTATAAGCTTCTGAAATCCCCACTTTTCTCCATTGTTCCGTTTTGTGCTTACGAATTTTCAGGGCTTTTTCGTCCGTGCCGAGTTTTACCCGTTACGCAACGCAACGTTTGCCCGAATCTTCAAAGTCCGCAGACAACTCTTTCATACACAATGATATGAGAATGTTGTTTTTTACTTATTTTATTTGCTTAGTTTTCCTACTTTATAACCACGGCCTGTCCAGTTTTCAAACGTTTTGCGCCCAGCCGCCGCGTCGGAGAGCAGGAAGGCTGGATAGAATGGACAAGCGCTAACAAGAAAATCGCGAAATTCAGATGGAAAGTAATGGTATTTTCGATAAACCTTTTTTCTGACCCACTTCATAGTGAAACGATCGTTTCTAGTAAGATTTGTGCTTTAATGACAAACGGCGGATCAAATGTAAATTTCGCGTGCGACGGGGTAAGTACAGCGGGAAACGAAGGTATTTGAAATACGCATGGGATGTAGTCCAGCCAGAAAGTTTACATAAGGGCGCAAAAGAAAGTATATAGCAGTGTTGAGAAGTACTTCAAGTACTACTGGAGTAAGAAATCAAAGTACTTGGAAACTACTTAAGTACAACCTTTTCTTGAGTGCTGGATACTTGATAGTTAAGTGTAATAACCAAATAGCCTACTTGAAGCCCTTGGTATCAATAAATGTTCAAGTACTATCGCAATTTACAGTTTCCTTGGATCAGATCCATTTTTTAGCAGGAAAATTTATTTATTCAGATCAGAGGTCTTATCTAGATCTAAATTTATACATTTAAATCAGAAAAAAGGATTTGCAACAAAAAACGGAATTTAATTAAAACTGATGAACATTCAAATTTAAGATAAACAGATCATCTGATAGGTTACCATTTGATTTACATGGAGCGTGTTCCATCCTACTTACTGTAGTATTACGCATTACGTCACGAATTCTGGCTTTTTTCCGACAAGGCTGGAACGATTTTTCTATTTTTCAGCAGGATATCATGCCACTGGCGAATCCGGCCAATCACGTTGCAGAGATTCGTAGTTACTACGCTTACCACGCTCCCGAGCATGGTAAGCAAATAGTCACTATTAGTTACTATTTCGAGAAGGTTGGAACGGTCAGCGTAGTAACTTTTCGTGAGGATGGAACGGAAATAGTAACTAATAGTAACTATTGTTAGAAGGGTGGAACACGCTCATGGAGTAATGGGTTTAATGGCACTTGGAACCTTCGGCTGAAGTGGCAATTTGGCGATCGCAATGTCTGTCACACTTTACTACACTTTCGACTTCTGCCAATGCGGCGGGATAAGTACAGGAGGAAACGGAGGTATGTGAAACACGTATGCAATGTAGTCCAACAAGAAAGTTCCCCCCCGACTCCCCCTCCTCCAACTCCCTCCACAGGGCCCATATCCGGTCCGGTTCTGTCACTGATATATCTAGGGCTTGTGCTTGTCCTTCCCACCAAGTTGTATCCCGATCGCTCTACTCTAAGCATGTCACAAGATTTCCGGTTCTCCCTTCTACCCCCCCCCCCCCAAACATTCATCAGATCTGGTCCGAACTTGAAATGGGACATTTGTGACACGAAGTCTTTCGAAATACAAAGCTTCATTAAGATCCTATGATCATTTCGAAAGTTAGATACCATACCTGAAGATCCAAGATTCCCCTCCCTCCACCCCCCACGATGGTTGGATCGGCGAACTGACTATTTTTAATACACTCTTGTCAAGTCTCTAATGTTTCAGCCAAGTTCCATGGTCCTAGCAAATCTGGAAGAACGTTAACTCGCGATCACCGGAATTCCGGACCCCCCCCCCCCCCCCTCTAACTACCCTCACAGTGCCCGAATCCGGTCCGGTCCTTTCACTGATGTATCTAGGGCTTATGCTTGTTCTTCCCACCAAGTTTCATCCCAATCGCTCCACTTCAAGCGTGTCGCAAGATTTCCGGTTCCCTCCGACCCCCCCCCCCCCATTCATCGGGACCAGTCCGGACACGAAATAGGACATCTGGGACACGAGTTCTTTCCAAATATCAAGTTTCATTAAGATCCGATCACCCGTTCCAAAGTTAGGCATACCTCAAGATTCCGGATTCCCCCTCCCTCCACTCCCCCCCCCACGGTAGTCGGATCGGGGGACTGACTATTTCCAAGTTAGTTTGGTCGGGTCCCTGAAACGCCTGCCAAGTTTCATAGGCCTAGCACTTCTGGAAGTAACCTAACTCGAGAACAGTGGACCGACAGACCGACCGACCGGCAGACCGAAAAGTGATCGGTATATGGCACTTGAGCAAAGCTGCAAGTGCCATAAAAACCCTAAATTTCACACGTGCCACTCACCAATACCTACGACCTCGACAAATTTGGATTTTACCATGATAGTTTCGAGAAGAACTTAAGCGATTTCTACCTACGAATAACAATTACCAAACTGTTCACGCTCGGTATTAGGGAGTGACTCTTAAATGAAATTTCGTTCAATAAGCAAGCGACCTTGTCAAACAGCTCGGGGCTTCCTTTTGCTCCCTTCTGCCTCTTCCTTTCGGACCTGAACGTGTTCGTCCGCAAAGGGCGAGGAGAGAGCGAGTCCTCAAACTGGAGCCCTTTTTCCTGTCACAATAGCTTTATCCCTAAATTCACTCACGCTTTTAATAATTTTTATTTCTCTATTTTTTGCATCTATTTTATTTCAGACAACTGTTCGGACAGTTTGAGGGGAGGTCCGGAACTCCGGTGATCGCGAGTTAAGGTAGGCCTACTTCAAGATGTGCTAGGACGATGACACTTAGCTGGAACAATAGAGACTCAACAAGATTGACTTGTAAATTGTCACTTCCCAGATCCGACCATTACTGAAACTACTCATTTTAACAGCGAAGTACAGAAAATATTTTTAAGCAAATATACATTTGCATGATCCCCATGAGCCTATGATTATTTTTGCCCCAAGTGTTTTGCTTACAAATGAATTCGTAGCTACTTAAAGTGCGCGTCTTAACTGCAAAGTGAAAAAAAAAAAAAACTTCCGATCAATCGATACATCCCGTAATCCCCAAGGGCCCGTGATCATTATGGCCACAAGGGTTTTGCTTAAAATTAATTGTAACAACTTTCAGACAATTGTAGGGTTTATTATTTATTTGAGTCAAAATTGCATTTATCAGGTTTTTAATAATACTATCTAGTTGTTTTATTCGTGTATATTACTTCAGAGTTCAGATATTTGAGATCGTACATTGACATTTCAACTATTTATCTTGACTTGTTCAACGTGTTATTTGGCCTCAAGCCACAACTTTTACTGTATTTTCGAAGCAAACAACACTAAGTATTAATCAAAGAACTCGGCAAATATCCTAAATAGGAGAAGTGACCAGCAAATGTGCAAGTAAATACATTGCTGAAATATACCGTTACGCCTCTTGGTATTAGAATCAGAATGGGGGTATCACTGACTGATTATCCATTCCTCACGAATTCCTTTCGAAATGTTCGCACATTCCTTTCGCCATTCCTCCCGAACTACCATCCACGGAAGGGAATCCCCTCAACTCAGGAGCATTCAACAGATCTACAGATTTTAATTTGCTCCGAAGTGCAAATTAAGGTAATTAAGGTAATTAGTTAAGGTAATTAAGATAATCGTTATCACAGTCATATAAATGTGAGTATATTTGGTAAAAGTAGTAAACTGCTAAAAAAAAATGCTCCTCAACCTGAATTTGAACCTGCAATTTTCGGAATCACATATCGGCGCTCTAACCAACTGAGCTATCTGGCTGCAGGAACAGTGATCTCGCTTGAGGCAAATCTGTCTAAACAGTTCATATTCCACATTCACGTTCATATTTGGTATTACCGGTTCTTCGAAAAGCAAATGTGATTGGTTAAAGGGATCCTTGTGATTAGCAGTAAGACTATTTGTCAAAAGAGATTGATAATTACAAAAAGCTGTCTGTTCTATTGTGGTTATGATTATTATACTAATATATACCATTACCTTCACAGATTGAATAAGATGAATAGGCTAAGGCTAGCATGGACGTACATAGACGAATGTTAGCATAGACTTTCCATCCAAAAACGGATTTCCATCAAAAGCCCCCAGGAACTGAATCACCCTATTTTCATGGTTCCCTTCAAACTCCCAAGGAGCACTCGGGGAACAGTGAAAGATAGGCCTACAGGAGATCACAAACAATTACAACTGAATGCCCCTATGTCACGGGTGGGCAATGATGTCAGTAAAGGGAATAAGCTATAAACTGCCACAGCTGGTCCACATTTCTAAGAACATTTGGTAATGTATGCTTGAACCTAAAAATAAGTTCCACACATAAATTAGCAGCAAACCTTTAGTTTGCATATTAAAATCAACTGACATAACAAATGACATTTTAGGATTCAAGTTTGAAAAAGACTGAGAATGTGTAAGAATGGTTAAACATAAATTTTTCACTTACCTCTCCTTCTCTTTAGGGCTGATGATGCCAGGTGTATCCAGAAACACAACCTGAGTGTTCTCTTCCATGAGTACTGCCTTGCAGTTTCTTCTTGTAGTATGAACCTTCTTTGAAACAGTACAAACCTGGAAAGTAGAAGTACAGACAGGACGTAGATGCATGTCAAAGCATGCATAAAATAAATGAACGGAAAAGTGATAGTGGCTTTTCCATCGGGATGTTGGTACTTGTTGGTAGTAGGGTGAAACACAGAGAGCGGTCCTGTTCCTTTTTCTGGGTACTGGATCATAAACTTAGTTTTAAGCATTTGTCATACAGTCTTTCCTCTGTTCTGATCTCACTTAATTATGACATAGATTATACCATGAGGGTTAAGGGATGCCAAAGTTCAGGCGAAATACTGACGCTTTCAGTTAAATCCACAAAATAACCATTTGAACTTTCACTGGTAGTCTTTGGGTTCAGTTATTGGTACCCAAACACAACCAGGGGCGGGGCAGGTGCTGCCCCCCCCCCCCCCAGAAGGTTTGTGGAAAAAAAAAACCGGTAAATTTTGACTGGTGCGGCGAAGCCGTGCCAGTTAAAATTTTATCAAATTCACCTGAACTTGATGATTTTTAGGGAATCTACCGGATTATTGCTAAAGAAGCTACCGGAATTTTGCTCAGGGAACCTACCCAAACCTTGCTCTAGGAATCTACCGGAACTTGTCTCAGGGAATTTACTGGAGCCTGGATCAGGGGATCTACCAGACTTTAGCCAATGGAAACTACTAGAATTTTGGAATCTACCGGAATTTTGCTCAGGGAATCTACCGAAATCTTGCCCAAGGAATCCAGTGGAACTTGTCTCAGTGAATTTGCTGGAGGCTGGATGAGTGAATCTACCGGACTTAACCGGAATTTTGATGCTTACCGGATAAGTATAGACTCACAGGTTGCCAGGACTACCCGGCACACAACTTACCAGAGTGATTCTTTCAGACAGACAACACAGCGTAGGTACCGGAACATTCATCGGGTGATTCAGGTGATCTCCTAAGTTATGTAGCTTTCAAGAATTAGACACCTATTGAAATTTCCATCATTTCCAACTATAAATACTGTTCCAGGAATAATATCATGGTACCGTCTACTCCAGTTTCGACAGCTTTCTCGACTCCTTTCCGGTGACAAGCCGAGAAGAGTTCAAAAACGAGTTAGCCTTTTTCCAACATGATCTTGAAAGTCACCAGTTAAAAAAAGTTTGAAGATATATTCAAAGTTTCCATGTTTTGAAAGATGTCTTACCACCAAAAATAAAAACAAGAGCTGAACTTGTAAGAACAGTTAGCATGTTTGTCAGATACGGTTTGCAGTTGTCGAGGCTGCATCTCTCTCCCGATGTTCATTTCATCAGAAAATCGGCTTGATCTACTAAATCTGAAATAGTTATTCCACACACTAATAACTGTTTCTCCCACAACAATGATCGGATCGGGGGAGGGACTATTTTTAAGCCAATCTCCTAACACGACTGCCAAGTTTCATGGTCATAGCACAGACTGCGAAGTTTCACAGTCATAGCACATTTGGAAGTACCCCAGCTCGTGACGACCAGAATTGTGGAAAACCCTCTCAAGCTCCCCCAACTGTGACAAGATCCGGTCCTGTTTTGTCAGTATTGTCTCTACGGCTTATGCATGTCCTTTCCTCCAAGTCCCATCCCGATCTCTCGACTCTAAGCATTTCACGAGATTTCTCGCACCCCCTCCAGCTCCCCCCCCCCCCCAGTTTTGGATTCGTTCCGAACTTGAAACTGATCATCTGAGACACTTGTTCTTGACACTTGTCAAGTTTCATTCACGTCCAATCACCCGTTCTAAAGTTATACATGTCACTAGATGCTGGATTCCCCATCCCTCCACTCCCCCCAACATCACCGTATCGGGGAAGGAACTATTTTCAAGTCGACCTAGAAGAGTACCTAATATGTCTGCCAAATTTCACGGTCATAGTACATCTGGAAGTATCCTAACTCGTGATCACCGCGGAAATCCAAGAAACCCCTCCGACACCCTCCACTGCGACACGATCCGGTCCTATTTTGTCAATAAAGTATCTAGGGTTAATGCTCGTTCTTCCGTTCAAGTTCCATCCCGATCCCTCGACCCTAAGCGTTTCAAAAGATTTCCGGTCCCCCCTCTACCCACACCCCCAGTTATCGGATTCGGGCCAGATTTGAAATTGAAAATCTGTGACACTTGTTCTTCACACTTGTCAAGTTTCATGCATGTCCGATTACCCGTTCCAAAGTTATGTATGATTCTCGCTTCTGAATTCCCCATCCCTCAACTCCCCCCGCGATGGCTGGATCGGGGAAGTGATTATTTCCAAGTTAACCTGGTCGGTTCCCTCATGTGCCTTCCAAGTTTTATTGTCCTAGCTTATGTGGAAGCGTTTCAGAAAATTTCCGTTGCCCCCCTCCAGCCCCGAATATCCGAAACACTGGTTCTTGACACATGTCAAGTTTCACGCATGTCCGATTACCCTCTCCAAAGTTATGCATGTTAATAGTTTCCGGATTTCCAATCCCTCCACTCCCCCCACTATGATCGGATCTGGAAAGTGATTATTTCCAAGTTAATCTGGTCGGCTCCCTGATATGCCTGCCAAGTTTCATTGTCCTAGCTTATGTGGAAGTGTTTCACGAGATTTGTTTACTTAAGTTTAGTTAGCATCAGAGCAAAATAGCTCTAGTTATTTTGCTCTGGTTAGCATTTAGCATGGGGTCAGACCACTTAGTCTGACTTTAATCTTTAAACCGTATCTCTTCCCGCATTCACTTTTAAATACATCAAGTCGTAGCGCAGTGGTAGAACACTGGACCTTTGCCACGGAGGTTCGCGGATCGATACCGCATTTGGGCATCGCTCTTTTTGCCTGCTCCCCTTTTGCTACCGTTGTTCCTAGTTTCCGGACTCCCGGATCCGGGGAAAGTCGGATTGGGGAAATGATTATTTGTAAGTTAATCTGGTCGGGTCCCTGATATGCCTGCGAAGTTCCATCGTCCTAGCTTGTGTGGAAGTCCTAACCTATATCAACCCCTGCTAAGGTTCAACAATTATTATATTATACCAACCCCTTCGACCTTCGATTGCTCTAGCTCTATCCGAACGAATTTAAGCAAAGAATGACTCATCCACGAGCAGCGCTATACTAGTGTAAAGAAATAATGACTCATCCACGCGCAGAGTTATACTAGTGTGAAGAAAGGGATAGGGGTTTGACAAAAACTAGAAAAAGCGTTTCAAGAGATTTCGGGTGTCCCCCTCCAGCCCCCCCCCCCCAGTTATCGGATCCGATCCGAATTTGAAAATGAATATCCAAGATACTTGTTCTTGATACCTGCCAAGTTTAATGCACGTCCGAATTCGTTCCAAAGTTATGAATGTTACTAATTTCCGGGGAAGTGATTATTTCCAAGTTAATCCGGTTGGGTCCCTGATATGCGTGCCAAGTTTTATCGTCCTAGGTCATGTGGAAGTGCCCAAACTAGCAAAATGCGGAAAGACCGACAGACTGACAGACAGACAGACATGATCGCTATATGGCACTTGAGTAAGCTCAAGTGCCATAAAAACACTAGTATGGAAAGTGGTAAAGCTGGCTAAGACAATTCCTGTTACCTCAGCAAAAGGGGAAAGAATTTTCACATTCAACAATGGCTGACCATAGTCCAAGTCAGAACACAACGGTATTCTAGAGTTTCTGCAGAGATTGGAGAAATGAATATTTGTAAGTTAATCTGGTCGGGTCCCTGATATACCTGCAAAGTTTCATCGTCCTAGCTTGTGTGGAAGTCCTTAATCTATATCAGCCCCTACTAAGGTTCAACAATTATTATATTATACCAACCCCTTCGACCTTCGATTGCTCTAGCTCTATCCGAACGAATTTAAGCAAAGAATGACTCATCCACGAGCAGAGCTATACTAGTGTGAAGAAATGATGACTCATCCACGCACAGAGTTATACTAGTGTGAAGAAAGGGGTAGGGGTTGGACAAAAACTAGAAAAAGCGTTTCAAGAGATTTCGGGTGTCCCCCTCCAGCCCCCCCCCCCTCCAGTTATCGGATCCAATCCGAATTTGACAATGAACATCCAAGACACTTGTTCTTGATACCTGTCAAGTTTAATGCACATCCGATGATTCGTTCCAAAGTTATGAATGATACTAATTTCTGGATTACCCATCTTGCCACTCCCCCATTGATGGTCGGATCGGGGAAGTGATTATTTCCAAGTTAATCCGGTTGGGTCCCTGATATGCGTGCCAAGTTTTATCGTCCTAGGTCATGTGGAAGTGCCCAAACTAGCAAAATGCGGACAGACCGACAGACAGACAGACATTACGATCGCTATATTGCACTTGAGTAAGCTCAAGTGCCATAAAAAAACACTAATATAGAAAGTGGTAAAGCTGGCTAAGACAATTCCTGTTACCTCAGCAAAAGGGGAAAGAATTTTCACATTCAGAGTCCAGAGTCCGAGTCCACCAGCTCTGACATAAGGAGCCGAAACACCGCCGGGAAAGCATCTGCTGACTTTTTTGTTTGTCTTCATGATATCGGAAAATTCAGGCGATGCTTCTTCGGTGGATTTCGGTGGACCTTTTCCAAATGGCGGGTCATAAATAAATTATTTATTTATTATTTATTATTCAACAATGGCTGACCATAATCCAAGTCAGAACACAACGGTATTCTAGAGTTTCTGCAGAGATGGTCACTACGCAGAATTTCCTGTAAAACCTAGAAAAATTCCGGTAAAACTTCGGAAAATTCTGAAGCTGCACCCCCCCCCCCCCCCACCCCCTATAAGGAAGGTGTTGGGATACCCCTTAACAAAACACAACTTTAGAATTTCCAGAAAAGCCTTCCCTTTAGAACTGTTTTTTGGGATCCCAAAACGTAAGTGGAGGGATACCTATGACATCGCAAAAGTTGTCCGTCTGTCCGTCCGTCCGTCCGTCCGTCTGTAAGCATGGTAACTCTCGAAGGGAATGAGATATTTTGATGAAAATTGGTGTGAGGATTCGTTGGGTCGGCGGACCAGTCAAGTTCGTAAATGGGCTTTGTAGCCCTACATTTAGGGGTGGGGGAGGGGGTTCAAATTAAGGGGCAAACAAAATATTTTGAAACAGCTAATGTGATAGTCGATTATGGGGTAAGAAGACATGCTGAACAGGATGGTGAAAACCATTTTGTAATCGGACAAGTAGTTCGCCCGGAATCGGGCCAAAACCGGAAAGTTTGTTAAAAGTAAAAGTTTTATTTCAAGTTGATTAGATGTTTGATTTAGAGGTAGGAAGACATGCTGAAGACGATGGTGAAAACCATTTTCTCGACGGACAAGTAGTTCGCCCGGAATCCGGCTCAAACCGGAAAGTTTGTAAAAATTAAAAGTTTTATTTGGAGTTGATCAGATGTCCGGTTTAGGGCAAGAAGACATGCTGAACTTTTATGTGAAAAAATTTTCTTCCCGGACATGTAGTTCGCCCGGAATCCGGCCAAAACCGGAAAATTGTTAGAAGTTAAAGTTTTATTTCTAGCTGATTAGATAACCGATTTAGGGGTAAGAAGAGACGCTAAATCCGTGTGTGACAATCATATTTTACCCGGACATATAGTTCGACCGGAATCCGGCTGGAGTCGGAAAATTTTTTATAAGTCAAATTTTTATTCGAAGTTGATTAGATGTTGATTATTGGGGAAAGAAGATACCCTGAGTTCGTTTTTGAGCTTTCTTTTTTCGCCGGACAAGTAGTTCTAGAGTTCGGCCAAAACCGGGAAATTGGCAGAAGTGGCAGGAAGTTTTCGTCAAAACAGATATGACTTATAGGGGTATATTTGTAGTTGATTAGATGTCCGACATAGGGGCAAAAATAGATGCTGAATTCGATTATGACAAATTTTTTTTAGCCGGACATGTAGTTCGTCCAGAATCCAGCTGAAACCAAAAAATTTTTTATAAGTTAAATTTTTGTTTAAAGTTGATTAGATGTTGGACTAATCACACCAAACAATCAACAACTTATCCAGCGGTGCCTCAAATTAACATAATGTCAAACTTCTCATCTGATAAGCGCACCAATCTGTAAAAGACAATTAGTTTTTAAGTATCGTTCCTAAATATTACAATTAAATTATTTATCTATCTACATTATATATTAGATTTTTGGGATCCCATCGACACCTTTGGTCTTGTTAAATACTGGAAGAGCAAAATTTTTCTACACTATATCTATTTAAAGAAATGTTGAACTTTATACACAACCACATCACTTACACCAACTCACATCTGGGCCTAAATTCCTTGCTGTTATTTACTGAATATAAAAGAAAATCATGGAACTATCAAAGTTAACAACCATAAACACCCTTTCAAAAAATAAGAAGGGTAAATGATTTGACTCTAAGATTTTGCTTCTTGACTGCAAAGACTGCACCAAAATTTAATTATAACATCTTGAAGCACCCCGGAATATTCAATTTAGGGTTAGCAATCCATCCTGAAAGTCAAATGCTAGAGCACCCTAGGTCAATAAAATATTCATAATTCTAGTCAATTTGATAATAACTAAGTAATATTCTTTATTGTGGCATAGATCAATGAACAGTCTAGCCTACAATAAAAATAATAAAATTAAACTAACCTTCCATTTCAATATTTGGTTTGTCAGTGTGCTCTTTCCTACATTTGGAAGGCCAAGAACTGCAACCTGGAGAAGTTTAGGAGACTCGACAATCTCAGGAGATCTGTTCACAAGCACATCATATTCATCTTTACTGATAGGAACTGTTCTTCTTTCAGGTTGGATACAATAGTCTGGATGAGTCTCATTTTCTAAACCATAAGAATTGGAAACATACGAAGATAATGCAAAGCTTCTATATAACTTTGGCTCACATCGTTTCTGAGGGCACAGGAAATTTTTGTAAATAATTTTACTTAAAAACTTTCCGCGTGTTGTCATTTTGAATTTAACGCCTGAAATCATATGGTGCAGGAAATCCTATCTAGAAAAATCCTATACGTGTTTTGAATTATCAAGGAAACAAAAATAAAATAAAGAAAAAACAACATTCACAATAAAAAAAAGAAAAATCGGTAGAGCAGTAGCTTATATATCTCTTGAATGGCCACATTAATTTTTTCTTGACGTTTTTCTGTATCACTTCTTTGATTGGGTTTGGGCAGTGCTGCTGTTTGACTTGACACAGACAACTTCTCGAAGATCGAGATCAAAAGAAATAAACAAAAACATTTCTGTAAGCACAGGCATAGACAAATGGCTAGCCACAGTGGAAAATGCATAATTTGCTCACATTTCAACTACCAAGATGCATCAGTTACAATATTTGGATTTCCGAGTGATAAAGCTAGAATGGAAAAATGGCGAAAAGCTCTAGCAGGAAATTATCCGTTTCTCTCTCCGAGTAAGAGGAGTTTCATTTGTGCCCTTCACTTTGAACCTGAATGTATAACTGAAGCTGGAGAGCTCACTGAAGAATCTGTACCAAGTGTGTGGATTGAATATCCAGAAGAAGTAAAAGCAAGTCCTCCATCAAGAGTTCTAGCAAAAGGAAAGAAGAAGGTTAAGAAATCAAAGAAGTCACACAAAGATGATGCAGAGGCCCCATCATCTGATGATGAAACTAAGGAAGAAGTAAGAAGCTCGTAGACCCATCCTAGGCATACAGGAGGGGTACTTGACCTCATTTTTACACGACCTTGATGTTGCCGCAAAAATTTTAAAATGAAATGTACATGCTGTCCTGACAGTCAACAAAACAGTCATATTCAAATTCTGTGCCTTTTCTTTGTTTTTGAAGCTGCTTTGAAAAGGGATTTTCTGGCTATTAGCTATTAGCTCAGTGTTTCCACTTTGAGGGATTTATCCCTTTTTGAGGGATTTCCAGGCCTTCCTTGGGATTTTTTTTTCTAAAGAGGGATAAGGGATTTTACAGGGATAATTGAGATATTTTGGGATTTTCAATATTAGAATGGAGATTTTTGGAGTTTTTTAGTCTCAAGGAAAAAATCCGTCAACTTCACAATAACTGTAGGGGCACATATGTAGCACGTTTCGTTCGCTTGTTTCTTTATCAGAAAAAAAGGGGATTTGAAAATTTTCGCCTGCGCCGCTCAGTTTTCAATTCTCTTGCGTTCAGTCGTCAAAAGCTACTACTGAAGCTTGGTTTTAACCAGCGAATGCTGAAATGAGTGCATGCTTGATTTGGGTGTTTGTATCTCTTGAAATTTGTACAATTTTAAGTCTATTGTTATTATGTTATATTGTTATTATTGTTATTATGTTAACCGGTAGAATTCTTGAGCCTTAACGGGCATTATCCAGACACATATTTGTAGGTCGTCACCCTCCCCCCCCCCCAACACATACACAGGCGGGCGTAATTATAAGATATTGCAGATTGCAGACGCAGGAGAGAGATTTATCAAGGGATTATTCTCTGAAGAAAAAGGGATTTTTAGGGATTTTTCGACCTGAATTTGGGATTTTTCAAAATCAGAAGTGGAAACACTGTATTAGCTGGCAGGGTTAGAATGAAGTGATCTTGTTTGAAAAGAAAAATACGTTTAACTAGAAATATTGAAGCAATATTTGTTTATCCAATATGTAAACCCTTCAATTAGCTTCAGTCTTAGGAATTGCTTCTCTGGAAATTTGAAATCTTGTCTGAGCTTGGATACCCCTCCTGTACAGAACATGCAGTTTTTGCAAACTGTTTTTTGTTCTGGATGTGGCCTTCCTTAAATACAGAAGTTGGTGTTGATGCCAGCAGTTTAACATATGGATATATGTTGCAGCCATTGGAGAAAAAAGAAACAAGACTCATTTTTGTAAAAAAAATTTACTGACCAGTAAGTTTTTCTGGAAAATGGTTGAATTTCCCGAAAAACATTACCATAGGTTTTTTGTTAAAACAGCAATTTTTTGAAAAATTGTGAATGAAATGACCTGCCAGTTGATGCAAATACCTTGTTCCTCCCCCCCAAATAAAACACATTTTGGCCAGTTTAAACAGTTGATTTTTCTGAATAATGGTCAGTTTTTCTGAAAAACGGCTGAATTTTCCGAAAAATATTACCATAGGTTTTTTGTTAAAACAGCAATTTTTTGAAAAATTGTGAACGAAATGACCTGCCAGTTGATGCAAATACCTTGCCCCTCCCCTCCCCCAAATAAAACACATTTTGGCTAGTAACATCTGTGATTGATGGCCAAATCAACTGAAATTATCCCAGCATTGGCACCTTAGTTTGAGGTAATAGCATGCAAGTCTTTTTTTATAGCTGACAGTGTGCAAGTACTGGAGCCCGGCTGTAGCCTATACAACACTATGCCTTTAGATATTAGCTTGCCAATTCTGTTCTCCATCTTCAGTTGTCTCACATTAGATACTTAAAAAGGAAAATAATATCTAATAAAAGCCAGCAAATTCCTCTTTATTGTTTATTTCTTCCAAAACATCAAAACTGCATTTCCAGTAGGCCTGCATGGATTTCTTGAGGACCAACCATTTTCCGGTGACTTTATTATCATAATTGCTGGCCGCCCAAAATGCCATTCATAGGACATACCAGGTGATTGGGGGCCTTGACACATTGTTAAAGAATCTTGCAAACACTACCTTCCAAAGAGATAAGTACTTACTAGAAGATATAAGTACTTACTAGAAGAGAGGTGACAAGATACAAGCTATCTGACCAGGATCATGTTAGCTTCACATAGTAGCATAGTATTCAAGACTTCACCAGACTGAAGTTTGGTTCATCCTGTCCAACAGTCAGTCTTTTCTAGTAGGGAGAGTTGATTTTGGTCGACATTACTAACAAGACCAAAGGTCTGATGGGGTCCCAAAAATTTAATATTTGATCCAGACAATTGGGTCTTGTCTTTGCTAGATCCAGTCTTCGCCAGACTCCTTGAACATTTTTAATATCAAAATTCAGAAACAGATTAAGGCCAAATAGCTAATCATCTGAGAAAACCAAGCTCAGATATAGATTCAGCCAGGGGCGTCATGACTGGGGGGGGGGGGGGGAACAGATTAAGGCCAAAAGCTAATCATCTGAGAAAACCAAGTTCAGATATAGATTCGGACCCCCCCCCCCCCTCCCAATCCTGTCGGTAAAAAATAACTGAGTCGGCGCGAAGCGCCGCGATTTTTCGTCAAAACAGTTGATTTTTTTCATGAAAACAGTCCGTTTTTCTGAAAATTGGTTGATTTTTTTTCAAAATAGTCGGTTTTTCGGAAAATCAGTGGATTTTTCTGAAAATCAGTCGATTTTTTTCAAAACTGTCATTTTTTGTTGTTGAAAACAGTTGTTTTTTCTACAGAAACAGTCGGTAAAATTACCAGCCAGTCGGTAAATGGCCAGTCCCCCCCCCCCCCCCCCAAACATTTTGGCTAGTGACGCCTCTGGATTCAGCACATGTGTCTTTACCTCTATAAGTAATGTCTGTTTTGACGAAAACTTCCTGCCTTACTTCTGCTGCCAATTTTCCAGTTTCGGCCGAATTCCGGAACTACTTGCCTGGTGAAAAAAGAAAGCTAAAAAACGAATTCAGCGTATCTTCTGTCCCCAGTTTCGAACATCTAATCAACTTAAAAATTTAACTTGTAACAAGTTTTCCGGTTCCAGCCGGATTCCGGGCGAACTATATGTCCGGGTAAAAAATGATTGTCATACACGGATTCAGCATCTCTTCTTACCCCTAAATCGGATATCTAATCAACTACAAATTGAACTTTTACTTTTAACAGATTTTTCGGTTTTGACCGGATTCCGGACGAACTACTTGTCCAGGTAGAAAATGGTTTTCATCATCGTGTTCAGCATGTCTTCTTACCCCATAATCGACTATCACATTAGCTGTTTAAAAATGTTTTGTTTACCCCTTAATTTGGACCCTCTCCCCCCACCCCTAAATGTAGGGCTACAAAGCCCATCTACGAACTTGACCTTACACTTGACCCAAAGAATCCTCACACTAACTTTCATCAAAATATCGCATTCCCTTCGAGAGTTATCGTGCTCACAGACGGACGGACGGACAACTTTTGTGATGTCATAGGTATCCCTCCACTTACCTTGTTGGGATCCCAAAAATTGGGTTTGAAGTAGTTTCATTTTTATTGCCTGTTATCATTAATTAACAGTCAGTCTTTTCTGGTAAGGAGGGTTGATTTTGGTCTACACTACTAAAAATTGGGTTTGAAGTAGCTTCATTTTTATTGCCTGTCATCATTAACTTCTGTCATTGGACTGGGTGTTTTTCAACTTGTGTCAACAAAAATTCAACTTGCTGCCTTGGCTGATCTGCTGTCTACCTGTACTTTCAAAGAGGTGTCAGTGAAGTATTAAGTCATTCACCTGAAAGCACTGTATAAGAAGGCAGTGAGAGTCAGTCACATCTTACAAAGTTGAAGGCCTGCAACAAATCGAAAAGCAATTAAATATGGCAGTAGCGTTTCATCATCCAGTAGTCCAGTATCTACCAGGGTACACCATACTTGTGGTAAGCGTTGGTCTCCTAGCTGATATCTGTTTTCAGGTACTTATTTATCCTCTTCTTTTAGACGGTGATGATTGTCCCTGATATAATGCTGCCTGAAGATTTTGAACCACACCCGAATGACGAAACAAATGACGAATCTCCTGAAGGAGAAAAAGTGAAGACTAAAAGATTGATCCGTCCCAGGCGACCAGTAAACACAACTGGGAAAAGAAAGTCCATTGTCCTGGTTGTTCCTAAAGTCCCCTATGATGATCAAAAAGGGGAAAAAGAAGAATCAGAAGAAGAAAATGATGGTGATGATGAGAAAGAACATCCTAAACCAAAGAAACCCAAAACCCCTAAAAAGCAAGTGGAGGAGAAAAAGGCACCTGCACCTTTCGAGATCCATCTTTCCGAACCCATATCAAAGACAAGATATGCTGCAGAATGTATCACCTGTGAAAAGCACATGTTTGATAGCACACAAATTGTTATGCACATAAAAGATGAACACTTGCAAGCACCTGGGTCGTTCCAGTGCCGGGTGTGCATGGAAAAGTTTGCTTTTTTATTTGCCTGTCAAAATCATTTAGTTCTTCACTTAGATGGACATTTGGTGTAAACCTTTAAGTATTTTCAAAGTACACACCTGACCAGGTGGAGCAGCACAGCTGCATACAAAAAGCCAAGCTCACTTGGCCAGTTCAGCCTGCCTCTCTTTAAGTACAAGCAGAACATGGGAAGTACAGATGTGATTACAGATGATGAAAAACTGAACATGCTGAAGATTAGCCTATAGTGCATGGATGGCTTGGAAGTCAGGGGATGAAGAGAGATAGCCTAATACAAAATTACAAACTAGGAATTTTTATGAATACCCGAGGTTGCAACTATTTTACTAACTATACACCTACTGGCGTTAGTATTCCGTGCGTCAAGAAAAGTTATAGCTTTTACTTGAGGCTAAATTGAAAATTTTCGTAACAGTTTGTTTTCTGAGCTGTATGGAACAGCTCCTGTTTTTAGTATCTTGTTGTTTAACACTTTGGAAATAAATTTTCTTAACCAACTCAAATCGCCAACAGCTATATCGACATGTGCCGTATCTTTCAGGGAAACAGAAAACAAAGTTAGGTGATTCTCACATCCAAAACTGTATTCAGATAGCCGACTTTATAAACTTATTATGATCTGATTTTTTGCACTTTCTAGACAGCAGTTTGAAAGCAGGAATATCTTTTCAAGCAGTTTCTTGAGATTTTTACAAAATTTGTTGGAAAATCCTGCATCAGAAGTGTAAAATTCTAGACAGACTGATCTTCGTCTTATTGTATTCGGATAGCTATATGCTACACCTATGGTTGCCTTGGGCCAAAAATGCGCGAGACATCTTAAGAGATGTCTTTTCTGTAGTTCACTGAATCGTCTGAGAAGTGTTTCAAGTTCCACACCAACTAACCTTTGCTTGTATTCTGAAATCTTCTACTAATCACTTTGAAATTTCAAATAGTACCCCCGAGGTCAGTAAAGTAGACCAACGAGCTCTCAAGAAGACGGCTGTATTTGTAACCCCAAAAAGCCACATGATGCAAGAGCATCTAGTACAACTGGAGGTCTGCCTCATGAACATTGGCTCGTTCGAGTCCTTCTGAGATATGTTTCGCGCGTACTTGGAGGCGTGGTGGACAAAGGCATACCAGTTGTCTTGGAGCTAGTGTTGGGCGATATTTGGATTTTTTGATACATCGATATTTTCACTTTCGATGTATCGATATTTCTATATCATGTTTCGCTATAGGATACGTCTCGTTTGGCGAAAATTTAAGAATAAAATTGTGGTTAAATAGCGTCTTGGATCATCTCAAGCTCCGTAAAATAAGTACTGAATTACGGAAAACATATTGCTCCAGTTTCGGATATATAAATGTAGGTTATGTTGGATTACTTACAATAATTATGAATGAACAAATATCGTTTTCGATATCGATATTTACGTTTCGATATCGATATTTACGTTTCGATATCGGTATTTGGTCCGAAATATCGATATCGAATATCGCCCAACACTACGTGGAGCACTTGGAGTGTGTGGATAGAATGTCGGATACCGAGATGGAATTCGAATTCGTAGAAAGAAGTTCTAGGTCTAGAGGCCGGACTCGTGGATGGTCCATACCCTTCAAAATCGTCATCCAAGGCAAGGGACATGGAAAGAGGCTAAAAACAGCCGAAGCCGTGACTAATTTTTTGGATCCCAAAACGTAAGTGGAGGGATACCTATGGCATCGCAAAAGTTGTCCGTCTGTAAGCACGATAACTCTCGAAGGGAATGAGATATTTTGATGAAACTTGGTGTGAGGATTCTTTGGGTCAAGTTCGTAGATGGGATCTGTAGCCCTACATTTAGGGGTGGGAGCGGGGTTTCGATTTAAGGGGCATACAAAATATTTTTAAACATCTAATATGATAGTCGAGGTAAGAAGACATGTTGAACACGATGATGAAAACATTTTCTCGCCGGACAAGTAGTTCGTCCGGAATCAGACAAGAAACGGAAAGTTTGTTAAAAGTAAAAGTTTATTTGATGTTGATTAGATGTTCGATTTCGGGGTAAGAAGACATGTTGAACACTTATGTGAAAATCTTTTTCTACCCGGACAAGTAGTTCGTCCGGAATCCGGCCAAAACCGGAAAATTTGTTAAAAGTAAAAGTTTTATTTGTAGTTGATTAGATATCCGATTTAGGGGTAAGAAGATATGGTCAATCCGTCTTTGACAATCATTTTTTACCCGGACGTATAGTTCGCCCGGAATCCGGCTGGAACCGGAAAATTTGTTATAAGTTAAATTTTTTTTTAAGTTGATTAGATGTTAGATGAATTCGTTTTTTAGCTTTCTTTTTTCGCCGGACAAGCAGTTCCGGAATTCGGCCGAAACCGGAAAATTGGCAGAAATAAGGCAGGAAGATTTCGTCAAAATTGATATGACTTATAGGGGTAAACACACATTCTGAATCCATATCTGAACTTGGTTTTCTCAGATGATTAGCTATTTATATACACTCATACTATATACTTTATATTAGGGGTCGGCACCGTTTCTGTTTCTGTTTTTTGTTTTTTTACTACCGTTTTCTGTTCTGTTTTTTTTTTTTAATAACAGAAAAACAGAAAACAGGTAGCCGTTTTTTTAATGCCGTTTCTGTTTCGTTTTTTATTTGACCATTTTAGCCGTTTCTGTTTTTATTTTACCTGTTTTTTCCAAATTTCCGTTTTTTGTTACGACTTATACGCGTGGCGTCCCGGCGTAACAGTGCACGGATCCGGTCCGTTCTGTCACGGCTGTACCTAGTTCTTGTGCTTGTTCTTCCCACCAAGTTTCTTCCCGATCGGTCCACTCTAAGCGTGACACAAGATTTCCAGTACTCCCCTCTACCTCCCAACCCCCACAGTCATCGGATCCGGCCCAGACCTGAAATGGGACACCCGAGAAACGAGGTCTATCCAAATATGAAGGTTCATTAAGATCCGATCACACGTTCGAAAGTTATATATACTTCAAGATTCCGGATTCCTCCTCCCTCCACTCCCCAACGACGGTTGGATCGGGGAACTGACTATTTCCAAGTTAATTTTGACGGGTCTCTGATATGCCTGCCAAGTTTCATCGTCCTAGCCCACCTGGGAGTACCTTAACTCCGGATCACCGGAATTCCGGACCCCCCCCCCCCCCAACTTCCCGCACAGTGCCCAAATCCGGTCCAGTTCTGTCTATGACGTACCAAGGGCTTGTGCTTGTTCTTTCCACCAAGTTTAATCCTGATCGCTTATCTTAAAGCGTGTCACAAGATTTTCGGTCCCCCCTTCCTACTCCCCCCCCCCCCCCCACATTCATCGGATCCGAACCGGACTTGAAATGGAAAGTCTGAGACACGAGGTCCTTCGAAATATCAAGTCTCATTAAGATCCGATCACCCGTTCCAGAGTTATACATAATACATATGTCTGCCTGCCAAGTTTCATCGTCCTAGCACATCTGGAAATACTCTAACTCGAGAACAGTGGACCGACCGATCAACCGAAAAGTGATCGGTATATGGCACTTGAGTGAAGCCAAGGCCGTATCCAGGGGGGGGGGGTAGGGGGTTGACCCCCCACCCCCCGAAACATACAAAAATAGTCATTTTTATAGGCTTTTCCCTCTGATCTATGTCTTTTTCGTACTTTTTTGTCCGACCCGCAGGCAACCCCCCCCCCCCCCCGAAAAAAATTCCTGTATACGGGCCTGAGTGAAGTCCATGCTCAAACGCTGGGGCATGCTGACAGGGGTGACATGGTTCTCACACGTAGTTGTGCCCCTTCTTCCAAATAGGGGTATCAGTATACAGTACTGTGGGAACTAAAACAATTTGGTATTTAATTTTTTACCTTGAAATTTTTTGCTTTTAAAGGGAACTGGTACCCTTCTGGGGAATAAGGGGTACACATGCGTATGACTTCCATACTCACCCTGCCAGCATACCCCAGCATTTGACCATGGATATAAAAAAGGGGCTTAGTTTGCTAGACAGGTGCAGAGTCCTTTTTTTTCACCTTATACAATTATACCCGAACCTTCTCTCACAACCTTCTCCTGTCAGACCCTCCCTGAGTCCCCTCCTCACGCTATTCACTTTCCAGCAGCCGCTTTACCATTCCAATGATCGCCTTACTGTTATCTTATAAACCTAAAGAAGTAGGAAAAAAACAGAAATACCCGTTAAAACGGCCGTTTTTTTCGTCAAAACGGTCCGTTTCTGTTTTTCCGGAAAAAAACGGAAAAACAGAAACGGTTTTCCGTTTTTTTATCACCGTTTCTGTTTCTGTTCCGTTTTTTATTTGCCGTTTTTTACCGTTTCTGTTTTAGCCAAAAACAGAAAAGGTGCCGACCCCTACTTTATATACTCATATGATACTTAATCTGTTTCTGAATTTTATATTAAAAATGTTCAAGGAGTCTGGCGAAGACAAGACCCAATTTGTCTGGATCAAATATTGAATTTTTGGGATCCCGTCGAAACCTTTTGTCTTCTTATCCCTCCTAACTAAGCCCAGTTTTGAAATTAATACTTTTCGTGCACGAATTAAGTCAAGACCTCACAGCACACGAACTACTTTCATAGTGACAAATGAAAATTTTATCCCAAAATAGCAGTATGAAGCTGTACGAAAAAGTAGCACGCAGTACAAACTGATGCTACTATATGCTTCTATGTTAAGGCTACCGTGTTACTGCATTCTCCTATTAGCAAGACAGTAGGCTATGCTACTGGATACGACTGCTTAAGATTGGCCCAGTCTGAGGCACATGCACTCTGCAGGTCCACTTCTCGGCCGCTTCCGGGCTGATTCTTTCTACATTCGTTTTTGCGCTGCAATGCTTCCGAGGAAGACGGCAGCGCTTCTCGAGGATCGCGGACTTGCTTACCGACCGAGTCCATGCTTCCCTGCAAGGTACTGCATCAAGCAAGATGAAATCGTGCAGGAAGTGTACCCGATGACAAATTTATCTCAAAATAGTAGTACGGAGTTGTACGAAAAAGTAGCATGCATGCAGTACTGACTGATGCTACTGCATGTTTTCTACTTCAAGGCTACCGTGCTACTGCATACTACCGCATGCTCCCGATGAAAAATTTGTAGCCTGCGTAGTAGTATGCTAGTAGTACGAAAACGTTGCATGTAATACAATGTAATAGCAAAGAATACTATCATTTAATGTGCCGCAGACTGGTCCAATCGTATGCAGTAGTATCCAGTAGCATCCTGTCTTGCCATAGTAACATCCAGTCTTGCTAATAGTACCATAGTAGTATGCAGTAACACGGTAGCCTTGAAGTAGAAGCATGTAGTAGCATCGTCAGGGGCGTCCCGATACCTTCCTGATCGGGGGGGGGGGGGGGGTGCAGCTTCAGAATTTAACCGGAATTTTTCGAGATTTTACCGGAATTTTTCAAGGTTTTACCGGAAATTCTCGTAGTGACAATGTCTGCAGAAAGTCTAGAATACTGTCGTGTTCTGACTTCGATTACGTATTGTAAACAACAGTAAACAAAAAAAAGGCTCGTTATCACCTAAAACAAAACAAAAATCTGACATTCAACACACCCTACACATTTATTCGTCACATTTGAACCATTTTCCATTTATCCACAACACATCCAATTTCACACTCATCAACTAGATCTGTTCACACTCATCAACTAGATCTGTTTCACATGCTATTAATAGCAGACTTTCAAGACGCTGGTCAGCCATTGTTGAACGCAAGGTGGTGTTAACCAGCTTCATCTTGCTAAAAATTCGTTCCCCTTTTGCTGAGGTAACAGGGATTGTCTTAGCCAGCTTGAACGATTTACCTCGAACCTCGAATATATCTTCAAACTTTTTGTTTGTTTCGAGGCTCTCTCGGCGACTTTCTACATCATGTCGAAACAAGGCTAATTCGTTTTTATGGCACTTGCAGCCTCTGGCTCAAGTGCCATACACTGATCGCAATTCCGTCTGTCGGTCGGTCCGGTTTTTTGTGACACTTTTCGAGTTAGGGTACTTCCAGATGTGCTAGGACGATGAAACTTGGCAGGCGTATCAGGGACCCGACCCAACTAACCCTGAAATAATCAGTTACCCGATCCAACCCAGATCCAACCATCTGCGGGGGGAGTGGAGGGCGGGGAAATCTGGTAAAAGGGCAGCTTGTCACCCTTTCTCGAGTTAGGGTACTTTCAGATGTGCTAGGACGATGAAACTTGGCAGGCATACCAGGGACCCGACCAAACTAACTTGGAAATAATCAGTTTTTTTATCCGCTCATCTGGGGGGGGGGGGAAGGCGGGGGAATCTGGAAAAACGAATAGTGTGTAACTTTTGAACTGCATGGTGATCGGATTGGAATGAAACTTGATAACTTAATTAAAGACATATCTTTGATGTACTATTTAGAGTCCGGACCGGATTCGGTAGCTATGGGCAGTTGGGGGGGGGGGAGACCGGAAATCTCGAGAAACGGTTAGAATGAAGGGATCGGAGTGAAACTTGCTGGGAAGAACAAGCATCTGCCCCAAATAAATCGTTTACACAGTTGGACTCAGAACTGGATTGGCTCCGGCGACCAGGGGCGTCCCGAGGGGGTGGGGGGTGGGGGGGGGTGCTGCATCCCCCCCAGAAAGCTTGTGGGAAAAAAATTCCGGTAAATTTTGACTGGTGCGGCGAAGCCGCGCCAGTTAAAATTTGTCAAATTCACCTGAACTTGATGGTTTTTAGGGAATCTACCGGATTATTGCCCAGGGAACCTACCGGATTTTGCCCAAGGAATCTACGTTAAATCTTTCACAAGGAACTTACCGGAACTTGTCTCAGGGACAATCAACCAGAATTAACTCGTCGGAATCTACGAAATCGGCTGAGGGAATCTATCGGAATTTGTGCGAAATCGTTCACAAGGAATCTACCGGAACTTGTCTCAGGGGATCTACCGGAATGTACCCGTCGGAATCTACGAAATTCGGCTCAGGGAATCTACTGGATTTTGCTCATGGAATATACGCCGAATCTTTCACAAGGAATCTACCAGAATTTGCCTCAGGGAATCTACTGGAATTCGCCCCACGGATTCTTCCAGAATTTGGCTCAGTGAATCTACCGGAATTTGTGCGATATCTTTCACAAGGAATCTACCGGAACTTGTCTCAAGGAATCTACCGGAATTTACTCCTCGGAATCTACGAAATTCGGCTCAGGGAATCTACCGGAGTTTGTGCGAAATCTTTCACAAGCAATCTACCGGAACTTGTCTCAGGGAATCTACCGGAATTCACCCCACGAAATCTACCAGAATTCGGCTCAGGGAACCTACCGGATTTTGTTCGTGGAATCTACACTAAATCTTTCACAAGGAATCTACTGGAATTTGTCTCAGGGGCTCTACCGGAATTTACTCCTCAGAATCCACGAAATTCGGCTCAGGGAATCTACCGGTATTTGTGCGGAATCTTTCACAAGGAATCTACCGGAACTTGTCTCAGGGAATCTACCGGAATTCACCCCACAGAAACTACCAGAATTCGGCTCAGGGAAGCTATCGGATTTTGCTCAGGGAATCTATGCTAAGTCTTTCACAAGGAATCTACCAGAATTTTTTCCAGGGGTTCTACCGGAATTTACCCCAAGGAATCTACCAGAATTCGGCTCAGGGAATCTACTGGAATTTGTGCGGTGTCTTTCACAAGGACTCTACCGGAACTTATCCCAGGGAATTTACCGGAATTAACTCCTCGAAATCTACGAGAATCGGCTCAGGGAATTTGTGCGAAATCTTTCACAAGGAATCTACCGGAACTTGTCTCAGGGAATCTACCGGAATTTACCCCACAGAATCTACCAGAATTCAGCTGAATCTGAATCCAAAAAGCGCCGACAGCTTTCTCGACTCCTTTCCGGTGATAACGGTGAACCAAGAAGTGTTCAACAAGAGCTATAAACTCATGTGGCACTTGCAACTGTATGTAGTAGGTAAGGGCTCTGTCAGATTGAACAGGTCCCTGATATGCCTCCCAAGTTTCGTCGCGAAAATCCCCAAAATTGACATCACCAGAATTCCGGGAAACTCCGCTCCACCCCCAAGGGTCCGGATCCAGTCCAATTGTGTAAACGATTTATCTGTGGCAGATGCTTGTTCTTTCCAGCAAGTTTCACTCCGATCCCTCCATTCTAACCGTTTCTTGAGATTTCCGCCCCCCCCCCCCCCGACTCCCCTATAGCTACCGAATCCGGTCCGGACTTCAAATGGGACATCAGACATATGTCCTTTATTCAGTTATCAAGTTTCATTCCAATCCGATCACCCGTTCAAAAGTTACACACTACTCAATTTTCCAGATTCCCCCGCCTTCACTCCCCCCCAGATGATTGGATCAGGAAACTGATTATTTTTTAGTTAGTTTGGTCGGGTCTCTGGTATGCCTGCCAAGCTTCATCGTCCTAGCACATCTGAAAGTACCCTTACTCGAAAAAGTGTGACAAATTGCCCTAAATTTCCTAGATTCCCCCGCCCTCCACTCCCCCGTAGATGGTCGGATCGGGAAACTGATTATTTCCAGGTTAGTTTGCTCCGGTCCCTGATACGCCTGCAAAGTTTCATCGTCCTAGCGCATCTGGAAGTACCTTAACTCGAAAAAGTGTGGCAAAAAAACCGGACCGACTCGACAGACGGAATTGTGATCGGTATATGGCACTTGAGCCAGAAGCTGGAAGTGCCATAAAAACGAACTAGCCTTGTTTCGACATGATGTAGAAAGTCGCCGGGAGAGCCTCGAAACAAACAAAAAGTTTGAAGACATATTCGCGGTCTTTCGTGAACTGAAAGACGTGTGACATAACAGTATTCTAGACTTTCTGCAGAGATTGTCACTACGGAGAAATTCCGGTAAAGCCTCGAAAAATTCCGGTAAAATTCTGAAGCTGCACCCCCCCCCGACCAGGAAGGTGTCGGGACGCCCCTGCCGGCAACTGTGGGGGGAGTTTGAGGGGGGGGGTCCGGGATTCCGGTGATCACAAGTTAATGTACTTCCACATGTGCTAGGACGATGCAACTTGGCTGCAATATTAGACTTTCGAAAGAATTGGCTTAGAAATCGCCATTTTCCATAGCCGACAATTCATTAAAGTGCCAATCTTGACCGCAAAGTAAGAAAAATACTTTTAAGCGAAATTTGCATTTTCATGATCTCCATGAGCCCATTATCATTTTTGCCTCAAGGGTTTCGCTTACAAATCAATCAATCAATCAATCAATTTTATTTTCAACCCTAATAGCACTAGGCTAACACGGGCGGGAATTGGAAAAATAAACACTCGCTAGCAATACAAATAAAATACAAACTAACAAACAATAAATAAATAAGAAACGAACATGAATCATGAACAATTAAAATGTTTAGTAAAATACGGAACGAATGAATTTAGGTATCTTTCTGAAGATTTTGTAGGTGGGGGAACAAGCTTGGGTTTTGGGTCGTCCTTGCTTCGCGTGTTGTGTCCATGAGAGGGTGTAACGAAGTCCGGAAGGATGGTCCTGTGGTGCTGAGAATTCAAAATTTGGTGGCCAAAACGCATGAGAAGATTATGTCTTCTTTCAGACAGTTTTTCGATATCGAGGATTTGAAGGCTTTCGTTGTAAGATGTGTAATTGTGACCAAGTATTATTCTGCAGGCTCTCTTCTGCAGTCGTTCGATTTCGGCATCCTGAGCTTTACTTAAGCCAGGATGCCAAATTTGGCAGCCGTACTCTGAAATGGGCCTTACATAATTTTTATAAAGTGTCACTAGTTCATGGCGTGGAACCCCAAACCGCTTCAGGTATGAAAATGAACGAAGGGTAGCAGAGCTATTTTTCACTATTTTTCCCACTTCACTTTTCCATTGGAGGTTATCATCCAGAATGATGCCAAGAATTTTTACAGAATTTTCAGTTTTCATCAACGATTCCGACTCGACTGTTTGTAATACTTGTTTAGTAAAGTTAATCCTCATGACGTGACTTTTGGAATTGCTGACTTCTAATTTGACATCCGAGCATTGCTGATGGAGATTGGCGATCATGTCATGGAGCATCCGATCTTCATTTCCTCGAATCTCACGCAGAAGAGGAAGTGTGAGGTCATCAGCAAACTTTAAATGGTTTCCTATGTTCATCATGAGTTTGTTGACTACCATCAAAAACGCCAAGGGCCCGAGACGAGTCCCTTGCGGTGCCCCACAAGTTATCCTAACAGGCGGTGAAATGGCTTCATTGTTGAGCTGTACACAGTGTGATCTGTCAGTCAGAAAACTAGCGATCATTCGAACAAGGAATTTACGTGCACCCATGTCTATAGCAGCAATTACAACTTTTCCGTGATCGAGGTAGTCAAACGCTTTAACGAGGTCGGCGATCAGGAGGTCTACGTAAGAGTTTGCCTTTTCAAGATGCTTGAGGACGTCGTCAAGCAGGAGTGCGAGATAATGGATTGTGCTGTGGCCAGGCCTAAAGCCAAATTGTCGAATGTCTAGAGAGTCTTCTATGTCACTGTACAGCCAGCGAAATAAGAAACCTTCAAAGACCTTTGAAAAAATCATTGTTTTAGAAATTGGTCTCAAATCCGTGAGGCCAGTAGGGTTCGACGTTTTTGGAATGGGGGTGATGAAAGCTTGTTTAAAAGCTGACGGGTAAATTCCTTCTATCAAAGACTGGTTGAATATAGCAGCAAGCGGAGCAGCCAATGCTTTTGCACAGGGGACGATAATCTTCGCTGGGACTTCATTTGGTGTGCTGGCCTTATTGAGATCAGTCTTACTTAGCTCATCTTTCACCTGCTCAGGAGAAATCGTTGGGATTTGAAGTACCTCTTCTTCACGAGGTGGAAGCTCGGTGAGAGGCCCGTGTTTCCGGCAAATATCGGCAAAAAATGAGTTGATCTCTTCAGGAGAGAACGGTTCACCATCATCCCGGAGAAGCTTCTTTTGCTTAATGTTTCTTCCCATCAGTTTTTGGATGCTGCGGTGAAAGTTCTTGGGATCGCTTCGGAAAAGTTTCTCAGTAATGCTGATACCATGTTGTTTACGTGCATCCCGGCACTTCCTGACTACTATCTTGCCTATTTTCTTTGCCTCTTCTTTATTCCCGTTCGCAAAGAGACGATCCCTCTGTTTGACAAGGCGTCTTATCTCATCAGTTACCCACGGTTTACCGCGAATATTTACAGTTTTTAGTTTTTCAGGAAAAAAAGCATCATATCCCTCCCACAGCAACTGAAGAAAAAGGTCAGTCATTGCGTTGGCATCATCAAGCTTCATTATATTGTTCCAGTTTAGGTTTTCCAGCCATGATTTGTATCGACCGATAGCATCGGTAGTTATTGGTCTGTATTTGAAGGTTTCGTAATGTTTGGGAGGCTTGTATCCGTTTGGTTCAAGGAGGACAATGAGATGATCACTGCGACCCAGTGGATGAATCGTGAAAGGGTCTTGGAAAAATTCATCGCAGTTTGTGAAAATCATGTCCAAAATATTTGCTTTTCTTGTACTGCATCTGACTACCTGCTTCAGTAATAGTGTCTCAGAGACCCACTTCGGACTGATGCTGTTGAAATCCCCACCAACAAGCAGGGCGCAATATGGGTACTTGCTCCGGAACCAGTCTATGCAATCCTGTAAGTATCTTACTAAGTCCTTCTTGAACGGTCCGTTTGGTGGATAGTATACCACACCGTAAATAATACAGCCGAAGACAGCTGGAAGTAATTTAGGGCGAACCCAAATCCAGATAACTTCCAGCTCTCTACTTCTGGGTATAGGCGGTTGCAGGATTCGGTGTCTAATGTCAGACTTGCAGACTATACCTACGCCTCCTCCGTGCTGGACAGGATTCCCGTCTGCATCACATCGTGGCAAAATATACGTACTGTAACCATCAATTACCGCCATGTCGGCTGAGTGAATCCAAGTTTCGGTCACAGCAGCGATATCAATCTTCTTCTGGTGGACAAGTACTTCTAGTTCTTCAACCTTATTTCCTAGTGACTGAGCGTTGATTAGTGCATACTTAGGAAAGAGGTGTCCTGGATTATCTGAACAATTGTGCAGCACATTAGCTACACACTCAGCCGAATTTGTTGGTATGGCAGGTTGCTCTGTTACTCGCTCGTTTCGGGCAATGTCTGACATGCCTGAGGTCGAGCTACAGCTGCGTACGTCATCTGACCTGGAATCTGCATCCATGGATGGTAATTGGCAGGCTGCGAAATCTGCTGAGCGGGTGGGCGTAAGGTATTGTCGGCGGGAAAACCTGGAGCAACATTGGGAGCTGAGGTTGAAAAGGTCCGAGGTAATGCTTGATGCGGACTCGGATGGTTGATAAGTGGTGGAGGCCTGAACTGGATACCTCCATAGTTTCCCTGGACATAGTTCTCCCTATCGAATTGTCCTTGCTCTGACAACGATAGACCATGAGCCATTGGCGCATGTGGCATGGCGAAGAAACCGCGGTTGAGGTTGGAGTCCATTTGTGATGGATAGGTGACGAAGGGGTTTGATGCAAGTGCGGGCGTGTTGAAGTAAAAAGGATATGAATTCGGACCATAGACTGGCTGAGTTATCCTTGGTAAACTCGCAGATTCAAGAGCTGTTCTTTTATCAAGGTTTAATGGTGCAGGAAGGTGAAGGTACTTGCACGATGAGCCACTTTTGCAATTACCTGCACAGTGTCGGCGGCACAGATCAGGGTGGTCAAAGATACAAGTACTCCGATAACATCTTTGACCACTCATTACAGTCTTGCACAGATGCAAAAATCTGCATTTCCTCCCGTTCCGGCAAGATCCCTTCTGAAAAAAGCTGCAGAGCCTAGTCTTCAATAATCTTCTTCCGTCTGGCCTGCTGCACATTCCAGATCTTTCTGACGAAATTTCATTCGTCGATCGCTCCTTCGTAGGTTCTGATGCTGCATCATCGATTACAATATGAACATCGTCAGTAGTTTCAGCCGATACAGCTGGTGTACTGGTATCCTGCGAAGCTTCAGTAGACACCAATAGTGCTTCAAGAATGGTCACCTTTTCTTGTAAGCGCTGAATCTCCTTTCCTTGTTCAGCGACTGCACTGGTAAGAGTTAGAAGTTTCATGGAAAGACTATCCCTGCTGATATCTTCGTCTTTGCTGCTACTTTTCCTCCTTCCTCCCATCTTAATAAAGCAAACTGGTTCTTCGCCAGACAGAATACTTTGAGATTAACGGCCACTCTAGTTAAATTTAAACCGTTAAACTTCTTCCTCAGGTAACAGGTACAGTCCAACGGTCGCTATGGACGGTTGGAACGATCGCTTAATTATTGCTCAACCTCAGCCGGAAATTGCGACTGCTCGCTTCGACGGTTGAGAGAAGACTGACAAATGAAGCTCCGGCTCCCTTAAAGTGCGCTTGTTAACTTCAAAGTCGAAAAGTACTTTTTATCAAATGATTCATCTCAACTTATAATAGCGGATTCAACAGCTATGGTGGAGTTGGGAGAGGGTGGTCGGAAATCTCCAGAAATGGTTTGAATGGAGGAATCGGATTTTAACTTCCTGGGAAGAACAAGCATTTATTCTAGATAAATCGTTTGCACATTTGGACTGCATCCGGACACTAGGGGGTGGAGGTGGAGGGGGGCCTTCCGGAATTCCGGTGATGGCGTTTTTCAAGACGGGACTTGGAAGGCATATCAGAGACCCGTTCAATCTGACAAAGCCCTTACCTACTACATACAGTTGCAAGTGCCATATGAGCTTACAGCTCTTCTTGGCTCACCGGTATCACCGGAAAGGAGTCGAGAAAGCTGTCGGCGCTTTTTAGATTCACATTCAGCCGAATTCCGGTAGATCCTGTGGGGTAAATTCTGGTAGATTCTTTGTGAAAGATTCGCAGAAATTCCGGTAGATTCCCTGAGCCGAATTTCGTAAATTCCAAGAAGTAAATTCGGGTAGATTCCCTGAGACAAGTTCCGGCAGATTTCTTGTGTTTGATATCGCACAAATTCCGGTAGATTCCTTGTGAAAGATTCAGCGTATATTCCGGATCAAAATCCGGTAGATTCCCTGAGCCGAATTTCGTAGATTCTGAGGGGTAAATTCCGGTTGATTCCCTGAGACAAGTTCTGGTAGATTCCTTGTGAAAGATTTAGGGTAGATTCCGTAAGCAAAACCCGGTAGGTTCCCTGAGCAATAATCCGGTAGATTCCCTAAAAATAATCAAGTTCAGGTGAGTTTGACAAATTTTAACTGGCGCGGCTTCGCCGCACCATTCAAAATTTACCGGAATTTTTTTCCCACAGGCTTTCTGGGGGGGGGGGGGGGGATGCAGCACCCCCCCCCACACACACCCCCTCGGGACGCCTCTGAGCATCGTTAGTACTGCATGCAACTTTTTCGTACTACTTCATAGTACTATTTTGAGATAAATTTTTCATCGGGCTACTATTAGCAAGACTGGATGCTACTATGGCAAGACAGGATGCTACTGGATACTACTACATAAGATTAGACTAGTCTGAGGCACATTCAATGATAGTATTCTTTGCTACTACATAGTATCACATGCAACTTTTTCATACAACTACGCAGGCTACACATTTTCATCGGGTATCCAAAAACGCATTTTGCAAGCAAAGAAGCGCTGCAGCAGCAATGTGGCAGCACTATTGCAACAAAAACGAGGCTCTGGTACACCTTTCCAGATTTTCTGGGAAGTACAACTATAATTTGCCAACTCCAGAGACACCAGCACTCTTCTGTGTCATTGCAAATGTTAATCTGCTTGGCCCAAAAGCCCCCAGGCACACCTGCTACACCTTTCCAGGTTTTCTAGGAAATTTGCCCATTCCAGAGACACCAGCACTCTTCTGTATCCTTGCAAATTTTAATCTGTCTGGCCCAACTGAGAGCTCCCGGAAAAAGTTATGTCCCAGAGGAACACCTCGATTAACATTAAATTGCTCAAGCTCACCTCGATTAACATTAATTTGCTCAAGCTCGAGAAGCTTGTGTAATTAGCTGCGTCTGCCAGGGGCTGTTTGAAGGGGGGCGTGACTCACCCCCCATGCTCCAGAGAATCTACTCTCAGTCGTATGTTTCGACCTTATCTGTATGACAGTCCCATGTTTTGATCTTTTCAGAATGACATACAGGCAGTTACCAATCGTGAATTTTACCCACAATTCCCATTTTTTTTAGCCGTATGGCTACGAAGAAATTTCTATTAGGTATGCTTCCAGAATGAAAGTCGTATGTTTGAGCTCGCTAGAATGACATCAACCGCGAATTTCGCATGAAAAGACCCGTTTCTTGTCGAACTTTACGAAGGGATTTTCTAGTCGTAAATTTGAGACAGTCCTGAGTTTTGAGCTTGCTAGATAAAGGCAGAAAAGCAGTTAGCTAATCGGGAACTTCGCCTTCAAATGACCTGTTTTTGGTCGTATTGTTCCATAGAGATTTTAGTAGTACGTTTCAAGCTTCATTTGTTCTCAGTTTGTCAGAATCACAGTCGTATGGAACTTTCCAGAATGACATCAGCCGCGAATTTTCCCTGAAAATGACCCGTTTCTTGTCGTATTTTACGAAGAGATTTTCTAGTCGTATATCAGAGACAGTCGTAAATTTTGAGCTTGACTTATTTCTGGTCGTATGGTTGCATAGAGATTTTCTGTAAGTCATTATGTTACGAAATGTCGTGTGTTTCGAGCTTGTTTGAATGACAGTCGTATGTTTCGAACTTGTCAGTGACATAAATGCCATCACCAAATCGTGATTTTCACTCTGTGGCGCTGAAAACAGGCTGATTTTCGAAAATGTCGGCTGCGGCGCGACGTTTCAACACTATCCCATCTGGTTTTGTGCAAACATCTCCTTATCTTAATTTTTTTTTTTTAATAGCTTGAGGAGTAAGGTTTGCACATAAACAGGCTCTGTAAGCACTGTATGACGGGCCTGATGAATGCAATATATTTTGTGTAGTCTAAATTCAGAGTGGAAGCACTACCACGTACAAACTTAAATATCCTATTCCGTTTGCGAGTTATCGGGGTACGGACAGATATGTGATATCATAGCAGCTTTTAAAATGTTTCGCAAAACTTCACTTGCGCCGTCTTTCATAGCAACCTACTCGCTATCTGGTTGAAATGGCCCGTGGTTGAATGGTGAGGTGTTAGACCTAAGATTTCAGCCACTTTAAAAGCTAGAAATGTCAGAGAATGGTCGGATTACAAAAAAATCGCCTGCGGCGCTGAGTTTAAATTTGCCTTGGGTACATACGGTAAAAGCTGCTGCTTGGGGTCTGAGCCACGTTAAAAGCAAGAGTTTGTGTGGGAAGTAGTCGAATATTGCCGAATAAAGGCCAATTTAACAAATTTTGCCTGCGGCTCTTTTGTAGTCCTACCCTATTTCTATTTAGTTGAAGTGTGCATCATTTATGTGCGGTTTTAAGCTTGAGATTTGGGGTCTAAGCTATATTAAAAGGTAGAAGTTGTAAAGGAGTAGTTGAATCTTGCTCGGAGTGAAAAAAATTTCGCCTGCAACGCTCACTTTAGTTTGTCTTGAGTAGATATTTCATGTGCTGGTACCGAGGCTTGTCTTCTCTCCAGCGAAATCTGATATGAACGGCATCGTCTAATTCCTCTTACTTATTTGTTTATTATTTTATTACTACAATGGCATTTTCCGTAACGTTTTAGAACTTATTTTTTGACAACCTGTACCGCCTTGTGAAGATGGCAATACTTTTTTTGAGCCTGCCGGTGCTGTGTTTTTAGCCAGTCGTATATTTTGAAGTCCTCACCCCCCCCCCCCCCCCCATGCCCTTCGAACCGCCCATGTGTCTGACCAATGATCTAAATGGTATTGCCCTTCTGCGAAGGCGATACAAGCTGTATTGCCATCCTCATGAGGCGGTACACGTTGTGCTTCCATCATCACAGGGTGAGACCGAGCTCCCACCAGGGCACAGAAGTTGTATTGCGCCCGGGCCAGGACGATACAGGTTGAGTTACGCTTTCGCCAGGGAGATAGAAGTGCATTGCCCTCCTCGCAGGACGATAGAAGTTACGTCGCCTTCTTCTCCGGGAGATGCAAATTACACTGTAAAAAAAATCTTGCAGTATTTGCTTCTGGGATTAATCTTATCTCTATTGGGCTAAGATTAATCCGAATTAGGGGTTATCTTATCTCAATAAAGATAAGATTAATCCCAGTAGCGAATACTGCATTCTTATTCGGAGAAACTTTTTGCAGTGTACATCCCCACAGAATTCAGGTTGAATTACTCTTTAGCCAGGGCGATATAAGTTGTACTGTTCTCCACGCAGGACAATGAAGTTAAGTCGCCTTCCTCACTGGGAGATGAAAATTAAGTTGCCCTCCTCACAGGACGATTCGGCTTGTGCTTCCATCTTCACAGGGTGATAGAAGTTAGATTTAGCTCCCACGGTACCACCCGGGCGATGGGAGTACAATGCATGTTGCCCTCCTCACAAAATCAGAGAGTTGCTACCCTGCTCGCAGGGCGACATTTATATTGCCTTCTGCCAGAGCGGTAGAAACATCGCCCTCATCTTCTATCACCCTTCTGCCAGGACGAAACAGGTTATATTGCCCTCCGATTAGGTTAATGCAATTGGGATCACCCTCCTCACAGGTCGGTTTAAGTTATTTCGCGCTAGTGCCAGGGCGGTACAGGTTGAATTACTCTTCTAACAGGGCGAATAGCCCTTCTCACAAGACGATAAAAGTCATGTTGCCTTCCTCACTGGGCGATTTTAAGTTCGCCTTTTTTCTCGGAAACTTAAACAATAGTCTACTTCCCGTAGAAATTCTTTTTTGTTGTTGTTTTATATCTAGTGCAAAGACAAAATACCAAACTTCAACCCAAGCAAATGACACGTCCCTACACTGAACAGGGCCTCACATACCAGCACTAAGGATGGCGGCAGACGAAATTTATTGGATTCGTCTTCTTTCTCGCAAAATTCAACTAGGCTACTCCCCGTAGAAAATTTAGTTTTTTTTTATCTAGTGCAAACCTCAAAATACCACAGGACAATACAAGTTGCATTGCCCTTCTCACAAGACGATAAAAAGTCATGTTCCCTTCTTCAGTTGCGAATACAAATTATGTTGTCCTGCTCCAGGGCGATTCATATATCTAACCCGCCTCCTGTCAGGGCGAAACAAGTTATATTGCCTTCCGATTAGGTCAATACAAGCGGCATCGCCCTCCTACCAGGGAGATTATAAGCTGTTCGTCCTCCTTACAGGATTCCCCTCCTCGCAGGTGGATACAAGCTGCAACGCCCCAGTCACGAAAAGGCTGTATCGCTTGCTGACCTTTTACTATTTATTCTTCTCACTTTCGGGCGTAAATGGAGTTACCAGCCTCGGGCAACAGGAATAACCAGATTTTGGTACCCTTGGTTTCAAATCTCAGCTGCTTCCCTCAAACTCTGGCGAATAACACTATCATGGTGGCTTTTGGGGCCACAAATCGGTAGTACACTGATCATACACATATGTGATACAAACGCGTGAAGTTCCGCCTTAAGTAAGCGTTGGGAAACGAGACAGGGCCTCGCTTCGCTCGGCAACTCTGTTACTATATCCGCTTAACGTAAAGCTAAACAATCAATAAAGTTTCCATTCCTTTAGCCCAAGCTGACTGCGAATCAAGTTTGACACTGCAAAACGGATACCTCAGCTACATCTTATTAGAGCTATATTTCGGCCCTTCTTGGCAAGGGTCCTCAGACTCAAGTCGCTCAAGCTGGTAATAACAATAATAATAATAATATTTACTTATTACCCACTTACATTAAAAAGATAAAGAGTGGAGCAGAAACTTGAAGAAAAAACGGAAAAAGACACGAAAAAAAAAGTGTACAATAACATTAATAAAACAAACGGATCAGAACGTGGTGAGGCGACAAACGCCGATACGCCGTTTCTGACAGCTTTTCGTGCAAATCAATCAGCTTCTCAGTAATATTCGGCAAAAAACTTTTTTACTATCTTTCGATAGTAAATGAACTTATGGAAAAAGAAGTAAAGATACTTGCTTTAGTATCTGATTTTGTGAATTTCTTCGTGAAAATTGCTTGTAGTTAAAGCTGGTGTGCGATTTTAATTTGGACACGGCTGCTGCTCGATTGGGTCGTTGAGACGGTAGAGGTTTCTACGCACTTTTGGTTTTGGTATCACCTGTCCCTTCTTTTCCAGCTAAGATAGACAATTGTCAGCAAGACTCTTTAGTTGTTTTTCCACAAGTTCATTTTCCAGCTTGAGCCTGAACACGACCCTTGATATATAGCTCCAAAAAAATGTAACTTACATATCCGTTTTTCAGTGTCAAATATATTTAAAGGACACCTACATGAAGAGTACCAAGTGTCATCCCTATCTGTATGACTTCCGTTAACATTGCCGGCAGAAAACCCAATCCAAATACGAAATAGTGTTTCCAAGCTATGATTTTGCTCCATTTTGCATCTGTCCTTATTTCAGTACCGAACAATTTTAGAAATGAACAAATGCCCCCAATCAACCCTTCTTCTGGAATATTTTTTAACCAGTTAAGCACAAACGTACATCTAGAAGAAATACCAATACGATCCGGCCAGCGCTGTACAAGATTTGAATGAATTGCGCTTTTTGTCTTAGAGTCTGCATGAGCAAACCTCCAGAAACGAACATCCCTATTTTGAAAACGTCACGCTCAGGAGAAGAATGCTCTCCGTGGCCATGTCTGTAAATGCATTCCCCATGGTGTGTTCAAGTATGGTTTCATTGTTCAGGTGTTCTGTAATAGTGCAAAACGGATACGTCACCTGAATTTTATCAGAGCTATATTTCGGCCCTTCTTGGCAAGGATCCTCTTCAGGCTCAAAGCCGCTCAAGTTGAAAATACGAACTTGTGGGAAAATGAAGTATGTTTTGTTCGTATTCGTAAGTTCGTATTAAAAATATAGAAAAACAGCTCTAATGAAATTCAGCTGACGTATCCGTTTTGCACTATCAAATACGATTCGCAGTCAGCTTGGGCTGAAGTAATATTTAGTATATTTAGCAGTCAATCAAGTATCGATTTACGGCTCCAAATAGCTACCGTATAACATATAAATAACTATGGATAACATGAGACCAGGTAAGGCACTTCGATCTATTTAAAAAATACAATTTACCAGGTATAGCTGTCCTTCATAATCCAAGTTTAGAAAACGGTTTACTTAAATAGTCTATAACATCACTAAAACTTTTTTCTTTTTGCAAATGAAGTACAGATACACAAAATAATATCAAAACAATGCTTTATCCAAAAAAAAAATATTATTCCTGGCTATTTACAAATAATTCAGACCTCCGGTTTCCTGTTGTTAGTACATAGTATGAAAAGATAAGGGTTCAATCTACCCGAAGTTCATCAAGATCGCCGGGAAGACCTGAAACAGAAGCAAATTTAATTACTTCTCCACGTGTGCCGGACGCTTTTCCGATCTCTGAGCGTCTCCCTATTCCTGACAGGGTTGTGACATCAAAAATATTTAGAGAGTGACTTTTGGCCCAAAATAGAGAGTGAATTGTACCGTGTTCTTCAAAACTGTGCTAACTACATTTTCATAATTTTTGGGCCCAGTTTTGTGTATGCCATCTGCACGAAGAAAGTAGGAACTCAGAAAGTTAAAACTAATCTACCTGTTAGATGGTGCTCATGTCGTCATCTAACACTTAGCACAATTTTGACGAATACCAAATCAGCTATGTTTTAAAAAATTTTTCAGTTAGCACAGTTTTGAAGAACACGGTACAGTTGGGAGTGAAATTTATTTTCATGAAATTTCCACTTTTGGTCGGAACCGCCAATGACACATCTTAATTTTACTTTCATGAAAAAAACTTGAAATAGTCACTTCTGGTCGGAATCCCTGCTGTAAAAATGACACATTGGTCATTTTCTGAAATAGAGTGATTTTTATGTCCTGCGCAGGACAAGAGTGGCAAAAACAAAATAGAGTGACAATTCACACTATCGTGCAACACGTGGCAACGCTGATTCCCGAGACTAGTAAATAAAGTCACTCGACTAAGTTACTCTGCTGACTAGCCGCAGTTTCGTTGGTGCATCCATAGTCGGCTCATGGGACCAACGACAGATGTTGGATTGGCTTGTTTTGTTCTTGCTATTATATATTACTAATGTCGTACAAAAATGATACAAAAAGGATAAGTCAGCTAATATTTTCTCCTGCGACATTTCTGTCCTTCTTGGCAAGGGTCCTTGTCAGACTGCAGAAACGAGCCTACAATGATTGCAAGATGATTGCAAATCTTGGGTTCCGGCTAAAAAAACAAGAGCTACATGCTCATATGGCACTTGTTACAAGAAAGTAGAAGAGAACTTCACTAAACACCCAGCCATCCAAAAATGCGGTTCGGACCTAGAATTAGGATATCTAGTTTAACTCAAGTCTGAAAATTTTAAACATCAACTCCAAGCCATCGCCAGCCTTCCAAGTTCCAACCCAAGAAATACACTCGCTATGTCCATAGACGTGCCCAAGATTTCCGGTACCACCTTTCAACTCCCCATATAACGCGGCCGAATCTGGTCCGGACTCGCAAGTGGACCATCTGAAGCATTTTCTCTTACCACCTATCTTTAACTCAAATCTGAGCGTTTTTAGGGGAACTTCTGGTAAATCTCCCCCTCCCCCCACCGTGGTCGGATCCGATTCGAACCTTAAAATATGTCATCTAGGGCATATGATCTATGTACCTTCCACGTTTCATTCGAATCACTCAACTTGTTTGACCCTTATGCGAGCCACACAATTTCCGGGAATACCCTTCCAACTTCGCCCACCCTTGCTGAGTACGTCGCATCTCTGACTTATCCTCTTCCAGTCCATCAAGTTTGACTGGAATCGGAGCAGCGCCTATCTGCATGCAAATATCCGAGTCCCGCTCCCCGTCCTCCCCCCCCCCCCCCCTTGGCCGGATCCTGTCCGGACGCCAAATAACAAATCAAGGTCGCATAAACCCGGCACTGTCCTATTTTGTCCATCCGTTTGGTTTTTTTCGCAACCCCCATGATGGTCGGATCGGGGAAAAGACTATTCTCAAGTCAGTCTGTTCGGGTCCCTGATATGTCTTCCAAATTTTATCGTCCTAGAACATCAGGAAGTTCCAAACTTGCGGATCGCCAGAATTAAGCCCGCCCCCCAACCCCACGGTGTCCGAACCTGGTCCGGTTATGTCAACGATCTATCTAGGACTTGCGCTTGTTCTTCTCCCCAAGTTTCATCCAGATCCCTCCAACTCTAAGCATTTCCAAAGATTTCCGATTCCCCCCTCCTACTCCTCCCAATGTCACCGGATCCGGTCCAAATTTAAAACAGGACATCTGAGTCTTTCTACATATCAAGTTTCATTTGAAATCCGATCACCCTTTTAATAGCTGCACATGCCACTAAATTCTGGATTCCCCATCCCTCCACTCCTCCCACGATGGTCGGATCGAGGAAACGACTTTTCTCAAGTCAATCTGTTCGGGTCCCTGACACGCCTACCAAGTTTCATCGTCCTAGCACATCAGGAAGTGCCGAACTCGCGCGATCACTAGAAATCCGGACCCCCCGCCCCCCCCCCCAACTAACCCATAGTGCCCGAATTCCGTACTATTATGTCAATGACGTATCTAGAGCTTGTGCTTGTTCTTCCCACCAAGTTTCATCCCGTCCCCTCCACTCTAAGCGTTTCCAAAGAGATTTCCGGTTCCCCCCTCCAACTCCTCCCAATGTCACCGGATGTTTCATTTAAATCCGATAACCCGTTCAATAGCTGATCTTGCGTTTCCAAAGAGATTTCCGGTTCCCCCCTCCAACTCCTCCCAATGTCACCGAAAGTTTCCTTTAAATCCGATAACCCGTTCAATAGCTGAGCTTGCCACTAGATTTCGGATTCCCCATCCCTACACTCCCCCACGATGGATGGATCGAGGAAACGACATTCTCAAGTCAATTTGTTCGGTACCTGACAAGCCTGACAATTTTCATCGTCCTAGCACATCAGGAAATACCGAACTCGTGGGATCACTAGAAACTGGTATCCCCCATCCCCCCAACTCCCCCACAGTGACCGGATCCGTTCCGGTTACCTCATTCAAATATGTAGGACTTGTGCCTGGTTCTTCCCACAAAGTTTCATCCCGAACCCTCCACTCCAAGCGTTTTCCAAGATTTCTCGTTCCCCCCTCCGACTCCCCCAAATATCACCGGATCCGGTTCTCTGAGACACAAGGTCTTTCTACATGCCAAGTTTCATTAAGATCCGATCACCCGTTCGCAAGTTAAAAATACCCCACTTTCCCGATTCCGCCTCCCTCACCCAAAACACCAGATGGTCGGACGGGGAAACGACTATTCTCAAGTCAAGCTCTTCGGGTCCCTTATACGCCTGCCAAGTTTCGTCGTCCTAGCACATCAGGAAGTACCGAAATCGCGGGATCACTAGAAATTCGGATCCCCCCCCCCCCAACTCCCCCATAGTGAACGGATACGGTCCAATTATGTCTATCACGTATCTAGGTCATGTGCTTGTTCTTTCCACCAAGTTTCATCCCGATCTCTCCACTCTAAGCGTTTCCCAAGATTTCCGGTTCCCCCCTCCCGCGGTCCAAACTGCAATTTTTAATAAGATTTTTATAAGTTCGTGTATATTTGCATTCGGCGGGGGGGGGGGGGGGGTCCAGGGGTTTTGGTACCGAGCGGGGGGGGGGGGGGAGGGCGGGGGTGATGTTCGGGGATGTTTCACCTAGACCCGTAAATCTTACCTGACTTATCCGGTTTGCGTAATTTTTTTTTTTCTATCTGATGAGCTTCAGCTTGTGTTGAAGGAGTATTTATTCTTATTGCCCTATTATTATCAACATAATTTAGCAGCGAAACTTCTGTTGCAGTTCTCGAATCATAAATAATGACTTACCTAATTACAATTGGTAGTAGTTCCGCGAATCGCCTTCCACAATCGATGGCTTCAACTCATGGACTTCGGTGTTTTCTTCATAATTATTATCACTCATATTATTCTCTTCTTCAGCGCTCGGCGCATCCTGTGATGCCGTATCATGGTACGCCGGGTCAATATCGGTAGAATTCGGGTACGAAGGGTCTTCTAAGGCGAATACTCGCTCTGAAAAGAATTTATTTTTTTTGATAATTTGAGATTCTGATAGTAAAATGAAAACTTTCATAAAAAGGCTGACAATATTTTTATCCATGACAACCATTTTCCTTTTTTTCAAAAAAAAGTGCACTGATGAGGTTTTTGGGATCCCAAAACGTAAGTGGAGGGATACCTACATCGCAAAAGTTGTCCGTCTGTCTGTCTGTCTGTGAGCATGATACCTCTCGAAGGGAATGAGATATTTTGATGAAACTTGGTGTGAGGGTTCTTCGGCTTAAGAGTAAGGTCGAGTTCGTAGATGGGCTCTGTAGCCCTAGATTTAGGGGTGGGGGATGGGTTTCAAATTAAGGGGCAACCAATTTTCGGCTATAGCAGTTCCTACCCCTTTATTCTCAAACCAGTATAGCTCTGCGCGTGGATGACGACATTCATTTGTTTATTCTACGGACGTCGGAGAGATCTAGTGTGAAGGTCGAAAGGGTTGATATCTAATGTTCAAACGAGGAAATATGTTGTTCAAGCAAGGATGTTGTTCAATGAGGATTCACTGGTAAAGTACAGGTCAAGTTCGTAGATGGATCCTTTAGTCCTATATTTAGAGGCAGAGGGGGGGGGGGGGGAGGGGGTTCGAATTTACGGTAAAAGCATGTATGTTTTATAAGCTAATAAGATATTCACTGAGGGGGTAAGGAGGTCCTCGCACAAGCGCGGTAACATGGTCGTCATCCCAAAGGGTGTGCCCCAAATAAGAAAAATTACGTAGCAAGTAACAAAGCCAGGGTAGAGAAACAATTGGAGTAGTGTTCAAAAAAGCATACCAGTGCCGTTTACTCAAGAACTACTTTACATTTAACCCAAAAGAATAATTAAAGTCTGAGTGATAAAACTGGGTGGGGCCCAAAACTGTTCTTAAAGGCACAGAAAACTTGACTACGCAACTTTCGGCCATCAAACCGACCTGAGGGGCGATAAAGATACAGGGACTTATTGTCGACAGGACCACCCTTCTTTGTTATCTGGAACCCCCTCCTTAGTGTTCCCAAAGCTAGCTGGCAGGCCCTTGCCCCTTATGCACTGTAATTATGCACTTATGCACTGTAAAAGTTCGCCTTTGGCCGTGTTGACTAACACATCGGGATAGTAGTCAAGAGGTCGTGCGTCCGATTCCTACTCCCGGCACACAAACCTTTTGCTTTTTTTTCTACAACTCAAAAGTCGAATTCTCGGAAACTGCCCGGAAACTGCAATGGTCGTAACGAGAATTTTTCTTACTCTCCATATCGACTCAGGGTACATTCTTGATATGTCAGCTAGCTCCCCGAGTCAAGTTTGAGTCAAGTTTTCTGTTCCTTTAAAGGCCCCCCCTTGCTTATTCTGCCTTCTATAATATACTTAGCTCCCATATGGAATTATAAGCTTCTAAAATCCCCACCTTTCTCCATTGTTTCGTTTCGTAACTACAAAGTTTTAGCGCTTTTTCGGCCTTTCCGAGTTTTCCCGTCACCCAACGAAAAGTTTGCTGTAATCTTCAACGTCCGCTGACAACTCTTTCACATATAAGGATGTGATACTCTTCTGTCAATTACTTCTTTTATTTGTTCAGTTTTCCCACTTTTTGACCAAGGCACGTTCAGTTTTCAAATGTTTTACGCCCAGCCGCCGCGTCGTAGAGCAGGAAGGCTGGATATAGTCGACAAGCGCTAACAAGAGAATCGCTAGTTTTAGGTGGAAAGTATTGGTATTTCCAAATACGTTTTTTTCTGATTCTTTCGTAGGGAAAAGATCATTTCTGGTAAGAGTTGTGCTTTAAGTTCCCTCTTAGATTTGCTGAAATGGCGCATCCGTTTAAGATGAGCGAGGGGGGTAGGATTAGGATTTTATTAGTAATTTTTACAAACAAATCAGAATTAGTGAAGTGTCGTTTTTATATTCAAATAATGCATGTCAGCTACGATGCTTTGGCAGCGATATTTCGGCCCTTCATGGCAAGCGTCCTCGTCAGGCTGTCAATCTTCAGGGTCAACTTCGGCGGAGGAAACAAACCTGCAATAAATAACTGAAGCTTCTACCGACTATAAATATCTTATTCAGGCAAATTACTTTTTTCACGCCTGACGTCTGACGCTTTTGACGTCTTTTGGCGTCTGACACTTTTAAGCAACATAAGGTTTCTTTAATTTTGTCAATAAAATTGTACCTCACCTTAAAATATTGTAAATTTTTGCTTGGATACCCTTTATTTGCTAGAAATACACCTCTAATTAATTCCCTTTCAGTTAAAGATCCTGCCCAGGCAATTCAGCAGAAATTTGGTAATTTTGTAGCTAAAGCTAATAATATTCTGACTCTGAAGAATCTGTTTCGTTTTTCGATAAAAGTTAATAGTTAAGTAAGTGCAGTGTGTTGTTTAAAGTACGTCAATTGTTATTTATTGTTTTGAAACTTATTTGTGAAAGTGTTTTTTAAATTTATTTTAGTACTCAACATTACACCAGTCGAATGCGGTCATGTTTTTTCAAATATCTCCGTTTTCTTCTCTACCTTCCTCGTCACATGCGCAATCACCGAATCATGGAGAAGTATTTTGTCTTCGACCCAACTGTCAAGCTAAAAGAAATAAGCGGACATCTTCCGCCACCATCCAACCGCCGTCCTACCCATTGCCCAATGCGCCTGCTAATGCTGTAAATTTATTGCTCTTTTCGTGCTTCCTTGTGTGTTTCTTGTTTTGCGTTCGTTTATCTTTTGCTGTTGTTGTACCCTCTGTATTTCTTGTCAAGCGTTCATTTACCTTTTTTTTTGTATGTACTGTGCAAATGCCTTATTACTAGGCTGCATGTCAATAGAAAAACCCTGACTAAATTTGGGGTTCCGGAAAAGGTATTGATTAATCTATTTTGTATGTTTGTCCGAAGTCTACTTGAATATGCGTGTCCGGTTTGGCACTATGCTTTGACAAAAGAGGATACAGATTCCATTGAAAGTGTGCAGAAACGTGCTCTCAGAATTATATACAGGAGACCTAAAATGCCTTATTGTTTTCTTTTAAATCATTTTAAACTTGAGACCCTCCATCATAGACGGGAGAGGCTGTGCAGAGATTTTGGTATGAAGTCCCTACAGAACCCCTCCTTCCGCTCCCTTCTGCCGCCTCCCTTCCAACCTCAACGTTTGCGTCCGCAAAGAGCGTGTGCGGAGCGAATACCCAAGCAAGAACCCCGTTACTACCGTACGGAGCGGTACCGTAATAGTTTTATCCCTAAATTTGTACATATTTTCAACAATGAGGTTTAGTCATTCTTGTGTGTGTTTCACTTCTATGTTTTTGTGTTAGGCCATATTCAGTTTGAATTATTTATCTTGATATTATGACAGACATTATTGATTTGCCTTCATGTATATCGACGTATTCAACACGCCATTTGGCCCCAAGCCACGATATGTGTTATTATTTGAAATAAACTGAAAATGAAACAGCATGTAATAAATTCATTCATTCATTATATATTCTTTGAGGGATATAAATAAATGAATGAATGAAAACTGTAGCTCTTACCTTTACACTCCTCATAATGGCGAAGCATGGCCTGTTTGGCTGTGAATAATTCCGGACAGCCTTGGTTCATGCAGGCTATCTTCCCTTCGCCATGGACGTTTCGCGTGTGTCGCGTTAGGGACCAGGAAGACTTAACCGTAATACCACACCGCATACACGTAAACGTCTTCCCGACTTTGGGGGTTTGCTGAAAACAAAGTAAATCCCTTAAAGCACAACTCTTACTAGAAATGATCTTTTCCCTATGAAATGAATCAGAAAAAACGGTTTTGGAAATACCATTACTTTCCACCTGAAACCAGGGATTCTCTTGTTAGCGCTTGTCGACTATGTCCAGCCTTCCTGCTCTCCGACGCGGCGGCTGGGCGCAAAACATTTGAAAACTGAACGTGCCTTGATTAAAAAGTGGGAAAAACTCTTCGTGGACATAGTAAGAAGATTCCAAAGCCATTTGCTCACACCAGGACCCGAAACCACTTCTTCTCAAGTAGAGTGGTGCAAAACTGGAACACCCTGTCAGAGGACACAGTGAGTGCACAGACAGTGGACGCATTCAAATCCAAGCTTGACAAGGAGTGGGAAGCCAAACCCTGAAAATACGAGTGGGATGCCCCGGAATCCTCTACCAGACATTAACCAAAAGCCAGTCCCAACACCATGTGTGACTAACATCACTCAAACCAGCGACAAACACAGGAGGACCATCCACCTTTGTCGCTGGACAATGCGATTTAAGGTAATTAAAGAAGTAATAAACAGAAGAGTATCACATCCTTATGTGTGAAAGAGTTGTCAGCGGACGTTGAAGATTCCGGCAAACTTTTCGTTGGGTGACGGGGAAACTCGGAAAGGCCGAAAAAGCGCTAAAAATTCGTAGTTACGAAACGAAACAATGGAGAAAGGTGGGGATTTTAGAAGCTTATAATTCCATATGGGAGCTAAGTATATTACAAAAGGCAGAATAAGCAAGAGGGGTTCTTTAAAGTTTGATAGGATTGAGATCGGACAGTCTAGTTACATATCACTTACTCATTTAAATAGGCCCAAAAACTCGATAAAAATGCGTTAGTCCCAGGGATGTCACGGCTAGGGGGAGGGGGGGATGCCCTCCCACCTCCCCCCCCCCCCCGAATGTTGTCGACCAGTCGGTAAAAAAAAAAATAGCCGAGTCGAGCGAAGCGCCGCGATTTTTCGAAAAACAGTCGATTTTTTCGTAGAAACAGTCGATTTCTCGTCGATTTTTCTTAAAAATAGTGTTTTTCTTAAAATCAGCCGACTTTTCGTCAACAAAGTCGTTTTTTCTCAATAATAGTCGTTTTTATCTGCAAAAACAGCCGGTAAGACAGTCGGTAAACACCTCCCCCCCCCAAACATTTTTGCTAGTAATGCCTCTGGTTACTTCGTCTGTCCGCTATCCACAGATAATCGATTTCAATGAGTGAACTACTAAATACCAACTGCAAAGGTACGCCATTGCCGAAAAATATACTAAAAATAGCAGATTCTTTGCGAAACATCTTCCCACTCATTTTCTTACTTTCTTCGGCCATGACTTTTCCGGGCGAGAAGCGTCTTTAGCCCTGGAAATGCAGGCTTTTTTAATGAAATTCGCAGCGTCTACGTGAGTTTTGGTTTGTCGTGCAAGCAGCGCACATTCTGAACGTTATTACTAGAGCCTCGGGGAATTTTTTTTACAAAATCCCTCAGACGGGTCAAGATATTTAAGTGTAAATAGATATCTGATGTGAAATAAACTGCCTTTTCAGTTAAGCTGCAAACCTACATTCTTTCATCATTTTACCTCTCAGTTATAAGCCCTATCACCATCTCGACACGAAGAGCGTGTCCAACCTACTTATCATAGTTACTACGCATGACGTCACGAACTCTGGCTTTTTGCCGTGAAGGCTGGAACGATTTTTCTATGTTCCATCAGAATATCATGCCACGGGCAATCCGACCAATCACGTTACAGAGATGCGTAGTTACCACGCTTACTACGCTCCCGAGCATGGTAAGCAAATAGTTACTATTTCGAGAAGATTGGAACTATCAGCGTGGTAACTTTTCACGAGGCTGGAACGAAAATAGTAACTATGAGTGACCATTGTTAGAAGGGTGGAACACGCTCGAAATCAACGCAGAACTCGAACTTCGCATGAAAGAAGGTATGCTTAGAAGCCTGCCTGCTTTTTGGTGTACCATAGTAGTCATGAGAAGTTGTTTCGCGTGTCGGCCCTATCGGCTGGAGAATTATGTGGACAGGCAATCCTCGGTTAAATTTGTCTAACACTTGACCTCGTACTATGTGCTGTATATATCGTAATTCCCACACCTGCAAGAGCCAGGTCGAGTTCTATTCATGATGATGATGCACGCATTGAAACAACAAAGGAAATAGGGCAGTAGTGAAAACGGAAAAACAAAAAAACTTTCGACAACGTTGTGAATGCGCAAGATAAGAAAAAGCAAAAAAGGACTAATCGCACCTAGCAACCCTTCTCCCTAAATTAAAAGTGAAAGATTGTAAATACATATATATATATATATATATATATACATTATTAATATTATAATATTTTTTTATAATCTGTATGTTTTACACACTTTTTTATTTTTATTTTATTATTGTTTGTTTTTTATAGTTAATTACAATATATGTTTTTTGTAAATATACGTATATATTTGTATTATATATAGACAGTATATAAATATATTTTTCAACGGAAAAGGCTTTAGCCTCTTGGGAGTAATCGTACTTTTAAAAATCCTATCAAACCCTATCTACTTGAAACTTTTGATAGATGCAGCATAAATCGCATCTTTGGTAAGGCTGTTTCAAGGACGAACAATTGTGTTACCAAAGCTCCACTTGTACACGTACTTGTGGAATCGTGATTTTGCAAGCCCCTATGATGACGGTTGATGCTGAATCTTACTAAACCAACCAGTTCAAAGCTGTCGTAACTTCCGTTGATTGTTTTGGATGTTTCAATCAAGTCTCCTCTAAAAACCTATTTGCGATGGAGGGGAGTCACAACTGGACTAATCTCACTTGGTGGGGTGGGTAGATGGCGTGTATTTGATGGTGGAAAACGGATGCTGAATCTTACTAAACCAACCAGTTCAAAGCTGTCGTAACTTCCGTTGATTGTTTTGGATGTTTCAATCAAGTCTCCTCTAAAAACCTATTTGCGATGGAGGGGAGTCACAACTGGACTAATCTCACTTGGTGGGGTGGGTAGATGGCGTGTATCAGGTATGGTCACGCAGATCAAGAGCAGAAACGCGAAGGTCCTGGGCAATAGATGGTAACATGAGCAAGGATCAACCGGTAAAAAGTTTAAACCAATGCGGGAGTTCTTATGACGTCGATACTGCAGAAATTTTAAGTCTTATTACTAAAGGTCTCTGATACCTTTTAGATCTCTCAAAAAGCAGAGCTTCGTTTTACAGTGTTCAGATAGTTTCGAACATTGGAATATAAAACAGTAAATAGTGAGAGGTGTGCTTTTAAGCTTGAGAAGCTATGGAGGGCAGCCGAAGATCGGTTAAACTTGAGTTCTATTGTTGCTACCAAGAACAAATAATCCAACAGAACCTCCGTCTTCGGTCCCATGCAGCGATCATGGATATACTGATAAAACTTGCTGTGAGGTTTGAGTTGATTCCCGTCTACATCCCTCTTCGCCGCTGCGCATACCAGATGAGAAACCGTGGGATGTCCGCAGGGGTGGAGGACCCGGTCTGCAGCGAGTTAGACATGACGTCACAATGGTAGGCAACCAATCAGCTGTAAAGGACGACTCAGACGGCGTTCGTATTCTTCTGCCGGGTTCTACTGCGACATGGCTGTTTGTAGAGGTAACAAATTGCGATGTTCTGCGTAGCTCCTCCTCCGGTCGTTTGCATCGGGTAGGATATCAGAATATATTCGACTCCGCATGGTCGTATTACAGACATAGGGAGACGGAGTTTCTTGTGAGTGTGAGTTCTTGCTGCTATCTTATGGTTCCGCATGCTCTGGTATTGTTGTGGAATTTCTGATTTAGTTTGTTTTTCGCTGACGACAGTCGTCGGAAGTGCAACCAAAATATCCGAAAATATAGTTATCCCTCGCGTACCATCCTACAGTGATAATTAGCTGATCAAGAAAACGGGAGCTAGAAGCTCATATGGCCCTTGCAAGGCTGGGAAGAGGATGAAAGTAGGAAGTTGCCAGTTCTTGGGTTTGTTGTGATCATTAGTAAGCAAAGCCCTTTAGGTAAGAATGATCATGGACCCTTGGGAATAATGAGAATGTATCGTTTGGTAAAAAGTATTTTATTTTTGCACTTGGCTGTGATGATGCGCACTTTAAAGGCGCTAGAAATTCATCTGTAATCAAAACCCTTGAGACAAAAATGATCGCGCGACCTCTAGGATCATGAATATAGATGGTTTGGCCAAAAGTATTTTTCTGACTTTTTGGTTAAAATGCGCACTTTAAGGGTGCTAGAAATTTATGTCTAAGCAAAATCCTTTAGGCAAAGATTATATGGGTTCATGGAGATCATGAAAATGTATATTTTGCTTAAAAGTATTTTTTGCAGTTTGCGGTTAAGATGAGTACTTTATGGGATGGTCGGATCTGGGTTGTGACAATTTCTAAGCCAATCTTGTCAAGTCTCTAATGTTCAAGCCAAGTTTCATCGTCCTAGCACATCTGGAAGTACATTAAATCGCGACGAGCCCTCCCCCCTTCAACTCCCCCCAGAGTGCCCGAATCCAGTCCGGTTCGGTCACTGATGTATTTAGGGCTCATGCTTGTTCTTCCCACCAAGTGCCATCCCAATCGCTACACTTTAAGCGTGTTACAAAATTTCCGGTCACCGGAATTTTGGAACCCTCCCTCTAACTCCCCCCACATTTCCCGGATCCGGTCCCCGGATCCAAGCTTGTGCTTGTCCTTCCCACCAAGTTTCATCCCGATCCGTCCACTCTGAACATGTCATACGATTTCCGGTCCCTCCCCCCCTCCAACTCCCCCAAAAATCACCGGATCCGTCCCGGACTTGAACTGTATCATCTGATACACGAGATCTTTCCAGAAATCACGTTTCATTCAGATGCGATTCCCCGTTCAAAAGTTATACATACGTCAATATTCCGGATTCCCCTCCCTCCACTCCCCTCACGGTGGTCGAATCGGGTAAGTGACTATTTCCAAGTTAGTTTGATTGGGTCCCTAATACGCCTGCCAAGTTTCATCGTCCTTGCACATCTGGAAGTACCCTAACTCGTGATCACCCGACCGACCGACCGGCCGACGGACAGACCAACGGAAAAGTGATCGGTATATGGCCGGAAGGCAAGTGCCATAAAAACCCGAAAATCTCGTTCTTTGTTTCCTTTCAAGAATGCTGAATTTTTGTTTTGTTATTGTAAGGTACCTGATTGGAAAGTCTGCTTTTTCGCTGTTATAATAACAATAAAAATAACATTGATTTTAAAGTATAAGGGAAAATTAAGAGATCTTAAAGACTAATTTTATTGTGAAATGTTTAAGAAATGAATAATGAAAATTAAAGTAAATTGTTTAGCATATGCAGAAAATAAAATAAATATGGTTTGGGGGCAGATTGGAAACTTTTATGTTTTTTTTTTTTAAATGTACACTAGGCTAAAGATTAAAGTAAATAGAGTGGTTTGAAATTATGGATTATGGAGTTTAATTTTAGATTATGGGGGACTCTGTATGGTGGTGTTTCTTTCGTTTTTATTTGTGTGTTTGTATGTATGGTGGTGTTTCTTTCGTTTTTATTTGTAGAAGTTCTTTATGTGTAGAGGTGGTAATTTCGTAGAAAAAGGTTTATAATTGTATTGAAATAAGAATAAATAAGTACATCGGAATAAATATAAAAAAATTAAATTATATAGTTGAAATGTAGAAGTTAAAATTTATTGAAGTTTAAAGTGTGTATGTTTGTTTAGAAAGAGTAGGTGACGTTAAAGAGATTAAGGAAATATTAACGTCACCGAGTGGAGGAGGAGTCATAGCCCAAAAAGTATACAATCAAAATGTTTGGAAAGATGCTACGCGGGTCTTAAAAAAAAAAAAAAAAAAAATGCTGAATTTTCAGGTACAGTGACAGCGTTCATTCCGGGCTAGAACTGCATAGCCGGAGCAAGGATGCATTGCGCTAAGTGAGAGACAGATGTTCTGAACTAAGTAGTATTATAAGTTCTTTCTAATAGTATTATAAGTTAGTAATAGTATTATAAGTTCTTTCTAATTTCTTACCTGCTGCTGTTGCGGGGGTTGTGCTATCAGCTCCACCGGACCAATAGCTGACGGCGGAGGCAACTGGGGCTTGGGGACGGGCTCTTTCTTAATAGGAACAGGACGCTCTGACTTCTCCTTCCCATGAACGTCCCTCATATGCCGGTTCAAGGAACGTCGTAACTTCAATGTTTTACCGCAAGTTGAGCATGTGTGACCTTCTTGCGAAGCGTTCTGCACCATCTGAAAGTGTGAAGACAGGACCGTTCGTTTAGAAAAGGACAAACTACAGACGCTACAATGGACAGCCTGGAAGAGGGTGGTTTCAGGCAGGTGACACGAGTCAAAGACGTACTCGAAGTATCTTAAAGCACAACTCTTACTAGAAATGATCTTTTCCCTATAAAATGGATCACAAAAAACGTTTTCGAAAACACCATTACTTCCCACATGAAACTAGCGATTCTTGTGTTAGCGCTTGTCGCTTACATCCAGCCTTCCTGTTCTCAAACACGGCGGCTGGGCGCAAAAGATTTGAAAACTGAACGTACCTTGGTTAAAAAGTGGGAAAACTAAGCGAATAAAAGAAGTAATAAACAGAAGATTACCATATCCTTATGTGTGAAAGAGTTATCAGCGGACAATGAAGATTCCGGCAAACTTTTCGTTGGATGACGGGAAAACTCGGCAAGGCCGAAAAGCGCTAACAATTCGTAGTTACGAAACGAAACAATGGAGAAAGGTGGGGATTTTGTTAGCTTATAATTTCATATGGGAGCTAAGTATGTTATAAAAGGCAAAATAAGCAAGAGGGGTCCTTTAAAGTTTAACCAAATAGGGCTGAGATCCGACAGTATAGTTTCACGTCACCTATTCGCTTAAACAGGCCCGAAAACCCAATTAAAATGCGTCACTTCGATGCTCCGCAATTCCTAGATATTCGATTTCATTCTGCTCTCGGTACCATTTTGGTTGGTTCATGTTGCGACTTGGGATGTTATATGGATACAGCCTGGGACCCATAAATTTCCTGTAATGACTCGCCATTCAGGGGGCTTGCCAATAAGAGATTTCTGATGCGCTCTTGACCGAGCGTCAGATAGTTCGAGAAATACCCACGGGGATAAAATACCCGACTATCCAGATAGGCAAATTTTTCGCAGCTGTTGTGCTGAACTAGGAATATTTCTCTGTAATGGAAGAGTATCCTGGATCTTTTGTCCTAGCTTAGGTACCTGGTGGCATGCTGAATAGTCCTGACTGAAGCTGGCTATCTATATCTATCTGAGCAAGAACGCCGATTCGACCCAAGCGGAATTTTTGGAAACTAGGTGAGGCTCGGGCAACATAGCAACATAGAAGCATAGGAAATGACAAGCCCCCTGAATGGCGAGTCATTACAGGAAATTTATGGGTCCCTGATACAGCGCTTATAGCTCTGAAACGGCCACCCCCTAGGACTGGCCAGTGCTTTCTGGGGTGGCCCTTATGCCGTATGCAGTATTTTCCGTTTGATAAACCCCCTCTCTCTCTCTCTCAATGAACTTACAGATCTGTTATACCTCTAGGTAATGTATATATATGACGATTTCGACGAATGGATTTCACCATGATAGTTCGAAAAGAATAAAAGCGATATCTATCTATCTATGTGGTTTTCCCTCTACGCTTAAAGTATTTACCAACTACAAATGTAAGCCACTGCCGAAAAATAAAATAAAAGTGACCGATTCCTTGCAACACATATCTTAACATAATTTGTATACTTTGAACAGATGTAGCTTGTCTGAGCTTAGCATCTTTAACCTTGGAAATGCAGGCCTCCTTTTGAAATTCAAATTCTCCGCGTCTGGATGACAAAAAGGGTTGTCGTCTGCAAGCAGCGCACACTTTGAACATTATTACTAGATCCCCGGGTGAAAAAATACAAAATCCCTTAGACGAGGCAAAATATTTCAGAGTATTCAAAAATCAGGTGTGAAAATAAGCTGCCTTTCCAGTTAAGCTTTAAGACCAGAGGCTCAGCGTTAAAGTAGAACTAAAGGCCTAAACTACGGGTTTTTGGTATCGGTGAACAATCCTTTTTCAGGCGTTTTTCCGCGATCCCACAAGGTGTTTATGGCTCAAAAAGAGTGTTTCCGCGACCGTTTCTGTTGCCCACAAGTGTGTTACCGCGACCAACAAGATTTTTGTGGCTCAAATTCCACAAATGCCTGTCGAGGTGATTTTTTATTTTGTAGCTCGAATTGGCGGGAAACTCAAATGTAGCAGCAAAATATAGTCAAAATCATAATATAACTACTTTATCAAGCATAAAGTAAGTAAGTAAGTAAGTAACAAATTTATTTCAAACAAGAGCTGGAAGCTCATATGGCACTTGCAAGGCTGGGTCAGATGGAAGTGATGGTCAAAAGTATTCTAATCCCTTTTCCGTTAAGATGCGCCAAACTTGCTAGGCTGGGTCAGAGGATGGAAGTGACGGTCGAAAGTTTTTTTTTTAACTTTTCGTTTGAGATGCACACTTTAAGGGTGCTAAAAATTAATTTCTAAGCAAAACCCTTGAGGCATAAAGGATCATGTGCTCATGGCGATCGTAAAAAAAGTAAATTTTGCTTAAAAGTATTTTTTGTACTTTGCGGTTAAGATGAGTTCTTTAAGGGATTGTCGGATCGGAGAGTGACGATGTCTAACCCAATGATGTCAAGTTTATAATGCTCCAGCATAGTTTTATCGTCCTAGCACATCTGGAAGTACCTTAACCCACGATCACCAGAATTCCGGACACCCCTTAAAGAAATCTCCCCCCCCCTTGGTACCCGAATCCGGTCCGATTCTGTCACTGATGCACCTATGACTTGTGCCTGTACTTCCCACCAAGTTTCAGCCTGATCGCTCCACTCTATGCGTGTCACAAGATGTCCGGTTCTCCCCTCCGCCCCCCCCCCCAGTTCATCGGATCCGGTCCGGACTTGAATTGGGACATGCTGAGACATGAGGTCTTTCAAGATATCAAGTTTGGTTAAGATCCGATAACCCATTTGAAAGTTATGCATGCTACTACTTTCCGGATTCTGCCGTCTCCCCCTCACCCCACGATAGTCAGATCGGGCAAGCGACTGTTTCCAAGTTAATCTGGTCGATTCCCTGAGATGCCTGCAACTTATAACGTCCTACCCCACCTGGAAGTACATTAACTACGGATCGCCGGAATTCCGGAACCCCCCTCCACTCCCCCCGCCCCCACCCCACACAGTGTCCGAATCCGGTCCAGTCCTGACAGTGATGTATCTAGAGCGTGTGCTTTGTTCTTCGCACCAAGTTTCATCCCGATCGCTCCACTCTGAGAGTTTCGCACAATTTCCGGTTCTCCCCTCCGATTCCCCCCAGATTCGTCGGATCCGGTCCGGACTTGAAATGAGACATCTGAGACACGAGATCTTTCCAGATATCAAGTTTCATTAAGATCCGATCATCCGTTCGAAAGTTATGCATATCCCTATTTTCCGGATTCCGCCACCTCTCCCTCCCCCCACGATGGTCGGATCGGGCAAGTGACTATTTCCAAGTTAGTTTGGTAAGGTCCCTGATATGCCTGCCAAGTTTTATCGTCCTAGCCCACCTAGAAGTACATTAACTACGGATCGCCGGAATTCAGGAACCCCCCTCCAACTCCCCCCACGGGGTTAGAATCCGGTCCAGTTCTGTCAGTGGTGTATCTAGAGCTTGTGCTTGTTCTTAACACCAAGTTTCATCCCGATCGCTCCACTCTGAGAGTTTCACACGATTTCCGGTTACCCCCTCCGACTCCCCCCAGATTCATCGGATCCGTCCGGACTAGGAAATGAGATATCTGAGACACGAGATCTTTCCAGATATTAAGTTTCATTATGATCCCATCACCTGTTCGAAAGTTATGAATGTCCCTATTTTCCGGATTCAATCACCTCCCCCTCCCCCCACGATGATCGGATCGGGAAAGTGACTATTTCCAAGTTTGTTTGGTCGGATCCCTGATATGCCTGCCAAGTTTCATCGTCCTAGCATATCTGGAAGTACCCTAACTCGCAAACACCGGACTAACCGACCGACCGACGGAAATGTGATCGGTATATGGCACTTGGCCGGAAGGCAAGTGCCATAAAAACCACTATCGTGGCAATGCCAAATTTGGGTATTACGTCAAGTATAATGCACATTTTATAATATATACAATTAATCATCAATTCGTACAACTGACGAACCCTTTTGCACAGAATGGTAAGGAGCCAAGCCTGAAGTTCTATTTATTTACATTTTACTATATTACATTTTATTTACATTTTCAGGCATTTGAAATACTCTTGATGACTAACTCTCCTTGCCGATGCAAAACCGCTGTGTCCCAAGCGAAAGAGCCAGAAGCGGCACCAAAGCTGTCCCCAACGAGCGCCGTGATTGGTTGATACAGGATTTGAGTTGTTGAGTTCGATTCGTTAGTGAGACGTTTTCTCGTTCTTCCTGAGGATCAATGGCGTATTTTGGACTTAGTCATATAGAGTATTACCGCAAAAAAAAAAAACAGACAAAACGGTATTTCTGAGGTTCAAATTGTAGCTCGAATGTGTGGCACATAATCATCTTTCCGCGACAAGCACTCAGAAGTGTGTGGCCCAACATTGTTCCGTGGCTTATCTCAGTCCAAAATAAATGCCTGATTTGCTGCCCCGTAGCCTGTCCGTAGCCGATAAACAAAAACAGTAGTGGGTCCCTGTTAGTAGAAATTAAAACGGTAACGGGTCTCATCTTTCCCGTGCCAGGTACAGCTTGTGTCGGCTCTGTATACTGACGGACCAGACCTCATTCGGAGAACGGATCTGGCCGCTCCTGAAAGCCAACGGTCCAACTTTTCGATTTCCTAACTGACTTCATTATGGATGTCTGTAGAGTTGCGTTTTGTGCTGATACAAATAAAACCGCAAAGGCTTGCCTTTCACCTGCCAGGTAGAGCTTTCGTCGGTTCCGTTTACTGACGGATGAGACCACATTCCGAGAACGGATCTGGCCTCTTCCAAAAACTAGGTAACTTTTCAATTTCCTAACCCACTCTGTTATGGATATCTGTGGTGATACAATTTTGCCAATCTCCAGCCTCATGAACCAACCATAGCTATTGGCTGGCTGTGGCTGGTATATACTGTGGATGGTAGCTTACATCCGAAAATCCACTTTAAAGGGAATTCGCGAGAATGCAGAATGTCGTTCCGGCCATTTCTACCGCCTTTTCCGTCGACTGTGCCACCGAATGGATGAAATGATTGTATATATTTAGTAAAGAATAGTCCTGTTTTAGTGTAATTTTAATATGTGATGTGTTATGTCACGAATTAAATAAATTGATGGATTGATTGATTGATATAGCCCAATACCGAACACAACCACAAACTCTGATTTTTTAGATTTCCTATGCCTAACACTGGATATACCATGACAAATTTTGGATACCTGTACAAACCTGGTACCCCAACCCTGCTATTCAACTATAATGGAACTGATGGTTGATTTCTGAACTTCACTAAAATCATCAATATTTTATTGGGTTAGGGCACTCATCATCTTGCATAGAGTATGCAGCATTCAGGCACAGGGAATACTAAACGCTGAATGCACCGATTCCTGAGTTTCTAGAAGTTGACGTTACTTTGTCATAAAGCTCTGGAGGAAGCATTAAAGTTTAACTGAAAAGCAAACTTATTTTTGTATCATTTAGTTGAGTACACTGAGTTATTTGGATTCTGCTAAGAGATTTTCTTATTTTCCACTATCAGCTCTAGTAGTGAGGTGCAGAATATCTACGGCCGTCCCCACAGCGCAAATTCTACTATGACGCGGAATATTTGAATCTGAACATTTACGCGGCTTTTCAGTCGGCGGTGATAAGCTTGGTGAAGACTGCTTAGGGCCTGGACCAAAAAGATAATAAATCTTTTTCGAAAAGCACACGACACAGGTACAGAGGCCTCAAAGACAAGCTTCCGAACCAGTCCCTACCCTTCAACCAGTGTTTTGCCGACACGTGAGATACAAGAATAGCGTTGTCCCCTCCTTTGTTTCCCTACGGAATAGAAATGAATAGGTTATTATTTTACCCCTCGTTGTCTATTTCCCCAATCGTTACTTTTTATATTGTTTGTTCTCAGTATTCTATATGAAATTCGACCGCTTTCTAATATATGTTGACAATTTTGGTTAGTTTTTAATGTATGTTGGCTTTACCACCTGCTATTCGGCTAGTCCGTAATTGGTGTTGAAATAAAATTGAACTGAATTGAATTGTAGTACCACAAATCTGTCAGGGAAATTCCACTATTTGAAAACTGATTATTCGTGAGTAGTGGAGCAACGAAGTAACGCATTTTCATCGGGTCTTCAAGCCTCTTTAAGTGAATAAGTGAGGGGTAACAAGACTGCCCCATCTCTTCCCTTTTCAGTTAAACTTTAAGAAAGTAGAAATACTGCCCTTTTCAGTTAAACTTTAAGAAAGTAGAATGTTTTATAGAATTGATACTGAGAGTATATTATTGAGCGTTGTAAATTTTTCGCATTATATCATTCTTAAAATAAGGATACGATGAGACTTAAAAAAATTCTAAAAAAAAACAAACTGAATGCACCCAGCGTTTTGCACAAGGTATACCAAAATCAGGGGTTTGTGGTAGACTGCCCACGTCACTCTCTTTACCTGTAAAGCTGGGTTCTCCGATACTTGTTCAGCATATAAACTCGACTGGTCACTTTGTACTTGGTTCAAGGCAGACGGATCCAGCTGCAACAGCTGTGAGCCAGTGAGGATCAACGGGCCAGCCAAATTCGGGGAGCTGCCATCAGCGGACTGGGGTAAAACAAGCTGCTGGAGGATTAGGGGCTGTCCCTGGAGGATTGTCGTTTCTCCATCAGGCTGCTGGACAAGGAAGAGATGGAAGTCAGGAGGGATTGCTGACTCCTGTAAGGCTTGTGTTAGCAGATCCGTCACTTGAGTCTGAGATAAGGTCATCCCTGAAAATAACAAAACGTGTGGGTGAGTGGTTAAAGCACAACTCTTACTAGAAATGACCTTTTCCGTATAAAAATGGATCAGAAATTTTTTTTCGAAAATACCATTACTTTCCACCTGAAACTAGCAAATCCCTTGTTAGCGCTTGTCGGTTATATCCAGCCTTCCTGCTCTCCGAGGCAGCGGCTGGGCGCAAAAGATTTGAAAACTGAACGTGCTTTGGTTAAAAAGTGGGAAAACTTATCAAATAAAAGAAGTAATAAACATCAGATTATCACATCCTTATGTGAGAAAGAGTTGTCAGCGAACAATGAAGATTCCGGTAAACTTTTCGTTGGGTGACGGACAAACACGGCAAGGCCGAAAAAGCATTAAAAAATTCGTAGTGACGAAACGAAACAATGGAGAAAGGTGGGGATTTTAGAAGCTTATATTTCCATATGGGAGCTAAGTATATTATAAAAGGCAGAATAAGCAAGAGGGGTCCTTTAAGGAGTTGGGCTTTCAATTAAGACGGGTTTGGGCCCTGAGTTCGCCGAGGCACTCAATCGACGGAACCAGTGGTGAGGTTCTTTAAAGTTTAAGCGAAAAGGGCTGGGATAGGACAATCTAGTTACCCATCATTTATTCACTTAAATAGGCTCAAAGACCCGTTGAAAATGCGTTACTCCGGTGTTCGGCAACTCACGAATAATCGATTTTCAAATAGTGGAATTTCCGTGTGATTTGTGGTACCTCTATGCGCTTGTATTTTTGTTGTATGCCTTACGAGAAAGAACTATGATTTTTTTTTTTCGGGCACTAAGCAACCTCACCAATCTCACCACTGCCCACTGTAAAGCCGCGTTTGTGTTGCGATTAAAATACCCCGCGTCATAGTAGAATTTACACTGTGGGGACGGCCGCAGATATTCTGAACGTCATAAGACCTATTCTCGCCGTTCCAAGAGGACTCCGCGGGGAATCGAAAGGAACGGCGAGAATAGAGGGAGTGACTCCGCGCCGACTCCGCGTACAGAAACAGCGAGAATACGGGGAATGCTTCCAAAATGGATTTTGTTCGAAAAAAAAAAAGATGCAGTTGACGAAATTAGTCTGGATCCATTTTACTTTTGGTTTTGTTTATTCTGATTGTTTTTAATTAATTTTACATAGCACAAACACCAGCAAAAATCGATTCCCCTCCGAATCTGAAAGGGAGTCCTTTTTGATGATGGTGATGATAATCGGAGCATTTCCCGTCTGTGGGGACTCGCGAGAATATGGGGAATGAGTCCCCTGGACAAACAAAAACGCGGGGACTCCTCAAGCGGAGTCCTCGGGGAACGGCGAGAATACGCCTATAGCCAGAGCAGATAGTGGAAAAAAAAAATCCCTTTGCAGGATCCAAATAACCGTGTATTCAATTAAATGACACAAGAATAAGTTGGCTTTTCAATTAAACTTTAAGACTAGCGGCAGAGCACCCATCTGTAAAACGTTTACCTATCTATAGTAAGTACTCCTTGAGCTCAAGTGACTCGAAAACAGCTGGAAAATCGGAAAGTCAGGTACGATGTTTGTCAGCGATACTTGGCCCTTTTTTGGAAACGGTCCTCATCTGTAATAATTTTGACCATTATTTCAATTTCGATTTGTTTTCAAAATTCCTTCACGGGCAAGCCGAACATAGGATTTTTCGTCGTAAATATAATAACATCTTTGTCATAAATAATAAACTTATATACAATTCGAATCACTTTAAGTGATCATTTACAATTACATAAACAAGATAACAAAAAAAGATAACTATAACATTGCGGTCATTATATATTATGTGATGTGTAATAACACGAATTAAATAAATTGATTGATTGATTGATTGCAGGTTCATTTCTTTCAATCCAGCAACAGTCTAACAAGCAGAGCAAAGAGCGTGTTCCACCCTTCTACAAATAGTAACTATTAGTTACTATTTCCGTTCCAACCTCACCAAAAGTTACTACGCTGACCGTTCCAACCTTCTCGAAATAGTAACTAATAGTAACTATTTGCATACCACGCTCAGGAGCGTAGTAACTACGGATCTCTGTAACGTGATTGGTCGGATTCGCCCGTGGCATGATATTCTGCTGGAAAATAGAAAAATCGTTCCAGCCTTGACGGCAAAAAGCCAGAATTCGTGACGTCATGCTTTGTAACTTCGGTAAACAGGATGGAACACGCTCAAAATAACTCTAGAGAGTAGAACTTTGAAAAAGTGACACACAGTCAAATCGCAGCGACACTAGCTCCTCTAGAGGACACGAACATCCCTACGGAAACTCAACCAATCGTTAACGAGCGCTGGCTCTGATCTGATCCTCGATGTTTCCGCCCGCCACTGCACACACGAAGAAAGCGAGCTGGGCGGCGCTGCGACGGAGGCCCATTTTTGATGCATGGGAAGGATAGGTCTTCGCATTCCTCTCTAGAGTTATTTTGCTCTGCTGACAAGGACCCTTCTTGCTTATTCTGCCTTTTATAATATACTTAGCTCCCATGTGGAATTATAAGCTTCTAAAATCCCCACCTTTCTCCATTGCTTCGTTTCGTAACTACGAATTTTTAGCGCTTTTTCGGCCTTGCCGAGTTTTCCCGTCACCCAACGAAAAGTTTGCCGGAATCTTCATTGTCCGCTGACAACTCTTTCAAAATATAAGGATGTGATAATCTTCTGTGTATTACTTCTTTTATTTGCTTAGTTTTCCCACTTTTTAACCAAGGTACGTTCAGTTTTCGAATCTTTTGCGCTCAGCCGCCGCGTCGGAGAGCAGGAAGGCTAGATATATTCGACAAGCGCTAACAAGAGAATCACTAGTTTCAGGTGGAAAGTAATGGTGTTTTCCAAAACGTTTACTCTGATCCATTTTATAGGGAAAAGATCATTTCTAGTAAGAGTTGTGCTTTAACAGGAAGGCCAAATGTTGACAAACATCGTACCTGACTTTCCGTTTTTGAGCGTGTTCCATCCTACTTACCGTAGTTACTACGCATGACGTCACAAATTCTGCCTTTCTGGCGTCAAGGCTGGAACGATTTTTCTATTTTCCAGCAGAATATCATGCCACTGGTGAATCCGACCAATCATGTGACAGAGATCCGTAGTTACTACGCTCCCGAGCGTGGTAAGAAAATAGTTACTATTAGTTACTATTTCGAGAAGGCTCGAACGGTCAGCGTAGTAACTTTTCGGGAGGTTGGAACGGATTTGGTAACTAACAGTTACTATTCGTACGAGGGTGGAACACGCTCTTTGTTTAACATATCTTAGTAATCCAGGGTAAAGCAAGGGAAGCGCCGGCTCGTTTACCCTCAACCACGCAGGGCACTCCTAGTCGAGGGCAGTGAAAGATGAAATAGGCTGAGGCCTCGTTTTGCGGAAACGTAAGGGGGGGGGGGAAACGGCGTCGTCCCAGGACCCGTTAGCTATCTTTACAGTAAATCTTACATAGGCGAGACGAAAAATACTTAAGTGACCAGCAACATTATGAACTAAAAGTAAACAATATGTTCCTCACGGTGACGAATGTTTAAAAAAAATATTTTTGGTTCAATAAAAAATCTGAAACGAAAATATGTTTCTCAAACACATTTTCATAGGGGTTACTGTGCCCTTCCTCCAAGGCATGGTGCCCAAACATATGATGCCCTCTGCCCCTAACAATGGAGCACTGTACCCATATGTTGGAGCATTCCCTAACACTAGAGCACTGTGTCCGAAAATTAAGGATTTGTGTTAAGACTGGTTGAAGCTTAACAGAGCGAATGTAAATATTAATTAGTTGGTGGAATTTATTAAATAGGTACAATGTAATATAAGTATATGTGTTCTAGTCAGTGTTGCAATGGGTGGTACATTTTGTACAAGATTTTCAATCAATCAATAGTCCTATTTATTCCTGACTATCTGTTTCACAACATGATAACATAGGACTGTCAACTTAAACCAAATATAACTGATAGATACAACTAATTTTATAACTAAAAAAACTTGAGTTTTTCGAAAAAAAACTAGAAATTGGTCGGAAATGGATGATGAAGGGGACAGGAGGTGTGTTTCTATGGCTTCCTTCTCCCCATATCCTTATACCCCTCGGCCGAGTTGGTCTTGGGCCGGAATATATTACTATTCTGACCCGGGAGCAACCCGGGCGAGGCCCAGTTGATTCTTGAGTCACATGGAAGATATGGAAGTAGGAAGATTGGGCAAGAGGGCTGGACGAAAAAAAAACTCATTACTTTTCTCTGACCTGTACATCTGTACAACTTTGTACAAAAGTCAGAAAACAAGCACAATTACGCGTGCTGGCACAAATTAAGTACGTTTTCTCTAAAACTAAGGAAAATATGATTTTCCCTGTAAACAGGACCTTCAACGTTCATTGCTGTATCAAATACTCTTGTAGCTTGTCTGTGTCTGCTTTCGTTTTGAGTGTTGTTCAAATTGGTGAAATAAGACGAATGAGGGATTTCTTGTACAGGTACTTGACATATTGTACTAACCTTGGTGATTTACCTAGAGCTCTCATTTTTAGATCTATATCTAGTACAATTAAAAAAATCAGTATCGCAATGCTGGTTCTAGTGTGAGTTGTATTCTGCATATTAGTTGGTATCCAAACTTTGTAAGTGATGGTACAGTACACACAGTACAACTTTACAATATTCTGTTTAGCCAGTTATCATAGGACTAATTGACAAAGAAGACCATAGACAGGAGAATCCTCCCAGAGTACTCACCAGATTGGATTTCTCCTTGGTGGGGGTTGCTACTTAAATCGCCCATCAGATCATGCGAAGTCTCTTCTAACTTTAAAGGCATTGCTGAACCATTTAGGGATGTATAAAACTGTCCTTGATGCTGAACTTGGGTTGTTAAGTGACCCTCGGATAAGTTCTGATCACTCATTCCACTATCTTGTGAGTGGGACTCTTCACTATCATGTCTACTATTTACATATCCATTTTGGATCAACCTTGAGTCATGAGCATTTTCTTGCTCAATATCCTTTGTATACTCTATGTTTGAGTTCACTTCTTGAGTCACCATTGGGGTCAACACTGCACATTTCGGCTGTCCACCAACTGATTCAGTATACCCAGTGACAATGTTTTCTTGAGGTGGGCTTGAGCCAACTAAAATATTGTGTGCAGCCATTTCAAACACACAAAAACACTTGTTAAATGAAGGTCACTGTAGTATCACATCTAAAAAAAAAAATAAGGTTTATCAAATATGGTAGCCTGCTGATGCAGTATTTTTGCATCAAAGTTCATTATCAATCCACGGTCTATCAGAAGCTGTTGATGTTCACCTAGGGTGGATAGTTTAGACAAGCGTCTGGTGGAAAAACAGAGATTTCTGGTTCAGCTCAGAATTCCTGTGTACTATATTCAAACCAATCAAATAAAATGTTCATGATTTGAGTGCTAATTGCATGAAGCAATAGTGAAGTGATGCCTGATAAGCCAATCAATTCCTTTATAATAGTGTAGGTCGGGGCTAAGATTCCCACAGGTACTCTTCATTTGGCATTGGATATCCATTGCAGATCCAGTATTACGCATAGTGTCTCCCAAAATTAGGGTTTGTGGTAGACTGGTTTGAATTTCCTTTGCGCCATTCAAGTTAGGCAGCATCAAAGGAACACACCTCTGCAGCATAAGTATGCTTATTTTAATCCCTCTCACAATTTGCCCATATCTTGTTTAGTTTTTTGCTTACAAAAGATCAAATGAAAAGGGAAAAATCAAAAACTTGATATCATCAGTGAACACCAGAGCAAAGGCAAAGAAAACTGAAAAAGTTCTGTTTGAATAATTCCTTGAACATTAAAAACTACTATTCTTCTATTTGTTGGTTTGTATGAACTAGCAGTGATGTTGAGAAATTCGTATAGAGACGTCTGTTGGTTTGAACACTATATACCAGTAAAAAAAATCTGATGAAGTTCCTGGGCAGTATTGTGTAGACAAGTGTTTTTAATTTCACAAACTTAGATGTTCTAAACTGAAAGCCTGGACATCTAAAAAGAAATGGGTGGCATATTACATGCACAAGGATTCACATCTGGGGAAACTGGATTTAAGTTTCAAATACTATTGCACTGTTTGCAAGTATTTTACAGTACAAGCTGCCCTGTATGGGTGTCAGTGTTTTTTCTGTGACTGTTCACTGTTATCCTTAAACAATATTCAAATAAGCATACCTCTACTGTACCTAGGCCTCTACCATACTGTGTTAATTATCTATTTTTGGTGTGTCATTTTCAGTCCTGATTTTTTGTATTCATAAAAAAAAACAGAATGAGTACAAATAAATAACAAATAAATTCTATCAAGAAACTATTATTCTTTTGAATCTTTATCTTTTTGTTGCTCAGCTTTTCCTCTTCCTTTTTCCTCCACTTTGCATCCTGTTGTTATGTTCATAGTTTGAAGGTTGATGCTGGGTTGATGTTACGCGGTCTTCAGCTCATAAACTACTACATTACATGATCCTGTCACTGAACTCTTCTATATTTTTCAAGTATCTTCATGGTCAACTGAATTGCTGCTTCAATTCTCTCTTTCCCAATTTCATAGTCTCATAATCTATACAACAAGAACCACCTACGATTACCTCAAACCACAACTATGAGATCAGATTTTGGTCCTCATATTGCATGTAGCACTGTATGGAACAGTCGTCCTAATAATGTCTGCCACATTCAGTTTGGCACCTTTTTAAGACCCAGCTAAAAATATTTTTGGTTGATAAATTTGATGGGTACCTAAGTACTTGGGGAATAAGAAATATGTGTTTTAGTTAGCTAATTTAAGTATTATATCTAAAATTAAGATCTGTAATATTTATGAGGGTATGGCGACATACCTGGAGCATAGCCTAGGCCTAGTTGACTTGAGATCTTGCTTGACTTGAGCAATTTTTGTTTATTTATTTTTATTTGTGAAATTTAGTGATTGTGAGAGGGCCTGGACATGAATTTTGAGGATGAAATGGCAAATAACAGTAAAACAATATATCAGCCCAAATATGGATATAGAATATCTAAATGTAAATATCGATATCGAAAACAATCTTTTCTCATTCATAATTATTGTAAATAATTGAACATAACCTAAAATTTATATTTCCCAAACTGGAGCAATTTGTTTTCCGTAATTCAGTTCTTATTTATTCGGAGTTTGAGTTGATGCAAGATGTTATTTAACGACAATTTTGTTTGTAAATTTTGGCTAAACAAGACGTATCCCATGGTGTAACCAGGTGTAACATGCTAAAGAAATATCAATACTGATTATTGAATACTGAACGTGAAAATACTGAATATCGAAAAATCCAAGTATCGCCCAACACTACACTGTCAGAAGTTTCATGACAGATTGCGCATAACACTTTCAAGAATAACACCTTTTCACTTAGAAAAATAGTGTTATGACCAATTAAGTTTATACTATTTCGTGCCCACATCTCCAACAACACCTTCAATAAGTAAAAATACTACACTGTCAGAAATTACATAACAACAACAGCAGGATGCGTGGTTTCAACAGATAACACTTTTGGATGTTATATGTTATGTTTCTTTCGTTCCCATTAGTATTTTTACCAATTGAAGGTGTTGTTGGAGATCTAGGCACGAAATAGTGTAAACTTAATTGGTCATAACACTTTATTTCTAAGTGAAAAGGTGTTATTCTTGAAAGTGTTATGCGCAATCTGTTATGAAACTTCTGACAGTGTACATGTGGTTGGCAGTCTAGTACACTAGCCCCTTTTCAGGCACGGTGCTCTAACGTCTAGCACCATGCCTGGGTGCTAGACGTTCAAGCACTGTACCTTGGATTTCATGTATGGTGCATGGATTTCAGTATACAGTGCATACATCAAAGACACAGTTTCTGTCATAACAACTGAGCACCAGCTCGGACAGGGCTGAAATTACTACCATGAATTAGAGAAATCAAAGACAATCCTTTATATATTTTTCACAACAAAAACAAAAGGGCTCTGCTGATGACAGATGTGAAAAACTTCATTTCCTTTTCTACACAGTCAAGGGTTTTGCATGCAAAGTGGCCTGTGCCTCAGCTTTTTCTACCTAGCAGCCAACCAGAATATTGGCTCTTGGGGAATAGATAGGGAAAAATACATGGAAAATAGGTAGGGTGCTGTTAGGTTTTTCATCTCCATCATCAGTAGAGCCCTTTTGTTTTTTGTTGTGAAAAATATATGAAGGATTGTCTTTGATTTCTCTAATTCATAGTAGTAATTTCAGCCCTGTCCGAGCCGGTGCTCAGTTTTGATGACAGAAACTGTGTTTTTCCTGTATGCACTGTATACTGAAATCCATGCACCATACATGAAATCCAAGGTACAGTGCTTGAACGTCTAGCACACAGGCATGGTGCTAGATGTTTAAGCACCGTGCCTGAAATGGGGCTAGTGTACTAGACTGGTGGTTGGTTATTTTTTGTTTTGTTTGATACTGAATATGAAGAGACTTGTTTCTTTGTTGATTATTTTGGTATTCATTCACATTTCACGTCTAAAGGGCTTTGTAGGGGTCAACACTTATTATGTTCGTTTGTTTTCATATTTAATAAATAAAAATAAAACTGACTGAGTTCCCATTCCCTTTTTATCGTTCATGGAAACTGAAAACCTTAACGATTTTTTGGAATGCTGCTACTTACACATTTTTTAGAATATGTACTTTTAAACTGGTAAGCATATTTGATTTCATTCCACCATAAAAACTCTAGTATTTTGGACACTCAAATATTCCAAATATTTCTTCTTTTCTTCACAAATATGATGGCGAGGATGCTATTCTGTCTTGCAAAAAATCCTGAAATAATTACCGGTTGCGGGTATAAAAAAGAAAAAAGGTAAACAGATTCTAGCAGTTAGGTCGGAAGAGTGGAAGCACAGATAGTCCAGCAGCTTAGCCTGAGTTAAGCCAAGCTATCGAATTCTTCAAACAAAGACCCAAAGGCGTATTCTCGCCATTCCCCAAGGACTCCTCGGGGAATCGAAGGGAACGACAAGAATAGGGGGAGTCACTCCATGCGGACCCCGCGTACAGAAACAGCGAGAACACGGGGAATGCTTCTAAAATGGATTTTGTTCGAAAAAAAATATGCAGGTGACGAAATAAGTCTGGATCCACTTTATTTTTTGTTTTGTTTCTTCTGATTATTTTAGAGTAATTTTACATTACACCAACACCAGCAAAAATTGATTCCCCTCCGAATCTAAAAGAGTCCTTTTTGATGATGGTGATAGTAATCGGAGCATTCTCCGTCCGTGAGGACTCGGGAGAATACGGGGAGTGATTTCCCGGGACAAACAAAAACGCGGGGACTCCTCAAATGGAGTCCTCGGGGAACGGCGAGAATGCCCCTCAAGTTCATTTTCCCAAACAGCAACAGCGGACCAAACGACGCCAAGAATTTTCAGAAACATTAAATCCGATCCTTTGACGAAAGCTTTTAGCTACCGTGGTCACCGTTCTGACTAGACCCCGAAGCCATGCCGTTTATCGGCGCGCCACCACCATTTTTCAAATGGCGCGCCGTATCCAACGCCCGTTAAACGGGGGAGGCGCGCCGCCGTTCTTTTTCTGTGGGAATGCTTTTCAATGTTGCCACTGTGATTTTTGACACTGAAATCAAATTCTGCTGGAGTGGACGGTTTATCTCTTCGAGCGTTTAAGGCAATTATGCATTATATTCTACCGTGCCTGCTTTTCATCATAAATCTGTCACTTGAAAAGGGCAGTTTCCCTGATCAGCTAAAAGTTGCGAAAGTGATACCACTTCATAAAGGTGGCCCTAAAAAGGAAATTGAGAATTGGAGACCGATTTCTATTCTTCCATAGTTTTCTAAATTACTAGAAAAAGTGGATCATAAACGTCTACACAGATTCCTACAGGAATAGTTTACTGAGTGAGACCCAATTCGGATTTCGCAAAGGGCACTCGACGACGAATGCTTTGCAACATCTTGTGGATTCAGTTAATAGTGGTATAGACAGTGGTGAAACACCATTGTCTGTATTTATAGATATTCGCAAAGCATTCGATACAGTTGATTTTCAAACGCTACTAAGTCGAATGGAGTCGTTGGGTGTCCGTGGAAAGTGCTTAAAGTGGTTTGAAAGCTATAGGTGTATTCTCGCCGTTCCCCGAGGATTCCACTTGAGGAGTCCCCGCGTTTTTGCTTGTCCCGGGGACTCACTCCCCGTATTCTCGCGAGTCCCCAAGGACCGGGAATGCTCCGATTATCGTCACCATCTTCACTAAGGACTCCCTTTCAGATTCGGAGGGGAATCAATTTTTCTGGTGTTGGTGCAATGTAAAATTAATTAAAAACAATCAGAATAAACAAAACCAAAAATAAAATGGATCCAGACTAATTTTGTCAAATACATATTTTTTTTCCGAACAAAATCTATTTTGGAAGCATTCCCCGTGTTCTCGCTGTTTCTGTACGCGGAGTCCGCGTGGAGTGACTTCCTCTACTCTCGTCGTTCCTTTCGATTCCCCGAGGAGTCCTCGGGGAACGGCGAGAATACGCCTTATCTCACAGGGAGATCTCTCAAGGTAGTGTTGAGTGACGTGAGCTCACCAGCATTTCCAGTGAGGTGTGGAGTACCACAAGGCTCAGTGTTGGGTCCGCTGCTTTTCCTTATCTATGTTGATCTGATGCGTCTTTACCTGAAAGATGTGTGTCTTACCTCTTTTGTTGATGATACCGTTTTAACTGTGTTTGCCTCATCTGTGGAGGAGCTGGTGAGAAAAGCGAACCTTGCATTGGAAAAGCTGGAGGTTTTCACTTCATTAAGTCTACTGTGTGTAAATGTGCGCAAGACATTTTTAATGACGTACTGTAGAGTTGGTACACCGCTGGATATATATATTATTCGTTGGTTTATCCATATATCTCCTACGGCTGCCTCCTATGGAGCAGCAACTTCTTATGCAACTATAGAAGAGTGCAAGTTCTACAAAATAAAGCTGTTAGAACAATCGGTAGATACCTCCAGGTAGAGGCGTCACTACAGGGGGGGGGGGGAGAGGAGGGGGGGACGCCCCCCCCCCCAAAAGCTGTCGGCCAGTCGGTAAAAAATAACCGAGTCGGCGCGAAGCGCCGCGATTTTTCGTCAAAACATTTGATTTTTTTCATGAAAACAGTTTTTTTTTCTGAAAATTGGTCGATTTTTCGTCAAAATAGTCGGTTTTTCTGAAAATTAGTGGATTTTTCTGAAAATCAGTCGATTTTTTTCGAAAATTTCATTTTTGTTGTTGGAAACAGTCGTTTTTTCTGCAGAAAAAGTCGGTAAAAATTACCAGCCAGTCGGTAAATGCCTCGTCCCCCCCCCCCAAACATTTTGGCTAGTAACGCCTCTGCCTCCAGGATGTGCATGACACTTGTGCTTGTTTTACGTCCCTGAAGCTCCTTAATGTCGGTCAGATAAGAGATTACCAGGCTGTAGTATTTGTGTTTCAGTGTATGAATGGATTAGCCCCGGATATCTTTAACAGTTTTTACCAAACAAATAGTGACCTGACCTGCATAATTATGGAACAAGGCATAGTGATGATATGGTTGTGGATTTACGTCATGGTACCCGGTCTTCATTTTCAATGAAACACCCGGGTCCATCTGTATGGAATGAACTACCAGTGAGCATTAGGGCGGCGGAACACATACCTCAGTTTAGAAAGAAATTAAAAGATTATTTTCTGGGGCAAAAATGTTAAATTTTGTTATGGGTGGTAGGGTGGTTAGGGGAGGAAGGGTGGGCTAGGGAGGTAAGGGTGGGAAGGGGGGGGGGTAAGGTGAGGTTGGGAGGGAAGAATGGGGGGAGGGGGAGTTGAGTATTGATGACTGAGAGAGATTGGATTTATTTTTTCTTTTTTTCTTTATATAGGTAAGTAGTTATGTGGACTTTCGCGCGAATGCAAACCCTCATAGGTTTTTTCTCCAGCGCGAAAGTTTTGCTTTTTATTTATTTATTTGTGAATGTTGAAGAATAAAAAAAACTTGAACTTTAAACTTGAACTTCAAAAGTAAAATGTCACTACCGTAGCTCTTTTGCTCTGCATGCAGTTCGCCGGGAATGCTGCTAAAATACAAAGAATTTTGTCAAAGTAAAGGAACTTTCTGAAGTTGATTAGGATGAGATATTGGTATCCTTGCTGAATCCAGATCTGAACTCGGTTTTCTCACCTGATTAGTTGTTTGGCCGTAAGTTGCCAAACACTCCAATTCGGTAACATTATTTTTTTTACATATTCAAGCGGTGGGTTATTGATAAATAGCAGCATGTTAAAGGGGTCTGGCGAAGACTCGGAAATGTATAAGATTCGATTGCCTGAATCAAGAAGTCTTTAATGTTTAATAGACTTCTTGATTCAGGCAATCGAATCTTATACATTTTCCGAGTCTTCGCCAGACCCCTTTAACATGCTGCTATTTATCCATAACTCACGAGATTTTTGAAAAAAACGACTGATTTTCAGAAAAATCCACGGATTTTCAGAAAAAAAACGACTATTTTGACGGAAAATCGACCAATTTTCAGAAAAACCGACTGTTTTCATGAAAAAAAATCAACTGTTTTGACGAAAAATTGGGTCGCTTCGCGCCGACTCGGTTATTTTTTACGGACTGGCCGACAGCGTTGGGGAGAAAAAAGAAAGGCCGAAATATCGCTGATGAAGAATCGTAGCTGACGTATCCGTTGTAAACATTGTTTGAATAAAAAGCATCGGAGGGGTGCGTCCCCCCTCCCCCAGTCGTGACGCCCCTGCCCCCTGACACGACAAACTTCACAAGAATTCCATGACTATCCACAGAATACGTACGTACAACCGAGCGTACAACTCGTACAAGAAACGTGACTCCCTCTGGCTATCGTCCGACGCGCTGAGCTTCCAAAAAACAGACGAAACAAATGAAGAGGTGACCCAGAGCTTGACCGTAATGCTATTGCCGACTTCTTGTTTCCAACTTTGAGAGAACGGTAACCTGTCACCGTAATCTCTCGTTGTGCAGTGCGAAATGATTCAGGGTGATTGCTGATACACGAGTGGTAGACAGGACTCGCCATTGTTTTAACTTTTATTTCGGAGACTGTCAGTTTCGAATAATAATACAGAGACGTATGCGTTAAGCTATTGTTATTATATTATTACTATTAACATTTTAATTCAGCTTTCGCGATAAACTAACATACAAATAACAAAAAAACAAGACTATGGCACAACATCAATGTGTCTCCAGCAGATGCCTCCAAACTGGTAGATTATGGAAAATGGGGTTTGCTGCACGGAAAATAAGACAGTTCTCCGACCGCCATAGCCTTACAACCAAGATGACCGGGCTTTTCGAGCAAGTTCATCAAAACTGCAGCAATAGTTCTGAACAAATGCCTGACTAATGCTCTCTCGGAGCCGGCAGACGAATCAGACGCCTAAAAATTCTCTTGTAACAAGCCTCCAGATACGTCCTTCATAAAATCCGATGACGAATTGCCGCCAGACGCGCTAGAGGAACAATAACAATCACACGTGAGATCGGGGGATAAGTTATCTGACGGGTGAATAAGCGATTAGGCTTTCGCTTCATACCGAGTCGCGCATTAGCTCCGTTGAAAAGTCAGCCAGCACTCGGCACTGAAGTCGGAAGCCAGAAATGACAAACTTGATGACGCGTGACAGAACAGAGTTGGGTAAAGCAAAAAGAGGGAAAAAAAGAGAGGAATTTTAAACAGTTTTAAACATGGTTAGGCCTAAGAAGAATTGAAAAGAGCAAAACAAACCTGGATAAACGTACACCAAGAAGTAATGTGCATTGTTTTCTTTCCGACAGCGCACCTAGCGGCCAAAAAAGAACTAATCTGAGAGGAATTTTATGAGGGGCGTATTGCAGTATGACCTGTTAGTACAGCGATAACATAAAGCTAGCGCAAAAAACTGGTAGTAATACGTCTTCAACACCCTAACCTTAATTGCACTGTTTTCAAAACCAAATTTCCATGTTAAAACGTTCCCTCTCTTACAAACACTGTGTGCAAAGGTCACAGAGGTGAATATCATCCTTCAAATTCTCATTGACGAAGAAACCCAAATATCTACATTCAGTGACGTAGCAAACATTTGATATGAATAGATGACATGAAATGGTATATATAAATCGTTGATATGAATAAATCGTTGATGATTAAATAGGAACGTATCATCAAGCGTAGTTGCTTTTTTCGGTCAGCGTTCGGCTGTCAAAATAATCGTACTGTCGCAACTTGACTTTTCACTGAGTCCTTATTTCCACGTTTCTAAAACCAATCTGCAGTTTGCTCTCACAGTTTTGCCCACGTCGTTTGCGAGTCGCTTGATCAATAGCCGCCATTTAGCAGGAAGCTGGCCATCCATGAAAGGTGGTGCTCTGCAAATTAACGTAAATATATATTAGGAATACATAAATAACAATATAATAAGATGAATACTCTTTCAGAGTCCAAGTTGACTGGGAAACATATGTTCAAAAACTGCGTAAAACGGATAGGCTACGTCAGCAACGATGCTTTGGCAGCGATATTTCGGACCTTCTTGGCAAGTTCCTCGTCAGGCTGTTGAACGTCGGGGACTACGCTGGGGAAAAAACGAACCTGCAATCATGATTGCAGGCTCGACAGCCTGACGATGACCCTTGCCAAGAATGGCCAAAATATCGCTGCCAAAGCATCATAGCTCTATTCGTCTTATTTATTGTTTTATTATATATAACATAAGATGATCTATTTTAGCACTCCAAATGAAATTTCATTCCTCGGCCTCTTCGAAATCATCAGTTTCACCAGGACCGGATCAGGGGTCACCTCTGAAAGTAAAACCTACCTTTGTTTTTGTGGCAAGTCAGGTTTGGCGCCTTCATGAACTCCAAGTCTGTCCTCTTGCATATCGGAATTTTCAGGCGCCGAGCATAATCATCACCGTACCACAACAAAAGCTCACTGCCAGGCTCGACCTCCTTGTATGTCCTGTCGAATATAAAACAATCATCATCTGTCTACAGAGGATCTGGAGTCTGGACTGAGAACTTCTAAAGTTTATTTCAATTCTAATTTATTTGCGTATAAGTAAATGTAATTCGTTGAATTATTTGGATTGTGTTAAGGACCTGTCGTACGTATAATACTAAGGCAACCTACTTCGATAATCACTCCATATATTTCTAAACCAGGAGACCCCAATTTCGTGCGGTAGGCTACATTGTAATCCCTCTAACAAAACCACGCTGATTTTCTAACTTGCCGTGTTTTGCTACCTTCAATGTGTATCACGCTGTCCACGGTTGTCTGCGAGAAGTTTTTCCATCAGAAAAAAACGGTTATGTAAATTTTTTCCCTTTTTTCGCTGTAGCCTAAGTCAACGGGTCTCGGAAAAGGCTTAAAACAGCCAAAACTGTGGGTTATTTGTTGAAAGCACAGCCTAGTTTTAAAGTATCCAAATATTTTACAATACTTTAAGTTGAAGAGTAAATGGTGCGAGGGGTCCTTTAAAGGACCCCTCTTGCTTATTCTGCTTTTTATAATATACTTAGCTCCCATCTGGGATTATAAGCTTCTAAAATCCCCACCTTTCTCCATTGTATCGTTTCGTAACTACGAATTTTTGGCGATTTTTCAGCCTTTCCGAGTTTTCCCGTTACCCAACAAAAAGTTTACCGGAACCAAAATTGTCCGCTGACAACTATTTCACACATAAGGATGTGATAATCTTCTGTTTATTTCTTCTCTTTTTTGCTTAGTTTTCCCGCTTTTTACCCAAGGCACGTTCAGTTTTCAAATCTTTTGCGCCCAGCCGCAGCGTCGGAGAGCAGGGAGGCTCGATGTAATCGACAAGCGCTTACAGATCGCTAGTTTCAGGTGGAAAGTAATGGTATTTTCGAAAACTTTTTTTCTGATCCATTTTATAGGGAAAAGATCATTTCTAGTCAGAGTTGTGCTTTAAGAGATTTATTTTATTTTTCACTGTGTGCTCTAGTAGTGACGTTCAGGAACTCTACGGCCGTCCCCACAACGCAAAGTTCTACTATGACGCGGAAAACTTGAATCTCAACACAAACGCGGCTTTTCAATGGCCAGCGGTGAGGTTGGGGAACACTGGCCCAAACATATATTGGTGAATGTCAAGAACGTAATCGCCACTTTCGCCCGTCTCCAATCGACTTTGTTTTCCTCACTAGAGCCCTTGTAGTTGCTGAATATTTCAACCATAGAGGGACAAGCACATTGAGGTGCAACATAAATCCGAAAGAATAAGTTCCTTAAAGGACCTCTCGCACTACTTACTCTTCAACTTCCAGTATTTAAAAATAATGGACATACTCTAGTTGGAAATTATTAGAAATTGTCCTATAAATATACAAAATCTGAATATCCAATCATACATACACACCTCGCGGTCACTAGCCAACTAGTTTGGCTCCTGTAAAAAATCTTATAGGAAAAGCCGGCGGTGCCGACTAGTTGGCTACGAGAAAAATTTGTATAGGATTTTTGTTTGTGTTCCAACTAGTCCGCCACTGTAAGAAATTTCGTATAGGAAATCCCGCGTTGCCGACTAGTTGGCTACAAAAAAAAATCGTATAGGATTTTTGTTTGTGTTCCAACTAGTCCGCCACTATGAAAAATTTTGTATAGGAAATCCCGCGTTGCCAACTAGTCGGCACTGCGGGATTTCCTATACGAAACCTCTTACAGTGGCGGACTAGTTGGAACACAAACAAAAATCCTATACGAATTTTTTTGTAGCCAACTAGTCGGCAACGCGGGATTTCCTATACGAAATTTCTTACAGTGGCAAACTAGTAGGAACACAAACAAAAATCCTATACGATTTTTTCTGTAGCCAACTAGTTGGCACCGTGGGATTTCCTATACGAAATTTCTTACAGTGGCGGACTAGTTGGAACACAAACAAAAATCCTATACGAATTTTTCTCGTAGCTAACTAGTCGGCACCGCCGGCTTTTCCTATACGAAATTTCTTACAGTTGCCAACTAGTTGGCTAGTGACCACGAGGTGTATATGTATGATTGGATATTTAGATTTTGTATATTTATACGACAACTTCTAATAATTTCCAACTAGAGGTGTCCCAAAAATAACTGAATACTTTAAAACTAGGCACTGCTTTCAACAATCCACGGCTTTGGCTGTTTTAGGCATTTTTCGAAACCCTTCGACCCGTAGCGGAAACGGGGAAAAATTTACATAACCGTATTTTCTGATGGAAAACTTCCCGCAGAAGTCGATAGCGTGATACGCATATAAGGTAGCAAAACATGGCAAGTGAAAAAATCAGCGAATTTCTGTTAGAGCGGTTAGAATGTACAGTACGACATATGGTTCTGAGTTTCGAAATGGATGGAACGATTACGGAAGTCGGTTATGTTTGTATTATAGGTAATGGTGGGTTTACACACTGCGTAAAATCCGAGCGTATTTTGAAATCCGAGCGTATTTTACGCACGTTTTGAGCTTGAAAACATTTCTAGCAATACGGACGTATTTGACAAATCGGTCCGTCTTGTATCTAAATACGTCCGTATTGCTAGAAATCTTTTCAAGCTCAGAACGTGCGTAAAATACGCTCGGATTTCAAAATACGCTCGGATTTTACGCAGTGTGTAAATGGACCATAAGATAGGTCCTTCAAATGAAATCGATTGTCTGCGGATAGCGGACAAAAGAAGTAACGCAATTTTATCGAGTTTTGAGGTTGATAAGACAAGTGTAACTAGACCGTCGGATCTCAGTCATTTTCGGTTAAACCTAAAAGGACACATGAATGAAGAGTACCAAGTATAGTCCCTATCTGTATGACTTCCGTTAACATTGCCTGCAGAAAACCCAATCCAAATACGAAATAGTGTTCCCAAGCTATGATTTTTGCTCCGTTTTGAATCTGTCCTTATTTCAGTACCGAACAATCAACCCTTCTTCTGGAATGATTTTTAAACAGTTATGCCCAAACGTATATCTAGAAGAAATTCCAATACGATCCGGGCAGCGCTGTACAAGATTTGAATGAATTGCGCTTTTTGTCTTGGAGTCTGCATGTGCGAACCTCCAGAAACGAACATCCCTATTTTGAAAACGTCACGCTCAGGAGAAGAATGCTCTGGGATCGACTAAAACCAGGAAGGGAAGGGAACGCGAGAAAAGCAGGAAGGCATACTAAAACCAGGAAGGGCATACTGAAACGAGGAAGGGCATACTAAAACGAGGAAGGCTGTCGCCAGAATTCGCCGCACCGTTCCCTTCCTCTATTTAGTATTAAATTCAAAGTTCACCATACCTTCCTCGTTTTAGTATCCTGAGATGGGTAGGCATCAAGTTCAGCGAGAGGTCGGGATCAACTATAAATTGTAATTCACCATTTCATTTCTCGTTCTAAGGGTATATAGGCGACTAAATTCCTCCGAGTCCAGCGAGGGGTCGGCAACTATAACAATTCTAATTCACCTTTTCATTTCTCGTTCTTACGGCAGGTGAATAAAATCCTCCGAGTTCAGCGAGGGGTCGGCAACTAAGATATTTCAAGTCCACCATTTCCTTCCTCGTTTTAGTAGCTGACCCCTCACTGGACTCGGAGGATTTTAGTCGCCTACAGTAAGAATGAGAAATGAAAAGGTGAATTAGAATTTTTATAGCTGCCCACCCCTCACTGAACTTAATGTCTACCCGTGTCAGGATACTAAAACGAGGAAGGGATGGTGAACTTAGAATTTAAAAAGTTGCCGACCCCTCGAAGAAGACTAATTTAAAATTTCCAATTTCCTTCCTCGTTTTAGTACTTTCAAGGTGCTAAAACGAGGAAGGATAGAGTGGACTTGAAAAAGCTTAGTTGCTGACCCCTCGCTGGACTGGACCCTCGCTCACTGAACTTAATGCCTACCCATGTCAGGATACTAAAACGAGGAGGGGATGGTGAACTTTGAAAAGTTGCCGACCCCTCAAAGAATACTAAATAGAGGAAGGCAACGGTGCGGCGAATTCTGGCGATAGCCTTCCTCGTTTTAGTATGCCCTTCCTCGTTTTAGTATGCCCTTCCTGGTTTTAGGATGCCTTCCTGCTTTTCTCGCGTTCCCTTCCCTTCCTGGTTTTAGTCGATCCCGAATGCTCTCCGGGGCCATGTCTGTAAATGCATTCTCCATGGTGTGTTCAAGTATGGTTTCATTATTCAGGTGTCCTTTAAACAAACATAGTAAACACTCACGCATAGTAAAAGTTCTCTTTGTACTGGAATGCTATCATGTTCTGTTCTTCCTCGTAGCGTGCGCTGTTCATCCAGCGGAGCCAGTTGCTCTCGTTGATCGGAAGACCGTCTCGATAGAAAGTGAGCTTCTTGTCAAACTACAAACAAAATTGTATATGTGTATGTCTATATTCGATGTTCCTTCAGCCTAAGCTGACTGCGAATCATATCTGAAGGTGCAAAACGTATAAAGGCGTATTCTCGCCGTTCCCCGAGGACTCCTCGGGGAATCGAAGGGAACGGCGAGAACAGAGGGAATCACTCAACGCGGACTCCGCCTAGGAAAACAACGAGAACACGGGGAATGCTTCTAAAACGGGTTTTGTTCGAACAAGACATATGCAGTTGACGAAATTAGTCTGGATCCACTTTATTTTTGGTATTGCTTATTCTGATTCTTTTCATTAATTTAACATTGTACCAACACCAGCAAAATGATTCCCCTCCAAATATGAAAGGGAGTCCTTTTTGATGATGGTGATGATAATCGGAGCATTCCCCGTCCGTGGGGACTCGCGAGAATACGGGGAGTGAGTCCCCGGGACAAACAACAAGAGCTGTAAGCTCATATGGCACTTGCATGGGTCAAGATGATTTAATTGATCAAAAGTAAGTTTCGACTTTGTGGTTGAGATGCGCACTCTAAGGGAGCTGGAACTTCATTTCTAAGCAAAACCCTTGAGGCAAAACTGCTAATGGGCTGATGGGCATCACGAAAATGCATATATTGCTTAAAAGTACTTTTTTTTACTTTGCGGTCAAGATTGGTACTTTAAGGAATAATCGGATTTTGGAAGTAGCAATTTCTAAGCAAATGTTGTTGAGTCTCCAATATTCCAGCGAAGTTTCATCGTCCTAGCACATCTGGAAGTACCTTAACGCGCGATCAACGGAATCCCAGACCCCCCCCCCCCTCCTCCAACTCCACCCACAATAACCGGAGCCAATCCGGTTCTGTAAATGATTCATAAATGATGATAAATGAGCATCTGTTTTTCATTCTCACTTAGAAATAAAGTGTTATGACCAATTAAGTTTACACTATTTCGTGCCTATATCTCCAACAACACCTTCAATTGGTAAAAATACTAACGGGAACGAAAGAAACATAACTTATAACATCCCAGAGTGTTATCTGTTGAAACCGCGCATCCTGCTGTTGTTGTTATGTAACTTCTGACAGTGTACAGTACTTTCATGCTAAATCGAGTCAAACTTAGACAGTCGTGTGCAGTTGTATATAGTTCTAAGAAATAATCGTGTTCTCACGGAATATCACGCATACTACTACATGCAACTCGTATCTGTACCACGGATCAACTCAAACTACTTCCATGGGAAATCGATTCAGACTGAGACAGTCGTATGCATAGTATGTAGGTGTATATTGTTTTATGAATCATATGCAATACCACGGAATATCACTCATACTGCTATAGCTCCGAAAAATATAGTGATATGTAGTAGTACAGAATCGTGTGTGCAACTACTCAGCGACTTTATCAAGAGTATTAAAGACTATCAGTGCTACTCTAAGCAACTGCTTCAACAAGCTCAGTAGTATGTAGTAGTGTAACTACTTTCATATAATTGCATTTAGCGTCGGATAATCTTAAGCAGTAGCATGCAGTAACACGGTAGTCTTGACATAAAAGCATGTATTAGCATCAGTTGATACTGCATGCTACTTTTTCGTACTACTACTATTTTGAGATAATTTTTAATCAGGACAGTTCATTACCTTTACAAAGAACAATATCGCAGTAGAGCCCCGGAGAAGAAATGTCGAGAGTAGCAGCCGATCGGTTGTCTACCACTGTAACGCGCTGCAAAGCGGGTCATGCGCGTCTGCTGGTCTTTTCCTCTGATATGCGCTGCGTTGAACAAATATTTTCTTCATCCATTAATTTAAACCCCCCTCCTCCGCCCCTAAGTGTGGTCTATAGGACACATCTACGAACTTGACATGTACTTCAACCCAATGGATCCTCACACCAAGTATGAACAAAATATCGCAACCCCTTCGAGAGTGATCGTGCTGACAGACGGACGGACAAGTTTTACGAAGTCACAGGTATACCTCCACTGACGTTTTGGGATCCCAACAACTAGTGCGAATGCAATTCACCTACGCACGAATGCACCTACACTGTAAAAAAATCTTGCAGTATTTGCTACTGGGATTAATCTTGTCTCTACTGAGATAAGATTATCTCTAATTCGGATTATTCTTATCCCAGTAAAGACAAGATTAATCCGAGTAGCAAATACTGCAGTTAACTTAATGCTTACCAGGAGAAACTTCTTACAGTGTATTTCTATTGTAAATCCACTACCGCGTAGTGGAACATTCGTTCCGCCCGAAGTAGATTTCCGCAGCGCTAGGGCATGTTGTTAACCAGGAAGTTACTGCACTAGAGTATGGAGGGGTAGGCTATATCTGTTCAATGAAATTAAAATTAAAACGGACATTACAAACTAAAATAAAAAATTGAAAATTTTATGAAAAAATAAAATAAATGAAAAAATCAATAAAATTCAAGTTAAAGTTTAATAGCAGGCTAAGTTCTTATTTTGATTTTTTCAGTTTTCATTTTAATGTTTGGTTTTGAGTGGGGTAATCCAGTAGACCCTTGCTCGTTACGTGTCTACCTCTAGGGTGTGTTCACGTACGGCAGGAGAGAACAAGACAAAAGGTTGGGATGGGATCAAAAAAAAAAAAATAATATTTGGTCCAGACAACTGGGTCTTGTAGATATCCGGTTTATGGCAGACTCTTTGGCTATTTTTACTATTAACAAGAGCTGGAAGCTCATATGGCACTTGCAAGGCTGGGTAAGAAGATGAAAGTAGGAATTCGTCAGTTCGTGGGTTTGTTGTGGTAATTTGTAAGCAAATCCTTGAGATAAAAATGATCATGGGTCCTTGGAAAATCACGAGAATGTATCTTTTGGTAATGCATTTGGCTGCGAGCATTTAAAGGTCGCTAGAAATACAACTGTCATCAAACTCTTCAAGCAAAAACGACGATGAGCTCATCGGGAGCATGAAAATGTAAATTTTACTCAAAAGTATTGTTTGTACTTTAAGGAGCCTAGTTGTAAGCAAAACCCTTGAGGCAAAAATGATTATGGCCTTATAGGGGATTTAGGGATAGTAGGGATAGTCATTAAGGGATAGTCGGATCTGGGAACTGACAATTTCTAAGCCAATCTTGTTAAGTGTCTAATCACCAAGCCAAGTTTCATCGTCCTAGCACACCTGGAAGTACCTTAATTCGGGATAACCGGAATTCCGGACCCCCCTTCAAACTCCCCCCACAGTGCCCGAACCTGGTCCGGTTCTGCCTCTGATGTCTCTAGGGCGTGTTCTTCCAACCAAGTTTCATCCCAATCGCTAAACTCTAAGCGTGTCACAAGATTTCCGGTTCTCCCCTCCACCCCCCAACATTCATCGGATTACATTCGGACTTTAAGTAGGACATTTGAGACACGAGATCTTTCAAAAAATAAAGTTTCAAAAAGTTCAAAAGTTATACATACCTCAAGATCGATGATTCTCCCTCCCTCCATTCCATCCCACGATAGTCGGATCAGGGAACTACCATTTCTAGACCAATCATGTCAAGTCTCTAATGTTTAAGCCAAGTTTCATCGTCCTAGCACGTCTGGAAGTACCTTATCTTGCGGTCACCGAAATTTCGCCCCCCTCTAGCTCCCACACAGTGGCCGAATCCGGTCCAGTTCTGTCACTGATGTACATAGAGCTTGTGATTGTTCTTCCCCCAAGTTTCATTCCGATCGCTCCACTCGAAGCGTGTCACAAGGTTTCCGGTTTTCCCCTCCGCCCCCCCCCCCCCCCCCCACATTCATGGGATCCGGTCCTGACTGAAACGGGACATCCCCCAAATATCAAGTTTCATTATCACCCGATCACCCGTTCGGAATTTGTAAATACCTCAAGATTCCGGATTCCCCATTCCTCCGCTCCCCCTACGATGGATGGATGTGGAAGTTGACTATTTCCAGGTTAATCTGGTTGGGTCTCTGATTTGCCTGCCAAGTTTCATTGTTCTAGCTCACCTGAAAGTAACTTAACTCCGGATCACCCGAATTCCGGAACCCCCCTCCAACTCCCCCCAGAGTGGACGAATCCGGTCTAGTTCTGTCAATGATGTTCCTAGGGCTTGTTCTTCCCACGAAGTTTCATCCCGATCGGTCCACTCTAAGCGTGACACAAGATTTCCGGTTCCCCCCTCTGACTCCCCTCCCCACATTCTCGGATTTGGTCCGGACTTGAATGGGACATCTCAGACATGACATCTTTCCAGTTAACGAGTTTCATTAAGATCCGATCACCTGTTCGAAAGTTATGCATGCCCCTAAATTCCGGATTCCGCCGTCTCCCCCTCCCCCCACGATGGTCGGATCGGGCAAATGACTATATCCAAGTTAATTTGATCGGGTCCCTGATATGCCTGCCAAGTTTCATCGTCCTAGCACACCTGGAGGTACCCTAATTCGAGAACAGTGGCCTGACAGACAGACCGAAAAGTGATTGGTATATGGCACTTGAGCGGAGCTGCAAGTGCCATAAAAATTAGAAACAGATTAAGGCCCATCGCTAACCATCCGAGACAACCAAGTTCAGATATGGATTCAGCATGTGTGTTTACCCTGCGCGTCATACCTATACTTTGACGAAACTGAAAAAAATTCCCTGCGTTACTTTTGCCAAGTTTTCGGTTTCGGCCAGGTTCCGGTCGAACTACTTGTCCGGCAAAAACTAAAGCTCAGAAATGAATTCATCATATCCCCTTACCCCTACATTGAAGCTCTAATCAACTTCAGATAAAAACTTTTACTTGTAAGAAATTTGTCTGACTACTTGTCCGGATAGAAAATGATTTTCATATACGTGTTCAGCATGCCTTCTTACGCCTAAATCATCAGCTTTTACCCCCTCATCATTACCTCATCAGCTTTCACAACATATTTTGTTCGCCTCTCAATTTGACCCCCCCCCCCCTAAATGTAGGGCTACAGAGCCCATCTACAAACTCGACCTGTCCCTTGACCCACAGAATATTCACACCCAGTTTCATCAAAATATCTGATTCCCTTCGACAATTAGACCTATCGTGCTGACAGACGGACGGACAGACAGACAGACGGACAACTTTTACGAAGTCATAGAGGTATACCTCCAGTTACGTTTTGGGATCCCAAATGGGGGATCCCTTTAATGGGGAAAAAGAAGCTGATAATATTTCTGTTAAGCTTGGCCGCCAGTATATTGTCCCTACAGGTTGCCTCGCATATCTTGGTCTGCCTTTCTACTCAGACCTAAAATCGACAAGGCTTGGTCTAGTCACCGACTTTTCAGAAAAAGTACGGAAGTGTTACGGTACCCTAGTTTCTTGTAAGTGCGTGTATAACCGACATATTCTGGCACGTCTCTACAATGCTGTGGCTCTGCCACACGTTATAGCTTTGGCCCCTCTGGCAACGATAATCTTCCATACTCTTAAGAAAGCCGCTGCGGAGTTGTACACACGATTCGTTGCTACTTCATAGCACTATGTTTTTCGGAGTTACAACAGTATGAGTGATATTCCGTGGTAATACAAATATTTCGTAGAACTGAATACACCTATATACGACTGTCGTACTGTTTGGAACTGTCGGGTTGTATTCCCTGATCCTACTCATAAACAGCTTTCATTACGGTGTAGTTGTAACCTGACAAGACTTGCTGTTGTACACAACTTCCATCGCAGAGCTTTATAGTTGGAGTGGTTGAAATCAGAAATTGTAACAGACCTGGAGTTGCTAGAAAGTGATGTTATTTTAGGTGCAGATTTGATTTTAAAAAAATGTACCCGGTTCCAGGAGCAATGGGACGCTAATCAGGCTACTGAGCTTCCAGACAGTTCCAGGACTGCCCCTCCAATTCTCACAGAACTAACCTGATCCGATCTGGAAGTATGAATAGTATTATTGCCCTGCCGGCAAAAATCCGCCCAGTAACCGGTTAATTATTTTATTAACGACTTTAGCAGCTTTAAATAGTAGCTGTAGCTCAAAATTGTAATGAGAACAATAGCTTGGAATCGTATATATGCAGTGATATGGAGTATAGACGCAGCGATACCATGGAATCGTATGCAGTGGTATGGAGTACAGACGCAGCGATCGCATGGAATCGTTTGCAGTGGTATGGAGTACAGACGCAGCGAGTTCGGAAAATATTTCCCACGCACGACGTAGTAGCATGAAACACTACATTCAGTCTCAGTAGTATCCGAATACTATGAAGTAGTATAATAGCATAGACGTCTTCGAAAAAGTTGCATTGCTACTACATACGATTCACGGGGGTAGTAGTATCATACTACTACAGGCCCCAGAAATTTTTCATCGGGATGGATGTGCCGCCTAGCTTCTACCCTCCGCTCCGATGGGGAATCTATTCGACTCCGCATGTTCCAACCTTGTAAAAAGTTACCACGCTGACCGTTCCAACCTTCTCCAAATAGTAACAATTTGCTTACCATGCTCGAGAGCGCAATAAGCGTGGTAACTGCGCATCTCTGTAACGTGATTGGTCGGATTCGCACGTGGCATGATATTCTACTGGAAAATAGAAAAATCGTTCCAGCCTTGACGGCAAAAAGCCAGAATTAGTTACGTCACGCGTAGTAACTACGGTAAGTAGGGTGGAACACGCTCTGAGGTTCTTGTGCTTATTTGTTCTTGATCGCACGAAAATATGACCACTTACGCGTAAAGCCCAGGTGTATTCGGTATTGATCGGTGACTGCGACAGCAATGCTCCTTCGTATGGCCCGAAGACTGTATTTGCCGCGATGTGGACTTTAGTGAAGATTCCTCTTCCAGCTTCTGAGATGGTTGAAGGCTTTAGTTCAAAGTCTGGTGGTATTGACAGGAACGCTCGACTTGGCAGAACCTTAGCGAGGTCAAGGTTAGGAACCCAGCGAGCCTTTCCGTGAATCGGACAGTCGCCAAAAGAATGAGTTGTCCAGTAAATCCAACCATGTTTATCAACGATCCGAGGACAGGAAACACAAGCTGAAAGGGATGGAAATTAAATTTTAACCGAAAAGGGCTGGGATAGGACAATCTAGTTACCCATCACTAATTCACTTAAACTCGCTTGAAGTCCCGCTGAAAATGTTTTACTTCGTTGTTCCGCTATTCACGAATAACCGATTTTCAAATAGTGGAATTTCCGTGTGATTTGTGGTACCTCTATGCGCTTGTATTTTTGTTGTATGCCTTACGAGAAAGACTTATGAGGTACCCGAAAACACAAGCTGAGAGGGATGGAAATTAAGAATACCAAGTGGCAGGGTGTTGGGATGGGAGTTCAAGTTAGCTGTTTACTTCAAACTAAATGCAACAGAAAGAGCCAATTTGACAGAGAGAAGGCTTGAGGCCAAATGGCGGACATTCTCTTATAGTATGAACCATAAGAACATCAACGCACAAGTTATAAATTAACCATAATCCATCCAGTTTCCAGATTCAAACGACCAAGGTGATTTGGGATTAACCGCGAAAAAAATATTTTCTTTTTTTTTATCTTTTTTTATTATTATTATTTATTTTTCTTTAAGTATTTTCAGTGAGCATTGATTTAACTTTTTTTCAGATTATTTACAGAAAGTAAAGTTTAACTTCATTATGACAATTATGCAATACCCTCAATATATTATATATATTATATATTATATATAACCTATTATATAGGTTATGCCATACCCTCAATATATATTACCTCTTGGTAAAAGAAGAAAATATTTGGGTAAAGTCAGGGTTAAAACTGGTCCTTACTCTTGCCCTTTGTGCGGATGCGATAATGAAAGTATGAGCCAATTTGTGGGAGAGTGTGAGGAACTGAATGGGTTGAGACAAGAGTTGTTTGGAGTGAGAGCGTGTGGGAGTGAGTGGATAATTGAGAGAATGAAAGAGAAAAGTTTCCAGGCTATTCAACTATTTGGAAGGTTCCTCCGGATAGGGTTAGCCCACAGGGAAAATTGTATATCCCTGCAAATTTAAATATTGGCATAGTATTCTTGTTGTTATATATTTTTTCTTTTGTTGTTGTGGGGCGATGGCCCTTGTTGGCTTTTATGCATTAAATATCTATCTATCTATCTGTCTATAGTATTTCTCAGTGAAAATCTTGATCTTTCGGAAATTATTAAAGGTTGCCGGGTTTTACCAGGATCGCGCCTGTTATGGTCGTGATTAGATTTAATTCCAGAAAATAGATCGGGTACATAAAAATGTTCCGGTAGGGACTTAGAGAATGAAATCTTGAATAGGGAATGGAAAACGACTGAGGATTCGAGGGGCGATATATTCAAAAATAGAGGAAGACTATTCGCTGGTGACTTATTAGGGCAAGAATCAGGAGACGGTACAAAAAGCATAAAGTTCAATGGGCGGATCAGACAATCATGATGCCTCATTACCACCCCCTAGAATATATTGTTAAAAAAAAAATCAGCAGATTCCTCGACAACTTATTTTCGCTAATACACCGTAACGCCTTTTTTTGATGACTGCCATACTCCGTTTTACTATTTTCGACAAATATAAACGGAGTTTCTCTTTTCTTATCTATTCGTTGTTATTATATACTCCGGCTTATTTGTATTTTGACAAATATTCATATTAACGGTGTTACCTGAGAATTCCATGTAAGCACTGGATTTAACTGCAAGTAGGTCGGTTATATTCGTTCCTTTTGGCAGTGTTGTAACTTTACATCCAGAAAAAAAAAACTTTTCTTCGGTACCACAAACAACAGAAAGTTTCATCGGATAACACTAGAGCAATCTGCCAGCTAGAGAGACGATTTATTTTAGCAGCCATGCACTCTCGTCACTCAGCCCTACAAAAAGATTGATTTTCCAATTCCAAAAAGGGTGAGAGGGTATGTGGACTACCCTGTGATCCTTTCACCCCTTTGACGTCAAATTTGTATTTTCAGAGGGTTCAGCAATCCAGCGTCTTCTTTAGGATCTAGTATAGATCGGCCTTTTCATTCAAAAACGTTCACATTCAAAAAAGATGTGCTGAGCAGTTTCAACTGCCACTGAACACACTACACAATGGTGAATAGTGTAATTGTGATTGTGATTTTCGTACATGGCCGAGAGTTTTTGAGTTTCCCCGCCTTGCAATACCATGCTCTGAAATCGTTCCGCCGATACGCCGTAAGAGTTAATGGCAAGCGATAACAAGAAAAGGGCTTATTTCTGAAGCGCTATTTAACGGAAGTCAGAAATGTGTATGTGTTAAGCATGAAGTAAAAATTAAAGCATATTAAGTGCCCATTGTGCTTTAATAATTCTTAGGGCTTTATTCTGCTGCCTTACTAACGGTAATATATTCGACCAAAACGTATTTTAATATACAAGAGACAATAATTTAAGTAAGAATGGATTAATGCAAATAAAGACAACATGGGGCATAAGGGAGAAAATATTGACGAAGCCTGATCATACCGACGTTCCGTGTGACCTTAACCATCAGGTAAGTTATGTGCTCCTTCCAACTTAGATTTGAGTCAACTACTACCCCTAAATACCGAAGATGGTGGAATCGACTGATTGTTGTACCATACTTTTCAATTGTTTGAGAATCAAAAGTAGGCAATGCTTTAGAAATCCGAGAGAAAATTAGGAATTTTGTTTTCGATGCATTAATGCTCAGGTTCTTTTAAAGGACCCCTCTTGCTTATTCTGGCGTTTATACTAGCTCCCTTGTGGAATTATAACCTTCTCAAATCCCCATCTTTTTCCATTGTTTCGTTTTCTGCCTACGGATTTTTAGTGCTTTTTCGGCCTTGCCGACTTTTGCCCGTTACTCAGCGCAAAAGTTTGTCGAAATATTCAATGTCCGCTGACAACTCATTCAAACATAAGGGTATGATAATCTTCTTTTCTTAACTTCTTTTATTTGCTTAGTTTTCCAACTTTTTAACCACGGCATGTTCAGTTTTCAAACGTTTTGCTCTCATCCGCCGCGTCGGAAATCAGGAAGGCTGGATAGTGTTGACAAGCGCTAACAAGAAAATCGCTAATTTCAGGTGAAAAGTACTGGTATTTTTGAAGAACGTTTTTCCGATCCCTTTCATAGGGAAAGGTCATTTCTAGTAAGAGTTGTAATAAACTAAATAACAAAGGTCCAGAGCCCGGCTGAGAAGACAAATTCGTTGTGCACGAGATGGATGGATGATGATTTATTTTAAAGTTTGACTAAAAATTCAACTTATTTCTGTATCATTCAACTGAATACACTGCATTATTTATATTGTGTTAAGGGATTTTTTTTTTCATTATTTGCTCTAGTATGACGTTCAGAACAAGTAGGCCGTCCTCACAACGCAAAGTTCTACTAAACGCGGAAAATTTGAATCACAATACAAATGCGGCTTTTTCAGTGACCAGTGATCAGCTTGTTCAAGATGAGCTTACTGCGTCAACAATTATTTTTTTAAATCGTTTTTGTCAACCATATAACACAGGTACAAGCGCATAGAGGTACCACAAATCCGAAAGGGATTTCTCGTCAACTTAAGAGCTCAGCACGTAGCGTAGCTCTAGCTCTGCTCAGTTTTGTCGCGGTATCCACAGTCGGTGCATGAGACCAATGACGGAGGTTCTATTGGCTTATTTGTTCTTCGCACGATTGACATTCACGCATCTTCACTGATAAGAGCGAAGTGTCTACGCTGCCAGAGCCAGGAACACTTATCAAAAACAACTGAGAAATGGTTTGAAACAGGGCAGAAACTTACGAAGCATTGTAGAGTCGGTTGAGGTGGTGAAGAATGATATCGAGACCCTCGGGCATGTGTCATCTATGCATGTCGAGTTGTCTGCTATGCTAAGACTAGAAAATACCTGCAAAATAATAAATAATGATGATTTAATCCGTAATATCTTTAAATACACAAAAATAGCTTTGGATATGTCAGTTCAAATAAATACACTTGCAGCACTATCAATCAACTCGACAGGTCATAAATAAACTACATCAATAAACAACAAGAGCTGAAAGCTCATATGGCACTTGTCGGAACATTAGCATGCTTGTCAGTTTGTCCTCCTGCAGCTACCCCCCCCCCCCTTCCAGTGATCAGACCCACACCGGACTTGAAACTGAAAATTTGGGACACTCGTTCTTGACACTTGTCAAGCTTCATGCACGTCCGATCCCCCGTTCCTAAGTTACGTATGCCACCTGATTCAGGATTCCATATCCCGCTACTCCCCCCACGATGGTCGGATCGGGGAAGGGACTATTTTCAAGTCAATATGTTAGAGTCCCTAATTCGCCTGCCAAGTTTCATGGTCCTAGCACATCTGGAAGCACCCTAGCTCGAGATCACCGGAATTCCGAAAACACCCTCCACTTCCCCCACCGTGACACGATCCGGTCCTGTTTTGTCAGGAATGCATCTAGGGTTTACGCTTGCTCTTCCAACCAAGTCCAACTCCGATGCCTCGACTTTAAGCGATTCACGAGATTTCCGGTGCCCCCTCCAGCTCCCCCTCCCAGTGATCAGATCCGGTCCAGACTTGAAACTGAACATCCAAGACACTTGTTCTTAATACTTACCAAGTTTCATGCACGTCCGATCACCCATTCCAAAGTTGTGAATGTCACTAAATTTCGGATTCCCCACCCCTCTACTCCCCCCTCGATGATCGGATCGGGGAAGGGACTATTTTCAAGTCAATACGGTAGAATTCCTAAAATGCCTGCCAAATTTCATGGACCTAGCACATCTGGAAGTACCCTAGGTCGAGATCGCCGGAATTCCAGTAAACCCCCTCCAACTCCCCCCACCGTGACACGATACAGTCCTGTTTTGTCAGTAATGTATCTAGGGTTTAAGCTTGTTCTTCCCACCAATTTCCATCCCGATCCCTCGAATCTGAGCGTTTCAGAAGATTTCCGGTGCCCCCTTCCAGCTCCCCCCCCCCCCCCAGGTATCGTATCAGGTCTGGATTTGAAAAGGAATATCTGAGGCATTGTTCTTGACACTTGTCAAGTTTCATGCACGTCCGATTACCCCTTCCAAAGTTATTCATGTTACTAATTTCCGGATTCCCCATCTCTCCACTCCCCCTACGATGGTCGGATCGGGGAAACGACTATTCTTAAGGCAGTCTGTTCGGGTCCGTGATATGCCTACCAAATTTCATCGTCCTAGTACCGAACTCGCGGAATCACCGAATTCCGCCCCCCCCCCCCCCCAGCTCCCCCCACAGTGCCCGAATCCGGTCAGGTTATGTCAATGATGTATCTAGGACTTGTGCTTGTTCTTCCCACCAAGTTTCTTCCCGATCCCTCCACTCTAAGCGTTTCCCAAGATTTCCGGTTCCCCCTACCAGCTCCCCCCGAAGTCACCGGATCCGGTCCGGATTTTAAGTGGGGGGTCTGAGGCACGAGATCTCTCCAAGTATCAAATTTCATTGGTATCCGTTCACCCGTTCAAAAGTTATAAATTCCTCGAGATTCCGGATTCCCCCTCCCTCCACTCCCCCAACGATGGTCGGATCGGGGAAATGACTATTTCCAACTTAATCATTTGGGGTCCCTGATATGCCTGCCAAGTTTCATCGTCCTAGCTTATGTAGAAGTGCCCGAACTAGCAAAACCCGGACCGACCGACCGACAGACCGACGGACGGACAGAAATTGCGATCGCTATATGGCACTTGGCCGAAGGGCAAGTGCCATAGAAACAAGTCAAATTTGCATACCGTTGCTAGGAGCAGTTAAACTGTTTAATAATGTATGCTACAAAAGACTTTAGGTAACTCTCGGATGAATGTTTCGGAGGAGGAATTAGTTGCTTCTTCTGATTCATTGTCAGATTTTCTGTCATTCTTGTGTTCGGCAACTTCTTTTCTCGGAGAATTCGAGCAAAATGTCGCGATGTAATTCGGACGCTAGTATTTTGTGTCAAATCTCATGGTAAGCATTTGCCTCTTTTGTCTTAACGACGTGATCTTTAAGATCTGCAAGCTTTTTTCATAATCCTCATATCCCATTCCCAATATTACTTTGCATGCTCTCTTCTGGACCTGCTCAATTTGCTCATGTTGGTCTTCGGTGATTGAGCTGTGCCAGCCAGGATATGCGTACTCTGTTAGGGGCCTGATATACATTTTGTAGCATGTCAAAAATGTTTGCCTGTTGAGGCCAAATTTCCGCAGATTTGAAAAAGACTAGAGTTGGCCAGATGCTTTGGAGACCACTGACTAACAGGTATGTCTCTTTTTAAGAAGTTGACTCGGAAGGGTGTTGTCTTTTCTTTGCTTATTTCGAGTTTCACTGCCTGAGCTTCTGATCGTTCTTCTGAAGTTCTTCCAACACCTGCATGACTGGGTCTTTTTTGCGGAGCATTGGAGAGTAGTCGGAATACTGTCAGGGATAATTTATCAGCAAATTTATAACGGTTAGTTAGTTCTCTGACCACTCTGTTTATGACTACGGCAAAGGCAATAGGCCCTATCTTTGTACCTTGAGCTGCTCCACATGTGATGTCAGGGACGGCAGATAGCTCCCCATGTTATTCTGGGCCCAGTGTTTATTATTCTGGGTCCAGTGTACGTTAGTTATGAAGAGAGCCTTTCAAATCTGTGTCTCCCTTCCCTTGAGCAACGTAGGCACTATTTAACAACAAGTTTTGGCCCCAACCCCAACCCAACACGCGTACTCAAACCCACACAAACAAAGCTAAATTAACTAATTATCCAGCGGATGCAACTGAAAGATATGTTAACTCGTTTGTGCCGTACTTTGTTCGTTCGTGTAATATTTCTTAGTCGTGTTTATCTGGTATTATTTGTCATTTGTCATTGGCCATTTCATAGTATTGAAAGTGTTAGGTTGACTTACCTTTGCTAGCTATTTTTGCTATTTTGGTCAATAAACGATATATATATATATACTGAAGTTGGACGCACTGTTGTCGGTCCGAGATACTACTTTTCTGGCTCCCATGCTGATGCTTCGTCGATTACAATGGTGTGATCGAGATGGTCGAATGCCTTCACAACATCAGCAATTACGCTGTCGACAAAGGCTCCCTCGTTCTCCAGGTCCTTGAGAATGTCGTGAATAAAGCGAACGAGGTAGTGGACTATACTACAGCCAGGTCGAAAACCATATTGCCGTGGGTCGATCTTGTTACAGATGTCGCTGTACAGCCATTTGAATATGAAGCTTTCTCGATCTCGGAACGCAGAGGTCTTCGATAATGGCCGGAGGTCGTTTGCGTAATTCGGAGCCGTTGATTAGTGTTATGAATGCCTTTTTGAACCTCTTCGGGAAAACTCCTTGGACTAGACATTAGGAGGGTTTTCGCGAGATCTCGGAATCACTTTCCGACGAGCGAAGCGCATCGCGAAAACTGTGGGAAAGTGATTCCTGGAAGCACTTTCCACTTTCCTGCTGGACTGATCACGAAAACGCATGGAAAGCTGATTTCGCCGAGAAAATGTTGAATTAAAAACTTTTTCGAAGAGATATGGTTCACTGAACGGTTCTTTGATTCTCATATATTACATCGAAGTCACCTTAATTACGATTGCTATTTTTTTTAATTTATCAGTGACACTTAAACTGTTTTTTCTCCACACCTTTGAAATTCCCGCCGAAGGATGTCGTGAATAACCGCGGAGCTTTCCACTAACCTCGTGAAATCACTTTCCGGGAAAGCTGCTTCGGTTTCCAAAGCGCCAAAACCGCGTTGGAAAGTTCGGCAACTTTCCGAAGTAGCGCGAAAACCATTGGAAAGTGATTCCAATTTTTTTTGCTTTCCAGCTCGCGAAAACCTTCCTATTGATTAACAACCGAAATGAAAGGCGTCGCCATTTTCTTTGAGCAAAGTTTGATGAGATGAGTGGGCATTCCCGCTGGGTAAGAGGCTTTGTTGGGGTCCAGCCTTGATAATGTCTCTTCCATCTCGGTTATTGCAATGACCGGGATTTCGTCTATCGGTGGAAGTTGAAGAAGTTGTGATAGAGTATTTGGAACAAATCTTGGCAAAATGCTGGTTGATTGTTTTGGCTGATAGTCTCGCGCCCTCCTCTTCTCTGAGTTGTAAGGTTTTCGTCTCAATCCCCATCATGTTTTAAACTGTGTTATGAAATTTCTTAGGGTCTAATTTCAACAATTTCGGCAGGACCTTGTTTCTGCCGAACGCTTTCCTCGAGGCTTTTATTTTTCGGATAATGACGTTCCGCAGTTTATGTGCCTGCTGTTTCCTTATGCTTTTAGCATATGTCACGTTCGGCAATCAGGTTTTTTATTTGATCTGTGACCGAAGGTTTTAGGCTCGGTCTGACAAATACAGTCTTCATAGGAAAATGTTTTTCGAAAAGCGTACTTAGTTGGTTGCAGAAGAGTTTGGTCATCGGCTCCGCATCTATGGACTGGTATAGCTCTGTCCAGTCGTTCCCAGCTAACTCAAGTCTGAAGATTTGGACAGCAATTTCCTTGTAGGATCTGAAGGAAATTTTCTTTTTCTCTTCCATTGGTTGCTCGACTTTAGGTGACCATACTAAGCTCATGTGGTCGCTCATCCCTACTGGAGCTGTAGCTACGGGCTCAGAATAAAAAATTCTCTTAAAAATATACCAAGAACAAATAATCAGATAGAACCTCAGCATTTGGTCCCATACAGCGACTATGGATACCCCGACAAAACTGAACGGAGCTAGAGGTACATGCTCTAGCTTTTGAGTTGATACCCGTCTACTTCCGTCTTCGCCTTTGCTCATCGCAGAGCAATAAGTGCAGGAGGCACATAGACCCGCTCTTGAGCGCGTCCAGAGAACCAATCGGCCTTGACTTTGAAAGTTTCTTCTACGCGGCTTCACAGCGATACAGCTATTTGTAGAGGTAATGAAACTCGACGTGTCGCGTAGCTCCTAGCCTCCGCTCGTTTGCATTGGGCAGGGTACGGGGAAATACTCTATATGATGTAAGTCCAAAATACGCCAGTGATCCTCAGGAAAAAGACCAAAGGTTTCGATCCAAAATCTAGTATTTGATCCAGACGATTGGGTCTTGTCTTCGCCGCCATCAGAGAAAACCAAGTTCAGATATACCTCTATAAGCCATTTCTATTCCGACGATACTGACCGAAACTTCCTGCTTTACTTCTGCCCAATTTCCGGTTTCGGCCGAATTGCGAGCGAACTAATTGTCCAGCAAAAAAAAAGAAAATTCAGGAACGAATCTAGCGTATATCCTCATCTCTATAAAGAACATCTAATCAACTTCAAATAAAACTTTACCTTAAAAACAAAAATTCCGATGACAACCGGATTCCGGACGAATTATGTGTCCGGGTAAAAAATGATTGTCATATACAGAATCAACGTCTCTTCTTACCCCTAAATCTGTCATCTAATCAACTTTAAATAAAACTTTTGTTTTTAACAGATTTTCCGGTTTTGGCCGGAATCCGGGCAAATTAGTTGTCCGGGTAGAAAATGCTTTTCACATAAGTGTTCAGCATGTCTTCTTACCCCTAAATCGAACATTTAATCAACTTCAAATGAAACTTTTACTTTTAACCAACTTTCCTGTTTTTGACGGATTCCCGACGAATTACTTGTTCGGCGAGAAAATGGTTTTCATCATCGTCTTCAGCATGTCTTCTTAACCCATGATCGACTATCACAATAGCTTTTTAAAAATATTTTGTTTGCCTCTTAATTTGAACCCCCACCCCTAAATGTAGAGCTACGAAGCCCACCTACGAACTTGACCTTACCCTTGACCCAAAGAATCCTCACACCAAGTTTCATCAAAATATCTCATTCCCTTGGAGAGTATCTTGCTAACAGACGGACAACTTTTGCGATGTCATAGGTATCCCCCCACTTGTTGTGGAATCCCAAAAACGAGAAAACGTCACCCTAACGACTCAAACTCAACAATTCAAATCCCATGTCAACCAACCACGGTGATCCTTGGAGACAGCTGTGGTGCCTCTTCCGGCTCTTCCGCTAGGTACGGGGCGATTTCCCATCGGCAAGAAGAGTTAGTTATCAAGAGCATATTCGACTAATTGTCCAGCAAAAAAAAAAGAAAATTCAGGAACGAATCTAGCGTATATCCTCATCTCTATAAAGAACATCTAATCAACTTCAAATAAAACTTTACCTTAAAAACAAAAATTCCGATGACAACCGGATTCCGGACGAATTATGTGTCCGGGTAAAAAATGATTGTCATATACAGAATCAACGTCTCTTCTTACCCCTAAATCTGTCATCTAATCAACTTTAAATAAAACTTTTGTTTTTAACAGATTTTCCGGTTTTGGCCGGAATCCGGGCAAATTAGTTGTCCGGGTAGAAAATGCTTTTCACATAAGTGTTCAGCATGTCTTCTTACCCCTAAATCGAACATTTAATCAACTTCAAATGAAACTTTTACTTTTAACCAACTTTCCTGTTTTTGACGGATTCCCGACGAATTACTTGTTCGGCGAGAAAATGGTTTTCACCATCGTGTTCAGCATGTCTTCTTAACCCATGATCGACTATCACAATAGCTTTTTAAAAATATTTTGTTTGCCTCTTAATTTGAACCCCCACCCCTAAATGTAGAGCTACGAAGCTCACCTACGAACTTGACCTTACCCTTGACCCAAAGAATCCTCACACCAAGTTTCATCAAAATATCTCATTCCCTTGGAGAGTATCGTGCTAACAGACGGACAACTTTTGCGATGTCATAGGTATCCCCCCACTTGTTGTGGGATCCCAAAAACGAGAAAACGTCACCCTAACGACTCAAACTCAACAATTCAAATCCCATGTCAACCAACCACGGTGATCCTTGGAGACAGCTGTGGTGCCTCTTCCGGCTCTTCCGCTAGGTACGGGGCGATTTCCCATCGGCAAGAAGAGTTAGTTATCAAGAGCATATTCGACTCCGCATCAGTGTTGCCAGATGGGCTTGTTCCCCCCCCCCCCCATGGGCTTGTTTCTGTGGGCCGGGGCGGGCAATTTTAGCGATGGGCTTGAGGCGGGAAAGTGGGCTTCTTTTGTTAAAATGTGGCTTGTTTTGGGCGTTTTCTTGGGACCCCGAGCTTTACCGAACTCGAAATTAAAACTTTTCCAATATCCTACCTACACAACTGTTGGATACTACTGGACGTGGATGCTGGCAACCATATGGCTTGGACCATTCTTGTTCTGGTTCTCTTATGTTTTTAGGTACAAAGCTGCAGGTTCCCTACGTTGGTATATGAGCTTCTGGTAATAATAGCTATTTCAAAATAAGACGCGGATTTTGACTTTACTGACCTTTTTCCAGGCCGAAATATATCATATATCATACTATATCGAAATATATAGATCGAAATATATCAAACACCATAGTGTTTGACATATTTCTTTCGGTCTGAACTTCTTATAGCCCTCGGCTAGTTTTATCACGATAATCAAGTCGTATCTGCTAAATAACTGTTTGACGATTATCATAACATAACTGCACGTGGTTAATTCTTTTAGTTCTGTTCGAAAAAGTTATAACACTTAACACGTCTTCATCTCGGTTGATATCGGAATAATAAGCTCGATGGCCTCAAATGAGTGGAGCAATTGAAATGAAAGCTCGGAGGGTAAAAAGTTCATATTTCCGTAACTGTCTGGTTTGGGGTCCCGTTAATGTTTTCTCCACTACCCCGAAATATAGGGCTTGGACAGACTACTTATGATAACATAGGCTGCCCTTAATTTTACTTGGGATCCCACAAAGATGCTCTGATGATTAATGCTTTCCAAAAAATTTCGCCTTCGGCACCCCAGCTCTCAAAGAGTTTTCCCCTTCCTCACATTCGCAGGGTTTTACATTTGGTTTCCTAGGATTCTTATCGCTCTTGCTTATGACCAGGTGTAGAAGGTATACAGCTAAGGGATTATGGTGGTGTATGTTTCTGAGCTTCAAAATCCAGTCTGTGGTTGAAATGTAAGTTGTTATCACTGTGCTCCGCCACTATTGGGGGGGGGGGGGGCGTAATGTTAATGACAGTAAAATCATCCGAGCTGCTTCATTTTTGGGTCTTACGACTCCTTTATATGCAAATTACCGGTTCTCGCTTCGTCCTCCTCCAACTGTGGCCGGATCCAGTCCGGACACCATATAACAAATCTAGGCCGCAGAAACTCGGTACTTTCCAATTTGCATCCCATTCGGCCCATTCATTTTGTTTTTGTGCACGTCAAAAAGTCTGAAAAAATCCTTCGACTGCGCGTTGTATTACCGTTAGGGATAGAGCCGGGTAAGCCTCGCCTTATTTTGGACGCACGCTATGTAAATTTGTCGACGGTGGAAAAACATTTCAGCTTAGAAGGGCTGCGTGAATTGCGTCAATCAGTGGATAAAGGTTGGTACTTGGGCCTACTGGAGGAGAAATCAGCCTACGATCATATGTTTGTAACCGACGGATCAAGAGAATATTTCGGGTAAGCGATTCACAAGGTTTCCGGTGCCCCCTCTATCCCCCCACAGGTACTGGATCCAGTCCGGACTTGACATGGAACATCCGAGGCAATAGCTCTCTATTATTATTTTACCCCTCGTTGTCTATTTCCCCAATCGTTACTTTTTATATTGTTTGTTCTCGGTATTTTATATGAAATTCGACCACTTTCTAGTATGTGTTGACAATTTTGGTTAGTTTTTAATGTATGCTGACTTTACCACCTGCTATTCGGCTAGTCCGTAATTGGCGTTGAAATAAAATTGAATTGAAATTGAAAAAGTAGCCAAGTTTCATTAAGACCCGATCACCTGTTCAAAAGTAATGCATGTCACTAGATTCCGGATTCCCCATCCCTCCACTCCCTCCACGATGGTCGGTTCGGGGAAACGACTATTCTCAAGTCAGTTTGTTCGGGTTCCAGATCGATATGCCCACCAATTTCTTAACCAAACCCCCCCCCCCCCTCCAACTCCCCTCCAATGGGATTTGAGGAGGGTCGTCCGAGACACGAGGTCCTTCCAAATATCAAGTTTCGTTAAGATCCGCTCACAAGTTTGAAAGTTATACACTCCCTCCACTCCCCCCCCCCCAGATCGTCGGATCTGGGAAATGGCTATTTCCAAGTTAATCTGGTCGGGTCCCTGATATGCCTCCCAAGTTTAATCATAATCTTGGCCGAGAGGCAAGTGCCGTAAAAATTAGAAGTCAAGACACTCGGGTCATTTAACTCACTGTCAGTAGTTTCATAACAGGTTGCGCATAACACTTTCAAGAATAACACCTTTTCACTTAGAAATAAAGTGTTATGACCAATTAAGTTTACACTATTTCATGCCTAGATCTCCAACAACACCTTCAATTGGTAAAAATACTAACGGGAACGAAAGAAACGTAACATATATCATCCCAAAGTGTTATCTGTGGAAACCGCGCATCCTGCTATTGTCGTTATGTAACTTCTGACAGTGTAGTATTTTTACATATTGAAGGTCTTGTTGGAGATCTGGGCACGAAATAGTATAAACTTAATTGGTCATGACACTTTTTTTCAAAGTGAAAAGGTGTTATTCTTGAAAGTGTTATGCGCAATCTGTTATGAAACTTCTGACAGTGCTGTCTAGAACCCCACTCAGAAACTAAGGAGAGTCGGGGTTGGGACATCACAACTCCGTAATCGCTTTGGGTACGACCGGCCAATAGCAAGGGCGTTATAAATCCTTTCGGAAGGCGAGTAGGTAATTGAACTGCCATTTTCAAAACTGGAGTATGTAAGAGAAAAGAAATAAACACAGTCAAAACACACAAAAAGAACACGATTTTTCTGTCTTTGACCAGGAAATAGTGGAGAATGTCATGTGCGGGTTGGGCCGAATTTGTCCATGATTTTGGGTAGAGACGAGGATATTTCCAGTGTGAATGCCCGACCTCTAAAAGTATGTGAGAAAAGTTTGGGGATCGAGCGCTCTCTCAACCAAGTAGTGATGAATTTAGTATTTTAGTAAACAGAGCTTGAACTTGGACGTGAGGTAACTTGTACTTTTGTGAATCAGGATAACGGCTGTGAGCCTTCCTTGGCATCCAAGAGTTGTTTCACTGTAGATAGATACGCTTTTATTCTTTTCGAACTCTCATGGTGAAATCCAAATTTGTCGAAATCGTCATATACACATGTAAACACTCATATAAATCTGTAAATATAAATGTGTCAACGTCATACATAAAAGTAAACAGTAGACAAGATTGAATTTTTTTTTAAATAATAAAAAAATTAAAGAGTTCCATCCTTGCGGTGACAAGGGAGTCCTTTTAATTAGAAGAAGGGTTAAAGCCGTGTCCCTATGCTTATTGCAATCAAGTCACTTACTTGCTGTGTAAAGCAGTTGAGAGCAATTAGCCAAGTCCACAACTTATCCATTAAATTACACGACTATACGAATCCACTTGATCGACACATGGTAGTTGCATGGTACTACTTTTCCTCTGAAGCTCGAAGAGCAGAGCGGAATGGCAGTCAACGAAGCCAAAACGAATGTAAAATGTACGTAATGCTCAGAAATTAATTACGTCAAAGCAGGAATTACGAGGGGCTGCTCACTTGGTGTACACCAAGAGGCAGCCCGATGAAAAATTTATCTCAAAAGAGTACTATGAAGTAGTACGAAAAAGTTGCATGCAGTACTAAGGATGCTACTACATGCTTCTACTTCAAGGCTACCGTGTTACTGCATACTACTATATGCTACTATTAGCAAGACTGGATGCTACTATGGCAAGACAGGATGCTACTGGATACTACTACATAAGATTGGACCAGTCTGAGACACATTAAATGATAGTATTCTTTGCTATTACATGGTATTAGTTGCAACGTTTTCGTACTACTACCATACTACTACGCAGGCTAAAAAATTTTCATCGGGAGAGGCACGGAGGCAGGCCGGAGGCACAGAGGCAGAGAGTCACGGAGGCAGGCCGGAGTCACGGAGGCAGGCCTGGAGGCACGGAGGCAGGGACCTGTACACACCTTGTTACACAGGTAAGCAGCGTCTCGCTCGTCGGAGTTACAAGCGTGTTAAGACGTGGAAAAGGGGTTTTCAAAGTCTTCTGTGACTGTAGGTCTTGGAATTTAGAAAGTCGAAAAAGAAGCTCAAAAAGAATATCGTAGGGTACATTTCCGTCGCTGGGACGTTTCTGAGATACAGGCTACCGACACTAAATTTAAACTATACTCCACATCCCTGCCACGATTTCAGATTTTGTTTTTTAGCTAGGAATGACGAAACCCAGCATAATTGTATATCAATGGAAAGAAAGTACGAGTTCCACAAGGAAAAGATTTTAAGTAATAAAAAAAAGCTTGTCCTCATCTATTCAAAATACGTACTCCAAATCGAACATCGAACGATCGAACAGAAATGCTACAAAATCAGAAAGGCTTTAAGGCAACAACCATTTTTTCTGTTTACTAAAAATGATAGCCCAGAAACTTCCAAACAATTGGAGGTAAAATACTGTTTCATATTTGTCTTTGGGATCCCAAAATGTAAGTGGAGGGATACCTATGACATTACAAAGTTGTCCGTCCGTCCGTCTGTGAGCACGATAACTCTCAAAGGGAATGAGATGTTTTGATGAAACTTGGTGTGAGGATTCTTTGGGTCAAGGGAAAGGTCGAGGTCGTAGATGGGCTATGTAGCCCTACATTTAGGGGTGGGTTCAAATTAAGTGGCAAACTAAACATTTTAAACAGCTAATGAGATAGTCGATTAGGGGGTAAGAAGACAAGCTGAACACGATTATGAAAACCATTTCCTGCCGGACAGGTAGTTCGCCCGGAATCCGGCTACAATCGGAATAAAATCGCTGATGAAGCATCGTATATAGCATCGTATTTGAATAAAACCGGAAAGTCTGTTAAGAGTAAACGTTTTATTTGATGTTGATTAGATGTACGATTTAGGGTAAGAAAACATGCTGAAACTTATGTGAAGATCATTTTCTACCCGGACAAGTAGTTCGTCCGGAATCCGGACAAAACCGTGAAATGTGTCAAAAGCAATACTTTTATTTGTAGTTGATTAGATGACCGATTTCGGGATAAGAAGAGTTGCTGAATCCTTATTTGACAATCGTTTTTTACCCGGACATATAGTTCGCGCGGAATCCGGCTGAAACCGGAAAATTTGTTATAAGTTAAATTTTTATTTGAAGTTGACCAGATGTTGGATATAGGGGCAATGAGAGTTCTTGAATTCGTTTCTGAGGTTTTTTTTCGCGGGACAAGTAGTTCCAGAATTCGGCTGAAACCAGAAAATTGGCAGAAGTAAGGCAGGAAGTTTCGATCTGTTTCGTCAAAATAGATATAACTTATAGGGGTTAACGCACATGCTGAATCCACATCTGAAGTTTGTTTTCTCAGATGATTAGCTATTTGGCCGTAATCTGCTTCTAAATTTTAATAGTAAAAATGTTCAAGGAGTCTAGCGAAGATTTGATTTGGCGAAGACAAGACCCAATTGTCTGGATCAAATATAGAATTTCCGGGATCCCATCGAACCTTCGGTCATGTTTCTGTTAATGTCCTACTGTCGTATGCCTCCTTAACAGTCCAAAGTGAAGATTTCGATGTCTAATTTTTTTCAAATCAGTGGAGATAATCGACATAGTCAAGTGAACTGCCTCGAGTTCGTCAACATCAATTTAGTCGTTTAGTAGGCTGGTAACAAAACAAGAGCTAGAAGCTTATATGGCACTTGCAAGGCTGGACCAGAGGATGAAAGCGTAGGTTTATTAGTAATTCTTTATAAGCGAAACCTCTGTTACACGAATAATCATGGGCCCTTGTGTATCGTAGTGTAGGCTATCGTTTCGTTAGATCAGATTATTTTATTTCTAAATTGCATAAAAGCCTATCTGATAGGTAACCGCCCATGAGAAGACATAAATGCACTGGCACTGGGCGGTTACCACAAACTACTTTAACTTAACTTAAACAATAACTTAATTTCATTTGAACACTAATAAATCATTTTTTTTCCATATACCGCACAAAAGAAGAAAAAGAAGAAAAAAAAGAAGAAGGAAAAATTAATAAATAAAGGTAATAAAAAAAGAAATAATAACACCTTCATCCTCTGAATTTTGACTCCTCACCCCTCCAACAAAAATGTCTTTACTCTTTTTTTAAACAATTGTAAAAAAACAATTGGTAAAAGGTATTTTTTTATACTTCGCGCTGATGATGCGCACTTTAAGGCGGCTGAGAATTCATTTGTAAGCAGAAACCTTCAGTCGCAAATGATCAATATAAGCGTGCCATAGGATTTCCGGAGCCCCCTCCTCGCCTTCGATAGTTGCCGGGTCCGATCCGGAGTTGAAATGAAACATCCGACGCATGTACTCCTCATATTTGAAAGTTATGCATGCCGCAGTTTCCTGGTTTTCCGTCCCTCAGCCCCCCCCCCCCTCCCCAGGATGGTTGGATATGGAAATTAACTATTTCCAAACCAATCTTATCGAATCTCTAATGTCAGTCAAGTCCCATCGTCCTAGCACATCTTGAAAGTACCTTAACCCGCTATCACCTGAATTCCCCCTCCGACTCCCTCCCACAGTACCTGGATTCAGTTCGGTTCTGTTAACGATTCACCTACAGCAGTTGCTCGTTCTTCTAGCAAGTTTCATTCCTGTCCCTCCGGTCTAAGCGGGTCACGAGAATTCCCCCCCCCCCCCCCCCAGGTCCCCCCACAGTTGTTCGATCTGATCCGGACTAGAAAAAGAACATCTGATATGCGTTCTCTGTTCAGCTATTCAATTCCATTCGATTCTGACCACCCGTTCTGACTTCAAGCTCAAATACTACATTCCGGATCTCCCCCCCCCCCCGCCCCCCCACGATGATCGGCACGAGAAAGTTACAATTTTCAAATTAGTTTATAAATATTCTCTGAGCCCAAGCTGACTTTGAAACATTTATTAAACATTGTTGGAATAAACAAGTCAGTTGGATCGGGTCCCTAATGTGCCTGCCGAGTTTCACCGTGAAAATACCTGAGACCGCCATCACCGAATTCCGGGAAACCCCCTCCAAGCCCAAGTGTCTGGATCTAGTCCGGTTGCGAGCATATGCTTGTCCTTCCCAGCAAGTTCCATCCCGATTCCTTCGGTCAAAGCATGTCAGGAGATTTCCAGGCCCCCCCCCCCACACACACACCTGTCGGATGCGGTCAGGACTTGAAATGGGACAGCTGAGATATGTCCTCCATTCAGTTGTTTTAGACTCATTCGAATCCGATAACCCGTCCGAAAGTTACGCACGACACAATATTCCGGATTCCCTCTCCCACCACTCCCCAGGATTGTGTGATCAGGAAACTGACTATTTCCAAGTCAGTTTGATTCCAAGTCAAGACCACTATCTCGATCCTCCGATCTACTTCAGAGAAAAATACTTTTACTTATGACAAATTTCCCATTTCTGCCAGATTCCGGACGAACTGCTTATCCAGCAAAACAAGACCAAAGGTTTCGATGAGATCCCAAAAAATCTAATATTTGATCCAGACAATTGGGTCTTGTCTTCGCCAGATCCAGTCTTCGCCAGGCTAATCATCAGAGACAACCAAGTTCAGATATATCTCTACAAAACCATATATATTTTGACGATACTGACTGAAACTTCCTGCTTTACTTCTATCAAATATCGCCCGAATTCACAGCGAACTACTAGTCTAGTAAAAAAAGAAGAAAATTCAGAAACGAATCCAGCGGATCTCTTTATCCGTATAAAGGACATATAACTTTTCTCAAACAGGTATGTAATGCATATCTTCCTATGTTGAACAGGAAGTTATATCATGACAATCTTTATCGTAGATAAATATTCTTTGAGCCCAAGCTGACTTTGAAACATTTATTCAAACAATGTTTACAACGGGTACGTCAGCTACGATTCTTCATCAGCGATATTTTGGCCCTTTTTGGCAAGGGTCCTCGTCAGGCTGTCAATCCTCTGGTTCAACTTCGGGGAAGGAAACAAACCTGTAATCGAAATATCGCTGATGAAGAATCGTAGCTGACGTACCCGTTGTAAACATTGTTTGAATAAATCTTTTTCAGCATAAAAAGGGGGGGGGGGGGCTTTTTATCTAGAGGGGAATATGGGGTTAAATGACTGAAAACTTTTGTGTAGGCTGATACCATATTGTATCCTCCTCTACACAGGCTGATACAATGTCATATCATCCTCCGGAGAAGCTGAAACAATATTGCAGAGCCTCGCCAAATTATTTTCATCAAATAGGCCTACTGAAAAGTAGGATTCTTTCTTCAGAAAAAGTACCCTAGCAAAGAAAACTGACCTTAAAAACATAGGACGTAAATTTAGGGGCGTGGCTACCAAAAATGCTAATTTCCCCCCTTTAACCAGAGCCATCCTAAGGTACCAAAAATGCTAATTTCCCCCCTTTAACCAGAGCCATCCTAAGGTACTTGAGTCATCGCTTGTAAAAAAAAATGTATTGCAAGTGGAAATCAGTCTACTAAATATTCTTTGAGCCCTGGCAGATGGCAAGTCATAACTGAAACCACAAAAGAATAAATCGGCTACACTTTACTGGAGCTATATTTCATGTTCTAAATGAAATCGCTCAGCCAGTTTTACCTCCAAGCAGTTTTCATGTAGAATTCACAAATCAGATACATAAGTAAGAATCTTTAACTGTTTTACCACAAAATCTACTACCAGATTGAGCTAAAAGAAGATTCTTGACAAGAAGGCCGGCAACATAGCTCAAACAATATGTAGCTGGCATATCCATTTTGCAGTGTCAGCTATAATAGGTTTACTGAAAAAAGACTTCCTTTTTCAGCAACCAGACAACAATAATCAGATGCCGACTTAAAATACACAGAAAGAACATCTTGTTACTGTACTTTCCTTAACTAACAAACCAAACAGCAAAAGACTAGGTCATACCTTTTGACAATGATCATGTTTCAACTGTAAATACAGCTGGTCTACTGGTCATATATATATATTCCATTCCTTTTCTTCCAGAAACTTATCATTCTCATGAACAAAGATTTCATCAGAAAACACCAGATTCCAGTTTCAAATGCTCTGCGCTCTGAACTAAAAGAAGAGGCGGATGAAAACCAAGAAAACGAGGCTCTGAGCCTCGTTTTTGTTGCAATTGCGCTTCCGCATCGCTGCTGCAGCACTTCTTTGCTTTTGCACAATATGCGTTTTGGATTCAATTTCTTCTTGGTTGAAGTGGCAGCGCTGCAGCATCTTGCAGGGAAGCACGGACTTGGTCGGTGAGCAAGTCCGTGATCCTTGAGAAGCGCTGCCGTCTTCCTTGGAAGCGCTGCAGTGCAAAAACGGATGTAGAAAGAATCAGTCCGGAATCGGCGGAGAAGTGGACCTGCAGCATGTAACAAAAACGAGGCTCAGGGCGTGGTCCACCCTTCTTACAATGGTTACGGTCGTTTCTACTACAGTTACCGGAATTGACGAGAGGCCAACAAAGGATGAAAAGTCACCGAGTGACAACTTACCACCAGCAGGTGTAGTCATTGCTCAGGGTGGTGGTGTATTTCCCGCAACATTAAATATCACAGTCAATGCTGAAAACCCGAGTTTCTGCTTTGGACCATACAATGGCGGCACTAAGTAGAGAATTTGGTTCATTTATTTTTTATCTTTTGGCTGTTTTCCAGAATAAATTTTGGCTGTTCTCAAGAATAAGTTGAATTTGTGCCATCAAGTAAAAAATAGCCCATTTTTTCCTTTACTCTGATTCCTTTTGACACTTGGTCAATCAGTCCGGTCTCAATGGGAAAAATCATGCGTCAGATTAATATCCCAAATCACTACCTGTTGCGAAAAAGTTATAATAGTTAACATACTTCCATCTCGGTTAATATCGGTATAACAACCTCGACGGCCATTCCGCCTCCGGCTCGGACAGGTTATTTTCAATGGCCGTCTCGTTGTTATTTTCCGATATGAACTTTGATATCAGAAGTTAACATTTAGTAATCAACTTTAAATGTCTTCTTAAGCCTAAATCCAACATTTAATCAACTTCAAATGAAACTTTTACTTTTATCCAACTTTCCGGTTTTTGCCAGATTCTGGACGAACCACTTGTCCGACAAGAAAATGGTTTTCACCATCGTACTCAGCGTGTCTTCTTACCCCATAATCGACTGTCATATGAGCCGTTTAAAAATATTCTGTTTGTCCCTTAATTTGAAACCTCTCCCCCACCCTCAAATATAGGGCTACAGAGCCCATCTTCAAACTTGACCAGAACTTTAACCCAAAGGATCCTCTCACCAAGTTTCATCAAAATATCTCAATCCCCTCGAGAGTTATCGTGCGGACAGACGGACAGACAGACGGACAACTTTTGCAATGTCATAGGTATCCCTCCACTTACGTTTTAGGATAGTTGGTCCTCTGATCAAATCTTCCTCAGGCAATCGGTTCATCCTTGTCATCGTTGATCTGAGTACCCGATATCCAGAAGCAATTCCGCTTCGGACAACAACAGCAGCCAAGGTCTCTGAAGAACTCATCAAGTATTTCTCCCGGTTTGGCCTCCTGCAAGAAATACTCACCGACCAAGGCCAAAACTTCATGAGTGCTGCTCTGAAGAAAGTCTACAAAGCACTTCATATCAAGCCGATTCGCACGTCACCATACCACCCACAGACGAATGGTTGTGCTGAATCTGTGAACTCTACACTCATCACCATCATCAAAAAGTTCATCATGAACGAGCCAAAAGCCTGGGACAAATACTTACCGTTAGCTCTGTTTGCCTACCGAGAATCCACCCATCCGGCAACTGGATTCACTCCGTTTGAGCTGCTATATGGTAAAAACCCCAGAGGCATCCTGGATCTCATGAAAGAATCTTGGGAATCGCAGATTGACACGGAACCGCTCTCCCTTGTCAAATACATACATCGTTGATCTGCGCCAAAAACTCAGCTTGTACCGAGACCAGTCAAGAAGAAGCCAGCATATCAGCCAAGCTCTGGTATGACCGCAAGCCGAGACAGCGAGAACTCCAAGAGGGAGACGAAGTTCTGCTACTTCTCCCTCAAGGAAACCACAAACTCGAAGTCTCGTGGAGAGGTCCGTACAGAGTATTGAGAAGAGTTGGCCGAGTCAACTACGAAATCCAACTTGATGGCCCTATAAAGAAGACCGAGGTTTGCATATAAACCTCCTCAGGAAATTCTTCCGCCGAACGCCATCCGATCAGCGTCAAAACGACTCCCAACGTAACGCAACTAGCCTGTTCTGCTTGATGCAACCAGACGAAGATGAAGAAGCTGACGATAATCTTCAAAACTTTCCAGAAGACCCATCAGAAGAACCAGTTGACTGCGACACCATAATTGACCGGGGTATCGAAGGAGACGACAGAGCCAAAATGAGAGCTCTTCTTGAAGAATATAAAGACGTCATCAGCAACAACATCGGAGTCATGAAAGACACAGAACCACGACATCGACACCGGAGATGCCAAGCCAATCAGAATGCAGCCATACCGCATTCCAGAATCGAAACTTAAAGCGGTCAAATCAGAGCTGGACCGTCTTGTCAAACTGGGTGTCATCCAGCGCTCGCAATCAGATTGGGCTTCTCCTATAGTCATCGTCCCAAAGAAATCCGGAGAAATCCGAAACTGTTCGGACAGCCGACGACTCAACAACATCACCAAACCGGAAATCTATCCTATGCCAAGAATAGACGTACTGGTTCCTATGGTTTCGAAGTCCCGCTACATCAGTGTGTTCGATTGCCGCTACGGATACTGGCAAATCTGGCTGACCAAGAACGGGCGCATAAAAGGAGCATTCACCACCCCATTCGGCACGTATGAGTGGCTGTTGATGCCCTTCGGCCTACGAAACGCGCCGTTCACCTACCAGCGGTATATGGACAAAATCCTGGAAGAGTTTCACGACTTTTGCCGAGCGTTCTTCGACATCGTCATCTTCAGTGTGACAATCGAGGAACACATCCAACATCTGCGCGCTGTACTCGATCGTCTACGACGACAAAAAGTGACCATCGGACCTGCAAAAGCGAAAGTCGCCTGCTCAAAAGTTGAGTATCTCGGACACATTGTCGGCAACGGACGTCTTCAACCATCCGACACCAAAACCGAATCCGTTCAAAACTTCAAACGTCCACAAACGAAGACGCAGCTCCGCGCATTTTTAGGCCTTACTGGCTATTATCAAAATTTCGTCAAAAACTACGCAGCAGTGGCCCGCCCGTTGACGGAGCTGACGAGGGAAGGAGTCCAGACAAAATTACCAAGTCTTGGAAACCAGTTCACGAGTCAGCATTCAAACACCTGAAAACATCACTGTGTAGGCCACCAATCCTACGTAGTCCGGACTTTGATAGGCCGTTTGTGCTACAAATGGACGCGAGCGATTTTGCGCTGGGTGCGGTGCTGACCCAGGAGTACTCCGACGGGGAGCACCCAGTGAGCTATGTGTCGAAAAAGCTCCTGCCACGTGAATGCAACTTCTCCACAGCTGAAAAAGAGTGCTACGCCATCAAGTGGGCAATTCAGAAACTGGAATATTATTTGTACGGAAGACATTTTACTGTGCAAACCGACCACTCGCCATTACAGTGGTTAAATTCTGTGAAATCTACCAACCGACGTTTGGCAAGATGGTCGGCCGAACTGCAACAATATAATTTCAAAATCAAGGCAAGACCAGGAACAGCAAATGCAGATGCCGATGCGATGTCACGTTTTGGACATGATTGATTTCCATCATATTTACGGTATCCATGTTTTGTAATTGTTTAACCTGTGCGTTTTGTTTTGTTCTTTCTTGTATTTTTTTTTTCTTGCCTCAGATGTTTTCTCGAAAAGGGGGAGTTTATTTTAAGGGGGGAGGGACGTTGGGAATCGTCCGATTCCGTTTCTCACCTTATTTGAACATTCCGCGCTTTTCCCGTTTATAACGCCATCTAGCAGTGTTGGGTACAGTGAAGTATCTTCATAGAAGCGCTACCAGTTCAGTTGGTAGACAGCCTTCAACCAGATTAATGGCTTGTAATATTTAAAGTGGATTTGCTGTAAGGTAAACCTTTTTCGGATTATTATATTAGTATATAGTTAAGGTATAATTGATAAATTATGAATTGAAGTATTCATTAGTAGAATCATAAAGTAAAAGATTTATTATTTATAGGGTTCCTGACTTTCCTGATCTTTCCTGACTTCACGTATACCTGGCTTGTACATTTGTAAATACTCGTTGTTACAATAAACGTTATTTAACGTTGGACTGGAGGAGTTGGCGTGCCAGAGAGGCTTTCCCAACACCCACCAAATTCCATCCCGATCCCTCGACACTAAGCGTTTCACAAAAAATCCAGTGCCATCCACCCCCCCCCCCCCCCCAAGCACGGATCTGGTCAAGACCTGACATGGAACATGTGAGACAATAGCTCTTTCCACTTGCCAAGTTACATTCAAATCCGATCTCCCGTTCAAAAGTTTTAAATGCTACTAGATTCCGGATTCCCCATCCCTCCACTCCCCCGCGATGTTCGGATCGTGCAAACGACTATACTCAAGTTGAACTATTCAGATCCCTCATATTCCTGCCGAGTTTCATCATCCTTTTACATCAGGAAGTACCGAACACGCTGGATCACCAGAATTCCCCCCCCCCCCCCTCCCCACAGTGCCTGAATCCGGTTTGGTTATGTCAATGTTGTATCTAGGACTTGTTCTTGTTCTCCCCACCAAGTTTCATCCCGATCCCTCCACTCTTAAGATTTTCCCAAGATATTCGGTTCCCCCCTCCACCCACCCACCCAAAGTCACCGGATCAGGTTCGGACTTGAAGTGGGCCGTCTGAGACACACGGTCTTTCCAAAAATCAAGTTTCATTAAAGGACCCCTCTTGCTTATTCTGCCTTTTATAATATACTTAGCTCCCATATCGAATTATAAGCTTCTAAAATCCTCACCTTCCTCCATTGTTTCGTTTCGTAATTACGAAGTTTTAGCGCTTTTTCGTCCTTGCCGAGTTTTCCCGTCACCCAACGAAAAGTTTGCTGGAATCTTCATTGTTCGCTGACAACTCTTTCACACATAAGGATGTGATAACCTTCTGTTTATTACTTCTTTTATTTGCTTAGTTTTCCCACTTTTTAACCAAGGCACTTTCAGTTTTCAAATCTTTTGCGCCCAGCCGCCGCGTCGGAGAGCAGGAAGGGTGGATATAATCGGTAAGCGCTAACAAGAGAATCGCTAGTTTCAGGTGGAAAGTAATGGTATTTTCGAGAACGTTTTTCTGGTCCATTTTATAGGGAAAAGATCGTTTCTAGTAAGAGTTGTGCTTTAAGATCCGATCACCCGTTTAAAAGTTAAAAGTAAAAGTCCCGCTCCCTCCACTCCCTGCACGATGCTCGGACCGGGGAAATGACTTTTTCCAACTTAATCATTTGGGGTCCCTGCATAGTGTGTCCCAAATTAGGATTTATGATAGACTGGTTCGAATTTCATTTGTACGCTACCAATCAAGGTTAGGTTAGGCAGCATCCAAAGGAACACACCTCTGCTTTCAATAGGAAGTAATTCCTCGAGGGGCTGCTCACTTCTGTCGCAAGGTGTACATGGTCCCTGCCTCCGTGCCTCCGGCTATCTGTTTCGCAGATTATATCCGTGTTTCTGGGTTAAGAAAACATGCTGAATCCATATCATAACTTTGTTTTTTCACCGGACAAGTAGTTCGCCCGGAGACCGGCAAAAAACGGAAACTTGGTCGATGTAAAAATGTATTCTTGAGTCGAAAAGAGTGTCGACATACAGGGAAGAATATAATAATAATAATAATAATAATAATTTATTTTTGACCCGCTATAAAAAATCAAAGCGGAGTATCAATAAAAGAAACAAAACAAGCACTTCACAAAACAAGAAGCACTAAAAACTAAAGCAAACGAGACAGGCCACTGTGGGCGGGCAGATTCTTGTAAGTTGACTGGGGTAATTTCCCAGCAAGCTCCGTAAGTTTCGACCCGATATCCGGAAAACTGTAAATAGATATTAGGTTCCGATTTCTGTACCATGGAGGCAGATACAATAGAAAGCGGGAAAACCGGAAATAATAAGAACGAACTGAACTGATGTCTTTTTTATGGAAAATAGGGTAAATACCAGAAAGAAATAAAACCGAGTGATCTGTAAAAGCCGAATATAATTTAGCAAGAGATTTTCTATTGTATCTACCTCGATTAGCAACAATTTTAGAATAGCTTAATTGGATTTTCTTCTTGCAATCCGCGACGGCGAGAGTCCGGAAGGATTTTAGTGTTTTACTAACATTAACTCCCAGCCACCGAAAAGACGAAACCGATGGGACAGAAAAAGATCCACAAATTAGAGGAGTCGTGATATTACTGTTAAATGAGAGATATTCACACTTTGAAAGATTAAGAGAAAGTCCAATCGCGTGAAGTTTAGATGCTACTGTTGAAACAGACAAAGAAAGCCCTTTTTTAGTCCTACTGATCAAAAGAATATCATCCGCATAAGCAAGATAAGAAATATTTACTGAATTAAGAATGCAAGTGGATGGAATAGAAGAAAGGACAGATGATATACATAATTTGAAAATAGATGGGGAAAGGACAGCACCTTGCCGGACCCCACGCCGCACTGCAATTTTACTTTCTGAAACCCTCATATCCGTTTTAATCCGCAAAAAAGAATTTGAATACCAATATCTGAGAAGAAAAATTACCGAAATGTTTATACCGTGACTAAAAAGGGAAAAAATAGCTTGGGAATGCGTAACGGTGTCAAACGCTTTGGAGAGATCCAAGGCGCATAAATGTAACTCGAATCCCTTTTTAGTAGCCTCAGTAAGAACATTAGCTAAAATTCGATGGGCCTGCTGGCAACCTACCCCAGCTGAAAACCCAATCTGATTTTCACCAAAATATGCCGAAGAGTGAACTGATGGGAGGAGAAGATACTCGAAAATTTTGCTTATATTGCAAGAGACCGTAATTGGCCTATAAGATGCACACTCAGTCGGAATCTTTCCTTTTTTCAGGACTGAGGTAACTGTTCCGCACAAAAAACTTTCAGGCACAACCGAGGTACATAAACACATCTGAAACAGAAGTTGTAAGTGTTGGACAAGAGCTGGACAACCAACATTTAGGTGTTTTGCACTTATACCATCACAATCAGTAGAACTGGACTTAAGCTTCTTTATAGCTTGTGCCACCGAATATAAATTGATTGGGAGGATCTGGTTTTGGCGGAGTGATGCAGGAAGCGCAGAATTAAGAAGCTTCATAAACGTAGCATGAACAAAATGGTTTATAGTGTTGAAAATCTGGTCATAATACTTGCACCAAGCAGCAGGGCTAATTGGGCTACTCGTTGACAAACAATCCTCGATTTTATCTGAATTTACAATTTTTTTCCAATCTAAATTACTTGACGGGAATTTGCAAATTTTAGATTTTGCAGACCGTAAATACTTTTTATACTCTAATTTAGTTTTCTGTTTAAGCTGAAATACTACACCACTAGGTGGCCGTCCGCAAGAAACCCAAATACGTAGCCAAAATTTCGCTTTATTTTTCACTGATTTTAGACCCGGGTCCCATGACCATTCAGGCTTCCGCGTATTAAATTTAACACGTTCTTCAGGAACAGCCACCCTTTCAGCTTCCTTCATGCATGATATAATATCAAAATAATATTTGTTCAGAAAATTCTTATCATTTACAAATTTAGAACCAACCTGGAGTAGCTGAAACGGAACTTTTATCGTAGACAAAAAGGCTGTAAGGGTAGAAATATACAGAGCCCAATGAGCCTTATTCCAATTTCGCCTGGTAAACCATCGACGATTCACACGTGCATTAGAGCTATCTTGCGACAGAGAAATACCAAGCACAAAAGAAATTGGTAGGTGGTCTATGTCACTTTCTGTTTCATGTACAGAAACATTCGAAACGGATAAATTGGGAGAACAAAGAACGTGATCTATATTGGTATGGCTCCCAGAATGATGGATGTAAGAGAACGGACAAAAAGGCTGTAAGGGTAGAAATATACAGAGCCCAATGAGCCTTATTCCAATTTCGCCTGGTAAACCATCGACGATTCACACGTGCATTAGAGCTATCTTGCGACAGAGAAATACCAAGCACAAAAGAAATTGGTAGGTGGTCTATGTCACTTTCTGTTTCATGTACAGAAACATTCGAAACGGATAAATTGGGAGAACAAAGAACGTGATCTATATTGGTATGGCTCCCAGAATGATGGATGTAAGAGAACGGACGATTCTTATCCACTAGCTTAAACTCAGACAAAGACTCAAAAACCATATCAGACCGAAGGTTTGAATTCAATAAATCAGCATTAAAATCCCCGGCGACAACAAATTGGTAACCGAGAGATGATGCGGATTCTGTCACTTTCTTCAAAACACTACAAGTCTTGACAAACTTATTCAGTGACTGCATCAATTTACGATCACAAGGAAAGTACACATTAATTAGTACTAGATCGGCAATTCGCACGGCCAAGAGATTTTCGTCACTATGGAAAAGCGCAGGCGTCGCAGATGAGATGGAGCTACGTTTCAGAATACAGGCGAGGCCTCCGGAAGCACTCACAAACGTAACATGGTTCGCGCTCCGTTTCAACAAACTGGTGTTAGCTGAAGATAGAAGATGTTCTTGAAGACAAACGATGTCGTAGTTGCTCGAAAGTTCGTCAATGATGTGCTCTTTTCGACGTGTTCCATTTATATTGTACGAAATAACCGAGAACTTTTGCGACATCATTTTTTCACACCGGTCGCAATACGAGACTTGAGCACTGGACATAATAGACTAAATGAGGTGTGTGAGCCGTTGCAGTTTGCACATTTAGGGCTATTTGTACAGGGCGCATCTTTCGAGGAAGTGTGATTTTCGGCACAGCGCGCACATTTTTCCACCTGACTGTTACATTCGCTGGAAACGTGATCAGGAGACCTGCATTTATAGCAACATCGCGGTACACTTACGAAATCATAAACTCTGAAAATCTCGTAACCGATTTTTATCCCATTCTTCATGGCGTCACGTTTTGCAAACGAATCCGAAAAGTTTAACTTGATAGTTTGGGACGAACCAATTCGATTTGCGTCAGCTACTCCTGGGTGCATTTTGAATTCGGAAGCATTAAATGACTCCGGGATTCCTTTTATTATTCCGAGGTAACGTTTCTGCAGAACCTTCGTGCCAGCACCCGAGACAATAGACTTCACAGACTCACAGAAATCAGAAGCTACCGATTTCTCAATATTCACGAACAGTTTATCTCCCATCGGCCGAATACTAGCAATCGAATCATGACCACTTAATTGGTCGATAAAGTCCTTGCGGCTTGTCGGATCTCTAATAGACGGTGGCAATTTAGAGACAACAATAGTAGAGTGGCTATCGGTTGGTTTCGAGGCACTGGCTCCAGACTGTGGTAATGGCGGGAAGTGGTTTGAATACGCCTCGAACTGGTTGGAAATTGTCTTTAGCTGGACATGCAGCTCGTTCACTCTCGAACAGAGAGCAGAATATGCTGTAGCTGGTATCAATGGGACTTCACTAGGGCTGAATATAACAAAAGCCGGGATATCGAAATCATCTGTATTGCCATTCTTGATAAAATCCAGTATATCTCCTAGATGGCTTAGTGACGCTTTCAATCCAGATCGCTTCTGAAACAAAGCGTCTGGATACAGCTTGGACCCAAACCATTTCTTCGCTTTCACGATATCATCGACGTAAAAAAACTCCGCACCGAACTTCTTAATCATCTCATCATCAATTCCTTTTTCAACATTATGCTGAACAAAATTCAGCACCGGAGAATAATGCAAATTGTCCTCATCTCCTCCGGGCATGATAACTAGCTATAGCGCGCTCACAATGAAATGCGACTTGCTCGTTCAACTGCTGAATGAATACTGCTGAATAATATATGTGATGAATCAATATGAGACTTATTTTCTTGCGCATTGGGAATTTTCAAATGTGTACGCCGTTAGGGCTTTTCTGAGATATAGGCTAAATAGGCAAATTTAGCCTATTCTATTTTTTTTGCCTATGAAATATTGCATAATTTTTTCAAGGGATGGAGTTGTCGAAATTCAACGTACTTATATCATTGGACAGAGCATATCGTATTCTCCAAGAACATCATTTTAAGCTCATTAAAAAATGTCTTATATTTTACTGTACTTTCAAAAACATCTCTATTTACTGTATTTTTTTAAATGATGGCTTTAAATGTGGTAAAAACTGCAGAGAAACGCTAAGAGCTCAGAATGTGTGTAAGGTAACGAACTTTTATTTCCTTAAAACAAGAGCTAAGGTAAAATTACTGCACTGTCAGAAGTTATATAACGACAACAGCAAGATGCGCGGTTTCAACAGGTAACACTTTGGGATGTTAAATGTTATGTTTCTTTCGTTCCCGTTCGTATTTTTACCAGTTGAAGGTGTTGTTGGAGATCTAGGCACGAAATAGTGTAAACTTAATTGGTCATAACACTTTATTTCTAAGTGAAAAGGTGTTATTCTTGAAATTGTTATGCGCAATCTGTTATGAAACTTCTGACAGTGTGGTTCGGATTCCATTTGCCCCAATCAAGGTAGGCCGCACCCAAAGGAACACACCTTTGCTTTCAACTGGAAGTAATTCCTGCTTTGACGTTACCCATTTTCGTCATTACCTACGTTTTACGGTTTTACGTTCGTTTTGGCTTCATTGACTGTCATACCGCTATGACTAATTATTATCGTCCGCGCCATCTGCTCTTCAAGCTTCAGAGGAAAGGTAGTACCATGCAACTACCATGTATCGATCAAGCGGATTGGTACAGTCGTGTAATTTAATGGATACGTTGTGGACTTTGCTCATTTTTCTGACCTGCTTTACACAGCAAGTAAGTGACTTGATTGCAATGAGTCTAAGGACATGGCTCTATCCCTTCTTCTAATTAAAAGGACTCCCTTGTCACCGCAAGGATGGAACTTTACAGTGGAACAACTCTTTTTTTTTTTTTTTATAAATTTTTTTTTTTAATCCCACCTCCACTCCTCTCAGTGACGCAACTTTCTTTATTATTACAAAATCAAATATCTTATCTTTATACGTCACCTACACTTTACTCATACACTAAATTCAAATTATTTCTTATTTCTTACTTTAATTAATTATCAATCTTTTAATTTTATTTGAGCAGTTAAACCAAAAAAACACAAAAAGAGCCGTATCCTACAATCAATCTATAACATTCACATTAAAATAATGGCTCAGCCGGTATCACAGGGTGCCCTTCCAGCATAGGGAACCCCTTCCACCGTGACCAAAATTACCAAAAATAAAATAAAATAAAATCCTCTTACGGCTCTTAACCACTTTACAACTCTTGGATGCCAAGGAAGGCTTACAGCCGGTATTCTGATTAAAGTTCAAGTACAAAAGTACAAGTTACCTCACGTCCAAGTTCAAGCTCTGTTTACTAAAATATTAAATTCATCACAAAAGGCTAACTTGGTTTAGAGAGGGCTCGATCTCCGGACCTTTCTCACATCATTTTAGAGGTCGGGCATTCACACTGGAAATATCCTCGTCTGTACCAGAAATCATGGACAAGCTCGGCCCGACCAGCACATGACGGTCTCCACTATTTCCTGGCCAAGGATAGAAAATCGTGTTATTTTTGTGTGTGTTCACTGTGTTTTATTTCTTTTCTCTTACATACTCCTATTTCCAAAATGGCGGGTCATAAATAAATTACTTATTCGTCTTCCAAGAGGATTTATAACGCCCTTGCTAATGGCCGATCGTAGCCAGAGCAGGTACGGAGTTGTGATGTCCCAACCCCGGCGCTCCTTAGTTCTAAGTGGGGTTCTAGACAGTAAAAGAATTATTGCTAAAGAATTATGCTAATTTTTATCGCACTTGCCTTTCGGCCAAGTACCATATAGCGATCGCAATTTCTGTCCGTCCCGTCGATCGGTCGGTCTTGGTTTTGCTAGTTCGGGCACTTCCACATAAGCTAGGACGATTAAACTTGGCAGACTTATTAGAGACACGACCTTATTAACTTGGAAATAGTCATTTCCCCGATCCGACAATCTGGGGGGGGGGGGTGGAGGGAGGGTGAATCCGGAAAATTGAGGTATGTATCTACAAATTTCGAACGTGCGATCGGATCTTAACGAAACTTGATATCTGAAGACCTCGACCCAAACCTCTAACCCGGACCGGATCCGGTGATTTTTGGGGAGTTGGAGGGGGGAACCGGAAATCTCGGGAAACGCTTAGCGTGGAGGGATCGGGACAAAACTTGGTGGGACGAACAAGCACTAGTCCTAGATACATCGTTGACATAACCGGACCGGATTTGGGCACTGTGGGGGAGCTGGAGGGGGGCGGGCTCTGGAATTCGTTGATCTCGCGAGTTCGGTACTAGGAAGATGAAACTTGGTAGGCATATCAGGGACCCGAACAGACTGACTTGAGAATAGTCGTTTCACCGAACCGACCATCGTGGGGGGAGTGGAGCGATGGGGAACCCGGAGTGGCATGGATTAATTTTGAACGGGTGATCGGATCTTCATGAAGCTTGGCTACTAGAGAGAGAGCTATCGCCTCGTATGTTCCATGTCAAGTCCGGACCGGATCCAGTACCTGTGGGGGGATTAGAGGAGGCACCGGAAATCCCTTGTAGCGCTTATATACCGTTTACACGGACAAGAAATCCCGGCGAGTAGAAAAGAATTCCGGTCGGCTTGAAAGGATTCCGTTCGTGAAGAGGACTGGAAAAAAAGTCTAGCGGTACGGGAATTCCTTTCGTGATGAAAGGAATTTCATCAACAGCTTGAAAGGAATCGCGTCGGAGGCGCTGGTAAAAACATTAAAAAAAAAGTCTAGCTAGCTTTTGAGAGCAGCAGTGACCAGTGCTGATGTTATAAATGCTATCAAAACATTTTTTTGTTGGCTGGTGAATTAATTTTTGTCAGATTTGCTGATTTGAAGCATAATTTTTTTCCCTCTGCGTGTAAACATAGTCTTGTCGCCAAGACCGGATTCTGATCAAGTTTTCCTCTACTTGTAAACGCTGCATTAGAGTCAAAGGATTCGGATGGAATTTGCTGGGAAGAACAAGCACAAGCCCAAGAATAAAGTTCAAGTTTCATTTGAAGTTGATTATATGCTCTTTATACAGATTTTTCGTTTCTGAATTTTTTTTTTCTGGACAATTAGTTCGCTCCGAATTCGGCCGAAACCGGAAATTTGGCAGAAGTAAAGCAGGAAGTTTCGGTCAGTATCGTCGGAATAGACATGGCTTATAGAGGTATATCTGAACTTGGTTTTCTCTGATGACTAGCCTGGCGAAGACAAGACCCAATCGTCTGGATCAAATACTAGATTTTGGATTGAAACCTTTGGTCTTTTTCCTGAGGATCACTGGCGTGTTTTGGAGTTACATCATATAGAGTATTTCCACATACTCTGTCCGATGCAAACGAGCGGAGGTTAGGAGCTGCGCGACACGTCGAGTTTCGTTACCTCTACAAATTGCTATATCGCTATGAACCCGCGTAGAAGAAACTTTCAAAGTCTAAGCCGATTGGTTCTCTGGACACGCTCAAGAGCGGGTCGGCGTGCCTCCTGCCCTTACTGCTTTGCCATGAGCAACGGCGAGGACGGAAGTAGACGTGTATCAACTCAAAAGCTAGAGCATGTGCCTCTAGCTCCGCTCAGTTTTGTCGGGGTATCCATAGTCGCTGCATGGGATCAAAGACTGGGGTTCTATCTGATTATTTGTTCTTGGTATTTTGCAGGTACTTTCTAGTCATAGTATAGCAGACAACTCAACATGCATAGCTGACACATGCCCGGGGGTCTCGATATCCTTCTTTACGACCTCAACCGACTCTACGATGCTTCGTAAGTTTCTGCCCTATTCCAGACCCTTCCTCAGTTGTTATTGATAAGTGGTCCTGGCTCTGTCAGCGTAAACACTTCGCTCTTATAAGTGAAGATGTATGAACGTCAGTCGTCCAAAGAACAAATAAGCCATACAACATCCGTCTTTGGTCTCATGGACCGACTACGGATACCGCGACAAAACTGATCAGAGGTAGAGCTACGCTACGTGCTGAGCTCTAAGTTGAAGAGAAATCCCTTTCGAGTTTGGGGTGGCTCTATATGCTTGTACCTGTGTTGTATGGTGGACAAAAACGATTTAAAAAAATAAGTCTTAACGCAGTATAAGCTCATCTTCACCAAGCTGATCACTGGCCACTGAAAAGCCGCGTTTGTTTTGTGATTCAGATTTTCCGCGTTTAGTAGAACTTTGCGTTGTGAGGACGGCCTACATATTCTGAACGTCATACTAGAGGAAATAATGAAAAAAAAAACAACCTTAACACAATCCAAATAATGCAGGGTATTCAGATAAACGATACATAAATAAGTTGACTTTTCAATCAAACTTTAAAATAAATCATCATCCATCATCCCGTGCACAACGAACTTGTCTTCTCAGCCGGGCTCTGGACCTTTTGTTATTTATTTTATTATTAAAAGAACCTGAACCGGAACCATCCCAACACCCTGCCACTTGGTATTCTTAATTCCCATCCCTTTCAGCTTGTGTCTCCTGTCCTCGGATCGTTGATAAACATGGTTGGATTTACTGGACAGCTCATCCCTTTGGCGACTGTCCGATTCACGGAAAGGCTCGCTGGGTTCCTAACCTTGACCTCGCTAAGGTTCTGCCAGGTCGAGCGTTCCTGTCAGTACCACCAGACTTTGAACTAAAGCCTTCAACCATCTCAGAAGCTGGAAGAGGAATCTTCACTAAAGTCCACATCGCGGAAAATACAGTCTTCGGACCATACGAAGGAGCATTGCTGTCGCAGTTACCGATCAATACCGACTACACCTGGACTTTACGCGTAAGTGGTCATATTCTCGTGCGATCAAGAACAAATAAGCACAAGAACCTCCGAGCGTCTTCCCCCATACTTACCATAGTTACTACGCATGACGTCGCGAATTATGACATTTTGCCGTCAAGGCTGGGACGACTTTTCTATTTTCCAGCAGAATATGATGCCACGGGTGAATCCGAATCTTCATCACTTAATTTAAACCCACTTCTCCGCCCCTAAGTGTGGGATAGTGGGCACATCTACGAACTTCGACCCAATGGATCCTCACACCAAGTTTGAACAAAATATCTCAACCCCTTCGAGAGTTATCGTGCTGACAGGCGGACAGACAACTTTTACGAAGTCACAGGTATGCCTCCACTGACGTTTTGGGATCCCGACAACTAGTGAGAGTTCAACGAATGCACCTACACTGTAAAAAAAATAGTAGTATTTGCTATTTGCTACTGGGATTAATCTTGTCTCTACTGAGATAAGATTATCTCTAATTCTGATTACTCTTATCCCAGTAAAGATAAGATTAATCCGAGTAGCAAATACTGCAGTTAACTTTAATCCTTACTCGGAGAAACTTTTTACAGTGTATTTCTATAGTAAATGCACTACCGCGTAGCATCACATTCGTTCCGCCCGAGGAGGGGTAGGCTATTTCTGTTCATAAATATTCTTTGAGCCCAAGCTGACTTTGAAACATTTATTCAAACAATGTTTACAACGGGTACGTCAGCTACGATTCTTCATCAGCGATATTTCGGCCCTTTTTGGCAAGGACCCTCGTCAGGCTGTCAATCCTCTGGTTCAACTTCGGGGAAGGAAATTACAGGTTTGTTTCCTTCCCCGAAGTTGAACCAGAGGATTGACAGCCTGACGAGGACCCTTGCCAAAAAGGGCCGAAATATCGCTGATGAAGAATCGTAGCTGACGTACCCGTTTTAAACATTGTTTGAATAAATATATCTGTTCAATAAGAAACTAAGATTAAAATGGAAATTAAAAACTATAATAAATTTAAAAAAATTAAATTGAAAATTTAATGAAAAAAGAGAATAAAAAATCAATAAAATTCAAGTTAAAGTTTACTAGTAGGCTAAGTTTCTTATTTTAACTTTTCAGTTTCAATTTTAATGTTTGGTTTTAGCTGAGTAATCGAATAGACCCTTGCTCGTTACGTGTCTAGCTCTGCGGTGTATGCATGTACGGCAGGAGAGAACAAGACCAAAGGTTTCGATGGGATAAAAAAAAAATATTTGATCCAGACAATGGGTCTTGTAGATATTCGGTCTATGGTAGACTCCTTGGACATTTTTACTACTAAAATTAGAAACAGAATAAGGCCCATCGCTAATCATCTGAGACAACTAAGTTCAGATATGGATTCAGCATGTGTGTTTACCCCTGTACGTCAAACCTACTTTGACGAAACTGATTAAAAAAACTTCCTGCCTTACTTTTGCCAAATTTCCGGTTTAGGCCGGATTTCGGTCGAACTAGTTGTCCGGCAAAAACTAAAGCTCAAGAATGAATTCATCATATCCCCTAACCCCCTTCATCGAACCTCTAATCAACAAACTTTTACTTATAGCAAATTCTCCGGTTTCAACCGGATTCCGGACGAACTATATGTCCTGGTAGAAAATGATTGTCATATGCGGATTTAGCATGTCTTCTTACCCCTGAATCGAACATCTAATCAACTTCAGATAAAAACTTTTACTTTTGAAAAAAAATCCGGTTTTGGCCGGACGAACTACATTTCCGGCGAGAAAATGATTTTCATATACATGTTCACAGGTCTTCTTACCCCTAAATCGACTATCTTATCACCTTTTAAAAATATTTTGTTCGCCCCTAAATTTGACCCTCCCCCCCCAATATAGGGCTACAGAGCCCATCTACAAACCCGACCTGTCCCTTGACCCAGAGAATATTCACACCTAGGCTTCATCAAAATATCGCAATCCCTTCGAGAGTTAGGCCTATCGTGCTGACAGACGGACCACAATGTAGGAGAGGTCCCTGCACCCCAGGGGTTTGCTAAATTAATCGACGTTAGTATATTAAATCGGTAAATCGACGTAGTACTTCGGTAGCATAGTGCGAATCGTTCCGACTGCTGTATGGGGCAGTCTATCACAATCTCCTTGCTTCTGGAAAGGATAAGCCAAACTTTAGCGATAATCCAGAGTTACGCATAGCCTATGTTAAAAGCTGAGTACTCGGACAAAATCACACCTCGTACGAGAACGGTCTTCGCACACTCGGGCTCAAGTCACTGTCTGAACGAAGGCATGAAGCAGTTATGAGGTTTGGGAACAAGTGTCTTGCTTCCGAAAGGCACAGGCAGATCCTACCCGACCTAGCGGCGCCTACGGTCGATGGTCCCGTAACAAGAAGTAAAGCAGCCTTAAAAGCCACCCTAAAGCAACCACCTGCAAACTCCAGCGAGCAATACAATTCAGCTTTTGTCCCCTACTTTGTTCAGCACTACAATGCCAGATAATGTGCATCTTGTTTTTGTGTGTGTGCTCATTTTAACTGTTTATTTTAACTATGTCTTGGCAATGCCACTGCTATTTTGTAAAATATTCTGTCAAATTATAACGATTGATTGATATGCCAAATACTGGAGCACCCTGACCTTCTAAAAGTTTCCGAATTCACACCAGTCTTCAATATTTCTTTGTGACAAAGTACCGAGAAACATCGGCACACCCTACCCTTGGCATAGGATCCTACCCTTGGCATTTTTTTTTTTTACTACACTTATGCCCTTGGGCAGTGCGTCAAAAATTCTTCATTTATTCATTCATATGAAGAGCATTTGGTGCTGTTATTCGTTTACGAGGGATGTATCGCAGAGATGTTCTTGGTTCTATTCATACGGCTGTTGCACTTCCTCACATTCTTTTTCCGTCTGCTTTCTTTTCTTCTTTCCGTCCTTCTGAGCTTTCTGCGTTAAAAGTTACTTATTGTAAATTCTCTAAATTCCTTCTTGGCTTCCCGATTTCTGCGAGTAACTCTTTCTTAACTTCGAATTTTAAAGTGAAGAATCCTTTGGAAACTTTAAATGGTAAAATCCAGAACTTTCATAAAAAGGCTGACAACATTCTTCTTCATCACAACCTTTTTACTTATTCCACAAAAAAGCGCCCTGATTAGTTGGTTTATTTTGAGCTTTGTTTTTTTCCATGTACTTCGTTGTATATTTAGTAGGCTAATTTGTCTTTAATGGTCAGCTGTTTATTAGTATGTAAGTGTGTGTGAGTTTGACTGACATGTTGTTGTTCCTTTTTATACATTACTCTTCAGTTTTGAAGGATTCAAATAAATAATAATAATAATAATAATATGCTCTTTCACAAACGCCAGGTAGACCCGAGGTCAGCTAGCTAAACTGGGGCTGTATTTACTTAAGCATTCCGTTAATCGTACAACTCTCAGCCGCGTGTTTAATGCACTGGTCCTCAGGCTTCTTCGGTTTGCTCCGGTAAGATTCCCCCAGTATGGTGGGGACTATCTCAGGGCTGCAGGGACCTCTCCTTCTTCTTCTCTCCTGCCGTCGGCTGCCATGCGCACACCGCAGAGGTAGACACGTAACGAGCAAGGTTCTACTGAACAGGTTTACCCCACTCAAACCAAAAAAATTTAAGTGTAACTGAAAAGCCAACTTATTCTTGTGTCATTTAACTGAGTTCACTGAATTATTTGGATTCTGCAAAGGGATTTTTTTTTCTTCTACTGTCTGCTCTAGTTATAATAATAATAATTTATTTTTAACCCACAAATCGTACAAGGCGAAAACCGTGGAGTACAAAAGAATATATGAAGACATAATTAGGCAAAACATAACACATACAAACAAAATCTACTTAAAAGTCAAACAGACGAATAAGCCCATGGGAGGGCGACAGACGCGCGTATGCCGTTTCGGACAGTTTTCTGTGGAGAACAGACTATTTCTCCGTGATATCCGGTAGCGAGTAATTACTAATAATTTTAGAATTTCTTTGCCAAGGAGGGAGATGACGTTCTGAATATCTGCGGCCGTCCCCACAGCGTAAATTCTACTATGACGCTGGAAATTTTAATCTCAACACAAACGCGGCTTTTCAGTGGGCAGTGGTGAGTTTGGCGAATATTGTTTAGTGCCTGAAAAAAAAACAAAAATCATAAATCTTTCTCGTAAGGCATACAATAAAAATACAAGCGCATGGAGGTACCACAATCCCACGGAAATTCCAGTATTTGAAAATCGGTTATTCGTCAACAGCGGAACAACGAAGTAACGCATTTTCAGCGTGTCTTCAAACCAATTTAACTGAATAAGTGTTGGGTAACTAGACTGTCCTATCCTAGACCTTTACGGTTAAGCTTTAAGTTAAAACTGAAATTAAAACAAGAACTTAATCTACTATTAAAATTTAACTTGATCCTTTATTGATTCTTTAGTTTTTTTTTCAATTTCAGTTATAATTTCTTAATTTTTTTATAAATTAAATTTTGATTTTCATTTCAAATTTCAGTTTTCCATTGAACAGATAAACCCCTCCATACTAGAGTCATCACATCACCGCGACATCAGTGGACTTACGCTAATTGTCTTTTCTCTTTATTATTTTTTTTATTTTTTATTTCATTTCTCCGTTCTTGTTCAGTTTAGATGTGACGGGTTATAAAGAATATACATGTACACGATCACGACTGGAAAACCCTCTTGGTTTAGTTGTATGGTAAAAGTTACATTGTGTACTCTCGTACGTTATTCTCTTTCGTGTTTTCCTTTCTTGTTCTCTTTTTTCCTTATTATTTACGGATCTAAAATAAAATCGTCATCACCATCATCATATAATCTGTTTGTAGTTTGACAAGAAGCTCGCTCTCTATCGAGACGCTCTTCCGATCAACGAGAGCAACTGGCTCCGCTGGATCAACACCCCACGCTACGAGGAAGAACAGAACATGATAGCATTCCAACACAGAGAGAACTTTTACTATGTGTGAGTATTTGATGTTTGTTTAAAGTTTAACCGAAAAGGGCTGGGATAGGACAATCTAGAGCGTGTTCCACCCTCGTACCAGTAGTAACTATTAGTTACTAAATCCGTTCCAACCTCACGAAAAGTTATTACGCTGACCGTTCCAGCCTTGTCGAAATAGTAACTAATAGTAACTGTTTGCTTACCACGCTCGGGAGCGTGGTAAGCGTAGTAACCACGAATCTCTGTCACGTGATTGGTCAGATTCACCCGTGTCATGATATTCCGCTGGAAAATAGAAAAGTCGTTCCAGCCTTGACGACAAAAGGGCAGAATTTGTGACGTTATGCGTGGTAACTACGGTAAGTAGGATGGAACACGCTCCTAGTTCCCCATCACTTATTCACTCAAACTGGCTTGAAGACCCGCTGAAAATGCGTTACTTCGTTGTTCCGCTATTCACGAATAATTGATTTCCAAATAGTGGAATTTCCGTGTGATTTGTGGCACCTGTGTGTGCTTGTAGTTTTGTTGTATGTCTTACGCGAAAGATTTATGATTTTTTTTTTGTGTTCAGGCACTACGCATTCTTCACCAATCTCACCACTGCCCACTGAAAAGCCGCGTCTGTAATGAGATTAAAATTTCCTGCGTCATAGAGGAAATTTCGTTGTGGGGACGGCCGCAGATATTCTGAACGTCATAACTAGAGTAGATAGTGGAAAATAAAAAAAAACTCCCTTTGCAGAATCCAAATAATTCAGTGTATAAGTTTGCTTTTCAGTTAAACTTTAACCGAACATGGCTGAGATCCGACGGTCTAGTTACACTTGTCTTATCAAATTGAATAGGTCCAAAACTGATAAAAAAGGGTTACTTCTATTGTCCGCTATCCGCACACAATCGATTTCATTTAATGAACTTATTCTTTCGGATTTGTGGCACCTCAGTGTGCTTGTCCCTCTATGATTGAAATATTCTGCAACTAAAAGGGTTCTAGACTCTAGCCAGGAAAACAAAATCAATTGGCCGTTCAGCGCTCCAAGTGGACTAGTTTCTGTTAGTCCCCCATTTCCTCATAATCAACACTTATGTAGACGTAGTAAAAAGTCGGATCCATAGGGTAAGGGATCACTTTCACTTTCTTCTGTTTGAGAGGTATATGCAAAACTCCATTACCTGGGACACAGATGACAGGTTTTCCACTCACTAACCTGTGGATCTATTTTACCATGTCCGATCCAGGTGCTGACGGTGAGGCATAGGGGGATTAACAGAAACTAGTCCGCTTGGAAGCGTTGAACAGGAATATGGCCAATTGGAGAAGTCTTTCAGCTTCAGGGGGTCTTGTTTCTTGCTTTATTTATGTTATGTTGTCTAACTAGTACGAATAAAGGAATGAATGAATGAACGTGGCGATGACGTTCTCGACATTGATCAATAGATGTCTGGGCCAGTGTTCCCCAATCTTACCGCTGGCCATTGAAAAGCCGCGTTTGTGTTGAGATTCAAATTTTCCGCGTCATAGTAGAACTTTGCGTTGTGGGGACGGTCGTAGAGTTTCTGAACGTCACTACTAGAGCATACAGTAAAAAATAAAAAAAATCTCTTAACACAATCCAAATAATTCAATGAATTCTATTAAACTATACAAAAATAAATTAGAACTGAAATAAACTTTGAAGGACCTGTCTTACCTATAATAGGAACGCATCCTACTTCCACAATCGCTCCATATATTTCTAAACCCGGAGACCCCAATTCCGTACGAAACATTCAAACCCCTCTAACAAAACCACGCTGATTTTCTCACTTACGGTGTTTAGCTACCTTCGATGTATATCACGCTGTCGACGGTTGTCTGCGAGAAAATTTTCCATCAGAAAAACCGGTTATGTAAATTAATTCCCTGTTTTCGCTATAAGTCAACGGGTCTCGGGAAAGGCTTAAAACAGCCAAAACCGTGGATTATTTGTTGAAAGCACAGCCTAGTTTTAAAGTATTCAAACATTTTAAAATACTGTAAGTTGAAGAGTAAATAGCGCGAGGGGTCCTTTAAAAGTTCTCAGTCCAGACTCCAGACCCTCAGATGATGATCGTTTTACATACGACAGGACATACAAGGAGGTCGAGCCTGGCAGTGAGCTTTTGGTGTGGTATGGTGATGATTATGCTCGGCGCCTGAAAATTCCGATATGCAGTAGGACAGAGTTGGAGTTCATGAAGGCGCCAAACCTGACTTGCCACAAACACAAAGGTAGGTTTTACTGTCAGAGGTGTCTCCAAGTAGTTGCGCAAATATGCAGGTAATGATGATAATCTAGCTACATATACTATTATGGTGCGGACAGATTCCAGGGCTCAGTTTCAGTTGCCTCAGTTTCATAAGTGTTCGTTATCATAAGTATACGCCGATTAAATCATATTCGACGACCGTAAACAGATGTGTGCTCAGATTTATCCTAGGAATGTTTCGGGCGTTCTTAGCAAGGGGTCTAGCTAGAAAAACGAACCTCTGAAAGGGGTTTCTCCGCGACACAATGTGGGCCACATGCTTCTGAGTGTTTGTTCGCTGTGCTGCCACAGTGTTGAGCCGCAAGCTGAAACTTGCGGAAACACTGTTTCGTCTATTTTTTGGGCGGTTATTTCAAATGGATGCTACTTAAACTGTACCTAAAATAAACCTACCTAAGGTTCCGAACCTACATAAAATGTATGCTACTTGAACTGTCAACACGGCTGGGTAGGGTGCCTCCTGTAGGATAGAACAGAATAGAATAAAACTTTAATCAAAAAATATGGCTTATCATAGCAAATTGCCAAATTCGATATTTTTTCGTCAGGTATACTAGCAAATAAACATATTACACAATCAGCAAAAGAGTTAAGTTGAGTTAAAAGGGCCACAAAACTAAGCACAAAGCTCTTTTTATATAGGTCAGTTTTTAGCAAAAACAGGTGTCAACTTAGGAACCTTCACAGCCGCTTCTATTCTATTCGTCACCAGTTCCGTTTTAAGAGGGGATCGGGAGTTGATTTTGCTAAATTCCTGCTTCAGTTAACTGTTCAGCATTTGTGGTACTATAGCTCACCTGTTTTTACGTGCTTCATAGACTCGTCGAAATAAAAGCATTTGACCGTGTGAAGCATGAGAAGATTATTAGGGTCCTTCTAGAAAGAGGAGTTCCAATGCAATATGTGAAACTCCTAGGTTTTTGGTTTCGAAACGAGGAGTGCAAGAGTTTTGTGTTAGATGGGATAGCAAATTAATCTCTACTTGTATCCGTTCTAATGGTCTGAGGCAGGGTGGTATTTTGTCACCATTCCTTTACGCAGTATATGTTGATGATTTGTCTGCCCGTCTCAACGAAACCCGGATTGGTTCCTTTATAGCTGGTAAAAGCTACAACCATTTTTGGTTTGCTGACGGTCTTATCATCCTGTCTCCGACTGTATTTGGTCTAAACAAGCTGCTTTGGGTTTGTGATCTGTTTGGAGTAGAATATGATATTATTTTTTTTACACCCGTAAAACATTTGCTATGGCATTTATCCCACCCCGGTATAAAGTGTTACCAAGTGGCGTGTTGCTTAGTGGTAGGGTAATTGCTTATGTTGATGAATTTGGTTATTTAGGTTTTTAAACTAAATAGGATCTAAATGATGATTCTCATATTACATGCTCTAGCTAAAAGCTACTCGAAAAGAGCTAATGCCCTGGTTTGGAAGCTTGGTGCAGTAGACGAGCCTGTGAAGGTCCGACTTTTCAAGACTTACTGTTATCAATTTTTTGCTCTTGGCCTGGTTTCCTCTGTCCATCCTCGGTCTTTGTCAGCTTAGCAAGTTGTCTACATCGCGGGTTTTCGGAATTTTTCTGTTTGGCTAGGCGATGCAGTGTCAGTGGTGCAATGGTTGAAAAAAGAGTTGCTACCCTGAAGGAGCTGGGCCACAAAGCTATGTTTGATAATGAAGATTGCGATAATGATTTGGTGGCTTTTGCTGCCCTACCCATTTTCTATGCGCTACCCGTATGGAAGGGTATCCTCCTGGATATCTTTTGCATGGGGTAGATTTCTTTTGTATTTTTCTTCAGTGTCTGTGTTGTTTGTTTGTTGTTGTTATGGTATTATCGACTGCAATAAAGCAGTAAAGAAAATAAATAATTAATGTCTGAAAATGGCTTTCATCCTCACCGTTGCGTGCAAAAAGGATCATCAGTTCGATGATACATACTTGAGAAAGTTTTGCTTTTTTATTGTTTGACGTTATTTTGCTGCTAACTTTGCTTATCCCGCCAGAATCGAGCCACACAATCGTCAATGACCTCGGCAGTTGTTTGCCGAATTCAGCCACAAAAATCTTGTTGGTCGCGGAAACACACAATAGGCTATGGACACACTATTTTCGAGCCACAATCGACCCAGATACTGTTTGTGGGAGCATGGAAAAACGCCTAAAATAACTGAAATGTCTAGCAACTAATAATACACTATTATGGGGATTTACTTATGAAGACGCCAAAAGTTTTCCGGTTCGTTTTTTTAGCTAGAGCCTGAAGAGCAACCTTGCCAATAGGTGCCGACAATATCGCTAGAATAATTCGAGATAGTTGAACAGATCTGAAAACGTGATGTTGGCTGGCAGGAAGTCCAGTACGAGGCAGGAATTTCAGTACCCTGATCCGGTCGTGGTGAAAGTGATGATTTCGAAGAGGCCGAAGGATGAAATTATTGTTTTTTTCATTTGGAGCGCTAAAATATTGCATCTTATGTTATATATTAAAACAATACATAAGACGAATACAGCTATGATGCTTTGGCAGCGATATTTCGTCCATTCTTGGCAAGGGTCGTCGTCAGGCTATCGAGACTGCAAGCATGATTGCAGGTTCGTTTTTTCCCCAGCGTTGTCCCTGATGTTCGACAGCCTGACGAGGACCTTGCCAAGAAGGTCCGAAATATCGCTGCCAAAGCATCGTAGCTGACGTGGCCTATCCGTTTTATGTATAGTTTGAATATATGTTTCCCAGTCAACTTGGACTCAAAGAGAATTCATCTTATATTACATTTTTATTTACATATTCGTAATATATTTTTACGTTAATTTGCAGAGCACCACCTTTCATGGATGGCCAGCTTGCTGCTAAATGACAGCTATTGATCAAACGATTCGCACACGACGTGGGCAAAACTCTGAGAACAAACTGCAAACTGGTTTTAAAAACGTGGAAAGAAGGACTCAGTGAAAAGTAAAGGTGCGATAGTACGATTATTTTGAACGGCGCACAGCCGAACGTTGACCTAAAAAAGGAACTACGCTCAACGATACATTCCGATTTATTCATCAACGAACGTTATGTATTTTCACAATAGCTTAACGCATACGTCGCTGTATTATAATGCGAGACTGACGCAGTCTCCGAAATAAAAGTTACAACAATAGTCCTGTCTACCACTCGTGTATCAGCAAGCACCCTGAGTCATCTCGCACTGCTCAATGAGCTTTCCTCAGGTTACCGTAATCTCTCGAAGTCGGAAACAAGAAGTCGGCACTAGCATTAACCGGACAAGCTCTGGGTCACTGTCGTGACTATCCGCTCTTTCATCTCTGAGCAGGTAATTACGAGTAGCTTATGAACAGTAACTGACATCTTAATTAAGCGAGCAAGATGATCACCGCCTCTACTTTCCTAACACGGCAGCACTAGCCTAGGACCCGTCAACAACTCAGTTAAGTTCAATTTTATTTCACGCTTGATTTATATCACACCTGATTTATTTCACACCTGATTTATATCACACTTGATTTCTCGGAGCTCACTATGCCTCTGTTGGGTCTCTTCTGCCTCCAGGTAAACTGAAGCTTCGCCCATACCCCTTTACACATATTCACCAGTAGGCCATCCCTCCTTTCCTCAGGTACGCTCACAGCTTCGTAGTAAATGTTTTTCAATAACCGTCTCGCAAATTGTAACCTTCCAGTCTGTATCAGACTTATAGAGAAGTAGATTTTGCATCGAGCTACAATGGCAGGATTTCCAAGTCTCAGGGCTACCCTCATTTGCTTGGCAGAGATGGCACCAGCTGTCTTAGCCTAGAGAGTCGGAACATATATTAGCAGAGATTAGATACTAGGCTTTAAGTTTAACCGAAAAGGGCTGGGGTAGGACAATCTAGTTAGCCATCACTTATTCATTTAAATTAGCTTGAAGACCCGCTGAAAATGCGTTTCTTAGTTGTTCCGCTATTCACGAATAATCGATTTTCAAACATTTCGGTGGGATTTGTAGTACTCTGTGCGCTTGTATTTTTGTTGTATGCCTTACGAGAAAGATTATTTATGATTTTTTTTTTGTTCCGGCACTAAGCAATCTTCACCAATTTCACCACTGCCCACTGAAAAGCCGCGTTTGTGTTGAGACTGAAATTTGAGATAAAAATTTACGCTGTGGGGACGGCCGCAGATATCCTGAACGTCATAATCAGAGCAGATAGTGGAAAATTCCCTTTTCAGAATCCAAATAATTCACTGTATTCAATTAAATGACACAAACGTAAGTTGGCTTCTCAGTTAGACTTTAATGAATCAAACATCATGCAGGGTGTCGGTAGGGCATAGCAGTACATTCCCAAACCAACTCTGTCAACAAGGAGAGATGATATGACCACACACAAGGAATTCATAAATCTTATTGAAAAACTATCCTGTCCTTACTATTAGTAACTTAGTACAAATATCAGATAATACTTACATATGGTAAAAACTGATCACCCAAAGAAGAATAGGCCCCACCGAGTGTGGACAAGAGGGACATGAGGTCCATCAGCTGCATAAACTCCCAGATCTTCTGGTTCAGCATCTGACTCCTAAAAACATGATACGATATGATGTAGATTTATTGCCTGCCAAAACTGTACAAAGTACATAGGGGGCAGAGTATGAGAAACAAGAGCTGAGAGCTCATATGGCACTTGTTACGAGTAGGTTGTGCAAGAAAGTAGATGTGATGTCACAGAATACCCACTAAAACCCCCTCTAGGTTCGGACCTAGAAATAAGATATCTAGTTTCACTCGAGTCTGAGTATTTCCGACATTGCGTCGGATAATCAAGGGCATATTACTTTTCTAACTTTAAGTTCGGAGCAACTCGTTTGATCCCTAAACGTGCCATTTTATTTCCGGTACCCCCTCCAACTACCCCTGCCAAATCTGGTTCGGACACATAAATGATTTCATCTAAAACATTTTCTCTTACCGCTTTTCAAGTTTCACTCGAATCTGAGCATTTTTCGGGAAATTCCGGTAACCCTCTACCCTCCCCCAACCGTGCTCAAATTCGGTCCGGACCCTAAAATATGTCACCGAGGGCCAAGCCCCTTGCCAAGAAGGACCGAAATATCGCTGATGAAGAATAGTAGCTGATGTATCCGTTATAAACATTGTTAGAATACTTGTTTTTCCTACCAAATCCTATCCCGATCCTCGACTCTAAGCGTTTCACGAGCTTTTCGGTGCCCTCCTCTAACTCCCCCCACAAGAATCGAATCCGGTCCGGACTTCAGGGGGGACATCTGAGACGATAGCTCTTTCCACTTCCCAAGTTTCATTCAAATCCGTTCACCCGTTCAAAAGTTATGCATGTCGGTAGATTCCGGATTCCCCATCCGTCCACTCCCCCCCGATGGTCGGATCGGGGAAACGACTATTCCCAAGACAGTCTGTTCGGGTCCCTGAATATGCCTACCAAATTTCATCGTCCTAGTACCGAATTCGCGGGGTCACCGAATTCCACCCGGCCCCCCACACTCCCCACAGTGCCCGAATCCAGTCCAGTATGTCAACGATGTATCTAGGACTTGTGCTTGTTCTTCCCACCAAGTTTCGTCCTGATTCCTCCACTCCAAGCGTTTCCGAAGATTTCCGGTTCCGCCCTCCAGCCCCCTCCCCCAAAGTACCGGTCGTCTGAGGCACGATTTCTTTCCAAATATCAAATTTCATTAAGATCCGATCACCCGTTCAAATACCTCAAGATTCCGGATCCCCCCTCCCTCCACTCCCCCCACGATACTCGGATCGGGGAAGTGACTATTTCAATCTTAATAACTTGGGGTCCCTAATATGCCAGCCAGGTTTCATCGTCCTAGCCTATGTGGAAGTGCCCGAGCTAGCAAAACCCGAAACCGACCGACGGACGGACAGAGCCTGAGATCGCTATATTGCACTTGGCCGAAGCAATAAAAAGAAAAGAAAAGGTAACAAAACTAACACGAACATGTACAACGGATCCAGTACACTCAATATTTAAGTACTAAGCATAATTTCCATTTTTAATACGTTCTCTCGAGAGTCACGCAAAGCTGATCTAGAGTCCAGAACTTATTTTGAAAATTTTATCAGCTCTTATAAGCAACAACCTTCAATCTTTTAATTACATACTGGTTACTGGACCACGGCTGTAGCTTAAGCAAACACTTTGCATATTTAAAGTAAATCATCCGCAGCTTTTTCTTATGTCTGCGTGAAACATTTCCAAAACGGAGATTTATAGAGAAAATTTGGTAGAACATGCGCATTCTACATTCGTGCGAGAATTCGACGATGAAAAAGTACCCTTGAAAATACCCTTGGTTGACAGAAACCAAGGGTAATGAGCTTATGATTGCCTATTGTTTCTACCAAACAGATTTCCTTTAGCCTTTCCCTTTCAGCTTTAAAGTAGCAAGCAGAAGTAGATCCCAATCAACACAAAGAAACTAGGCTAGGACTTGAAAAGGATCAAACTTACCACAAGTAATCAATCCCTTCTGGAACATTGGAGTCTACAAAAATCACAATATCTGAAATTTCACTATCAGTCTGTGCAGCTCCATCAGCCTCTTCTATGAAATTGCAGAAACTATCTCTGTATACTTCAGACGTCCTGAGTAGGTTCTCAAACTTTGAATACAGAGAATTAGACACAAAACCCGTCTTGGTCTTCAAAACCTTCTTCTTTCCTTTTCCATTGTTAATGGAATGTGAACACTTAGCATGACACATTTTCGTCCCTTCAACTTGGGAATCTTCTGTGATAGTATCAGAGCTGGTGCATCCTTTTCTCCAGTCTTTCATGTTATCACAGTGAATATTAACAACATCTTCATGTGACACTCTCAGTACCTTTACTGGTAGCTGCGTTACCCTGTTTCTGGCATGAACCAGAATTTCTGTTATTTTTCTCTCCAAGTCAACAGACATGGCAAGCTGTAAATTTTTACAAACTAAAGATGATCGTCAGTTACAACACGTCTGAACTGACCAGCTACTGCCAGATAGCCTCTTCTTCTTGATCAGTTCCTGAAAACAGCTTCTGCACTGTAAAAAGTTTATCCGAGTAACGATTAAAGTTAACTGCAGTATTTGCCACTGGGGTTAATCTTATCTCTACTGAGACAAGGTTAATCCCAGTAGTAAATATTGCAAGATTTTTTTTTACAGTCTAGTTACTTCACATAGTTTATAGTAATAGGAGGATCAGCTGAGGACCAGCCTAAGAGAAAAAGGAATTGAATGTGTTGTATCATGGGCAAGCAGGCTCCCTTTTCTAGAGTTCCCCTTAACGAAGATGGTCCCAACGGAATTTGGGCCAACGAGGTATCTCCTTCAACTGAGAGCTTCTGGAAAAAAGAATCTGTCCTTAAAGTTCAATGGGCGGATCAAACAATCATGATACCACATTACCACCACCCCAGAATACAATGTTACATCAGAAATCGGCAGATTCCTCAACTTGTTTTCGCTGATATGTCGTTATGCCGTTTTTTGCTGACTGCCATACTCCAATTTACTAGCTTTGACAAATATAAGCGGAGTTTCTTTTTTCTTATCCATTCGTTGTTATTATATACTCCGGATTATTTGTATTGTTGACATATATTCGAATTAACGGTATTAACTGAGAATCCCTTGTAACCTCTGGAATCAGCTGCAAGTAGGTCGGTTATATTTGTATATTTTTGGCAGTGTTCAGTGTTCAAAAATTTTCTTCGGTACTACAAACAACGGAAAGTTTCGTCAGATAACACTGGAGCAATCTGCCAATTACAGAGACAGTTTATTTTAGCAGCCATGGCACTTTCATCACTTAGCTATAAAAAATGACTGATTTTCGTACATGGCCGAGAGTTTTTGAATTTCCGCGCCTTGCAGTACCATGCTCTGAAATCGCCTCCACCGATACGCCGAAGAGTCAATGACAAGCGATAACAAGAAAACGGCTTATTTTTCAAGCGCTATCTGATGGAAGTCAGAAATGTGTATGTGTGAAGCATTTTCAAAAAAAAAAAGCATAGTTAGTGCCCATTGTGCTTTAACATAAGAGGCATTCACTCTTCATTGGTTCCTTTGACTAGCCTATGTTTTTCCAAAGCTGGAGGTTTGAGGGTTCTCATATTAGGTACAAGTTTGCACAGCTGTTGCCGAGACCAGCATGTCCGAGTCGGAGACCGAAGTGACGCTAACGAGTCAAGACGAGTCCGAGTCGTGGACAAAATCGTTCGAGACGAGAGGAAGTCCGTGAAAAAAGCGTCTCGAGACCGAGTACCGCCCCAAGTCCGAACAATACATTTGTTCTTCAAATAATGAACTATAACTTTTCACGAACAGGTCTGTGGTGTATATCTTCCTGGGTCCCAGAGGTAGTTATATCATGACAATGAGTTTTGTGGAGGTCGATACGACATAGTATCAGCCTCCAGATGTCTCCTCGATGAAAGGTAACTTTTAATATCCTTCATACACAGAGAATCCATGTGAGAATGAGCCAGGCGAAATAAATCAACCGAAGGATGTCTTATGGAAGAAAATGTTTGAGGTAGAAGAGCAAACCATCATTCTGGATCAGGCTCTGAGCCAAAGGATCGGTGGGCTGTTTAGATAAGTCCAACATATCTGCAAAAACTCAAAGTTTAAAGTCAGAGAGACGAGCTTTAACAGAGAACTGACCAGACAAGGAGAAAATCATGCATCAATGTTTTTCCGCATTTAAAGCTAGATAATTTGATAAAAAAAAACGAAAAAACACTCAGAATCAATTATTAGACTGAACCAAATCTGAATGCCAACCAAAAATCAACGTGTTGTCGGCAAAACATTTCGCTAAGAAATGAGTACCATAATAGGAAAGATGGATGTGATTTTTTAAATAATATTAATGTACAAATTTTAAACAGTAGGATATTCATGTGGGGGAAAATTCCGGTAAATTTTGACTGGTGCGGCGTTAAAATTTATCAAATTTACCTGAACTTGATGATTTTTAGAGAATTTACCCGATTGTTGGTCAGGGAACCTACCGAAGTTTGCTCAGGGAATCTACCGAAATCTTGCTCAAGGAATCTACCAGAATTTGTCTAAGAGAATTTACTGGAGGCTGGATCAGGCTATCTACCGAACTTTGCCCCATGGGATCTACCAGAATTTTGGAATCTACCGGAACTTTGCTCAGGGAATCAACCGAACTCTTAATCGGAACTTGTCTCAAGAAATTTACTGGAGGCTGTATCAGAAAATCTACCGAACTTTCGGCCACGGAATCTACTAGAATTTGGCTCAGGGAACCTGCCGGAATTTTGCTGCTTACCGGATAAGTATATACTCACAGCTTAGTGGGAAGACCCTGGCACACAACTTACCAGAGTGATTCATGCAGACAGACAACATAGCGTACCGGAAAATTTATCGGCGATTTCGGTAATCTCCTAAGTTCAAATTTCCATAATTTCCAAGTACAAGTACTGTTCAAGGAATAATATCGCGGTACCGTCTACTTCAGTTTTGACAGCTTTCTTGACTCCCTTCCGGTGATAAGCCGAGAAGAGGTCAAACACGAGTTAGCCTTGTTCCGACATGATCTCGAAAGTCGCCAGGAGAGCCTCGAAACAAACAAAAAGCTGAAGATATTTTTGAAGACTTTCGTGAATTTAAAGATGTCTTACTACTAGTATGGAAAGCGTTCAAGCCGGTTATGACAATCCCCCCTTTTTAGCAAGAAAAATTTGGTTAAGACCACTTTGCATTCAACAATGGCTGACCAGCGTTTGTTACTAATCAAATGTGAAACCGATCTAGTTGACGAATGTGAAACTGGATGTGATGTGAAGAAACGGAATATGCTTAAAATGCAACGAATAAATGTGTAGGGTGGATTGAAGGCCAAAGATTTTCTATTTTTAACTGACAATCTTAAAGTTTAACCGGATAGGGCCGAGTTCCGACGGTTTAATAACATATCACTTATTCACTTAAATATTCCTGAAAACCCAATGAAAATGCGTTACTTTATCCGTTTACCAGGGATAATCAATTTCATAGAATGAGCTTATTCTTTCAGATTTGTGGTTGCCTACCTCTGTGTGCTTGTCCCTCTACGCTTGAAATATTTACCAACTAGAAATGTAAGCCATTGCCAAAAAATAAAATAAAAATATCAGATTCCTTGCACGACATATTCTAAAATTATTTTCATACAGTTGTAACGTCTCTGATCTCGCATCTTTAGCCCTGAGAATGCAGGATTTTGTTAAAATTCAAATTCTCTGCATCTGGATGAATTTCAGTTTGTCGTGCAAGCAGCGCACAGCAGGCGCCAGTCATATGCAAATCCTCAAATTTGGGGCATGGGAATGGTACCCCTGTGAAATTTGGTTAAACTGAGAGTGGTTACTTACCTAAATAGGGTTGTCTTCCTGTCCTAGATCAAAAGATACCTCATTTTACTTTCTATCCAAACTCATTTTCCAATTTTCAAAATGTTAGAGCACTTCCAAGATACATAGAGTTTTTTGAAGGCCACTTCTCTTCTAGTGGGTTTACTCTATCCTTTTTCAGAAAACTGCTGCTAGGTAGCATGGATGAAGCAAGCTTTTCAATCTGTTCACTGGAGCAAATATTTCCTTTAGATTTTTTGCCTTTTAATGTATTTATTTTTAGTGAATTTTTGTTTGACTATGTTAACGATTGTTATCAAAAGGGATGATGTCTCTACGTAGACACGACACTACGAGGACACGACGGTACATCGAAACGAAAAAAGCGTCAGTACATGGACACGTCACTACAGAGACACGACGGAACGAAGACCGACACTACATGGACACGACGGTACAAGTACCAACACTACATGGACACGACGGTAAATGTACCGACACTACGTAGACACTTTTTGATTTTCGACGTAGTGTCGGATTTTGTCCTCTTAGTGACGTGTCCATGTAGTGTCGTTCGACGTACTGGCGTGTCTATGTAGTGTCGTTCGATGTACCGTCGTGTCTACGTAGTGTCGTTCGATGTACTGTCGTGTCTATGTAGTGACGTGTCTTCGTAGTGTCGGGCCTTTGTTTTTCTCCGTTCTGACGTGTCCATGTAGCGTCGTGTCCCTGTAGTGTCAGACATTTGTGTCTCTTCCATGTGGAATTCCAGCTTAGGATATTGTCCAGGATTTCTTTTTGGCACGTTGAAGTACAAACTAACACTTAAGTTTCTGCCTGCTACCCCTTTGTTTACGCCAACACTTTGGTTAAAGTCAAGTATAGACGCTAGGTGATACCCCAACCTCTGTTCTAATTCGGCTTCGGGTTTGCGCGTCAGCGGGATCTCGGTTTTGGGCACTTCTAAGTAAGCGAGGACTATGAAATTTTACAAGCGAATAAAACTTGGGACCTGAAATAGACTGAAACAAGTCCCATAGTTTGGGAAAGGGAGGGGCTTTCCGGAATTCCAATATCAGCATACAGACCCGAAAGGATGGTCGGGTCCCAACCAAATTTGGTGGGAATTAAGAGCTTGGGTTCTTGTTGTGCCTCCTTGGGGGTCCGAACCCAATCCTGCCTCTGTGGGGGGAGTGGGTCTGTAAGTTCTTGCTTTCAGGCCATCTGCTAGGAGAGCTGGTGGAATTCAAAATTGGTATACGCGCGTAATTAGCGCAAACCTATACCGCCATCTAGTGTCTGGGCGCAGAACATGACTACAAACATAGGCGGAATCAAACCAAGAAGTAAAAGCGAAGCTAGCCAACAATACAGTCGAAGTTCGTCAAAATCGAAACGCTGGAGAATTTTAACAGACTGGCGACACTACAGAGACAAAACACGCAGGCGACACTACGTAGACACCTTTATGACCCGACACTACCGAGACACGTCACTACATGGACAGATTTTGTGGGCGACACAGCGTGGACAGACGCTACGTGGACAGACACTACAGAGACACGACACTACATGGACAGACACTACAGAGACACGACACTAGAGAGACAGGGTCGTAGTGTCGGATTTTTTTGTGTCTGTAGCGTCGTTCGACGTACTGGCGTGTCTACGTAGTGTCATTCGCAGTACCGTCGTGTCTCCGTAGCGTCGTTCGATGTACCGTCGTGTCCATGTAGTGTCGGTTTTTTTTTGTCCACGTAGCGTCGGGAAATTTGTCCATGTAGCGTCAGATTTTGTCCACTTACTGACGTGTCTACGTAGGTGCGCGCACACTACAATAATAGCAGGGGCGTAATTTGCTACGGGGCAGGGGGGAGGGAACTGCCCCCCCCCAGACCCCAGTTTGCCCCCCCAGACCCCAGTTTGCCCCCCCAGCTTGATGTTTGCCCCCCCAGCTGAAATTTTGCATCTTTGAAACTCTCGTCGAAACTAAGATAGGCCTACAGAATTCAAGCATCCACAGAAACAGATCGGATTTCTTTAGTATACCTTTGCCTTTATGGTAAGATTGAAACACGGAAGCCTTGAAACTTTTACAGTGATATGCATGCGCTATGCAGGGTTAAACACGTCATGTCAGACGCTGATGCGTTACTAGCCAAAATGTTTGGGGCGGGGGCCAAGTAATTTACTGACCGGCTGGTAATTTTCCAAGAAAAAAACTACTATTTCGACGAAAAATCTACTGATTTTCAGAAAAATCGACTGTTTCAATGAAAAAATCAACTGTTTTGGCGAAAAATCACGGCGCTTCACGCCCACTCGGTTATTTTTTACCGACTGGCCGACAACATTGGGGGGCGAGGGCTTCCCCCCCCCCAGTCGTGACACCCCAGGTCAGACAACCGACTAAGTGATCTTTTGATCATTGGTACCAAACCTGAAAAAGCAAAGAAGCTTGACGTCAATAGCTCAGTGGACAGTTTCGCGAATTTGAAGAAGTGTCTTTTCGCCTTGGTCGATTAGTAAAATATCTCTTTGTTTTCTTTCTTTTTATTACATTTTTCTTCTTGAAATAAAACTGCTCATTTTCACCGGCTCCAACTTTGCCCCCCCCCCCCCCAGGATATTGACGAAATTACTCCCCTGAATAAAAGGCTAACAATCTAAAGGAATTTGGAAGGAAAGGAGATTCAATTCCCAAAGGAAGAAAATTTAAAAGCTCACCTCATCCACTCTACCTTCCGGTGACTACCTGAGAAGGATAGAGTAACCTAGCGGCGACAACCTGGAAAAGGATTGAGTAACCAAGTGGCAACTACCTGGAAAAGGATAGAGTAAACCCACTAGGAAAGAAGTGGCCTCCACAAAACTCTTCTTATCTTGGAAGTGCTCTAACATTTTGAAAATTGGAAAATGAGGTTGGATAGAAAGTAAAATCAGGTATCTTTTGATCTGGGACAGGAAGACAACCCTATTGAGGTATGTAGCCAGTCTCAGTTTCAACAAATTTCACAGGGGTACCATGCCCATGCTCCAGGGCATGGTGCCACAACGTATGGGCACCATGTCCGTACGTCCAGGCATGCCCAGACGTTGGGGCACCATGACCAAAAATTGAGGATTTAAGCATGACTGGCAGGCACACAGTGAACGTTATTACCAGAGCCCTGTCAGAGCCCCAGGTGAAAATCCTCAGATGTGTCACAATATTTCAGTGTATTAGAAATAAGCTGCCTTTTCAGTTAAACTTTAAAGAGCCTATTTGTGTGTTGTTTGTAACGCATAATCAAAGTCAGAACACAACAGTATTCTAGAGTTTCTGCAGAGATGAAAGAATTTCCAGTAAAATATCGAATAGGAATGCTATCTGAATAGGTACTTCAGATCTTCATTCTACCATTTAGCCCAAAACTGCACTGTTCATATATAAGTAACTGTCCAAATAAACATACCTCACCTCTACACTCTCCCTCTAGTTCTGGTACGGCTTCGGATCAGGGATGTGATACACTACTGTATCACGTGCTTTTGTCTTTGAAAGTTTTGCCAAAGTTTATTAATCTTTAAATATTTAAGTTAACTCCATGCCGCCAGTCGCGTCGCTTGCAAACCTTCGGGAAGAATTGACAGGCAGTTGTTTCAAAAGTGAAGAATGCTACCTCGACGAAACATAGCCCTCAAATCAGTCTTCCGTCACAGAACTACAGACAGTGCCACTTTAGCAGTTGGGAGTAAAAATGAAGCCTCCGCGTTTTCAACAGATAAGCATGAAAACCTTGACGTGTCTTTCAGCAATGCAGAAACAGCCTACAAAAGCAAGACTTTTAAGGAACTTTTACGCTCTTTCTTTGTCTTCACACTTTGCTCTTCAGAGACATTGGTTGCCAATAACATGAAGGTAATACTTTTTCAGTTTTTGTTTTGCTTTTTGGCCAACTAACTCAGTCACACCTGAACCGAACCTGAATGGCTGCAAATGTTACACTCTGGTTGGTTTCCGGCCAAGTTCCATCTAAAAAAAAAGAAACCATCACCCCCTCTCCCCCAGTGAACCCCCTCCTGTATAATAAAAATGACAATCCCAAAAGAATCTCCTACTCCCAAATATCCCTACGCTACGTATAGTACAAGGGATTGGCTGGGTACCCCGATTAGCTCATGTACCTACTGACGGATATGTTAAGAGTAGAATAACTGGACCCAACTGCATTCACAGACTTGACTGTACAATAATGTCTGAAGTACAGTGGGTATTCAGTAACAAGTGTAAGAATAAGCTTGTGCGTGCCCAAAGGGTATGTATATGTGAAGCAAAAAGTGCTGGCTGGATGTGTTCTTAGTTTTGAATGCGTTAAGCATAGGCAGAACAAAGATAAACAAGGGAGGGGAGTGTAAAGCGAATGTGAAGGTTGATGGTGACAGAATAATTGCTGAAGTGAACTAACAAGAAGAGATGCTGAATCTGTATATGACAATCTTTTCTTACCGGGACATAGTTCTTTCGGAATCCAGTTGAAACCGGATGTTTTTTATAAGTTAAAGTTTTAACTTGAAGTTGATTAGATGTTCTTTATAACAGATAAGGAGATACGCTTAATTCGTTTCTGAACTTTTTTTTTTTTTCTGGACAAGTATGGTAGTTCATTTGCAACTGTCTGGATCAAATATTAGATTTTTGGGATCCCATCAAAACCTTTGGTCTTGTTCTTGTTGTACCAGAAGTCGACTTGACAGACTTAGATCACAGGAAGTTAATTTAAATGTTTTGGATTTGTATTAAATGTAAAGGATTCGGGGGGGGGGGGGGCACCATAGGGGGTTTGGTACAGGGGGGGGGGGTACCGGTGGGGTTTTAGCCAGGGGGGGTTGGCGGGGGGGGGGGTTCTTGCCTAGACCCACTCTGGTTACAATTAGAAACTTAGGCTGTAGGGCTGTACTGTTACTCGTAGGCTACAGGCACATTAGTAAACAGTCTTGAGCAAAGTGTGAAATATGGAATGTACAATAAAGCCAAAGGTATGATTCTTTGGATGTTAGGCCAGTCAGCATCAGATTGTGCCATTTTCATGAATTTGCATTGAATTCACTGGCTTTTAGATGCAGATCAGGCAAGAAAACAAATCCTGAAATTATTGTCATTGAAATTGTAGCCTACTCGTTTTTTCTACAGCAGGGGTACCTTACCTCGTTTTTACACTACCTCGATTTCTGCCGAGAAATGTTAACTATGTACATGCTTTTACACTACCTCGATTCTTGCCGAGAAAATGTTAAAATGATATGTAAATGCTGTCCTGACAGTCAAGAGGCAAAATCTGACTTTTTTGAAGAGTTATGGGTCCAAAAATATTCAAATTCTGTGCCTTTGCTTTGTTTTGAAGCTGCTTTGAAAAGAGATTTTCTGGCTGTTGACTTTGCTAACTCTACCAATTGAGGTAAGGTTAGAATAAAGGGATTTTGTTTGAAAAGAAAAATTTGTTTAACTAGAAATATTGAAACAGTATTTATTTATCCAATATGTAAACCATTCAATTAGCTTCAGTCTAGTATGTTTGTCATATTTGTTGGTTCCTTTTTAAGCCAGATAGATTATTTCTGAAGGAAAGACTTCTCTGGAAATTTGAAATCTTTGGATTAAAAAGGCCAATCCTCTGATCCAGATTGACAAAGTTGCTCTCATTTGATGTGCTTCAGAGAGAAGGGAAGGCATTATAAAATCGAAGCCACTGCAATGCCTGGTGACAGTGTTGAGTTTAGCCTAGACCGGACTACACACTCATTGCCAGCCTTTTTCTGTACAGGGATTAATTCTTTCCAATTATTAATTTTTTTCTCTAGTTAATGAAGCTTGGAAAGTCTGTGCTTGGTGAAAAGCTGTTTGAACGCTTCATGAGGGCAACATTCTATGGTCAGTTTGTTGCCGGACGTGATCAGAATGAAATCAAACCGTTGATCCAGTGGAACTACAAGTTCGGAGTAAAATCCATTCTTGACTACTCAGCTGAAGAAGATATTTCAGAGGCTGAGGCAAAAGCAAAGGAGATGGCGTAAGTAAATCAGTAAGAGTGCACTAATTTTTTGTTGGATAATATGTGAAGTAGACTATGGTCTTAAGTACCTTTTGAAATACCAAACTATAGTGGCCTAACATGATTCTATGATATTATAAACCTGTATTTTTTCCATCTATCTCGAAACTCAGTTCTGTCAACTGGTTCGAAATGATGAAAAACTCAAAGACAAGATCCTCAGTGTATACTTCTAGGGTATCTGGTAAACTTAAAAAATAACAAAGTATCTTTTCTTGTTAGGTTACTGTTCATGCTGTGCAAGGTGATAGAAATTGCTGCTTTAACTGCAAGTTAGCCTATTTGAATTAATTTCTGCTAGCAGAACCTTAGTTGATTCCCACTTTTCTCAGAAAGTTTGAGCTAAAAGAAAGCTTACTGTAAAGTTGGTGTGGATGTACAGCAAAGTTTATATGCATTCAAATAATGTATACAAGGGATATATCAGCTACGATGCTTCATCAGCGATATTTCGGCCCTTCTTGGCAAGGGTCCTCGTCAGGCTGTCAATCTTCAGGGTCAACGTCGGGGAAGGAAACAAACCTGTAATCCGAACCTGTAATCCTGTAAGGAAATACACCTGTTTCCTTCCCCGACATTGACCCTGAATGAAAGCCTGATAAGGACTCTTGCCAAGAAAGGCCGAAATATCGCTGATGAAGCATCGTAGCTGACATATCCGTTGTATCCATTATTTGAACATATGTTTCAAAGTCAGCTTGGGCTCAAGGAATCTTTAAGTTTTTATGAGTTTTAAACTAAAACTGAAACAAGTTTCTTGAAAGCTCAGATTGGATTTATTGTGCAACGATGTTTTTCCAAAATGAAAATCTTGGTTGTTTACTAGAAATTCCAATGAGTAGCTTGCAGAAGTAACAATGCAACTTTCGGGCTGCAGTGGGAGGCTCAGGAGTGCACCAGTGGCCTCTCTAGGGCTGTTATTTCCAGTTCTTTCCCAGTGGCTTCTTTAATTATTAGGATGTTTTGCTGGTGACAGTGTTTATACGAGCCTTTTGCAATACCGGTGACAGTTTCAGTGCTCTTTTGCAGTAACATAACCTGTCTGTCCTAGGTCCTGTACATCAGCTACTGGAACAGAGTCAGAAACCCATTCTTTATCATCCGAGTCAGGTATGAGGAGTTTGCATGGTCAGCTGGAGATCACCTGTTGACGGTTGGATCGTTTGTGGCTTGCATGTCAGTCTTGTACGTCTTTTTGCTGTGGAGTGAACACAGACTCCTTAGAATTTTTTTTTGCAGCGAGTTATGTTTACCGCGGAAACACGTTTTCTTCATGCTGAATTAACGTAACGAGTCTGACGTGTCGATGAACACTTCTCGGGGTTGGAAGAAGACAGAACAATGTGAAAGAATTGAGATTGCACCCACTACATTCAATTGTTAATTGCAGAATCTCTAACCCCCTTGTGCATCGCTTGTTACTCATTCAAGTGATTAAGTTATGTTGGTATCATGCACTTGCTGTGACTATAGTCAACTATGAGTTAGCCGAAGTATGTAATTAAGGGCCTCTGAAAACACGTGAAAAGGTATTTTGGATGTTCATTCTACCATTTAGCCCAAAACTGCACGGTTCACATTTAAGTAACTGTTGAAATAAACAGACCTCTACTGCACCGGAAATATTGTGTCGCCATGATGGTGACCCGCAAAAGATGGTGAATTTGAGTAAAGCAAACGTTGAAGATTATATTAGGATTGAGAAGTCCATATAAATATACGGACTTTTTGGGGGCTTGGAACTGAGACGGGCTTGGGGCCCAAGTTCGATTCCTCGTCGACGCGCCCGACGGAATTAGTGGTGCTTTTTGTGCAAGACTAGGACGCAGGAGACCCAGCTGTATGAAGGGAACCTAGAGAATTGGGAAGCGTCGAATGCTTTGCCCTCAACCACTCATGGCATTATTCCCGGCCGATTGCGGCGAAACAGACGATCGGTACCTACGCCGCGAGAACCTTGAATGGCCCGCATGTGAAGTTTGCTTTGCTTGCTTGCTTTGTTTATGCTTTTTTGCAGACTAGCCATACTTGCTTCACTCCCTGAAGCTTGGTTTCAAGTTCAAGCTCAATGGGTTTATTAACAAATTACAAAATAAATGACACATAATCAAATCTTTACATTTTACGCATAATACACAGAGTGGTCACTGCTCCTACTCTCAGACACAACCTTACCTCTCAAAAAACAAAAAAAAACTAACCAATTACCTTCCTGCACCTTACCCCAGGGGAAGCCACCCCATTAAAAAAAAATGATTTTGTTTATTTTTCCCCAGCAGCGGCCAATAAACAGAGAACGTCAACAGCTAATAACCGAGCAAATCGGTTTTTTTCCAGAGTTTCTTCTTCATATTTGGAGTGAGGTTGGCGGGTTTTTACAGCACGAAACTACTTTTCGTTTACATTGTCCCGGCAGCCGCTGTTAATCAAGATCATATAGAGCTAGTAGCTGAGCGATACCATTTTTGCCAGAAGTATTTCCCTATTTTCCCAATGACTGCCCCACAGGACCATTCGGGCTTTCCTGCAGTCAGAAGTATCAACTACATGTATAAAGGATGTTAGAGGATTACAAAAGGTGTGTTCATTTAGTATAGCATGTAATGCTGGTTTGTATAGTAAAGAGTATTAAACTAAAAAATAACTATAGTTATATCTTGTTGGTGTTTAGACCTTTTTGACGGGGTGGCCGGAATAGATCGGGGAATGGGACGACGCAGCGCTCTTGTACTTACTACTTACTTGTAAGTTGTAAGGTTTACTTACTTGTAAACCTAACGCCTTATATCGCACCTGCCAGCGAAAGGTAGCGGGCTTCTTCAACTTCCTCCATACTCTTGATGACTAACTCTCCGCGCCAATGAAGAATAGCCGCGTGCACAGCGAAGAGACAGAAACGTCACGACAACAAACGTTGCTGATTGGCCTTCAAAGGATTTGAATAATTTTAAAGGGTTCGTTTGGGTAACGTTTCTTCTTCTTCCCGAGGTTCGTTGGCGTGTTTTGGACTGAACTCGCGCGGGCTAGAGCGCGTGTTCTGGTGTTCAGGGGTCAGTGCCGCTCTGGAATTGCCGAGTGTGAACAAGAACTTAAAGGACCCCTCTTGCTTATTCTGTCTTTTATAATATACCTAGCTCCCTTATGGAATTATAAGCTTCTAAAATCCCCACCTTTCTCCATTTTTTCGTTTTGTTCCTAAGGATTTTTAGCGCTTTTTCGGCCGTGCCGAGTTTTGCCCCGTTACGCAAATCAAAATTTGTCAGAGTCTTCAACGTCCAATGAGAACTCTTACATAAGGACATGAGAATCTTCTGTTTTTGACTTCTCTTATTTGCTTAGTTTTCAAACTTTTTAACATCGGCGAGTTCAGTTTTCAAATGTTTTGCGCCCAGCCGCCGCGTTGGAGAGCAGGAAGGCTGGATAGAATCGACAAGCTAACAAGAAAATTGCTGAATTCAGGTGGAAAGTAATGGTATTTTCGAAAATTTTGTGATCCACTTCATAGTGAAAACATCATTTCTAGTAAGAGTTGTGCTTTAATATTATAAGTTCTGCAGTCCAGTAAGTTCTTGGTGTGACTGACGTCTTTCCGTCTGGTGCGAAGTCTGCCTCTTGGCGTCTCACTAAACTCTTTTGCTTCGACTGAACTGTTCTTTATCAGAGTCGCGCGGTACAAGGAAGAGAAGAATTTGTAGGAAGCTTCTTGAACGTTTGTCCTTTTTCTGAATCAGGCGATAATGGAACTGGGAGCGGTATGACGCAACTATTATACTGAGCTGAATTTTGTTTATGATATTGTATTTAATTATTTGTTGTCGTTTTTGGGATCCCAAAACGTAAGTGGAGGGGTACCTATGACATCGCAAAAGTTGTCCGTCTGTCCGCACGATAGCTCTCGAGGGGATTGAGATATTTTGATGAAACTTGGTGGGAGGATCTTTTGGGTCAAAGTACAGGTCAAGTTCGAAGATGGGCTCTGTAGTCCTGTATTTGAGGGTCGGGGAGGGGTTTCAAATTAAGGGGCATATTTTATTTTAAAGCTATTGAGATAATTGATTTATGGGTAAGGAGACATGCTGAATTCAAATATGAAATTTATTTTCTCGCCGGACAAATAGTTCACCCGGAATCCGGCGAAAACCGGAAAATTTGTTAAAAGTAAAAGTTTAATATGAAGTTGATTAGAGGTTCGATTTAGGGGCAAGGAGACGTGCTGAGTCTGAATATGAAATTTATTTTCTCGCCGGACAATTAGTTCGGCCGGCATCTGGCCAAAACTGGAGAATTTGTTAAAAGTAAAAGTTCTATTTAAATTTGATAAGATGCTCAATTTGCGGATAAGAAGACATGCCGAATTCGCATATGACAATCATTTTGGGATCCCAAAACGCAAGTGGAGGGATACCTAGGACATCGCAAAAGTTGTCCGTCTGTCCGCACGATAACTCTCGAGGGAATTGAGATATTTTGATGAAACTTGGTGGGAGGATCCTTTGGGTCAAAGTACAGGTTAAGTTCGAAGATGGGCTATGTAGTCCTATATTTGAGGGTCGGGGAGGGGTTTCAAATTAATGGGCAATTTTTTTTTTTCAAAGCTAGTGAAATAGTTGATGTATGGGTAAGGAGACATGCTGAATTCAAATATGAAATTTATTTTCTCGCCGGACAAATAGTTCACCCGGAATCCGGCGAAAACCGGAAAATTTGTGAAAAGTAAAAGTTTAATATAAAGTTGGTTAGAGGTTCGATTTAGGAGCAAGGAGACGTGTTGAGTCTGAATATGAAATTTATTTTCTCGCCGGACGCATATGACAATCGCCTGAATTCGCATATGACAATCATTTTCTCACCGGACGTATAGATCGCTCGGAATCCGACTGAAATCGGAAAATTTGTTAAAACTAAAAGCTTAATCTGAAGTTGATTAGAGGTTGGATGTAGGGGTAAGGAGACATACTGAATTCGTTTTTGAGCTTTAGTTTTTTGCCAGACAAGTAGTTTGTCCGGAATCCGGCCGAAACCGGACGTTGGGCAGAAGGAAGGAGATACGACGTAGGCTATGGGGTAAACCATGTGCTGAATCCATATCTGAATATTTGACAGCGCAGGACGGATATCTGAATATATCTGAACTTGTTGAAATTCAGCTGGCGTATCCGGTTTGCACTGTCAAATACGAACTTGGTCTTCTTCGATTCTTAACGTTGGCCTTAACCTGTTTGTAAATTTTAAAAGTAAAAATGTTTAAGAAGTCTGTTGAAGACCGAGTATCTACAAGACCGAATTGTCGGGAGCAAATATTAAAATTTTGGGATCCCATCGAAACCTTTGGTCTTGTTTCTTTTGTATTTCTTACTTTTGGGGTACGACTTCTCCTCCACTCGGTGATGTTAATTTTTCGTCTACTTCTTCGACGTCACGTAGGATACATCACTAAAAATCTAGTTACATTGTCAGAAGTTGCATAACAGATAACACATGTTGAGGATGCGCAGTTTCAATAGACAACACTCAACAGACAACACTTGAGATGTAATCTGTTGGGATTTTTAAAATGTTATTCAAGAAGTATTTTGCATAACAAACATGGCCGATAAATGCCTAAAAAGTATCTGCTGACTTTTTTGTTTGTCGTCGTGATACCGGAAAATTCAGCAGATGCTTTTCTGGCGTTCTTCGGCTCTTCCTGGTAATGCTTGTTGTTCGTCACATTTCATGCATAACGTTTCAAAATTTCATCTGATTACATCCCAAGTGTTGTCTGCTGAAACTGCGCATCCTTGTTATCTGTTATGATTTCCTGGCAGTTTACTTTTTAGTTTAGTTAGTTACTTGTAATTCGTCATATAATTTTGCTCATATTATTTAACGTCCTCGGATCCGCAAATAATCACAATCACATGTACAAATGTCATCTCTTATTAAATTACTATAAATGGACACACAAATTACCAAACAAAAAAAGAAAGATTAACAGAAGGAAAGGAAAAGACAGAAACATTTGAACAATGAAACCTATTAATGAAGTGGTTCCCAACCGGGGGTACGCGTAACCAAAGGGGTACGAGAGACCCTCGTAAGGGGTACGCGAACCAAATCTCTGAATTCTAAAATGTCTGGTTTTGTCAAGAAATTAGAGTTTCAAAGCAACAAGGGTCCTTCTGACCCTTGACCAGTTTACGGACGAGAATGAAATTAGTTGCGTTTTTTGCCTTTCCTCCGTAGGTCGGTTAACCTACCTACTTGCCACTATTGACCGTTTTTTTCCGTCTCGCCGTCGGTTCGACTGAGCTCTAAAAAACGGCTTATAAGAAAAAATGGCGTCTTCCAGTCGCAGGCGCCTATCTCTCCAATGAGAATTTTGAATTTCGCGCCGTGCCAAGAGCGTAGGTCGGTTGGATGGAGTTCAGACCTCAGTCCACAGGTCGGTTAACCGACCGACGAACGGCGACGAAAAAAACAGATTATAAGGATTTAGGTCGGTTAAACGAAGAAAGAAAACGGCTTATAGAGAGAAATCTCGTAGGTCGGTTAACTGGATGACGGCAAAAAACGCAGCTATTGACAACCTTGGAGCCTCAAGTATCCCTTTATTTGTATGTTTTTACACATTTATCCTTACCACTTACGACAATAAATGACATCATTTTGGCGTTCTGATCTTGACAGATCTTATTAGAATAGTAGAATAAAGGTTCTTCAAATAGGGGTATGCAACCTTTTTGAACCTTAGGGGTACGGGACACGGAAAGGTTGGGAACCACTCTACTAATGCATTCTCAGTTTCAGACATTCGTATCTACATTTAATTTATACTGTAGGCTCAATTAGTCAATTAATCATAGATTCAATAGATTCAATTAATCAATTAATGAAAAAAAAAAATTTCAGAGGATGTTCGGTACAAGCCCCATGAAGAATTTGGAGACAGGCGAACGAAGGCCACAGCGCGAACTTACTTCTATGAGAATGAGGCGAAGTGTGACAAGAACATGGAAATCTTTCTTCAGTGCATAAAAGCTGTTTCTGGAACGACGTTGGGAACTGGGTTCGCTGCGATCAAGATGACTGCCTTGGTCAGGCCTCAGTTGTTGGTAAGAGATTTCTTTCAAAGGACCTGTCTTACTCATAATACTAATGCAACCTACTTCCATAATCACTCCATATATTTCTAAACCCGGACCCGATGAAAGCACTAACTGATGCTACTACATGCTTCTACTTCAAGGCTACTTGGTTACTGCTTGCTACTATTAGCAAAACTGGATGCTACTATGGCAAGACAGGATGCTACTGGATACTCCTACATAAGATTGGACCAGTCTGAGGCACATTAAATGATAGTATTCTTTCCTGTTACATAGTATTACATGCAACTTTTTCGTACAACTACCATACAACTACACAGGCTACAAATTTTTCATCGGGGAGACCCCAATTTCCTACGGTACATTATAATCCCTCTAACAAAACCACTACTAAATCTAACTCTACCCGTCCAACAGAGCTCGAGGAAACTAAATAAATACAAGCCTTTACCCGAACAGACGGACGGACAAACCTTAAAGGGCCTGTCTTACCTATAATACTAATGCAACCTACTTCCATAATCACTCCATGTATTTCTAAACCCGTAGACCCCAATTTCGTACGGTACAATCTAACCCCTCTAACAAAACCACGCTGATTTTCTCACTTGCCGTGTTTTGCCACCTTCGAGGTATCACGCTGTGACGGTTGTCTGCGAGAAGTTTTTCCATCAGAAAAACCGGTTTTGTAAATTGTTTCCCTGTTTTCACTGTAAGTCAACGGGTCTCGGAAAAGGCTTAAAACAGTCAAAACCGTGGATTATTGGTTGAAAGCTCAGCCTAGTTTAAAGTATTCAAATATTTTAAAATACTGCAAGTTGAAGAGCAAATAGTGCGAGGGGTCCTTTAACGATAACCCAATGCAAAATGGCCTTAAACCTCTACATAATTTTTGAAACATTGTCCATGATCAGGGTCGGTTCCAGCTGGTGTGTTCGGTGGTTTGCCCCCCCCCCCCCCCCCATGCCTTAGAAAATCCTACGCTCGGTCGTATCAAGTCGTATGTTTTAAAATGTTGTTTAATAAGTTGTGTAAATATATGTACAGCATTTTCTACAATTATTCAGTGACTTTGTTCATCGCGATAATTCGCTGATCAAGGAAATCTCGTTTTCTTTCTTTCAGTATTTCTGTAGCCCCACCATAAAGCGACCGCCTGACATGGTCCCTACTCATAGTACTCATGTCCGATGCGTGGTATAGTATGACCGAGAACCTAAAGCATTTGGTGTGTGAATTTGCAAGTTTAAGTGAATGTTAGAAATACTGGAGCGAATGGAAGAGAAGCGGATGAATAGGATGTGCAATGTCTGTGGGATGAGTTCATGTTTTTTTTATTCTTACTGTAACTGATACATGAACATTAGTTGCGTTTTTGCAGATACCATGGTAGCTGTTACCACGGTAACTGGATCTGCAATTAGTCCTTTTTGCAGTTACCGTGGTATCTGATCTACGGTTGCTCTGCAAAAACGACAATTGCCGAAACTGCGCTTTCCGAAGTCATCCCAAAAGAAAAACTGATATTCATTCACATCACTAAGTGCCAAACTTCTTTCCCACCAATTTCACAAAAACTGATGAAATTGAGACGACTTTTTCAGCTACTACGATCAGTTACCAGATACCACGATAACTGGCCAAATACCACGATAACTGCAAAAACGCCTTTTGACCGTGGTACCAGATACCACGGTATCTGCAAAAACGCAACTATTAATAATACGATACTCTGCACTTGCAATTATTTCAGGGTTTGAACCGGAGAGAAGAAAAACATTGAATGGTTCAAACCCTTCCATAAAAAAAAAAATCGGTAAAACAAAATCGACCCAACGCTTTTTGAAAATACAAAACAGTTGACGAGGCTCCTCTCCGTAGCCAGAGCTCGTAGGGATAGGTGCCTCCAGGGGTATATTTGTTTTGGGTTTCGGTTATTTTGTATGTATTTCAAGTTCAAATTCAAATATTTTATTGACCTCCAAGATCGGAGAGTATAAAATGAAATAAATGCAAACAAATTGGCCCAACGTATAATACTACAAAAAAACAATCTGGCCAAATAATACTAATTATACAAAAAAATAAAATACACACGCGTTGAACTATATTAACTCTTTAATCGCTAAATATAGGTTATGAGTATGAGCCATTTGCCACGGCCGTTGTCTCTTAGAGCAGATAATCTTATCTATCTTATACTATCTCATGGATTGTCTCTTATTTTATCTCATTGGTTGTGCTTAAAGGACCTGTCTTACCTATACTACTAATGCAACCTATTTCCATAATTACTCCATATATTTCTAAACCCGCAGACCCCAATTTCGTACGGTACAGTCTAAACCCTGTAACAAAACCACGCTGATTTTCTCACTTGCCGTCTTTTGCTACCTTCGATGTGTGTCACGCTGTCGACGGTTCTCTGCGAGAAGTTTTTCCACCAGAAAAAATGGTTATGTAAATTGTTTCCCTGTTTTCGCTAGAAGCCAACGGGTCTCGAAAAAGTCTTAAAACAGCCATAACCGTGGGTTATTTCTTGAAAGCACAGCATAGTTTCAAAGTATTCAAATGTTTTAAAATACTATAAGTTTAAGAGTAAATAGTGGAAGGGGTCCTTTAATGAAAGTAATATAATGCACTCCCGCACTGTCTCTACACTGCACTATTTCTCTTTTCTTGTTCAGTGCGCAATACAGAGTCATCATTATCATCGTCATAGGCGCCCAAACTAGCATAACCGGGAGTTGTGTTTCTGATCTCAATTTTCCTCGCAGTTCTCCTCACAATTTTCCTGTTTCGTGTTTTTAGTGGAGTGTTCATTTACTAACAATTTCAGATCGTCCATGACAGGTCTCAAGTTCAACTTTTGTTTACTTGTGAATATATATGTATAGATGTCTCCCCTATATATAATATATATATGTATAGATGTGGATTTTGGTGTAACAGCAACAAATCAAGACCATGCGACGTACTTCAATCCTTAATGAAAAGTTGGAAACTGGACGGCTTTTTCATATGATCGATGATATGCCGTTCTTAATGAAGTTTTGACGAAGGGGGTATAAGGTTGCCACGACTTGGTCTATTGTACTTGTCATTACCTTGCTAATTTAAAAGAGGTTTAAATGGTCAGAATACCTCGCAAGGCATTCAGTATTGAAACTGAAACCGTTCTTGCAAGATCTTCAGGATCTCTTTGGGTTTGTACATGCGGTTTGTTTACATTAATACGAGCATTAATAATAGCTTTTAAAATGGATGATTTCAAATTAGTTTTTTCAGTACTTGTTTGGTTATTGGTTTTAGTTTATAGTTTTATTTAATTACAACAAACATAGATAAAAATCACGGACCAGTGCACATGCCTGGTGGCATACTTTAGCACTGACAATGTTGCACAACGAAAATAAAATAAAAAGCCGTCTTCTAACTACATTTTAACATCAACAAAAAGAGAACAAAAACAAAAGAAATTGCTCAACTACGCGTCGTAAATTTTTTTTTTCAGTAATTTTAGAAACTGTCGCTTATTGCTACATTCTCGCACTGATACTGGAATTGAGTTCCAGATTTTTGGCCCAGTGTGACGGATGCTGAAACTCGCTCTTGACGTAGGGCGAAATTCGCACGAAAAATCTGAACGATGAGTGGTTGGATAATTATGAAATTGGGAATTAGTTGGAAATTATTTTAGTTTGGTTATTGGGGAAGTGAAATGTCTTGGTTCTAACGCTGGTTGTTATTAGGTGTGATAAATATTTTGCCTTCACACTCCACGCTTGAGCTCTTGCGCACTTGTTTGAAAGTTGTCTTGCGTGTTTTTCAAAAACGAGAACGGGGAGAGCTTCGCAACTCCGCAGAAACGAGAAGTTGCTTCGATAGGATCTTCTCGTTTCTCATTCTCCACCTCATTGGTCAACAAAGGGCGGCTGTTCAGTATTAACAGGTATTACTGGGCGGCTAAATTTGAGTCTTTGTCAAGTCAAGAACTGACAAGTGAGAAGAGCGAAAACGCTCATTTGTACGATGATTAAGAAATTAGAAGCGAGAACTGAGAATTCAGAAAAAACGCAACTAGCAAAAACGCTGAGCAAGTGCAATGTGATAGGCCGTACGCATAGGCTCGAGTTTCAGCGAACACCCTCATTGATAAGTCAAATGCCACACTGAATAGAAAACGACGAGAATTCTTCGCAGAAAAAATAGCCGTGCTTTTATGAATACAAAATAACCGGAACCTTCTGCCTTGCATGTCTGATGATATAATTTCTGTTTATTTCCACAAGTCAAGGTTCTAACGCGATATTTCCTGAATTGATTTTTACCTTTGTACTAGGCGTCTTGCCAGATTCCGCGCGTGACGTGTGACGAGCCTCGTACGTTTTGGTCTGGAACCAGGGCCAACCAATAATCTAACAGATCGTGGAACCATCCTCCTTAAGTTCTCACGCCTGACTTGATTTTTAGTATTGGACTAGGCCCCTTGCCAGGTCCCGCGTGTGACGCCTCGTAGGTTTTTTTTTGTCTGGAATTGGGGCCAACCAATCCTCTTATAGATCCTCAAACCATCCTTCTTACGTAATGTGAGGAAGCAAGGGCGTCAAGAGTCCATTTCTGAAATCAGAGCCAAGCAGATTCGCTAACCATCCTTCTTACGTAATGGGATGAAATTCAAAGGGCTTCGATAGTCCCAGGCTGGAATCAGGCCCACCCGATGCAGAATTTGTAGCCTGCGTAGGTGTATGGTAGTTGTACGAAAAAGTTGCATGTAATACTATGTAATAGCAAAGAATACTATCATTTAATGTGCCTCAGACTGGTCCAATCTTAAGTAGTAGTATCCAGTAGCATCCTGTCTTGCCATAGTAGCATCCAGTCTTGCTAATAGTAGCATGCAGTAGTATGCAGTGACAGGGTAGCCTTGAAGTAGAAGCATGTAGTAGCATCAGTTATACTGCATGCTACTTTTTCGTACAACTTCGTACTACTATTTTGAGATAAACTTTTCATCGGGCAACTCAACTGATTCGCTGACCATCCTCCTTGCATAATGTGAGGAAGTTCAGGAGCTTCGGGAGTCCCAGTGATAAAAGAGAACTCAAAGGGTTGCCTCAGGTCGTGATTTATCGTCTAATTTGATTTTTTTTTTTTTTTTCTGTTTTCAGCACCAAGTTAATCGATGTTGCTGATTTTCACAACTATACATAAAAACACCAGATTAAAAAATAAATATCAAAATTCCCATCCTCGTGAAAAGTTACTACGATGACCGTTCCAAGCTTTTCGAAATATTAAAGGTTAACTTCAGACGTCGAGGTTGATATTTTAAATGGGCGTAGAAGTTTGTTATACCGATATGAACCGAGATGGGGGTGTTAACTGTTATGACTTTTTCGAACAGAAAATTTTTATAGGTTGGTCTTACTCTTCTTTGCTAATGGGGTAGGGAATTTTATTTTAATAAAGTAGCAACCCAAGCCTACTGTAGACCTACTAAAAATTACTACTGCAGGGACCCAAGCACTTTAGTTTCTACCAATAAAGTATTTTACTTATTTGGCGATTCAGATGCCATCTAGCGGTCGTGAAAACGTACTCTGGATCTACTAAAATGACGATTCTAGGGGTCGTCGAAGTAAAAAGTAAACAATACAAACGCCACGTGTTGATAATTCCAGAACAAAGACTGTGATCAATGCTGAATAACTAGTCTTTCCTTTGTAAAGAAAGGGATAGTAGGATGTTGTTTCAAAATTTATTTTTTGGAGGTCAGCATCTACTTCTCAGTATTTGAGGAAAAGTCACAAGTCAAGTTATTTTGAGGAAACATCTGCGGAGGCTGTTACGGCTTCGTACGGCTCTCGGGAGGATGGTACGAGGTCGTAACAACCTCCACAAAAGTAATTGTCATAAAATAACTTCCTGTGGGACATAGGAAGATATGCATTGCATACCTGTTCGAGAAAAGTTATTAAAGGTTAGCTTCAGACATCGAGGTTGATATCGGAAAATAACAACGAGACGGCCATTGAAAATAACCTGTCCGAGCCGAAGGCGAGGCAGGTTATGAAAAATATCAGCCGAGCGCAGCGAGGTTGATATTTTTAAATGGCCGTAGAGGTTGTAATACCAATATAAACCGAGATGGAGGTATGTTAACTATTATAACTTTTTCGAAAAGAATATTTTTATAGGTAGGTCTTACTCTTCTTTGCCAATGGGGTAGGGAATTTCATTTTTAAATTAGCAAACCAAGCCTACTGTAGACCTACTAAAATGACTACTGTAGGGACCCAAACACTTTAGTTTCTACCAATAAAGTCTTTTACTTATTTGGCGATCCAGATGCCATCTAGCGGTCGTGAAAATCTACTCTAGATCTACTAAAGTGACTATTGTAGGGGTCGTGGAAGTAAAAAGTAAACAATAACAAACGCCACGTGTTAATAATTCCAGAACAATGACTGTGATCAATGCTGAATAACTAGCCTTTCCTTTGGAAAGAAAGGGATAGTAGGATGTTGTTTCAGTTGACAAGCTGTATTTTCAGTGGAAATCTGATTGTGTTAAGGTATGACCTGGAGAGTAGGCTGGTTGTCTATGTTTTTCAATGCTGAATAACTAGCTTTTGGAAAGCAGGGGATAGTAGGATGTTGTTTCAGCAGTTCAGTTGACAAGCTTTATTTTGAGTGGTAATCTGACTGTGACAAGCTATGACCTAGGGCATATATTGGTTTTCTGATAGAGTAAAATGTTCTGTCATTTTTCAACATTTATTTCATTTCGTATTTTATTTTTATATATTTTTTTAAGTATTTGTTTGTGTTTGTTTACTCAAAGTATTTTTAATTTATTTTTTGGAGGTCAGCTTCTACTCCTCAGTATTTGAGGAAAAGTGCTCGATGAATTCAGTATTTGAGGAAAACGTGCTCGATGAACCTCTATGAACATCTGCAGAGGCTGTTACAGCTTCGTATCTGCCTCTCTGGAGGATGATACGAGGCCGTAACAACCTCCACAAAAGTAATTGTCATAAAATAACTTCCTGTGGGACATAGGAAGATATCTATTGCATACCTGTTCGAGAAAAATTAATAACTACTACTAACTATTTGCTTACCACGGTCGGGAACGAGTTGCGTGGTAACAAGGTGGTGTTACGTACCATGAGCCCGCGGCACGACATTTTGACTAAAAATAACAAATGCGTTCCAAACTTGATGCCAAGAAGCCAGAATTCGTTACGTCATGCGTAGTAACTACGGTAAGTAGGGTGGAGCACGCTGAAGGTGAAGGACGAGACCATAGTTGCGTTGCAGATACCATGGTATCTGCTACCACGGTCTAAAGACGTTTTTGCAATTACCGTGGTATCTGATACTAGGTCAAAAGCGGTTACTGACCACTTACCGGGGTACCTGGTATCGAAAAACCACGTTCCCGACCTTGGTAACTGACTGTGGTATCTGGAATAGTCGTCTCACTTTAATCACCTACAACGAGCCTAGGATTTTGCCAAATTGGTGGTAAAGAAGTGTGGCACTTGTGATGTGAGTGGACAGGGCCGTATCCGACGGGGGGGGGGGGTCTTTTTGGTCCCACCCGCGGGAAACCCCCCTCCACTCCCGAAATTAATTCCTGAATACGGACCTCTGAGTGGATATACGTATTACTTTTGTGATGACTTCTACACTGTCAGAAGTTCCCATTGCCAGGCCTTATGGTGGGGCCACAAAGAGTTAATGGTGTTTTTATGGCACTTGCAGCCTCTGGCTCAAGTGCCATATACCGATCACAATTCCGTCTGTCGGTCTGTCGGTCGGTCCGAGTTTTTTGTCCCACATATCCGATTTAGGGTACTTCCAGATGTGCTAGGACAATGAAACTTGGCAGGCATATCAGGGACCCGACCAAACTAACCTGGAAATAATCAGTTTCCCGATCCGACCATATGGGGGGGAGTGCGGGGCGCTGGAAACTTGAAAATTTAGGGCATTTTGTCACTTTTTTCTGAGTTAGGGTACTTCTAGATGAGCTAGGACAATGAAACTTGGCAGGAATATCAGGGACCCGACCAAACGAACCTGGAAATAATCAGTTTCCCGATCCGACCATATGCGGGGGAGTGGGGGCGCTCGAAACTTGAAAATTTAGGGCATTTTGTCACACTTTTTCGAGTTAGGGAACTTCCAGATGAGCTAGGACAATGAAACTTGGCAGGAATATCAGGGACCTGACCAAAGTAACCTGGAAGTAATAAGTTTCCCGATCCGACCATATGCGGGGGAGTTGGGGCGCTGGAAACTTGAAAATTTAGGGCATTTTGTCACACTTTTTCGAGTGAGGGTACTTCCAGATGAGCTAGGACAATGAAACTTGGCAGGAATATCACGGACCCGACCAAACTAACCTGGAAATAATCAGTTTCCCGATCCGACCATATGGGGGGGAGTGCGGGGCGCTGGAAACTTGAAAATTTAGGGCATTTTGTCACACTTTTTCGAGTTAGGGTACTTCCAGTTGTGCTAGGACCATGAAACTTGGCAGGCATATCAGAGACCCGACCAAACAAAATTAGGAATAATCAGTTTTCTGATCCGACCATTTTGGGGGGGGGGGGTAGAGGACAGGGGAATCCGGGAAACTGAGAAGTGTGTAACTTTCGAACGGATGATCGGATTGTAATGAAACTTCATAACTGAAGAGAATATATATCTGTAATGTCCCGTTTAAAGTCTTGACCGGATTCGGTAGCCAGGGGAGAGTTGGGGGGGGGGGAGACCGGAAATTTCAAGAAACGGTTAGAATGGAGGGATCGGAGTGAAACTTGCTGGGAAGAACAAGCATCTGCTCTAGATAAGTCCTTTAGACCATTGTACTGGATCCGGACACTTATGGGGGGGGGGTCCCGGAATTCCGGTGATGGTGGTTTTTTGGATTTTCACGATGAAACTTGGCAGGCATATCAGGGACCCAATCAAACTGACTTCAAAATAAAAATATTGTCGATCAGATAATGGTGGGGGAGTGGAGGGAGGGGAATCCGCAGGGGAATCCGGGAAATTGAGAAGTGTGTAACTTTCGAACGGATGATCGGATTGTAATGAAACTTCATAACTGAACAGAATATATATCTGTAATGTCCCGTTTAAAGTCTTGACCGGATTCGGTAGCCAGGGGGGAGTTGGGGGGGGGAGACCGGAAATTTCAAGAAACGGTTAGAATGGAGGGATCGGAGTGAAACTTGCTGGGAAGAACAAGCATCTGCTCTAGATAAGTCCTTTAGACCATTGTACTTGATCCGGACACTTATGGGGGGGGGGGGGGGGTCCCGCAATTCCGGTGATGGTGGTTTTGGGGATTTTCACGATGAAACTTGGCAGGCATATCAGGGACCCAATCAAACTGACTTCAAAATAAAAATTTTGTCGATCAGATAATGGTGGGGGGAGTGGAGGGAGGGGAATCCGAAATTTTCAGTCATGCGTAATTTTGGAATGGGTGATCGGATTAGAGTGAAATTTAAGAATTCAACAGAGGACATTTCTCCGATGATTTTTTTCATATCCGGACCGGATCCGGCAACTATTTGGGGGGGGGGGGGGGCGGAAAATACGTGCCCCGTTTAGAATGGAGGGATCGGGATGGAACTTTGTGGGAAGAACAAACAGATGCTCTAGGTAAGTCATTTGCTGAATCGGATTGGCTACGTGCACCGCGGGGGAGCTGGGTGGGGTGGGGAGGGGTTGACCGGAAATCTCGAGAAATGGTTAGAATGATGGTATCGGAGTGAAACTTGCTGGGAAGAACAAACATCTGGTCCATGTAAATCTTTTACATAATTTGACTGGATCCGGACACTTGAGGGGGGGGGGAGGAGGGGTATCCCGGAATTCCGTTTTTTGGGGGATTTTCACGACGAAACTTGGAAGGCATATCAGGGACCCGGTCAAAAATCCTCGATATGATAATCTTGGGGGGGGGAGTTGAGGGAGGGGAATCCGGAATATTGAGTCATGCGTAACTTTGGAACGGGTGATCGGATTCGAGTGAAATTTAATAATTAAACAGAGGACATTTTTCTCTTGTGACCTTTTTTCATTTCCGGACCGAATCCGGCAATTATCGGGGGGAGGGCGGAAAATACTTGACCCGCTTAGACTGGTGTGATCTGGATCGAACTTCGTGGGAATGACAAACAGATGCTCTGGATTAATCATTTACAGAACAGGATTGGCTCCGGTTATTGTGGGTGGAGTTGGAGGAGGGGGAGGGGGGTCTGGGATTCCGGTGATCGCGCGTTAAGGTACTTCCAGATGTGCTAGGACGATGAAACTTCGCTGGAATATTGGAGACTCGACAACATTTGCTTAGAAATTGCTACTTCCCAAATCCGATTATTCCTTAAAGTACCAATCTTGACCGCAAAGTAAAAAAAATACTTTTAAGCAATATATGCATTTTCGTGATGCCCATCAGCCCATTAGCAGTTTTGCCTCAAGGGTTTTGCTTACAAATGAAGTTCCAGCTCCCTTATAGCGCGCATCTCAACCGCAAAGTCGAAACTTACTTTTGATCAATCAAATCATCTTGACACATGCAAGTGCCATATGAGCTTACAGCTCTTGTTATTGTTTATGAATAAACTAAACTGAAACTGAAGTCATAACAGACAACAGAATGATGCGCGGTTTCAGCAGACAATGCGTGACAGACAACACTTCGGCTGTTGTCTGTTCGTTGGACAATGTGATGCATAACAAACGTTGTCATCAGGAAGAGCCGAAAAATAGCCAAAAAGCATCATGACGACAAACAAAGAAGTCGGTAGGCTCTTTTGGCTCTTCCTGGCAATACTTGTTCTACATAACAAGATAGAGAGAAGGTTTTGGATGATTGTGGGTTAATTGAACTATGGAGTAATGGAATTGGCCCATCGTTTGAGGTAGGTGAGGTTACTAGGGTAGTGAAGGCAAGGTTAATGGACCAGGAGATTCAGCAGTGGCTATGGGAGGTGAGCTCGATCCCTTCTCTGGGGACTTATGCTCAGTCAAAGAATTTATGGGGGGAGGAGCTTTATCTTAAGGTTGGTTTAGGAGCCGATGAACTAAAGTGGATGGTAAGTTTTCGTGCAGATGCTTTACCGGTGGGTGCGAGAAGAAAATATATTAGTAGAAGTACGTGTGGTTCTGGTCCTTATTTTTGCCCGTTACGCGGACAGATGGATGAAGATGTAGAACACTAAGTAAGTAAGTAAGTAATTTATTTATGATGAAGTAATTTATTTATGTCCCACCATTTTGAAAAGGCGGAGTAAGTGTAGAAAATAAAAAAAATAAACAAAACACATAAACACACAGAAAAGACACTTAATTTTTAATCTTCGGTCAGGAAGCAGCGGACGACGTCGTGCGCTGGTTGGGCCTTGTTGTCCATGATTTTTGAAAGCGATGAGGAAACATCCAAAAGGGTAACACTTGCATCTTGAATTTTGAATTTCTCCGTCAATGTATGGTTATGACATAATTTCGGCAAGTGGAGCAGGTGCTTTGCATATTTAAAATAACATGATCTCATCTTTTTAATCTCCTTCTTTCGCAGAACATGAGTGACGCCAGAACGAAATAGTATAGAAGGAGCGCAGAAGGTGCTGTACAAATTTCCCAAAGCTTTACGATTATAGGGTCCCCGGTTGGGGACGATGCGCCCATAGGCGCTACGGATTGACCTATAAACTTCTTGAACAACCGAAGAGCAAAATTTTGACAACGAAGATTTGAATGTTACGCCGAGCCACCGTAGAGAGTCTGTTGATTTGACGATGAACAATCCAAGGGATATAGAAGCTTTAGATGCATTCGAACCATTTGACGAAGGGTTGAAATGTAGGTACTCACATTTTGACAGGTTAACTTCAAGGCCAATTTTGAGAAGTTCCGAGCACAGCTTACTTACATTTTTTGTGAGTGTGGATCGGCTACGGCTTACTAAGAGCAAGTCGTCCGCGTATAGGCTATGTAGCTGAAGGCATAGTGTTTATGGAAGTAAGCAGGATGCAAAGAATCGAGACAAGAAGATATGGCCGATTTGTAGAAGTAGGGAGATAAGACTCCCCCTTGGCGAACACCAGTTCGGACAGGAATAATCTCTGACAAGCTACCTTGCCATTTGAACCTTACTGAATGACAATATCACAATCATGACCATACCAAAATTTTAACAGGTAGACAACAGACAGATTCACGCCAGAAGTAATGAGAGAAAATAGGGCCTGAGAATGCGTTATATTGTCAAAAGCACCAGCCATATCTATAGAACGTATATGCATAGAAGACTTGTTGCGCGTAGCCTGTTTTATCATTTTTGTCAATATGTGATATGAAAATTGGTTTGCTCTTGTAGTGAGTTGGGGGATTTAAGGAGAGAAGTTTTTGGTAAGGAGGTTCTTCAAGGAGGGTCACTGAAAGATTTGATGGGTAGCAAAGTGTTCCAAGAGTTGCGTCGTTTGGGTAGATTCCTGAAAGTTGCCATGGAGCACCGTGAACGTTTTATTGTAGGTTGATGTTTTGGTAGGGATAGGATTTAGTTTGTTTGATAGTTATATAGTTATTAGAATTATGAGTTGAGTGTTGAATATTTGGACTGGTACAACGCAGTTGGAGTGCTTATTTATTTTTATATTTTGTCCCGATATTATAGCCTATAGGGCTTTCTTGGGAATACATTCATTCATTCATTTCATGTGTAACATTTTCTTCTAACACAACAGATAAGTGTTGTCTGTTAGGCACTGTTGTTGAAACCGCGCATCCTTCTGTTGTCTGTTATGAAACTTCTGACAGTGTAAAACGGCAAATTCGGCAGTTGTCGTTATTGCAAGGCAACGCAGCACCAGCTACCATGGTAACTACAAAAACACAACTGATGTTGTGAGACATTACAGTGAACACCAATAATACAACGCATGTAAAGGACAGTTTGAATAATGTATTCTCTTTCTGATGTTTTTCTGCTTTCAGCTCCAGCTCTCTGAGACGATCATGCGCGCACGTCGATACTTCGCCGAAGTGACCGGTATCGACGACATCACCGGAAATATCATGGCCAAACGAGTGTCACCGAAATTGTTCGAGCGGAGGTTTAACGAAGCGGATATCCTTTCCGACCGCCCGGAGGTTCAACAGTGGCTGAAACAGATGACTTACGATCAAAAAGGGTACGTAGAATTTCTTAAAGGACACATGAATGAAGAGTACCAAGTATCATCCCTATCTGTACGACTTCCGTTAACATTGCCTGCAGAAAACCCAATCCAACTACGAAATAGTGTTTCCAAGCTATGACTTTTGCTCCATTTTGGGTCTGTCCTTATTTCAATACCGAACAATCCTAGAAATGAACTAATGTCTCCAGTCAACCCTTCTTCTGGAATATTTTTAACCAGTTAAGCCCAAACGTATATCTAGAAGAAATTCCAGTACAATCCGGCCAGCGCTGTACAAGATTTGAATGAATTGCGCTTTTTGTCTTGGAGTCTGCATGTGCAAACCTCTAGAAACGAACATCCCTATTTTGAAAACGTCACGCTCAGGAGAAGAATGCTCTCCGTGGCCATGTCTGTAAATGCATTCTCCATGGTGTTTTCAAGTATGGTTTCGTTGTTCAGGTGGCCTTTAAAGCTCCAGTGTCGAAATTATGAACCGTATATTGACGGAGAAGTTCAAAATTCAAGGTGCAAGTGTTACCCTTTTGGATGTTTCCTCCTCGATTTAAAAAATAAGACAATAGGGCCCAATCAGCGCACGACGTTATCCACTGCTTCCTCGCCGAAGATTGAAAATTAAGTGTTTTTTTCTGTGTGTTTATGTGTTTTATTTATTTTCATTTACTCCGCTTTCCAAATGGCGGGTTATAAGTAAATTACTTACTTACTTACTGCTGAAACCTCCCAATTTTCAAATGGCCGACAGGTTGTTTCGTATCATTCCCGATCCCGAGGAACGGCGATATAACTTTGAATTTATTTTACTGCAAAAATGAACTAGTACATTGTTAGTACATTTAACACTATATATGGTTGGGCACTTTAACTCGAGAGTTTGAGTAATGTAGACGATCCTACGTTAGCTACTGTAAGCTATTCCGGAAATAAACTAATATTATTATTTTAGTTGTATTATTGTACTTTGCCGAAGAAATAAGGAAAAACCAATAGGTCTACCATCCCATAGGCAAAGATAATTTTGTAAACCGCGTTGGCTTGACATAGCACGAGAAATCCAAAGAAAAACAGACGAAAATTGGGATTTAAGGCCAATGAAAAAGACTGAAAAACGAAGCGAATATAATATAATAATAACGAGACGAACCAGAACAAAGCGGAGAACCAATAAACAACCAAAAATTAAAAACCAAAATTGGAAGAATTCAAAAAACTAAAATTGAACACGAGCCACTCACTAATACATGCGAATAACAATTACAGTACTGTCGCTCGGTACTAGCGAGTGACACTGTGACGAAGTATTCGGTTCGTTTTTCAGTATTTTCATTGGTCCTTAAGAACCCCATTTTCGTCAGTTTTTCTTGGGATTTCTTGTGCTAGTCCATAGGCATAATTTTTGCGAACAAACCATATGGACCTTGCTACAAACTGGTCAGCCAAGACTGCACGGGGGGGATTTGACGTCACCTCTGCTTCTTTGGAGCTCGACGGAAGATCCCATCCACGTCAAAATGTCACTGGATGATACACACGACAACGGGCTGAGACAGAGGAAGATGCCATCATTCTCTACCCGTTCAACAGAGCTCGAGGGAACTAAATAAATACAAGCCTTTACCTGGACAGACGGACGGACAAACCTGAAAGGACCTGTCTTACCTATAATACTAATGCAACCTACTTCCATAATTACTCCAGATATTTCTAAACCCGGGGACCCCAATTTCGTACGGTACAATCTAATCCCTAAAAAAAACACGCTTATTTTCTCACTTGCCGTCCTTTGCCACCTTCGATGTGTATCACGCTGTCGACGGTTATCTGCGAGAAGTTTTTCCATCAGAAAACCGGTTATGTAAATTGTTTCCCTGTTTTCGCTACAAGTCAACTGGTCTCGGAGAAGGCTTAACAGCCAAAACCGTGGGTTATTTGTTGAAAGCACAGCCTAGTTTTAAAGTATTCAGATATATTAAAATACATAATTAATATTAATATATTAAATTAGTATATTAAAAGAGTGAATAGTGCGAGGGGTCCTTCAAGATTCCATCTCTCTTCCGTTTGGGACAGACGAACAGACCAACCTTATGATTCTATCTCACTTCCGTTTGGATCCATAACCAAATAAAAAACAAGCGTGTTAGACGACAGACAGACGGTCGTTGTGACAATTTTTTCGATTTCAGCTCACGTCCGTTTGGGATCGCAAATTAAACAAGACCAAAGGTTTCGATCGGATCCCAAAAAATTAATATTTTATCCAGACAATTTGGTCTTTCAGATATCTGGTCTTCGCCAGACTCCTTGAACATTTTTACTATTAAGGCTTAGAAACAGAAGAAGGTCAATTTCTAATCATCTGAGAAAGCTAAGTTCAGATATGGATTCACCATGTGTGTATTTACCCCTAGGCTATACGTCATGTCTACTTTGACGAAACTAATCAAATCTTTCTGCCTTAGGTCTGCCAAATCTCCGGTTTCGACCGGATTCCGGGCGAACTACTTGTCCGGCAAAAAATAAAGCTCAAAAACGAATTCAGCGTATCACCTTACCCCCCCCCCCCCCATATCGAACATCTAATCAACTTCAGACAAAACTTTCACTTTTAACAGATTTTCCGGTTTCAGCCCCATTCCGGGCGAACTATATGTCAGGGTAGACAATGATTGTGAAAAGCGGACTCAGCATGTCTTCTTACCCCTGAATCGAACATCTAATCAACTTCAAATAAAACTTTTACTTTTTACAAATTTTCCGGTTTCGGACGAACTCCGGGCGAACTACTTGTCAGGCAAGGAACTGGTTTTCATATAAGTGTTCAGCATGTCTTCTTACCCTAAATCGAACATCTAATCAACTTTATATAAAACTTTTACTTTTAACAGACTTTCCGTTTTTGGCCGGATTCCGGGCGAACTACTGGTCCGGCGAGAAAATGGTTTTCATATTCATGTTCAGCATATCTTCTTACCCCTAAATCGACTATCTCATTAGCTGTTTAAAAAAAAAATTGATCAACCCTTAATTTGAAACCCCTCCCCCACCCCTAAATGTTGAGCTACAGAGCTTATCTACGAGCTCGATCTCGCCCTTGACCCAAAGAGTCCTCACACTAATTTTCATCAAAATATGTTGTTCCCTTCGAGAGTTATCATGCTTACAGACGGACAGACAGACAGACGGACAACTTTTGCGATGTCATAGGTATCCCTCCACTTACGTTTTGGGATCCCAATAATAACAAGCCTTCACCATGTCAGACGGATAAGCTTCACATTGCGCTTTACTTCCGTGTGTGATTCCCAAAACTAAATGAAAAGTCGTCACCAGGACAGACAGACGGTCGATCGGACAAACTTTAACACGTAAAAAGTGTCGCCTCTTTAGGATCACTTTTTTTTCAGAATCAGAATCATTTTATTTGCCCAATATCTTTACACAAGGGAAAAAAATAACCTGGGAGGTCAACAGTTTATACGCGTCATGAAATACATAAAATAACACTTAATATATAACACTAGATGCTTTCACTTCATCAACTATGAACGGGAGGTACCCATTCATCCAGATGGTGATGTCACCCGTCGAGCCGTTCACGCGAAAATGAACATTGAGCTGGATGGGGCGCGGGAAACACCCTTCATGGTGATGGGGCATCCGACGAAGCCATCCCCGCGAGAACTCCCAGTGTTATGTATAATGCCTGAGTTTGTTCGCTTTCAGTTTGATCAACCTGTTTTCCTGGAGTGGTCTGATCGACGCTAACATCCTACTGAGTGACCTCTTCAAAGTTCCCAACCTCAACACAGGAAGCTTGGAGCCAATCATCACAGCGCTCTCAGAGGAAGAAGAAGAAATGTTCATGAAAATGATGAACAGACTTCATACCATCTTTAAGGTCAGTTGGTTCCGGTCACGGTGTGACCTAGTCTTAAAGCACAACTCTTAGCAGGAATGATCTTTTCCCTATGAAATGGATCAGAAAAAACGTTTTTGGAAATACCATTACTTTCCACCTAAAACTAGCGATTCTCTTGTTAGCGCTTGTCCACTATATCCAGCCTTCTTGCTCTCCAACGCGGCGGCTGTGCGCAAAAGATTTGAAAACTGAACGTGCCTTAGTTAAAAAGTGGGAAACTAAGCAAATAAAATAAGTAATAAACAGAAGATTATCACATCCTTTTGTGTGAAAGAGTTGTCAGCGGACGTTGAAGATTCAGGCAGACTTTTCGTTGGGTGATGGGAAAACTCGGCAAGAGTTACGAAACGAAACAATGGAGAAAGGTGGGGATTTTAGAAGCTTATAATTCCATATGGGAGCTAAGTATATTAGAAAAGGCAGAATAAGCAAGAGGGGTCCTTCAAAGCTACGTGCGCATACATTGCGATAAGAGTCCTTTTGTGAAGTTCGCGTCATTGTTGCTAAACCTGCGTGCCAAATTTTGGAGCGAAGGGGGAAATTCGCATCCGAATCCGCATTCTAATCCTGCGCATTGATGAAAGAATTGTTGATTGACAATTGGTGATAACAGTTAATGGGTAAAAAAATGATGGTCAGGGTTTAAGGTTTGCCAGGTCAACCTTCAAGGTCAGTTTAAGGTCAAGATTTCTATCCTTTCCGAAGAAGGAAACTATTATTATTTTTTTTTTTCTTTGTTTCGGTAAGGATCCATTTTCCGTGTCTATATAGTAGCGGCTAAAGATAATCTGTAGTTCCCAATTCCGATACTTCAGAAACAAAACCAAAGGTTTCGATGGGATCCCAAAAATCTAACATTAGATTTAAACAATTGGGTCATGTCTTCGCCATTCAGTCTTCGTCAGATTCCTTGGAAGATTTTACTGTTGAAATAAAGTAAAAAAATGGATTCAGCATGTCTCCTTGCCCCGATAACGAATATCTAATCGATTTCAGAAACAACTCCTTACCCCGTCAGTGAAAATCTTATTAACTTATAAAACATACATGTTTTTACCGTAAATTCGAAACCCCTCCTCTGCCTCTAAAGATAGGACTAAACGACCCATCTACGAACTTGACCTGCACTTTACCCGCGAATCCTCATTGAACAACATCCTCGCTTGAACAACATATTTCCTTGTTTGAACATTACATATCAACCCCTTCGACCTTCGATTACACTAGATCTCTCCGACGTCCATAGAATAAACAAATGAATGTCGTCATCCACGCGCGCAGAGCTATACCGGTTTGAGAAATAAAGGGGTAGGGACTGGTGTTGCCGAAAATTGGTCGACAAATTTTTTTGTTCGGTTTTCGCCGGATTCCGGGTGAACTACTTGTCCGGCGAGAAAATAACTTTCATATTCGGATTCATCATGTCGTCTTACCCCTGAATCAACTATCTCAATAGCTTTTAAAAAATATTTTATTTTTCCTTAATTTGAAACCCCTCCCCCAACCCTTAAATATAGGGCTACTCGACCCTTTCCCTTGACCAAAGGATCCTCCCACCAAGTTCATCAAAATATCTCATTACCTTCGAGAGTTATCGTGCTTACAGACGGACGGACAGACGGACAACTTTTGCGATGTCGTAGGTATCCCTCCACTTACGTTTTGGGATCCCAAAAAACATACTGGAGGGGTCAAAAGACCATGCAAGTTTGAGCTTGCTATGAGTACAGCTTTTGGCAAAAGAGGCTTAGACAGAAATAAAAAATTTGTTCAAGAACTAAATTTTACGCCGGATTTCCATTCCGACCGGAAAATACTGAAATCAACATCCGTCGCACCGGATCTGAACTTTTGAGCTCCTAGCCCAACGAGTATTTAAGTTATATATTCAAATAGTGTATACAACGGATACGTCAGCTACGGTTCTTCAACAGCGATATTTCGGCCCTTCTTGGCAAGGATCCTCGTCCAGCTGCCAATCTTCAGGGTCAACGTCGGGGAAAGAAACAAACCTGTAATAAATAACTGAAGCTTCTACCGACTATAAATATCTTAAATATATATCTCCGACTATAGACAGCCTGACGAGTACCTTTTATTCAAACAATGTTTACAACGGATACGTCAGCTACGATTCTTCATCAGCGATATTTCGGCCCTTCTTGGCAAGGGTCCTCGTCAGGCTGTCAATCCTCTGGGTCAACGACGGGGAAGGAAACAAACCTGAAATCTGATTACAGGTTTTTGATTACAGGTTTGTTTCCTTCCCCGACGTTGACCCAGAGGATTGACAGCCTGACGAGGACCCTTGCCAAGAAGGGCCGAAATATCGCTGATGAAGAATCGTAGCTGACGCGTTGTATACATTATTTGAATATATGTTTCAAAGTCAGTTATTTTTTTAAGGGGGGGGGGGAGGCCGAATAGAGTAAAATGTTTAATCTGACTTTATTTTCAGGCCGCGCAGGAAATGGATGTCCGCGTAATGGTAGACGCCGAGCAGACCTATTTCCAACCAGCCATCTCGCGGCTTACGATGGAACTAATGCGGAAGTATAACAAAGAGAAAGCCATCATTTTCAATACATATCAGTGCTATCTGAAAGAGACCTATGAAAATGTGGTGTTGGATCTGGAACAGGCTGAGAGACAAGATTTCTATTTCGGTGCCAAGTTGGTGCGTGGAGCCTATATGGAGCAGGTTGGTTAATCACGTTTTCGCACCGTCAACGGTTCATAATTCTTCGTTTATCGCTATGGACCCTAAAGTTTAACCGAATAAGCTTGAGTTCCGACACTAGTTTTTCACTTTCACGCCATTATTCACTTAAAGGACCTGTCTTACCTATGATACTAATGCAACCTACTTCCATAATCACTCCATATGCTTCTAAACCTGAAGACCCCAATTTCGTACAGTACATTCTAACCCCTCTAACGAAACCACGCTGATTTTCTCACTTGCCGTGTTTTGCTACCTTCGATGTGTATCACGCTGTCGACGGTTGTCCTTGAGAAGTTGGAAAAATGCGAAATTCCTTAGATGGGTAAAAAAAAATGTTTCAGTGTATCCAAATATCAGATGTAAAAATAATCTGCCGATTCAGGTGTTGTTGTTTTTTCTGCTGAGTGGCCAACAACATTATTGCCAGAAAAGGCCTAGACTTCTAAATTATATTCGAAAAAAAATGTTTATGGTTTATTGGTCACGGTACAAGTCCCTTGTGTAAAGTGCCATCTGTGAATTATTAAGCTCATGTGTATCAACGCTAAGGATGAAGAAGATGAAAAGTAGAACAGAAGCTGTGCCTCTTTCATTTTTCGCGATGTCCCCCATACTTGACGCTTCTGCTGGTTAAACAAAAATTACACAAGGGGCTTGTTCCACCCCTCTAACACAGTAACTATTGTACTATTACCGTTGCAACCTCGTGAAAAGCTACTAGGTTGACACTCGGAAAAACTCGGCCTCAAAACCCTATCCCAACGCAGACACGAAGCAGTCATGAGGTTTGGACACCAGTGCCTTCTTTCACAACAACACAGAAGTATTTTACCTGATTTTTTTTTTTTTTTTTTTTTTAATTGCTGCGTAGCATCTTTTCCGTTCTTCCTGTCCAATATGATTTGGCCAGGTGACTACGCTTCCACTTTCCCTCGGTGACGCCAACGGTCCTAACATCTCATATTTTAAATTATTATTTTTTTTTTTCAATGACCGACCTATATATTTAGCGTTACCTACACTTTCCTCTATCTCTGCATTTCATTTTTTAATATTCTTTCTTATTCCCTCTTTTAACCCTTATTTCTCATTTTACCATTTTCATGTTTAAAACCTTAAAATGTTCTTTACTTTTTCCTTTCTTAAAATCTCCTTTCCTAAGTTTTTTTTTTTTTTCAATTAAAACTTGTTATTTATAAAAATATTCAGGCTTAAAACCGCTCAAGTTGGAAATACGAAACTTGTGGGAAAAACCTGAGAGGACCCTTGCCAAGAAGGGCCGAAATATAGCTCTAATAAAATTCAGCTGACATATCGGTTTTGCACTATCAAATAGTATTATGTTTTGTTTATCTGTTTTTAGTATCTGTTTTTAGTATCTGTTTTTAGTATCTGTTTTGTTTTTGTATCATTAATCCCAGTGGCTAACTCCCTGGTCCACAGTACAGCAAAACAAATCCAGAAGCCAGTGAGCGGAAAATCTGCATTTTCAACACATCTTTAAAACCTTTTCTTTATTTTTTCCTTCCTTAATATCTCCTTTCCTTAAAACTTTCATTCATTTATTTACCAAAATACTATCCCTCGTTATTTTTGCAACCAAACCAAAAAGGGGGTTTTGTCCTGGATACATTAACAACACAAATTTTGTTTTACCTCTTCGCACTTCCTGCGTCAAAGGATGCCCTTCCGTCATAGGAAACCCCTTTTGCAGTGGCATTTCTTCCAATCTTTTTCATATCGGTCTCCGATACCAAAACCCCTTTTTTTTTTTTGATTTTGTACTACCAAGAATTGACGATCCTGCGACAAGAAGCAAAGCTGTTCCGAAAGTTGTCTTGAAACAACTAGCACTGAATTCAAGCCAGCGTTACCTGTCATCATTCGCACCCTATTTCATCGAATCCTTCAATTGTACATAGTTATTAGTTATAGTGCCTTGATTTGATGTTGACATTGCCAAAACTGTTTTTATAATATTACGGCGCAGTAAACGGATTGATTAATTGACCGTTCCAACCTTCACGGAATAGTAACTAATAATAACTGTTTGCTTACCACGCTCGGAAGCGTAGTTAACGTGGTAACTACAATCTCGGCGACGTGATTGGCTTGATCACCCGCTGCACGATTTTTGACGAAAAAGAAAAATGCGTTCCATTTTTCGCCAAGAACACTGTAAAAAGTTTCTCCGAGTAAGGATTAAAGTTAACTGCAGTATTTGCTGCTGGGATTAATCTTATCTCTACAGAGATGAGATTATTCCGAATTCAAGTCAAGTTCAAGTTCTATGGGTTTATTAACAAATACAAAATAAATCACACATAACCAAAACACTCAGTCCATTCGTGGACGCCGAGAACCACCATCTTTACATTTTAGACATAATGCGCAGAATGGTCACTGTTCCTACTCTCAGACACAACCTTGCCTCTCAAAAAAAAAAAACTAACCAATTACCTTCCTGCACCCTACCCCAAGGAGAAGCCACCCCCTCGTAAAAAAAAATTTTTTACGAGAAAATTATTAGTCTTAAAGCATATTTTTTATATTTTATTTTTTTTAATTTTACCAGACCTTACTTAACTATTCTTCTGTAATGCTAATAAATGATTAGAGAAAATAATATTTTTTTATAGACAAGATTAATCCCAGTAGCAAATACTGCAAGATTGTTTTTACAGTGAAGCCAGGATTCTTGACGTCATGCGCAGTAACTACGGTAAGTAGGTTGGAATACGCTCAAGGTTAGTCAACGAGGAAGGAAAACAATGATCTGTTTTCTTGCAGGAACGAGCACGAGCTGAGTCTTTGGGGTATGACGACCCGATCAACCCTTCCTACGAGGCCACATCAGCGATGTATGAGAAGTGCCTGTCGCATGGACTTCATAAAATCAGGGTAAGCAAGCCTCGAGATAAACATGGTCGCTTGGATTTGCTCCAAACTTGCAAACAAATCCCACCATACCGATGAAAAATTTATCTCAAAATAGTACTATGAAGTAGTACGAAAAAGTTGCATGCAGTACTAACTGATGCTACTACATGCTTCTACTTCAAGGCTACCGTGTTACTGCATACTACTATATGGCACTATTAGCAAGACTGGATGTTACTATGGCAAGACAGGATGCTACTGGATACTGCGACATAAGATTGGACCAGTCTGAGGCACATTAAATGATAGTATTCTTTGCTATTACATAGTATTACATGCAACGTTTTCGTACTACTACCATACTACTACGCAGGCTACAAATTTTTCATCGGGATACAAGCCATTTTTAGTACAGTTTTGAGATTCAGATTATTTATTAACACAAAAAATTATATAATTCCTGGAACAAACTGCATGTCCGCCTAAAAAAAAAAGCCATGCGGCCTGTTGGAGCGAACATGCTAGTAAAGAACTCATTCAATAACACGTCTTTTTAGAACAAACGTAAAAATAAACATTATTGTTTACATACATTTACAAACACCAACTCTCAACTACTATGACTTGAAATGAATCTTTCAGCTGTTTTTTAAAAGACTGAAGGGTTGTTGCATTCCTAATACACAGAGGTGAGTACACAGACACAGAGGACAGGTATATAATAGTAATCGTACCACACTAGCACAGAAAGCGTCAATTGCAGTGGCAGGAATTCGGGTCTCCGGGGTGAAATAAATGACGAAGCGAATACGGAAGTAGGTTAAATTGCATTGGCATTACAGGCAGGACGAGTCCTTTCACTATAGTTGCGTTCGATTTGACTTCTTCTTGTCTTCTTGTTACTGCCTTGTCACGGTTTTAAGCTGTTTATTTAGCCTTGCCAGGTGAATGACTCAATCAATCAATCAATCTTTATTATTCGAAAAATATTCCTTACGGTATTACCAAAAACCGAATATTTGTTCTCTCGTCAAACATAACTACATACAATTGCGCTTTTACATAGTCAAATATTCAATAATTACACAAGTACAATAATTGCAACAAATTAAAGCGCTAAACTTCAATAATTAACATAAAAAAATAGGAAAAGAATTTAAAATTTCGCGTTGAAAAATCTCACAAAGGAGGGGACAAACTTCTTTCGTACCGCGCATGAATTGCCCGAATGGGTTGGATCTTAGGAACTGGTTGTGCTGCCATTCTCTGTGGCCTTATGCGGTCAGGAATGTGGGGAGGGGGAAGGATGTGCCGATGGTTGGGGTCTTCCAGTAATAGGTAACCAAACTTGGTAGAAAGTTGGTGCCTACGGTTTGACAAAGATGCGAGACCAAATTCGTTTAGAAGGGAAATGTACGGGATTTTGGGGGATTTTGATACTGTTAGTAAAGACCGGTACTGGATCCTCTCGAGGCGTTCCGACTGCTCCCGTTTTAAACCGAAATGCAATACCGGACAGCAGTATTCAAGGGAAGGGCGAATGAACACAAGGTAAATGCGAAGGAGGTGGTGTTTCGGGGTGCCATGGCGGGAGAGCATTTTGAGAGATCTTATTCGCATATTTGCTCTTTTCAGCATAGATTGTACTTGCTTATCCCACTTAAGATCTGAAGTTAGATGGACACCTAAAAGTTTGAGCTCCTCCACTCTGCTGTGATCAGGTAGGTCAGGTTGGAAAGTTGGATTAGAGTTGAGAAAAGATATAGTTAGGACGGCTGATTTGTCTTGGTTGACGCTCATTTGGTTGACTGAAGCTTCTTCACTAATTTTATTCAACGGACAAGCATCATAAATAAAACGCAGTCAAGAAATCTACCCGAGACAGGACCGAAACTTGCTCCTAGAGCATGTCATCATTCACGGCGTCCTGTCTGACAGGTAACTGACAATCGTCAGCTGACTGGCGAAATAAAATGGCATTTGGCTGACAGGACCGAGACAAGGGTAAATCGAACGCGGCTTGCGTTGCGGACTACAAACGTACCAAATCCAACTCCACCGAACACCAGACACAAAGAAGTAACTGTAAACTGTACGAAACTTCCCCTCCGAAACACACATTCAACTGACTGGTACCTCAAGTCCTTCATACCCTACTTCGTATACCACTTCAGTTCAATGCTGTAATTAAAAAGTTAAATTAAATATATTAAATATAAATTGTGTATCTTCAAACTTATTGTCGAATGTTTTATATAGTGTTGTTATACGTACTAGCTGTTAACTCTATGACGATCCAATGATAGCGAGTGAATCGTACGAGCAATTAAGGAAATGAAAGATTGTTATTATTTAAATATGATTTCGAATGCTGCGAAAACATAACAGTTAAAACTATACAAATAGAAATTCTGTAACATTTCAAACTTCTGACAGTGTGGGGTAGTGTCTGGTAGATGGCCTTACCATTATTAGCCCCCCATACTGTAAAAAGTCTTCATCGTTTGATACTCTATATATATAGATTTCTCGCTTATATATCCATATATTATACATATAATTGCTCATCTACATGGATGTCTACTTATCCGTCGTTACTTTGCCCCCTCCATAATCTACAACGGAAAGCAGTTAAAATTCTCCAGTCAACAACAAGTGCTCCTGTTCATCTATTGAAACTAAGAGACATTTACACTCATTCATTATGCTCATTTGGATTTCAGTATTTTCGTAGTGACCTCCCGTCATGTTTTTCTGGGATGTTTCAACTTGTTAACGAAGTTACCCCTTATGCATTAAGAAACCGAGATGACATACTCGTTCCTTCCACTCCCTCAGTGCGTTCAGACTTTGGTCTGGAAGTGGTTGTAGGGCGTGCCTGGAATTCGATTCCCGCTGAGATCCGTCAGTCCCTGAGTCTTGGTTCGTTCAAAAAACACCTTAAAAGATTATTGTCGGAAAACAGCAATTAATTTGGTTTTATTTGGTTTTCACCATGAGACCCCATCTTGTGGGTCCTGTCTACGTGGCTCCGACAATGGAGTCCTAGACTTCTAAATTATATTCGAAAAATTGTTTATGGTTTATTTGGTCACGGTACAAGTCCCTTGTGTAAGGTGCCATCTATGTATTATTATCATCAGTAATTAATTGGTTGAAATTTTGAGAAGAAAATTGAATTTATTGAAAAAAAGTAATAAGGTTTGAATGTGGTTGTTTATTCTAATAGTTTAAAAAAAATGAGATGTTAGTGTTGGCTGTCGATGATTTTTTTTGTGTGTGAATTATTTGATTTTATTATAAAGATAGCTGTTTCCCAACCATATATATTCCCATATAGCCCTTGGGAGTCTGTTTCTGTTAGATTTTGCTTTTTGTCTATGTTAGTATTTCAATTCAATTCATTTAAATACTTTTATTCCGGTGACAAAGACCATAATTAATCACTGACAATCAAACAACAACAAACAAAGGAAAAAGAACAATCACGCTTTTAACCATTCTCGATGGGCTCATACAGTTTCAACCAAACTGGAAGTGACAGACGCAGTACCGGAGAACGAAGCGCCAATATCAACTGGTTTTCAGATGCTAAAAGCCGTTCTCGCAGAGACACTCTGTTAGCGTAATGCAGTTGATGAAAATTCAAAACACAAATATCAGCGCATAACTCCGTAGCACTGCAGAAACGCGGTATTCCGTGAAGGAACCGATATCGTATCATTGTACGCAACACGAAGCTCACGGATTCCGTTCTTAGTGTAACTATGTACAAGTGGGAGACCAAAAATGCTAGTACAATACGAACGGAAAAGAAATGTTTTAGCATCAGATGAGCAATGATTGAACTTTCGTAGTAGCATATTACCTCGAAGGTAAACCGAGCGGAGTGTGTGACGGACGTGCGCATCATCGAGTAGGTGTTCATTAAAAATGAACCCAAGGTACCGAAATTCTTTTACGAAAGTAAGCTCAGTTCCACACAGTTTTACTGGGGGGATAATAGGCGACACTGATCCCCGGGGCCGGAAGCATACGCACTCAGTTTTTGACGTATTGAAGACAATATCAAGCTCAGCAGCGAAGCTTTCACAATTTTTTAGCAACAAATTAAGTGAATTAGGACACGTTGCTAGTAACACTAAGTCGTCAGCGTAGCTCAGATTATTGATACATCGAGAAGAAATATGGCAACCAATACCACTAGCAGTAAGACGCCTATTAATGTCATGACAGGAAGCAGCGAATACAAAAGCAGACAAAACTCAACCTTGGCGCACTCCATTTGACGCAGAAAAAGGGGGGCTAAATTCGGAGGCCCAACGTATCAAAAATCTTTGCTCGTTGAACCAATACGAAAGAATGCATAGGTAAGGTACAGGGACACCCCTTTCTCTTAGAATATTAAGGATCTTCTGGTGATTTACCCGGTCAAACGCTTTCCTTACATCAACAAAAGAAGCATACACGTAACTAGAAAATAACCAATAATATTCTATAACTGATCGGAGAATAAAAATCGCAAACTCCACCGACAGTATTATGTACGTTAGTTGTGTATATATAAGTTTGTCAATAAAAAGAACTTGAACTTAAAAAGAAGTTGAACTTGTCTGTTTTATGTAATTTCTGCAAAACCCAACTAATGACTAATGACTTGTCTCCAGGACAAAACCCCCGTTTTGGTTTGGTTGCAAAAAAAAATAACTTTTATAAATAATAAGTTTTAAATGAAAGGAAATTTTAAGGAAAGGAGATATTAAGGAAGGAAAACGTAAAGAAAATGTAAGGTTTTAAAGATGTGAGAAAATGGAAAATGAGAAATAAGGGTGAAAGAGGGAATAAGAAAGAATATTAAAAAATTAAACGCGAGAGAGGAAAGTGCTGAATACATAGGTCAGTTATTGTGTTAGGACCGTTGGCGTCACCGAGGGAAAGTGGAAGCGTATTCACCTGGCCAAATCATATTCGACAGGAGAAGAAAGGAAAAGGTACTACGCGGCAAATTAGAAAAAAGAAAAAAAATTACTGCTTGATTGCCCTTCTTTGTTGCAGAGTTACAAGGAGAAGACCTCAGAAAAACGAGTGGCCATCATGGTGGCATCCCACAACGAAGACACAATCCGGTATACAGTAGAAAACATGAAGAACTATGGAATCAGCAGAGAAGATAAGGTGGTCTGCTTTGGACAACTTCTTGGAATGTGCGATCATATTTCCTTTCCTCTAGGTACGTTGAAAGACTTTTTGGCTTTTGTCCCGCTCATAGTCGTTTTTTTTTTTTGCCTCGTAAAAAATACGAGGTACAATGGTTCCTCCTCCGCACACCAATGTCAATAGTTAGTGACATTTAAAGTCATAATTTTATTTTAACAAGTTAAAGTTCGTCTAATGGCGCCGTTGGCGAACGCATTAATCTCCTGTTGAAGATTTACGCAAATTATGCAGCGACGCACGACAAAAACAGCAGCCGTGTCCAGAATGAAATCACAGCACCAGCTTTAACTCCCACTAATTTTCAAAGAAGCAGTTCATAAAGTCAGATATTTAAGGAAGAATCTTTCATTGTTTTTCCACAAGTTAATTTTCCAGCTTGAGCGGCTTGAGCCTGAAGAGGACCCTTGCCAAGAAGGGCCGAAATATAGCTCTAATAAGATGTAGGTGACTTATCCGTTTTGCACCATCAAATATGACGCACGACACTATTTTCAATTCTGCAAAGTGCAGTTACATGATTTTATCCCGAAACATTTAAATCCCTGATATTTCCGGCTATTCGACTTGGTGATTTTGTTTTGAAGAGAGTGAACAAAGTGAAGTAGACGATGACCTGTATGACGATTCAGCAATTTCGAGCCAGTATCGGGGTCTTTGCGCGCGTGCGAACCACTTGATTCGTAATTTTAAATTTTGTACTGTGTCGGTGAGAATTCTTTTATCTAAGAAGTATTGCACGCAACTATACTGTCTCCCACTTTTTAGTGGAGTGTTCCTTGGAACAATCCACTTTTGCGAGCGCTGTAGCAGCTTTCAGCTTTCGGTTTTCACCATATTTTGTGGAGCTCATATCGTGAACGAGCGCAAGCATCAAGTTTGAACTTGGTACACTTGTGGGTATTGAGGTCTAGTTGTGCCTTTTGGGGGGTCCCACCCCCCACACCCACCTGGTTCATGGGCAAATGGGCCCAGATTGCCCAGTAAATAATGTTCATAACTTGACCAGAGTTGGACATAAGACGATGAAATTCCTTGTACTTGTAGATCTTAGGGTTGGGAAACTACTTTTAAATCTGCACCTCCCCCACCCACCCCGTTCCTGGGCAACTGGGCCCAGATTGCCCAGGAGTAAAGTTCGTTGCCCGTGACAGGAATCAACAAGTATCAAGTTGAAACTTGGTAGGTTTGTCAGCATTTGGATCTCTTACACCTTTTTGAGGGTCCCAAACCCCACCCCCACCTGGTTTAGGGACGATTGGGCCCAGGCTGCCCATTTTTTAATGTTTTTAACTTGACAATAACTGGAGATAGGGCGATGAAATTCCTTTGTGATTGTAGCTGGTATACTTGAAGAAATAGCGGTATAAATACGCATTTTGATGGGTCCCCCCCCCCTTCCGTTTATGGGCAGCTGGGCTGTATATTTAGGGAGAGATATATATGGATGAGGATTTTGGTGCAACAGCAACAAATAAGACGACGCGTCGTACTTGAATCTTTAATGAACAATTGGAAATTGGACTGTTTTGTCATTTATGATCGATCGTGTGCCGTTCTTAATGAATTGTGACAAAGGGGGTATTAGGCTGCTACGATCCGGCTTATTGCACTTGTTATTACTTTGCTAATGGAAAAGAGGTTTAAAGGGTCGGAATGGCTGGCAGTGGCAATGGCATTGCCTTGTTAATGGAAAAGAGGTTTAAAGAGACGACTGGGGGGGGGGCGCCCCCCCCCCCTAATGTTGTCGGCCAGTCAGTAAAAAATAACTGAGTCGGCGCGAAGCGCCTCGATTTTTCGTCAAAACAGTTGATTTTTTCATGAAAACAGTCGGTTTTTCTGAAAATTACTCTATTTTTCGTCAAAACAGTCGTTTTTTCGTAAAGTCAGTCGATTTTTATTGAATTTATACTTGCGGTTCAGGGGCGTCACGATTTGGGGGGGGGGGGGGCAGGGGCGTCCCGAGGGGGGGGGGGCGCAGCGCGTTTTGGGCATTCGGTCAAAACGGGCATCGCGGCGAAGCCGTGATGCCCTTTCGATAAAATCGTTTCTCCCCGCATTTCGAAATTAGGTGATTTAACGTGTTTTTGGTTCCCCTTTCTTTATCGACTTTGCCAATTCATCCAACTTTTGTTCGCTCCGCATCGATGTCACCGCATTCGGTCTGTCCCTTCGTAAATTCGGTGATTTAACCTGTTTATTTGGTCTCATTCGTTAGCGAATTCGGTAATTCACCGGACTTTTCTCAAGTCAGTATCTGTTCTATTCCATTCGGTCAGTCCATTTCATAATTTGGTCATTAATCAGGTTCATTTGGTTCTGATTCGTGACCGATAATTCATTCAGTGATAATTCATCCAACTTTTCTTCAGTCCGCATCGGTTTCGCCGCATTCGGTCCGACATTGCGTAAATTCGGTGGTTCAACCTGTTTATTTGGTCTCGTTCTTGACCGAATTCGGTAATTCGGTCGCACTCGGTCAGTCTATTTCATAATTCGGTCATTAATCAGATTCATTTGGTTCTGATTCGTGACCGAATACGATAATTCATCAAACTTTTGTTCAGTCCGCATCGATTTCACCGCATTCAGTCCGGCCCTGCGTAAATTCGGTGATTAAACCTGTTAATTTGGTCTCATTCCCTACAGAATTCGGTAATTCGGTCGCATTCGGTCAGTCGATTTCATTCTGTGAGATTCATTTGGTTCTGATTCGTTACCGAATACGGTAATTCACCGGATTTTTCTCCGTTTCTATTACTAGACTTGCCGAATTCGGTTGTTTTAGGTGGTTGTAACAAGAGTTTTATTCCATTATGTAATTCCGAACGAAAATTAACGTCGCTGAGGGATGGAGGAGTAGCCACAAAAAGTACGAAATCTGATTTCTTAGTTTTTCAAACCATATAAAAATAATTAAATAAAAAAAGATGCTACGGGATTAAAAAAAAAAAAATGAAATTCCGTTGTAATACCGCTCTCGATGTTCCTTATTTTTTTAGTTAGTTTTTCGGTATACTACGAATTCATTATTTGCTTCAGCCCAGTTACTGAGTTCGGCAGTTTAAGTGGCATTTATTTAGCTCTCGTTCTTTACCATTTACGGTAGCTTCAGCTAGTTGCTGTTCATTTTTTTACTTCTTAGGATTGCAGTACTTCAGGACTAAGCACGTCTCTTGACGTGAAAACTAGCCTACTTTTGTTAGCTGTAAATTCCGAACAAATGTACTTTGTATCCACTTTACCCTGGATCGCCCCTTTCGTTGCCAGACAACTCTGGGTTGAATAGGTAATCTTGGGATCGCAGAAAGGCACTTTAATCATCAGTGTATCCACAAAATCTCGACTGCGTCGCATTTCGCAGTCTCCACTAGTTAGACGCCTCATTTAGTTGGCGTTTGAGTCTTGGAATTTTGGGGGGCTCTAACTATGTTTAAAGCTAGAATTTGCATGGGAAGTAGTTAAATGTTTCCAGAGAAAAAAGGTGGATTAAAAAAATTTCGCCTGCGGCGCCTTAATTAATCATGAGCACAGCTGTTAGCGACGTTGTCGCTATGCAGCAACACCGTTTTTGTCGGTTATTTCAAGTCCTGTTGGCAAAACTGGAAAGTTCTTCCAGGGGTAATAGGCTAGTGACGGCGTATCCATGAAAAAAAAAACAGAAGCGGAAAAGCTTGAAAACGCGGCAATTGTTCTCTTTAGACTTGTTTGTATATACTCTGCAACTTTTTATGTTGTAGCTTCACGACGGCAACTCGCTGTGTTCTTACAATTTTTTTTTCATAAATTCAGTAAAAATCAGGTACCGATTCGGTCAATTTTACCAGGTGCGCCCCCCCCCCCCCCCCCCCAATGAAGAGAGTTCCGTACTGACTGACGAGGACCCTTGCCAAAAAGGGCCGAAATATCGCTGATGAAGAATCGTAGCTGACGTACCCGTTGTAAACATTGTTTGAATAAAGGAAGAGAGGTTCGAGACGCCCCCCCCCCCCTCCAATGTTGTCGGCCAGTCAGTAAAAAATAACCGAGCCGGCGCGAAGCGCCGCGATTTTTCTTCAAAACAGTTGATTTTTTCATGAAAACAGTCGGTTTTTCCGAAAATCAGTCTATTTTCGTCAAAACAGTCGTATTTTCCTAAAGTCAGTCGATTTTTTTCAAAACTGTCGTTTTTTTTCTTGAAAACAGTCGGTTTTCTGCCAATACAGTCGGTAAAAATTACCAGCCAGTCGGTAAATGCCTTGCCCCCCCCCCCCCCCCCCCCCCCAAACATTTTGGCTAGTAACGCCTCTGTTGCGGTTTGTTGACATTTAAAGCTTTGAAAGTGGGATGATTACAAATTAGCTTATTTCAGTACTTGTTTGGTTATTGGGTATGTGAAATGTCTTGGTTCTAAAGCTGTTTGTATAAAAATGTGATAAACATTTTACTTTCACACTCCACGTCTGAGCGCTTGCGCCCTTGTTGATCCCCTATCTTGAGACGACGATGCGTAAACTAAAAGTTTGTTTGAACAATAATAATATGATGCATTCCGTCACCTCCTTTCATACAATCGACGTTACCCTGCTAGTCAAATGTTTTTAGAAAAAGAAATTGAATCTTTTGATGTTATGAGACGGAAAACGATAGTTACTTTTGTTGCAAGGTTAGAAGTTTCCGAAAATCCACTTTTAAAGGCAATTCGTGAGAATCCAGATTGCCATTTCTACTGCCTTTTCCGTCGACTGTGCTATTGCCCCGAGCCACCGAATGGATGAAATTGTGTAGATTTAGTAAAGAATTATTAGTGTGTTAGTGTTATTTTAGTATGTAATGTGTAATATCACGAATGACATGACTTCTAATACATTATTCATCATTCTTATACATTATTCATCATTCTTTGTATTTCAAGGTACATGTTTGTATGACCGAGATAGGGTGACAACAGTTCTATCTGTTTATTTGTTCTTGGTTTTACTGCCAACAGCAACCTCACAGCCTAGGTGCAACCTCAGAGACTAGGTGTCCTCAAGGGGTTACTTACTCCCAGAGCAAAATAACCCGTTATTAGCCATTAGCTATTATTCATCATTCTTTGTATTTCAAGGTCAGTTTCTTCTAATCGACAATACACTTTACAACAATACAAGTCATTTGTGATGCTAGCTCGTTAGATTGGCACCTTATCAAAAAGCACATGGCGTAGAGGGAGTAGGAATAAAGAAAGAAAAGAAAAATTATGTGGTTTAGTTCCTATTAGTCTTTCTCTAGGACATGTGTTTTTTATATTTCTTCCAAAGAAAAAATGGTGTGAACCTCCCTGACCAGGGGAGTCGCTAGCCAAAACTCGAGGGGGGGGGGGGGGAGCCCATTGAACAATCACAACAATTTGATATTCCTTCAGCCCAAGCTGACTGCGAATCATGTTTGACAATGCAAAACGGATACGTCAGCTACATAATAAACAATCAATAAATAGATAAATGAATGAATGAATAATAAAAAGAAGAAGACTCGTTCCTTGCCGTAGCTCGTATACTTACTCTATACCAAAGTCACAGCCCGATAAAAAAAAAATAACAACTAGAAAACATAAATAATAAATGTATTGGTGGTGCAGAACGACAAGTCAAGTACATTTTATTAGAGCTATATTTTGGCCCTTCTTGGCAAGGGCTCTCTCAGGCTCAGGCCGCTCATGCTGGAAAATCGACTTGTGAAAAAAAAATCGAATATTTAAGGAAGAATCTTAATTGTTTTTCACAAATTCATTTTCCAACTTGAGCGGCTTGAGCCTGAAGAGGACCCTTGCCAAGAAGGGCCGAAATATAGCTCTAATAAAATGTAGCTGACTTTTCCGTTCTGCACCGTCAAATATGACTGCAAATAAATTCACCTGATTAAGGGTGTTAATTGCGCAACTCCCTGCTCATCCCTTGCCCCCAAACAAAACTCTAACTCTGTTTGAATATATTGTTGTTATTTATCAGTTGTGACGTGACCAAGTTTATGTTTGTTTTATTAATAGTGATTTGGTTCGATTTGCCTTCGGGCGGGATCACTGTTCCTATAGCCGGCTTCTACCAGACTATTGTAGTGGTTTGCGAACTCTGTTCACAAGCCCCTCGGTAGCTGAGATGGCAGAGCGACTGCCTTGTAAGCAGAGGGTCCTAGGTTCAAATCTCGGCTGAGGAGCAGTTATGTCTATCAGTTCACTACTTATAAAATACTTCCCTTCATTTGTGCTTTAACTCTTATCTTCTTTTACAGGTCAGAGCGGCTACTCCGTTTACAAATATGTGCCTTATGGACCCGTGAATGAAGTCTTGCCTTACCTTTCTCGTCGCGCTCAGGAAAATCGGGGAATTTTAACGAAAATCAGAAAGGAAAAGAATCTCCTCAGATCTGAAATCTTCAGGAGGGCCAAAGCTGGGGAAATGTTTAACAACCCGAAGAAGGATTTTGTGCCAGTTTAAATTTGCCGCCCATTGTCGGTGAAGCCTCTCGCTTGCCACTTGTACGTTTTACCAGGAGCAAATAATGAGATAGAACTTCTGTCTCTAGTCTCATGTAGCGACTATGAAAACCCCGACAGAATTGAGCGGACCTACAGTTCTATCTCGTTATTTGTTCTTGGTTTTACTGTCAAGAGCAAGCTCACAGACTAGGTGTCCTCAAGGGGTTACTTACTCCCAGAGCAAAATAACACTAGAGAGTAGCGCCTAGACTCGAAAGAAGTGACACACAGTCGAATAGCAGCGACACTAGTAAAACTACCCGATGAAAAATGTATCTCTAAATAATAGTATGAAGTAAAGTAGCATGTATGAAGCATAGTATGAAGTAAAGTAGTAAAGTAGCATGCAGTACTAACTGATGCTACTACATGCTTCTACTCCAAGGCTACCTTGTTACTGCATACTACTGCATGCTACTATTAGCAAGACTGGATGCTGCTATGGCAAGACAGGATGCTACTGGATACGACTGCTTAAGATCGGACCAGTCTGAGGCACATTAAATGATAGAATTCTTTGCTATTACATAGTATCACATGCAACTTTTTCGTACAACTATCATACAACTACGCAGGCTACAAAATTTTCGTCGGGTAGCGATAGTGAACGTCCCTACTGAAACAATCGGTCATGCACCAGCGCTGTCTCCAATAACTCCATATACTGGACACAGCAAAAAACAGATAAACCTCCCCTGTTTCTTCGCTGTGTGCAGACCGCATCTTACACTGTAAAAAAATTCTCCGAGTAAGGATTAACGTTAACTGCAGTATTTGCTACTGGGATTAATCTTATCTCTACTGGGATAAGATTAATCCGAATTCGAGATAGTCTTATGCGACTAGAGAGGCGGATAATTTTGTTGTTGAGTACCGAGACACCACACGTGCAGCTTTCGGGATTAGGTATTTAGCTCCGGCTATTTGGAAATTGGAATGATATCCCAGTTGTCATTCGGGAAGCTGAACACATTGGGTCATTTAAAGTAAAACTTAAAAAACATTTATTGGGAGAGGGGAGTTAATTTTCTTTTTTTTCTCTCTTTCTTTTTTCTTGGATTTTTTTTCTTTTTAGATTTTTGGTATTAAAGGTTAATTGAGAGAGAGTGTTCTTGTCTGTTTTTTTTTTGAAACTTGATATAGGTTGAGAATCAGAGGATTGCAGTCGTCCATCATCAGGCTTTTTGAGCCTTCCTCGGGCGGTTGCGTGTTTTTGTAGTTTATTTTGTATTTAGTAGTAAAATAAAGAAAGTCAAAGTCACAAGTCCTATCTCATTGAACGCAAGATCAATCCCAGTAGCAAACACTGCAAGATTTTTTTTACAGCGTAGCTTTACTAGGAAATTCTAAATACGCAATTTTGCCTCGCTTTAAATGTCGCAAGCGTAGTGGGTGGTGCTACGAGTATGGCACGTTTGCGAAGCAAGGACAGCATAGGTCTTGACGCTACTCCCTACTGTTATTTTGCTCTGCTTACTCCTTCTCTTTCCGGCAAGCTACCCGTAGACCGGGCAGTTTTGAGACTACTGTCCCTCTTTCTTTTTCATTCGCTTTTCCGAGATCAGTTTAGGAAAATTTCTTATGTCTACCGAAACAGAGAGCCTGGATTAGTAAGTGAACAGTCAATTGTGTCTACAGTTGAGAACTCCCAGAGCAAAAAAAACACTAGGGAGTAGCGCCAGGACTTGACAAAATTGACACACACTCTAATAGATTGATACCAGCACCACTAGCGATAGAGAACGTCCCTACTTAAACTCATTCAGCAGTTCAACAGCGCTTGCTCCGATAATGGTGCATTTACACACTGCGTAAAATCCGAGCGTATTTGAAATCCGAGCATATTTTACGCACGTATTTGGGCTTGAAAAAATATCTAGCAGTACGGATGTATTTGAAAAATCGGTCCGTTTTGTATCTAAATAGCCTACGTTCGTATTGCTAGAAATCTTTTCAAGCTCAAATACGTGCGTAAAATACGCTCGAATTTCAAAATACGCTCGGATTTTACGCAGTGTGTAAACCCACCATAACTTCATATTTTGAACATAGCAACAAAATGATACAGCCTCCATTGTTTCCTTGGTGTGTGCAGACCGCACCTTTGCTTTACTGGAAATTTCTAAACCCGCAAGTTTGTCTCGCTTTAAATGCCGCAAGCGTAGTGGGCGGCGTTACGAATATGGCCCGTTTGCAAATCATGGGAAGCATAGGTCTTGGCGCTACTCCTTAGTGTTATTTTGCTCTGAGAACTACGCTGTTCAAAATTAACTTTGAACGTCAGTTAACTTTGAACAGTGCAGTTTTGGGCTAAATGCACTGTCAGAAGTTTCATAACAGATTGCGCATAACACTTTCAAAAATAACACCTTTTCACTTAGAAATAAAGTGCTATGACCAATTAAGTGTATACTATTTCATGCCTAGATCTCCAACAACACGTTCAATTGGTGAAAGTACTAACGGGAACGAGAGAAACATAACATATAACATCCCAAAGTGTTATCTGTTGAAACCGCGCATCCTGCTGTTGTCGTTATGTAACTTCTGACAGTGTAGTAATTTTAGCTATTGAAGGTGTTGTTGGAGATCTGGGCACAAAATAGTATAAACTTAATTGGTCATAACACTTCTTTTCTAAGTGAAAAGGTGTTATTCTTGAAAGTGTTATACGCAATCTGTAATGAAACTTCTGACAGTATGGCAAATGCAGAACCAAAACATCTATTCATGTTCTTGGGAGCTACTTTCACTGACTAGTACACTGTCAGGAATTTCAGAACAGATAACACAAGGATGCGCGGTTTCAACAGGCAAAACTTGGGATGGAATGTGTTGTGATTTGAAAATCTTATGCATATCAAGCATTGCCAAAAAGAGCTGAAGAAGCATCTGCTGACTTTTCACGATATCATAACGGCAAACAAAAAAGTCAGCGGATGCGGTTTCGGCTGATCATCCTGGCAATGCTTATTATGCATAACAGTTAATGAATAATGTTTTCAAAATCAGTCCCAAATCCTCAAAGTCCCAATCCGAAGTCTGTTGAAACTCTGCATCCTCGTCTTGTTATCTGTTATGAAATTCCTGACAGTTTACAACTCGAACTCGTAGGCTATTCGTATGCAGCAGTTTAATATTCTAATAGTTAGGGGAAGTTGACTTCTGTGTACTCCTGCGGACAGAGGCGTTACGTCGAGGGAGGGGGGCGCCCCCCCCCCCGAATGTTGTCGGCCAGTCGGTAAAAAATAGCCGACGAAATTCTTGGAAACAGTTGATTTTTTTTTAAACTGTCGGTTTCTCGTAAAAATAGTCGATTTTTCCTTAAAAATAGTTGTTTTCTTAAAATCAGCCGATTTTTCGTCAACCCAGTCTTTTTTTCTCAGTAATAGTCGTTTTTATCTGCAAAAACAGTAGGTAAAAATGACCAGCCAGTCGGTAAATACCTTGCCCCCTCCCCCCCCCCCCCATACCCCAAACATTTTGGCTAGTAACGCCTCTGCCTACGGAACAGTACGGTCTACCGCAAACCCCTGATTTTGAGGTACCAGTAGGGTAAGCTATACCATATGCCAATTGCTGGGTACCCTACCCAGTAAAATATTGATGGTTTGAACGAAGCTCAGAAATCAATCATCACAATTCCTTGTACACTGTCAGAAGTTTCATAACAGATAACACGAGGATACGCGGTTTCAACAGATAATGCATAACAGATAACACTTCGGATGTTATCCGTTGTGTTTGAGAACGTTATGCATGAAATGTTACGCATAATAAGCTTTGTTAGGAAGAGCCAAAAAACATCTGCTGACGTTATTCCTTCTCGTCATGATATATGTCGGAAAACTCAGCAGATACTTTTTGGCGGTTTTTCGGTTCTTCCTGATGGTAACGCTTATTATGCATAACATTTTGAAACACGACAGATAACATCCGAAGTGTTATCTGTTGAAACCGCACATCCTCGTGTTATTTGTTGTGAAACTTCTGACAGTTTAATGTGGAATACTGGCCACTGGTACCCAGCATTTGGCTGTGGCAAAAAGTAGCAGTACACTGTTTACTTAATTTTATAGTCATGACATTGGATTTTTTTTTCCTTTGGCCGTGTGTGACATTGTGACAGGAATTACTATCAGGGAAAGAAGGCTTCTGGTCTTTAACCTGACAAGTTTATTCGCAAGCTGCAGGGAGGGTGCGAACGTACCTTCATTAATTCATTTATTCATATTACACGAACTACATAACATAAATACAAGGCAAGAGACAAGACCCCCTGAAGCTAGCTTGTTGGGAACCTCGCTACCAGATGCCCGGTTAGCGGCCTTCCTGTATGAGAAAATTGCCACTACTTAAAGCCAGGCTTCACCTTCCAGATTCCCAGACGTCCGGGGCTTCCGCATAGTCAAGCCAACCCTTCCAGATTTTATGACAATGATGACAGCTAAATTTGCTGTTCTTCAAAATTCCCAAGATATCCCCTTTACATTTCATTTGTAGTGCCTCTCGAACGGGTTGCCTCTATGGCACCTTCGAGACATCCGGAATCTGGGGTGTCCAACACCCCGGACTTCCAGACGGTTTTGGCCTGGCTTTGCCTTCCAGATCCGTCTCGACGAAAACGGCTGTCGGGAATCCGGAAGAAAAATCTGGAAGGTGAAGCCTCACCTTTAGGGCGTAAAACGGGTCGTGAGGTCTGAGGTCATTTTGTAATCCGGGTCAGAGTGTAGCTCGAGTGTTTTAGTCATTATTTTAGATTTGTCTATTTTACCTGATAATTTTGTTCACCAGTTTTGTGGTATTGATAAATCTTTACTGACTTTTTATCTTATGCTAGATCCACAAGGATTAGTAGTACTGTTGGAGAGCTATTAATTGCGTTTTGATCCGAATTCTCCTCGCGATTCTCTTCCGAATTCTCCTATTTCGCGTTTTTGGACTATTCAGATGAAGTGAATTCTCCTTTTCTTGCGTTTTTGTCAGATCGAGAAGGGGGAAAGCCTCGCGATTCTGCAGAATCGAGAAGTTGCTCCGATAGTGAATTCTCGATCCTCCTCTCTCCGTTCTCCTCCCTGATTGGTCAACAGACTGCGGGTGTTAAGTATGCATCAACACGTATACTGGGTTGCGGACGAGCTGCCAGATTAGTGTTTTTGTCAAAAGCGGGAATGGATAAGTCAGAGGAGCAAAAACGGTAATTTGTACAAGAATCGAGAATTCAGAAGCGAGAACTCGGAACGGAGAATTCGGATCAAAAACGTAACTATTGTAAGTAAGTAAGTAAAGTATTTTTCACTTAGAACAAAACGGAGTAAAGAAGAAAATAAAGAAAAACAAGAGAAATTTAAGGCACAACACAGATACAGACACATGGCAAGAACCATCTAAAAAAGAACGCATGAGCAGGGCAAACTGTGAATCTTCGGTTCATCTGTAAGATGCGTCGTTCTATCGACTATTTGTTTTGTTCCCAATATGTAATCTAATATAAACTTACTTTCTGCACTGTCAGAAGTTTCATAACAGATAACACAAGGATGCGCAGTTTCACAGTCAACATTTGGGATGTTATCTGTTGTGATTTTGAAAACGTTATGCATTAAAAGTTATGCATAAGAAGCATTGCCAGGAAGAGCAGAAAAACGTCGAAAAAGTATCTGTTGACTTTTCCTATATCCTGACGAAAAACGAAGAAGTTAATCTTTTTCGGTGCTTTTTCGGCTCTTCCTGGTAATGCTTGTTATGCATAACATTGAATGCCTAACGTTTTCGAAATGACAACGGATTACACCCCAAGTCTTCTCTGTTGAAACTGCGCTTCTGACAGTGTGGTTAGCAAAATGGCGATCTCGAGTTTCTTCGTTCTCTGTACTAGGGCGATATCACGGATTTGCTTTCCAGAAAGCAGAGCAAGAATCCGCCGAGTGCCAGAACTTCTCGCTGGCTTGCCGGATCCACTTTCCGCGTACGGAGTGGATTCACTTTCCATGCCACTTTCCAAAACCAGCGGAGCGGCAGATCAGCAGCTGTAAGTGAAATTACTTTTAGCCACCAAACGAATCCAGCGTATCTCCTTACCCCGATACTGGACCTCTCATCAGCTTCAGATAAAAACTTTTACTTATAACAAATTTTCCGGTTTCTGCCGGATACCGTGCGAACTACTTGTCCGGTGAGGAAGTGATTTTCGTATTCCTGTTAAGCATGTCTTCTTGCTCCTGAGTCGAACATCTAAGCAACTTCAAATAAAACTTTTACTTTTAACAAACTTTCCGGTTTTAGCCGGATTCCGGGCGAACTACTCGTCCGTCGAGAAAATGGTTTCATATCCAAGTTCAGCGTGTCTTCTTACCCCTTAATCAACTATCTCATCAGCTGTTAAAAAACATTTTGTTCGCCCCTTATTTGGACCCCCTCCCACCCTTTAATGTCAAGCTACAGAGCCCACCTGCGAACTCGACCTGTTCCTTGACCCAAAGAAAGTTTCATCAGAATATCTCGTTCCCTTCGAGAGTTATCGTTCTCACAGACGGATGGACGGACAACTTTTGCGATGTCATAGGTATCCCTCTACTAAGCCGCGCCGAATCTAAATTCGGCGGCGGCAGAGAGAATTTGGGTAGGCGGTGGCGCGCCGAAATTTTTTTGTCGGTGGCGCGCCGCTGATTTATCAGCGTTTGCTCTAATTTTTGCATTTTGGCGGTTATTTCTTAATTTTCCAACAAATTTTTGTAATTTTTCTATCTCAAATCGTCAGCGTTGTTATGGTACTTGCAGTCTTCGGTTGAAGTGCCATATAGCGATTGTAATGGTGATCCATCTGTCTCACTTTCGGGTACATCCACTCCAGGTAAGGTAAGACGATGACACTTGACATGCTTATGAATGCTCAGCGAAACCGTGTTTTCCAGGATTACATCCAGTCATTCGTTTGGAAGTGAAGGGAGGGTGAATAAGGAAACTTGTGAGTCGCGTGACCCGATTCACAGGAGCAGAGGAATATTCCGTTTATAAGGCCGAATCGCATGCGACCACGGGGGCGAGGGGGGACTCGAAGGATTCAGTATTTGAAACATGCGTACAATTTGGGGACATTCATTGCAAAGGAATATAGGGATTCGGATGAAACTAAGACGGTACAAAGATTATGGGTCTCAGATTTGTGATCTTTAAGTCCTGACCGAATACGACCTTGGCGAGGGGAGCTGAAAGGGGCGTACTTCGATTCGGGAGAAACTTGGTGGTTGCTCTAGATGTGACATAAATTTTCCGAATCACATCCGACTTCGGCAGGGGGGGGGGGCGGAGGCCCGGAAATCGTTGTAACATACGTAGCATCCAAAGATCAAGAAACCGAGATATTTTATTTTGACGTCGAGGCCGGATCCGGTCTCGTCGGGGGGAGTTGGGTGCCACTGAAAATTTTCCGGATGTTCTCCGATTCAGTGGCAAATATCGGCAGTAAGTGCCATAGATGCAAGATTTGCGTGTCCGAATCGCGTCCCACTACGGTAGTGGGATGGACGGACAGGCTCGGTAACATGCGTAGGAATCAGATGAATGAAGGACTGGGATGAAGCTTGGAGTGTGCAAAGGTAACGGGTCGAAGACCTGGATGGGCTTCCATTCAGGTGACCCGGTTGGTAATAGGAGCAAATTCCCTAGATATGATATTTACGTGTCCGAATCGCATGTGGACACGGTGGTGGTTGAGGGAGGTTCTGGAAATTTTCTGATGCGCATAGGGAGCAAAAGAAGAGTGAGAAACTTGGAAGGCTCACATGCCATGGACCCGGATGTGCCATATGAGGTCTGGAGTCTGGATCGGATGCGACCTGATACTATGTAGATGGAATACTACTCAAGTTACTTTACCGTGACAATTCAGCTGGTTTATTTGTCACAGGACAAGTCCCTCGTGTAAAATTCCGTCTACTACCTAACCCCGTGACATGGGGATTCGAAGTGCTTAGATAGATTTGTCTTCGGTGGGATCACTGTTCCTTTGGCCTGCTTCTTCGTGACCACTATAGTGGTTTGAGAACTAAGTTCAAAAGCCCCTCTGTACTTCAATGGTAGAACAGTGATCTTGAAAGCCGAAGGTCCTAGGTTCAAATCCCGGCTGTGTAGGGCTCATGACCGTTTTCGCGATGCACGCAGGTCACACGCTCCCGGATTCCCCCTCCCTCCGGTCACACACGAATGGTCGGATCCGGAAAAGAAGGTTTCATTGAGTATCAGTCGGGTCCTTTATAGTCCTTCATAGTCCTAGCGAAAAATGCCGGAGCTAACAAAGTTAGTCATAGGGATAGACGAACCGACGGAGAGACATCATGGTCGCTACATGGCGCTTGAGTCGAAGGATGCAAGTGCCGTACAATCCTTGAGTATTTAAGATACATCTGCTGTAGTATTATACAGAGTATTTGTTCAACGGAGGAATCTACAGTAATCGAGGTCATTCCTAGGGAATTTGGAATTCTCCAGCAATGGAAGTTTTGAAGGGAATTCCAAAGTTTACCAACGTTCAGTGACACTACGCTATCGTCCAGAAGGAATGACAATTTTCGCCGTCCTAGCTTATCCAGAAGTGTCTGAACTAGCAAAAGTAGAACAGAGTGATGAACCGACAGGCAGAACGAACGCTATTTGGCACTTTGTTTACACGGTCTGGAGCCAACAGACACATTTTTGGTAGAAATTATCATTCCTGTGCTGCCGCAACAACCGAAGACTTTTCTGTTAGTGCACTTGCTGATGAGCAAAAACAGAGCAACAATTTTACCGGCGGGCCGCCGCCGCCAACCCCAACGGTGGAGCACCGAAATGTTTTTGGCGGCGGCCCGCTGAGTTATTTTGGGCGGCGCAGCTTCTGGGACAACTCAAACTACGTTTTGGGATCCCAATAACAAGAAAATTAGAAAAAATACTGTGCTTAGCTTTAAAAATACAAAATGAATTGAAGGAACAGTGACGTCATACATAAGTCTGAAATTTGCACATAGTGATGCGTTCAGTTGTTGCAACACAATATTTTTACTGAAACACCACTTTTTCAAGAAAAGGACACTTTGTAGCTTCAGTAGCCCGACACTTTTTACTGGGGTTGTAAGTATTGTAACTCTGGGGCGGCTGGGTCCGGGCAAAGTAAAACCGGAGGCAACACTGTCTAAAAGCAAGTGCTGATTTGTATGTGGATTATTAATTATTTGAAACTTACGAATTCAACTCAACCCTTGGAATTTGAATCATCGAAACGGTTTTTTATAAGTTATGATAAACCGTTCTCGAGTAGTGGTTGTTGGTCAGCTGTATGAGCAGGTCATTACACTGCATTTTGGTGAAATCTGAGATCCACGTGCGGAAGCTGTTTTGAAAACTCCGCGGAACGCGTTGCCGAGCACAAGTGAACAGTCAAAGAGCGTGTTCCACCCTCGTACCAATAGTAACTATTAGTTACTAAATCCGTTCCAACCTCACGAAAAGTTACTACGCTGATAGCTTGTTCACACGGGGCTGAAACAGCGGCCGATTCTCGATCAGCGGCTGATTTACGCGCGTAAATAGCGGTTGAAAAAAATCCAAAAATCAGCCGCTGATAGCTTGTTCACACGGGGCTGAAACAGCGGCCGATTCTCGATCAGCGGCTGATTTACGCGCGTAAATAGCGGTTGAAAAAAATCCAAAAATCAGCCGCTGATTCTTCAAATAGGCGCTTATTTTCATTGCGGCACCGATCGGGATAAACTAAATCCTTTGGATTGTGACCTTTGACGACTCACAGTAAACAGACTGTAATTAGGAGAATTAGGTCAAACTTGGCGAATTTTAGGTCAATCCAGTTCAGATTCTGTCAGACCAATGTGAAAATAACATGATTTTTCCACTAAGCATCCCAGGATTACTAAATGATTCCGAAAAAAAGGTAGAATAATTGTCTAATTACAACAATCTATGTCCTGTTTATGTCTAATATTTATTTTCGTTGTTTTTCTTTAAAAAAAAGAATAATTTGAATAACTTTTCCATTCAATCTTCACTGAAAAGTGACTGAACAACACAAATGATTGCATTCTGTTCTCGTATTGTTTATATTTATTAATAATTATGTTCTCATTTAAAAACAAAAATATTTAATGAATTTTATTTGCTATTTAACTTAAAATTGCCGAGTCGCCTAAAATCTGGCATTATTTACTTTTGTGACTTTTTCCTAGTCAAAAGACAACAAGTGAACTATATTTGACTTCGACTAACTCACAAGATGTGTTTGTTAATTTTATATATTTTGTTACAAACAAAAAGAATATTCGGAGTTAGGTTTTTCTTTTTAATTCTCCCGTCAACCCCAAATAGTTGATCCGTCGTCTGAACAGATCAGCCGCTGTTTACGCGCTTATTTCGGTCCCGTGTGAACAAGCTATGATTTTCCGAATAGGCGCTTATTTTCATCGCGGTCTCCGATCGGGATAAACTAAATCCTTTGGAATGTGACCTTTGATGACTCTAGGGACAGTAAACAGACCGTAATTATGAGAATTAGTTCAAACTTGGTGAGGTTTAGGTCAATCCAGTTCAAATTCTGTCAGACTGATGTGAACATATCATGGTTTTACACTAAGCATCTCAGGATTACTAAACGATTGCAAATAAAAGGTAGAATAATTTTCTAATTACAACAGCGTATGTTCTGTTTATGTCTAACATTTATTTTCGTTGTTTTTCTTTAAAAAAATTAAAAATTTGAATAACTTTGTCATTCAACCTTCACTGAAATGTAACTGAACATCAGTAAATGATTGCATACTGTTCTCATATTATTTATATCTATATTATTAATTATATTTTAGGTTCTCCTTCAAAAATAAAAATATTTAAATTATTTTTATTTGCTTTTTAACTTAAAATTGCTGAATCGCCTTAAATCTATCAATATTCAGTTTGTGACTTTTTCCTCGTATTAAGACTACAAGTCAACTAGATTTGACTTTGACTAATTCACAAGATGTTTTTTTTTTAATTTTATATATTTTGTTACAAACAAAAAGAATATTCGGAATTAGGTTTTTCTTTTTAATTCTCCCGTCAACCCCAAACAGCCGATCCGTCGTCTGAACAGATCAGCCGCTGTTTACGCGCTTATTTCGGTCCCGTGTGAACAAGCTATGACCGTTCCAGCCTTCTCGAAATAGTAACTAATAGTAACTATTTGCTTACGGGAAGCTTAGTAACCACGAATCTCTGTCATGTGATTGGTCGGATTCACCCGTGGCATGATATTCCGCTGGAAAATAGAAAAATCGTTCCAGCCTTGACGACAAAAAGGTAGAATTCGTGACGTCATGCGTGGTAACTACGGTAAGTAGGATGGAACACACTCAAAAAGTTTGTGTGTCAAATTACGGATTTAGAACTTCGGCTGCCGGTCTTTGAATTGGATTACGATTGTTCTCTCACTTCTGTCTACCTACGTCCTGTTACAACCAGCACCGGAGTATTGAGATTGAGTATTTAGAGCATCTCCGTGTTCGAAGTAAGAATGAGAGGATCTCAATCCGAACCAAAGTTCAACGGTACTGAAACAATTATAGAACAATTGAGAATCGTCACCAGCGAAATGAACAATCTCAAAGGCACAAATAGGATGTTGCTGGAACGTTTTGAAAAGTTTGAGGAATCGCTCGAGTCCATCATTGCCGAGAAGATGTACTTGAAACTCGCTGGAATGAACGTTGGCCTCAGTGAGGACGAAGTGAAATCTATTACGACTGATATTTACAATAGTTTTAATGACCGTCGTAGTAACGTTTGCAAACATGAAAGTGAGAAACTTAGTTCTGAAGCAAAAATTGCCATACGTTTCCGTCTCTGAATGCCTAACCAAGTCCCGGCTTGAAATTTTTGAATATGCCAAGTCTTGCCTTGGTCCAGAAAATGCTTGGATTGAGGACGGCACTGTCACCGTAAGAAATGGACGGGGTGGTGATTCCCGCAAGGTAATGTCGAAAGCAGACATTGACTCGATTCGTGCTTCCTATCAACTAACGCATAATGCGTTGCTGGGTATAGGTGCAGTGGTGCTAATCTTTTTAAATGTTTTTATTATTAAGGAGCAACTTTTATGGGTTTATCCTGTTTTTATTTTTTTCGTTATTTTTGGTGGTATATTCCAGTTTTTCCGATTTATGCTTCAGACTAAATCGCCTTATCACAGGCGTTAATAGACAAAATGTTTGATGTTATTTTTGTTTTGTTTTTTTTTGGGGGGGGGGGGGGGCGGAGGTAGGCTATTTACCCACTGGTTGGTCATTTTACTGATTCTACTGCTTTTTAAGAAACATAGAGTAGAGTTCCTCCTGTTTACCGTAAAGACACACACTATAGTGTGTGTAGTGAATTATAGTTTTGTAGTATACGTCAGTCTATATGAAGTGACGAAGACAAACTTTCGTTGCTTGAAACCATGTTTCTGCTTTCAAGTTATATGTACCCTTCTAACAGGCACCAGTTTCAAACTGTAGGTAGACTAAACTCTTAAAGGACACGTCGTACTTATGATGAAATTCTTTCTGCTTCAGTAGATTTTTTCCATCCGTCCTAGTTCCCGGATTCTTCACTTCGTAAGCTTATCCGATCTTCTCTATTAGCAGTATACTGAATAAAGTATATGCTATCTTTTCTGTTAGCAACAGACACAGCGTGCCTCATTTTCTTCTCTTTGCGTGACATATTACCTTGATGTATTTTTTACCTTGACGTATTTCCAGGAAGAGCAGAAAAAACGCCAAAAAAGCTCTTCGCTGCTCTCCTGAGTTAGCAAATAGGTTTCCTTGGCATGCGAAGAAAGAGTTCCCTGTGCAAGCCCATCATTTTCATCGAAAATCTAAGTGTTGACCTTATTGTGCGCAAGTTCGACTGACGTAAGGCCAGTCCCGATAGTTTTGGGGCCAAGCATCATCCTCAAGTATCAGACGTCCGGGGCTTCGCATTGTCAAGTCGATAAGGATGTTGGTAATTTCTCTGTCCCTTTTCCATATCTCTTGCACTCTGGTCATAACTGTCGGGCGTCAGCCCCTTTTCACATAAATCCGTCACAGTGCGAACACAGGATCAGGATCCAGAGCTCCCGGATTTTCGGCATCATCACCACTCACACTTGAAAAGCTGAAATTTGTTCAACTTGATCATGAAGTGAAGAATATCCGGTATCCTTATCGTGTGTTCACACTACTGGCGCGTTTATTCTCTCCTTCAGACGCCTCTAGGCGTGTTCCATCCTTCGAAGAATAGCAACTAATAGTTACTAATTTCGTTCCAACCCCGTAAAAAGCTACTACGCTGACTGTTTCAGCCTACACTCCACTGTAAAAAGTTTCAGTAGAGACAGTATTAATCCCGGTAGCAAATACTGCAAGATTTTTTTTTACAGTGTACGCTGACTGACCTTTCCAGCCTTCTGGAAATAGTAACTACACTGTAAAAAGTTTTTCCGTATAAAGATTAAAGTTAACTGCAGTATGTGCTACTCGGATTACTCTTATCTCTACGCAGATAAGATTAATACCAAATAGAGATAAGATAATTAGCAAATACTGCAGTTTACTTTAATCTTTCTACGGAGGGACTTTTTACAGTGTAATGATACTATTTGCTTATCAAGCTCGGGAGCGTAGTTAGTGTGGTAACAACGATCTCCGTGACCTGATTGGCCCGACCAGCCCGCGGCAAGGTATTTTCTCGAAAATAGGGAAGTTCATTCCAGCCTTGATGCCAAGAGTGTTCCACCCTACTTACCACAGTTACACGCATGACGTCACGGATACTTGCTTGTTGGCGGTCAAGGCTGCAACGGCGTCTCAAATTTTCAGCGAAATATCGTGGCCAGATCGTGCCACGGGCTAATCACATCACAGAGATCGTGGTTATCACGCTGTCTACTCTCCCGACCGTGGTAAGCAAATAGTTACTATTTCGGGAAGGTTGGAACGTTCAGCGTAGTGCCTTTTCACGAGGTTGGAACGAAAATAGTAACCAATAGTTATTATTGTTAGAAGGATGGAATGCGGTCTCTATGACAACCTTCCAGATTCTGGAGACGAGGGGGGGGGGGGGGGGGGGGAACCGTTTTTGCCTGGCTTCAGGCCATATTTTCTCTCAGTAGATTTCTTGAAAAATCAGACCGAATATTTCTTTCTGTGGAATCTAGGTTTCGCCTTCCAGAATACTCTAAATGACTAAGTCCAAAACACGCCAGTGATTCTCCGGAAGAACGAGAAAACGTCTCAATAACGACCCAAACACAACAACTCAAATCCTGTATCAGTCAATCACGGCGATCGCTGGGGGCAGCTGTGGTGCCGCTTCCGGCTCTTCCGCTAGGTACACGGCGATTTTGCATCGGCAAGGAGAGTTAGTCATCAAGAGTATTCAGACATCCGTTTTCAAGGTGGATCCTGATAGTGAAGCCAGGCCAAACAAGTCTTAGAAGTCCGGGTTCTCGGAAACCCCAACTCCAGGATATCCGGAAGATGTCATGGAGGCAACACATTCGAGAAACACAAAATTAAAATAAATAGGGTAGGAGAAAAAATAAGAATGATTGACCGTTGTGATCTCAAGGTAAAATAAATGAAGAGGAGGGGAGGCGAAGCCTTGGTTTAACACAAATTATTCCCGGTTTTCTCGCCAAATTTCGTCTGAATTGCATGGAATCAATCCACCAATGGATCATGATACCAAGTTTGATGCAACTCAACCCCTTCGAGAGTTATCGTGCTGACAGACGAGCAGACAGACAACTTTTACGAAGTCATAAGTATCCCTCCACTTACGTTTTGGGATCCCAAAAAGGTGTGTTCTACGCATCAATGCGAGCCTATTGCGCAACCTTGTACTGCCAAACTCTTCTGAACTGTTCTTGCATGGTTTTAAAGAACTTGAGATTATTGGTTATTTACAATAGTTTGAAATCAAACAAAAAAGAGGTATAAAAGAGATGTGTGTGTTTTTAAGTGATGGACAAAAATAGATAAACCTGTCGAAGCATCGCACTTTCTCATGAACACACTAACTATGACCAAGCGCTTGAAACCCTCCGGCTCGAACCGTTAAAGGAAGCCTAAATTTAACAACTGATTTCGGGAAGAAAATTTTGCAGTCAGTCAGATTCCGGCACCTTCTTCCCGAACAACTCCGTGAACCGGCTTACTCAAGAAGACATACAAATTTACTCAAGCCGTTTCCAGCATTAAGTACCGCCCAGCCGTCAAAATCTGGACACTAATGCAACGACAAGAATTAGTGGGTCACTCTATATTGAAAATAGTCCGTTTGTACTGGGCACACACTGGATATAACTTAAGTTACAATGATGACAAAACTCAAAGTAATATTTGATAACACAGATGGCACTGTAATCACAAATCAGCCGCTATTGCTTGCTGTTGCGACGAAATCAAAGAGACAGGCATCTAAAAGCTACGCGTCGGAGGCCTCCATAAAGGGACCAGTTGCACACAATCTATGGTGGTCCTATAGAATACTATCCTAAACCGGCAAATGAATTTTCCCACGAATCATGCTGTGGGAATTCATCTTCCTTTTTTGACGAATCCGCGGTTGCATCACTTCTATGCGCCAAAATCAGGCGTTCAAATTTTTCCGCACGGATTTTCCATATCAGGGCGGATTTCACACGGAAAAAAGGACGACCGCATGTCCGCGGTATCACTAATTAACTATTATAAACATTAGTTGATTTTATCGGCAAGTAAACCGCTACTATACGAGTACATTTCACAGGCTACGTTTACACTAGCCTATTAGCAGAAACTGATACTAAATAAGAGAACTACCCTCTCGCCATTATTCTTGTACAGCCATGCGCCGACAACGCAAATCTCGACGGCAACACTGCGTCCAGAACCCATTCTTCTATTTCCATTACATTCGTACATATTGCATACAATACTAAGCATGCGCAAGGTGAAAGAGCTGGCATGTGTCTGCAGCACTGACCACTGTTGGAAAACAAATGTAGGAGAATTTTTCGGCGTGTATACTCTGCCGGAGGCGCCAGTAAAATTCCTGCAAAAGTTTCATAATCGGCAGCTGAGGCGTTCAGTTGAGATATAGCCTACCACGGCGAACATAGCTTACAAGTCAAGCTACAACCCGATGAAAAATTCATCTCAAAATAGTAGTACGAAGCTGTACGAAAAAGTAGCATGCAGTACTAACTGATGCTACTGCTTCTACTTCAAGGCTACCGTGTCACTGCATACTACTGCATGCTACTATTAGCAAGACTGGATGCTACTATGGCAAGACAGGATGCTACTGCATACTACTACTTAAGATTGGACCAGACTGAGGCACATTAAATGATAGTATTCTTTGCTATTACATAGTATTACATGCAACTTTTTCGTACAGCTACCATACAACTACGCAGGCTACAAATTTTTCATCGGGAACGGCAGTTCTTTCGCCTAAATTCGGATTACGGGCTCGAGTGTTTTCTATAAATATTAACCTCAAACGCTCGCCGTTACATCTAAGACAAATTCCTCTTGAAAGACGACATCAAGCTCATTAAAGGCGTATTCTCGCCGTTCCCCAAGGACTCCACTTGAAGAGTCCCCGCGTTTTTGTTTGTCCCGGGGACTCACTCACCGTATTCTCGCGAGTCCCCAAGGACGGGGAATGCTCCGATTATCTTCACCATCATCAAAATGACTCCCTTTCAGATTCGGAGGGGAATCAATTTTTGCTGGTGTTGGTGCAATATAAAATTAATTAAAAACAGTCAGAATAAACAAACCCAAAATAAAGTGGATCCAGACTAATATCGAAGCTTTCCCCTTGTTCTTGTTGTGGGGGAACGGCGAGAATACGCCTTAACTGCCATGGTGTGATTCAACCCTACCCGACGAAAACGGATATTTCCCACCGCTGTCGCAAAAAAGGGAGAAAGAAGGACATAATATATACGGTATTCAATTCTGAGACCAAAGTGCGGTTTGGTAATTATTCTCAGCTTGTAAATATTTGAAAACGATTTTTCGAACATTTGTTTTATTGTTTAATTACAGCTTTGGAGCAAAGTTTAATCAGAAAAGAGATCTTGAGACTTCTACACTTTTACCACAAAATGTAATCTCGGATCAGACTTACGTCGGTTTGTACATCTTCCCGTAACAGGATGCGGGACTTGGTTTTTGTGGTAACAGTTTTATAAATCGGGATCGACTACCCGATGAAAAATTTGTAGCCTGCGTAGTTGTGTGGTATAGGAAGCACAAGTTCTAACAAGAGACACGGAAACTAAAAGGGCCCTTTCAGCCTTCAGAGTGAGGGGCAGGAACAATGCTCTAACGTGCCTTCTTTTAGGCTCGTGAGTTACGAATTCTCGCTTACTGGTCTACTTCTACTACTTGCTAATCTCTTTTTATTACTCGTGCCTCCTGCGCCATGCCGTGCCGTGCTTCTTTTTAGTTGATGCCTTCTAAATATCTTTTCCTTTAAACTTTACACCAAAACCGTGACAAATATTCAATAAAGGGTTGGAAAGCATGTTTCCAGTATTTTGAAGCCTAAAATAATTACCAAACGCCAACAACTCAATATTATACTACCCATGACGTACAGGATCCTGTGTGTTTTGCGTCGAGGCTGGGACGTATTTTTTTGTTTACCTAAACATCGTGCCACGGGCTAATCGGGCCAATAATGTCACAGAGATCGTAGTTACCACGCTTACTACGCTCCCGAGCGTGGTAAGCAAATAGTTACTAATTTGAAAAGGTTAGAACGTTCAGCGAAGTAGCTTTTCACGAGGCTGGAACGGAAACAGTAGCCAATTGTTACTTCTGTTAGAGGAGTCGAACATGCTCTCTATGAGCGCGTTGCCGATTAGCGTTTGGCACAATATTTTGCCAAAAATAGAAAAATGCGTTCCACCCTTGACGCCAAGAAGCCGGAATCCGTGACGTCATGCGTGGTAACTACGGTAAGTAGGGTGGAATACACTCAGAATGTTGCTATCCAGCAGAACGCTTGGGCTGAGGCAGGGGCTGAAGACGCCAGTTCTCTTACAGTATCGGCTCTCGCTACTATGCAACGACTTACCACCAAGAGTCAGCCCACATGACCCAAAATCACACTGTCGGAAGTATGATAACATATAACACCTGGTCGCGCATCTTTGTTTTAAATGTTATGTTGGATGCAAAGGATCTTTCTTTGAATTACAAAAAAAAAGGATATCTCTGTTTCAGTGTTGATCCGAGACAAAATTTCTGTCGTGACCCTTTCTGTTTCGCGAAACGATAACGTTTAAAAGGATCATGACAGATATATTTTCATAAGTTTAATACAAGTATGCGCAAACTCGTATGAAATGTCACAAAACTTTCGACAATGCATAGAAGGTTACCACAATCTGATGAGATGGACAAGGCAGCCCTATCCGGGGCCACTACACTCTTAAAAGTTCCTCCGAGCAAGGATTAAAGTTAACTGCGGTGTTTGCTACTGGGATTAACCTTATCCCTACTGACACTGTAAAAAAAATCTTGCAGTATTTGCTACTGGGATTGATCTTGTCTTTATTGAGACAAAGTTATCCCTAATTTGGATTAATTTTATCCCAATAGAGATAAGAGTAATCCCAGTAGCAGATACTGCATCCCTATTCGGAAAAACTTTTTACAGTGGAGATGAGATTATCTTTTTAGAGACAAAGTTAATCCCAGTATTCCCAGTAGCAAATACTGCAAGTTCTTTTTTTTACAAGTGTACGTACCCCGACGACCCCGCGCTGGCACTGACGCTATCTCACTATCATGAATTCATGATACATCTTGCCTGGGAAAATCTCCCTCAATTCAAAAGCCCCGGGTTAGCACACACTGCGTTTATGCGTTGAAAAGGTACGTCTAGACGCGACTTCTTTCCCTGAAAGGACCCCTCTTGCTTATTCTGCCTTTTATAATATACCTAGCTCCCTTACGGAATTATGAGCTTCTAAATCCCCCCTTTTCTCCATTGTTTACCTACGAATTCTTAGCGCTTTCTCGGCCGTGCCGAGTTTTGCCGGTTACAGAACGCAAAGCTTGCCAGAATCTTAACGTCCGCTGGCAACTCTTTGACACACAAGCATATGAGAATCTTCTGTTTTTGACTTTTATTTGCTTAGTTTTCCTACTTTTAAAACGGTGACATTCAGTTTTCAATTGTTTTGCGCCCAACCGCCGCGTCGGAGAGCAGGAATGCTGGATAAAATTGACAAGCGCTAACAAGAAAATCGCTAAATTTTGATGGAAAGTAATAGTATTTTCGAGAAACATTTTTCTGATCCGTTCTATTAGTGAAAAGATCACTTCTAGTAAGAGTTGTGCTTTAAAATGTTCGGCTTTTGGACTTCTGGCAAAACCTAAACGAATCGACGCATACCCTGTGAATACTCTTGATGACTAACTCTTGGTGCCGATGAGTAATCGCCGTGTGCCTGGCGAAGAGAAGGAAATGTCACCACAGCTGTCCCCAACAAACGCTGTTGATTGGTTGAAACAGGAGAGTAATCATTCGGGTGACGTTTCTCGTTCTTCCCGAGGTTCAGTGGCGTGTTTTGGGCTTAAGTCATGAAGTGAGCTGAGCTGGGGTTCTGATTCGGGATAGCCTACGCCTAACTTGGATACCTTCCCGATGAAAAATTTTCTCAAAATAGTAGTATGAAGATGTACGAAAAAGTAGCATGCAGTACGAAACTGATGCTACTACACGCTTCTATGTCAAGGCTACCGTGTTACTGCATGCTATTTTTAGCAAGACTGGATGCTACTATAGCAAGTCAGTATGTTACTTGATACTACTGCTTAAGATTGGCCCAGTCTGAGGCACATTAAATGATAGTATTCTTTACTATTACATATCAATCCATGCAACTTTTTCGTACAACTATCATACAACTACACAGGCTACACACTTTTCATCGAGCAGAAGTCTGGTTACCATAGCATAGCTAGAAATATCGACGATTTAAGTAATGTTCAGAAATCAGCCAATGAAAATTCCTTTATAATGGGGTAGGTCCGGGTGTCCGAGTTATGACACCAACACTCTCAGAAGTTACATAGCAGTTAACATAATAATGTGCGGTTTCAACAGATAACACTTAGGATGATGTTTTTTCAAACGTTATGCAAAACAAGTATTTCCGGAATAGCCGAAAAAGCATCTGCTGACTTTTCCGATATCATGATGACCAATAAAAAAAAAATCAGCATACATTTTTCGGCGGTGTTTCGGCTCTTTTTGTTCGCACAACATTTGGATGCGTAAAGTTTGAAAAACATGACAGCTAACATCATAAGTGTTATTTGTTGAAACCGCGCATCCTTGTGTTATCTATTACGAACTTCCGACTGCGCAGCATTTGTGAATGGGCTTTCCCGAATTCGGGGATGTGTGGCAGGCTGTAGCCTATCATTTGTGCTTTAAGCGACTAGCGAGGACCAAAAGTCTTTAAAGGACCCGTCGTACCTATAATGCCAATGGAACCTACTTCCGGATTGTAGTCATTAATTCTTAAACCTGAAGACCTAAATTTCATATATTAGATGCTAAACCCGCTAACGAGACCACACTAATCTTAGCACTTGCCGCGATTCAGAATTTTCCAAGCGCATTAGGCTCCCAACGAGTGTTCGCGTATCATGCTACTTATGCATAAAACCGGTTATCTCAATTTGCCGAGTTTTTCCTAAAAGTCAATGGGTCTGGGAAAAGGCTTAAAACAGCTTAAGTCGTGGATAATTTGTTAAAAGCAGAGCTTAGTTTTATAGTATTCAGATAGTTTCGCATATCGGAACACATACCCTATGTCGTGCGAGGTGTGCTTTAAGCCCTGACCATATCAACAGATTATAGTAACCATTAAAATGCAACGCTAGCACTGGATCAGGTAAAGTTTCTTCTAGAAGCTCTCGGTTATAAGGTGGCTATGGCGTTGCTGAGATCACTACTGTTAGTGTCTACGATCACTGTGCTCACTCCATTGATTAGCACGGGGTTTCCAAGGTCATCGACGGGACCTGCAACAGAAGGAAGAGTAAAGGTCCACCCGCTCAGTCTGGATACGGACAGAGATGGGCGAATCCGATCATGAAAGGATTCGAATCCGAATCCAGGGCTAGGTACGAATCCGGAATCGAATGCGACCTTGACAACCAATCATGTTCATTCATATTTTATGGTTTAAAAATCAGATGTGACAACAAGGATTGAGGACGGTTGGCGGTGGTGACCAAAAAGTTGGATTGCCTAAGCACACTATGTAAAATTCGGAAAACGGAAACAGAAATAATGAAGACTAGAAATTTAGAGCGGATTCGTAAGATTAAGGGTTTGGAATCCGAGTCCGAATCTAGCCTGATAAGCAGAAGATTCGAACCCGGCCAAAATACGAATCCTGGATTCAAATCCGAGTCCGGATTCGGATTCGCTCATTTCTGGATACCGATCGCTTTCACTTTCCTGGTTCAAAAATATTGTCCCCTAAAATGGCGCATTGCAAGACTGCAAGACAATACTTGAAAAAAATAACTCTCCCACCTATACTCACTAAAAGAGATAGGTAATTTAGAAAGGCTTTCGCTTCCAGTGATCAATACATTTTCCAGATCAGTGTAAGGTAGGGTGCAATTTTAATGAAAATGGTAAAAGACTAGCATAAAAGCATCAGACATGGCAGTGGCATACAAAATTGATGTTTTGCTAGCGGAATAACTGATTCGTAACAAAAAATGACTAAAACATGTTGCCCCCCCCCCTCTAAACCGCGCTTACCAAGAGCTTACCAATTGCCAAAACAGAAAGATAAAAGAAAGCATTGTTGTAGTTCGACCTAGTGGAAAAATTATACTTCTAGTCTTTTTTTAGTAGTGTTTATATTATTTTTTACTTCAAAATTCAATAACAGGCCCAGTATTTTGTTTTGTGTATAAAAATAATATTATACAACCGCCTTCCTGCCCATTGCCCAACCCGCCAGCTAATTCAGTAAATTTATTGTTCTTTTCGTGTTTCGTTGTGTATTTCTTGTTCTGTGTTTATTCTTGTTTTGCTGTCGTTGTAGTTTTGTGCACCCTCTGTATTTCTTGTTAAGCGTTCATTTACCTTTTTTTTCTGTCTGTACTGTGCAAATGCCTTGCTTCTAGGCTGCATGTAATAAATTCATTCATTCGTAATTTATTTTTTACCCACTAATCGTACAAGACGAAACCAGCGGAGTACAAAAGAAAATAAGAAGACATAATTAGGGAAAACACAGCAAATACAAACAAAATCTACTCAAGAGTCAAACAGACGAAGAAGCCCATGCGAGGGCGACAGACGCGCGTACGCAGTTTCGGACAGTTTTCTGTGGAGAACAGACAATATTTCCGTAATATCCGGTAGTAAGTACTTACTAATAATTTTAGAATTTCTTTGCCAAGGAGGGAGAAAAAGAAGAAATTTACAAGTAAGAGGATTGCATAGCTTTAATACCCTTTTTCTTTAAAAAGGATAAACACCAGATACAACAAGAGCTGAAAGCTCATATGCCTGAAAAGTTTCATGGTCATAGCACAACCTGCAAAGTTTCATGGTCGTAGCCCTTTTGGAAGTACCCCAGCTCGCGATGACCAGAATTGTGGAAAACCCTCTCAAACTGTTTCGTCAGTATTGTCTCGTTTTGTCTCTACGGCTTATGCTTGTTCTTTCCTCCAAGTCCCATCCGAGGGGTTGCTCACTCGCTGGGCACCACTGTACACCCTCCCTGGGCACCGGATGCGCACCGGCTCTCGCCCCGAAATGAAAAATGGCTGGGCACCGGCTCTCGCCCCGAAATGAAAAATGGCTGGGCACCGGCTCTCGCCCTGAAATGAAAAATGGCTGGGCACCGGCTCTCGCCCCGAAATGAAAAATGGCTGGGCACCGGCTCTCGCCCCGAAATGAAAAATGGCTGGGCACCGGCTCTCGCCCCGAAATGAAAAATGGCTGGGCACCGGGCACCACTGTACAACCATTTTGGGAGTGAGCAACCCCTCGGTCCCATCCCGATCTCTCGACTCTAAGCGTTTCACGAGATTTCTTGCATCCCCCTCAAGCTCCCCCCCCCCTCAGTTATCGGATTCGTTCCGGACTTGAAACTGATCATCTGAGACACTTGTTCTTGACACTTGTCAAGTTTCATTCACGTCCGATCACCCGTTCTAAAGTAATGCATGTCACTAGATCCTGGATTCCCCATCCCTCCACTCCCCCCAACCACAGTATCGGGGAAGGAACCTATGTATGTTTCTAGTTTCCGGATTCCCCATCCCTCCACTCCCCCCGCGATGGCTGGATCGGGGAAGTGATTATTTCCAAGTTAATCTGGTCGGTTCCCTCATATGCCTTTCAAGTTTTATTGTGCTAGGTTCTGTGGAAGCGTTTCAGGAGATTTCCGGTGTCCCCCTCCAGCCCCCCCCCCCCACACACAGGTATCGAATCTGGTCCGGATTTGGAACTGAATATCCGAAACACTTGTTCTTGACACACGTCAAGTTTCACGCATGTTAAGCATGTTAATAGTTTCCGGATTCCCCATCCCTCCACTCCCCCCACTATGATCGGATCTAGAAAATGGTTATTTCCAAGTTAATCTGGTCGGTTCCCTGATATGCCTGCCAAGTTTCATTGTCCTAGCTTATGTGGAAGCGTTTCACGAGATTTGTTTAGTTTAAGTTTAGTTAGCATCAGAGCAAAATAGCTCTAGTTATTTTGCTCTGGTTGGCACTTGTACAATCGAGCGTAGCGCAGCGGTCGAGCGCTGGGCCTCTACCACAGAGATCGTTGGATCGATACCGCCTTTGAACATTTGGCTCTTTTCCTCCCCTTTTGCTGCCGTTGTTCCTAGTTTCCGGACTCCCAGATCCGGGGAAAGTCGGATTGGGGAAGTGATTAATTGTAAGTTAATCTGGTCGGGTCCCTGATATGCCTGCGAAGTTTCATCGTCCTAGCTTGTGTGGAAGTGCCCGAACTAGAAAAACCTGTACCGACCACCCGACCGACAGACGGACAGAAATTGCGATCGCTATATGGCACTTGGCCGGAGGGCAAGTGCCACAAAAAGAATAGAATGGTCACAAAATAAAGAGTATAGCTTGCAAAGAGCTTTCTTGGTATGTATGTTTGACGAGAGAAGAAAAGTTCGGCTAATGACATGAGGGTTCGTTGAAAAAAAAAAAAAATGTATCAACATTGACACAAGTACTATCTTATCGACGGCAACTCCTGCAATTTTAGCCAAAATGGACAAAACAACTGGCAAATCTTCCCACTGAGAAAATGCTTTTTATTTAATTTCTTCTCCCTCTTGTGCTGCCTTACATTATGTTTCTGAAGTTGAACAAATTTCAGCTCGGAATTTACGCAAAAGTTTTACGTTAAAGAGAACGACGTAGGCTTTATATGTCGTCGTAACGGCCGAAAGGGTCCCAGTTCGAAGGGAGTATGTAGAGACGAGTACATACGTCAAGAAAGACCGCCGCTTTATGCCCGGGCCCGACTATAGTCACACCCGGTAATAACGCCGGCAAGCACAGGCATAAATATAATTTTGTATGCTTTTAGGCGTTTTCGTGCTCCCACAAACAGTTTGTGGGTCGACTGTGGCTCGAAAAGAGTGTTTCCGTGGTCTTTCGTGCGGTCCACAAGTGTGTTTCCGCGACCAACAAGATTTTCGTGGCTCGCTTTGTGGCTCAAATTCGACAAACAACTGGCGAGGTGATTGTCGATTTTGTGGCTCGATTCTGGCGGGAAATTCAAATTAAGCAGCAAAATAGTGTCTAAACAATAAAGCTAACTACTTTTTCAAGCATGTGGACTTAAAACTGAGGATGCTTTTTGTACAGAATGGTAAAGATATAAGCCTGGAGTTCTATTTATTGAGATTTTACATGTATTTTCTTTTCATTTTTAAAGATTTGAAATTACCGCCAAAAATAGACAAGACGGCTGGACTGTGTGGCACACAATCATGTTTCCGCGACAAATACTCAGAAGTGTGCGGCCCACAACTGTGTCGCGGAAAAAGGCCTTTTGTCGAGCGTCGGCCGACTCGTCGGCACATCGAGTTCTTTTCATACGCAAGAAATAAAATCTTGCAACATTTGTGGGGCAAAACACAGAAGAAATCGAGTTATGCTAACCGTCTACGGTCGAAATTGGGAAGAAAAAGACGCTGAAAACGTAAGATAGTCGAGATGGAAAAATCCCTCTCCGCCATTTTGAAATGTAACTTTGGAGTGTCTGGACCAATCACAGACCAGAGTCACTGACTTTAGCCAGTTTTGTTTACCTTTGAGTGACGATGGTGGTAATGTCTTGAATTTCTTCGTTCCAGGAGTGACCAGGATGAAACGTAAGAGTGGGTAATAACCAAATTACGTACAGATGTGACTGAGTGTGGCCCGGGCATTAGTCAACGCCGGTAAGACAGCTGTTGGCAACATTTCGCCCCGTAGTTGGCGCAAGATGGAAACTATGGGGCACCATCCTTAGAAAGCTTATGAACACTGGGGTGAGCGCTGCAATTGTCTGGTCCCGTTTCAGGTACCACTAGGGTTGTAAAAACTTGGTTCAGTTTAAACGGACCATAACTTCGGAAGAACCAGGAGTTTTAAGCTTCCGGAATCTCCAGAACGAGGGGTTGCTCGCTCCCAATTTGCGTGTACAGCAAGTGCTCACGGAGGAGGAATAGTGGTGCCTACCAGGTGCGAGCAATCCCTCGCTCCAGAAGCCCTGCCCGTCCTATGACAATTGAAAGTTGCTTTTTGCAGATACCATGGTATCTGATACCACGGTCAAAAGTCGTTTTTGCAGTTATCGTGGTATCTGATACCACGGTCAAAAGGCGTTTTTGCAGTTATCGTGGTTTCTGGCCAGTTATCGTGGTATCTGATATTCAGATACCACGGTCCGACCGTGGTAACTGGTCGTGATACCTGAAAAAGTCATCTCACTTTCATCAATTTTAGTCAAATTGGTGGGAAAGAAGTTTGGCACTTAGTGACGTGACTAAATATCAGTTTTCTTTTGGGATGACTTCGAAAAGCGCAACTTCGGCAATTGTCGTTTTTGCAGAGCAACCGTGCTATCAGATACCACGGTTACTGCAAACACGACTAATTGCAGATCCAATTACCGTTGTAACAGATACCATGGTATCTGCAAAAACGCAACTAAAGTCAACTTACCTTCCAACTTATGGCAGAAGTGCTTGGTGTCATTCCAGTCTTCTCGGAGTGAGAGATTGTACATTGAGTAAGTCGGATCCCCCGTTACTTCACGCTCAATATGTAAGAACTTCGGCAGTCTCTCTAGGAGCATCTCACTCGGTAGGGTGGTGTATGTTTCCAGAAGAAGCAAACCTTTGCACCTGAAAGCGGAATATCAGAAATCTTTTGTAATCAGAAACGTTGCAGTAAATGTGCGAACTTCCCTCTCGGAGAATATTAATGACTCGGATAACCATTTAATTTTCAAAGAAAAAAAAAAAAAAAATTGGGGCTGACATTTTTTCAGGGTTTTTATGCCAACCAATTTTTCCACAATTTCGTATTTCCAAACTTGAGCGGCTTTGAGCCTGAAGAGGACCCTTGCCGAAAAGGGCCGAAATATAGCTCCAATAAAATTCAGCTGACGTATCTGTTTTGCACTATCAAAAAAGTCATAATTATTATTATTTGTATAATCTGTATTTAAAGCCAGAGGCCATATACCATATTACTACTACTTTATTTCAGTCCATAAGACCATAATAACAACAAACAAACATACACTAAAAACAGACACTGGACAAAAACACAAGAGAAATCTACCCCATGCAAAAGATATCCAGGAGGATACCCTTCCATACGGGTAGCACATAGAAAATGAGTAGGGCAGCAAAAGCCACCAAATCATTATCGCAGTCTTTTAACCGACAAAACATAGCGACAATAGCTTTGCGGCGCAGCTCCTTCAGGGTAGCAACTCTTTTCTCAATCATTGCACCACTGACACTGCATCGCCTAGCCAAACGGAAAAATTTCCGAAAACCCACGTTGTAAATAACTTGAAAAGCGGACAAAGACCGAGCATGGGCAGAGGAGACCAGGCCAAGAGCAATTAGCTAAATTGGCTGACCGGTAGTTGACTTTTCGTCCCTTAATTTGGAACCCACCCCTAAATACAGGGCTACATGGCTCATCTACGAACTTGACCTGTACTTTGCCCCAATAGATCCTCATAACAAGTTTGAAGAAAATATCTCTACCCCTTCGACAGTTATCGTGCTGACAGATGGACAGCTTCTACGAAGTCATGGGTATCCCTCCACTTACGTTTTGAGATCCCAGAAAGAGGAAAAAGTATCCTCAAACAATGCGTAAAATGGACATGTCAGCTTTTGGCAGCGATATTTCGGCTATTCTTGGCAAGGGTCCTCGTCAGGCTGTCGAGGAAAAAGTATCATACGGAAATGCATACCACCATAAGTAGCCTAACAAGAAACTGGCTTCTGACCCATTAACATAATAACCAACCAAAAAAATTTAAACAAATAACATCAATAATAAGCAACAAAACTAACACTAGAACAGGACTTATACACTATCAGAAGTTTCATAACAGATAACACGAGGATGCGCGGTTTCAATAGATAATGCGTAACAGATAACACTTCGGATGCTATCTGCTGTGTTTCAAAATGCTATGCATATTAAGCATTACCATCAGAAAGAACCAAAAAACCGCCAAAAAGTATCTGCTGAGTTTTCCGACATCATGACGATAAGGAAGTAGATGCTTTTCTGGCTCTTCCTACAAAGCTTGTTATGCATAACATATAATAGCATAACATTTTCAAATACAACAGATAACACCCGAAGTGTTATCTGTTACGCATTATCTGTTGAAACCACACTTCCTCGTGTTATCTGTTCTGAAACTTCTGACAGTGTATTGATTACTATTATTGATTTATTACCTATCATGGTACATGTACATAAAGAGGTGTTAGTTAAATAAGAAAACCCAGGGCGCTAGGCTAGAAACAGCCACGACGGGTGTGTACTCTTTGAGAAACCCATCAGCGTTTCCAAGGAGTCACAAATTTTAGAATATTATTGTACTTTACCAACTACGATTTTAAGCGTGTTCCACCCTTCCAACAATGGTAACTATTAGTTACTATTGTCGTTTCAGCCTCGTGAAAAGTTACTACGCTGACCTTTCAGTCTTCAACTGACCGTTGACCTGAACGGTCGCAAATACCGGTTAACTTTTTGTTTGTGAAACCGTTGAAAGCCGTTACTGAAAGTCTGCGTTTGTGGAATGGCGCCAAGTGAAGGCAATGAACAGATGTCAGTTAGTCTGGTTTATCAGCCAGTTTTGAATTCTTTTCAGAAAAGTCTTGACTCGGGAGTTGATGCAAATTCGGTCAAAAAGTTTGCTGCAGAGTTCTTCACTGTTGACGCGATTGTGGCTGCGAAAAAGTTTCTGTGGGCTCTTGCCTTTCCCAGTGAGCTCCCCCCGAGAAGAAATGCCCAGGCCAATCATCTGTGTGATATTGTGGATGCTTTCCGTCGCTCTGATGATATGGACGTTGCTGTTCCGGATTTCGTCATACGATTTCCGAGCGAAGTTCCGGTCGTTCCAGCTGTTGCCATATCTGTATTGAGTAGCAAGCTAAGCGCTGTTGCTAACGATGTCCGTTTTATTGCTGAAGCAGTTTGTACTCTTGATCGCTTCACTGCTATTTCCACTCGTGCCGAGGCTTTGACGGCCATCCCTCCCTCACCACCTTCAGATACGCACATTGTTGTTGTTAGTAATGTCCCGTCGGATCTTCTTAACATTGATTCCAGGACGCAACACATTGACACCGTTGAAGGTAACGAAGGGATTACTAATGTCAGAGCGAATACTCAAAGAAATCGTCTCATCGTCCACACTTCAAGTGCTTCTTATGCAGAGGTTGTTGCGAGATCAATCACCAAAGGTTTGCCGGACGGTACTACTGCCAAAGTTATCTCTCCTAAATTTTTGGGTGTCGTCAGGAGTGTTCCAGCCACCATTACGGCCGACGCCTTGAAGACCCTGATTCCTGATTCTTGTGAAGTCGTGCCTATTTCGGGCTCTCGTTCTTTCAAAATCGGGTTCAAAAGTCAAGTTGGTCTCCTTACAGCTATGAAAATCGGGGTAAAAATCGGGTATGAAGTTTTTCGTGTTCATGAATTCCACCGAATGCCCAAGCGCTGCTATCGCTGTCAATCCCCAAACCACGGTATAGCCAAATGCCCGCATCCGTCTGATTCTCCAAAATGCGCTCGTTGTGCTGGTTGCCACAGTTATAGCAAAGATTCCCCTTGCTCACTGCCTCCAAAGTGTGCCAATTGCGACGGCTGTCATGTCTCTTTTAGCCTCAGATGCAGCGTTATGAGGAAGGCCGTGGGACTTGGCAAATAATGGTTTTTCAGGAAAAGAAACTGCGCTGTGTGTCATTAAATGTAAATGGCACTAAGGACAAAGATCTTCTACTTGATGATTTGCTAGGCAGTTCGGACATTCTTTGTCTTCAAGAGCATCTGCTATCCGCCCCTAGTAGCGAAAGTTTGCGCCGATCTCCTGAGTACTTTGTGTTCATTCAGCCGGCAATGAAAACTAGAGGTCGTCCTTCCGGTGGGTTAGCCATTTTTCTTCGAGCCAGCGAGTGTTCAGCACCACCAAAACTGTTCCAGTCTGGGCGTTATGCTCTTGCCGTTCAGTTGGACAATATTGTTCTTGTTAATGTATATTTACCTTGCGACCGGCGGAACATTGCATCACATAGTTCATTTGCTAAGGCTTGTCAGAAAATCAGAACACTTCTATCAGACATTTCAAGGAAAGGAATGAAATGGGCTCTTGTTGGTGATATTAACACTGATCTTCTAACTTCTTCTGTACGGACTGATTTATTTTTCGATTCTTTACCGGTAGCTCACAGTCTCATTGAGAAGTCTCTACCCTTTTCATATAGACATAATCGTGGCGCTAATGTTTCCAACCTTGATCATTTGATTGTTTCTGAAACAAGTCTCATTGACGGTACTGTTGAGGTTGATGAGGAGAAAATTGAGGACGACCATCTGCCTCTGTCTTTCTGTTTGGTTGTCCCTGTTGCTCGAATCAGTCGTCCAAATCCCAAGAAGGCTTGGATCCAAAAGCGTAACTGGAATTGTATAGATACTGTGCTCTACATTTCTACATTAACTAATCTTCTCTCGCTTTTAAAAGTTCCTTTTCACCTTCTTCAGACTGGTATAGCAGCTACTACTTCGTCCGTTGATATTAATTGTTATTATAGCGAGCTTGTCCATTGCTTGAAATTGGCAGCCGATATTGCTGTACCGACTGAGAGAATTCGAGTTGGTACAAGGAAACCTATTTGGAAAGTCAGTCCTGAAGTTAAGAAGGCAAAAAACACGGCAAAATTTTGGCTAAAAATTTGGATTGCTTGTGGACGCCCAGGGAATGGTACTGTTTTTAATCTATAAGCTAAAACAAAGCGTGAATACAAATCTTCACTTAAAAATGCTCGTTTGAATGGCTTAGATGCTCCCAGTGACAAAAAAGCGTGGCAAAAGGTCCTTCGTACAGATAAAGGTTCAGCTGTACCTCCTTCCGCGCTAACTATGGCTGACTGGACCAACCACTACCGTGGTCTATTCAGTGGTTGCAAAAACCAGATTCAGCAGCACTTTGAAAATTTACTTCTTAAATACCTACCAAGGAAAATATTTCAACCTTCTGTTCTTCCCGTTACTTGTTCTTCCATCGAAATTGCTTTCCGAAAATTAAGAAGAACTGGTTCTACAGATTCTGATGGCCTTAGTGTCGATTTTTTCAAAGTTGAGTGTCCAGCTTTAACACAACACCTTCAGCTGCTATTTCAAATTTGTTTATGCCAGGGTTTGGTTCCGAATAGTTTCCTCCTGGGTACTATAACATCGGTGATTAAGCGAGGGAAAGACGCGGACCTTTGCAAAAGCTATCGGCCAATTACAGTTTCTTGTACCATAAGCAAAATCCTGGAATACGTCCTTCTTCCAGAACTAGTTGAAAAATGTAGCTTTGGTTCAATGCAGTTTGGATTCCGTTCGAGCGCCAGTTGTGCGCATGCTCATCACATATTGACAAAAATGATGAAACAGGCTATCCGCGACAAGTCTTTTATACATATATGTTCTATAGATATAGCTGGTGCTTTTGACAATATAACGCATTCTCAGGCCCTATTTTCTTTCATTACTTCTGGCGTGAATCTGTCTGTCGTCTATCTGTTAAAATTTTGGTATGGTCATTCTTCAGTAAGGTTCAAATGGCAAGGTAGCTTGTCAGAGATTATTTCTGTCCGAACTGGTGTTCGCCAAGGGGGAGTCTTATCTCCCTACATCTTCAAATCGGCCATATCTTCTTGTCTCGATTCTTTGCTTCCTGCTTACTTCTATAAAGACTATGCCTTCAGCTACATAGCCTATGCGGACGACTTGCTCTTAGTAAGCCGTAGCCGATCCACACTCACAAAAAATGTAAGTAAGCTGTCGTCAGAACTTCTGCAAATTGGCCTTGAAGTTAACCTTTCAAAATGTGAGTACCTGCATTTCAACCCTTCGTCAAATTGTTCGAGTGCATCTAATGCTTCTATATCTCTTGGATCGTTCATCGTCAAATCAACAGATTCTCTACGGTGGCTCGGCATAACATTCAAATCTTCATTGTCAAAATTTTGCTCATCGGTTGTTCAAGAAGTTTATAAGTCGATCCGTAGCGCCTATGGGCGCATCGTCCCCAACCGGGGGCGCTATAATCGTAAAGCTTTGGGAAATTTGTACAGCACCTTCTGCGCTCCTTCTATACTATTTCGTTCTGACGTCACTCATGTTCTGCGAAAGAAGGAGATTAAAAAGATGAGATCATGTTATTTTAAATATGCAAAGCACCTGCTCCACTTGTCGAAATTATGTCATAACCATACATTGACGGAGAAATTCAAAATTCAAGACGCAAGTGTTACCCTTTTGGATGTTTCGTCATCACTTTCAAAACTCATGGACAACAAGGCCCAACCAGCACACGATGTCGTCTACTGCTTCCTGACCGAAGATTAAAAATTAAGTGTCTTTTTCTGTGTGTATATATGTGTTTTGTTTATTTTCTTTACTTTTGTCATTTACTCCGCCTTTTCAAAATGGCGGGTCATAAATAAATTACTTACTTACTTACTTTCATCGAAATGGTAACTAATAGTTACTATTTGCTTACCACGCTCGGAAGCGCAGTAGGCGTGGTAACTACGATATATGTGACGTGACTGGCCCGATTAGCACGTGCCATGGTATTTTGTCGAAAATAGAAAAATTCGTTCCAGTCCAGCTCTACGCCAAGAAGCCAGGTTCGATGACGCCATGCGTAGTAACTACGGTAAGTCGCTCTTGCAACTAAATTGCCCGGAAACCGCGGAAGACGCGTAATCCGATTCCAGGAAGCTCAAACCATAAGGAAATGGAGCAATAAAACAATACGATGCGTCAGCTCTAGAGAACATTTAACTGCCTTGTTTGGGTCAAATTTACTGCCACGACTATTTCTCACTATAAGCAAAAATCCAATTTCAACAGACCATGGCGCCAGGATGATCAAGACGGTTTTCAGATAAAACTCCTGATGGTGTGGTAGGTTTTATTTTTTCATTTCGTAGCAGAAAATCGGATTTACTTACACATTTATGGCAACAAAAAATTGGACCAAGGCCAGAAATCCCTGATCTTGGGACAACCTGTGCCAATATCCTACCCTATATCGCCATGAAGAAATTCTGACTGGTTAAAGCCCTAATCCAAACATTCAGTTTACCTTCTCTTAGGGATCGCATGCCACGGGTTTGTTTAGATTTGAACTCGATTGCCGAGTTGCTGTTTTGGCTCTAGAAAAAACCCACGCACAACTTTCTTTTCTAGACCATCTTTTCCAGATGGCGGAATTATCCAGGATTGACTAGCAAAGAATTATAAGACCCAACTGATAATTTTTGTATGTCTCCACAGGTACCACACTGGTCTTGGTTTTATAATTTATTTGTATTTGTAATAAACAGTTGGAGCATTAGATGGAAATTATTATTTTGACCCTTGGATCCATACGCGCCCTAACAGCTGTCCGGAATAATCGGCTGAGATTTAGTTCAGAAAGAGTTATTTCACACCTAGGAAATTTGGTGTTTTGTTTTTAATTTGCTCATTGTTTTACGGTGTTTTAGTGGTTTGGAACATTCATAGTGACAGTAGGGATGGTTAGCACTGTGTGTGTGGTAGAAAGACCATTTTTTGTGGCCCGCTTTAAGTACGTAAGTAATTTATTTGCCGTTTTTATAAGGAGGAGTCAGTGAAAGAAAATAAATAAAACACATAAAAGACGCACAATTTTCAATCTTCGGCCAGGACGCAGTGGGTAAGCTCGTGCGCTGGTTGGGACCACTTCACTGTCAGGAGTTTCATAACAGATAACACGAGGATGCGCAGTTTCAACAGATAATGCGTAACAGATAACATTTTGGATGTCATCTGTTGTGTCTGAAAATGTTATGCATGAATGTTTTGCATAACATGCTTTGTAAGGAAGAGCCAAAAAAGCATCTACTGACTTTATTCCGTATCATCATGATGTCGGAAAACTTAGCAGATACTTTTTGGCAGCTTTTCGGTTCTTCCTGATGGTAACGCTTATTATGCATAACATTTTGAAACACAATAGAAAACATTCGAAGTGTTATCTGTACCAGGCCCGTATCCAGGAATTTATTTCGGGGGGGGGGGGGGGTTGCCTGCGGGTCGGACAAAAAAGTACGAAAAAGACATAGATCAGAGGAAAAAGCCTATAAAAACGGTTATTTTGTATGTTTCGGGGGGGGGGGGGGGGGGGTCAACCGGGTCGGGGTTCAACCCCCTAGCCCCCCCCCCCCCCCGGATACGGCCTTGTCTGTTACGCATGATCTGTTGAAACCGCGCATTCTCGTGTTATCTGTTATGAAACTTCTGACAGTGTTGTCCAGGATTTTTGAAAGCGACGAGGAAACATCCAAAACATTAACACTCGCATCTTGAATTCCTCTGCTAATGTACGGTTACTAAAGTGGAAAGTAGAAGTGGACATACTGAAGTGGGCAGATTAAAGTGGGCAGATAAAAGTCGACAGATTAAAGTGGGTAGACTAAAGTAAACAGACTAAGTTGGACAGTGGAAGCGCACAGACTAAAGTGGTAAAGTAAAGTGTCCACTTCAGTCTGCCCACTTTCTCTGTCCAAGTTAGCACGATTTTGACAAATGGAGCAGGTGCTTCCCATATTTATAATAAAGTATTCAAAATGAGCCGAACTCCTGTGCACACAGGGAATCACAGACAGACGGACAGACACTCACCTGGGATGGCACGGCTCCTTGTAGATATCCATCTGAAAGTACTGATTATTGTACAGGAAACATCTCCTGATTTTATGGACAGTGAAGTGTTTCTCATCTCTCTGGCCCAGAAGAAGGTTGTAATCTCTCTGAGTCACTTGAGTCTTGATCTCAACGGCCTGACCCTCGATCTTGGGTCTACGAACGGTGTACGTGTAACTCCAGTGGCCTACATAAAAAGTTAATTACATACCATTAAAGCACAACTCTTACTAGAAACAAATTTTTCACGATGAAATATAAGGTTTGAAGCCAAGCTGACCATTCATTTCAAATACAATAGAAAAAAAAAACAAGATTTTCGGTTTTTTTTTTCTTGATCAGCTAGTTACCCCTGCAAGATGATGTGCGAGGGATAAATAAATTTCGGATATTTCGGTTGCACTTGCAAATTTGTCACGATGAAATATAAGGTTTGAAGCCAAGCTGACCATTCATTTCAAATACAATAGAAAAAAAACGAAAATCTCGTTTTTTTCTATTGTATTTCACGACGAAATGGCCGGGAAGTAGGTGAGGGTAGGTGTAGGGTAGGCCTAGTGTTTTTTCTTTCAATAATACTAGCTGCGTTTTTTGCCGTTATCCAGTTAACCGACCTACAAGATTTCCCACTATACGTCGTTTTCTTCCTTCGGTTAACCGACCGAAGTTTTTACAAGCTGTTTTTTTTTGCTCCGTTTGCCAATCGGTTAACCGACCTGTGCACTGAGGCGGGAGCTCCGTCCAACCGACCTACGCTCTTGGCACGGCGAGAAATTCAAATTTCTCAGTGGAGCGATAGGCGCCGGCGACGGGAAGACGCCAATTTTTCTTATAAGCCGTTTTTTAGAGCTCAGTCGAGCCGACCAGCGAAACGAAAAAATGGTCGATAGAGGCGAATAGGTAGGTTAACCTATGGAGAAACGGCAAAAAAACGCAGCTGCTCATACACACATTAGTTGCGTTTTTTTTATCGAAGTTTTGTTCGCCATTATAGTACCCGGTTGCTTAATTTCCGTTTCAAACACCGTCGAAGTTCACCGTTTGCTTAATTAGTGTTTTTACGACTCCGGCGATCCTTGCCCGGTCGACGTTTCGTCAACGTTTCAAGCAAACTTCGATCTTGCTAGCTTACGAAGTTCGATGGTCAGAGTTTGAAGGACAAAGAAACTGTGAGCGGCAACCAAAAACGGTATTTAAACAAAGACCTTTGAGGTTGTGGAAACTTCAAACTTCGATCAAAAACGCAACTATTTCCAAAAGTTCTCCAATAATTGCAGGCCCAGGGGGGGGGGGGGGTCGACATCTTGCGACCGCGCTGAAAGCGGCAATTTGGAAACATCAAGGACAGCCGGGGGGGGGGGGGGGGTCCTCACCGATACTTTGGTCGGTTAGTAATAATAATAAGAATATACTCGCAAACTGGATGGCAGGCCGTTAAGCCTCTACAAAATTCTTAGTATACACTTCTTCTAAATTTGCACAACGAGAAAATGTCGCTTGAATAATATTCATCAACTTCCTTCCTGAATGTCAGTAGGTTTGTGGAGCAGATTACTCTCTCTCTGGTAAGTTGTCCCAGTGCTAATATAATATATAACTGCAATAATAAGGCTATCACCTCTATAACAAAAAAAAACAAAAAAAAAAAAAACTACTTGCTTCGTCAAGTAAGGGATTTTCTTGTTCGCGTTTGCCGGCTCTGGTTATAGGCTCTGCAAAAACTACTTGTTTTTTTTTCTGAAAAAATTAAAACAAATGCATGCCGTCGTTAAATCATAGCGGAAAAGGGGTCACGGAGTGACGAAAGCAGGTTAGGCACCGCCTCTTCGTTCACATCTCAAGACAAAACAAAGAGCGTGTTCCACCCTACTAAAAACTGTAACTATTAGTTACTATTTCCGTTTCAACCTCACGAAAGTTACTACGCTGACCGTTCCAACCCTATCGAAATAGTCATTTATAGTAACTATTTGCTTACCATGCTCGGTAGCACAGTATGCGTGGTAACTACGGGATCTCTGTAACGTGATTGGCTGAATTACCCCATGGTACGATATTTTTGCCGAAAATAGTAAAATGCGTTCCAGCCTTGACGCCAAGAAGCCAAAATTTGTGTGTCATGCGTAGTAGCTACGGTAAGTAGGGTGGAACACACTCAAAGTTGCCAAACCCGGGAAATCGGGGCTAGCGCGAAAAAAACTACTGATTCAAATCAAGTGGTTCACAAGGATTTTGTAAAGAGGGAGAGTTCAGAGGTCAGTAGACCACGTCAGTCGCCACTGGGGGGGGGGGGGGGGGGGTCAGTCGCCACTGAAAAGCAAGAGAGTTCCTATATAAGGTAGGGTACAATTCACCGCGCTCAAAGCTTCAATCTGGAAACACAAAGTTTGCACAAAAACCTTCCTCTCAAATGCGCAATCACCGAATCATGGAGAAGCTTTTTGTCTTGGAGCAAACTGTCAAGCTAAAAGAAATAAGTGGACATCCTCTGCCACCATCCAACCGCCTTCCTGCCCAATGCGCCAGATAATGCAGTAAATTTATTGTTCTTTTCGTGTTTCATTGTGTTTTTCTTGTTTTCCGTGTAGATTTTGTGTACCCTCTGTATTCCTTGTTAAAGGAATCTCTCACTATTTAGGCTACTATTAAAATTACAGTTTTTTTTTAAATATTTGAATAATTTAAAACTAGTCTGGGCTTTCAACAAATTACCCACGGTTTTTGCTCTTTTAAGCCTTTTCCGAGACTCGTTGACGTGTACCGAAAACAGGGAAACAATTTATATAACTGTTTTTTCTGATGGAAAAACTTCTCGCAGACAACCGTCGACAGCGTGATACACATCGAAGGTAGCAAAGCACGGCAAGCAAGAAAATTAGCTTGCGTTACTATTATAGGTAAGACAGGTCCTTTAAGCGTTCATTAACTATTTTTTCTGTATGTACTGTGCAAACGCCTTATTACTAGGCTGCATGTAATAAACTCATTCATTCAATTCACCGGAAAGTTTTACTCGACTCTTAGATGGCGGAATTTCGAATAAACTTTTTCTCGGGGTAGATGGCGAAGAAGAAAAGGTTACGACTGTCACTGATCGGAACTAATTGTCTACTCGCTTTATTGCATTACTTGAGATTTTCACTAATTGATCCTTCAGTCAAAACATGGGAATGAACTTCGAAATCTTTAAAACATCGAGTAATATCAGTCAAAGGACGGCGTAAAGAAACCCTAAGGAATCCGTCTGCCCTCAACCCGGGTAGCGACGCTGCTTACCATGCTGCCCTCTTCTTCTGAGCCGGGGTTGCGTGTTCCTCACCGAAGCTTTGAGGTAGTCGTGTACGACTTCGAAGTCTTGGAACCTGGGGAAATTGGCGTCTTCCTCCAATGACTTAACAAGAAATTTAACTTTCCGTGCTCCCGTTGCTAGTCGATCACCGGTGTCAATACCCATCTTTTGGCAAACACTCTGGAAAAGAATAAGGTAAAGAAAACTAAGAACTAAAAACAAATATAATTCTTAAATACCGTGAAATCCCCCGCCACACTTTGGTTAGCGCCCTAGTACATCCAGGGTGATGAGTTAGTAATATATAGCGACTCAGTCCCGATGAAAAATGTGTAGCCTGCGTAGTTCTATGATAGTTGTACGAAAAAGTTGTATGCACTGATATGTAGTAAAGAATACTATCAATAAATAAGCCTCAGACTGCTTAAGCAGTAGTATCCAGTAGCATCCTGTCTTGCTATAGTAGCATCCAGTCTTGCTAACAATGGCATGCGGTAGAATGAAGTAACACGGTAGCCTTGAAGTAGAAGCATGTAGTAGCACCAGTTAGTACACTGTCAGAAGTTTCATAACAGATTATGCATAACACTTTCAAGAATAACACCTTTTCACTTAGAAAAAAAGTGTTATGACCAATTAAGTTTATACTATTTCGTGCCCAGATCTCCAACAACACCTTCAATAGGTAAAAATACTACACTGTCATAAGTTACATAACGACAACAGCAGGATGCGCGGTTCCAACAGATAACACTTTGGGATGTTATATGTTATGTTTCTTTCGTTCCCGCTAGTATTTTTACCAATTGAAGGTGTTGTTGAAGATCTAGGCACGAAATAGTGTAAACTTAATTGGTCATAACACTTTATTTATAAGTGAAAAGGTGTTATTCGCAATCTGTTATGAAACTTCTGTCAGTGTACTGCATGCCACTTTTTCGTACAACTTCATACTACTATTTTGAGATAAATTTGTCATCGGGGTTACATGGGAAAGTCACGGTATAGTCCGACTATTTGCTATCCAGATTCTTTTATCCCAAAGTTGAAGAATAAAGTGCCCATTTAGTATATTTATTGTCGAAACGCGACAACACAAACCACAGAAAAAACACGCGACAACACAAACCACAGAAAAAAACGATAATTCACCACGGAGAACTGTAGAGGTATGCTTATTTGTACACTTCTCAACTACCCTATTTTTCTACTTACTTACAAAACAGTCAAATGGAAATGAAAAAAAAAAACGAACTTGATATCATCTAATAGCCAACTGTTTTCTGAGTTGTCCTGAAACAAAGTTTGGGCAATTTGGAATTCAAACTCAGAAAATGGAGAGGTGAAGCTTGAGCCTAAAGCGGACCCTTGCCAAAAAGGCCCGAAATATAGCTCCAATAAATTTAGCTGACGTATCCATTTTGCACTGTAAATGTGACTCGCAGCGAGCTTGGGCTGAAGAAATATTTAGTCTTATTTGGAGCGTTTGTAGGTTTGAACGCCATATATATGGTGAAGTTACGTTCCGGTTGAAAGAAATACCAGGTGGCACACTGTCAGAAGTTTCATAACAGATAGCACAAGGATGCGCAGTTTCAAGAGACAATACTTGTAATGTTATCTGTTGTGATTTTGAAAACATTATACATTAAATGTTATACACAAGAAGCATTGCCAGGGAGAGTCGAAGAATCGCTGAAAAAGGATCTGCTAACTATTCCAATTTCATGACGACAAACAAAAAAGTAAGCAAATGCTTTTTCGGCGGTTCTTCTCTCCTTCCTCGCAATGCTTGTTATGCATAACATTTAATGCAAAACATTTTCAAAATCACAACAGATCACAATCAAAGTGTTGTCTGTTGAGACTGCGCATCCTTCTGTTACCTGTTATGAAACTTCTAACAGTGCAGTTAACAACAAAGTGGAAGCAACGTTTTCAAATGTAAGGTGGCCATGAAGCTAGACCTTTATCAGAGGAGAGGCCAGAAAAATCACGTCTATTGTCTCGTTTAAATTTAGCGGTTCAGCTGTGGAGCCGGTCTTGTCGGTAGGCCGTTAAGATTCTCAACACCCCTACTAGAAGCCTGTTGTGGCAACACCGAAAATACATAAGAGCAGGGGCGTCACGTATGGGGGGGGGGGACGCCCCCCCCCCCCCTCCAAAGTTGCCGGCCAGTCAGTAAAAAATAACCGAGTGCCGCAATTTTTCATAAAAACAACCGTTTTTATTCTTGGAAACGGCCGATTTTTCTTCGAAACAGTCGATTTTTCTTAAAAACAGTGGATTTTCTTAAAAACAGTTAGTTTTTCGTAAAAATAATAGATTTTTTCTTGAAAAAACAGTAGGTTTTTCTGAAAATCAGTCGATTTTCCGTCAAGACGGTCGTTTTTTTGTGAAGACAGTCGGTAAAAATGGTCAGCCAGTCGGTAAATACCTCCCCCCCCCCAAACATTTGGGCTAGTAACGCCTCCGATTAAGAGTGTCAAAATCATTCAATGTACTTACAAAGAATATATTAAAATAAGCTGGATTTTCAGTTAACTTTAAGTACTGAATTTCTTTAAGCTATCTCACACCAAACTTACAGAAATCAGCCTACGAAGCTTCGTATCAAAATCGGTCGAGTTGTCAAGAACGTCGAAATACGGATGTCCTATCCACGCTTCAGCTGCTCTGTCATCAAGCATTTTCGCCGCTGGCAGTGACTCACTTCGGGTCTGATGATCCTGAAAAAAAAAAAAAAACATTTAAGACGGTAATTGTAATGATCTATATCTTTAGTTTTTAAAAAACAAAAAAAGACTTGTTGCTCGACGGTGCTAAACGGACCCATACTGTCAGAATTTCCATAACAGATAACACAAGGATGAGCGTTTTCAACAGATAACACAAGGATGAGCGTTTTCAACAGATACACATAAGATGTTAGCTAAAGCAAACGTTACGCATTCTCCCAACCCATTCCCCCAGAAGTAACTCTTTCGGTGGTAAAGCTGTTGGGTGTTACCCTTTCTAACGACCTTAAATGGGACTCCCATGTCGAAACTATGACTAAACAATCTTTCCCCTCGCTATCCCTCCTAAAACACATGGTTAAATTTTCATCCCCCCCTTCAGATTTGCTCCACTTTTATACTTCGTTTATACGCCCAGTTCTCGAGTATGCTTGTCCGGTATGGCATTTTGGTCTTACTACAGATCTTTCAGACCGGATAGAATGTATCCAAAAAAGGGCTTTGCGCATTATTGGGCGGGAAGGAAAGCTCACTTATTTGTATCTTCTCAAAAAGTTCGGGCTCACTACGCTTGAGGAAAGGAGACAAACACTTTGCTATGGTTACGGAACACAAGCGTTTTCTGACCCAAGGTTCCGTGATCTCTTCCCACCCATTCACGATCCTCCCAGAAGTAGACCCCCCCGGGAAAAATCCCAAAAAGTCCCCAAATTAACACCAGTAGTTTGCACTCATGAAAGATACAGGAAAAGCTTCGTTCCATCTTTCGTGACACTTTTTAATTCTCACGCATAAAACTGAATATGTTTTGTTCCATCTGGATTTATATAATTTGGTTGTGCATAAATTGTATATATATATATATTGACATCTGCAAATTTGCTGTAAATGTTCCATTGACAACGTTTTCGTTTATAATATGTTGACGAAAAATGCAAATTCGGCATCATTGCTGTGAAAGTCATTTTTAAATTAAATTCTACTCTACTCTACTCTACTCTAAAACATAATGCATAAAACGTAAAACGGAACGCATTAAAACGTACTGAGTCAGATATTAAAGCATTATGCAAGTGTTTTTTATAAGTTTGCAAAATATCTATTGAGACTTCCGTCTTGGTCAAGCAACAGCAGCATATTAAGGAAATATGGAGTAGCCCAGCCCGTCGTTACTGTGCAGAAACGTTTACTGCGGTATAGGCAAGATCTTGATCCGACAATCGATACATATAGACTCCTGAAATAGTTGATAATCTATTGTTGATTACGTAGTGCTGTGTATTGTTGAGCTTTTCCTTATTTTTCCTATTCCATTTTTTATGGGACTTGCAGCCTCTGGCTCAAGTGCCATATACCGATCACAATTCCGTCTGTCGGTCTGTCCGAGATTTTTGTCACACTTTTTCGAGTTAGGGTACTTCCAGATGTGCTAGGACAATAAAACTTGGCAGGCATATTAGGGACCCGACCAAACTAACCTGGAAATAATCAGTTTCCCGATCCGACCATATGCGGGGGAGTGGAGGGCGCTGGGAACTTGAAAATTTAGGGCATTTTGTCACACTTTTTTTAGTTAGGGTACTTCCAGATGTGCTAGGACCATGAAACTTGACAGGCATTTCAGAGATCCGACCAAACAAACTTAGAAATAATCAGTTTTCCGATCCGACCATTTTTGGGGGGGGGGGGGAGTGGAGGGCAGGGGAATCCGGGAAATTGAGTGGAATGTAACTTTCGAACGGGTGATAGGATTGTAATGAAACTTAATAACTGAATAGATTATATATTTGTGATGTCTCGTTTAAAGTCTTGACCGGATTCGGTAGCCAGGGGGGAGCTGGGGGGGGGGGGAGACAGGAAATTTCAAGAAACGGTTAGAATGGAGGGATCGGAGTGAAACTTGCTGGGAAGAACATGCATCTGCTCTAGATAAATCGTTTAGACATTTGTACTGGATCCGGACACTTAGAGGGGAGGGGGTTTCCCGGAATTCCGGTGATGGCGGTTTTGGGGATTTTCACGATGAAACTTGGCAGGCATATCAGGGACCCGATCAAACTGACTTCAAAATAAAATTTTGTCGATCTGATAATGGTGGGGGGAGCTGAGGGAGGGGAGTCCGGAATATTCAGTCACGCGTAACTTTGGAACGGGTGATCGGATTCGAGTGAAATTTAAGAATTGAACAGAGGAAATTTCTCTGGTGATCTTTTTCATTTCCGGACCGGATCCGGCAACTATTGGGGGGGGGGGGGGGGAAATACGTGACCCGCTTAGAATGGGGAGATCGGGATGGAAGGATAAACAGATGCTCTAGGTAAATCATTTCCTGAATCGGAATGGCTACGGCCACCGTGGGGGAGTTGGGGGGGGGGGGAAATCTCAAGAAACGGTTAGAATGGAGGGATCGGAGCGAAACTTGCTGGGAAGAACAAACATCTGGTCCATGTAAATCTTTTACACAATTTGACTGGATCCGGACACTTGAGGGGGGGGAGGGGGTTTCCCAGAATTCCGGTATTTGGGATTTTCACGACGAAACTTGGCAGGCATATCAGGGACCCGGTCAAACTGACCTGGAATAAAAAAAAGTCCTCGATATGAAAATCTTGGGGGGGGGGCGGGGTTGAGGAGGGGAATCCGGAATATTGAGTCATGCGTAACTCTGGAACGGGTGATCGGATTCGAGTGAAATTTAATGACTGAACAGAGGACATTTCTCTCTGGTGATCTTTTTCATTTCCGGACCGAATCCGATAATTATTGGGGGGGGGGGGGAATACTTGACCCGCTTAGACTGGTGTGATCGGAATCGAACTTTGTGGGAATCACAAACAGATACTTTGGATTAATCATTTACAGAACCGGATTGGCTCCGGGTATTTTGGGTGGAGTCGGAGGGGGGAGGGATTCCAGTGATCGCGAGTTAAGGTACTTTCAGATGTGCTAGGACGATGAAACTTCGCTGGAATATTAGAGATTCAACAACATTTGCTTAGAAATTGCTACTTCCCAAATCCGATTATTCCTTAAAGTACCAATCTTGACCGCAATGTAAGAGAAATACTTTTAAGGAATATATGCATTTTCTGTTGCCCATCAGCCCATTATCATTCTTGTCTCAAGGGTTTTCCTTACAAATGAAGTTCTAGCTCTCTTACGAGTGCACATCTCAACCGCAAAGTCGAAACTTACTTTTGATCAATCAAAACATCTTAACCCATGCAAGTGCCATATGAGCTTACAGCTCTTGTTGTGTGTTTATACATTATGATGGTAATAAAATTAAAAACAATTACAACCACTGCCAAGAAGAGAATTGCCTCTTCTTTTATGTTATCTGTTATGAAAGTTCTGACAGTGTGTCAGTTGAGATTTTGGATTTTCGGCTCTCTTGGCAAGGGTCCTTTTCAGCCCGTAACTAAAAATAGAACTTATATAATATATAATATAAATTATTATATAATATAAACTCAAATAAAACATCGGCTGACAGATCCGTTTCACACAACTAAATATGATTCGTGGTCAGCTTTGGCTTGAGGAGATTTTTTATTTTTAATATTTTACGTTTAATTGTATTGATAATCTTTTACAAACCCATCAGAATTAGTGAAGCGTCGTTTTTTATGCCACTGGCATGTTTGAAGATATTTGATGGTGCAAAACGGATAAGTCAGCTACATGATATACATCAGCTTCATCATATATATATACATATCAGCTATATCAGCTTCATGTAGCTGACTTATCCGTTTTGCACCATCAAATATGATTCGCAGTCAGCTTGGGCTGAAGGACTATCTATGTCTGATGCTTTTGAGAAATTCCCAGATTTATTTATATTTGCCATTAAAATTGTACCTTACCTTACCTTACGTAATCAATTTAATTATTTGAGATTTGGGAAGTATGGACGACACCGTGAGGTGGGGAAGGGTGTTTGGGAATCGGAACTTTAGGATATGCTTAGGGGGAGTTCGTGGAGGGGTGTTTGAGGGAGGAAATCTGAAATGACTACATAATAGTCATGACAGTTCTTAGTATAATGTTCTACCTGTCGCATTTTCTACACTGCCAACATGCAGCTCATGAACTGCATTACAATGTTATTGACAATGTTCCTGACAAAGAAGACAAGTTTGGCAGTCTGTCGTTGTGAAAGTTCATTGCGTAAGAAGTTTGTCTATCTGAACGAATCTCAGCTTTTCCGCCCCACCCTATCGTTTGTCCACGTCTCAATAAAAAATACAATGCCTTTAAAGCAGAACTGAAACCTGATACTATTCAATTATGTTCATTCCCAGTAAAAAGCACTGATCCGAGTAAAAAATCGAGTGTCCTACTTATTTCTCAAGAGACGAAGAACGTACCAAACGATAGCACAAAAAATGCATTCAAGCCCACCATACGAACACCATGCGTACACAACATAATAAGTTATTACTCGGGAGGTCAAGACATCAGGCTAAGTTCAAACGACTGAAACTCGCAATTCAAATGATAGTTCTATGGGGTATGAGTAAGTTGTCCGCCACACAAAACCTCAAGGGTCAGAATATGAGAAAGGCCGCCGAACCGAATAGAAGCGTGCCTAGTCTCTTGTCCAAGCTCACGGCCTCTATGAACCTTGCCGGATCGCCACTGAAACCTGAGGCCATTTGGGCCTTACGGCTCCATAGACTGGTCGACTTGAACAAATATTAAAGCTATAATGTGATTATCACTACATCTTAGTGTCTATCACTATATCACCATAGTAGAGGCCCTGAGTCATGAGGATGCAGATATAATCAAACAAGATTCACCAAGTTTCCTTCTCTCTTTATTTGATTAATTGCAACTCTATACCTCTTTCTCTTTATCTGATAAATTCTAACTATGTGTCTGATCGATTATATCACGCGTGTTAGGAAGCTGGAATACGTTATACGTTGTTAAAAAAAAGGAAAAGAAAAAAAAATTAGAGCCTTTACTATGAGCGAAGGCTGAAACTCTGCATAGAGTTTGGCATTTTACGTTTCTAAATCATTCAATGCAGAAGCTGAAATTTCCAGTTCAAATCGATCGAGAAGGCTACAGTAAAGGTATGCTTTAAGTAGCTGATTTAGGGTTTTTATGGCACTTGGCCGCAAGTGCCATATAGCGATCGCAATTTCCGTCCGTCCGTCGGTCGGTCCGGGTTTTGCTAGTTCGGGCACTTCCACATAATCTAGAACGATGAACTTGGCAGGCATTTCAGGGACCCAAAAAGATTAACTTGGAAATGGTCACTTCCCCGATCGGAGCATCATGGGGGGAGTGGAGAGAGAGGGGAAATCTAGAATATTTGATGTTTTTATGACTTTTGAACGGGAGATCGGACCTTAATATAACTTGAATTCGGAAAGACCGCGTGTCTCAGACGACTCACTTAAAATCCGGACCGGATCCGATGACTTTGGGGGGAGTTGGAGGGGGAAACCGGAAATGTTGGGAATTGCTTAATGTCGAGGGTCGGGATGAAACTTGGTGGGAAGAGCAAGCACAAGTCCTAGATACATCACTGACACAACCGGACCGGACCGGATGTGGGGGGAGTTGGGGAGGGGGTCCAGAATTCTGGCGATCCCGCGAATTCAGCACTTCCTGATGTACTAGGATGATGAAACTCGGCTGGCATATCATACTGTATGATCCGACCATCGTGGGGGGAGTGGAGGGAATGGGAATCTGGAATCTAGTGGCATTTGAAACTTTAGAACGGGCGATCGGATTTGGATGAAACTTGGCAAGCGGAAAGAGGTGTCGTCTAAGATGTATCATGTCAAGTCCGGAGCGGATCCGATACTTGTGGGGGGAGTTGGAGGGGGCACCGGAATTTTCGTGAAACGCTTAGAGTCGAAGGATCGGGATGGAATTTGGTGGAAAGAACAAGCATAAGCCCTAGAAACGTTCTTGACAGAGCCAGATCATACCGGAGCTCTTTGGGGGGGGGGGGGGATTCGGAGGGGATTTCCCGAAATTCCGGTGATCACAAGTTAGGATACTTCCAGGTGTGCTAAGGATGATGAAACTTGGCAGGCATATTAGTGACTCAACCTGACACACTGCCCTAGGAAAACTATCGTTCCTGGATCCGACCACTTTTGGGGGAGTTAAGGGGAGGGGAATCCGGAAATTACTGACTTCCATAGGTTGCGAACGGGTGGTCCGATTCGAGTACACTTTATGGGTGATAAGAACTAATGACCTAGATATGTGAAACATGTGCCCGAACAAAATGCGGCAATGGTTGGGGGAGTTGGAGGGGGGGGGGGGGGTCCGGGAACTTCGTGCCGTGCATAAAAAGCAAACGAATGTGCCGAAGGACAGTACCGAGTTTATGCGGCCTAGTTTGTTATTTGGCTTCCGGACCGGACCCGGCCACGGTAGGAGGAGGATGAAGCGGAAAGCGGAAATTTGAGGATATGCTCCAGTTCGATTCAAACTTGAAAGACGAGAAGAGACGATGTCAGAGATGCAAAGTTTATATGTCCTAGTCGTATTCGGCTACAGTGGGGGAATTGGAGGGGGAGTCCCGGAAATATCTTGGCGCGCATAGGGGTCAAACGATTGGAGTGATTTCAATGAAACGGAAATTTCGTGAAATGCTTAGCGTCGACGAATCGGGATGGGATTTGGTGGGAAGAATAGCATAAGCCCGAGAGATACGTTCAGACAGAACCAGATCGTACCGGGAGTGTCCCAAAATCCGGTGATCGCGTGTTTGGATACTTCCAGATGTGGTAAGGACGATGAAACTTGGCAGGCATATTAGTGACCGAACAAATAGACTTAAGGACCTTACACTACGCCCTAGGAAAACTTCCGTTCCTGGATCCTATCACTTTAGGGGGAGTTAAGGGAAGGGGAATCCGTTAATTACTGGCTTCCACAGATTGCGAACGGATCGAATGTGCAAAACATGTCTCTGAGCCATAGGCAGCAATCATGATAGGGGGAATTGGAGGAGGGGGGGGGGGGTCCGGAGACTTTGTAACATGCATAAAAAACAAACGAATGGGCCGAATGGGATGCGAGTTGGTCAGCGCCGAGTTTATGCGGCCTAGTTTGTTATTTGGCGTCCGGACCGGATTCGGCCACAACAGGAGGAGGATGAAGCGGAAATCGGAAATTTGCAGGTATGGTCCGATTCGACTGAAACTTGAAGGACGAGAAGAGGAGATGTCAGAGATGCGAAGGCCACAGTGGGAGGGAGTTGGAGGGTGAGTCCTGGGAATTTTGTTGCTGGTCAAACGAGTGGATCGGTTTGTATGAAACTCGGAAAGTAGAGAGACCATATCCCTAGATGTCAAATTTTATGGTACGGATCGGATCTGAGCACGGTGTGGGGGGGGGGGGGGGGCAGAAGTTCTCGAAAAATCCTCAGACTCGATTGGAACTTGATAGCCGGTAATAAGATGATTTGTTGTGTGTGTCTGAACCAGATTCGGCCGCTGTAGGGGAATTTTGAGGGGGAGGGGTACCGAAAATTGTGTAGCACTCCTAGGGATCAAAGTAGTGGGATGAAACATTTCCCTTAGATGACCCAAGGCGATGCCGAAAACGCTCAGACTCGAGTGGAACTAGATATCCTATTTCTAGGTCCGATCCTGGGGGGGGGGGCGGGGATATTTTGTGACGTTCTCATCTACTTTCTTACATTACCTACTCGTACAAGTGCCATATGAGCTCGTAGATCTTGTTTTTGGTCTAGTAACTTTAGTTTGCTTTCTGGAGACGGGATTTTGGAGTTTTTTTTTTTATTTTTTTTTATCTTATCAGGAACCGAGTAGGCCTAAGTATATACTTTTTCTTTTTCTCGTGCTTTTTTTTCTTTTCTTTTATTATAGTGTTATGTAGATTAATTTCCCGAAGAGGGTTTGTTAAACCTCTTAACAAGTGTAACCTTCAGGAGGATGTCGTAGTTACTAGTTTTTTTCCAATAAGCCCCATATATAATTAAAAAAAATAATAATCCAACTAAAGTAAACTATTAAGATTTGCCCTACGATAATCTCAGACAAGGTTAACTAAACCCCTCTAAAAAGGAATAGCTACAGGACAGGGCCGAGGACAGAAGGTGGTTTAGGGCGTAGAAACTGCGCCACGAAACTAACAAAGATTAGCGACAGACTAGGGTGTGGAACAAACGCGGCGTTTTGGGGTCACAAACCGATACTTCAACTGACCTTGCACAGACACCATAAATCACGTCAAAGTCACGTAAACGCGCAAGGTTCCGCTTTAAAAGAGCTCGACACTGTCGGAAGTTTCATAACAGATAGTACAAGGATGCGCAGTTTCAATAGATAAGATTTGGGATGCTATCTGCTGTGATTTTGCAAACGTTATGCATAACAAACGTTGCCAAGAAGAGCCGAAAAAGCATCTTCTGATTTTTCTGATATCATGAGGACAAACAAAAAAGCCAGCAGATGCTTTTCCGGGCGGTCTTTCTGCTCTTCTTCTATGCACAACATTTCAATGCGTGAGTTTTATCTCTTGAAACTGCGCATCCTTGTGTTACCTATTATCAAACTTCTGACAGTGTGGGAACCGTGTCAAGGCCTCGCTGCACTCGGCCAATTTTCAAATTGTCTGCGTATAAATATTTTTTATGACATAGGCTATTACTTAAAAAAAAATTAAAGACCACTGAAGTACCGATGTACGTGCCCAAAAAGCGGCCATATGGACGAGAACTGAATATCACACGCAAGCCAGGACAGGGTTTCGCAAAAACAGAAATTACTCGGTCAATGTAAGCAGACATCAAAAGCTTCATTCCACTGGCGAGCCTTCGAGGCCGAGAGGTTACCTAACAAAATAAAACATAAAGTTATGCAAAAACACTTCTCTGGTGTACCACTGAAAGGTACCAACAAGAGCTACGAGCTCATATGGCACTTGTTACGAATAGGCGGTACAAAAAAGTAGATGAGAACGTCACAAAATACACCCGCCATCCAAAAACGCGGTTCGGACATAAAAATAGGATATTTCTTCAGTCAAAACACTGTCATGGCAGATAGTGTGGAGGCCTTCAAGTCATCGGTGGACAAAGACTGGACTCGGAAAACTGCATAGGATTCCCAAGATGCGGCCCTACCCATCCATCACTAAGCCAGCGCACGTCAGGATTACCTTTCGCTGGCAAGTGCGATTTAAGGTAATTTAAACTAAGCTAAGCCGTGTATCTATGTGCGCGGTGGTTGATAAGGGCTTGGTCCTGGGCCTGATAATACTAAAATGGATCGCGTACTTTTTCATTAAAAAATCTGAATCTATTATACTACTTATCTTGTCACTGGAAATTTCCGCGTACGTGATGTGGGGCAGGGGCCCCAAGTCTCGTGCGCGTGATCTGTCAATCATTATAATCTCTGGGAAAGTCTCCGCGATCCATTTTAGTATTATCAGGCCCAGGACCAAGCCCTTGTCAACCACCGCGTACTGAAACACACGGCTTAGTTTCACTCAATTCTGAGCAGCTGCGTCATCGCCTCGGGTTATCTGGAGCAAATGACTGTTCAAACTTCCAAGTTTCAGCCCAATAAATCCACTCATTTTTGATCCCTAGACGTGCTACACGATTTCCGGTACTCCCTCCATCTCCCCCTACCGTGGTCGAATCTGGTTCGGACTCAATAACGGATCATCTAAAGCATCTTCTTTTATACCATCTGTCAAGTTTCACTCGAATCTGAGAACTTTTGGAAAATCTCCCCCCCCCCCCCCTTTGTCCGATCCGGTTCGGTCATCTAGGGTATATGCTCTCTCTACATTCCAAGTTTCATTTAAATTGATGCACTCGTTTGACCCCTATGTGAGCCTCAAAATTTCCGGGCAATCTCCCTCAACTGCCCCCACTGTGGCCGAAGAGGACTTGGAAACATAAACGTCGAATCTCTTAATCCCCTCTTCCCGTCCATCAAGTTTAACTGAAATCGGAGCGCAGCCTATCTGCAAATTTCCGGTTCCACCCCCCCCCCCCCCCCCCCCCCTACCTTGGCCGAATCCGTCCCGAACGCCAAATAACAAATTTAGGCCACATAAACTCAGCACTGTCCAGCTTGCATCCCATTCGGTCTATTCGTTTGGTTTCTGTGCGTGTCAAAAGTTCCCCCCCCCCCCCATCCCCCAATCGTGGTCGCATGTAGTTGTTTTGTTGTCTAGCTCATCAGTTCTTATCTCCCATTAAGTTTCAGTCGAATAAGACCAGTCGTTCGCAATTAGCAGAAGTCAATTTACATATTTCGCTTCCCTCACTCCACCAAAAATGCTCGGATCTAGGAACGGAAGTTTCCGGGGGCATGTTGTTTCCGGTTCTTAAGTCGATTAAGTCGGGTCACTAATATGCCTGCAAAGTTTCGTTGTTTTAGTACATCTGGAACTATTCTAACTCGCAATTACCGGAATCCCTTCAACTCCCCCCACAGAGCCCCAAAACCATCTGGCTCCGTCAATTTCATATCTAGGCCTAATGCTTGTTCTCTCCAATAAGTTCCGTCCCAATCCCTCTGCTTCAATCGTTTCTTGAGGGTTGCGGTCAACCCCCCATCCCCCCACAGGTATCGGACCCGACCCGGACTAGACACCGAACATCCGAGGCGATAGCTCTTTCCACCTGACAAGTTTCATTCAAATCCGATCACCCCTTCAAAAGTTATGCAGGCCACTAGATTCCTGATTCCCCATCCACCCACACACCCCACGATGGTCGGATTGGGGAAATGACTATTCTCAAGTCAATCTGTTCGGATCCTGACATACATGCCAAGTTCCATCGTCCTAACACATCAGGGAGTATACCAAACTCGCGGGATCGCTAGAAATCCCCCCCCCCCCCCCAACTCCCCCACAGTGCCCGGATCCGGTCCGGTTATGTCAATAACGTATCTAGGACTTGTGCTTGTTCTTCCCACCAAGTTTCATCCTGATCCCTCCACTCTAAGCGTTTCTCAAGATTTCCGGTTCCCTCCTCCAACTCCCTCCCCAATGTCGTCGGATCCTGTCCGGATTTAAAGTGGGACGTCTGAGACACGAGGTCATCCTAAATAACAAGTTTCATCAAGATCCGATAACCCATTCGTAAGTTAAAAATGCCTAAATTTTTCGGCTTCCCCTCCCTCCACTCCCCTCCCCCCCCCCCCAGATGGTCCGGTCGGGGAAGTGATTATTTCCTATTTAATCTGGTTGGGTCCCTGTTATGCCTGCCAAGTTTCATGGTCCTAGCTTATGTGGGAGTGCCCGAACTAGCAAAACCGGGACCGACTGACGGACAGAAATTGCAATCGCTATATGGCACTTGCCGATAAAAACCTAAATTTTTGGAAATACAATTTAAAAATTTGTTTTCACGTTCAAAAACTGGCCAAATTTTCAAGAAGAAAGTAGTTGCGTTTTGGCTACCATGGAAAAATGAAGATCCAGTTACCGTGGTATCTGGTACCAATACCACGGCAACTGGATCTTGCCGATTTGCACTTTCAGAAATGACCCAAAAGAAAAAAGTTAAAAATACCCATTCACACAGGCGACAAACTTCTTTCCCACCAATTTGACAAAAACCTAGGCTGTAGTGTTGGTGATGATGAAAGTGATACTAATGGCTTTCAGACACAACGGTCAGTTGCTTCAGTCGGGACCGTGATATCTGAACATCAGATACTACAGTTACTGACCAGATAGTCAGTAAATGCAAAAATGAATTTTAACCGCGGTTTCAGATAACATGGTTTCAGATAACATCGTTTCAGATAACATCGTATCAGATACCATGGTATCTGCAAAAACGCAACTAAGGTCTGTCAACTAAACTCTATGAATACTATCAAACTTACTAAAGGGTTGATAGTCACCATGAAGCTTTAGTAAGCAGCAATTAGTGCCTGATCCAGAGGGTGATGCTGATATGCCCGCAATCTAACGAAGTATTGGTAGTTAAAGTTTAACTGAAAAGCCAACTTATTTTTGTATCATATAACTGAATGGATTGTGTTAAGGGATTTTTTTTTTTTTCACTATTTGCTCTAGTATGACGGTCAGAATATCTACGGCCGTCACCACAACGCAAAGTTCTACTTTGACGCGCAAGATTTGAATCTTAATAAAAACGCGGCTTTTCAGTGGCCATAGTGATCAGCTGCGGAAGGTAGCTCATTGCGTGACCACTTATTTTTCGTAAATCGTTTTCGTCAAGGATACAAAACAGGTAAATCGCATAGAGGTACCACAAATCCGACAGGGAAATACAACTATTTGAAAATCGATTATTTGTGAATAGCGGAGCAACGAAGTAACGCATTTTCATCGGGTCTTCAAGCCTCTTTAAGTGAATAAGCGATAGGTAATTAGATTGTCATGTCTCAGGCCTTTTCAGTTATGGTGTCGTTCAGTTATGTGAGTCGATGATGTTAGAAAAACGAGTTGCGTGGACAGTAGAAGAAAAGAGAAAGGTGGAGAGAACAGCAGAAAGGTGGAAGAGAAACAGTAGAAAGGTGATGTGGAGATCGGTTGTATTCGTATGAACATTGGGTGAGTTAACTTCTTATCTACTTCTGTCCAGGCCCAGCTTAGTAGGAACATATGTCTCGTTATATTTTAGAACTGTTTACTATTTAACGGGTCATCTCTTTCCGACAAGATAAGATAGGATTTCATTTGTGGTACGAAGCGAACTGCAATCGCAAATACATGAAAAAAATAAAAAAAAAATAATAATAATATAAGCATTTATAAGTAGTGAACTGATAGACAAAAATACTCCTCAGCCGGGATTTGAACCCAGGACCCTCTGCTTACAAGGCAGTCACTCTACCACTGAGCTACCGAGGGGCTTGTGAACAGAGTTCGCAAACCACTACAATAGTCTGGTAGTAGCCGGCCATAGGAACAGTGGCTGAGGAATCCCGGCTGAGGAGCATTTTTGTCTATCAGTTCACTACTAATAAATGTTTCCATCTCAAGGGCGTCTTCCCCATTAAAATTATTTATTTGGTTTTATTTGGTTTTCACCATGAGAACCCGTCTTGTGAGTCCTGGTTTGTCTACGAGGCTCCGACAAGGGAGTCCTAGACTTCTAAATTATATTCGAAAACATCGTTTATGGTATTGGTCACGGTACAAGTCCCTTGTCTAAAGCGCCATCTATATTAATAATATAAGCACCTATCCCTCTCATGACCCGATGAAAATTTTCTAGCCTGTGTAGTTGTATGAAAGTTGTACGAAAAGGTTGCATGTATTGATATGTAATAGTACAGAATACTATCATTTGGTGTGCCTCACGTTGGGCCAATCTTAAGCAGTAGCATCCCGTCTTGCTATGGTAGCATCCAGTCTTGCTAATAGTAGCATGCAGTGGTAACAGCTAGTACTGTATGCTATTAAAACTTACAACTCCATACAGCTAATTATTGAATAATTTTCATTGGGGAGCTAGTGCTATCGTTAGAAACTACTCTTAGAAACAAAAATTTAAAAACTTTCAAAAACAACTATCCCTCATCAGAGGCGTTAGTAGCCAAAATGTTTGAAGGGGGTGGAGGCGGTATTTTACCGACTTGGCTGATAATTTAAAAAAAAAATTACTTCTTAAGAAAATCGATTGTTCTCAAGGAAAATCAAGCGTTTCTCAGAAAACCCGACTGTTCTTAAGATAAATCGACCATATTTTAGAAAAAAAAAGATTCTCGTTACGAAAAATCGCGGCGTTTCGTATCGACTCGTTTAATTTTTCCCGCAGAGAACAATGGGAAGAGGGCGGCTCCGTCCCCATTACGTAGAATCTCTGTTGCCCATGATGCAACAAGTCCAGTTTTCATCCCCTCCCGTTCCTTTACTCCAAAAATCTCTAAACAAAGTTCACTCAAACTTCCACATTCAAACATCAGATCATCCAAACTAACATAAACTGGAAATGGATAAATGAAATAACTAGAATTTGTAAAATGCCTAACAAACTCCCCCCCCCCCCCCACCTCCAAAACTCTTCCTTGTCCACCGTCAGAACTGTGTTACATCGTTTTTGTTCCAACGATGCTTACCACTTGGCACAACTTGACTTTACTTACGAGATTCACCGGTAAAAAAATCAATGATTAATTACTTAGTAGGCTGTTATTACGGTAATTACGCCTTAAGGGAGCCCACGAGCTTTCATCCGACTACACGAAATGCCAGGAAAGATTTCCCAGGAAAATAATTAACTATTTGTGTCATCGATAGCATAGATTTTCTAACGGTTACTATGCAAACACGGAAACTCCTAGGTAAGAATGAAAAAGTGAAGGAGTTTCCAAACGTTTTATTATCTACAGAATGTTTTGGGGATTCAAAAAAAAAATTCCAAGTACTTTCGCGAGTGAAAAAGTTCGGAACATTTATTAGAACTTTGATGCCCTTGAAAGACTGGATTCCTATGGTGGAAAGGATCCTTGAAACAGAGTTTCTACTTCTTCTTCTTCCTTAAAAAAAACTCTATTACATATGACCCTAAAAGAATGATTTTTCAGCAATCGTTCACTGTTGCATTTTGCTAAATATTTCAACAATTGAGGTACCACAAATCCATTCGAAAAGTTCACTCGACGAAAATCGGTTAAAGAATATCGGAGCAACGAAGTAACACATTTTCATCGGGTCTTCAAGCCTATTTAAGTGAATACCTGATGGCTAACTAGACTGTCGTATCTCAGCCCTTTTCGGTCAAACTTCTGAGAGGAAAACGTCGATTAACTGACTAAACTTACTTAAAGGACCCGTAGTACCTATACTGCCAATGCAACTTACTTCCAGACTTGCATTCATTAATTCTTAAACCCGGAGAACCAAATTTCTTGTTACATTCCAAACCCACTAACGACACCTCGCTAATCTTTGCACTTGCCACGACTCCCTATTTTCCATGCGCATCATGCTCCCGATGAATGTTTGAGTATCATGTTACTGATCAGAAAAACGGTTATCTGAATTTTGTCGAGTTTTTGCTAGAAGTCAATGGGTCAGGGAAAAGGCTTAAAAGAGCCAACGTCGTGGATATTTGTAAAAAGCAGAGCCTAGTTTTACAGTATTAAAAAAGTTCTGAATATTGGAACATAAACAGTAGATAGTCATTGGGTCTGGGAAAAGGCTTAAAACAGCTATAAAGGCGCTACAAGCTTCCGGATATATCGCTGAAAATTTCGGCCCTAAGTAAAAAATTCTCCACAACGTCCCATCTCAGCTTCCCCGCACATCACGGCCTGCCCCTTCTTCTATAGTGAACTTTAGTGTTTATTGTTCTTTTTCATTGTTTTTCTCCGCTAAAATAAATAAATAAATAAAAATAGTGCGAGGTATGCTTTAAAAGAATTAGTCCTTTGCCACGTCTTACCTCAAGGGTGTAGAAGGGTTCTGCTCCTTTTGCAGCCGAGACCAGATGTATAATGTGGTTGTACCGTGTGTCCCTCAAATCGATCGGATTCCAACCATTTCTTTCCATGATATTCTCCCAGTCCTTTTTCGGAACAACTAAAACAGAAAAAAAAATATAATAATACAATAAATTAAATAATATATAAAATAAGATAAAACATAGATGATAGTGCAAAACGGATACGTCAGCTGAATTTTATTGGAGCTATATTTCGGCCGTTCTTGGCAAGGGTCCCCTTCAGGCTCAAAGCCGCTCAAGTTGGAAATACGGACTTGTCGTTTTCCCGAAATATATATAGCTCCAATAAAATTCAGCTGACGTTACACTATCAAATATGATTCGCAGTCAGCTTGGGCTGAAGGAATATTTTAAAAAAATTTAGAATTAAATTTATTACTACGTTTCTTTTTTACTTCGTTGTGAACCGAGGCGGTTGAGGTGTGGACAGACGGACAGGCTCGTCGCGGGCTGAAATTTCTTCCATTATTTTCGGAACCATCGTTAATCCGTTTTCCGAAAATACCAATTGCCCCCTGAAATTAGCGCCTTTCTTATTGGCACCTGTCGACTAGCCAGACTTCCCTCTCTCCGACGCGGATGTTGGGCGCAAAATATTTGAAACATGTGCACGCCGTAATTAACAGAAATTTTATTTAAAAAGAAAAGAAAAAAAGGGTTTTAGTATCGGAGACGGAAATGAAAAAGATTGTAATAAATGCCACTGCAAAACGGATTCCCTAAGACGGAAAGGCATCCTTTGACGCAGCAAGTGCGAAATATTTAAGGTTTTAAATATGTCATGAAAACGCTAAAATAAGAAATAAGGATAAAAGAGGGAATAAAAAAAAACAGACAGAAAACCATACTGTACTACAGACTCAGGACTGAGTCAATGCTTCTCGACAAAACACTGTTTGAGTGGAAACTCAGTCCATCCCCACAATGTAACAAGACCAAAGGTGTCGATGGTATCCCAAAAATCTAATATATGATTCGGACAATAGGGTCTTGTCTTCGCCAGATCCAGTCTTCGCCAGGCTAATCATCAGAGAAAACCAAGTTCAGATAACCTCTATAAGCCATATCTATTTTGACGATACTGACCGAGACTTCCTGCTTTACTTCTGCCAAGTTACCGGTTTCGCCCGAATTCCGAGCAAACTACTAGTCCAGCAAAAAAAGAAAATTCAGAAACAAATCCAGCGTCAGATCCCTATACAGAACATCTAATCAACTTTGAATAAAAGTTTGACTTTAAAAAAAAATCCGGTTACAATCGGATTCCGGACTAATTACATGTCCGGGTAAAAAATGATTGTCAGACACAGAGTCAGCCTCTCTTCTTACCCCTTAATCTGTCATCTAATCAAACTTTTGCTTTTACCAAAATTTCCGGTTTTGGCCGGATTCCGGGCGAACTAGTTATCCGGCGAGAAAAAGGTTTTCACAATCGTGTTCAGCATGTCTTTTACCCCTAAATCTAACATTTAATCAACTTCAAATAAAACTTTTACTTTTAACCAACTTTCCGGTTTTTGCCGGATTCCGGACGAACTACTTGTCCGTCGAGAAAATGGTTTTCACTATCGTGCTCAGCATGCCTTCTTACACCATAATCGATTATCACATTAGCTGTTTAAAAATGTTTTGTTTGTCCCTTAATTTGAACCCCCTCCCCCACCCCTAAATGTAGGGCTACAGAGCCCATCTACGAACTTGACCTTACCCTTGACCCAATGAATCCTCACACCAAGTTTCATCAAAATATCTCACTCCCTTCGAGAGTTATAGAGCGCAGAGACGGACAGACGGACAACTTGTGCGATGTCATACGTACCCCTCCACTTACGTTTTGGGATCCCAAAAACTGTGGGGCGGAGGAAGAAACCCTACAAGACATTCTGAATCAATACAGAAGTACTAGCCCGATGACGCTGAATCCTGTGCAACGATCTCAAAATCCCCTGATCCATCGACTACTGGCGGTTCAGGGACAGGGGCAGAGAGGTGGGCAACCAGGCTTGCTCTGTAGGCTACTGTGACGAAGAAGTAAGTGGCCGGACTGACACAACTAATACCCGCAGAGGCCATCTACTGTCGTCGTCTTCACCAGCTATCCCTGTAAAGGCCTGTATGTTGTATATATAGCTGCATAAGAGTCAAGGGTTCCGACAGGTCGAAGAAATAATAGTTGCGTTTTTGATCCGAATTCTCCGTTCCGAATTCTCGCTTCTGAATTCTCGATTCTCGTACAAATTACCGTTTTTGCTCCTCTGACTTCTCCATTCTCGCTTTTGACAAAAACACTAATTTTGCAGCTCGTCCGCAACCCGGTATACGTGTTTATGTATATTGAGCACCACCACTTTGTTGACCAATCAGGGAGGAGAACGCAGAGAGGAGAATCGAGAATTCGCCATCGGAGCAACTTCTCGATCCTGCAGAATCGTGAGGCTTTCCCAGTTCTCGATTCTGACAAAAACGCAAGAAAAGGAGAATTCACTTCATCTGAATAAATAGTCCAAAAACGCGAAATCGGAGAATTCGGAGGAGAATGGCGAAGAGAATTCGAATCAAAAACGCAACTAGTGTTTTATACGCCTTAGCTCCACATAAAATCAAGACGAAACATGCTATAAGTAAACTGAGTGTGGCCATCCACAAATCTCTGCCCTAGGGTATGACAATTACCGTCCACTTCGGGAGCATCGCGGCGGGTGGAGCAGGAACTTTCGTGTACATTTCCATCAGTATGTAGTTTGCAACACCGATGTGAACCTCGCCGTGTATTATCATCACTGTGTTCCCAGTAAAGATTAGAAAAAAAAAAGAAAAAAGAAAAAAAAAATCAACGACGTTCCCAAGAAGACCGAGCACCAGATCTACAAAGTGTCATCCTGGAAAAGAAAATCTACCAGTAGCGGCGATTACAGTGGTAATCTGCCCTACCCAAAAGAAACTGGACGTTCCGAAATTAACTGGAATACTGAAGAAATACTCTTTCAACAAATTTTGGAGCAAAGATAATGTGTCGTCCGCAAATGGCCCATTTATTCCCCCCTCCCCTCCCGTCTTCTGTGCGTCGGTCCGAGAGGAATACTGGCAATCCGTTTTCTCCATACGCTGCTAATTCTTCTGCCCAATTTTTACATAGTTTCATCCCATCATCTATTTCTGGTCACATCTTGAAAGTGTATTAGTTAATTTGTTTCGGGTCTTTGTATTTCGTAAATTAATATTGTATTCCACTTCTAGCTGTAGGCTATTTGGATAAAAAACTTGATTGATTGATTGAAGAAAGGCCGAAAGGGACCGACGCAACGTTGGACCCAGTGGCTCTACATTTTTGGATTGGATAAGCGAGCAAAAGAAATAAAGAGTTCGCAACACTCGAGAGACCGTCGGCCTACAAAGTCTTCTAAACACGAAAAACATATTTTGATGCTTCTCATGCACTTATTTTTGAAAGATCTGTTGGCGGACCTTGAAGCTTTAGACGAAGTTTGTGCTCCGTGACTGACAAACTCGGCTCAGCCCAAAACGGGCCAAACAGTCGTAGGCAAAAAACGAAACAATGGCAAAGGGCGAAGATTTTCCGAAGCTTATAATTCCATAGGGGAGCTAGGATTAATAGGAAATACAGAAAAGAAGACTTCAGATAGTAATACTTTACTGACGAAAAAACTGAACTGACGTGAACCGAAGGCGTGAGTTGCGTTACTAACCAAAATTTTTTTTTTGGGGGGGCAAGGTATTTACCAACTGGCTGGTCATTTTTACCGACTGTTTTTGCAGATAAAAACGACTATTACTGAGAAAAAACGATTGTGTTGACGAAAAATCGGCTGATTTATGAAAAACAACTATTTTAAAGAAAAAATCGACTATTTTTACGAGAAACCGACTGTTTCCAAGAAAAATTTCGACTGTTTTTACGAAAAATCGCGCGAAGACTCGGCTATTTTTTACTGACTGACCGACAAAATTCGTGGGGGGAGCGTCCCCCCTCCCCTCCCCCTAGTCGCGAGGCCCCTGGTCAGTTGACCAATCTTTTCAAGAGAACAGCGAAGGACTCATTTCTACTAAAAACGGCCACATTAGCAGAAAGGAAAGAGGATTAGGGAGAGAGTCCTGTGGCCTCTTCTGGCAAAATAAAACGACAATTATTCCCAGTCTGAAGGAATACAGGGAAAGACTTACAGGCAGAGGCATCCATAGCTCCACGATCGCAGATTACCAAACAATGTCGCTTGCTACTTTCAGCGAGCGCGAAGAATGTGTCTTCAATTTGCAACATGGCTCTGAGTAGGTGCTCTTGGAACTTAAGTTGCTCGTCTGCTGACAGGTCAGCGAACTTGATTCCACCACTGAAAAAAAAGGACGACTTGTCCATTACATACACAAACCCTACGGGGCAAGCTCACCAGCCCTGTCGCTTTTCATAGCCTCGTTTTTGTTGTAACAGTGCTGCCGCTTCGCTGCTGCAGCACTTGTTTGCTTCCGCACAAGATGCGTTCTTGGATTCACTGCCCACACGATTTCTTCTTAGTGATGCAGCATCTTGCAGGGAAGCACAGACTTGGTCGGTAGGCAATTCCGCGATTCTCAAGGAGCGCTGCCGTATTCCTCGGAAGCACTGCAGTGCAAAACCGAATGTAGAAAGAATCAGCCCGGATGCGGCCGAGAAGTGGAGCTGCAGCATGCAATAAAAACGAGGCTCAGACAGGGTTGCCACATGTCGCACGGCAGTGTGAATTGTCACTCTATTTTGTTTTTGTCCCTCTTGTCCTACGTAGGACATAAAAATCACTCTATTTCAGAAAATGACCAAATGTGTCAATTTTGCAGAAGGATTCCGACCAGAAGTGACTATTTCAAGTTTTTTTCATGAAAGTATAATTAACATGTGTCATTTTTACAGAGTCGATTCCGTCCAAAAGTGAACATTTCATGAAAATAATTTTCACTCCCAATTCACTCTCTGTTTTGGGCCAAAAGTCACTCTCTAAATATTTTTGATGTGGCAACGCTGGGCTCAGATCTCACCGACGACAGCATCAGGGTGTGCGTGTGCAGGTTCGAAAATCATCAAATTTTCTAGATTTACCGAGCGGCTTCGCCGCAATTTCTTCAGTACAGGTATGATCTGCGGGGCAGCTTACTTCAGAAGTGGGGAAGAACAGGGAACAGCAAGGCTTAGGTTGCGTTCCAGAACTTAACGATTGTTAACAAATTGTTAACAGTTGTTAACTTTTTGCGTTCCAGGTTTTTTATTTCGAAATTTGAGCTCCGCCCACCTACAATTTCCGTTCCAGAGCTTAACGATTGTTAACTATTTTGTAACGATGGTCGGTAAGCATCGTTACAAAATAGCTAATAATTGTAGAACTGGGAAAAGTTAACGATCGTTAAAGCTGCAGTTAGCTCCAACCCGAAATAAAGTTAACGATTGTTAACAATTGTTAAGTTCCTGGAACGCAACCTTAGCATTTACAATAGGATACCCTAGACTAGTGTGCAAAAGTGGAGTAGTGCCACCACTCTGGGAGTGGTGTAGAGCGTTATCTCAATGGACGAATAGCCGACCGAAACTAGGTGGAAATCGGGAATTCTGTTCAACATGCATGACTCATTTGAAACTCGGTTTGGGCGAGAAACGCGGAAAAACTTGCATAACCATATTTATGACCAATGGCGCATCGGAAGAAGTAAGAGGGAGTCTGGTATACCTCTAGTGGAGCGAAATTTACGGCAAACGCAAAAATAAGCGCAGTACCGTTGCCCCAGGAATTCAACCACCTCTCTCAGCATGATCAACGTTAAAATTAAGTCGTTACCGGGGGAACCACAAACCTACTCGAGGCAATCCATGCATTTCGAACCCAAAGATAGCGAAAGCGTCGACACACAATTTGCCTTATTCCAGTTCAGCACTTCCAAGCGGATTAGTTTCTGTTAGTCCCCCAATGCCTCAATATGAACACTCGTGACAGACTTATTTAAATATATCCCCAAGTTGATGAGTCAAACATCTGCAATCTGCTTCCCAGGTAATAGAGGTTTTGCATATGTCTCAGTAGCAGAAAGTGATAGCGGACAGTGGTCACGCTTCTATTTCGCTTTTAAACTCCTCGCTCGCTCGCCACTTTTCACGTAAGGAATGGATACACTTTCCATGTCATGATGCCTTGGACACACGGTCAGGGTCGGGTTTTCGTCACCATCATCACTTCCATACGGAAAAGGTGAACTTTGCTTCAACTTGATGATGAAAGTGATGAGAATCCGGCCGGGAAATCCTGATCATGAGTTCGCACTTTCACTTTCCCAAACTAGCGGAACGCAAGACCAGGCTCGGAAATTGAAGCGAGTTTTAACCGAGTCGCAAGAACACACGGCGCATGAGCCAGCAGAGCTTTCCAGACCGCCAGAATAGCCCTTACGTCTATCACATGTAGCCTATTGGTTATGAGACAATGGGGGTTTAACAGAAAGTTGTCCATTTGGAGCGCTGAAGGTGGGTTTACACACTGCGTAAAATCCGAGGGTATTCTACGCACCTATTTGAGCTTGAAAAGATTTCTAGCAATACGGACGTATTTATATACAAAACGGACCGATTTCTCAAATACGTCCGTATTGCTAGAGATCTTTTCACGCCCAAATACGTGCCTAAAATACGCTCGGATTTACGCGGTGTATAAACGTAGCATGAACTGAATAAATTAACAAAATCAACAGCAAGCTGAGTGACAGAGATTGGAATGACTCAGTCTTGTGACATATGATGTGTCCTTTATTGTGAGTATATTATTATTTGTTATTTCTAAATGAAGTCTATTCAGCTCGGCACGTGATGGGCCAAAACAACAATAAAGGACACTTTGGGCACCAAGTAAGAACCAGAAACTTCTTGTATGCGTCCTTTACAAAGGACCATATTTAAAGAAAGGGGCTAGCTACTAAAAAGTTTCAACAAAAAAGAGAGGCCTGTACAAACCTTAGTAACACGGTAGCCGTCTCAGGCACACGGTACACCTTTGAAAAGAAACACGAAGTAGAAATGTAGCCTAAACATTTACTAGATACAACTAAACATATCAAAACTCAATGACAAAGGGATAAAAAAGGAAAGTGAAACTATGTGCTGGAAGACACAGGAAGGTGGCAATCTGATATTCAAACAGCGGATAGCTTCAATCACTTTCCCGAAAGCCTTGTTGACATGAAAATATAAACTACCGCACGGTAGGCACTGAACATTATCTGACTGGCTGATTCCATCTTTGCATTAACAGATCCCTGAGAAACACTGTTCCTGCATGTCTATTTAAATCTGGCAAGTTACACAAGTACACTATACAAGCATGGTGTAGTCTGTCATTCAAAGAGCAGATCTAGACTGCGTTGTCCAAAGCAATAAACTTACACAAACACCTTGATATCAAAAAAACTTAATTTGAAAAACTAAATAGGCTATTAAGTAAGTAAGTGAGTTATTTATTTCTGACCCACCATTTCCAAAAGCGGAGTATGTAAAATAAAATAAAGAAGTTAAATACAACACAACAAAAATTTGTGTAGAAATATTTGGCTACAAAAGCCCATAAAAGGTAAGGTTCGAGAATGGGGCTAAAGCCATGTGTCTATGAATGGCTAAACCATAACATTATCTGGGGACTATCTACAGACACTGATGGGGTCTATCTGGTAGTGCCTGCAAAGGACAAGGTGAGAAAGGTCCTGCCTGAGTCTTATACATAACAAGGGGATGCACAATGGTTAGCTTGCTGTACAGAAACGGCAAGTAAGAAGATACAAAGAAACAAACCAAATACATCAGAGGCACAATTGGGAAGTCAGAGGCACAACTGGCAAAAAGATCTTCTACGACAAGACAAGGCATTGTGCACCCCCCAAAGAAAAAACATACTTACACATTAACTAACATAGGAGCCATGAGCCTTGATTAGAGTTTAGTAGAAGTATGTTATTTTAGACATTGCATAGCTCTGAATGGTGTCAAAAAATATGATCCAAATCAAACAAAACAATTACACAAAGTGAGTAGTAACTGAAGTAAATGAAGTCAAATAAAGCAATAAAAGTTTTGATTTTGAATCTTTTGCTCATTTTGCTCAGTTTTTCTGCACCCTGTTCCTGCCAGATTACGAGAATTGCAATGGTTCTGAATTATTTCATGACTATCATAAATAACTCAACATACCTAAAAAGAACATTCTCAGTTTTTAATGTTAGGCAAAAACTTACTGAATTGTTCTCCACACCGTTGAAATTCCCGCCAAAGCATTCCACTTTCCGTGGAGCTTTCGACTAACCTCGTGTCACTTTCCAGGACAACTGCTTCAATTTCCAAAGCGCCAAAACCCGGTTGGAAAGTTTGGCAGCTTACCAAAGTAGCGCGAAAACCATTGGAAAGTGATTCTGACTTTGCTTTTCACCTCCCGAAACCCTCCTTATGAGAATTGCAATGATTCTGGATTACTTTCATAACCGTCATAAATAACTCAATGACCGAGAAAAAACATTCTCAGTTTATAATGTTAGAGGCAAAAACAAAACTATGGTTGTCTAAGTTTACAGCAGGTTTCAAAGATGAATACCTCTAATATTAGTCAGGGGCGTCACGACTGGGGGGGGGGGAGGGGGGGGACGCGCCCCCCCAATGCTGCCGGCGAGTTGGTAAAAAAGTACGAATCGGCGCGAAGCGCCACGATTTTTCGTCAAAACAGTCGATTTTTTTTCATGAAAAAAGTCGTTTTTTTCTGAAAAATGGTCCATTTTTCGTCAAAATAGTCGGTTTTTCCGAAAATCAGTCGATTTTTTTCAAAAATGTCATTTTGGTTGCTGAAAACAGTCGTTTTTTCTGTAGTAAAAGTCGGTAAAAATTACCAGCCAGTCGGTAAATGCCTCGTCCCCCCCCCAAGCATTTTGGCTAGTAACGCCTCTGATATTAGTAATTAGAGAATTGACATAGAGACTGACAGGCCTAAGAAGAATACTGTCAAACACCAGCAATAATGACAGCAAGATAGAAAAAAAAAGCTTTTTTACCTTCCATCCTAGATTTTCAAAGAAAGTACAAAGACGAGCCTGTCCTGTAGTTTTTCCACCACATGGTCCTCCTGTCAGGACAATCTTGTAGACATTCTTGCCACTTGAATTTTTATCCATGTCGTAACAACTCTACAGGTACATCCAGACAAAATCTGTGACGAACTGAACAGCACTGAAACTGAGAAAATAACTTAAACTTGCAAATGGATTAGCACATAACCAAACTAGCATTCCTTTCACCAATCCTGAATCACTGAAACAGATTACATATATGTCAGCTAAATTTCATTAGAGCAACATTTTGGGCCCTTCTTGTCAAGGGTCCTCTTCAGGCTCAAGCTTGAAAATGAACTCTATATGCAATGTCAAATACAGTAGAGGTATGCTTATGTGAACAGTTACTTTAATGTGAACAGTGCAGTTTTGGGCTAAATGGTAGAATGAAGATCCAAAATGCCTATACAGGTGTTTTCAGATGCCCTTAATTACCTACTTTGGCTAACTGGTAGTTAGCTTTAGCCACAGCAAGTGCATGAAAATGGCAAAGTCCACTGTCAACAAAAGTTTACATAAGCATACCTCTACTGTACAATTTGCAGCCAGCTTGGGCGGAAGGAATATTTAGTCCAACAGGGCTCTTGTCTCAGACCAGAGGTCCTGCCTTTATGAAACAGGCTTCCTGCCTCAGAACAGGGAACCTGACTCAAAGAACCCTTTCTCATTTTCAATGGGGCTTGCAGCAAATTCTTTGGCGAAACAATAGACAACAGGCACGTTTATGTATGAACTGAACTGAACAATCATTCGTGCTTAGGGTTGGGACTTTCGGCCGAAGTCCCAACCCAAAGCACGAAGTTTGGAAAAGTTTGGCATCAATGTTTAACTGTTCAACCCAAGCTCAATAAAACTAAAAGTAACTGAGTTTTGCCCTCTTCAAAATAAAGAAAAGTTAAGCATACCTTCAACCAAGTCTGTTCACTGAAGATCAAAGCCTTTCTTCAGCAACACTTCAAAACCAACCTCAGTCAGAAGTTCTGAACTCAACTTCCCAGTAAGTTACTGCATTCTACAGAAGCATAGAAGTAGACAGTTTCAGATGAGCTAGACACAAAGACTGCCCAGCCAGAACTACTGTGGCTTAGAAAAAGAAAGAGGAAGCGGTTCTTGGCTGGAACAGAATACTGGAAACAGGCTGGAAAACTACAAGATAACAAGCAGCAATAGGTAGAGAGATAGCTCCGAACGAGCTTTGAGCTGGGATCTACGAATTTCTTCGTAGAGTAAACTTTCCACCCGGTAGAATATTTCAAAAATCATAAACGTGATCCGATGGATGATAACATTTACACAAACTTTCATGGAGTTTACATGCTTTACTGCCGCAACACAAAGTTCAAAGGAAGGATCTACATCGGATATACTGTGAATCCACAGAGAAGAATAAAGCAACACAACAAGGGCAAAGATTTTGGTGGAGCTGGAAAGACAAGCAGCAAAGGGCCATGGTATCCTTGCTTTTCCAGTTTTTAGTTACTTGTATATGTATGACTGAATATTGCAGCTCATGCTCACAAAGTATTCACCTTTAAAAATTATAAAAAGGCTTTATGCCAGTGGTTCCCAACCGGTGGTACGCGTACCCCAAGGGGTACACGAGACCCTTGCAAGGGGTACGCAAAGGAACCAAGATTGATTTTGTCTGTAGCTTCATAATCTCATCTAACTCATTCATGATTGCCGAAAGCCTAATATTACCAGCAGAGTATCACCAGCCAAAATGCATCTTAAGGGTCAAGGCATTTTTACTGATCGACAGGTCATTTTTACCAACTTTTTTTATGGCACTTGCAGCCTCTGGCTCAAGTGCCATATACCGATCACAATTCCGTCTGTCGGTCTGTCGGTCTGTCCGAGTTTTTTTGTCCCACATATCCGAGTTAGGGTACTTCCAGATGTGCTAGGACAATGAAACTTGGCAGGCATATCAGGGACCCGACCAAACTAACCTGGAAATAATCAGTTTCCCGATCCGACCATATGGGGGGGAGTGCGGGGCGCTGGAAACTTGCAAATTTAGGGCATTTTGTCACTTTTTTCTGAGTTAGGGTACTTCTAGATGAGCTAGGACAATGAAACTTGGCAGGAATATCAGGGACCCGACCAAACGAACCTGGAAATAATCAGTTTCCCGATCCGACCATATGCGGGGGAGTGGGGGCGCTCGAAACTTGAAAATTTAGGGCATTTTGTCACACTTTTTCGAGTTAGGGTACTTCCAGATGAGCTAGGACAATGAAACTTGGCAGGAATATCAGGGACCTGACCAAAGTAACCTGGAAATAATAAGTTTCCCGATCCGACCATATGCGGGGGAGTTGGGGCGCTGGAAACTTGAAAATTTAGGGCATTTTGTCACACTTTTTCGAGTGAGGGTACTTCCAGATGAGCTAGGACAATGAAACTTGGCAGGAATATCACGGACCCGACCAAACTAACCTGGAAATAATCAGTTTCCCGATCCGACCATATGGGGGGGAGTGCGGGGCGCTGGAAACTTGAAAATTTAGGGCATTTTGTCACACTTTTTCGAGTTAGGGTACTTCCAGTTGTGCTAGGACCATGAAACTTGGCAGGCATATCAGAGACCCGACCAAACATAATTAGGAATAATCAGTTTTCTGATCCGACCATTTTGGGGGGGGGGGGGTGGAGAGCAGGGGAATCCGGGAAACTGAGAAGTGTGTAACTTTTGAACGGATGATCGGATTGAAATGAAACTTCATAACTGAAGAGAATATATATCTGTAATGTCCCGTTTAAAGTCTTGACCGGATTCGGTAGCCAGGGGGGAGTTGGGGGGGGGAGACCGGAAATTTCAAGAAACGGTTAGAATGGAGGGATCGGAGTGAAACTTACTGGGAAGAACAAGCATCTGCTCTAGACAAGTCCTTTAGACCATTGTACTGGATCCGGACACTTATGGGGGGGGGGGGGGGCCGGAATTCCGGTGATGGTGGTTTTTTGGATTTTCACGATGAAACTTGGCAGGCATATCAGGGACCCAATCAAACTGACTTCAAAATAAAAATATTGTTGATCAGATAATGGTGGGGGAGTGGAGGGAGGGGAATCCGCAGGGGAATCCGGGAAATTGAGAAGTGTGTAACTTTCGAACGGATGATCGGATTGTAATGAAACTTCATAACTGAACAGAATATATATCTGTAATGTCCCGTTTAAAGTCTTGACCGGATTCGGTAGCCAGGGGGGAGTTGGGGGGGGGAGACCGGAAATTTCAAGAAACGGTTAGAATGGAGGGATCGGAGTGAAACTTGCTGGGAAGAACAAGCATCTGCTCTAGATAAGTCCTTTAGGCCATTGTACTTGATCCGGACACTTATGGGGGGGGGGGGGGGTCCCGGAATTCCCATGATGGTGGTTTTGGGGATTTTCACGATGAAACTTGGCAGGCATATCAGGGACCCAATCAAACTGACTTCAAAATAAAAATTTTGTTGATCAGATAATGGTGGGGGGAGTGGAGGGAGGGGAATCCGAAATTTTCAGTCATGCGTAATTTTGGAATGGGTGATCGGATTCGAGTGAAATTTAAGAATTCAACAGAGGACATTTCTCCGATGATTTTTTTCATATCCGGACCGGATCCGGCAACTATTGGGGGGGGGGGGGGAAATACGTGCCCCGTTTAGAATGGAGGGATCGGGATGGAACTTTGTGGGAAGAACAAACAGATGCTCTAGGTAAGTCATTTGCTGAATCGGATTGGCTACGTGCACCGCGGGGGAGCTGGGTGGGGTGGGGGGGGGGGGGGGGGTGGACCGGAAATCTCGAGAAACGGTTAGAATGATGGTATCGGAGTGAAACTTGCTGGGAAGGGTGTTCCTACGGCCCAAGCTGACTGCGAATCATATTTGACGGTGCAAAACGGATAAGTCAGCTACATTTTATTCGAGCTATATTTCGGCCCTTCTTGGCAAGGGTCCTCTTCAGGCTCAAGCCGCTCAAGCTGGAAAATAAACTTGTGGGAAAACAATTGACGATTCTTCCTTAAATATCTGATTTTGAGAACTTCTTTTCTGAAAGTTGGTTGGAGTTAAAGTTGGTGCTGGTGCTGTGATTGCTGGGAAGAACAAACATCTGGTCCATATAAATCTTTTACATAATTTGACTGGATCCGGACACTTGAGGGGGGGGGGAGGAGGGGTATCCCGGAATTCCGTTTTTGGGGGATTTTCACGACGAAACTTGGAAGGCATATCAGGGACCCGGTCAAACTGACTTGGAATAAAAAAAAAATCCTCGATATGATAATCTTGGGGGGGGGGGAGTTGAGGGAGGGGAATCCGGAATATTGAGTCATGCGTAGCTTTGGAACGGGTGATCGGATTCGAGTGAAATTTAATAATTAAACAGAGGACATTTTTCTCTTGTGACCTTTTTCATTTCCGGACCGAATCCGGCAATTATCGGGGGGAGGGCGGAAAATACTTGACCCGCTTAGACTGGTGTGATCTGGATCGAACTTCGTGGGAATGACAAACAGATGCTCTGGATTAATCATTTACAGAACAGAATTGGCTCCGGTTATTGTGGGTGGAGTTGGAGGAGGGGGAGGGGGGTCTGGGATTCCGGTGATCGCGCGTTAAGGTACTTCCAGATGTGCTAGGACGATGAAACTTCGCTGGAATATTGGAGACTCAACAACATTTGCTTAGAAATTGCTACTTCCCAAATCCGATTATTCCTTAAAGTACCAATCTTGACCGCAAAGTAAAAAAAATACTTTTAAGCAATATATGCATTTTCGTGATGCCCATCAGCCCATTAGCAGTTTTGCCTCAAGGGTTTTGCTTACAAATGAAGTTCCAGCTCCCTTATAGCGCGCATCTCAACCGCAAAGTCGGAACTTACTCTTGATCAATCAAATCATCTTGACACATGCAAGTGCCATATGAGCTTACAGCTCTTGTTTTTTTAAATAACTGCTTTTACCAAAAATTGCGGCGCTTCGTGCAGACTCTTTTCTTTTTAATCGTCTGGCCGAACTTTCTGGGGGGACGGGTGTTATGCGCAACTTATGCATGACGCCTATGCCTCTGATTACAAGCTCTAGTGAAAGTCAGTGAAATAATGTTGATTCCAAAACAGCTAGCCTACTGCCGTAAAATCTGTTCCTGTGTCAAACAATATTGTTTCAAGAAGAATCGAAGACATTTGAAGTGATATTGTAATTCAGGTTGCGAACTAGCCAACGAAAGAGTTTGCGATGCAGCTTGATGAAAGTACGGAAAACATCAAAACCAAAACAGAAACAGGCTGACTGTAAAAAATATTGCCGTTAATGACGTCGAGCCGAGATTCTACAAAAGTTTAGCTACAAAGCAGCCGCTAGTGATTGCCTCAGTGATTTTGTAGATATTTCTACGCATGTATGCCTTATTATTTATGATGATAAATATCGTCTTTTTCATGTTCTGAAAAAGGGGGTACGCAACCTTTTCGAACCTTGATTAGGGGGTACGCGGTACGGAAAAGGTTGGGAACCACTGCTTTATGCCATAATTTTGTGAAGGTGCTAATCACAGTATTGTACAGTAGAGGTATGCTTATGTGAACACTTTTTTAACTGTTACACTACCTTGCTTTTTTCAATTGCATATAAAATAGTAAAAGAGAAAAGAACAATTATAAACTTAATATCAGCTAACAGCCAAGTATTCCAGGGTTATCCCAACACAAACTTGAAGCAGAAATTCAATTTATTTTCTTCTTCTTCTTTAAATATGGCTCGTTGGACGACTTGGGGTTCCACTTGAGCCTTATCTTTTTCTGGGGTCAAAAAATAAATTACACTGAATCTTCTAGTTTCAGGTCGTAAATAAGACGGAAAATGCTACTAAATATAGCTTTAACATCACTAGTCTGAATATTTTGATCACCACTAAGCGACTTCACTGTTGGGTTTATTCGCAACTGGGAAAATGCATCTTTAACTTTTTGTTGGATTGGTCCCAGATTGTGGCATGAGAAAAGGATGTGTTCCAAAGTTTCTTCGTCTCGTTGACAAAAACGACACAGTGGGGATGTAGCAACTTGTTGGTCCTTATTACATATTTTATATGTGTATGAATGTTTGTTAAAGTTGCAAGTGTTAGCTCTTATTCGGTAATACCATGTTGTATTTTGGCGACCATGAAAAGGTGAAAACTGGATAGCCTCATGATTTTTTGAAACAACCTTCGAACAATGTCGAATAGCATCCCTAATTAGTAATCCTTCTGCAGCAATAGTCTGGAGGGAAGCTGCCTTTTTCGCTGCTTCATCAGCTTCGTTGTTTCCTTTTATGCCCATATGACTGGGAACATACTGGAAGTCAATCACCAATCCTTTGGCAAATAATGTTTGGATCATTGTTTTCCAATGGTAAAGATCCGTATCTCGTGACTCACAGTCATAACTTCTAATTGCCTCCAGGGCTGACATAGAGTCTGAAAAGATAATACACTTCTGGTCCTTTAAATCTTTTCGTTGGATCGACTCTAGAGCAATGTTAATTGCTCTCACTTCGGCACTCATAACTGATGATTGGTGGTTTAACTTTTCTAGGGCATGTAGATTCCACTTTGGAAATACTGCTGCACATCCAACTCCGCTATCAGATTTCGAACCATCAACAAAAACTGCCAGATGGTTTTTGTAATAAGTCTCCAAAATATACTGGAATTCTGCCACTACTTCGTTTGGCCCTAACAGTTCCTTTTTCTTATCTATGAATTTTAGTCTTACTTGTGGGCGCTGTTGACGCCATGGTGGTGTGGTGTGGAACTTCTGGGTAACCTTTGTTCGGCTCATTGGAATTGTTCTGCATTTCTGGTAAAATTCACTGTAGATACTATTTTTAGGTCTATGGGATGTAGTCCAAATCTGTTCATGTAGTATGTGATGTGGAGTAGCTGCTAGTTTCACAAAATATCGAGCCATAAGAAGTAATCTTCTTTCGCTTAAACATGGTAGTCCTGACAATCTGTAGAGATCTTGTGATTTTGTTGTTCTTCTTAACCCCGTGGCAAGTCTAATGGCACTTCTTTGGATTGTTTCAAGCTGGTTTGTCAATTTTGCTGTGCAATTCCCATACACTATAAGGCCGTATTCAATTTTTGGTCGTATATAACAAACATAAAGCCTTATCAGAACTCTATCTGACGATCCCCATGTTGATCCAACCAATCTTTTCATCAGATTCATTTTTCGAAAACAATCTTTTGTAACTGTTTGTATATGAGGTTGGTAGGTTAACTTCTGGTCTAGGGTCAATCCTAGTAATTTCACTGTTGTGCGAACAGGAAGTACTCTCCCATCCAACAAAAGTTGTTCCATTTCCATTTTCCTTTTTCTGTGAAATACTACAACACTTGACTTTTGAGAGGAAAAAGGAAGACTCCATTCTTCAGAGAAGTGTTCTAGCTGTTTTAACACAATGCTCATCTTAGTATGGGCTTCTTTAAATGTCTTACACTGGAGCCATGCTGATAAATCATCAGCAAATTCACCATGTGAACTAGAAAGCTTCAAGTCCGATATGAAAACTGCAAAGAGGAGGCAGCTTAGAGGGGCTCCTTGGGGGAGACCTTTCCCAATCTTCTTCATGGTAGATAACGTGTGTCTAATTCTCACTTGAAAACGACGGTCTTCCATGTCATCACGAATAAAGTTCACCAGATGCTCTGGGAATCCTAACGTCAGTAGCTTCTTACATAATTTTGCTTTTTGGACGCTATCGTAAGCTCCTATGATATCCAAAAATGCTGCAATTACCAATTCTCCTTTTTCAAAAGCTTTTCTAATATCTTCCGTAATCCTAATTAACGGATCTATAGTCGAGTGGTATTTTCTGAATCCGGCCTGTTCACTTGGTAAGATCTTGTTGAATTCGACAAACCAATAGAGACGGTTGTAGATCACCTTCTCGAAGACTTTACCTAGTGCTGGTAAGACCATGATTGGGCGGTAGCTATGAGGGTCGTCTGGAGGTTTACCAGGCTTTAAGACAGGGGTAAGTACGGCTACTTTCCAAATACTTGGGAATCTCGATTGCTCCCAACACTTACAAAAACACTTTAGAAGTGCATTTAGGAATTCTGGTGGGCTTTGCTGGAGCCAAGTGTGGTGAATTTCGTCTGTGCCTGGTGCCGCATTTGGATTGCAATCTTCAATTGCTTTGTTCACCTCCTTCATTGTAATCTGGTCACATAAAGCTTCAGTGCCCTGGTAAATCTTGTAGCGTATTGCTTCACTTCTTTTGGGTTTGTTATCATTTAAAGGTAAATCACATTTCAGTTTGTTTTCAAACATTTTCGCAAGCACTTCTACTTTCTCAATATCTGACTCAGCAATTAGACTACCTGTCTTTAGTGGGTATCTGAGGTGGGGATTAGATTTATTTGATCCATTCATTTTGTTTATGAAACTGTGAACTTTACCTTCAGGAGTTTCATAGTTAATTCCTTTCAGGTACTGCATAAATGCGTGTCTTTTGCATTTTCTTATCTCACCTTTCAGCTTAGCTTCAAGCCTTTTTGTTTCAATATGTAACAACGGTGATGGATTCTTCCTGAAGTTACTAACAGCCTTTTTCTTCTCTTTCCAAATCTTTTCGCATTCTCGAGTCCACCATGGATTCAGTGCTTTTCCATTCTTGGGTTTGAAACCTCTACTTTTAGGTATCGCTTCTGTTGCTGCTTTAAGTAAAATTTCTGTAATATCTTTAGCACAAGATTCTGGATCAGTGTGACTCTCAATCTGCGAATAATCCTCAGATTTTAGAAGCTGTTTAAATTTTTCCCAATTTGCGTTTCTATTGTTGAAGGTCGGGGGATATACCACAGTCTCAGCATGTCGTTTATACTCTACGAAAACTGCGTAATGGTCTGTCAGAAGATCATTTATCTTGGAAACTTCTAAACTTTGTAGTAGTTGTGCTGAGACAACTTGCAGATCGATTGTTGAAAATTTCCCAGTACGAGTATCGAAATGCGTTTCAAGATATTCTGGAGTTAGGAGGGTAGCTGTTGGGTTATCTTTCATGAACTTAGCAAGAAATTTTCCAGCTTTGTTTTCCCTTCCTTTACACCACTGATTACTGTGGGCATTAAAGTCTCCTAAAATTATAGTTTTTCCGTTTTCAATCTTCTCAACTATATCACTAAAAAAATCAGCTGCATCGTTCTTACCATTTGGATTATATACATTTATAATGTTCAAGTAGTCTTTTGAACTAGTCCAAATTTTAGCCCCGACTGCATCAACTTCATTTTCATAAATCTTCAATTGTAGACCGCAAAACTTTAGTTTTAAACTAATAAATATGCAAACGCCTCCTCCACTTCGGCCACTACTTCTATCCTTACGAAAACATTCAAAACCACTAATTTTTACATTCTGCAAATCATGCATATGTGTTTCCTGTATACATATTATGTCAATATTTTTCTTTGAAATTTCACTATTTATTTGTCCTAGTTTACTTTTTGACAGACCATTAACGTTCCACTGAAGTATCTTAATACTTTGGTCCTTAGTCATGTGTTACTTGGTTGAGGTTTAGGGCTGCAACGAACTGTGAAAAATCTTCTGTGACCTCCTTCATCAAACTGCTTGGGAAATACTTCACTGCTGCTTGCTGAGCTAATGCTGCTTTATGACCTTCCTCAAAATTGCTATTTTTGATCATCTGAAGTGCAATCAGGTACTTTGTCACATTTCGTAATTGGTTTCCAAGTTGTGTTGGTGGAGTTGGGACTGGAGCTGTGGGTCTAACCAATGATGGTGATCTTGCATTCTCGATTGGTAAGGTATTTGGTCTGATGGCTCTCCCTAGGGGTGCATCAGGTTGTGCGTGGTTTGGTCTACCCCATACAGGGAAGTTTGATGGGGTTAGATTGAGGGGTTTTTGGCTAGTTGTGGCTTTTCCCTGTTTTCGCTGAGGGTATGGGTGGTTTGGAGTGGAAAGTCTTGTACTTGGCGTTCTTTGATTTTGAATTTTAAAAAAATCTTCTTCCTCTTTTGACTGCATCTGCAGGCTCGGACCGCCATCTTTTCCATTGAAGTTGTGTTCCACTTTGCAAAATTTTCAAAATTAACAAAGGAAATCAGCTGATAGTTCAGCTGATTTCACTTTTCGTCATGACGAAAGTGACTGATAGTCACTTTCGTCACTGAATTAGCAAAATATTAAAAAAGTGCAAACGGCGTGAATGGTTATTATCTGTATTTATTGGAAAAAGTGCCTTGTTTGGGTTTTAGTTTTTTCTTCGGCAATCGTTCACATTTACCAGACGTTCACATAACCATACCTCTACTGTACAGTAGGGGTATGCTGATATAAACGTTTGTTGACAGTGGACTTTGCCATTTTCATGCACTTGCTGTGTTTAAAGGTCAAAAGAATCATCAAAAGAAGGTAATTCAGGGCATCTGAAAACACCTGCATAGGTATTTTGCATCTTCATTCTACCATTTAGTTCAAAACTGCACTGTTCACATTAAAGTAACTGTTCACATAAGCATACCTCTACTGTAGTTACAAGGCATAGAACAATAATCTGGCTATGCCAAGGATGTTATGTAGACAAACTAAGCACACTCAGAGAAGTGATAGTGCATCTTCCTTCTCTGCAGCTATATTAACAGGCTTTCACTTAGCAGAGTCGAGCATGCCATGGAATCAGCTTGCAATAAGTCTGCAGTTCATTTGAGGAAGATTTTAGCCAGCAAAGTCGTTTCATGTTTGTCAATCATCACCTTCATCTCTCTCTCTCTTAAGTAAAACTTAGCTTTTCTGCATCTTGGGGGAATCCGCACCACTAAACCTTCTAGAAACTACATCACTGAACCATGTGATATGAACTGTGGCTCTTTGAGTCTTTACCAAGCCTCAGAAGCAATCCTCTTGGTTGTGTCTCTAGATCCAGGTTTTAAATAAGTTACTACTATCGGAATATTTTGCTGTTTCGATTTGAAGTAAACTACATATTTTTAATAGGGAAACAGAAATTTCATACTTTGCCCAGACTGTTCTAAGCATGATTCAAGAAATTTAGCTTGTTCGGGCTAGCTCAGTGTAGACTTGCTTAGTTTCTCTTACCAAAGTTTGGTTGAAATTTTCTTTTTTCCCCATGTGTGCTACAACATCTTTTCTTCAGCTTTTTCTCTTTTTTTTTCACTTTGTACTCAATCATTGACATTTTACGTAAAGATGGGCAATAAACTTATTTATTCATTCAATATGTCTCTTTTTGGGATCCCAAAAAGTAAGTGGAGGATACCTATGACATCGCAAAAATGTCTGTTTGTCTGTGAGCACAATGACTCTCGAAAGGAATGAGATATTTTGATGAAACATGGTGCAGGGATTCTTTGGGTGAAGGGTAAGGTGAAGTTCATAGATGGGCTCTGTAGCTCTACATTTAGGGGTAGGGGAGGGGGTTTCCAGTTAAGGGGCAAAAAAAATATTTTTTAAAAGCTATTGAGATAGTTGATTTAGAGGTAAGGAAACATAATGAATCCGAATATGAAAGTTATTTTGTTGCCAGACAAGTAGTTCACCTGGAATCCTTTAAAACTGGACACAAAACTTGTCGACCAGTTTTCGGCTATAGCGGTCCTACCCCTTTATTCTCAAATGATTATAGCTCTGCGCACGTGGCTGGCAATCATTTGTTTGTTCAGTGACATCATTTGAAGGTCGAAAGGGTGTCTCTAAGGTTTTACACAGAGGCGAAAGAGACATGGGGTGCATGTGTTTATTTTATAGTGGGTTTCGATAGGGAGGAATTGAAATTATTAATTAGTATGTGTGCTGATATTTTACCGCTGGGAGATAGGAGGAGGTACATGGGTAGGCTGATTGGGAGAATTGGTCCTTACTTATGCCAGATGTGTGGAGAGCGAGAGTGTGTGCACCATCTTATGTGTGATTGTAGGAAATGTAGTAGGAATTGTAGGAATAAGTGAGGGGTTGCTCACTGAAAAAGGTGCACTTGGTAGGGGAGGGGTTACTCACTGGAAAAAAGATGTACTGGATAAGTGAGGGGTTGTTCAGTGGGTGTACTAAAGTTGTTTGGGGAGGGGTTGGGGTGAGCCGGTCCCAGGTACTCGTGATCCAATCCCAGGTGCAAGCGAGGGGTTAGGTATCGGATGTACCCGTTAAATTCCTAGGTGCTAGGTATGTGTGAGCCAGTCCTACGCGAGGGGTTACTCACTTGCCAACAACCAGGGGTTAGTAACTGGGTCTTGAGGGTGATTGCCCGGGGGAATTATCGAATTTTTATTTTTATTTCCTTGACGGATAAGCTGGCAAAATTTGCAAGGTTCGGCTCCAGCGTCACGAGATCTTCACCATGGTTAAAAGAAACAATTTTGAGAAATGTTGACCCAAAGCAGTTTGGTAACCTGCCAAAAACTTCAAGAGCACATTACTTAGTTAGCTTGCTAGATAGATAGCTATAGACCTAAAAAAAGCGTTTGATTTATCTAACCACAGCAAGCTCATTGCCGAACTCCTATATAAATATAAAATTGAGCCGTTTCTGGTAAGAATTGTTGCCCAGTTTCTGTCAAACCGTACACAACAAACTAAGTACAAAACGGTATTTTCAGATATTTTACCTGTTTTTTTGCAGTGTACCCCAGGGTACCCTATTGGGAAAGCTTCTTTTTATGGCACTTGCAGCCTCTGGCTCAAGTGCCATATACCGATCACAATTCCGTCTGTCGGTCTGTCGGTCGGTCCGAGTTTTTTGTCCCACTTATCCGAGTTAGGGTACTTCCAGATGTGCTAAGACAATGAAACTTGGCAGGCATATCAGGGACCCGACCAAACTAACCTGGAAATAATCAGTTTCCCGATCCGACCATATGCGGGGGAGTGCGGTGCGCTGGAAACTTGAAAATTTAGGGCATTTTGTCCCTTTTTTCGAGTTAGGGTACTTCTAGATGAGCTAGGACAATGAAACTTGGCAGGAATATCAGGGACCTGACCAAAGTAGCCTGGAAATAATAAGTTTCCCGATCCGACCATATGCGGGGGAGCTGGGGCGCTGGAAACTTGAAAATTTAGGGCATTTTTTCACACTTTTTCCAGTAAGGGTACTTCCAGATGAGCTAGGACAATGAAACTTGGCAGGAATATCAGGGACCCGACCAAACTAACCTGGAAATAATCAGTTTCCCGATCCGACCATATGCGGGGAAGTGGGGGCGCTGGAAACTTGAAAATTTAGGGCATTTTGTCACACTTTTTCGAGTTAGGGTACTTCCAGTTGTGCTAGGACCATGAAACTTGGCAGGCATATCAGAGACCCGACCAAACAAACTTAGAAATAATCAGTTTTCTGATCCGACCATTTTGGGGGGGGTGGGTGGAGGGCAGGGGAATCCGTTAAATTGAGAAGTGTGTAACTTTCGAACGGATGATCGGATTGTAATGAAACTTCATAACTGAATAGAATATATATATGTAATGTCCCGTTTAAATTCTTGACCGTATTCGGTAGCCAGGGAGGAGTTGGGGGGGGGGGGGACCGGAAATTTCAAGAAACGGTTAGAATGGAGGGATCGGAGTAAAACTTGCTGGGAAGAACAAGCATCTGCTCTAGATAAGTCCTTTAGACCATTGCACTGGATCCGGACACTTATGGGGGGGGGGGGGGGGTGTTCCCGGAATTTCGGTGATGGTGGTTTTGGGGATTTTCACGATGAAACTTGGCAGGCATATCAGGGACCCAATCAAACTGACTTCAAAATAAAAATCTTGTCGATCAGATAATAGTGGGGGGAGTGGAGGGAGGGGAATCCGAAATTTTCAGTCATGTGTAATTTTGGAATAGGTGATCGGATTCGAGTGAAATTTAAGAATTGAACAGAGGACATTTCTCCGATGATTTTTTTCATATCCGGACCGGATCCGGCAACTATTGGGGGGGGGGGGACGGAAAATATGTGGCCCGTTTAGAATGGAGGGATCGGGATGGAACTTTGTGGGAAGAACAAACAGATGCTCTAGGTAAGTCATTTGCTGAATCGGATTGGCTACGTGCACCGCGGGGGAGCTGGGGGATGGACCGGAAATCTCGAGTAACGGTTAGAATGATGGTATCGGAGTGAAACTTGCTGGGAAGAACAAACATCTGGTCCATGTAAATCTTTTACATAATTTGACTGGATCCGGACACTTGAGGGGGGGGGGAGGAGGGGGTTTCCCGGAATTCCGTTTTTGGGGGGATTTTCACGACGAAACTTGGAAGGCGTATCAGGGACCCGGTCAAACTGACTTGGAATAAAAAAAAATCCTCGATATGATAATCTTGGGGGGGAGTTGAGGGAGGGGAATCCGGAATATTGAGTCGTGCGTAACTTTGGAACGGGTGATCGGATTCGAGTGAAATTTAATAATTAAACAGAGGACATTTTTCTCTGGTGACCTTTTTCATTTCCGGACCGAATCCGGCAATTATTGGGGGGAGGGCGGAAAATACTTGACCCGCTTAGACTGGTGTGATCTGGATCGAACTTCGTGGGAATGACAAACAGATGCTCTGGATTAATCATTTACAGAACCGGATTGGCTCCGGTTATTGTGGGTGGAGTTGGAGGGGGGGGGGTCTCGGATTCCGGTGATAGCGCTTACGGTAATTCCAGATGTGCTAGGACGATGAAACTTCGCTGGAATATTGGAGACTCAACAATATTTGCTTAGAAACGGTAATTCCAGATGTGCTAGGACGATGAAACTTCGCTGGAATATTGGAGACTCAACAATATTTGCTTAGAAATTGCTACTTCCCAAATCCGACTATTCCTTAAAGTACCAATCTTGACCGCAAAGTAAAAAAAATACTTTTAAGCAATATATGCATTTTCGTGATGCCCATCAGCCCATTAGCAGTTTTGCCTCAAGAGTTTTGCTTACAAATGAAGTTCCAGCTCCCTTAGAGTGCGCATCTCAACCGCAAAGTCGAAACTTACTTTTGATCAATCAAATTATCTTGACCCATGCAAGTGCCATATGAGCTTACAGCTCTTGTTTTGGTTATGGTCAATGCGCTCGCTCTTTCTTTCGCAGATAGGTGGAAATTCGTGGACGACCTGTCGCTGCTTGAAATGTGCAAAAGAAATATTAAAAGCAGTGCTAAGGTTATCATGGATGATATCTGTGATGAGGCAGCTATGGATGACATGGTCGTCAACATGGACAAATCGTTGGTTCTAACCATATCATTTTTAAAAAGCATGCTGGACTTTTACCCACCCCTCCCCAGTGCCCAGTGTGTGAAACCCATAAAGTTACTGGGAATCCATATTACCCATGACTTAAAATGGATCAAACAAGTGGACAGCATGCTTAAAAAGGGTAACATGGCAGTCCGATCCCTAAAATTATTATCCCGTTACGGCCTCCCTACCGAGCACCTCTTAAAACATTTCTTGTCTTTTATCCGCCCCACTTTAGAATATTGTTGTCAGGTCTGGCACTTCGGTTTGACACGGGATCAGTCGACAGTCGAATTTGTTGGAGAGATTGCAATTCCGAGCCCTCCTTGTTACTTCCAAATCGCCAAAGGTGCCATACATTGAGCTTCTTCGGAGTTTCAAGCTGGAATCTTTAGTCCAACGTCGGGAAAACATATGCCTTAAATTTGGAGTTAAGACGCTTGAGAATCCTCGTCTGCAAGACATCTTCCCGCCTGTGTTTGAACCCGTTAGACCTAGACCTGCGCGAATGGTTTCGCAGCCCGTTCCTAAGTTACATCCTTTTTCTGCATCTCATGACCGATGCAAAAAAAGCTTCGTACCGTCGTTCGTCGAAATGTATAACTCGTCGTAATTCATGCTTATTTTATAATTGTTTGAATCCCAGTTCTGATATACGTGTAATGTGACGTCATTCGCCGAAATGCATAATTCGTCGTAACTCTGGTTTATGTTATAGTTATTTGATTTTTAGCTCTGATATAAGTGTAATTGTAAATGGTCACTTACGGCGAATTGTATTTAAGTTTATTATTTATGACAAAATTATGACAAAGATGTTGATGTTATTATACTTATGACGAAAAATCCAATGTTCGGCTTGCTCGTGAAGGAATTTTGAAAATAAGTTGAAATTGAAATTTTGCTCTGCATGCAGTTCGCCGGGAATTCTGCTAAAATACGAGGAATTTGGTAGAAAAACAACAACACAATTCTAAAATACCTTTTTGAGGTCGATTAGATATGAGATATTGGAGTAAACATGCTTGTTGAATCCGTATCTGAACTTGGTTTCCTCATTTGATTAGTTGTTTGCCCGTAAGCAAAAAACTTCAAAATGGTAACATTTTTGTTGTAGGCTACATATTCAAGCGGTTGATTATGGATAAATAGCAAAATTGTTAAAGGGGTCTAGCGAAGACTTGGAAATGTACAAGATTCGATTGTCTGGATCAAGAAGTCTGATAAACATTAACATTTTTGGGATCCCATCGAAACCTTTGGTCTTGTTTATGTTGGGAGGTCAGGCATGAATAAACAATCCTCCATTCCAGGGACATGGTTTTGGTTGTCCATGGATTTCCTAATTCCTTATCAGCTCTGCGGGTAAGTATTCTACCGTCTAATGCATTTCAGTGCACTAATTTTTATGTGTGTTGTGGCTCAACTTCGTTGTGTTACATGTAATTATAATAGCATCACTTGTTGCGTGGTAAATCTAGTTAATTCTTTCTTCTTTTTAATTCTTCCTGTTTTCACATGAGTCTGTCGCCACTGGCCTGGCAAATGAATAAGTATTTTAAATATGCCATGAACCTGCTGTAGCTGCAAAGACCATGTTGAAAACACAATAGAAAAGCGTATTTTCCAAAAATGGTGGTTCAGAAACAAATTACTTGCTTTCTGTTATAGTAAGCCTCACTGAGGTTTGTGCATAGGAGAAATATTGTCTTATTTCCACTACTCTAGTTGAGCTGGCTTGTGGGTATGGGATGCAGCTGTCTTGCCACTATTTGTTTAAATATTTTAGTTTGAATGGGCATGGCAGCACCCGTCTGCATCACGCAGACTCAAACATGTAAAGAAGAAAACCAGACAGGAAACAAGCTTCCAGTTTCACTTTAGACTGATGTCAGAAATGCTCAGGACATCTCCCTGGTCTGTGCTTCCTCTTACCCTGCAGTGGATGAGTGACAACTATATTACTGAGTTCGAGGTGAGGAATTGTCCGATGTTTTTTGTTGTTTCTGTTTACTTGCTTGAGCTTACTGATAGTTGAAAAGTGACAAGCTTTCTTTTCTGCAGTAACTAAATTCAAATGTATTACTGATTTTGTGGTGCGTCATTTAAGGTTTTTATAGATATTTGAACATGTTTTATTGTTTATTAATTTACCTTAAGTACCTTAAACTGCAGCAATTGAAGGATTGTCATGTAGTATTGCTCAGCGTTTCTTCGTAAATTGGTAGCTTAAAGCACAACTCTTACTAGAAATGATCTTTCCCCCATGAGAGGGATCGGAAGAAACGTTTTTCAAAGATACCATTACTTTTATTTTGCAATTAGCGATTTTCTTGTTAGCGCCTGCCCTCCGACGCGGCGGCTGGGAGCAAAACGTTTGAAAACTGAACGTGCCGTGGTTAAAAAGTTGGAAAACCAAGCAAATAAAAGAAGCTAAAAACAGAAGATTATCATATCCTTTTGTGTGAATGAGTTGTCAGCGAACACTGAATATTTCGACAAACTTTGCGTTCTATGACGGGGGAAACTCGGCATGGCCGAAAAAGCGCTAAAAATTCGTAGGCAGAAAACGAAACAATGGAAAAAGGTGGGGATTGTAGAAGCTTATTCTTCGACAAGGGAGCTAGGTATATTATAAAAGGCAGAATAAGCATGAGTGGAAATCTAATCATCATCCATGCAGTTTGGATTCGGAATTTCTTATTCTGTAGATTTTTCTTTTTTTTTTTTTTGTACTACTGTTTTATTGTCCCTCTGTGTCTACTGCAATGTTTTTTACTCATCGAATTTGGATTGGAGACCCTTACTCTTATTTTGTTTTCTTTTTTTAGCCAAGTTTGCAGCCACCAACACACATGCCAATTTGCTTTGGTGATGTAACTGTACCAAAACCCACGAAACCAAGTGCTAGTGACAAAGAAGTTCTAGAAAAATCAGAAGGGTTATCCCAGGATTGCCTCCTGTGTCAACGTGATGTAGGACTTGATGAGAAACTAACTTGTGTGAATTTGCTGTGCACATGTGTGGTGCATATATTTTGTCTAGCTGAAACCTCAGACAAATCTGGACTATTGCCAGTAGAAGTAAAGTGCCCTAAGTGTCATGATCATTTTCTGTGGAAAGACTGGATTAGAACACTGCGAACCAGTAATGGTGACTGATGATTTCGATCAACTATTACCAGTGGATTATTTGATTTGTTGTCCGTCGTTCGGGATTTCTAAGCTCATTTTCCAGTTGGGGAAAATTATGGAGTAGAATGGAAAACCACGGTAGGCTAGGTAGTTCACTCAACCACACTTGCGGGCGATTCTGGCGGAGTGGAGAGCTGTAGGCTACTGTTTTGCGACTCAGGCTAAAGCTCTATTCACTTATCAGAGCTATTTGGTGCTCGGCTAGTATGTGCCATATAGCGATCAGAATTCTGTCCGTCCGTCGGTCTGTCGGCCCGGGTTTTGCTAGTTCGGGCACTTCCACATAAGCTAGGACAATGAAACTTGGCAGGCTGATCAGGGACCCGACCGGATTAAATTGGAAATAGTCACTTCCCCGATCCGACCATCTGGGGAGGAGTGTTAATCTGGAAAATAGAGGTATTTTTTATTTCCGAGCGGGTGATTGGATCTTAATGAAAATTGATATTTAGAAAGACCTCATGTCTCAGACATCCCACTTTAAATCCGGATCGGATCCGGTGAATCTCGGGGAGTTGAAGGTGGGAACCGGCTTAGAGTTCAGGAATCGGGATGAAACTTGGTGCGAAGAACAAGTCCTAGATACGTCATTGACATAACTGGACCGGGTTCGGGCACTGTGGGGGAGTTGAAGGGGGGGGTCCGGATTCCGGTGACCCGCGAGTTCGGTGCTTCCTGATCTGCTAGGACGATGAAACTTGGCAAGCGTGTCAGGGTCCCGAACAGACTGACTTGGGAATAGTTGTTTCTCCGATAGATCATTGTGGAGGGATAGGAAATCCGGAATCTAGTGGCATGCATAATTTTTGAAAGGGTGATCGGATTTGAATGAAACTTGGAAAGTAGAAAGAGCTATCGTCTCCGATGTTCGGATCTGATACTTGTGGGCGCGGGGATTGGAGAGGGGGGGGGGGGCTCGTGAAACGCTTATAGTCGAGGGACTAAGATGGAACTTGGTGCTGAGACCAAGCATTAGGCCTAAATACGTGACTGACGGAGCCAGATCGTATCGGGACTCTGTGGGGGGGAGTTGGAGGGGGTTTCCCGGAATTCCAGTTATTTAGAGTTAGGATAGTTCCAGATGTGCTAAAGACGATGAGACTTAAACTGACTTAAGAACTCGACACAATTCCCTAGGAAAACTTCCGTTCCTGGATCCGACCATTTAATGGGGAATACGGAAATTGACTTCCGTATGTTGCGAACGGGTGGTCCGATTCGAGTGAAACTTAATGGGTGACAAGAATTGATGACGTAGACATAGGGTGGAGTTGGAGGGGGAGGGTCTAGAAACTTTTGACATGCATAAAAACTAAACGGATAGACGGAATGGGATGCAAGTTGGACAGTACTGAGTTTATGCGGGGCTTGAATTTGTTTCCAGCCAAGGTAGGGGGGAGGGGGAAATCTGCAGATAGGCTGTGCTCCGATTCCAGTCGAACTGATCGACGGGAACAGGAGATTTTTTCAAGTCGTATTCGGCCACAGTAGGGGGAGTGGGAGCGGGAGTCCTGGAAATTGTGTGGCTCGCACAGGGATCGAACGAGTGCAGTGATGTAAAACTGCCCTAGGTGACATATTTGAGTGTCCGAACCGGATCCGACCACGGTGGGGGGGGGGGGGGGGGGGGTACCGGAGTTTTCCTAAGAACGCTCTTATTCGAGTGAAAGTTGTGAAATCGTTCACGAGTCCGAACCCGATTCGGCCGCGGTAGGGGGAGGTGGAATCGTGTGGCATATCTAGGGATCAAACGAGTGGATTTACTGGGCTGAAACTTGGAAGTTAGAACAGTCATTTGCCCCAGATGATCCGAGGCGATCACGGAAATGCTCAGACTTGAGTGAAACGATAACGTATCCTACTTCTAGGTCTGAACCTCATTTTTGGTTTGATGGTGTATTTTGTGACGTTCTCATCTAATTTCTTGTAACGCCTACTCGTAAAAAGTGCCATATGAGCTCGTAGCTCTTGTTTTGGAAAGCGAACCGAATAGTTTTCGAATGCGAATAAGATGGGAGTGGAAAGTGATATCGTAAAGTTATATAGGTGGAAAAACAGTTTTCCACAAGCGAAAATCGGCCAAGCTTTTCGGAACGCGAATACTTGAGGACGCCAGAATCGTCCTTAGAACATGACAATCGGAAATGATGCTATTTAGAAATATCCCGAGATTAAACTAAACATTTTATATTTCTAAGATTTTATTAATACAATAACGGAGATCAAAAAGTTCCATCCAGATAAGATTCCTAACTAAAAAACGATTGTGCATACGCTACACTAAATAGGCAATGTACATACCCGAGTTATAATGAATATCATCTCCCTCCTGTAACAACATGTTAGCAGGTGTGTTGGAACCCCCTAACCATGGGTGCTTAAAGCTACACAATCAGAAGCTTGATAAGATCTAACACAAGTATGCGTAATCTTAACTGATAACAGTTATTTTTAACGAAAAAAAAACAACTTTTAAAGGTCATACAAAAATGTTCAGTAAAAGCCAGGCACCAACACTTCCTAGGTGTCCCTTTCTCGTATCCCTTCCTTCCCGAACGTAACTGTTAATCACTCTTCCTTTTCCCCTGGCCAAACTCTTTGCATATTTATTGGTCTCGCAAATGTAAAAAAATCTTGCAGTATTTGCTACTGGGATGAATCTTGTCTCTACTGAGGTAAGATTATCTCTAATTCGGATTAATCTTGTCCCAGTAGAGATAAGGTTGATCACAGTAGCAAACACTGCAGTTAACTTTAATCCTTATTCGGATAAACTTTTTACAGTCTATGACACCGCACCAGATTCCGGAACGGAAAGTGTCAAGCGTCCGCCTCGATGAAAAGGAATATCTAAATTCTGGAATCCGGAAGAAAAATCTGGGAGGTGAAGCCCGTGTTTAGCACTTGCAGATATAATTCGGAGTGTCGTCTGTTGAAATGCCGAATCGTTGCATTGAATATTACCAAACTTTTGACAGTGTAGCAACCCAAGCTGTATAAGCGGATAGACAGACTAAAACAACACGACAACGGTGCTAACTTTCAGTGTCTACTAGTAGGATGTCAGAACACACTCACCGTGTCAGATATGTGCTAAATCTAAAAATAGTTCTCAAAGGAACAAGTCACTGAGCATACAGCATTACACATCTACCATGCCCAGCGGCTAGGAAGCTAGGTTCAGAAAATTAAGATGGTACAGGTAGCGTTCCAGTGAATTTATTACAAGTTACGATGATAAGAGGAGGGGCGAGCGCCGTATTGTCGTAGTTATCACGCTCTCTGAAACGAAAATAATAACAAAACGAGCATACGTCATCACTCTTGCGGGAGTTCCTGCAGAACCGATAGTTATTATCACTTACGATGCTAGCGACCATCATAAGTAAATTGTAACGATCGTAACAGTCGTGTAACGAAAATAATAAGTGGGAGGAACCGATTTACTTATTACGGCGGGTTCTGGAACGGCAATAATAACAAGAGTAGTAACGATCGAACTAATCACTGGAACACTGGTCACTGGAACTCTACCACAGTAAAGGTAGGCTATGCTTCTTTGAACTAAACTTCAGACCACCTTGGTTTTGTTTTTTCGCCTCTAAATCATCAAATCTGCTTCAGGTTTCCTTTGACAGAAATGATAGAATCACATTTGATGTGTTCGTCAGCTGCCGTTTGGTTTCGAAGGTTGTCTCTTTTTTGGATGCTTTGGACGATTAGGAAAGTTTTGCAAGACTGCTGCAGTACTGACGAGTAAAGACGCCGTAATTTTGCCGTTTCTAAAGTGCAAGAGAAAACGAGCAAACAATTCAAAAATATAGTGAGGCTTTAAATTTGTCTCTATTTGTGTTTGCACTCGGTAGCGTGCATGAATGCTTATCAGGTTCAGTTTCGTCATATTTTCTGATACGTTCAAATTTAGGCAAAGCATACCTCTACTGCAGTCTTCCTGTACCTCCTGGCATGGCCCAGTCCTGCCAACGTTTGCTAATACGACGTTCGAATCGGCACGAATGGATATACGGACTGGAACGACCAAGGTACCTTATACACCATGCCAAATATTGCTAAAAGTCGTTAAAAAGGGAACAAGTTTTTAGTGGGCAAGATCCTGGATATATGCGTTCAGGCCCAGCGACTAGGCTGCTAAGTTTGGAACTGAAGTATGTAGCCTTCACTTTCTTCTAACCATGCAGCCTTATATGCGGACCTGAGTGTCAGTTCTTCTTAACCTTCTCCGAACCGGCTGGCAGCGGGGAATTTCGGACCATTTTAGCAAATGCCACTACTCCTGATGTGAAGAAGCGCTCGAAGACGTGATGCTGCCTGATACCAGGTAGAAGAGCTACGAGACAGCCTACAGAAATAGACAAAGTTACGTTAAAGCACCGCTGTGCCGCATCACCGACTGATCAGACTTTTTTTTTTTTTATTGATAGTTGGAGGATTATTGTATGTTTCGTATGTTATTATCCTATTGTCTTTTTTTTTCTATTATCTCTACTCCACTCTCCTTTGTTGTAAACTATTTTGTGGATTATAAATATACTTACATAACGGTTTGCTTCTCACATTGAGAGCTTCCAGACCCTCCATACAGCTAAAAAACAAGAGCTGTTTTTGGATTGGTAAGTGGAAGTATAAACAGTAGTTCAAATAGTTGAAATGGAATTATTTTTTTATTCTATTTTTAACATTAAATTTTTTAGATTAAACGAGTTTAAAATTTAACTGAAAAGCCAGCTTGCTTTTATATCTTGGATTTAAACCGACTGAATTCTTTTGACTCTGCGGACTCCCTCGGTTCCACGGGGACTCCCATAGCGGACTCTGCTCTGCTAAACTTTTTCTATACCTGCACCTTGGGCTCCAGAAGCGCCAAACAAAGCGCCCATTTCAATCGTTAATCAAAGGAAGCTCAGGAAATGTTGAATTCTAGATCAATCAAGCTTAATCTCCAAATAGCTCAGAGCTAGAATAGGAATAAAATACTTACGAAGTACAAAGACACGAAACAAATCAACTAACACACAAGATACGACCAGAAATAAATGCTGGGATGAAACTACGTAAAAACAGAAGAATTAGCAGGTCTGGAGAAAACTAGATTGTAAGGTCACTTCTGAATAGAGGCTATAGAGACAAGCACAGTTTACACGTGTAAATAAAAAAATATCGGAGCCAGTGACGAAGTTCTACGGTGGAAAAACAGAAATATACTTACAAACGGCATATGCCAGGACAGTGTTATTTGCCATGTATCCAACCCACGCACCAGTTAGCAGTAATGATGAAATAAACGCGTAGTACTGAAAAAAAAAAAACATTTGTGACTGAAAAATAAACGTAGACCAGCAAGAACGTGTAATAACACTCCGTTGATCTTATCATATCCTGATCTCTCCCTTCTCCCAATGTATCCTTGCTCGCAGTCTCAGACTACGCAATACCTGACCCGCTTCAGCCAGCGCTATTCTGACGCGCGGGAGGGCCCAACCATTCAGTTGCTTCACCATATGAGATGGTGGAGGAAACCTTTACAGAGTTTACTGCGTCACTGATTAAAAAAAAAAATTCAACAGAAAACATTCGGAGGCATTTCTCCTGTTCGCGTTGGTTCTAGTGAGATGAGTCGCGTTAAAAACTTAAACCAAAAAACACCTAATAGAGAAACAAGACCAAAAGTGTCGATGGGATCCCAAAAATCTAATATTTGATTCCGACAGTCGGGTCTTGTGTTCGCCAGATCCAGTCTTCGCCAGGCTAATGATCAGAGAAAACCATGTTCAGATATACCTCTATAAGCCATATCCATTTTGACAATACTGACCGAGACTTCCTGCTTTACTTCTGCCAAGTTTCCGGTTTCGACCGACTTCCGAGCGAACTATGTACAGAAAAAAGACAACTGGGTCTTGCTTAGCCAGATCTAGTCATCGCCAGAATCCTTGAACATTCTTACAATTAAAATTCAGAAACAGATTAAGGCCAAATAGCTAATCATCTGAGAAAACCAAGTTCAGATATGGATTCAGCATGTGTGTTTACCCGTATAAGTCATATCTGTTTTGACGAAAGTCCCTGCCACTTCTGCCAATTTCCCGGTTTCGGCCGAACTCTAGAACTACTTGTCCGGCGAAAAAAGAAAGCTCAAAAACGAAGTCAGGGTATCTTCTTTCCCCAATAATGAACATCTAATCAACTTCAAATAAAAATTTAACTAATAACAAATTTTCCGACTCCAGCCCGATTCCGGTCGAACTATATGTCCGGGTAAAATATGATTGTCACACACGGATTCAGCGTCTCTTCTTACCCCTAAATCGGTTATCTAATCAGCTAGAAATAAAACTTTAACTTCTAACAATTTTCCGGTTTTGGCCTGATTCCGGGCGAACTACATGTCCGGGAAGAAAATTGTTTTCACATGAGAGTTCAGCATGTCTTCTTGCCCTAAATCGGACATCTGATCAACTCCAAATAAAACTTTTAATTTTAACAAACTTTCCGGTTTGGGCCGGATTCCGGGCGAACTACTTGTCCGTCGAGAAAATGGTTTTCACCATCGTCTTCAGCATGTCTTCCTACCTCTAAATCAAACATCTAATCAACTTCAAATAAAACTTTTACTTTTAACAAACTTTCCGGTTTTGGCCGGATTCCGGGCGAACTACTAGTCCGATTACAAAATGGTTTTCACCATCGTGTTCAGCATGTCTTCTTACCCCATAATCGACTATCACATTAGCTGTTTCAAAATATTTTGTTTGCCCCTTAATTTGAACCCCCTCCCCCACCCCTAAATGTAGGGCTACAAAGCCCATTTACGAACTCGACTGGTCCGCCGACCCAACGAATCCTCACACCAAGTTTCATCAAAATATCTCATTCCCTTCGAGAGTTATCGTGCTTACAGACGGACGGACGGACGGACAGACGGACAACTTTTTCGATGTCATAAGTATCCCTCAACTTACGTTTTGGGATCCCAAAACCAGAAACTACTCAGTATGCGACGAACGCTAATGTCGATTTGTTGTCTATCTTCGATCCTTTTTCCAGCTACAATCACGTTTTGAATACTTTTCATTGATCTTTACTCGCAAGTTTAGTAATCGTAAAAAGTAAAGGAACATATATTTGTATAACTTTTTTAGTTAAGTAGTAAAGAAGTAAAGATAAAATTGAAAGAGTAGGTACCGCCAGACTCGTCACTGCGAGAAGGACGATAAAAAAACACAAATGCCGAATAATGGAGCTTGTCCCTCTATTTTGGTATGTTGGAGATCGTACGTAGTCCTACAGTCCATGCTGACTGCGAATCATATTTGACGGTGCAAAACAGATAAGTATTTTTTTATAATTTTTCATATGAAGAGGCTCTCATTAAATTTGACGTTCCTAAATTAACTGACCGCAGAAATACTCATTCAACACAATTTGGAGCAAAGATGATGTGTTGTCCCATCTATTCCCCCTTCCCTCCCGCCTTCCGTGCGTCGGTTCGAGAGAAATACTGGCAATCAGTTTTCTCCATATCCTGCTAACTGTTCTGCCCAATTTTTACGTAGTTTCACCCTATCATTTATTTCTGGTCATATCTTGTAAGTGTATTAGTTAATTTGTTTCGTGTATTTGTATTTGTAAATATTTTATTCCTCTTCTAGCTTTAAGCTATCTGGATATTAAACTTGATTGATTGAAAAAAAAATAAGTCAGCTACATTTTATTATAGCTCTAATTCGGCTCTTCTTGGCAAGGGTTCAATAGATAGATAGATCGATAGATATTTTATGCATAAAAGCCAACAAGGGCCATCGCACCAAAACAAAAAAACAAAAATATAGTGGACAGACTAAAGTGGAAAGAAGAAAGTGGACAGACTAAAGTGGACAGACTATAGTGAAAAGACTAAAGTGGACATACTAAAGTGGAAAGACTATAGTGGAAAGACTGAAGTGGAAAGACTAAAGTGTACAGACTGAAGTGGAAAGACTAAAGTGGAAAGACTAAAGTGGAAAGACTAATGTGGAAAGACTAAAGTGGAAAGACTAAAGTGGACAGACTATAGTGAAAAGACTAAAGTGGACATACTAAAGTGGAAAGACTAAAGTGGAAAGACTAAAGTGGAAAGACTAAAGTGGACAGACTAAAGTGGACAGACTAAAGTGGACAGACTAAAGTGGAAAGACTAAAGTGGAAAGACTAAAGTGGAAAGACTAAAGTGGAAAGACTATAGTGGAAAGACTAAAGTGGACAGACTAAAGTGGAAAGAATAAAGTGGACAGACTATAGTGGAAAGACTATAGTGGAAAGACTAAAGTGTACAGACTGAAGTGGAAAGACTAAAGTGGAAACACTAAAGTGGAAAGACTAAAGTGGACAGACTATAGTGAAAAGACTAAAGTGGACATACTAAAGTGGAAAGACTAAAGTGGAAAGACTAAAGTGGAAAGACTAAAGTGGAAAGACTATAGTGGAAAGAATAAAGTGGACAGACTAAAGTGGACAGAATAAAGTGGAAAGAATAAAGTGGACAGACTATAGTGGAAAGACTATAGTGGAAAGACTAAAGTGTACAGACTGAAGTGGAAAGACTAAAGTGGAAAGACTAAAGTGGAAAGACTAAAGTGGAAAGACGATAGTGGAAATGACTAAAGTGGACAAACTAAAGTGGACAGACTAAAGTGGAAAGACTAAAGTGGACAGACTGAAGTGGAAAGACTAAGTGGACAGACTAAAGTGGAAAGACTATAGTGGAAAGACTAAAGTGGACAGACTACAGTGGAAAGACTAAAGTGGACAGACTAAAGTGAACAGACTAAAGTGGAAAGACTAAAGTGGACAGACTATAGTGGAAAGGAACACTATGCCAGTATTTAAATTTAACCCTATCCGGAGGAACCTTCCAAACAGTTGAATAGCCTGGAAACTTCTCTCTTTCATCCTCTCAATGATCCACTAACTCCCACACGCTCGCACTCCAAACAACTCTTGTCTCAACCCATTCAATTCCTCACACTCTCCCACAAAATGACTCATACTTTCACTGTCGCATCCACACATACGGCAAGAGTAAGGACCAGTTTTAACCCTCACTTTACCCAAATATTTTCTTCTTTTACCAATATAAAGGGTCAAAATAGCTATAATAAAACGTAGCTGACTTATCCGTTTTGCACCGTCAAAAAAGTTGGAGATCATGCCCAAAGACAATAATAGTGCGAAAGACCGGTGACTTCGCTAAAATCGGGTCTCTGAAAATCGATCGGAACGCTGCCTAGCGTTTGTACTTTGTCCAATTTCGAGCGGTAGATGATTAATATCATCAAAGCAAGAGGGCGTGAGTAGGCAATGTCCGTCATCATTAATTGATTCGAAATCGTGGATTCAACATTTTTTTTCCATAAAAAAAGCTATTTATTCTTTTCCTACTTGTTTTTTATTCCAATTAAAGAGGAAATCTGAATGGAGAGAGGATGCTCATCATAAACGAAACGAAAAAAAATCAACAAGACGTGCTTTGATGATGATTCTGCGGAGAGCGATGGAAGAAAATGTCAACAGAGCGATTTTTTAACGAAAGAACATCCGCTAAACGGCGCTGATTGTTGTGACTCATGGGGCTTACGGGAGTTTCCGGTCTTTCCCACTTTTACTGTCTTTGATCATGCCGTTTACTTTGATTTTATGAAAAAAATTGAAAACTCACCAGAGTTGGTCTTGTTTCACGGAGATTCCATAACGCTGTCCCATATGTAGTAAGCTCATCGCGTGTTATGACAATTCGTTCACACAAGGCCTCTAGCTTTCGTTCTTCAAGTCCCGTCCAGTTCTCCGGGTTCCTCAGAGCGGCAGTTATCAGAGGAACTGCCCAGTCAAGAAGAGTCAGCGTCAAACCAAGCAGCGAAATAGTTGTCAAGATGGGAAGCCCAAAATATGAAATCAGACTAAAAACAGAAGCAATTAAAGAAGTTATTCTGGAAGCACACTCGCATTTGCATTAGTTGGTTTTTTTTTTAAGTCTGGATTTACCTTCAAACTCAGAAGTCTCTTGTTCAAAACTGTTTTGGTCGCCGGCCACTGTTCGAACTTTGTCACTACTGTGAGCTAGCAAGTTCGAAGTTTTCCAGAAACGTTGATGAAACGGCAACCAGGGCAAGGGTCGCCGGAGTCGTAAAACACTAATTAAGCAAACGGTGAACTTCGACGGCGTTTGAAAACGGAAATAAGCAACCGGTATGCCAACGATGAACAAAACAATGACAAAAACGCAACTAATGACAGATCACCCACCAGATAGCTAGCTCGAACCCAAACTCGGTACGACCATGAGGTGATCTAGTGGCAAGACTTGGAAGTACATCCCTAGGAGCTCTCAAAATAGCTCAAGGCAGAGAAATATCAGAGAAGAGAACGACAAATATTTACGTTGTGTATCATGAAAGATAACAAAAATAAAGCTAAATGCTTGACTGTCTCTATTTCTCTTGGTAATTTGTTTCAAAGTTTTTGTTTTGTCATTTTTGATTCACAATCATGCTAAAAAAAGATTTGAATGCTATCAAACCCACTGAATAATGAACGAGCATGATAGATCGACTTAATTATGTTAAAGGGGTTAATTTGCTTTCAACAACTTGTGATAGTGTTTGAAAAGGAACTGATGAGTTCAATATAATTTTTAGTTGTTAATAGTTGTTACACTACACACTAGTGGTTTCTCTCTAATTCACCTCCATTTCAATCAACTGCTTTAACACGCATGAATGAGGATTTGTCAGGCCTTTCTTCTTCTGCCTACTTTCATTCTATTCACATAGTTGTCAGTGCTTTATCTAGCTGCACACAGTAAGTTTCAGTGACGACATAATAAAATAAAACAAACAACTGAATTATTATTGAACTGTAATAATACAAACAAAAATAAAATGATTGACAATTTTCATACCTGAAGGAAATGGATATTAATGTCACAAGCAGGACTGGAGACCATGCCCTTTCCCAAAGAAGTGCTGCCTGAATTGCAAGAAGAATTTCCTTCCAGTTCTCAAGTGATTTCTTCAGCTTTCTTGCTCTGAGCTCCTGAAAATAATTAATCTGTGATGGCGTAAGACAAGTACTCTGTTGAGTCCAATCCTATTTTGTCTCTGGGGCCATCTGGGATATCTTCCCTACAGAGGCGTTACTAGCCAAAATGTTTGGGGGGGGACGAGGGATTTACCGACTGGCTGGTAATTTTTACCGACTTTTTCTGAAGAAAAAACGACTGTTTTCAACAACAAAAATGACATTTTTGAAAAAAATCGACTGATTTTCAGAAAAATCCGCTGCTTTTCAGAAAAACCGACTATTTTGACGAAAAACCGACCAATTTTCAGAAAAACCCACTGTTTTCATGAAAAAAATCAACTGTTTTGACGAAAAATGCAATGCCTACTGCTTTTCAAATTATAGCCGCGTTTTTTTTAAACAACCCGTTCTCCGTTCTCTATCACGTTCTCCTATAAGCGGTTTTCAGTAGAACGTCGTAGTGCTAATTTTTGTTTTCAGCAGAACGGAGAACGAGTTGTAGCTCATTCTTCATTCCGTTCTGCTGGATGATCACTCTATATGACTAAGTCCAAAACACGCCAGTGATCATCGGGAAGAACGAGAAAACGTAGCACTAATGACTCAAACTCAACAACTCAATCCTGTGTTAACCAATCACGGCGATGTTTGGGAGCAGCTGTGATACAGCTTCCGGCTCTTCCGCTAGGTACAGGGCGATTTTGCATCGGTAAGAAGAGTTAGTCATCAAGAGTATAGGAACCTCAGTTCTGCATACCCTGCTCATTCCATTCTGCTATGTATCGAGAACAGGTCCTTCAGCAAAACTGCAAAATGGACAAAAGCACCCATTTTTTACGAAATTAACAGATATTAATGAAGAAGAAAAAGGGTGTCATAGTCCTATTTTCAATGACTCAGGAACAAAAATTCCAAAGTTTGTGGGCAATGCTAACAAGGGAGTGAACTTGCGAAACCTTCGACATGAGTGAACAGGACTTGTGGTCTTGAGGAGTTTCCTATCAAATTGCTAGGATAGAAATGATGGCATCTAGGAAAGAAAGAAGGGAAATAGTTGCTTGTATAAAAGCAAGAGTAGAGAAAGTTAAAATAGAAGAGGAAAGCGGGAAAGAAGGATGAAATAGACTTAAAAATATTTTAAGTGGGGCGTGGTCGGTTATGACCTTGAAAGGTCGGCCTGCCAGAAAGTAACGGAACTTGGTTATTGCCCAAACAATTGCTAGACACTCCCGCTCGATTGTAGAGTACCGAGTCTCTCTAGGTAGTAGCGATTTTGAGCCAAAAGCCACTGGGTGCCTTCTGTCCTCGAAATCTTGTTCCAGGCATGCACCCATACCATACAGAGAAACGTCTGTACATAGCGTGAAGCCCTCGTTAAAATTCGGGTTTTTAAGCACGGGGTCTGCTGCTAGAATCCTTTTGACCGTCCGAAATGCTTCTTTCGGCTTCGGAGTTCCATGTGATCCGTTCTGGGGCGTTTTTCTTGGTCAGGCGATGTAACGACTCCAATATTTTGGCACAATCCTTGACAAAACGGCTGTAGTAGTTGATCATTCCAAGTAGCGCCCGTACTTCCGATTTGGTTTGAGGTTGCTGCTGGTTGACGACTACCTGAACGCGGTCCTCTAGCGGGCGTATCTCGCTGTTACTGACCTGGAATCCGAGGTACTCTAGCGAATGAAACGCGAAGCTGCTTTTCGTGATGTTTATCGTAAGGTTTGCTGACTGAAGCTTTGCTAATACGACTCGCAAGTGTTCCATATGTACTTGTTTATCGTAAGGTTTGCTGACTGAAGCTTTGCTAATACGACTCGCAAGTGTTCCATATGTACTTTGAGGGTTTCGCTGTAGACCACTATGTCGTCAAAATACGCCTCTGCAAAATCCAGGTCTTCTAGCAGTTCATCCATCATTCGCTGGAATGTTGCTGGGGCTCCCTTCAGGCCAAAGGGCATAACTTTGAACTGGAAATGACCAAATGGTGTTGTAAATGCTGTTTTCTCCATGGACTCCTCTTCCATTGGTATTTGCCAATATCCTTTTCTGCAGTCGATGACGATCAAGACTCTTGATCTTCCAGTTTTTTCTATGGTCTCGTCGATGCGTGGAATCAGGTATGGGTCTGATTCTGAGACCAGATTCACTGCTCGATAGTCAACGCAAAAACTCCATTCTTTTTTTTCTTCTTAATCAGTAGAACAGGGGAGGACCAAGGGCTGTGGGAACGTTCAATTATACCCTCTTCCAGCATTTTCTTGACTTCTTCGTGTAGATCAGTCCGAAGTGCATGCGGAATTCTTCTTCCGTTGACACAAACTGGGTGATGATTCTTAGTTTTGATGGAGTGGGACACCTTTGTTCGTCCGATTGTTTGTCCGGTGATGTTACCGTTTTCCATCAGAACGTTCTCAATTATCTCCTTGTCTTGAAGTGACAGTTCTTTGTTAATTTGGAATTCAACCGGTTTTAGTTTGCTCTCATACGTGATGATTCCTTCTTCAAAGTCGATGCAGAGTACTGCCACTTCTTCGTTGTTTGTCTCTGAGCGTTCGTGACACTTCCGAAGCAGGTTGACGTGGTATATGGACTTATTCTTTCTGGGTCCATTTATCTCAACTTCGTAGTTGAGAGACGAGATGACTGTTGATATTTTGTAAGGGGTTTTCCATTTAATATCGAGTTTGTTCTGTCCCTCTGGAAGCAATATGAGGACCATTTCTCCCTCCTTGAAGTGTCTGCAGCTCGACTTTTTGTCGTAGTAAACCTTCATTGATTTGCTTGCTTGGGTCTGATTCCGCTGTACGATATCGACTATCTCCGACAGTTTTCTTCTCATCTGACAAACGTAGTCTGTTGTTGGGGTTGATGCTGGTTCGGGATCTTCCCATTGCTCCTTAATCGGATCTAGTTGCCCGCGCGGGTTTCTCCCGTATAATATTTCGAAAGGGCTGAACCCCGTTGTCGCGTGGGCTGTTTCCCTATACGCGAAAAGTAGGTAGGGGATGAACTCGTGCCATCTGTTCAGTTCTGTTTCTATGTATTTTTTTTTAACATGGAGATCAGGGTGCCGCTGAATCATTCTGTCTGTCCGTCAGTTTCTGGGTGGTATACGGTAGTTTTTAACGGTTTAATTTCCAGTGTTTTGTTCAGCTTCTGCAGTCCCGCTGATAGGAAGTTCGTACCTTGGTCTGTTAAGATGGTCCGAGGGATCCCAAATCTTCCGACATATTTCGTTAACTCATCGGCGATGTTAGACCTGAGTGGGATAGCTTCCGGATACTTTGATGTATAATCTGTGATTACTAGTATCCACTGGTGTCAGGCCGAACTCTTTGGTAGAGGTCCTATGATGGCCATGGCTATTTGTTCGAACGGGCGTGATGTCACTCGTAAAGGTTTCAGTGGTGCCCTATCTTTGAATAATTTCTTTGAAGTCAACTGACACTGCTTGCATGATTTGACATACTCGGCGACGTCTTGTCTTAGATTGGGCCACCAGAAGCGCCACAGTATGCGGTCGGTTGTTCTCTTTCGGCCCAAATGGCCGCTCATGAGTGGGTCATGTCCTATTTCGACTATTTTCTTTCGAAGTTCGTTTGGTACCACAATCTGCTTATTCTCAAAGTCCATATTCTGTAAAGAACGTCGTTTTGCTTTACAAACTGCTTTTCGAGGTTGTGGTCTGGAGAATTGCTAGTTAGCGCTCGAATCTTCTCGAGTTCGGGCTCACCAGTTTGTAGCTCGATCAGTTTTGCTCGCGAGCCGCAGCCGATGTCTGGTTGGATACTTATGTTTCTTTGTACTTCGCTACATTTTTTTTGGGTAGCTTGGGTTGGTGTATGTTTTGCCTCATGGGGTGTGATGGGTTTCTTCCCTTGTAGTTGGGGTGTCGGTCTTTCTCGTTCCAAAACTGTATTCTCTGACGTTGGTTGGAGAGGATAGGCTGGTTTTGCCTGTATGTTGGTCTCTTCCTGCCCCCGCTCTCTTGCTCGTGCTCTGGTTTCCACAGATAGGCAGTCGATTTCAAGTCCTGTGTGGTCCTTAAGGTTTAGTGGAAGGATTTCTTCCGCGAATCCGGGAAAGTTTCGTCCCAATAAAACGTTGTGTGGAAGGGTATCGCACATCCCTGCTTCGATTGTGTGTGACAGTATTTGGCCTTTTTTATTGACGACCTCTACTGTCAGCATGGTGACTGCGCATTTTGCCTTTTGTCCGAGTGCGGTGGTGTAACAGATAAATCTGTCGGCTTCTTCTTTGAGTCCCGGAGCCTGTTGTTGCAGCGCCATCATTGAGTAACCTCCGGTATTGCTGCTTGATGCTAGATGTGATGCTGATGAAGTATATTTATCCTGTCCTTTCCACGGTTGGGCGTTTGCTTTATTTTTCCCTATGAGGCATACCTGCGTTGTGTGGCTTTGTGAGTTAGGATGGTAGATGCATTTCCGCCCTGTCCTAGGTCTGCTCCCTTCCTGACTGTCTGGGGCTTTCCATTGTCTGTCAGGTCTTGACCTCTGGGACCTTTCCCAGTCTTCGGCTTTCGACACACAGTCGTTTATAGTTCGTGTCCCACTTGGGTGAAGGAAGCTTCGCATCTCTATGTGAGCTGTTTGTATGAACTGTTCTCCTACTTGCTTCTCGATCAGTCCTTCTAAGACTGTTGCAAGGTCCGGGTTTGATGCCTTTTTGTCCTCCAAGTGGTCGACTTCCATCCGTTTCCTGCAGCATGATAGTAGATAATCTACATACTCTGTGAAGGATTCTGAATCTTTTTTTCTGGGACTGTCTGAATCTTCTTAGGTGTGTTGCTGGCTTGATGTGGAATTTGGAGAGTATAGCTTTTTTTTTACCTCGGTGAAGCTGGTCGCTTTTTCAGTTGGTAGGCTAGAATAAGCTTGAAGTGCCTTTCCTGACAAGTTCGCAACTAGTCGGGCGATCCAGGCCTGCTCCGGCAGACTGCAAGCTCTTGCTGTTCTCTCGAATGCCTCGAGGTACGCTTCGGCGTCCTCTTTTTCTTTCAATGGGGCCATATCTTCCCATTTCTTGGGCAAGGGACCTAATTAGGTCTGCATGAGAGCGTTGTGTCTCGATTGCTTCTTTCATGGCGTCTCTCTCTTCGGAGATTCTTGTTTGTATTGTCCTGTTGTTTTCAGCCATGGTTTGTTGAAATGCGTCGAGTAGCATCTTCATGGCTTGTTCTCCCATACTGCTTTCTTTGAGTATGTCTGACGTTTTCACCATTCGACTAGGGATTTCGAACTCCTCTTTGTCCTTATTTCCTATAGCCGTTTTTTTGTCCTCTTCCTTCCAAACACTGTGCACCTGTTTTTGCTAGGACACTTACTGGTCCTCCCGGACGACAGTAGATCTTGGCAAGGTGACTGCGCTTTCTGTTAATTGATTCCCCCTTATATGGGAACAATAACGTCAATAAATATTTTTTTGTTTAAGAAAAAAAATGAACTAAGTTCAGAATCTAATGATGTGTGGGGTAACTACGATCGGGGTGTAATGGGGTCCTGGAGAGTGAGGTTCGTGTGCTTACACTTTGCCCACTTTTAGACGCAAACCGGTCCTGAAGGACACAGTTGGTCTAGTTTTACGCCTACGCGCGTGTTACGGAATCTTAAAATTCAACAAGACTTACTTTTGTTGGGGGGGAATGGGGGTAGCGGCTGTGTCTTGAGGCACTACGATTAGCCACGTCTGGGTCCGTCAGGACTCTGATTCGGGCTTACGTTATAGTACTAATTTAGCCGCGTCTGGGTCCGTAATGTGGACTAAAATATCCCTCGCTGGTCACCAGATGTTAGGTTTCACATATTTGGACATGTTTATTCGTTGAACTCTAAGCACTGAATGACAATAAATTAACTTTTATACCTCGAATGAATGGGCTGCTATTCATTCCGTAACAATCATACTAAATCCCTGACACAATGATGCATCTAGTACTTGTGCTTGCTCTTCCCACCAAGTTTCAGCAAGATCCCTCCACTCTAAGCGTTTCCCAAGATTTCCGGTTCCCCTCTCCAACTCTCCTCGAAGTCACCGGATCCGGTCCGGATTATGTGGAATCCGAGACACGAGGTATTTCCAAATAACAAGTTTCGTTAAGATCCGATCACCCGTTCAAGAGTTATAAATACTTGATGGTGCAAAACGGATAAGTCAGCTACATTTTATTAGAGCTATATTTCGCCCTTCTTGGCAAGGGTCCTCTTCAGGCTCAAGCCACTCAAGCTGGAAAATGAAGTGGAAAAACAATTAGAGATTCTCCCTTAAATATCTGATTTTTTTAACTTCTTCTCTGAAAATTGGTTGGAGTTAAAGCTGGTGCTGTGATTTCATTTTAGACACGGCTGCTGTTTTTGCTGTTCGATTGGGTCGTCGAAAGGGTAGAGATTCTTCTGCAGCTTGGGCTGAAGGACTAGTTATAAATACCTCAAGATTTCGGATTTCCCCTCCCTCCACTCCCCCCACGATGCTCGGATATGGGAAGTGACTATTTCCAACTTAATCGTTTGGGATCCCTGATATGCCTGCCAAGTTTCATCGTCCTAGCTTATGTGGAAGTGCCCGAACTAGCGAAAACCGGACCGACAGACCGACGGACGGACAGAAAATGCGATCGCTATATGGCACTTGGCCGAGGGGCAAGTGCCATAAAAACAGTAATAAGGTTCAGACAATTCAACATTATTAGCCTAAATGCTAGAAATGTTGAGCATTTTTACATTTGTTCATTTTCCAAAGACTTAAAGAATTCTGATCTTCAAATTTGTACACCTGCACCCAGGGGCGTCCCGAGCCATTCTTCATCGGGGGGGGGGGGGGGGGGGGCGAACCTGGTAAAATTGACCGAATCGGTACCTGATTTTTACTGAATTTACTGAAAAATTCTAAAAGACACAGCGAGTTGTCTTCATGAAGCTAAGTTTCTGTTGTTGTTGTTTTTTCATGGATATGCCGTCACTAGCCTTTTACCTTCGGAGGACCTTTCCAGTTTTGCCAACAGGACTTGAAATAATCGCAAAAAACGGCGTTGCTGCATAGCGACAACGTCGCCAACGGCTGTACAGGATTAATTAAGGCACCGGAGGCAAAATTTTTGTAATCCGCTTTTTTCTGGCCACATTTAGCTACTTCCCATGAAAATTCTAGCTTTTAACATGGTTCAAGCCCCCCGAAACTCCAAGCCTCAAACGCCAACAAAATGACGCATCCTTCATCAACTAGATAAGACTGTGAAATACGCCGCAGGCGAAATTTTGTGGAAACACTGATGATAAAAGTGCCTTTTTGGGACCTCAAGATTACCTATTATACCCAGAGCTGTCTGGCGAAACGAAAGACGTGGTCCAATGTAAAGTAGATACAAAGTACATTTGTTCGGAATTTATTTAGAGCAAACAAAAGTAGGCTAGTTTTCACGTCAAGAGACGTGCTTATTCCTGAAGTACTGCAATCCTAAGAAGTAATGAGAAGTAAATGAATAGCAACTAGCTGAAGATACCGTAAACGGTAAAGAACGAGAGCTAAATAAATGCCACTTGAATTACCGAACGCAGTAACTGGGTTGAAGCAAATAATGAATTATTACTATACCGAAAAACTAACTGAAAAACAAGGAACAGATCGAGAGCGGTATAACAACCGAATTTCGTAATGGAATAAAACTCTTGTTAGAACCACCTAAAACAAAAGAATTCCTGAAAAAGAATTACTGAATTCTCTAAATAATAAAACCAAATAAACAGGTTAAATCACCAAATTTACGCAGGGACGGACCGAATGCGGCGAAACTGATGCGGACTGAGCAAAAGTTGGATGAATTATCGAATTCGGTCACGAATTAGAACCAAATAAATCTGATTAATCACCGAATTATGAAATGGATTGACCGAATGCGACAGGACAGATACGGACTTGAGAAAAGTCCGCTGAGTTACCGAATTCGTAAACGAATGAGACCAAATAAACAGGTTAAATCACCGAATTTACGAAGGGACAGACCAAATGCGGTGAAATCGATGCGGACTGAACAAAAGTTGGATGAATTAGCAAATTTGGCAAAGAAAGGGGACAAAATAAACACGTTTTGACCGAATGCCCAAAACGTAGGGAGGGCGCCTCCCCCCCGCCCCTCGGGACGCCCCTGCCTGAACCAACTCCTTTGTTGGTAACCCCATTTTTGGCAACCCCATAATTCCCATAAAGTGTTTGTGGCTCAAAATCCGAACAGGATTGCATAAGCAGAAATGTCATTTGTTTTTTATGGCAGCTGCATATGAACAATCATAAAATCTTTAGGAAACAAGACCAAAGGTTTCGATGGGACCCCAAAAGCTCAATATTTGATCCAGACTATTGGGTCTTGTCTTCGCCAGATCCAGTCTTCGCCAGACTCCTTGAACTCTTTTACTACTGAAATTTAGAAACAGATTAAGGCCAAATGGCTAAGCATCTGAGAAAACCAAGTTCAGATATGGATTCAGCATGTGTGTTTCCCCTATTAGTCATAAATATTCCTTCAGACCAAGCTGACTGCGAATTATATTTGATAGTGCAAAATGGATACGTCAGCTGAATTTTATTAGAGCTATATTTCGGGCTTCTTGGCAAGGGTCCTCTTCAGGCTTAAAGCCGCTCAAGGTTGGAAAAACGAACTTGTTGGAAACCCACAAATATTTCCAGAATTCGAATATTTTTGGAGACATGACTGTCAAAGAAGGTCATATTTTGCCTCTTGACTGTCAGGACAGCATTCTGAACCCCAAGATTTCCAGTTCCCCTCTCCAACTCTCCTCGAAGTCACCAGATCTGGTCCGGATCCGGTGAGCCAAAAGCTCAATATTTGATCCAGACAATTGGATCTTGTCTTTGCCAGATCCAGTCTTCACCAGACTCCTTGAACTCTTTTACTATTGAAATTTAGAAACTTATTCAGGCCAAATAGCTAAGCATCTGAGAAAACCAAGTTCAGATATGGATTCAGCATCTGTGTTTCCCTTATTAAGTCACAAATAATCCTTCAGCCCAAGCTGACTGCGAATTTTATTAGAGCTATAATTCGGCCTTCTTGGCAAGGGTCCTCTTCAGACTTAAAGCCGCTCAAGTTGGAAAAACGAACTTGTTCGAAACCCACAAATATTTCCAGAATTCGAATATTTTTGGACACATGACTGTCAAAGAAGGTCATATTTTGCCTCTTCACTGTCAGGACAGCATATACATTTCATTTTAAAGTTTTCATGGAAACATTCGAGGCAGTGTAAAAAGCGTACCCTTCCTGTTTTCAAATATCAGATTTAAAAATAAGCTGTCCTTTCAGTTAAACTTTAACGAGCCTATTTGTTTGTTGTTTGTAACACATAATCAAAGTCAGAACACAAAAGTACATAGTCACTACAATGAATTACGGTAAGACCTTGAAAAATTCCAGTAAAACTCTGGCAAATTCCAGTCAAATTCTAGAGCCCCCCCCCCTCTATTTATTAGGATGGTGTCAGGATACCCCTGCTTGTGGCTTGACTGTGTGGCATACAATCAAGTTTCTGCAATAGACACTCAGCAGAACTGCAGTATGTGACCCAGATGTGACCCAATGTGATGAATGTGACCCACAACAATTGCACTGTGGAAAATGTCTAACTAATTTACTACAAATTTTGCTAGCCGGGTTAACAAACTGGCTCCCATCATAGGTCTCACATAGAAATGACTCACAGTGTAAGCTGATTGTAAGGTCTTTGACTTACCTGTTCACTTGACTCACATCAAAATGGCTCACATCGTAAGGGCTTTGACTTACCTGTTCACTTGTCACAGATCGGTTTTCTAAAATCCCTGCCATTCCCATGCAAAACCTGTCGTAAAGGATATGACAAATACCCTTCCTTCTTTCAAAATAGTTGGCATGAAAGTTCACGTTTGAATTTGTTTCCTTCTCAAATTTCGTCGTAGAGTACACAGAAGAGGAAAAACAGTCACTGAAGAAGAAGAAGGAGTGACTGTTCCGAATTTCCAGTGTTCCGGGTTTGATGGAAAAAGGAAAAACGCGCGAAAATTCAAAAAGAAGAAAACACCTGAATTTATCCTTTTTGAAAAATTCTATCTTATCAGTAGTTGTTGCCCTATAAGAAAGTGTATTTGGTAGATTAGATGTTCTTCTCGAAATCTTCCTTAACATGACAACCCTAGACCCGTCAGCAGACGAAGGGGGCACCAAAATGCCCCCTCAACCAGAAGCCACCACTTCATCTGAGACAGTCCTTGGAAACTACAATCCCGATCCCATTACAAGCTGGTACCAAGAAGCTGAGGAAACCAACCAAGAAGAATCAGACCAAATGTCAGAGTCGCCGGATGGCACCCTACTGACAGTAAAGGGAATCTCACCCAACGACCATGCAGAAGGAGGTGGATTCCAAACAGTCTCAAAGAAAAAGAGGAAAAGAAACCAAACCGTTTCCCCACCATATGCCCCAGGCATGACCCGCATCCAGTCACAACCGGATGCGCCGGACATGACCCAAAACAGGCCCCAATCTGTGGTCCGCTTGTCACCACCAGACAAGAACAATTTGTTTGCAGTAAAAGACATTGCCAAGATCAGACTTAACCTCTTCATGAAGCTGAAATGCAACTTTACCACAAACATCACAAGAGATGGCGAGCTAGACATCTGGCTAGAAAACCCTGCTGATGTCCCAAAAGCCCTCTCCTTGAAAACTGTTGGAACAATGTTGGTTTCTGCCAAAATATGGACACCCCCCAAACGACAAAAGAAGATTGTGATATACAACGTTCCAGAAGAATTCACAAATGAAGAATTACAGGAAGGCCTGATGAATGCAAAAGGCGAATCCATTTCAGTTTCTGCTGTGAAAAGGATGAAAAAGCATGGGACCAAGGAAGAAGAAAAAGGAAAAACTGTCTTGTTCGAGCTGGCAATCGACGTAGACCTGGACAAAGTATTTCTCTTTGGCCAGTCAAAGGCACATAAGGAATACAGAGACAAACCTATGCAATGTTCAAAGTGCCTGATCTTTGGACACACCAGTAGAAACTGCAAGCAGACAAAGGAAAGATGCAAAACATGCTCTGAAGAACACAAAGACGGCGAAACATGCAACAACGTTTCTAAGTGTAGAAACTGCAATGGGAACCATAAATCTGATGATCGCCGAAAGTGCCCTATGTACAGAGAAAGGTTGGAAATCATGCGTACAGCACAACTACTGAACATCCCTGTCCCAATAGCAGCACAGCTTAGCAAGGAGAAACCCCGCCCTGTCCAGTCTCGCAGAGAAGAAATCCTGCTGTCCCCCCTGGGAGGAGACCTCTGGTCACCAAGTATATCAAGCACCCCACAGAGAAAATTAGCCCCACCAAACCGCCGCAACAGACTCCCCTTGTTCCCAGCCCCCCCAAGCACTAGCACTGAAAACAGCGACAACCCTCCTACTCCAAGAAGGAGACCCACCACACTACAAATAGCCGAACCAACCCAGCTCCCAACAACCCACCTATACTCACCCCTGCGCCAAGCCCCAACGAGACCAGCCCCACCACCTAGAGACCCACAGCCACAATCCACAAGAACAGAACAGCAACCGTCAACATGGTCAAAGCAACACCCTACAACATGCCAAATGATCAGTAACCTAGTTATGTACACCCTTACTATAACGTTCCTGTCCCAGGCTAAAATCCCTCAGGGTGTAAAGGCGGTAGTAATGAGAGATGTTGCGTCAAAATATTTCACAAAAGACATAGTGGAGGAGGCTGAGCTGGAGCTGATACAGATATTAAACCACCACCAGGCACTCCACTACCTCAGCCTCATAGTCCCCCAGCACTCACCATCGACCACCAATGCAACGTCAGCAGCCAACAAACAGTAGATCAGCCCCACCCACAAAGGCCTCCCAGTTATCGATACTCCAGTGGAATGCAAATGGTCTGACTAATAGTAAAATCGCAGAAGTAATAAAAGTAATGGGCCCTAAAGCAATTGATGTTTTATGTGTGCAAGAGACAAAAACTCGTGACAATGATAGTATAGCAATTGATGGATATGAGATATACCGAAAAGATAGGACATCTGGAAGAGCTGGAGGAGGCGTTTTAATCGGTGTAAGAAAAGGAGTAAAACATTGCGCCATTGATTATGGTGAATATGAAAATGAAGTCGATGCAATAGGGGCAAAAATTTGGTTAAGAGGGAAATCCCCCCTAACAGTCGTCTCGTTCTACAATCCTTCGGGGGCGAATGATGCTGACGACTTCTTCAAAAAGGTAACACCAAAGATGAAAATGGATAGAATCATCATCGTAGGAGACATGAACGCTCATAGTCCTGATTGGGGAGAGAAATCTCATAATAGAGCAGGGAAATATTTGGAGAAATTGACTAGAGACAATAAAAGCATAACTATTGCAACACCAGCGAACCTGAATACGTACTATAATTTGAGAAGTGGGAGATTCTCAACCATAGATCTTCAGATCATATCAACGAGGCTGATCAACGAAACGGAAATCGTGCGAGTTGACGAGCTGCTAAGTGACCACTATGGAATAATAACAAAAATAGGAGGCTCAGCAATGGAAGAGTTGCAGAGGCCCCATTTCATCAACTCAAAGGCGAATTGGAAGAAATTCGAAGAAATACTCTCAGCTGTAGACTACACACCCATCTATCAGGAAGCCAACCCAGCCAAGCAAGCCGCTGCCATAACAGAAATAATCCACAGTTCAGCATCAAAGTCAATCCCAAAAAACAACCCAAGACCAACCACCAAAGATGGAAAGAGCAGGCCGCCGAAGCCGTGGTGGAATGACGAATGCGAAAAACAATATAAAGAGAAGACAAAAATTACACGAAGGTTTGTAAGAAAACCAAGTGTCCAATCATACCTTGAGAAAATGAGAGCAGACGCCAAAATGAAACTAGCCTCAGATAAAGCAAAGGAGGCAACATGGGTGAATTTCCTCGCAGGAATTCGACGCGAGACATCTGAGACAAAAATCCACAAATTTATAAGCAGAATCAACGGAAAGGGAGCAAATGAAAACCCCCTTCGGTACCCACTCCAGCAGGAAGGATCAATCATTGAGGACAACCAAGAAAAAGCAGAAGCCTTTGCTGACACCTATGCCGCTAAATTCAAGCTCATTAACGACCCAAATATGATACCCCCAACACTAACTGGCGCACAAACAGATAAAGTGCTCACCGGGACAGATCAACTCACCTCAGATTTTACTGTAGACGAGGTAAACCAAGCAATTGGTGCTTTGAAAACAAAATCAGCTGCAGGTACAGATGAAATCCACCCAGAATGGCTCGAGCATACCCCAGGCAACTTTCGGAAGGCCCTATTGCACACATACAACACCTGCTGGCTGAAATCCACCTACCCACCTGCATGGAAAACAGCGGTTGTGGTCCCAGTTCTCAAACCAAACAAGCCAAAAGAAACCCCCTCCTCTTATAGGCCAATAATGATCCTTCCCACTCTGGGAAAACTATTTGAGAAGCTGATATATACACGGCTCCAGTGGTACGCTGAAAGGAACAAGCTCATCCCCGATACCCAGACCGGCTTCAGGAAAAATCACTCTGCGATCGACACTGTACTCCGCCTGCTAATAGCCATTAAAGAGAGCCTAAGCCAAGGAATGATATTGCTCGCTGCCTTCTTGGACTTTGAAGGGGCCTACGACAACGTAAAACATCAAATACTCCAGGCGAAACTCCTGAAGATTGGATTTCCACAAGCCTTTGCAGATTTCATCCTTGACTACCTAAGCAGCAGATCATTTGTTGTGAGGGTAAACGGCCAAATATCCTCAGCCCGGCCAATTGAAAAAGGACTTCCCCAAGGAGCTGTTCTCAGCTGCTTGTTGTTCGCCCTCTTTCTGTACGATATGGCATTATCGAATAAAAATGGGGAGTTTGCCGATGACATCCTTTTGTGGGGAATAGGCAAGACATTACCTGAGGCTCAGTCGAAATTGCAAGAAGAAATCTCCAAAGTAGAAAAGTTTTCGAGACTTTCCGATCTACCACTTGCCCCATCGAAATCAACGGTCATGCAGTTCCACGGCAGGAAGTCCCAAACACCAGCTGTAGTAACAATGAATCTGACAACCATCCCAGAAGTATCAACAGTGAGATATCTAGGCATTACCCTGGATAGGAAACTAAGCTTCCAAAACCACATCCAAGGCATTGTTTCCAGATGTCATAGGCAGATGAAGATAATGCTGAGGCTCATTAGCACTCCATGGGGGTGCTCTGATAATATCTTGCTTAGTTTCTACAAGCAGTACATCAGGCCACAGATGGAGTATGGCCTAATCATCTATGGAGGATGCCGAAAGCGCCTCATGGCCCAACTTGAAACAACCCAAAACACAGCTCTACGAATTGCTCTTGGTGCAAGAAGAACCACGAAAACCCAGTTCCTCTTGCAGGAGTCAGGCATGTCATCAGTTCAAGAGCGACGAAAACTACTGCTTGTAAGATACTTCACCAGGATCGAGTCAACGCCTCACCATATTCTCCATCACCCTGTACGAAGCCAGTGCTCCTTACCTGGGCCACATAAGGAATTCAGGACGGTGCAGATGCACCTCCCAATAATGAACCAAAGCATCCCACCGAAGGTTCCACCAAACCCCCCCTGGACGATGGTAAAACCTACCATACGTCCAAAGTTTTCGAGCAGGAACAAAACAGAGCTCATGAACATCCCAATGATTGCGATCTCCGAATTCAAGAAAATGGTGGAAGAGCAGTACAGCCACCACATCCACATATACACCGACGGGTCAAAAACTGATGAGGCAACTGGATGTGCAGTTTATTTTCCCCAGTGGAACACGAAGATGATGGAGAGACTCTCCACAGAAATCTGCATCATGTCAGCTGAAATCCACGCAATAAACCTTGCTCTGCTAGACCTGAATAGGAGAGAAATCAAAGATGTCAAAGTAGCAGTATTTTCTGACTCAAAATCTGCCCTCCAAGCGCTGATGTCAGAGGAATGGAGTTCAGCAGACATCGATCTCCACAACGCATCAAACCTGATTCAAGAACTTGCCAAAAAGGGAATCGAAGTTACTCTCCAGTACATACCAAGCCACGTGGGGATACCCGGCAATACAACTGTTGACGAAGCAGCAAAAGAAGCAACAAAAGTCCCCATCATCTCACACCGCCCCATCCCTCTACGTGACATGCTTCAGGTTCGACTGAAGGCCCATACAGTCAAGCCACCTCGCCCCAGAACATCTCCATGCCCAGGAAAGCTAGAGACCAGGGTTTACCACCGCGTTCGAGCCAACGCAAATGGACTAGCCCACCAGGCATACCACTACAAGATCAGCCATCCCAACGAAGACCCCCCCACATCCCCAACATGTCGGATTTGCCGAAACGGCGACGAGACAATGGACCACATCCTGTTCATGTGCAAATCGCTGAATGCACGAGCAAACCAGGAACGAGGTAGGCTGAATTCCCTACTGACAAGGCTGAAGATTAACCCCACATGTGCTGATATCACCAAACAGGAACAACACCAGTCAGACGAAATCAAGATCTTCCAGCACCTATTTGCGATCCTGCGAGCGTGTGACCTGATCGAAAAGGTCTAAGAAGCCAACAGCGCGCAACAGCGGCGCTAGCAACACCTAGAACCCATTGACGAGGAAGAAGCCTGCGTGGGCATTGGGCCCTTTTGGCGTATTCTTGGAACATCATCATCATCAGTGTTCTTTCTTGTGTTTTTTTAGTAAAACAGGTTTTTAAACCCCATAAGCTAGTTCTGCTTCCATACAGCTGGGAAAAGCAGCAAGATTGGTTAAGCATGGCAGCATCGAGAAGACTCCAAAAGGTAAGACTGTTAGCGCACTACAGTATGTGCCAGGACAGACTTTGGTCCAGAAGAGGTCTGGTACAGTATTTTGTTCGGTAGACAGATTAGCCTAGGCTACCTTGTCCTCATTGTGGGCTTAAATTGTGCTTAATATTGACAAAGTTTCTTTTCTGAACCAGCTTGAAGTTTTCCAGATTTCCGGATTTCTTGGGTATCGCAGAAGAAACTAAAAAAAATCTCAGAAAATCTTGGAACCCAGATTCCGGAAAGAGAAGACTCACCTTTTGCCAAGTATCTACGGGCACTGGGCAATAAGGGCAGCAGTGCTTGGACCGCCCATGCTAAAAATGGAGAAATGGCCGTCAAATCACCGCCCACTCATAAAATTTGCAAAATTTCCGATAAGCTAACTAGGTCCGTATCAGGGTTTTGGGCCATAAGGATGGGTGGCAGTGCTTGAAAGAGAAAAACCGACCACCAAATTCCAGAAATTTAGCAACAATGTTAAAAGCCTGGTTGTTGATGAATGGCTGATTCAACTCCAAATTGCTCCTTAAGCTGGGTCAACACAGTGTGCATTCTCATGAGAATAATTGTTTGAGCTAACTACGTCTGGGTATTGGGCGGTAAGAATGGCAGTGGCACTGTCGCAGTGCATTCAACCACTATCACCCTTACCGCCACGCCCAAAGCCCCCACATAGTTAGGCCATCCCAATTTTTGCAAATTTTATACAGGCAGTGTTTTGGTGGGCGCTCCTCCATTATAGGATTGGGCAGGCGATACGAGCACTGCCGCCCTTACTGCCCAGTGACCAGAGTCCTAGACATGACGTTGATTTGGTAGGTGTCACACGATTTTTTGATTGGTTGTTTCAAGCACTATTACACTTATGTCAACGCCCTGAAAAAGTTCACTGCAGCTTTTTGCAGGACATAGCTCATCCAGCTTTTTGCACTTAAACTGGCATTATACCAACTCAGCTTAAAGATGCTTCCCATGTGTGGGGGCGGTGATTGGGTGGGCCTTTCTCCATTTTTCACTTTGGCATTTCAAGCACTTCTGCCCTTACTCCCTTACTGCCCAACGCCCCATGTTGGGCGTTTGTTGGGTGGCTGGACGGTGGGCGAAAACTTCAAGCTGGTTTTTCTGATAGCTTTTTCAGGATCAAGAGTTGCTTAGAGCCTAGAATTTGACACTGCATCCAGTCAAGCCCTATCCTACATAAATAAGTTTGATGTTTTTTGGTATGGAGATTGGCTCATGTCGGGGTTTACACGGGCGAGAATTCCCCACGACTAGAAAGGAATTCTGATTCGCTTGAAAGGATTCTGTTTGTGAAAATGACTAGAGAAAAAGTCGAGAAAATTCTAGCGAGATAATTCCTTTCAGGATGAAAGGAATTCTGTTCTACTTATGTGAAAGGAATCCCATCAGTTTTGATGGTGAAAAAGACTAACAAAGAGTCTAGCTATCTTTTGAGAGCAGCAGCTATCAGTCCTGATCTGGTCCTGATGTCTTAATTGGTTTCAACAAAAAAATTGTTTGCTAGTGAATTTTTTTTTCTGGCTTGAAGAAACAGCTTCTGTGTGTTAATAAAATCTTGTCACCAAGACCAAATTCTGTTGAAATTTTTCTCTGCTTGTAAATGCTGCATCACTGTCAATGTGCTAATTTGAACACTTGTTGACTTTGAACAGTGCCATTTCTGTGAAGTTGCTGTGACAAAAGTGAATTACCAGTTAGCCGTAGTAGCTAATTAAAAGCCACTGAGAACAACTGAATATGTTTATTCTACCATTTAGCCCAAAACTGCACTGTTCGAATAAACATACCTCTACTGTAGGCCGCTTGAACTTCAAGTTCTTCCTATAGTGAGTAATGCTGGGAAGACCCTAGCCGTGCCGTACCTGTATCTCCCTTCAACGTTCAGTACTGTTTATTTAATGACTATTTACAGCTGACTATTTACAGATCAATTAGGAATAAGTGTAGTCAGGAACCCTATAAATAATGAATCTTTTACTTGATGAATGAATGCTTCAGTTCAAACTTTATTATGTCATTACATATCTTAATTATCTAACCACTGTAATAACCCAAATATTTTACCTTAAAATTGCAACAAATCCACTTTAAATATTTCAAGCCATTAATCTGGTTGAAGGCTGTGTATCAACTGAACTGGTGATTCTTCAGTCAAGATGCATTACCGTTAACTGCTACATGGAGTGATAAATGGGAAAAGCGCTGAATATTCAAATAGAGTAGGAGATTAAATCGGACCATTCCCAACAAACAAGATCAGGGTGTTTATAGTTTTGGGATCCCAAAAAGTAAGTGGAGTCAGGGGCGTCGCAAGTGCATTTTTGGTGGTGGGGTGCAGAGCCAAAATTTTACCAAATCTTTCAAAAATTTTACTGAATACTAGAATTTGAAGAATTTGAGCTTTAAATTATGGAACAGAAACGATTACGTAGGAAGAGTGACAATAAAGGGCAGCATGAAAGACTGTAAGCCAACCAACTCTTAGGCGGCATTTTGGCGAAGCCCTCATGGAGAATATATTGCCGGGCATGCTTGCAGTAAATAGCTTCTCTCTATTATAGCCAATAGAAAATTAAATCGAGTGCCGCAGGCGAAAATTTTCTAAATCCATTTTTTTTTCTGTTAGCTAAAATTCAACTGCTTCTCTTACAAATTCTATCATTTACCGTTGATTAAATACCGAGACTCTAAGAAGTTCCAGAAACCGGATGGAGCGACGTCCGGCAGCAGCAGCAACTGTAGTCTAGTCAATGTGCTACCCATAATCACCTAAAGTGGACGCCGCAGGCGAATTTTTTTTTTGCTTTTTCCTGCCAAATTTAATTTCCATCCAAATTCTAGCTTTTAATGTTTCGAAATCTCAATCCTAAAACTGGCTTAAAACCCCCGTCAAATGACACGCCCTTCCACAAAAAAGAGAATATTACAAAAAGTGCTGCAGGCGGAATTTTCGAAATATTTATGATTATATATTCTTTTTGGGATCCAAAATAAAAGTAAGGACTATCGATGATATCAGAGATCATCCCTTTTATCTGCGACCAGTGCTTCACTCGACCTCTTCTGAGTTTCGAGGTTCGCGGTAACTTCCGAATCATGGCGATTATAACGAATAAATTACAGAATCCCAGTTATTATACCGAATAAGTTTAGACTGATAGCATGTTCGGGATTCTGTATAACTACCGTATCCCGGTTATTATACAGAGTTGTTTTGGTATCGAAAGACAACCAAACAATTTTCATATTTGGTATGCTTTCATCGAAACTGGAACAAAGTCAGGATTTGTGGTTAACTTCCTAATCCTGAAAATTATAGTGAATAAATTACCGAATCCCAATCATGATACCGAATTATTTTGAAACAATAGCTTATTAGGGATTCTGTGTAACTGCGGGATCTCCAAAAATATACCGAATAGTTCCGGTATCGAAAAATTAACAAATGATTTCTGTAAATTCTCTCACCAAATTCGTGATAACTACCGAACACTGGTAACTATACCGAAACCCGACCATTATACAGAAGAGATTTGTACAGATAGCCTATTTAGGATTCTGTATAACTACCGAATCCCCGTAAATATATCGAACAGTTCTGCTATCGAAAAACACCGAACAGTTTTAGTAAAACTTTGGGCCTCCCGCCCACCCATTCCGAACCTATGACTTCGTCAAAGTTGTTTAAACACTTTTGTTTAAACACTTTGCCTGCTCCGCTATAGCCTAAATAGTAGGCTACTTAGATTTGGATAAAGTCGATGTTCATTTCTGTTTTTTAAACTGCGTGATAATGTTACTTCTCATTCTGTTTCGTCGAACAACAGGCTATGACATGGGGGTATAGAACTTGGCTTCCACGTGAAAGGTCCTCGGTTCTATCCCAGTCAGCTCCGCTCCTCTTTTGGTGTGTGTTGAGGTTTTTGGCATTCGAAAACGTAAGTGGAGGGATACCTATGACTTCGTAAAAGTTGTCCGTCCGTCCGTCTGTAAGCACGATAAACGTCGAAGGGAATGAGATATTTTGTTCAAACTTGGTGTGAAGGTTCTTTGGGTCAAAGAACAGATTCAAATTCGTAGATGTGCTCCTTAGCTAAGGGGGCCAGCAAAAAATCTTTCAAAAGCTAATGAGCTGTTAGGGGCAAGCAGACATGCTGACTTCGAATAGCATAATTATTTTCTTACCAGACAATACGGCTATTACCGGAAGATTTGTTAAAAGTAAAACTTTTACTTGAAATTGATTAGAGGTTCGGTACAGGGGCAATGTGACATGCTGAAGCCGTATATGCAAATCATTTTCTCCCCGGCCATACAGTTCGCCCTGAATCCTTCCAAAACCGGAAATTTGTCAAAAGTTAAGGTTATACTTGAAGTTAATTAGAGGGCCGGTACATGGGTAAGGAAGGAGACATGCTGAATCCGTATATATAAAGTATTTTCTTTCTGGACATACAGTTCGCCCGGAATCCAGCTAAAATCGGAACATTTGTTGAAAGTCTGTCTAAAGTTTATTAGAGGTCCGATATAGGGCTAACGAGACATCCTGAATCCGTGTATAGTTTGTAGATGGGCTCCGTAGCTCTATATTTTGGGGTGGAGGAGGGGATTCAGATTAAGGGGCCAACAAAATATTTCTTAAAAGCTAATGAGATAGTCGGTTTAGGGGTAAGCAGACATGCTGAATCCGAATATGATCATTATTTTCTCGCCGGACAAATAGTTCGCCCGGAATCCGGCCAAAAGCAGAAAATTTGCTGAAAGTGACAGTTTTGTCTGAAGTTGAGCCGTTTGGCTGTAATTTTTCAAGAAAACACCACTGCGGTGTCATTTATGTTTATTTCCAAACGGCTGATTAGTGATAGATAGTAAAATGTAAGTAAGTAACTAAGTAATAGTAAGTAATATATTTATGACCCGCCATTTTGAAAAGGCGGAGTAAATGATGAAAGTAAAGAAAAAAAAACACACAAACACTCAAAAAAGACACTTAATTTTCAATCGTCGGTCATGTTTAAGGAGTCTGACGAAGACCAGATCTCGAAAAGCCCCGATTGTCTGGATAAGATAGTCCAATAAATATTAGAATTTTTGGGATCCCATATAAACCTTTGGTCTTGTTTTTAGTGCAAGATCCTGAATACTTTGCTTAGCAGGGAGTCTCACTAAAAATCCTTTACAGGAGCTTCAAGACATTCGAAAATCTGGGCTGAAGATATTCAGAGACATTCAAGTGAGCGAAGAAAATATTCTGCTGTGGAATGGACTGATCCTGCCAGTGAGTTAATTTACCTTAATATGTTGGGTAAAAACAAGTGGAACATGCTTTGCTGATCTGTTCTTAGAATGCACATCAGCCTGATCACCGACCCCATCCATTGTGGGTATTGTTCATAATTTTGAATTCACTGGGCCAGTAGGCTAGGGTAGTAGCCTATGCTATGAGAGACAGTTCATTCTGATAGCAGGTTTTTTAATTCTATTTGTGATATCCCACCAGATTTGTCACTAAGAGTGTGTTGTTCCTACAGTTGCATTTTGTCATGGTATCTGATACCAGTCTAAAGCCGTTTTTGCAATAACTGAGTATCTGGTCAGTTACCGCAATAATGGCGCAGTATCCGAAAAAGTGATCTCACTCGTCACCATTGCAAGAGCCTAGCTTTTTGTCATATTGGTGGGAAAGACGTTCGGCACTTGTGCACTTCTTTTTGGGGCACTTCCAGTAATGGGAATTCGGCAATTGTCATTTGTGCAAAGCAAACACAGTATCAGATACCATGGTAACTGCAAAAACAACAAAACGCAGATCCAATGAATGTGGTATCAGATACCATGGTATCTGTAAAATTGTACCTTATAAAACTAAGCTAATGCACTGTTGACTGAACCTGTGAAGCATGGTGTCTCAGCACTAAGTGAGATCGGAGCACTAGCTTTCTCCCCCCAGTAATTCCTAAAAGTCCACCCTCTAAAATAGTAGATTTAATTTGCTAAAAAAAAAAAAAAAATTGTAGCTACGTCCTGGAAAGGTCCTTTGCCAAGAAGAGTTGAAACATCTTTGAACAAAAATTTCAGCAGACCAATCTGCTTAGCAATACCAAACATGTTCACAGTGAGCCATAGTGGCATAATTTTGTAAGGCCAGCTTGAGAAGAGACACCTAGAAATATGTAGGGAGAAGCATCAGACGTGTCCCATGACTTCCATTCAGTCAGACATGAGGCTGAGGGCGTCAACACAGAGATCAGCACCTGTGCTTACACTGTACAAAAAAATCTTGCAGTATTTGCTACTGCGATAATCTTATCTCTAATTCGGATTAATCTTATCTCAGTAGATATAAGATTAATCCGAGTAGCAAATAATGTAGTTAACTTTAATCCTTACTTGGAGAAACTTATTACAGTGTATGCAGGCCTTGATTGGCCTATAGGCCTAGCTTTACATATGTCCTCGCCATTGCCATTGGCTAATTACACAATTATGTTAGGTTTCTGTAATAATTCCCTTAATGTATGGTGTGAAACTGGCAGTAGGTTAATCATTATTTTTTCGACCTTAGGATAGCCCACCTTTCAACAAAGGGGCATTCAAGGTGGAAATAACGTTTCCAGCCGACTATCCTTTCAAGCCGCCTAAGATCCTGTTTAAGACAAAGATCTATCATCCCAATATTGACGAAAAGGGACAAGTCTGCCTACCTATTATTGATGCGACAAATTGGAAACCAGCAACAAAGATTGAACAAGGTTAGTATCAAGTCTGTGACAGTTGTACTTTCCTTTCCATAGAGCATTGTCCTAATAGGTGTAATAAGCTGAATAACGGTATACGCGGTGTTTACGTCTTAATACACACGCCTGTTCAGATACAACCCAAGAGGTTCTTATCAATGCGGCGTTCGGTGTTGCCAAGTTAATACAATTTTTCGAGCTATAAAAACATCCGAAAAGGTTCTTAGTACTACTTGAAGTACACGAGTACAATATAACGCAAATTATACTGTAGAAAAGCTATTAAAATAAGGGATGGACAGCATTGATCCTCGAACTGACGAAAAGCAGTCGTAATAGAACAAAAACGTGTTTTTTTAAGAAAAGTTGTTTCTTTAGCTTCCAACAAAGTAGAACTGTTGTGCATTCTTTGGCAACCCTGACGGCGCTGCGCCTCTCCTCGGCCCGCTGGCGGAACCAACCAAGCGATCTGATTGGCTCTGCATAAGGAAGAATACCGGCTGAGCTCTATTTTCCTTATTCACCTTATTACAGCGCGCCCCGAGGAAAAAGCATTGTCCTAATAGATGTAATAAGCTGAATAACGCTATACGCGATGTTTACGTCTTAATACACACGCCTGTTCAAATACAACCCAAGAGGTCCTTATCAATGCGGCGTTCGGTATTGCCAAGTTAATACAATTTTTCGAGCTCTAAAAATATCCGAAAAGGTTCTTAGTACTACTTGAAGTACACGAGTACAATATAACGCAAATTATATTGTAAAAAGCTATTAAAATAAGGGATGGACAGCATTGATCCTCAAACTGACGAAAAGCAGTCGTAATCGAACAAAAACGTGTTTTTGAGAAAAGTTGTTTCTTTAGCTTCCAACAAAGTAGAACTGTTATGCATTCTTTGGCAACCCTGACGGCGCTGCGCCTTTCCTCGGCCCGCTGGTGGAACCAACCAAGCGATCTGATTGGCTCTGCATAAGGAAGAATAGGGCCGAGCTCTACTTTCCTTATTCACCTTATTACAGCGTGCCCCGAGGAAAAGAGGAATGTGTAATAAGACTTATACGCGGTAATACACCTTACAAGTCTTACAACACCTATTTGGACAATACTAAAGAGGAATCTGTAATAAGGCTTATACGCGGTAATACACCTTACAACACCTATTTGGACAATGCTTAGGCGTATTCTCGCCGTTCCTGAGGACTCCACTGTAGTAGTCCCGCGTTTCTGTTTGTCCCGGGGACTCACTCCCGGTATTCTCCCCACGGACGGGGAATGCTCCAATTATCATCACCATCATCAAAAAGGACTCCCTTTCAGATTCGGAGGGGAATCAGTTTTTGCTGGTGTTGGTGCAGTGTAAAATTAATTAAAAACAATCAGAATAAACAAAAACTAAATAAAGTGGATCCAGACTAATTTCGTCAAGTGCATATTTTTTTTTCGAACAAAATTCATTTTGGAAGCATTCCCCGTGTTCTTGCTGTTTCTGTACGCGGAATCCGCGTGGAGTGACTCCCTATATTCTCGCCGTTCCCGTCGATTCCCCGAGGAGTCCTTGGGGAACTGCAAGACGCCTCATATGGCAGCAACCTTCAGCCCCAATCTGCATGGCGAAAAGCAGGAAACAACTAATGATTATTTCCATTTAAAGTTTAACCGAAAAGGGCTGGGATAGGACAATGTGGTTGGGGGACAATCTGGGATAGGACCATCAGTTATTCACTTAAATTGGCTTGAAGACCCGCTGAAAATGCGTTACTTCGTTTTTAAGCTATTTACGGATAATGGATTTTCAGATAGTGGAATTTCCGTCTGATTTTTGGTACTCTAGGAAACGGTATTCTGGCACTAAGCAATCTTCACCAGTCTCACCACTGCCCACTGGAAAGCCGCGTTTGTGTTGAGATTAAAAGTTCCCGCGTCATAGTAGAATTTACGCTGTGGGGAAGGCCGCAGATATTCTGAACGTACCAACTAGAGCAGATAGTGGGGGAAAAAAATCCCTTTGCAGAACCCATGTAATCCAGTGATGGGGTTTTGAGGGTGGAGGTTAGGCTAGGTCTTAAAGAGGGTCCTTGGGACCTGGTAAAGAGCGTGACAAAACTGTCTGAAGACCGGTGGGCCTGATCTTATTCTCCACTCTCTCACCAATCAACAATATGAGGGGAAGGAAATGTCCTATCCTACTCTCAGCTCACGTTCCTCTTTCTCTCTCTGCTTCTCAAGCAAGTAAAATAAATCCTTGTATTAACACAGCAATATAGGCTACAAGACTTAGAACATGATTAACATTCAATCGGGCGAAAAGTCCCAAAATGGAGTTCGGACGTTTATATGACGACCGATCACGCGGGCTATCTAAGCGTTCGCGTTCCAAATCGTATTATTTGTCACCTTAGGCTGGATCTAACAAAATCGAGGAGAGGGGCATCGAACCATAACATCCAGTGTATTTAATGCAATGACACAACAATAAGTTGGCTTTTCAGTTAAACTTTAACAGCTTTTACCTGGATTTAAGGCAGATTCGGACGGCACTTCGAAAACAAGTTTGGGTCATAGTTTTCGTCAGTCAGTTCAATCACGCAACTTGCGGGAGGCAGCACTGCGATATTGGGAAGGATTATAGCCACACCCAAATTTACCGTAGACTGCAGTCGTAAGCAAGGGCGAGCGGCAGGCGAAGATACGGATCCTGGGGTGTGGGCTGAATACATTCTAGCACCATAGGTGCCCACTAGCCCCAGGAATAGTCAGGGATTTGGATATAAGGGACAAGGAAAGCTAGTGCCACCGCAGTTAATCCAGAAGTCCCTAATCAATTTGGTTCACGCATCCAATCAAAGCTAGAATTCAAATATCCAGCCAAGTCCATAGTCGCTGCATGGAACCAAAGACGGAGGTTCTATTGGCTTATTTGTTCTTGCTTATATACGACGTCAGCTCTGTAAATGGTTTCTTACAGTAAATTGAGATACGTAATGGTCCATCTCGGCTAGTACACTGTCAGAAGTTTCGTAACAGATAACACGAGGATGTGCGGTTTCAACAGATAATGCGTAACAGATAACACGAGGATGTTATCTGTTGTGTTCAAATGTTATGCATAATAAGCGTTACCATCAGAAAGAACCGAAAAACCGCCAAAAAGTATCTGCTGAGTTTTCGGACATCATGCCGACGAGGGCAGTAGATGCTTTTTTGGCTCTTCCTAACAAAGCTTGTTACGCATAACGTTTTCATGCTATCTGGGAAAACGCAAGAAGGAAATAGTCGAACAGTATCAGGTTAGGGGGGGGGGGTCTGGAGTCCGTAAGCCCTACCTTTAGCCGTAAGTCCTACCTTTAGAACTTACAAGACAACAGGCAGGTAAACACAACCGTACAAGACATAAACTGAGTCCAGCAAGTCCAGCAAACCCGAGTCAAGTCCGAGTCCTTGCAAAAGGCGTCTCGAGACGAGTACAGAGTCAGAGTCCACCAGCTCTGGCCAGCAGAGTAACCAATCATTGGTTTAATAAATTATTTAACCCTTAGTGGTCAATTAATGTTGTAAAGCCTGCGAATCCTAGAACCATGCCGCCTAAGGTCTAGGCATAAGGTGGTTTGGACATTTGAAAGCTTTTAAGGTAGCAGACAGATAAGCACAGACAACAGAGGCTGTTTTTCCAAGGCTTTCGCTAATTTTACAGCATGTGTACATGTGAATTACACTGCAAAAAAAAAATCTTGCAGTATTTGCTACTGGGATTATTCTTGTCTCTACTGAGATAAGATTATCTCTAATCCGGATTAATCTCATCCCAGGAGAGGTAAGATTAATCCCGGTAGCAATACTGCATTTAACTTTAATCTTTAGTCGGAGAAACTTTTTACCTTGCAGTGGTCTTATTTGACTCTTTTCTAGTGCTGCAAGCTTTAGTCGCATTGGTGAACAACCCTGAACCTGAGCATCCACTCCGGTCTGACATCGCTGAAGAGTTTAGTAAAGACAAGAAGAAGTTTTTGAAGATAGCTGAAGAGCACACAAAAAAACACTCTGAGAAGCGCCCAAGTGATTGAACCCATCTCTTTTTTGTGATATTTTGTTTAATTTTTCACTGTTCTTCTTATGTTGTGATCACGTTTTAAGTCGATAATCCAAAGCTAATTCTTCATAGCAACTTAACTCGGAAATCGATTGTGTAGGGTTCGATCGCTTATTCGTCTTCTGGCCCGAGTCTGACCCGGTGAAAAAAATTTTGACTGCGAAGTTATATGGTAGTTGTACGAAAAAGTTGCATGCATTAAAGGACACTTGAACCATGAAACCATACTTGAACACACCATGGAGAATGTCAGTCATTCTTCTCCTGAGCGTGACGTTTCGTTGCAGACTCCAAGACAAAAAACACGATTCATTCAAATCTTTTACAGCGCTGGCCGGATCGTATTGGAATTTCTTCTATTTATAATCGTTTGGGCTTAGCTGGTTAAAAATATTCCAGAAGAAGGGTTGATTGGAGACATTTGTTCATTTCTAAAATTCTTCGGTACTGAAATAAGGACAGATGCAAAATGGAGCGAAAATCATAGCTTGGAAACACTATTTCATATTTGGATTGGGTTTTCAGATAGGGATGATACTTGGTACTCTTCATTCAGGTGTCCTTTAATATGTAGTAGTATTTAATACTTTGGTTTAACATGCCTTCGACTGGGTTAATCTTAAGTAGTAGTATCCGATGGCATCCAATTATGCTATAGTAGCATCCAGTTTGCTAGTAGTGGCATTTAATAGCAACAGTTGCTACTGCTCTTTTCGTACAACTCCATACGACTAATTCTCGAAAAAATTTCATCGAGGAAGTGTACCCTTGCCACGAAGGGCCGAAATAACGCCAGGATAAATCTCAGCTGACCCTTTTAGGGCAGCCAAAGACACTTATGGTCATATTTGATGGTGCAAAACGGATACGTCAGCTGAATTGTTGAACAAGTTGTGGTTTTTCCACAAGTTCGTTTTTCCAACTCTAGCGGCTTTGAGCCTGAGCAGGACCATTGCCAAGAAGGGCTGAAATGTAGTTTGTCGGTGCAAAATGGATAAATCAGTACATTTTTTTTAGAGCTATACACAATGAAATCACAGGACCGGCTTTAACTCCAACCAATTTTTCAAAGAAGAAGTTCACAAAATCTGATATTTAAAGCACACCTGAACAATGAAACCATACCTGAACACACCATGGAGAATGCATTTACAGACACGGCCACGGAGAGCATTCTTCTCCTGAGCGTGACGTTTTAAAATGGGGATGTTCGTTTCTGGAGGTTTGCAGATGCAGACTCCCAAGACAAATAGCGCAAACCATTCTAAATCTTGTACAGCGCTGGCCGGATCGTAGTGGAATTTCTTCAGATATACGTTTGGGCTTAACTGGTTAAACGATATTCCAGAAGAAGGGTTGATTGGAGACATTTGTTCATTTCTAAAATTGTTCGGTACTGAAATAAGGACAGATGCAAAATGGAGCAAAAATCATAGCTCGGAAACACTTTCATATTTGCATTGGGTTTTCTGCAGGCAATGTTAACGGAAGTCATACAGATAGGGGTGATACTTGGTACTCTTCATTCAGGTGTCCTTTAATATGTAGTAGTATGGAATACTTTGATTTCACATGCCTTCGACTGGGTTAATCTTAAGTAGTAGTGTCCGATGACATCCAATCTTGCTATAGTAGCATCCAGTTTGCTAGTAGTAGCATGTAATAGCAACAGTTCTACTGCATGCTACTTTTCATACAACTCCATGCGACTAATTCTCGAAAATTTTCATCGGGGAAGTGGACCCCTGCCACGAAGGGCCGAAATAACGCCTGGATAAATCTCAGCTGACCCTTTTAGCGCAGCCATATTTGATGGTGCAAAACGGATAAATCAGCTGCATTGTTGAACAAGTTGTGGTTTTTCCACAAGTTCGTTTTGAGCCTAAACAGGACCCTTGCCAAGAAGGGCTGAAATATAGTTTGACGGTGCAAAACGGATAAGTCAGCTGAATTGTTGAAGAAGTTGTGGTTTTTCCACAAGTTCGTTTTTGGATCCCAAAACGTAAGCGGAGGGATACCTATGACATCGCAAAAGTTGTCCGTCCGCCCGTCTGTGAGCACGATAACTCTCGAAGGGAATGAGATATTTTGATGAAACTTGGTGTGACGATTCTTTGGGTCAAGAGTAAGGTCAAGTTCGTAGATGGGCTTTGTAGCCCTACATTTAGGGGTGGGGGAGGGGGTTCAAATTAAGGGGCAAACAAAATATTTTTAAACAGCCAATGTGATAGTCGATTATAGGGTAAGAAGACATGCAGAACACGAATATGCAAAATATTTTCTCGTCTTACAAGTAGTTCGCCCGGAATCCGGCAAAAACCGGAAAGTTGGTTAAAAGTAAAAGTTTCATTTGAAGTTGATTAAATGTTCGATGTAGGGGTAAGAAGACATGCTGAACACGATGGTGAAAACCATTTTGTCGCCGGACATGTAGTTTGTCCGGATTCCGGTTAAAACCGGAAAGTTGGTTCAAAGTACAAGTTTCCTTTGAAGTTTATTAAATGTTCGATTTAGGGGTAACTAGACATGCTGAACACTTATGTAAAATGTATTTTCTACCCGGACAACTAATTCGACCGGAATCCGGCCAAAACCGGAAAATTTGTTAAAAGCCGTAAGTTTTATTTGAAGTTGATTAGATGGCAGATTTAGCAGTAAAAAGAGATGCTGAGTCTGTATATGACAATCATTTTTCAACCGGACATACAATTCGTCCGGAATCTGGTTGTAAACGGAATTTTTTTTTATAAGTTAAAGTTTTATTTGAAGTTGATTAGATCTTGTTTATAAGGATATACGCTGAATTCGTTTCTGAATTTTCTCTTTTTGCTGGACAATTAGTTCGCTCGGAATTTGGCCGAAATTTGGCAGAAGTAAAGCAGGAAGTTTCGGCCAGTTTCGTCAAAATAGAGATGGCTTATAGCGGTATATCTGAACTTGATTTTCTCCGATGATTAGCCTGCCGAAGACTGGATCTGGCGAAGACAATAACCAATTGCCTGGATCAAATATTAGATTTTTGGAATCCCATCGAAACCTTTGGTCTTGTTCCAACTTGAGCGGCTTGCAGCCTGAACAGGACCCTTGCCAAGAAGGGCCGAAATATAGTTTGACGGAGAAGTTAGCTACATTTTTTTAGAGCTATACAGAATGAAATCGCGGGACCAGCTTTAACTCCAACCAATTTTCAAAGAAGAAGTTCACAAAATCGGATATTTGAGGAAGAATCTTTTATTGTTTTTTACAGGCTCATTTTCCAGCTTGAGCCTGAAGAGGACCCTTGCCAGGAAGGGCCGAAATATAGCTCTAAAATGTAGCTAACTTATCCTGACAAAATCTACTTGCGAAAAGGACCTAGGTGTAATACTGAGCTCGGACCTCAAACCAGAAAAGCATATCGGCCTGGTTGTGCGTAAAGCATCAAATACTCTTTGGCTACTCACTCACTCCCTACGATACCTTGAGATTCACTCAAAGATCTCAGCGTACACAACCTACGTCAGGCCACAGCTTGAGTACGCCACTGCCATCTGGTCGCCATATCTCAAAAAGGATATTGACAGAATAGAACGAGTCCAGAAACGCTTTGTAAAAGGACTTCGAGGATTCAGAAACCTTCCGTATGACGAAGCTCTAAGAAGGCTCACTCTCCATAAACTTGAGACAAGAAGAACGATCTTAGACTTAAAAACCCTCTTCAAGATAGTTCACGAGAATTTTGGGAACGTAAAAGACAAGCTTGTTCAAATAATTTCCCAAAGCAACACAAGATCGCATAGTCTGCAGTTGGAGCCTGTGAAGATGAAGATTGCAAGATCTAATTCTTACCATCATTCGTTTATACCCCGGGTCATCAGGATCTGGAACAAACTGCCGTTTCCAGTCGAAAAGATGAAATCACTGGAAGCCTTCTTCAATAGCCTAAACATAAACATACCATATCTCGAGACTTCCAACGTAGGACGACTTTAAATGGCAATCGTGCCGCAGTCGATCCGCTCTTCGCCCTGCCATGTCATTTTTCTTTTAACAAGTTGTCAGTTATGTAGAAATTTTGTATTGAGAGGCGTGAGGAATAAATTATTATTATTATATTATCCGTTTTGCACCGTCGAATATGATTCGCCGTCAGCTTGGGCTTAAGGAACATCTATCGCCGAAATATAGCTCTAATAAAAATTCAGCTGACGTATCCGTTTTACACTCTCAAATACTATCCGCAGTCAGCTTCGGCTGAAGGAATATTTACACTTATGGTCAATAATCCTTGAGCCCAAGCTCCCTGGGAAACATATTTAAACAATTCTTAAAGCAGATACGTCAGCTACTATGCTTGGGCAGCGATATTTCGGCCCTTCTTGGCAAGGGTCCTCGTCGGGGACAACGCTGGGGAAGGAACGAACCTGCAAGAAACAATGAAGCTTCTACCGACAACAAAAAATATCCTATTCGGAGAAATTACTTTTAAAGTTGTAAAGTGTTCTTTCCCAAATAATTGTTTTTTTTTTCCCAAATGTATGACCCTAAATGTTTTAAAAGAACTTTGTAGAGGCTTTGTGACCTTATTGTTTTCGCAATATATTACTATTATTATTAATGACAAGTGCCAATGCGCATGAAATGTTGTGCCGCATTTATTTGAAATTAAATTAAAAATAAAATACGACAGTAGGGAAAAAATAGTGCTGAACTGCAAAAAGTGCAGCCGTGTTAAAAATTAAATTACAGCACCAGCAGTTGCATTTAAAAGTAATTTCCCCGAATAGGATATTTATAGTCGGTAGGATATCTACAATGGTTGGTAAGAAAAGGTTTTTATTAAGAAATGTTATTAGAAAAGAGTTACTACCAACTGATGCAAAAAATGCACAAAATTCCAAATTCGCTGCTACACTTTCACTGTTTTGGTAACAGATAACACATGATTGCACATCTTTGTGTTAAATGTAATTAAAATGTATTTTTCATGGCCGTTTTAAATGTTATCTTTTCGTGAAACGTAACACTTAACACATTGCTTAGCACACATGTGTTATCTGTTATTAAACTTCTGACGATGTACTCAGTGGCTAACAGACTGGCAACCCACATTTCCTCCCATAAATTAAGGTCCTTTCGAGTTGCCTGTCTACAATGGGTGATAGCACTTTGCCTATTTTACTAGAAAAGGTTTACTACGAACTGATGCAATGACACGTAAAAAACTGCGAAAAACAAGACGAAAAAAAGACAGACAAAACAAAGTGAAGGTTGGTCGGCGTCTCAGACTCGGTGTAAGACGAATATCAGTAACTTGACCCAGTAACTGGTGGTTACCTACCCTAATCCATATTAATGATATATATATACTTCGTAAAGACTTCGTAACGGTTCGTATCGACGCGACTTCAATGCGAACCGTAGAGCTTGTAAAAAGCAGAGCAAAATAACACTAAATAACACTTTGTAAACGGGTCATATTCGTTGCGCTGACGATTCGTTGCGGCATTTAAAGCGAGACAAACTTGTGGGTTTAGAAATTTCTAGTAAAGCAAAGGTGCGGACTGCACACACCAAGGAAACAATGGAGGCTGTATCATTTTTTTGCTACGTTCAGAATATGATGTTTTCGGAGCCAGCGCTGTTGAACTGCTGAATGAGTTTAAGTAGGGATTGCTATATAGGGGCGCTGCTATTCGACTGTGAGTCACTTTTTTAAAGTCTTGGCGCTACTCTCTAGTGTTATTCTGCTCTGGTAAAAAGTTACGGCCGGTTCAGTGTTGCCACTTTCTACTGACGGAACCTGAGACTTTTGGCCAGAAAAACCAGTGACATTCTGGCGCCTATGAAACCAGATCTTTTCACCAACTACTAACGACAAAATCTCGCTTTATCAACTTCACAATTACAAGCCTCAACCGTTATGCTTAATTTTTAGATTTACTGGTAAGGAACCGGTCCAATGATTCTTACTCGCTTTGTCGAAGAAACGAAAATGTATGACAAATCACAGAACGCCGCGACCAGTGGCAACACCGTGCCGGTTTACTATATAATCCTCGAGAACAACCATAATGACGCTAACCCTACAGCGGCTGAGGCCATGACGCAGAGCAAATAACATTAGGGAGTAGCGCCAAGACTTGACGAAATTGACACACACTCGAACAGCAGCGACTCTATCACCACTAGCGATAGAGAACATCCCTACTGAAATTCATTCAGTCGTTCACCAGCGCTGGTGATAACTTCATATCCTGAACATTTGCAAAAAAATGATACAGCCTCCATTGCTTCCTTGGTGTGTGCAGACCGCACCTTTGCTTTACTAAAAATTCCTAAACCCGCAAGTTTGTCTCGCTGTAAATGCCGAAACCGCAGTGGGCGGCGCTACGAGTATGGTCCGTTTGCAAAGCACGGAGAGTATAGGTCTTGGCGCTACTCTCTAGTGTTATTTTGCTTTGTACTAACGCAACCTTCGGAGGGTAAGTATCTGTATCCTGGAGTATGAAGGCCTGAAACTTCCCTACGATAAGATTATTCCGAGTTAGAGATAACCTTATCTCAGCAGAGACAAGACTAATCCCAGTAGCAATGCAAGATTTTTTTTTACAGTGAAGACTTGAAACTTCTCTACGATACCCACTCACGGAATCAAGCAAAAGTCAAAACAGAGAAACAAAACTGATCGGTACTTCGAAAGGGCTAACAAAAAGTCAGTGAACTAATAGCACTAGATGTCCAAGAAACTAAAAACTAGTTCCTAAAATAACGTTAAAATTAACCATGCAAATCACTGGCGTAATTCACGCAACCGCTGTGTCAGGAGTTTGATAACACTTAACATATGGATAAGAATTATTGTGTTAATCTTCAACGCTAGAAATAAAATGAACCTTTTAAATACATTTTCAGTGCAGTGTTTCACGAAAAAGATAACGCAAAAGGTTTTAACAATCTCACTTGTATCAACAAAATTGTAGATTCATTCTAATGTATCTCTTGTTGTAGCGGTTTTTTATTAGAGGCAGTTTTTGTTTACAAGCTTCTAGCTTACCTTTTTTCTGGAAATAATAAGTAAATAAACAAATTCTGGGAAAAGTGCGCATCCATATCTTAAATATTCTCAAATTTCTGACACTTCTATGTTCGTGGTTTTAAGCAGCAGTTCGGTATCGGTGTTGCAACTCTAAAACCAGGGTTAAATGACAGGCCTAAAGTAAATGATTCTTTGCACGTTATCTAACTTCGGACGCTGCTTTCCATCATTTTGCTGTGATTAAAATTAAAGCACCCCTCACAATCTTTATGTTCCAGTATTTTACAATAGTTCAATACATTTAAAACTAGGCTCTGCTTTCAAGAAATTACCCACAGCTTTGGTTGTTTCAAACCTTTATCCAGCCCGATTAACTTCGGGGAAACCGTTTTTATGACGACAGAGCTTCTCGGAAACAACCGTCAGGATCGAAATCAACGAAATAAGTTGTCATTAGGGGGTTGGAATGTACCGTATGAAAATCAGTCTAAGAACTGATGGAGCGATTACGGACGTAAGTTGCACCGGCACTGTAGGTGCGACAGTGCGTCGTCAATGTTCGTTAGTGAAGGCCTTCCCTCTTTCCCAGAAATAAGGCGCTTTTCTGCTCTTTCTCTGCAGAATTTTCGAGTCCCAGACTCGTTGCTGGCTGGACCGCACATGGGCTGACGCTTCTAATATGGTTGTCGTGGGGGTAGTTACTCTTTTGCAATTCTCCCCCGTTTTGAACAGTGTATACTAGTGTCTTGTTACCAATTTTGTTTTGTTTTTTTTGTTGTTGGTAGATGCATATGGCCGATGTTGGCCGTCGATCTAGTTTAATAAATAATAAATAAATGAGTCAAAGTGGTGGTGCCATTTGAGGCGTATTCTCGCCGTTCCCCGAGGACTCCTCGGGGAATCGAAGGGAACGGCGACAATAGAGGGAGTCACTCCACACGGACTCCGCGTACAGAAACAGCGAGAACACGGCGAATGCTTCCAAAATGGATTTTGTTGGAAAAAAAAATATGCAGTTGCCGAAATTAGTCTGGATCCACTTTATTTAGGTTTTGTTTATTCTGATTGTTTTAGTTAATTTTACATTGCACCAACACCAGCAAAAACTGATTCCCCTCCAAATCTGAAAGGGAGTCCTTTTTGATGATGGTAATCGGAGCATTCCCCGTCCGGGGGGACTCGCGAGAATACGGGGATTGAGTCCCCGGGACAAACAAAAACGCGGGGACTCAAGTAGAGTCCTCAGAACACGCCTTTGGTCTAACGCTTCAATAGCTGCGTTCGTTGTCCGGTGAGTGCTCACCGGTGCTTCATATTACGCGTTTTTGCAGTCATAGGTGACTGCACCCCCGTCTTATAACCCGTTTTCGGACTAATGGCGGGTTTACACACTGCGTAAAATCCGAGCTTATATTGAAACCCGAGCGTATTTTACGCACGTATTTGAGCTTGATGAGATTTCTAGCAATACGGATGTATTTAAATACAAAATGGACCGATTTCTCAAATAGGCTTTTTAAGCCCAAAGCGTGCGTAAAATACGCTCGGATTTCAAATACGCTCGTATTTTACGCAGTGTGTAAATGGACCATAACCAGTGTCTGGTTAGTCCGAAAACGGTGCGGACTCACCAGAACCTGTTCGACAGGCAGGTTCTAGTGTCACCGGTGAGAACAAAAGCGCGCAATAGGACAAGAACCGAACTCCAATGAGGAAAAAACAGAGACACCCAGTGTTGCGACACTGATTTTTTGAATTGTACTAGACGTAAGTCTAAAAATGTACTTCCCGGGAAACAATGTACCAGACACCACATTTTTTTACACGCGCATCTTCCTTGTCGGTGCTCCACGGTCTACACAATATCTTTCTTTTCACTTATTTTTCTCTCTCCTCTCGTTGGCTCCCGTTTTCTGTTCTATCCTCCTTTTTCCGCAACTTTGTGTCTTTTGGGATAGAGCTTGGCAGGAAGGAGTACCCAGGACCAAAATGTGGCTATCAAGGTAAATTAGTTCTGCCGAACCTATGTAACTAGAAGCTGGAAAGTCTCACAAAATCTGCCAGAAAGGAAAAGCAGAAAGGTCGCGAAGACTTTCGACTGGATCCTTGAGCCACGAACACAGATAAGTAAGTAAATCACAAAAGTTAGTACGGTAAGTCAGGTGATCAAGTTCTTTTTCTTAGTTTTAGAGAAAATTTGTACTAGTTTGTTTTTCTGACTTTAAAAAAAAGTTGCACAGATTTACAGGTCAGAGAAAAAAGTACTGAATCTGGTACAACTGTACCACCCATCACAACACTGGAGGCAGCCAGAGTGCAACGAACGCAGCTACTGTCGCAACTTTAAAATCAAGAGTATTCGAGCGTGTTCCACCCTCGTACCAATAGTAACTATTAGTTACTAAATCCGTTCCAACCTCACAAAAAGTTACTACGCTGACCGTTCCAGCCTTCTCAAAATAGTAACTAATAGTAACTATTTGCTTACCACGCTCGGGAGCGTAGTAACTACGGATCTCTGTCACGTGATTGGTCGGATTCGTCCGTGGCATGATATTCTGCTGAAAAATAGAAAAATCGTTCCAGCCTTGACAACAGAAAGGTAGAATTTGTGACGTCATGCGTGACAACTACGGTAAGTAGGATGGAACACGCTCTTCGTTTACCAGGTGACAACCGCATTCGGGTCTCACTTTTTTTCTACACACTATTCTTACGGGGGGGGGAATACACGCCTAGCTCCCACAAGCGCCTCACTCGTGGATACAACGACGTCGGATCCGCGAACTGATGAAGCTGCGCTAGAATGGACAACAGGCATAAGCCCTCGTGGCCCCATTATTCACTGTAAACAGTAGATAGGCGCCTTTAAAATGACCGGTCATACTGTTTTTTTGTTTTGTTTATTTTCTGTGTGGTTTTACTAAAGTAGAGGAATGATTCTTTGCACGTTATCTCACTTCGGACGGTGCTTTCCAGCCCGTTACTGCGATCAAAATTAAAGCACCCCTCACACCGTTTATGTTCCAGTATTTTACATTTGTTGAGTGCTTTAAACCTGCGCTCTGCTTTTAAAGGACCCCTTATGCTTATTCTTTCTTTATATTATACCTAGCTCCCTTAGGACTCTTTCACAAACAAGGATATAAGAATCTTCTGTTTTTGACTTTTCTTATTTGCTTAGTTTTCCCACTTTTTAACCACGGCGCGTTCAGTTTTCAAACGTTTTGCGCCCAGCCGCCGCGTCGGAGAGCAAGAAGGCTGGATAGAATCGACAAACGCTAACAAGAAAATCGCTTGATTCAGGTGGAAAGTAATGGTATTTTCGAAAAAATGTTTTTTCTGATCCACTTCATAGTGAAAACATCATTTCTAGTAAGAGTTTTGCTTTAAGGAATATTAACCACAGCTCTGGCTGTTTTCGGCCTACATCCAGCCATGTTGACTTCTAGCAAAAACGGAGGGAAATTTACATAACCGTTTTTTTTCGGACGACTGAGCTTCTAGGAAACAATCGTCGCGATGGGAAATAGCGAAGCAAGGCAAATGTTAAAATCAGTGAGTTGTTTTTAGGGGGGTTGGAATGTAACATGTAAAATTCGGGTCTTGGATTAGAACTGATGGAGCGATTACGGAAGTAGGATGCGTAGGCATTATAGGTACAATTGGTCCTTTAACTACTCGTCAGCTAACGTGAATGTTACCATTCGACCTAACACTCCACAGTTCCGAAGCTCGACGACCCTCTGAAGTAGCATCCCGATGAAAAACTATTTGACTGTTTAGTTGTACGAAAAATTGCATGTATTGATATGTAGCAGTATGGAATGCTTTGATTTAACGACTGGGTTAATCTTAGGTAGTAGCATCCGATAGCATCCAATCTTGCTGTAGTAGCATCCAGTTTGCTAGTATGCAGTGGCAACAGTTACTACTGCATGCTACTTTTTCGTACAACTCCATACGACTAATTCTTGAAAAAATTTCATCGGGATACCTCTACTAAACACACCGTGACATCTCACTACACTGTGAAAGCAGTAGCTGCCACCCTGCTCATCATTTGGTACTGAGAAGTGCACATAAAAGCATCAACTCTCACTTGATCACTGATAGGGTACGTACGCGTGGATGGATCTAGTCCCGTCGAGCTCGAAGGACATTTTCGCGTGCGGATGCCGTCGATCTTTTTTATTTTCGCGTGTATATGCACAGACAGAAGACAGACCTTCCCACTCATATTGCTCCCATCCAGCTGAATGGGCATTTTCGCGTGGACGGAACCCATCTTCCTCAGCCGTCCGACGGCCGATCGATTTTTTCATTTTTCGCGTGGATGGGGTCACCCGTTTAGATCTACAGCCATCAACGCGAAAACGTCCCCATAGAAAAAAATTCTAGAAACAGAAGATCGGGTTTTCCGGCCGGATTCTCTGTACTTTTTTCACAAGGTTGAAAAACTGAACTTCTCCATGCGGAACTGATGACAGTCCGATGACAGCCGACAGTCCTTTAGTCCAGGACGTCCCGAAGCTGGTCGTCTGCCCAAACCATTACGCAGAGACGGTTAGGTTTTTTCCGCCGGATTTCTTTACTTTTACAAAATCACAACTTTCAGTGTGGAATCGATGATGTGCCGAAAATCATGGCAGTTCTAGTTCCAGTCACTGGTCGTCCTAGGAATCCTAGTCCTAATCCTCGATCCCGGGACCATTTTCGGCTGTCGCTCCGTTGTTGTTTCGAAGGAGAGAGAGGTAGTGACGTGGAAGAGGATTGTGAGAAAGTCACCAAGTTTCATTAGATAATCTACTACCTCAGCGACACCAAGAACAGAGAATGAAAGAACCTTTCCGTGTTTGTGTTCCGTAAATACTGAGAGGGTGCTGATAGCCAAGAGATTTGTTTTGAGTAGCGAATTATGGGTCGTGTAGCGAGCGGTGAGGATGCCTGAGAATGCAGAAATGTCGGGCAGTGATAGATCTCATTCAAGTCGGAATATCAGGATTCGTAGTAAGGGTTTACTACTAGAAGGAAGAGACAGGTGTTCTGCTACAAAGTAGTATTATAAGTTCTTGGTGGCACCAAAAAGCATCTACACGTTCAAATGGCTCGGCAAATGTCGCTTCAAAAATGTGGCCTTTTCGAACCTCTCCCCACAAATCGTACACTGATGAGCCCAGTCGTTCACATGAGTCGGGACATGCTCCAACATCTCCTCCATCGTCGGAAACATCACCTTGCAGTATTCACACTTAAAGCCTTGAACGTGGGTCTGTTCGTGCTTTTTTAGAGCATTCTTATTACTGAATACTTCGCTGCATGTCCCACATGCATGAGTGATGACAATGGCTGGTCGTTTCTCCCTCTTTGAATCGACGTTATGTGCCGATTCAAGATGCCGCGCTAAGTGCTGCTTATGCTTGAAATCTTTGGGGCATTCAGTGCAGGCGAACCGTCTCTGCCTATGGGCAGTGGCCATGTGGACATAGACACTGCTGGGATTTAGATACTTCTTACCACACTCACGGCAGGCATAGTGATTGGTACAGTTTGGGTCGCGTTTCCGTGAATACTTCTTCGGGGCTGGCCTGTCTCCTTCCACGCCTCCCGTGCGGTCTGAGAAAAAAGGAAAGTGTTACGATGCGTATCGATACTCTATGTGACCAAGTCCGAAACACGCCAGTGATCCTCGGGAAGAACAAGATAACGTAGCACTAATGACTCAAACTCAATTCTGTGTTAACCAATCACGGCAATGTTTGGGCGCAGCTGTGATACCGCTTCCGGTACTTCCGCTAGGTACAGGGCGATTTTGCATCGGCAAGAAGAGTTAGTCCCTAAGAGTATTGGTATGGTTGGGGGGGGGGGAGATCATACCAGTGCTTCCACTTTTCAATTTCGAATATCCCTAAATGACAATTTCTTTACCCTAGAAGCTAGTCATTTCACCCTAGAAAAACAGGCTGTTTTACCCTAGGTTTCGCTGAAATAAGCATGTGACTGACGAAGAGTATTTTGACTACTGCAATCTATTTTAGATTTAAAAAAAATATAAACAGGGATAAGAGAAGCAGTAACATTTTTTGCACCACTGCTACAAATCAGATTTCCAATTCATCTTCGAGTCGAAGAACAACAATAAAGCGAACTTTGGCCATAGGACAATCGCCCATTTCAAAATCAACCCAGCGTACTCCCTAAAATTTCCCCAGATTACGCCGAATCCCTAAATTGAAAATGTATCCATGAAACAGTCCATGTTACCCTAAAATAGGGTGATCCCCCTAAAAGTAGAAGAATATACCATATTCAACTAATGCATAAAACGGATATGTCAGCTACGATGCTTTGGCAGCGATATTTCAATCTATCAAGTTTAATCCAAATAGCCAACAGCTAGAAAGGAATGCAAATTTACGAAATACACAGACACGAAATAAATTAGCTAATACACTTACAAGATACGACCAGAAATAAATGATGGGATGAAACTACGTAAAATTTGAGCAGAAGGATTAGCAGGACATGGTTATTGCCAGTATTCCTCTGGGACCGTCGCACGGAAGTCGGGAGGGGAGGGCGGAATAGATGGGCCATCTGGGGACAACACATTATTTTAGCTCCAAATTTCTTTGAAAGAGTATTTCTACGTTCAAAAAAATGTAGAAAGACAGATAGAACTACAATCTTCAGTGACTTGATTATATAACGGTTGGGAATCGCTTTACAACAGATGGAATCTAGCAAAGATAAAACAATTGAGGATGTTTTATCCAAAACATATTCCGGCCCTTCTTGAAATGTACCGCTAATGGTGCGGAGCCGGGCAGGTTTTTACGGACGATTTTTGCACTTTCATCATGAAGTTGGAAAGACCTCAACTTTTCCGTGCGGAATCGACGATGGTGCCGAAAATACTAGCAGGAGTTCTAGTCCACGAGCACGCGACCCTGACCGTCTCTCAGCAGTATAATCATATATAGCAATTACATAATAAAATTAGCAATCATACACTTGGCTCTAAAAGATAATCTTATCTCTAACTCTGATTAGTCTTATCTAAGTAGAGATACTCGATAAAAAATTTATCTTAAAATAGTAGTACAAGGTTGTACGAAAAAGTAGCATGCAGTACTAACTGATGCTACTACATGCTTCTACTTTAAGGCTACCGTGTTACTGCATACAACTGCATGCTACTATTAGCAAGACTGGATGCTACTATGGCAAGACAGGATGCTACTGGATACTACTACATAAAATTGGACCAGTCTGAGGCACATTAAATAATAGTATTCTTTGCTATTGCATAGTATTTCATGCAACGTTTCGTACAACTACCATACAACTACGCAGGCTAGAAATTTTTCATCGGGTAAGATTAAACTCAGTAGCAAATACTGCATTTAACTTTAATCCTTCGGAGAAACGTTTTACAATGTAGTTGCTAGAGGCTTCAATTATTTACTGCAGGTTCATTTCTTCAAGCAACAGCCTGAAGAGGACCCTTGCCAAGAAGCGCCGAAATATCGCTTATGAACATCCCAGCCAGTTTAGGCTGAAGAAGTATTTCTATCTTGACTTTGCACAACGGTTTGCGTCCTACTTCTAATTCTAATTCGTTTAATTCCATGTTATCTTTTTGGAATTTGTTAACCGAGACCCAAAAACGTAAGCTCCGGTCCCTTTACTTCAGTTTTGCAAAGTTTCTGCTACGTTGTCCCTTGTGGACGAGGAACACTTACATGATTGAACAAGAGCTGTAAGCTCATATGGCACTTGCATGTGTCAAGATGATTTGATTGATCAAGAGTAAGTTTCGACTTTGCGGTTGAGATGCGCGCTATAAGGGAGCTGGAACTTCATTTGTAAGCAAAACCCTTGAGGCAAAACTGCTAATGGGCTGATGGGCATCACGAAAATGCATATATTGCTTAAAAGTATTTTTTTTACTTTGCGGTCAAGATTGGTACTTTAAGGAATAATCGGATTTGGGAAGTAGCAATTTCTAAGCAAATGTTGTTGAGTCTCCAATATTCCAGCGAAGTTTCATCGTCCTAGCACATCAGGAAGTACCTTAACGCGCGATCACCGGAATCCCAGACCCCCCTCCCCCTCCTCCAACTCCACCCACAATAACCGGAGCCAATCCTGTTCTGTAAATGATTAATCCAGAGCATCTGTTTGTCATTCCCACGAAGTTCGATCCAGATCACACCAGTATAAGCGGGTCAAGTATTTTCCACCCTCCCCCCGATAATTGCCGGATTCGGTCCGGAAATGAAAAAGGTCACAAGAGAAAAATGTCCTCTGTTTAATTATTAAATTTCACTCGAATCCGATCACCCGTTCCAAAGTTACGCATGACTCAATATTCCGGATTCCCCTCCCTCAACCCCCCCCCCCCCCAAGATTATCATATCGAGGATTTTTTTTTTATTCCAAGTCAGTTTGACCGGGTCCCTGATATGCCTTCCAAGTTTCGTCGTGAAAATCCCCCAAAAACGGAATTCCGGGAGACCCCTCCCCCCCCTCAAGTGTCCGGATCCAGTCAAATTATGTAAAAGATTTATATGGACCAGATGTTTGTTCTTCCCAGCAAGTTTCACTCCGATACCATCATTCTAACCGTTTCTCGAGATTTCCGGTCCACCCCCACCCCCCCCCCCACCCCACCCAGCTCCCCCGCGGTGCACGTAGCCAATCCGATTCAGCAAATGACTTACCTAGAGCATCTGTTTGTTCTTCCCACAAAGTTCCATCCGGATCCCTCCATTCTAAACGGGGCACGTATTTCCCCCCCCCCCCAATAGTTGCCGGGTCCGGTCCGGATATGAAAAAAATCATCGGAGAAATGTCCTCTGTTGAATTCTTAAATTTCACTCGAATCCGATCAACCATTCCAAAATTACGCATGACTGAAAATTTCGGATTCCCCTCCCTCCACTCCCCCCACCATTATCTGATCGACAAAATTTTTATTTTGAAGTCAGTTTGATTGGGTCCCTGATATGCCTGCCAAGTTTCATCGTGAAAATCCCCAAAACCACCATCACCGGAATTCCGGGACCCCCCCCCCCCCCCCCATAAGTGTCCGGATCAAGTACAATGGCCTAAAGGACTTATCTAGAGCAGATGCTTGTTCTTCCCAGCAAGTTTCACTCCGATCCCTCCATTCTAACCGTTTCTTGAAATTTCCGGTCTCCCCCCCCCCAACTCCCCCCGGGCTACCGAATCCGGTCAAGACTTTAAACGGGACATTACAGATATATATTCTGTTCAGTTATGAAGTTTCATTACAATCCGATCATCCGTTCGAAAGTTACACACTTCTGAATTTCCCGGATTCCCCTGCGGATTCCCCTCCCTCCACTCCCCCACCATTATCTGATCGACAATATTTTTATTTTGAAGTCAGTTTGATTGGGTCCCTGATATGCCTGCCAAGTTTCATCGTGAAAATCCAAAAAACCACCATCACCGGAATTCCGCCCCCCCCCCCATAAGTGTCCGGATCCAGTACAATGGTCTAAAGGACTTATCTAGAGCAGATGCTTGTTCTTCCCAGCAAGTTTCACTCCGATCCCTCCATTCTAACCGTTTCTTGAAATTTCCGGTCTCCCCCCCCCAACTCCCCCCTGGCTACCGAATCCGGTCAAGACTTTAAACGGGACATTACAGATATATATTCTCTTCAGTTATGAAGTTTCATTACAATCCGACCATCCGTTCGAAAGTTACACACTTCTCAGTTTCCCGGATTCCCCTGCCCTCCACCCCCCCCCCAAAATGGTCGGATCAGAAAACTGATTATTCCTAATTTTGTTTGGTCGGGTCTCTGATATGCCTGCCAAGTTTCATGGTCCTAGCACAACTGGAAGTACCCTAACTCGAAAAAGTGTGACAAAATGCCCTAAATTTTCAAGTTTCCAGCGCCCCGCACTCCCCCCCATATGGTCGGATCGGGAAACTGATTATTTCCAGGTTAGTTTGGTCGGGTCCGTGATATTCCTGCCAAGTTTCATTGTCCTAGCTCATCTGGAAGTACCCTCACTCGAAAAAGTGTGACAAAATGCCCTAAATTTTCAAGTTTCCAGCGCCCCAGCTCCCCCGCATATGGTCGGATCGCGAAACTTATTATTTCCAGGTTACTTTGGTCAGGTCCCTGATATTCCTGCCAAGTTTCATTGTCCTAGCTCATCTGGAAGTACCCTAACTCGAAAAAGTGTGACAAAATGCCCTAAATTTTCAAGTTTCGAGCGCCCCCACTCCCCCGCATATGGTCGGATCGGGAAACTGATTATTTCCAGGTTCGTTTGGTCGGGTCCCTGATATTCCTGCCAAGTTTCATTGTCCTAGCTCATCTAGAAGTACCCTAACTCAGAAAAAAAGTGACAAAATGCCCTAAATTTTCAAGTTTCCAGCGCCCCAGCTCCCCCGCATATGGTCGGATCGCGAAACTTATTATTTCCAGGTTACTTTGGTCAGGTCCCTGATATTCCTGCCAAGTTTCATTGTCCTAGCTCATCTGGAAGTACCCTAACTCGAAAAAGTGTGACAAAATGCCCTAAATTTTCAAGTTTCGAGCGCCCCCACTCCCCCGCATATGGTCGGATCGGGAAACTGATTATTTCCAGGTTAGTTTGGTCGGGTCCCTGATATGCCTGCCAAGTTTCATTGTCCTAGCACATCTGGAAGTACCCTAACTCGGATATGTGGGACAAAAAAACTCGGACCGACCGACAGACCGACAGACGGAATTGTGATCGGTATATGGCACTTGAGCCAGAGGCTGCAAGTGCCATAAAAACACCAGATTGCGGACCCTAGTATCGCAGTGAATCGGGTAATTTCAAATTTCCAGGGGAAATGGAACCACCCCTGGCTTAAACACTTTTATAGTTCGTGATTGCAAAACTGTTATGTAAAAAGTCATGTGTTTGTATCTGCGTTGTGCCTTAAACTTCTCTTCTTTTTCTTTTTCTTATTTTCCTCTTCACTCCGTTTTGTTCTAAGTGAAAAATACGGGTAATAAAGACTTTACTTACTTACTAAAAATAGTGGTGGATCGTCATACATGGTCATACAAATTTAAAATACAAACTATAAAAGCGTGAAGTGTGAAGGCGTGTGACGTATGAAGGCCAGTGTGAAGGCGTGACCTACGTAACTGATAACCCGTCTCCTCGGAAGTTAGTTTTGTATTTCTTCTGGGAATCGAAGCAAATTTTCTGCCAAACACAGAACTGCTTCTTTACCTTCTAAGTTCAAATTCAAATTATCTTCTTTTCAAAACGGAGCAAAGGCGGCAACACGCCGAATTTGTTTTTTAAATAAACAAAACAAAAATATTGTGTAAGCAAAAATAGCATTAAAATCGCTGAGATAATTATGCCGCCCTAGCCTAGAGGTTCGAGCGGAACATGCAGTTGATTAACAGGCGTCTAGCCGTAAGGACCTATGGCTTACTTTGTGTTCGAACTGCAAGTTTTTGCTTACTGAGATGGTTGCTGTGATTTCATTTTGGACACGCTGCTGCGTTTGCTGCTCGATTGGGTCGTTGATCTGGTAGATTTTTCTGCATTTGGGTTGAATTTCGTTTTGTTGCAGAGACGAGCTTGGGGTCTGAATGTACTATCGCTGGTGATGCCGTTCCATGTTTCAGGTAGTGGGTATTCGCCTGTGTCTCTGTACTCTATCATGGTGTCCATGTTGTTTCATTTTAGTGAGTTATTTTTGGTTATTTTGGGTGTTGTTTTTCCTTTTTCATTTTTACTATACTCCGTCTGTACACTAGTCGGATTACAGATAAGAATAAAATGTAATTCATTTTTTTTTTAAACTTCATTTGTAACGCGTGTGCCGTGGGCAACCGGCTGTTAATTTACAGAGCGCGAAAAACGCTGCAGAAATCTCGGCAACATCCTGGAGCTTAGTTTTAGCTTAGTTTTCGATACCTTGAAAAGCCTACTTAAAAAATATGTGGTACCAAGAATAAATAAGGGAAGAACTGAGAAGACTTGAATCATGCGACGCTGTTTTTTCCCGATTCTCAAGTACCGGGGGTGGAGCCTACTCGGTGCCTGTCCCTACCAAAGAGTAATTATTGGCGATGGTTCTTCTGATCCCCGTTCTTCGCGTCATGAAAGTGCACTGAATTCAAATTAAACAGAAAGAGGCCGACGTTTTTCCCTTCTCCCTCCAACAAATCGCAGCTACCACTAGTTTAAAAGACGAGATAAGGGGCTAAAGTACAGTGAGATGACAGAAGTCGTGCAATCCTAGATTCAAGGATGACGAAAATAAAAGACAGAAAAGGACAGATTTGGACTGAACACTATAAGTTTAAAGAAGGAAGTGACATGTTTCCAAATGTTTTAACTCTAGGCTTAGAAAGTCAGTTAGAATATTCGTCTATGGAGAAGTGGGAAGAAAGATTTACTTTTTTTTCACAGAAAAACATTCATGTAATAAATATGGCAGATTCTTAGTGATGAAAAAAAGAATGTTAACAGGATAGACGATGAACATTTAGCCAACTATCCGAGATTAATGATATACATTTTGACCAAAAATAATAAGTTGTTATCTAAAATGTAGACGTTTTGAATGATACCGTGCATTTCAATAATCAATTATTAATGTAAAATTAGGAAATATTTCAAGCTAGCTGTTTTTCGCAACTATCCGAGAAATGTTATGAACTGAATTTTGTGTACAGGGTACAACTTAAAAACAAAAAAAATAACAAATCTTGAGTACAGTTCGCCAGCTATTGGCAGCTATGCATATATAATTTGAACGATGAAAAACATGATAATGAAAAAACGATGATGAAAAACCGGACTGTTAGTAGCATAGACAATGACAAATTTAGCCAGATGTAAGTGCAACTAACAGAGATAAAGATATACATTTCTGACCAAGAATAATAAGTTGTTATCACAAACTGAGAAGTCTTGAAAGATATCTTACAATCAGCAATCATTAATTTCAAATTCGGAAATACCTTATAGCCTACTGTTTTTCGCAACTACACGAGAAAATGATATGAACTAAATTTTGTCTAGAGAGTACAACTTAACAAGAGCTGTAAGCTCATATGGCACTTGCATGTGTCAAGATGATTTGATTGATCAAGAGTAAGTTTCGACTTTGCGGTTGAGATGCGCGCTATAAGGGAGCTGGAACTTCATTTGTAAGCAAAACCCTTGAGGCAAAACTGCTAATGGGCTGATGGGCATCACGAAAATGCATATATTGCTTAAAAGTATTTTTTTTACTTTGCGGTCAAGATTGGTACTTTAAGGAATAATCGGATTTGGGAAGTAGCAATTTCTAAGCAAATGTTGTTGAGTCTCCAATATTCCAGCGAAGTTTCATCGTCCTAGCACATCAGGAAGTACCTTAACGCGCGATCACCGGAATCCCAGACCCCCCTCCCCCTCCTCCAACTCCACCCACAATAACCGGAGCCAATCCTGTTCTGTAAATGATTAATCCAGAGCATCTGTTTGTCATTCCCACGAAGTTCGATCCAGATCACACCAGTCTAAGCGGGTCAAGTATTTTCCGCCCTCCCCCCGATAATTGCCGGATTCGGTCCGGAAATGAAAAAGGTCACAAGAGAAAAATGTCCTCTGTTTAATTATTAAATTTCACTCGAATCCGATCACCCGTTCCAAAGTTACGCATGACTCAATATTCCGGATTCCCCTCCCTCAACTCCCCCCCCCCCAAGATTATCATATCGAGGATTTTTTTTTTATTCCAAGTCAGTTTGACCGGGTCCCTGATATGCCTTCCAAGTTTCGTCGTGAAAATCCCCCAAAAACGAAATTCCGGGAGACACCTCCCCCCCCCCCCTCAAGTGTCCTGATCCAGTCAAATTATGTAAAAGATTTATATGGACCAGATGTTTGTTCTTCCCAGCAAGTTTCACTCCGATACCATCATTCTAACCGTTTCTCGAGATTTCCGGTGCACACGCGAAGCTCCACCCACGGTAAATAAGATCGGAAAAAAAGATCCAGCATGCTGACATCGAGGTTACGTGAGTTCTCAATTCTTCCCTTATTTGTTCTTGGTGGTACTTATGATAGCAATCCTTTCTACATCAGTAGTACTTCCGTCCATTCTCGTTCCCGAGATTCCACACTTCGGAAGGTTATCCTATGTCCTATATTAGCATCAAACTGATTATCCCGCTTGGCATGTTGTTTCTCTTTCTGTGATGTATCGGACTCCCGATAACTGTTTCCAAGAAGCTTATTCGTACAACGACCCGTTATGCCAATTTTGCAAAGATTGTCGTCCAACACTGTAAAAAGTTTCTCCGAGTAAGGATTAAAGTTAACTGCAGTATTCGCTACTGGGATTAATCTTGTCTCTACTGGGATAAGATTCATCCGAATTAGAGGTAATCTTATCTCATTAGAGACAAGATTAATCTCAGTAGCAAATACTGCAAGATTTTTTTGTGCAGTGAGGGCAAGGGACTTGGAAAGAGGCTAAAAACAGCCAAAGCCTTATGTAATTTGTCCGACCGAGCCAAGTTTTGCGATTCACGCAACGCGAACTTCGCCGAAAGCTTCAAGGCCCACCGACAAATCTTTCACACATAAGGACATAAGAAGCTTCAAAGTATTGTTTTTCATTTTGGAAGACATGGCAGGCCTTCAGGTATATCTTCTGTTTTGGACTTCTTTTGTTTTGCTTTGTTTCCCCCACTTTTAACCACGGCGCGTTTAGTTTGATAATAGCGTCGAAACTCAGCTTCGGGGAGCGGGAAGGCTGGATAAATTCGACGAGCGGGAAGGCTGGATAAAGTCGACAAGTGCTAACAAGAAAATCGTTAGCTTCCTCTGGAACATAATCGTATTTTCGAAAATATTTCTGAGCCATTTCATGGTGAAACGATCATTTCTAGTAAGAGTTGTGCTTTAAGTTCTAAGTGACCTACCTTCCTCAGGATCCCCTTCCTCAACTTTTACCCCAGTTTTGCTGGCTGCTTCAGCTACCTTTGACTCTCCATCTTGATCTGAATCGCCTTCTGAGCCAGCCATGAATCCGTTTTCGTCAGTCATCTCGTGCCCAACGAGATTGGTCATGGAATCTAAGCAAAAATGAATGCTATCAGTATGTAGCTTTTAATTCGAATACTAATTTCAAAACCTAAGTCGCAGTAGATTCAGTTTCTATTCTAATATTCGTTTGTTTGTTTCTATCTATCTTACCAAAAAGGGGCCCACTTAGGGGTCCTGACTACGCCTAAGCCTTCAAACGTGTTTAATCCATGACACCCTTCCACAATCAGGAAAGAACTGGTTGAAAAACAATCATGTCAAATATGATTCGCAGTCAGCTTGCGCTGAAGGACTATCTATCACCACAGTACGGAACTTCAAATCGCCCATACATCCCACCGACAAGTATCTATCTTAGCTGGAAAGAAGAAGAAGAGACAGGTGACTCCAGAACCAAAATAAAGTCATAGTAAGTAATTTATTTCTAACCCGCCATTTCGAAAAAGCGGAGTAAATAAAAGAAAATAAATAAAAGACATAAATACACAGAAAAAGACACTAAATTTCAGTCATCGGTTAGGAAGCAGTGTATAAGGTAGTGCGCTGGTTGGGCTCTGTTGTTCAATGATTTTTGATACCGACGAAGAAAGATCCAAAAGGGTATCTTGAACTTTGAACTAAAAAATGCAGAAGAATCTCAACCCTTTCGAAAACTCAATCGAACATCAAAACAGCAGCCGTGTCCAAAATGAAATCAGAGCACCAGCTTTAACTCCAACCGATTTTCAAAGAAGAAGTTCATAAAATCAGACTATTTAATGAAGGATCTTTGACTGTTTTCCCACAAGTTGATTTCCCAGCTTGAGCGGCTAGAGCCTAAAGAGGACCCTTGCCAAGAAGGGCCGTAATATAGCTCTAATAAAATGTAGCTGACTTATCCGTTTTGCACCGTCAAATATGATTCGCAGTCAGCTTGGGCTGAAGGACTATCTATAATTTCAAGGTTAAAAATATTCAAGGAGTCTGGCGAAGACCGGATATCTACAAGACGCAATTGTCTGGATATCAAATATTAAATTTTTGGGATCCCATCGAAACCTTTGGTCTTGTTTTGTGTTGTTCCGAACTGTAAATATTTGTAACCCCATAGTTGTATAAAAAAAAATTATTTTAGTCTTTATGCTGGCCAAATGATAATTTTCTTGTTGTTCAAGTTTGAGAGTTTTCAAGTTTTGAGTTTTTGGGATCCCAAAACGTAAGTGGAGGGATACCTATGACATCGCAAAAGTTGCCCGTCTGCCCGTCCGTCTGTGAGCACTATAACTCTCGAAGGGAATAAGATATTCTGATGAACCTTGGTGTGAGGATTCTTTGAGTCAAGGGAAAGGTCGAGTTCGTAGATGGGCTCTGTAGCCCTATATTTAGGGGTGGGGAGGGGGTTCAAATTAAGGAACAAACAAAATATTTGTAAACAGCTAATGAGATAGTCTACTAAGGTGTAAGAAGACATGCTGAACACTAATATGAAAACCATTTTCTCGCCGGACCAGTAGTTCGCCTGGAATCCGGCCAACGTTTTATTTGAAGTTGATTAGATGTTAGTTTAGGGGTAAGAAGACATGCTGAACACTAATATGAAAACCATATTCTCGCCGGACCAGTAGTTCGCCCGGAATCCGGCCAACGTTTTATTTGAAGTTGATTAGATGTTAGATTAGGGGTAAGAAGACATGCTGAAAGCTTCTGTGAAAATCATTTTCTACCCGGACAAGTAGTTCGCCCGGAATCCAGCCAAACCGAAAAATTTGTTAAAAACAAATATTTTCTTTGGTCCCATGCACCGACTACGGATACCCCGACAAAACTGAGCAGAGCTGGAGTTACTTGCTGAGCTTTGAATTGACGCCCGTCTTCTTCCCTCTTAGCCGCTGCGCATTGAGATCAAAAGATACAGCCGTGTATGACCCGCCTCTGCTGTGACAACACAATGTTAAAGAACCAACAGTTGCTTACTCTCGACTTATCTTCTCTGGGCTCTACTGCGATGTGCCGTCTGTCAGGGCGTCACGTATGGAAGGAGGGAGGGGGGGGGCGCCCCCCCCCCCCCCCAATGTTTTCGGGCAGTCGGAAAATTATAACTGAGTCGGCGCGAAGCGCCTCGATTTTTCGTAAAAGCAGTCGATTCGAAACAGTTGATTTTCTTAAAAACAGTCGGATTTTCGTAAAATAACAGATTTTTCATTCAAAACATTCGGTTTTCCTGAAAACGGTCGATTTACGTCAAAACAGTAATTTTTTCTTAAAAAGAGTAGTTTTTTCTGCAAAAACAGTAAAAATGACCAGTCATTCGGTAAATACCTTGCCCCCCCCCCCCAAAAAAAAAAACATTTTGGCTAGTAACACTTCTGCTGTCTGTAGATGTAACGAATTCCGATGTTCCGCGTAGCTCCTAACCTCCGCTCATTTGCATCGGGTAGGGCATTGGGGATCTATTCAACTGGACGTGGTCGTATTACACTTTAAAAAAAAATCTTGCAGTATTTGCTACTGGGATTAATCTTGTCTCTAAAAATATAACCTTGTCTCTTATTCGGGTTAATCATATCTTAGTAGAGATTAATCCCAGTAGCAAATACTGCAGTTAACTTTAATCCTAACTCGGAGAAACTTTTTACAGTGCAGAGATCGGGAGACGGAGGTTCTTTTGCTTATTTGTTCTCGCTTCAACTGACCATTCCCAGAGTATTCCGGATACTCCCTCATCTCCCTTTCCGGTTCAGCGACTGACGATTCCGGTGCAAATTGACCATCTTCGCCATAGGCGTTTCCATCAAGAGGCGGTTGGTAACCGTTGGACGTATTACTGGTTCCCGGTTCGCATTTGATTTCGGGAACATCGAACGTCGATGGGTTTTCGGCTTTTATCAACGGCTTGTCGGGAATAAGAGAGACTCCTGTTTCATCGTCCAGATTTGTCTTGTGGGCTCGTTGTAAGTGTGCTGGAAAAATAATTACAGACATAAATAATACTTCGGCCCAAGCTGACTGCAAATTATAAGAAAATGACCCAAAACGGATAAGTTAACTAAGATTTAATACAAATAATAATAATAACATATTTGACGGTGCAAAACTGTTGAGTCAGCTACACTTATTAGAGCTATATTTTGGCCCTTCTTGGCAAGGGACCTCTTCAGGCTCAAGCTGGAAAATAAACTTGTGGAAAAACAATTAAAGATTCTTCATTAAATGTCCGATTTTATGAACTTCTTCTCTGAAAATTGGTTGGAGTTAAAGCTGGTGCTGTGATTTCATTCTGGACACGGCTGCTCTTTTTGCTGTTCGATTGGGTCGTTGAAAGGGTAGAGATTCTTCTGCATTTCGGTTTTGGAGTCACCTATCTCTTTTTCTTCTTTCCAGCTAAGATGGATACTTGTCGGCTGCATGTATGGGCGATTTGAAGTTCGGTACTGTGGGGATAGATATTCTTTCAGCCCGAGCTCACTGCGAATCATATTTGACGGCGCAAAACGGATAAGTCAGCTATATTTTATTAGAGCTATATTTCGGCCCTTCATGGCAAGGGTCCTCTTCAGGTTATGGAAAAACAATCATATCTTAGCCGCTGTCAGTCGGTAAATTATAACCAAGTCGGCGCGAAGCGCCTCAAACAGTCGATTTTTCTTAAAAGCAGTCGGATTTTCGTAAAATAATAGATTTTTTCTTGATAACAGTCGCTTTTCCTGAAAACCGGTCGATTCGATTTATCGTCAAAACAGTTATTTTATCTTAAAAAGAGTAGTTTTTTCTGCAAAAACAGTCGGTAAAAATGACCAGCCATTCGGTAAATACCTTGCCCCCCCCCCAAAAAAAAAAAAAACATTTTGGCTAAGTAACGCCTCTGCTGTCTGTAGAGGTAACGAATTCCACTGTTCCGCGTAGCTCCTAACCTCCGCTCGAATGCATCGAGTAGGGCATCGGGGATCTATTCAACTCGACATGGTCGTATTACAGAGATCGGGTGACGGAGGTTCTTTTGCTTATTTGTTCTTGCTTTAACTGACCTTTCCCAGAGTCTTCCGGATACTCCCTCGTCCGCATCATCTCCCTTTCCGGTTCAGCAAATGATGATTCCGGTGCAAATTCACCATCTTCGCCATAGGCGTTTCCATCAAGATGCGGTTGGTAGCCGTTAGACGTGTTACTGGTTCCCGGTTCGCATTTGATTGCGGGAACATCGAATGTCGATGAGTTTTCGGCTTTTATCAACGGCTTGTCGGGAATCAGAGAGACTCCTGTTACATCGTCCAGATTTGTCTTGTGGGCTCGTTGTAAGTGTGCTGGAAAAATAATTACAGACATAAATAATCCTTCGGCCCACGCTGACTGCAAATTATAAGCAAATGACCCAAAACGGATAAGTTAACTAAGATTTAATACAAATAATAATAATAACATATTTGACGGTGCAAAACGGATGAGTCAGCTATATTTTGGCCCTTCTTGGCAAGGGACCTCTTCAGGCTCAAGCTGGAAAATAAACTTATGAAAAAACAAGTAAAGATTCTAAATGTCCGCTTTTATGAACTTCTTCTCTGAAAACTGGTTGGAATTAAAGCTGGTGCAGTGATTTCATTCTGGACACGGCTGCTGTTTTTGCTGTTCGATTGGGTCGTCGAAAGGGTAGATTTTCTTCTTCATTTTGGTTTGGGAGTCACCTATCTCTTCTTCTTCTTTCCAGCTAAGATGGATACTTGTCGGCTGCATGTATGGGCGATTTAAAGTTCCGTACTGTGGTGATAGATATTCTTTCAGCCCAAGTTGAATGCAAATCATATTTGACGGTGCAAAACGGATAAGTCAGCTATATTTTATTAGAGCTACATTTCGGCCCTTCTTGACAAGGGTCCTCTTCAGGTTCAAGCCGCTCAAGCTGGAAAATGAACTTCTGGAAAAACAATCATATCTTAGCGGCTGCGCATTGAGATGTAAAGATACAGCCGTGTATGACCCCCCTCTGCTGTGACGTCACGATGTTGAACAACCAGCATTTGCTTACTCTCCACTTTTCTTCTCTGTGCTCTACTGCGACGTGCTGTCTGTCAGGGGCGTCACGCATGGGAGGAGGGGGGATGCCCCCCCCCCCCCTCCCCAATGTTGTCGGTCAGTCGGATAAATTAAGCGCCTCGATTTTTCGTAAAAACAGTCGATTTTTTTCTTGGAAACAGTCGGATTTTCGTAAATAATAGATTTTTTCTTGAAAACCGGTCGATTTTTCGTCAAAACAGTAATTTTTTCTTAAAAATAGTAGTTTTTTCTGCAAAAACAGTCGGTAAAAATGATCAGCCATTCGGTAAATACCTTGCTCCCCCCCCCCCTAAACATTTTGGCTAGTAACACCTCTGCTGTCCGTATAGGTAACGAATTCCGATGTTCCGCGTAGCTCCTAACCTCCGCTCGAATGCATCGAGTAGGGCATCGGTGATCTATTCAACTCGACATGGTCGTATTACACACTGTAAAAAAAAATCTTGCAGTATTTGCTACTGGGATTAATCTTTTCTCTAAAAAGATAATCTTGTCTCTTATTCGGATTAATCTTATCTTAGTAGAGATAAGATTAATCCCAGTAGCAAATACTGCAGTTAACTTTAATCCTAACTCGGAGAAACTTTTTACATTGCAGAGATCGGGAGACGGAGGTTCTTTTGCCTATTTGTTCTTGCTTCAACTGACCTTTCACAGAGTCTTCCGGGTACTCCATCATCCGCATCATCTCCCTTTCCGGTTCAGCAACTGATGATTCCGGTGCAAATTGACCATCTTCGCCATATGCATTTCCGTCAAGAGGCGGTTGGTAACCGTTAATCGTGTTACTGGTTCCCGGTTCGCATTTGATTTGGGGAACATCGAACGTCGAGGGGTTTTCGGCTTTTATTAACGGCTTGTGGGGAGTAAGAGAGACTCCTGTTTCATCGTCCAGATTTGTCTTGTGGGCTCGTTGTAAGTGTGCTTGAAAAATAATACTGAATAAATAAAATTAAATAATACAACTAATGAAAAACAACATCAGCCGCAAGCTACTCATCGGGATTCAACATCCTTATTGCTTGCAAGTGCAATTTAAGGTAATTTAAAGGACCCCTCTTGCTTATTCTGTCTTTTATAGTATACCAAGCTCCCTCACGGAATCATAAACTTTTGAAATCCCCATGGGTTTCGTTTTGTGCCTGCGAATTTTTAGTGCCTTTTCGGTCGTGGGTTTCGCCCGTTTGCCAGAATCTTCAACATCCGCTGACAACTCTTTCACACACAAGGATATGTGAATCTTCTGTTTTTGACTAATTTTATTTGCTTAGTCTTCGTACTTTTTATCCACGGCGCGTTCGGTTTTCAATTTTTTTTTGCCCAGCCACCGCGTCGAAGAGCTTCAACCATCCTGCTCAACAAAGCACTGCTCGAGTGGGGATCAACCCACTACCCCAGCTGCAGGCGATGCCACCAAAAAGAAGATTAAAAGCGCAACACCTTCTCTTCGACTGCCCGTCGGACGCCGTGGAAAATCGAAAACTCTCAGCAATCTAAGCTAAAACTTCCTTGCAACTTGAAACAAATCGCCGAAGCCCCCCCCCCCCCCCCCCCACTCCCGATACGACAAGAAGTGACGATATACAAACAGATTATCAAACTTGTTCTATCGCACTATGTTCAACAGTAATCAGGCCAGAAGAAGAAAAGAAAGGTGGAAAGGGATTGGCTCTAAGCCAGACCCAAAGCCAATTTGAAGCTGAAGGAAGAAAGCAGGAAGGTGACCTGTATGACGATTCAGCAATTTCGAGTCAGTATCGGGGTCTTTGCGCGCGTGCGAGCCACTAATTCGTAATTTTAAATTTTGTACTGTGTCGGTGAGAATTCTTTTATTTAAGACGTATTGCACGCAACTATACTGTCTCCCACTTTTTGATAACGATCTGGAGACGACGATGCGTAAACTAAAAGTTTGTTTTAAAATGCATTCGTCGTCTCCTTTCATACAATCGACGTTACTCTGCTAGTCAAGTGTTTTTAGAAAATGAAACTGAATCTTTTGATGTTATGAGAAGGAAAGCGATAGTTAGTTGTGTTGCAAGGTTAGAGTGAGAATTAGTGAGAATGCAGAATGCCGTTCCGGCCATTTCTACCGACTTTTCCGTCGACTGTGCTATTGCCTCGAGCCACCGAATGGATAAAATGATTGTATATATTTAGTAAATAAAAGTCCTGTGTTAATGTAATTTTATTATGTGATGTGTAATACCACGAATTAAATAAACTGATTGAAGGCTTTGCAGAGTCGTCAACCGCTAACAAGAAAATCGCTAACTTCAGATCGAAAGTAATGGTATTTTCGAGAAAGTTTTTTGTATGATTCATTTCATAGTGAAAAGATCATTTCTAGTAGGAGTTGTACTTTGAGGTAATAAAGGAAAACATAAAGAAAAATAATTACAGACATAAATAATCCTTCGGCCCAAGCTGACTGCAAATTATATGAAATTGACGCAAAACGGATAAGTCAAATAAGATTTAATCCAAATAATAATAATAATACAAAGCAACAGAAAAGCTGCGAAATCCTGAGTAGTCAAACTGATCAGACTTAAAATCCCATCAATAATGCACCTGCAGTTATTGATCGGTTGAGCGTTAACCGCTCTTTCGGTAAGGCTGTTCCAAGGATCAACAATACTCTTGATGACTAACTCTCCTTGCCGATGCAGAATCGCCGGGTACCTAGCGGAAGAGCAGGAAGCGGTATCACATCTGCTCCCAAAGATCGCTGTGATTGGTTGACACAGGATTTGAGTTGTTGAGGTTGAGTCGTTAGTGAGACGTTTACTCGTTCTTCCTGAGGATCACTGGCGTGTTTTGGACATCATTTCATATAGAGTATTCTGTTTCCTTGTGGAATCTTAGTTTTGCAAACTTGTACGATATACGATAAGATACGATAAGCTTGAGCGATATCTAACGCTTCTTGGCAAGGATTATCGTGTTTTAATGGTTCGTTTAATAGTAATGATGATTCAAATAACAAGGTAATGATCATACTGAAATTTTATTTACGCACTTAAGAAGAGGAAAATAGCGCAGTACAGACAAATAAACGGACAAAATACACTGAGCTTTCAATAATGTAATAAATGCACAAGATCAAAAAATAAACACTAAAGAAAAAGAAAAGGGACTAATCGGTCTAATAAACCTTCTTCCGAGATGGAATGCGGAGAAATGACCAAGGGCAGAAACGCGAAGGTCCTGGGCAATTAAAGATAACTTTGCACACGGGTCACTTGGCAAAAAAGTTGCAGTTATACGGGAATTCCTATAACGTCGAGGACGGTACTTAACCTTTTTATTTGGTACTATTCGTGAATGACCGTTGTCCATATTTTATTTTGTTGAAAGTTTTAGGCTGACTTGCATTAGCTAGCTATCTTTGCTTTTTGGTCAATAAACAATATATAATAAGAATTTAACTACTTCCTCAGAAATAACTTCTCAAAACAAGATGCTAGTCGCTAATAGCTTCATTCGTTTTAATACAGGGTCATTTCTTCTAACGCGTTCTCGCTACAGCATGACCACGATGCGTTGCGTTATTTTTATGTATTACTAAAGACGGTCTCAAGATAAGCTGTTCGTTAAAAAATAAAATCTCTACTATATTTTTACTGACATATGTAGCTTTTCGTTCTATTAGAGTACAGTAACAATACAATAAAGGTGCACATGCAGTCACTTTTTCAGTGGTTAACTGCAGAATTTCTAAACCCCCTTGCTTACCGCCTGTCATTTCTTTCACAAATCGGCGATACCGAGACTTCTAACTCCTTCCACGAGTAGAGTGAATCATCTATGATTAACTAGCAAAGGCAGTTTGTGACATTTAGACATCCTCTTGTAACCAGTTAATCCTTGCCAATATTTTGGATGTCTTCTTTCATTTTTGTTTTTTGTCTTGGTCAAAATGTGTTGTATTGGGGGGGGGGGGTAAGGATGTTTGATGCCTGAAATCTTATCTTGCTTTCTGTGCGGCCCACTAAAGAGTTCAAAGATCAAGGTCTCAGTAACAAGAGGCGTATTCTCGCCGTTCCCCAAGGACTCAACTTGAGGAGTCCTTTAGTTTTTCCCGGGGACTCACTCCCTGTATTCTCGCGAGTCCCCACGGACGGGGAATGCTCCAATTATCATCACCATCATCAAAAAGGACTCCCTTTCAGATTAGAAGGGCAATCAATTTCTGCTGGTGTTGGTGCAATGTAAAACAAAATACAATCAGAATAAACAAAACCAAAAATAAAATGGATCCAGACTAATTTCGTCAACTGCATATTTTTTTTTTCGAAACAAAATCAATTTTGGAAGCATTCCCCGTGTTCTCGTTTGTTTCCGTACGCGGAGTCCGCGTGCAATGACTCCCTCTATTCTCGCCGTTCTCTTTGATTCCCCGAGGAGTCCTCGGGGAACGGCGAGAATACGCCTAAGATCTCAAAGGTTTCGAGCGTCTCTTTACTCTCATTAGGTTTCTAAGCCTCGCTATCTATTAGTCGGTGTTCTCACTTCCGAGGCAAAGCCTGCCTTCCTAATCGCCAGTAATGCGAATATTTTTTGCGTTTTTGCAGATACCATGGTATCTGGAACCACAGTAACTAGATTTTCTTTTTCACAGTTACTACAGTATCTAATACTACGGTTCCTTTGCAAAAACGATAGTTGCCGAATTCACACTTTTAAAATTCATCCTAGAAGAAATCCTAACATCCACTCACATCACAATAGCCAAACTACACTGTAAAAAAAAAATCTTGCAGTTTTTGCTACTGGGATTAATCTTGTCTCTAAAAAGATAATCTTATCTCTAATCGGATTCATCTTATCTCAGTAGAGACAAGATTAATCCCAGTAGCAAATACTGCAGTTAACTTTAATCCTTACTCGTAGGAACTTCTTACAGTGTACCTTCCGCCAATTTGTCAAAAACCTAAGCTCTTTTGTTTGTGAAAATGAAAGTGAGACGGCATTATACCAGATGTCATGGCATCTGGCTAGATAATCACTAACAGCGGAAACGACGTTTTGACCGTGGGGCCAGATCCCTCGGTAACTGCAAAAACGACTTTAGATTGTGGTATCAAATACCATGGTATCCCCAAACTATTGACTACTATATTTTCACTTTGCAGGTACACCTATTATGGTAATCTCTACTTTTCCAATACTTTCATAAGTTGCTTTTTATCCACTTCACCTCACTGGTGGTATGACCAGTATATATGCCCTGTGCCTTAGGCTAGGATTTTATTAATATTTTTTATAAACAAATCAGAATTAGTGAAGCGTCGCTTTCTATGCCACTGGCATGTCTGACGCTTTTAAGCAACATGAGGCAGAGATGGGCGAATCCGATCATGAAAGGAGTCGAATCCGAATCCAGGGCTAGGTACGAATCCGATTCCGAATCCACCATTTCGTGCCGAGGATTCGAATCCGACCTTAACAAAAATCAAATCATATACATAGGTTACAGAGGCGTTACTAGCCAAAATGCTTGGGGGGGGGGGGGGGGACGAGGCATTTACCGACTGGCTGGTAATTTTTACCGACTTTTTCTACAGAAAAAACGACTGTTTTCAGCAACAAAAATGACATTTTTGAAAAAAAATCGACTGATTTTCGGAAAAACCGACTATTTTGACGAAAAATCGACCATTTTTCAGAAAAAACGACTTTTTTCATGAAAAAAAATCGACTGTTTTGACGAAAAATCGCGGCGCTTCGCGCCGATTCGTATTTTTTTACCGACTCGCCGGCAGCATTAGGGGGGGCGTCCCCCCCTCCCCCCCCCCCCCCCAGTCGTGACGCCCCTGACAGGTTATAGTTTAAAATTCAAAGGTGACCGAAAGAACTGATATCTGAGGTAATCGGATAACGTGATAGATCAATGACGATGGTTGGTGGAGATCAAAAAGTTGTATTGCCTAAGACCACTGTGTAAAAAATGGGACGCGGAATCTGGTAGAATATAGACAAGAAATTTTAGCGGATTCGTAAGATTGTCCGATGTAAGACGTAAGATAAAGTCCGAATCCGAATCCAGCCTGACAAGCAGAAGATTCGAATCCGGCGAAAAGGACGAATCGTGGATTCGAATCCGATCGGATCCGGATTCGCGCATCTCTGACATGAGGTTTATTTTTATTTGGCCCAAAAACTGTACCATACCTTACCTTATACAGCAAAAAGTTTACCTTTGAGATTATATTTTTCATTGAAGGTGCGTTCACACAGCTTGCACGCATAAGCTTTGGTCCCGCTGTGGAATCGCATATGCCGCTTTAAGCTGGAGTTCTTCGGGAAGGTTTTGCCACAATCCTCGCATTGATATGGCTTTTCTCCAGAATGGACTCTGAAAAAAAAATACTCACTGTATCATATCACTCTTTTTTCTCTTCAAATGCTGGGGCGTCCCCACTGACCGCGAACGACTAAACAAAGAATCAGGAATGGTTATTTTCTGAATAGCTATTCGTCCCCCCCCCCCTTCCCTCCCCATGTGTGACGCCTCTGGCTGAGAGTAGGCTACTCCAAACGACTACTTAGAAATAGGGAGGTTTATTATATGCAATGACTTGGATATAGCCTAATTAATTGACTGACAAAGTTTGTCAGACAAACCACTCTTAAAGGACAGTCCCAATACTGATATGAAATTTCAGGGGTCTAGGCGAAACCCCCCTGGCGAGAAAGCCCCCCGAGTACCAACGCGTGACGGCGGCTCGCTGGCCGCTCACCTCTATATATACTTTTCATAATAATATATTATATTTTATTAACACTGTGTGTGTGTGAGGGGGGGGGGGCGGGGTTTTTTGCCAAGGGATTTTGGCACCGGGGGGAGTACTGAGATGGATTTGCCGGGTGAGTTTTGGGAGTTTGACTGGGGGGGGGGGGGGGGTCACCAGAGGGGTTTTAGCTGGAACCGAATTTTTATCCTTAAAAGTTTCCATAGACCCTTGTCTAGTTTTCTACAGATAACCCCATAATTACTACTCACAGAAGCTTAGAACACATCCATGCACATCCAATATATTAGAAACTAACAGAAAAAGAAACAAACCTCTGGTGGAGTTTCAGTAGAGCTTTCTTGAAGAAACTTTTTGCACATATATCACAGGTATATGAGACTTCTTTCAGATGAATGGCATTCATATGCCTTCTCACTCCTGTGCGCTGAGTAAAAACAACCCCACATGTTGGGCATGGGTATCCCATCCTGTTGCGACCTTGTTGAATGAACAAATCCTGCAAATAAGTTGATTAATAATAAGAAATAAAAACAAGCTAACTGTGAATCATATTTGACGGTGCAAAACAGATAAGTCAGCTACATTTTATTAGAGCTATAGTTTTGCCCTTCTTGGCAAGGGTCCTCTTCAGGCTCAAGCTGGAAAATGAACTTGAGAAAAACAATTAAAGATTCTTCCTTCAATATCCGATTTTGTGAACTTCTTCTTTGAAAATTGGTTGGAGTTATATCTGGTCCTGTGACTTCATTCTGGGCATGGCTGCTGTTATTGCTGTTTGATTAGGTCATCGAAAGGGTAGAGATTCTTCTGCATTTTGGTTTAGGAGTCACCAGTCTGTCTCCTCTTCTTCTTTCCAGCTAAGATGGGTACTTGTCGGCGGCATGTATGGGCGATTTGTAGTTCCCTACTTCGGTTATAGATGGTCCTTCAGCCCAAGCTGACTGCGAATCATACTTGACAATACACAACAGATAAGTCAGCTACATTTTATTAGAGCTATATTTCGGCCCTTCTTGGCAAGGGTCCTCTTCAGGCTCAAGCCGCACAAGCTGGAAAATGAACTTGTGAAAAACAATTAAAGATTCTTCCTTAAATATCCGATTTTGTGAACTTCTTCTTTGAAAATTGGTTGGGGGTAAAGTTAGTCCTGTGATTTCATTCTGGACATGGCTGCTGTTTTTGCTGTTCGATTGGGTCGTCGAAAGGGTAGAGATTCTTCTGCATTGGGTTAGGAGTCACCTGTCTGTTCTTCTTCTTTCTAGTTAAGATGGGTACTTGTCGGCGGCATGCAGGGGCGTCCCGAAGGGGGGTGTGGGGGGTGCAGCACCCCCCTCAGAAAGCCTGTGGAAAAAAATTCCGGTAAATTTTAACTGGTGCGGCGAAGCCGCGCCAGTTAAAATTTGTCAAATTCACCTGAACTTGATGATTTTTAGGGAATCTACCGGATTTTGCTCATGGAATGTACGCTAAATCTTTCACAGCGAATCTACCGGAACTTGTCTCAGGGAATCAACCGGAATTTACCCCTTGGAATCTACGAGATTCGGCTCAGGGAATCTACCGGAATTTGTGCGAAATCTTTCATAAGGAATCTACCGGAACTTGTCTCAGGGAATCTACAGGAATTTACCCCTCGGAATCGGCGAAATTCGGCTCAGGGAATCTACCGGAATTTCTGCGACATCTTTCACAAGGAATCTACCAGAACTTGTCTCAGGGAATCTACCGGAATTCACCCCACGAAATCTACCAGAATTCGGCTCAGGGAAGCTACCGGATTTTACTCATGGAATCTACGCTAAATCTTTCACAAGGAATCTACCGGAATTTGTCTGAGGGGTTCTACCTGAATTTACCCCACGGAATCTACCAGAATTCAGCTCAGGGAATCTACTAGAATTTGTGCGATATCTTTCACAAGGAATCTACCGGAACTTGTCTCAGGGAATCTAACGGAATTCACCACACGAAATCTACCAGAATTCAGCTCAGGGAAGTACCGGATTTTGCTCATGGAATATACGCTAAATCTTTCGCAAGGAATCAACCGGGATTTGTCTGAGGGAGACTACCGGAATTTACCCCACGTAATCTACCAGAATTCAGCTCAGGGAATCTACCGGAATTTACCCCACAGAATCTACCGGAATTTGGCTGAATGTGAATCCAAAATCGCCGACAGCTTTCTCGACTCCTTTCCGGTGATACCGGTGAACCAAGAAGAGTTCAACAAGAGCTGTAAGCTCATATGGCACTTGCAACTGTCTGTAGTAGGTCAGGGCTCTGCTAGATTCAACGGGTCCCTGATATGCCTGCCTGCCAAGTTTCGTCTTGAAAAACGCCATCACCGGAATTCCGGAAGGCCCCCCTCCACCTCCACCCCCCAGTGTCCGGATCCAGTCCAACTGTGCGAACGATTTATCTAGAATAAATGCTTGTTCTTCCCATGAAGTCAAACTCCGATTCCTCCATTCTAACTATTTCTGGAGATTTCCGATCACCCCCTCCCAACTCCACATAGCTGTTGGGTCCGCTATTATAAGTTGAGATGAATCATTTGATAAAAGTATTTTCGACTTTGAATTTAACATGCGCACTTTAAGGGAGCTGGAGCTTCATTTTTAAGCAAAACCCTTGAGGCGAAGATGATAATGAGCTCATGAAGATCATGAAAATGCAAATTTCGTTTAAAAGTATTTTTCTTACTTTGCGGTCAAGATTGGCACTTTACGGAAGTCGGCTTTGGAAAGTGGCGATTTCTAAGCCAATTTTTTCGAAAGTCTAATATTGCAGCCAAGTTGCTTCGTCCTAGCACATGTGGAAGTGCGTAAACTCGTGATCACCGGAATTCCGGACCCCCCCCCCCCCCCTCAAACTCCTCTCACAGTCGCCGGAGCTAATCCAGTTCTGAAAAGAATTATCCAGAGAATCTGTTTGGTATTCCCACGAAGTTTCATCCCGATCTCTCCAGTATAAAACTGACATCACAGAAATTCAGTGAAACTCTCCTCTACCCCCCCCCCCCCCAAAGGGTCCAGATCCAGTCCAACTGTGTAAACGATTTATTTGGGGCAGATGCTTGTTCCAGCAAGTTTCACTCCGATCCCTCCTTTCTAACCGTTTCTCGAGATTTCCTGTCCCCCCCCCAACTCCCCCATAGCTACCGAATCCGGTCCGGACTCCAAATAGGACATCAAAGATATGTCCTTAATTAAGTTATCAAGTTTCATTCCAATCCGATCACCAGTTCAAAGGTTACACACTACTCGATTTTCCAGATTCCCCCGCCTTCACCCCCCCCCCCCCAGATGATCGGATCAAAAAACTGATTATTTCCAAGTTAGTTTATTCGGGACCTTGGTATGCCTGCCAAGTTTCATTGTCCTATAACATCTAGAAGTACCCTAACTCGAAAAAGTGTGACCAGCTGCCCTAAATTTCCCAGATTTCCCCGCCCTCCACTCCCCTCAGATGACTGGATCGGGTAACTGATTATTCAAGGTTAGTTGGGTCGGGTCCCTGATTTGCCTGCTAAGTTTCATTGTCCTAGCACATCTGGAAGAACCCTAACTCGAAAATGACAAAAAAAACGGACCGACCGACAGACGGAATTGCGACGGTATATGGCACTTGAGACAGAGGCTGCAAGTGCCATACAAACGAATTAGCCTTGTTTCGACGTGATGTAGAAAGTCGCGGGAAGAGCCTCGAAACAAACAAAAAGTTTGAAGATATATTCGAGGTCTCTCGTCAACTGAAAGACGTCTTACCACTAGCATGGAAAGCGTTCAAGCTCGCCAAGACAATCCCTGTTACCTCAGCAAAAGGGAAACGAATTTTTAGCAAGATGAAGCTGGTTTTCACCACCTTGCGTTCAACAATGGCTGACGAGCGTCTTGAAAGTCTGCTATTAATAGCATGTGAAACAGATCTAGTTGATGAGTGTGAAATTGGATGTATTGAGGATAAATGGAAAATGGTTAAAATGCGTCGAATAAATGTGTAGGGTGTGTTGAATGTCAGATTTTTGTTTTGTTTTAAGTGTTAACGAGCCTTTTTTTGTTTACTATTGTTTACAATACGTAATCGAAGTCAGAACACGACAGTATTCTAGACTTTCTGCAGAGATTGTCACTACGAGAATTTTCGGTACCTCAAAAAATTCTGGTAAAAGCTCGAAAAATTCCGGTAAAATTCTGAAGCTGCACCCCCCCCGATCAGGAAAGTATCGGGACGCGGCATGTATTGGCAATTTGTAGTTCCATACTTTGGTGATAAATGTTCCTTCAGCCCAAGCTGACTGCAAATCATATTTGATGGTGCAAAATGGATGAGTCAGCTACATTTTATTAGAGCTATTATATATATTTAAGGAAGAATCTTTAATTGTTTTTCACAAGTTAATTTTCCAGCTTGAGCCTGAAGAGGAGCCTTGCCGAGAACAGGTTGTGATGTGATGCCAGGACAACTCTGAAACAGTTATCTGATATGATGGGGTGATATCAATCATGTCCTATAATCAAGGACTATTTTCACCTAGCGTATGTATTATTTGGGTTTAGTCATGGCAGTCTCATGTCGGAATATGTTGTTCAAACTCTGATGTGGATTCAGTGGCGAAAGTACAGGCCAAGTTCGTAGATGGGTCCTGCAGCTCTTTCTTAAGTCGATTAGAGATTCGGTATCAGGGTAAGGAGCAATAAGGAGACATGCTGAATCGAATTTTGAAATTTATTTCCTTGACAAATAAGAGGCAAAATTTGCCAGAAATTCAGTTTAAAAGGTTCTCCTCTCAATGCCACTAGCTCTTTTGCTCTGCATTGCATGCAGTTTGCCGAGAATGCTGCTAAAAAAAAAGAATTTGGTCAAAGCAAAGGACCTTTCTGAAGACGATTAGAGATGAGATATTGGAGTAAACATCCTTTCTGAATTCATATTTGAACTTTTCTCCTCTGATTAGGCCATAAGTTGGTAAGTGTAACATATTTTTTTGTACATACAGTATTCAAGCGGTGGACTATGGATAATATCAAAATGTTAATGGGGTCTGGCAAAAATCAAGATTTGACTGTTTGTTTGGATCACGAAGTCCAATCAATATCAAACTTTTGGGATTCCATCAAACTTTTAGTCTCCTTCTTCCTAGATTTAAACAATTATTGTGTATCTTGACGGTGTTGCCTCTATGATACCTTCCAAACATCTGGAATTGTCAGGTGTGAATGCGCTCGGCTTTGGAGACGCTGTCAAAAATAAAATTTCAGTCAATTGTCCAACAGTGTAGTCACCCTTGAAGTTAACAGTACATTCGTCAAAACCCTTAGATTACGGTCTTGCGGTAAGGCTGAGGCGTCGTCGTCGAATTAAGGTCCTTTCTGCTTCTTTTCGAGCCTCAGGACCTTCCAGGCTGAGGCAGTTCCTGCTCTTTTATTTTCAAATTGCCTGCGAAAGTCGAAACGGAGAACCAACGGAAAATAGGGAAACTGTTGGCGGATAAACTTTGAAACTTACTAAACCGACTTTCAACAGACACTTTTCATAAAATGTTTGCATTTTACTCCCAAAACTAGCGTTTTTACATTAATTACAAGCTCCAAAATTTAAGTTCTTTCTCTCATTATTCTTTATCTGTAATATTTTCACCATGTGTTTATTGCAGCGTTCCGGCTTGTCCGAGGCTGCTTGCCTTACCCAAGGCGTATTCTCGTCGTTCCCCGAGGACTCCACTTGAGGAGTCCCCGCGTTTTTGTTTCTCCCGGGGACTCACTCCCCGCATTCTCGCGAGTCCCCATGTACGGGGAATGCTCCGTCTATTATCACCATCATCAAAAAGGACTCCTTTCAGATTCGGAGGGGAAAAATTTTTTGCTGGTGTTGGTGTAATGTAAAATTAATTAAAAAGAATCAGGATAGACAAAACCCAAAACTAAGTGGATCGAAACTAATTTCTTCAACTGCAAATGTTTTTTTTTTCGAGTAAAACCCATTTTAAAAGCATTCCCCGTGTTCAAGTTCTTTTCTGTAGGTGGAGTACGCCTGGGTTGGCTCCCTCTATTCTCGCCGTTCTCTTCGATTTCCCGAGGAGTCCTCGGGGAACGGCTAGAATACGCCTTAGTCTGGGCAAGCAAAAGCTGCTTAGAGCGACAGACATTAATATTGCTATAGGCGCATTCTCATTTCTCGCCGTTTCCCGAGGACTCCTCGGGGAGTCGAAGGGAACGGCGAGAAAAGAGGGAGTCACTCCACGCGGACTCCGCGTGACAAATAAACCAACTGATTTGTCACGGTAAAGTCACTTGAGTAGTATTCCATAGACACAGTATCAGGTCGCATCCGAGCCAGACTCCAGACCTCAAATGCCACATCCGGGTCCATGGCATGTGTGCCTTCCAAGTTTCTGACTCTCTTATTTCAGAAAATTTCCAGAACCTCCTTCAACCAACACCATGTCCAAATACGATTCGGACACGTAAATATCATTTCTAGGGGATTTTCTCATATCACCTGGAAGCCCTATCGGATCTTGGACCCGTTACCTTTGCACCATCCAAGCTTCATTCCCATCCATCCATCCATCTGATTCCTTTGCATGTTACCGAGCCTCTTCGTCCATCCCACCACTGTAGTCGGATGCAATTCGGACACGCAAATGTTGCATCTACGGCCTCAAAATAACATATCTAGGTTCCTTGACTTTTGGACGCTACGTATGATAAACGATTTCCAGGTCCCCCCCCCCGAAGTCGGATGTGATTCGAAAAATGTATGTCGCATCTAAGGCGTATTCTCGCCGTTCCCCGAGGACTCCACTTGAGGAGTCCCCGGGTTTTTATTTGTCCCGGGGACTCACTCCCCGTATTCTCGCGAGTCCCCTGGGAATGCTCCGATTATCATCACCATCATCGGAAAGGACTCCCTTTCAGATTCGAAGGGGAATCAATTTTTGCTGGTGTTGGTGCAATGTAAAATTAACTAAAAGCAATCAGAATAAAAAAAAAACAAAAATAAAGTGGATCCAGACTAATTTCGTCAACTGCATATGTTTTTTCCGAACCAAATCCATTTTGGAAGCATTCCCCGTGTTCTCGCTGTTTCTGTACTCGGAGTCCGCATGCAGTGACTCCCTCTATTCTCGCCGTTCCCTTCGACTCCCCGAGGAGTCCTCGGGGAACGGCGAGAATACGCCTCTAGAGCAACCACAAGGTTTCTCCCAAATCGAAGTAGGCCCATTCCAGCTCCCAGCACCAAGGTCATATTCGGTACGGACTTCAAAATCCGACATCTGACTCCCATAAGGCGTATTCTCGCCGTTCCGCCAGGACTCCACTTGAGGAGTCCCCACGTTTTTGTTCGGGGACTCACTCCCCGTATTCTCGCGAGTCCCCACGGACGGGGAATGCTCCGATTATCATCAGCATCATCAAAAAGGACTCCCTTTCAAATTCGGAGGGGAATCAATTTTTGCTGTTGTAGGTGCTATGTAACATTAATAAAAAGAATCAGAATAAACAAAAACAAAAATAAAGTGGATCTGGACTAATTTTTTCAGCTGCATATTCATTTTTCGAACAAAATCCATTTTAGAAGCATTCCCCGTATTCTCGCTGTTTCTGTATGCTGAGTCCGCGTGGGGTGACTCCCTCTATTCTCGCCGTTCCCTTCGATTCCCCTAGGAGTCCTCGGGGAACGGCGAGAATACGCCTATAATCTTTGTACCGTCCTAGTTTCTCCCCAATCCCTATATTCCTTTGCAACGAATGTTCCCAAATTGTTCGCATGCTCCAAATATGGAATCCTTATATTCCATCGCAACGTTCCAAAGTTCCAGGAGTCCCCGCTCGCCACCGCGGTCGGATGCGATTCGGCCTTATAAACTTAATATCGCTCTGCTCCTATGAACTGGGTCACGCGGGTCATAAGTTTCCGTATTCCCCCTCCCTCCACCGCCCCACAAATGACTGGATGTAATCCGCGAAAACACGGTTTCGCTGAGCATTCATAAAGCATGTCAAGTGTCATAGTCTTAGCTTGCGTGTAGCGGATGTACCGAAAAGTGAGACAGATTGATCACCATTATGATCGCTACATGACACTTCAATTACAAAATATATTGGAAAATAAAAAAATAACCCCCAAAATGCTGAAATTAGAGCAAACGCCGATAAATCTGTGGCGCGCCGCCGAAAACTTTCCGGCGGTGCGCTGCCAAAAAAATGTCGGCCCGCCGGTGGCGACAATTCTCTCCGCCACCACCGAATTTAGATTCGGCGCGACTTCGGGGACTAAGTCCCCCCCCCCCCCCCCTGGTACTATAATAATAATTTGTTGAAAGGGTGCTTCGAACTGGAGCAATCGAGTTGGTTTTAAAGGAAGCTTGGGTGTTTGGGGACGTCTAGAGGATTTTCAGTGAGATTGTACTTTCAGCTATAGGGAATGATAAGTTTCTCCGTCCTATCTAGTCTTGAAGTGCCCGAACTATCAAAAGTTACCATCAGTTTATGGCACTTGAGGCGGTGTGAAGCCAACATAAAAACGTGTGGGAACTATCAGTCTTGCAGCATTGCTGGTGCACTTGTCAGTGGCACCACCGACCTTTCATGCCAACAACAGCAATCGACAGACACGAGTGGTTTTGGATACATGCTCGCCTAAAGCCTTTGTAAGAGAGGACTCAAAGAGAATTTAACAAGAGCTGGAAGCTCAATTGGCACATGCAAGGCTGTTTCAGAGGATGAAATATAGAATTTGCCTTTTCGTGGGTTTGTTCTGATCTTTTGTAAGCAAAACCCTTAAGATAAGAATGAGCATGGACCCTTGGAAACCACAAGAATGCATCGTTTGTAAAAAGTATTTTATTTCTGAACTTGGTTGTAATGATGCGCACTTTAAAGGCGCTAGAATTTCATCTGTAAGCGAAATCTTTGAGACAAAAACGATAACAGGCCCTTGGGGATCATTAATCTATATAGTTTGGTCAAAGGTATTTTTTCACTGTTGGTTTAGGATGCGCACTTTAAGGGTGCTAGAGATAAAGTTTTTAAGCAAAACCCTGGCGCAAATGATTATGGGCTCAAATGTATCGTTTGATCTAAAGTACTTTTTTACTTTGCAGTTAAGATGCGCAGTTTAAGGGAGCTAGAAATGGACTCATGGGGATCATGAAAATGTATATTTTGCTTAGAAGTATTTCTCCGCCCCAACTTCCCCCACAGTGCCCGGATCCAATCCGATTCTGTAAATGATTTATCTAGAGCATTTGTTTGTTATTCCCACCAATTTCCGACCCGATCTCTCTAGTCTAAGCGGGTCACTTATTTCCCCCCCCCCCCAAACAGTTGTCGGATCCGGTCCGGACATGAGAAAGAACATCAGGGAAGTGCCTTCTGTTCAGTTATTAAATTTCACTGGAATTCGATCACCCCTTCCAAAGTTACGCACGACTCAATATTCGGGATTCCCCCTCCCTCCGCTCCCCCCAGGGTGATCGGATCGAGTAGTTTTTATTTCTAAGTCAGTTTGATCGGTTCTCTGATATGCCTACCAAGTTTCGTCGTGAAAATCCCAAAAACCGCCATCACCGGAATTCCGCGAAACCCCTCTCCATCCAACCCAAAAGTGTCCGGATCCAGTCCAATTCTGTAAACGACTCATCTAGAGCAGATGCGTGTTCTTCCTAGCAAGTTTCACTGCGATCCCACCATTCTAACCGTTTCTCGAAATTTCCGGTCCCCCCCCCCCCAACTCCCCCACAGCCTGTCGAATCCGGTCGGGACTTCAAATGGAACTTCAGAGACATGTCATCTCTTTAATTATCAAGTTTCGTTCCAATCCGATCCCCCCTTCGAAAGTTACGTACTACTCAATCTTCCGGATTCCCCCTCCCTCCACTCCCCCCACGGTGGTCGGATCGAGGAAGTGACTATTTCCAAGTTAGTTTGGCCGGGTCCCTAAAACGCCTGCCAAGTTTCATCGTCCTAGCACATCTGGAAGTACCCTAACTCGCGATCACCGGACTGACCGACAGACCGACGGAAAAGTGATCTGTGTATGGCACTTGGCCGGAAGGCAAGTGCCGTAAAAACGGGTGACAAAAAAAAAGATTCCGCGCCAGAATTTACAGGCGGGCCACCGCCGTAACAACGGCAGCGGGTCGTAACAACGTCGGCGCGCCGAAATGTTCGGCGGCGGGTCGCTGAATTATTCAATTATTTTTCGGGGGCGTGGCTTCCGGGACTAGTCCAACATAGAACGTTTGTTAATAACAATCCGTCCTGCACCACTGAAAACTGTTTCTGCCGGTGGATTTGTCGCTGGCAGCAAAAGATTCTTTCGTGCCAATATCTGCAATGAAGTCAACAGAAAAGAGAGTCTGGACAGAAACTCACCTAGAGCCTTTGGAAGAGAGGGCTCAACAGAAACAGCATCACAAAAAAAATATTCAGAGCCAGAATTTACCGGCGGGCCGCCGCCGCCGACCACGAAGGCTTTGTTTTTTGGCGGCGTTTCACTGAATTATTCTGCGTTCTTTTGTCACGGGAGTTCTCACCGGTGGTCTCTGGTTATTCTTATAAGGCGTTTCCGAATCCACCGGTGACTACTCACCAGTCTGATCCGCCGTTGATCCTCAGGAAGAACGAGAAAATGTCTCACCGGTGGTCTCTGGTTATTCTTATAAGGCGTTTCCGAATCCACCGGTGACTACTCACGAGTCCAAAACCCGCCATTGATCCTCAGGAAGAACGAGAAAATGTCTCCGTAACGACTCAAACTCAGCAACTCACATACTGTGTCAACCAATCACGGCGACCGTTGGGGACAGCTGTGGTGCCGCTTCCGGCTCTTTGCTAGGCACATGGCGATTTTGCATCGCAAGGAGAGTTAGTCATCAAGAGTATAAACCGGTGTCCGGTTTTATCTCACCGGTGCGGACTCACCAGAACTTGCTCGGGAGCCCGGCTTTACCGAGAAGTTAGCAACTTTCGTCAACATTTGACGGGGCCGAACTCAGGCCGTTTTTGCACTCATCGCGTGGTGACTATCCACCGGTGAAGCAAAAAACGCGTTACAAGAGAAGAACCGGACACCGGTGACAAAATACCAGAGACAGCCGGGAGTGCAGCGAACGAAGCTATTTTCAGCTGAGCGCTTCGGAGAGTACCTGTCACCATGCCGGACAAAACAAGACCAAAGGTTTCGATGGGATCCCAAAAATTCAATATCTGATCCAGACAACTGGGTCTTGTCTTAGCCAGATCCAGTCGTCGCCAGACTCCTTGAACATTTTTACTATTAAAATTCAGAAACAGATTAAGGCCAAATAGCTAATCACCTGAGAAAACCAAGTTCAAATATGGATTCAGCATGTGTGTTTACCCCTATAAGTCATATCTGTTTTGAACTTCCTGCCACTTCTGCCAATTTCCCGGTTTCGGCCGAACTCCAGACCTACTTGTCCGGCGAAAAAAGAAAGCAAAAAAACGAACTCAGGGTATCTTCTTTCCCCAACAATGACCATCTAATCAACTTCAAATAAAAATTTAACTTTTTCCGACTCCAGCCGGATTCCGGTCGAACTATATGTCCGGGTAAAATATGAATGTCACACACGGATTCAGCATCTCTTCTTACCCCTTAATCGGTTATCTAATCCAGTGGTTCCCAACCAGGGGTACGCGTACCAAAAGGGGTACGCAAGACACCCGTAAGGGGTACGCGAAGGTCCCAAATCTCTGAATTCGAAAATGTCTGCTTTTGTCAAGAAATTAGAGTTTTGACTTACGATCCTTGACCGAGACGAGGTGATCCTTGGCCGGACGAGATCTTGACGTCTCTTATCAGAACTAGTAGAACAATGATTCTACAAAAAGGGGTCCGCAACCTTTTTGAACCTTAATCAGGGGTACGCGACACGGAAAAGGTTGGGAACCACTGATCTAATCAACTACAAATAAAACTTTAACTTCTAACAATTTTCCGGTTTTGGCCGGATTCCGGGCGAACTACATGTCCGGGTAGAAAATTGTTTTCACATAAGTGTTCAGCATGTCTAGAACATCTAATCAACTCCAAATAAAACTTTTAATTTTAACAAACTTTCCGGTTTGGGCCGGATTCCGGACGAACTACGTGTCTGTGGAAAAAATGGTTTTCACCATCGTCTTCAGCATGCATTCCTACCCCTAAATCGAACATCTAATCAACTTCAAATAAAACTTTTAATTTTAACAAACTTTCCGGTTTTGGCCGGATTCCGAGCGAACTACTTGTCCGATGACAAAATGGTTTTCACCATCGTGTTCAGCATAAATATGCTTTGAGCCCAAGCTGACTTTGAAACATTTATTCAAACAATGTTTACAACGGGTACGTCAGCTACGATTCTTCATCAGCGATATTTCGGCCCTTTTTGGCAAGGGTCCTCGTCAGGCTGTCAATCCTCTGGGTCAACTTCGGGGAAGGAAACAGGTCTTCCTTCCTATTGGCAGAATACTGTAAGCTAAGGTCAATAATAAGTTGTTCTTGACCTAGATATTCATATGGGTCTTATCTGCTGAGTGTCATTTTGGATTCGAAGCAGCCAATAGGAAACTATTCTGCCAATAGGAAGATTACAGGTTTGTTTCCTTCCCCGAAGTTGAACCAGAGGATTGACAGCCAGACGAGGACCCTTGCCAAAAAGGGCCGACATATCGCTAATGAACAATCGTAGCTGACGTACCCGTTGTAAACATTGTTTGAATAAGTGTTCAGCATGTCTTCTTACCCCATAATCGACTATCACATTAGCTGTTTCAAAATATTTTGTTTGTCCCTTAATTTGAACCCCCTCCCCACCCCTAAATGTAGGGCTACAAAGCCCATTTACGAACTTGACTGGTCCAACGACCCAACGAATCCTCAAACCAAGTTTCATCAAAATATCTCATTCCCTTCGAGAGTTTTCGTGCTTACAGACCAACGGACAACTTTTGCGATGTCATAGGTATCCCTCCACTTACGTTTTAGGATCCCAAAAACCTTAGCACTTCTCTCACAATTCACACTCAGAGTCGGGTCACACTGGGCTCAAAACCGCGCCGATTTGACAATCAGCGCCGATTTATTAGAACTTTGTCACACTTGGCTTATTTCTGCGCAGAATTAGGAATTTAGAATTAAAGTTTCATGCTTTTGTTTGACGTCGCTCGACTCGTCGGTACATCGGGTTCTTTTTACGCGTATGAAACCAAGTTCTGTACAGTCTTGTCGGGCAAAACACGCTAGAAAAAGACAAGAACAAGACAGACCTAATTCTAAATGTTGTTGTTTTGAATTCAGAAGATCAATCAGAACGAAACAGCATTGCTGATTATGTTATATGAAACAGACTGGTATTTTTTAGAGCTCTGAACTATAAAAATTATGCAAATAAGAATTTGTCTTCACTTGAAACGATCCCAACAATTTAATATCTGATACAGACAATTCTGTCTTGTCTTCGCCAGACTGCTTGAACATTTTTACTTTTAAAATTTAGAAACAGATTAAGGCCAGATAGCTAAGCATCTGAGAAAGCAACTTCAGATATGGATTCAGCATGTCGTTAGAATCTGAGTAAGATTGTAATTTGTCATTTTTTTAATGTTTAAGCTAAGTAATTTAGTTTAAACCTCATTATTTTATTAAAAGACAACTATTTTTTTTCTGAAACCTCATTATTTTCATGAAAACTTAATTATTTATTTTTAAACTAACTATTATTTTTAAAATCAAATATTTTCCCTACGTATATCTTAATCATTTCTGTTTAAACCAATTATTATTTTGAAGTCAATTATTTTCCCTACTGACCCGATTCACCCCTTCATAGTATCGAACATCTAATCAAATTCAAATAAAACTTTACCTTATAACACATTTTTCGGTTTCAGCCGGATTCCGGGCGAACTATATGTCCGGTTAAAAAAAAGATTGTCAGATACGGATTCAGCATCACTTCTCGTCCAATCAACTTCTGGTTTCGGCCGGATTCCGGGCGAACTGCTTGTCCGGGTAGAAAATGATTTTCACACAAGTGACAGCATGTCTTCTTACGCCTAAATCGAACATCTAATCAACTTCAAATAAAACTTTTAATTTAACAAACTTTCCGGTTTTGGCCGGATTCCGGGCGAACTACTTGTCCGGCGAGAAAATGGTTACCGTAACCATGTTCAGCATGTCTTCTTACACCTTCATCGACTATCTCATTAGCTATTTAAATATTTTGTTGCCCCTTAATTTGAACCCCCTCCCCCACCCTAAATGTAAGGCTACAGAGCCTATTTACGAACTCGACCTTTCCCTTGACCCAAAGAATCCTCACACCAAGTTTCATCAAAATATCTCATTCTCTTCGAGAGTTATCGTGCTGACAGACGGAGAACTTTTGTGATGTTATAGGTATCCCTCCACTTTCGTTTTAGGATCCCAAAAAAAGGAACAAGACCAAAGATTTCGATGGGATCCCAAAAGTTTAATATTTGATCCAGTCTTCGCCAGACTCCTTGAACATTTTTACTATTAAGATTTAGAAACAGAAGAAGGCCAATGGCTAATCATCTGAGAAAACCAAGTTCAGATTTGGGTTGAGCATGTGTGTATTTACCCCTAGGCTATACGTCATATCTACTTTGACGAAATTGATCAAATATTCCTGCCTTACTTGTGCCAAATCTCCAGTTTCGACTGGATTCCGGGCGAATTACTTGTCTTGCAAAAACTAAAGCTCAAAAACGAATTCAGCGTATCTCCTTACTCCTATATCGAACATTTAACCATCTTCATGTTCACGGATTTAAACACTGTAACAGTTTATTAGAAATGTTATTATAAGAAGTGTTACTACGAAATAATGCAAAGAAATGTACAAAAGTTCGAGTCCGTTGCTACATACGAGCTAGCAAATTAACAAAACACAGGGAAGATTCCATATCTAACCTCAACATCGCAGGACCAGATTCAAATAGTGACTGCGGTCCAAATAATCAAATCCCCATTTCACCACGGAATAGTGAAAAGTCCGAGAAGAAATGCCTCTTAAGTCTGCGTCGAAAAAATGAAACATTAACTGATTGTGCCAATAGGAATCTGAATTTATGCATCACGGATCAAATTTTTCTTACGTTTTTTTTTTCGTTGGCTTAGCCGGTTGCTTAATTTTCATTTTCAAACGCCGCCCAAGTCCACAGTTCGCTTAATTGTAATTTCTTTGTAGTTTGACGTACTTTTGTTTCAGTTATGAAAGTACAGTATGTGTAATGGACAAATAAAACGGTACACATACTGTACTTTCGTAACTGAAACAAAAGTACGTCAAACTACACCGAAACTGCATAAAAAACGCACCTTTGATGTTTTTACGACTCCTGAGATCCTTGCCCGGTCGCCATTTTATCAACGCTGCAGGCAAGCTTCGACGAGAGTTTGAAGGACAAAGAAACAGTGATCGGCGACACAAAACGGTATTTAAAAAGAAAACTTTTTCAGACTTAGATAAAAAACGCAGCTTCTGTTTCTATTTCAACACTAAATTAACCTTAACCCTCCCGATTGGCCTCCCCTCTAATGGAGGCGGAGCTAGTGCAATACTGCTCACCAAACAAATGACGGGAGTCAAAAGCGGAGCAAAACGATTCCAAATATCAACCACGTTAGCAGTTTCATGCGATATCGCGCAAATAGAAATAAAAACACGTGTGCATTGGGACAAATTCAGAGGCATTTCTATACGAAGTAGGGCTAATCTACGATTATACCATGAATGGTTCTTTTAAAAGATTCGGGTTACAGGCTGGCACTTCATAAGCTCGAGTAGAATGATAAACCACCGAGCCCCTTGCAGAGCTTTATCCCCTTCCAGCGATAAAAATCGTAACGGCAACTCTTCCGTCTATCCATTCAGCTGCTATTCAACTTCCGACTTCTCCGAACACGAATTCTGAACCCGGATTACATTCCGACATACGCGTAACAGGACATTCACAATACTCTATGAGCGTGTTCCACCCTACTTACCGTAGTTACTACGCATGACGTCACGAATTCTGGCTTTTTTGCGTCAACGCTGGAACGTATTTTTCTATTTTCAGCAAAATACCGTGCCAAGGGCTAATCCGGCCAATCACATCGCAGAGATTCGTAGTTACCGCGCTTACTACACTCCCGAGGGTGGTAAGCAAATAGTTACTATTTCGACAAGGTTGAAACGATCAGCGTAGTAACTTTTCACGAGGCTGGAACGAAAATAGTAACTAATAGTTACTATTGTTAGAAGGTGGAACACACTCTATATGACTAAGTCCAAAACACGCCAGTGATCCTCAGGAAGCACGAGAAAATGTCGCCCTAACGACTCAAACTCAACAATTGAAATCCTGTGACAACCAATCACAGAGATCGTTGGGGACAGCTGTGGTGCCGCTTCCGGCTGTTCCACTAGGTACACGGCGATTTTGCATCGGCAAGGAGAGTTAGTCATCAAAAGTATTCTTATGCATGCACGTTGAACAATACTGATGGGTCTGACCGGCCACTTACTGAATATAAATTACAAAATTTACATGTTCTACAGTACTCTAGTGCATGACTTCTACCTAGCGTGCACTAGCTCTTAGACGTGACTTCCCAATAGATAGCGTCGGGGCCGGAAGGGACCTAACGTGTCTCTGACGGAAACCTTACAAAGAAAAAATAATCGTTATTATTTAAAAATAATTCTTAATCTGTTCCGTATTTGTCAGTGAAAACGGATACGCCAGCTGAATTTCATTAAGCTACATTTCGGCCCTTCTTGGCAAGGGTACTCTTGAGGCTCAAGCTGGAAAACGAAATTGTGGAAGAACAACGAAAGATGCATGCTTAAGTATCTGATTTTGTGAATTTCTTCGTAAAAACTGCTAGTCTTTTATTTGGTTGTTTTTCCACAAGTTCATTTTCTAGCTCGAGACTGAAGAGGCCCTTGCCAAGAAGGACCGAAATATGGCTCAAATAAAATTCAGCTCACGTATCCGTTTGGCACTGTCAAATATGATTCTCAGTCCTGGGCTGAAGGGATATTTATATTTTACCATCTTCGGTTGTAGTCCGACGCGTCACTCTTATGCCGGAGCTGGCTCGGTTCCGCAGAAGTTCATCACTACTGGAATTTAATCAAGTATTTTTACACTGAACCGTATATTATCTGCATGGCTTTATAGTTGATTTTTCGCTCGTTTTTTCCTGAAAATCAGTCGTTATTTCTGCAAAAACAGTCGGTAAAAATTACCAGCCAGTCGGTAAATTCCTTGCCCCCCCCCCCCAAACATTTTGGCTAGTAACGGCTTTGCACACAGGGCTCAAAACGCGGCCTATTTGACAATCTTCGCAGATTTTTCGGCTGAAAATGAGTCTACAAATGTGCGCAGATTGGGAACTGTATATTATCTGCATGGCTTTATAGTTGTCTAAAGGATTAATGCAGATATGTGCATTTGTGCAATATAAGCCGTTAAATTAATTTCACAATTATGTCGGTTCCAACGTGGCGATCTGACTGAATTTAACAAGATTTGCAAAGGAAACTACGATAGCGTTCCTACTGACGCAATACTCTACTGTGACAACACCGTGAAAAAAATCTTGCAGTATTAGCTACCGGGATTAATCTTGTCTCTAAAAAGATAATCTTATCTCTAATTTGGATTAGTCTTATCTCAACTGAGATACCCGATGACAAATTTGTAGCCTGCGTAGTTGTATGGTCGTTGTACGAAAAAGTTGCATGTAATACTATGTAATAGCAAAGAATACTATCATTTAATGGGCCTCAGATTGGTCCAATCTCAAGTAGCAGTATCCAGTAGCATCCTGTCTTGCCATAGTAGCCGCCAGTCTTGCTAATAGTAGCATGCAGTAGTATGCAGTAACACGGTAGCCTTGAAGTAGAAGCATGTAGTAGCATCAGTTAGTACTGCATGCTACTTTTTCGTACAACTTCGTACTACTATTCTGAGATAAATTTTTCATCGGGTAAGATTAATCCCAGTAGCAAATACTGCAGTTAACTTTAATCCTTACTCGGAGAAACTTTTTACAGGGAAGAGCAGTCTGCGCGGACATGCCTCCAAGCTGAGTGGCTGGCGATTTTCTAAGCACATTGGCAGACCGTTTTTCAAAGATAGAGTGGAACACCCTTCCATCCGAAAGATTACTCAGGACCAGGGCCGAATCCAAGGGGGGGGGGGGTTAACACCCCCTCCAAACGCAGAAAAATAATCGTTTTTATATGCTTTAACCTCTGATCCGTGTCTTTTTGTCCAACCCGCGGCCACCACCCCTCGAAATAAGTTCCTGGATTCGGACCTGCTGAGGCCTCCAACTTCCAACAGCGTTTCAAGAATTCCTTGGACAATATTTAAGCCGAAAAATGCATGATAAAAAGTATTTTAGACGAACTCCGTAGAGACCAATGGCATTATATTATTATTATATGGTTTACCGAGTTGAAATTAAACAGCAAGCTCTTGACTGAAGTATAACCACATTTACTACTCTTTTTCGCTTTATGCTAATGCCAGCTGAATACCACCATATCCTAAACCATCCTTCATTCAGCATAAAAATTGGAGACCGAGCTACTCCCCAGCCCACTTACCGCTCACACAATCTAACCAAAAAAGGAATAAAAACTGGGACCAAAAAGAAATAAAACTACTCCGAATGGCAATCGTCTCAACAACCAATATGGCGAGATTTCTAACAAAACATAGCTAAATCATAAAAAAGAATATAAAAAATTCTGGCACTTAAATCAGTATTCACAAATTCTTACCCAAGGGGGAGGGGATAGGCCGTTGCCGCGTTAACACATCCTGACTCTACGCTCATGAGTAGTTATAGCACGTGTTTTCATATTAGCCTATCCTCTTTTACCACATCACTGTAAAACTTCCTAAACCTCATAGAATTAAATCTAGCAGCAGCTCGGGTTGGCGTTGGGTGCCACGTTAACCCACCCTGTCTCTTCACTCGTGAACTAGTTATAGCAAGTGATTTCATATTGGCCAATTCGCTTTTACCAGATAAATGTACAACTTCCTTCAGCTGAAACCTCATAGAACTAAACCTAGCAACAGCCCGGGTAGCGAATCCAGACGACAAGGGTGAACGTCCCTTCAGACCAGAGCAAAATAACACTAGAGAGTAGCGCCAAGACCTATGCTTTCCATGCTTAAAGTTTAACTGAAAAGCCAACTTGTTTTTGTATCATTTAACTAATTACACTGCATTATTTTGATTGCGTTAAGTTTTTTTTTTATTTTTCACTATTTGCTCTATTACGAGGTTCAGAATATCTACGGCCGTCCTTACAACGCAAAATTCTACTATGAAGCGGAAGATTCGAATCTGAATATAAACGTGGCTTATCGGTGGTCAGCAACGAGGAAGGTGGCTCACTGTGTGAACACTTCTTTTTCGTGAATCGTTTTCGCCAAACATACAACACAGATACAAGCGCATGAAGGTACCACAAATCAGACAGGGAAATTCCACTGTCTGAACATCGGTTATATCGGTCAATAGCTGAGCAACGAAGTAACGCATTTTCATCCGGTCTTCAAGCCTCTTTAAGTGAATAGGTCACGGGTAACTTGTCCTGTTACATCCCTTTTCAGTTAAACTTTAACAATCGGGCATTACTTGTAGCGCCGCCCACTACGCTTGTGGCATCTAAAGCAAAACGAAATTGCGGATTTAGAAATTTCTAGGAAAGCTAAGATGTGGTCTGCACACATCCAAGAAACAGGGGAGGTTGTATCTTTTTTTGCTGTGTTCAGGATTTTGAGGTATTAGAGCCAGCGCTGGTGCACGACTGAATGAGGTCTGAGTAGGGACGTTCTCTATCACTAGTGGTGCTAGTGTCGCTGCTATTCGAGTGTGTCACTTTTTTCAAGTCTTGGCGCTACTTCCTAGTGTTATTTTGACCTGCTTCAGACCTGACCCTGACACGTAGGTAGTTCCAAGGCCCGGGATTGGCCTTTTAATGAGTTGGCTCGTCCTTTATGGGAGGAGTCAAGCAGTGACAAGTGTCTGAACAAGACATGAGTCCAGTCTGAAGAGACGCTAAGTGTCGTTCGTAAGGGATCTTTTCGATTGGCGATTCGATATCTCGCATGCGGTTATTAAATCCTAAAATGCGAGCAGGACTACTGTTGAGAATACTTATTCAGTTCAATTTAACCTGTCTATTCAAGCTCAATAGCGAAACTACAACAATCGATTCCCAAGCCTTTACAGTCTGAGACCCGCAAAGTTTCGCGAACGTTAGAAATGATTTTGCGCTGACAATTCAGATGAATACAGTAGAGGTATGCTTACTTGAACACCTATCTCAGCTTTTCCAGACCTTGATCTTGTTTCCTGCTTATAAAACAGTCAAATCGGAAGGGAAACAAAAAGTTGATATCATCGAAGAGCTAACTGTTTCAGCAATCTTTTTGGCACCCAAGTAAACTGAAAAAAATAAAAAAAAACTCCTCGAATTCTAGTAATTCTTCTTCTTCCAACAGTTGGTTTGAACGCTAGTGAAAGCTAAAATTCGATAAAATTCCCTCGCGGATTCACCCATTGACAACACTGTTTTCGACATTGCACTGGTAGGTGCCGTTATACGATTTGTTATTGTTCGTGTTGTTTAATTGAGCTTTCAGAATTTCTTCTTTATGTCCCCGGCAGATAGATCTTAAAGAAACAGAGAATTTCGATGGAAACTTTTTTAAAAACGAATTCACATACGGGAAACTGGATATGAATTAAACGACCGCCTGGATGCTGAGTGGAGTGGCAAACCGTGGAGATTTGAGTGGGATGCACCAGAGTCTTCCACCAGAATGTCACCAACCACAAATGCAACAGTCATCACAAGGAGCGATTCAACCGGATCAAAAGATCCTTATTTTACTCCAAGCTGCATGTTCGAATGTTTGTTCTCCACATTGCTTGTATAATGTATTTGTATTTTTGTCTAAAATTAAAAAACTTGAACTTGAACTGTGAGTTATGGTTTAAGGTAATTTGCGCAAGTATTTGGCTACACAAGTTGCCTGGTTTTGGTTTTAGTGTTTTCTTCGCCGACCATTCACTATTAGGCTACGTCTAAAGAAGAACAAACAATCAGATAGAACCCCCGTATCCTTATCTCTTTAATATTACTATGCGGAGTCGAATATTTCCCCGTACCCTGTCCGCTGCGAATGAGCGGAGGTTAGTAGCCTCGCGTCACATCACGTTTTGTTACTTCTACAAATAGCTAAATCGCTGTGAAGCCGCTTTGAGGAAAGTAGAAGTCAAAGCTGATTGGTTCTACGGACGACTCCAGAGGGGGTCAGCGCGCGGAGTTCGCCTCCCGCGTTTTTTGCTCTGGGAGGAGCAACGGCGAAGACGGAGGAGAGTAAATACCTCCAGGTCCGCTCAGTTTTGTCGGGGTATTCATAGTCACTGCATGGGACTAAAGACGGAGGTTATATCCGATTATTTATTCTTGGTTTAAATAAGCGTACCTCAACTGTACTTTGAATAAGCAAGAATATATACTTTTGCACTGAGCAAACACCCGCAATGGTGTTTCGTAAATACTGAATGTCCGTACACCGATGAGCTTGTAGACAGTCTGTATTTCATAGCGCCATGATGTTACAGAAACGTAAGAATGCACAGTGCAGTTTTGGTCTAAATGGTAGAATGCAGACCCTAAATACTTATACAGGTGTTTTCAGATGCCCTTAATAACCTACTTTGGCTAACTGGTAGTTAGCTTTAGACACAGCAAGTGCATGAAAATTTTCAAAGTCCACTGTCAACAAACGTTCACATAAGCATACCTCTACTGTACAACTGCAGCACACATTCGAGTCGGACTTTTTTTTGGGAGAAGGGACGCATCTCACGCATCGCGAGATGAGAGAGACGGAAATTCTTCTCAACAGCAGTGTTATAAGTTCTTAGTGGCACCCAGCACCATAGCTCCAAGGACGTTGCAGATATGAAAGAATGCAGGGTGTAACGCACTCGAGTCGGAATTTTTCGCGATGTGACAGACGGAAGTTCTACCTACACAGTAGCGATTTAGAGCGTGTTCCACCCTACTTACCGTAGTTACTACGCATGACATCACGGATTCTGGCTTTTTGCCGTCAAGGCTGGAACGATTTTTCTATTTTCCGGCAGAATATCATGCCTCGGCCGAATCCGACCAATCACGTTACAGAGATGCGTAGTTACCACGCTTACTACGCTCCCGAGCATGGTAAGCAAATAGTTACTATTTCCAGAAGGATGGAGCGTAGTAACTTTTCACGAGGTTGGAACGAAAATAGTAACTAATAGTTATTATTGTTAGAAGGGCGGAACAAGATCATAAGTTCTTAGTGACGCTGAACAGCAGATCTACACATTTAAATGGCTGGGCAGATGTCGATTCAAATGCGCCGCCTTTTCAAACCTCTCCCCACAGATCGTACACTGATGAACCCAGTCGTTCATATGCGTCGGAATATGCTGCAACATGGCCGACTTCGTGGGGAACATCACTTTACAGTACCCACACTTAAACCCTTGAACGTGGGTCAGTTCGTGCCTTTTCAGGGCTTTCTTATTGCTGAATTCCTCATTGCAAACCTCACACACATGCGTGATTACATTACTCGGTCGTTTTTGCCTCTTCGCTTCAATATTGTGCACGGATTCCAAATGACGCACTAAGTGCTGCTTGTGCACGAAATCTTTGGGGCATTCGGTGCAGGCGAATCGTCTTTGCCTATGGGCCGCCGCCATGTGGACGTAGACACTGCTGGGGTTTAGATACTTTTTACCACACTCGCGGCACGCATACTGATTGGGACAGTTTGGATCGCGTTTCCGCGACTTCTTCTTCGAGCGGCGTATGGCGATGGGCATGTCCTCCTCATCTATAGCTTCTTTCTTGACATCGTCGTCTGAAAAAAGGCGGAATTATCGGCATGTCGGCTTTTTTAGCGCTTCCAGAAAACAACTAAGGCGTATTCTCGCCGTTCCCCGGCGACTCCTCGGGGAGTCAAATGGCACGGCGAGAATAGAGGGAGTCGCTCTACGCGGACTCCGCGTACGGAAACAGCGAGAACACAAGGAATGCTTCCAAAATTAATTTTGTTCGGAAAAAAAATATACAGTTGACGAAATTAGTCTGGACCACTTTATTTTTGGTTTTGTTTATTCTGATTGTTTTATTTAATTTTATATTGCACCAACACCAGCAAAAATTGATTCCCCTCCGAATCTGAAAGGGAGTCCTTTTTGATGAGGTTGATGATAATCGGAGCATTCCGAGTCCGAGGGGAATCGCGAGAATACGGGGAGTGAGTCCCCGGGACAAACAAAAACGCGGGGACTCCTCAAGTGGAGTCCTCGCGGAACGGCGAGAATACGCCTCTAGTGACAATAGTTGCGTTTTTGAAGATACCATGGTATTTGTTACCACGGGAACTGGATCTGCAATTAGTCGTTTTGCAGTAGCCGTGGTATCTGATATACGGTTGCTCTGCAAAAACGACAATTGCCGAAATTGTGCTTTTAAAAGTCATCCCAAAAGAAAAACTGATTTTCAGTCACATCACTGAGTGCCAAAAATCTTTCCCACCAATTTGACAAAATACGATGAGTGAGATGACTTTTTCAGATACCACGGTCGGACCGTGGTGTCTGAATATCAGATACCACGATAACTGGCCAGATACCACGATAATTGCAAAAACGCCTTTTGACCGTGGTATCAGATACCACGATAACTGCAAAAACGACTTTAGACCGTGGTATCATATCTGCAAAAACGCAACTAATAAGACAAGGAAAAGTTGGCGGTAACGCATTATGCGCAGTGTTGCCACTGCATTGTCAAAAATTTCATAACAGATGACACAAGGATGCGCGGTTTCAACAGATAGCACTCAGGATGTTAGCTGTTACGTTTTTCGAATGTTACGCATTAAAAAGTTAGGCTCACAAGAGGAGCCGAAACCTCACCGAAAAAACTTTCTAGTTTGTCATCATAATATCGGAAAAGTCAGCCGATGCATTTTCGGCGGTTTTTCGCTCTTCCTGGCAATACTTGTTCTGCATATCGTTTGCAAAATCATAACCTGTTGAAACACATCCTTGCGTTATCTGTTATGAAACTTCTGAGTTTTGACAGTGTGGTAGCAGAACTCTGAGATTTGTCAAAAATCATAACCTGTTAAAAAAACATCCCTGTGTTATCTGTCAGAGCTCAAAAGTTTCATAACAGATAACACAAGGATGTGTTTCAACAGGTTATAATTTTTTACAAATCTCAGAATTCTGCTACCAAACTGTCAGAACTCTAGAAGTTTCATAGCAGATAACACAAGGATGTGTTTCAACAGGTTATGATTTTTGTTATCTGTTTTGTTATTTGTTATCTGTTATGAAACTTCTGAGTTCTGACAGTGTGGTAGCAGAATCCTGAGATTTGCCAAAGACCATAACCTGCTGAATCACATCCTTGTGTTATCTGTTATGAAACTTCTGGAGTTCTTACTCTGTAGTAGCAGAATTGAAACTTCTACAGTTCTGACAGTGTGGTAGCAGAATCCTGAGATCTGTCAAAAACCATAACCTGTTGAAAAACATCGTTGTGTTATCTGTTATGAAACTTCTGAGCTCAATCTTCAGTGAAGGAAACAAACCTGTAAAAGCCTGACGAGGACCCTTGCCCAGAAGGGCCGAAATATCGCTGCTACAGTATCGTAGCTAATGTATCCGTTTTATGCATTATTTGAATATATCAGGCTTCAGTTCTGCTTTAAAGTAAGCGTGCTTACCTCGCTTGACATTGTCTAACCCGACAACTTGTTTCCCGTTCTCACTGGGTGGTTGGTACAGCTCCGATTCTCCTTCTCGGTCTGAATGTTCCGAGTCAGCTCCCGAGCTGGGCTCTGACACTGGCTCTCGCTTACCAAAATCGTTTTCCTGAATCATCTCATGACCCACTGGAGTATTAATGGAATCTAAGCAAAAAGAATGCACATAGAGGTAAACTAGGCTACAGTAGATGCATGTTCCTCTGACCATTGCCTAATTTTGAACGGCACCGATGAATCTGATGAAAATCAAACTTTGCAAATATACATGCGTGGTACTGAGAGCAAACAGTACTAAAGGCGTTTTTCCTTGCTCCCACAAACCGTTTGTGGGTCGATTATGGCTCGAAAAGTGTGTTTCCGCGACCTTTTGTGCGGCCCACAAGTGTGTTTCCGCGACCAACAAGATTTTCGTGGCTCAAATTCAACAAACAACTGGCGAGGTGATTGTCGATTTTGTGGCTCGATTCTGGCGGGAAATGCAAATTAAGCAGCAAAATAGTGTTTAAACAATAAAGCTAACTATTTTTCAAGTATATAAGTTGCATTTTGGCTGATACCATGGTATCTGTTACCACGGTAACTGGATCTGCAATTAGTCGTTTTTGCAGTTATCGTGGTATCTGATACACGGTGCTCTGCAAAAACGACTATTGCCGAAACAGCACTTTTCGAAGTCATCCCAAAAGAAAAACAGATATCCAGTTACATCACTAAGTGCTAAACTTCTTTCTCACCAATCTGACAAAATTTGCTGAAAGTGAGATGACTTTCCAGATACCACGGTCAGTTACCACGGTCGGACCGTAGTATCTGAATATCTGATACTACGATAACTGGCCAGATACCACGATAACTGCAAAAACGCCTTTTGACCGTGGTATCAGATACCACGATAACTGCAAAAACGACTTTAGACCGTGGTAACAGATACCATGGTATCAGCAAAAACGCAACTATAGACTTAAAACTGAGGATACTTTTTGGACAGAACGGTAAGGAAATAAGCCTGTAGTTTTATTTATTGAGATTTTACATGAATCTTATTTTTTATTTTCCGATATTTGAAATTACCGCCAAAAAATAGACAAATCGGCGTTTCCGCGAGTTTCAACTAGTGCCTCGACTGTGTGGCACACAATCGTGTTTCCGCGACAAACACTCAGAAGTGTGTTGCCCACAATTGAGTCGCGGAAAAAGGCCTTGAGTTTAAAGCACAACTCTTACTAGAAATGATCTTTTCCCTATGAAATGGATCAGAAAAAACGTTTTCGAAAATACCATTACTTTCCACCTGAAACTAGCGATTCTCTTGTTAGCGCTTGTCGATTATATCCATCATTCCTTCTCTCCGACGCGGCGGCTGGGCGCAAAAGATTTGAAAACTGAACGTACCTTGGTTAAAAAGTGGGAAAACTAAGCAAATAAAAGAAGTAATAAACAGAAGATTATCACATACTTATGTGTGAAAGAGTTGTCAGCGGACAATGAAGATTCCGGCAAACTTTTCGTTCAATGACGGGAAAACTCGGCAAGGCGGAAAAAGCGCTAAAGATTCGTAGTTACGAAAGGAAACAATGGAAAAGGTGGGGATTTTAGAAGCTTATAATTCCATACGGGAGCGAAATATATTATAAAAGGCAGAATAAGCAAGAGGGGTCCTTTAATTGAAAAGCCAACTTATTTTTTTTTTATCATTTAAATGAATACCCTGAAACATTTGGAATTTTGCTAAGGGATTTTTACATTTTCCTCTATCTGCTCTAGTATGACGTTCAGAATATCTACGGCTATCCCCACAGCGCAAATTCTACTATGAGGCGGAAAACCTTTCAGTGGGCAGCGACGAGCTTGGCGAAGACTGCTAAGTGCCTGAACACAAATTTTTCGTAAAGCATACAACATAGGTACAAGTGCATAGAGGTACCACATATCCGACAGGGGACGTCCACTATTCAGAAATCGATTATTCGTGAGTAGCGGAGCAACGAAGTAACGCATTCTAGTCGGGTCTTCAAGCCTCTTTAAGTGAATTAGGGATGGGTAACTAGACTTTCCTATCTCAGCCCTTTTCGGTTAAACTTTAAATAAAAAAAAAAGAACAAACTGTCAAATTATTCTTTTAATCTGTTGGTCTGTGTTGCTCAATTAGTGTATCTTTCACCTTGTCGTCACCAAGTTATGGGATCTCCCGGTTTGAATTACTTTCATAGCGGTCCGAATATCCCAAAAGAAGAAAAAGAGTGATCAAAGAGATATAACAAATCACACCAAGGTGTTTGATTTTACTATTTTTGTCAAAAGAAGTCGAAACGCTTAGGTCTTAGCTGATATTACTTCTTAATTTATAATTTGCATTTGACAGTTTTAGGGTCGAAAAACGAAACATATGGTGGCTCGAAATTTGGAGTGTTCAAAGAAGCATTTGTCTAGTGTATGTGTCTGAGGCCTGATAGGATCTAAATTCTCCCAGTTTTCAAGCAATACGCGTTTTCTGCAAGAATCTCAACGGAGAACGAGTTTGAAAATCATTCAACAAAAAACGTGCTTATACGCAGAACAGGAAAATAGAGCTAAAACAAACGCCGCTATTTTTGAAACTATTTTTTCAGGTTCAAGTTCCGGCTATTCTATTACTTCTCAATTTATAATTTTTTAGGGTCGAAAAACGAAACAAATGGTGGCTCGAAATTTGGAGTGTTCAAAGAAGCGTTTGGCTACTGTATGTGTCTAGGCCTGACAGGATCTAAATTCCCCAGTTTCCAAGCAGTAGGCGTTTTCTGCAAGAATCTCAACGGAGAACGACTTTGAAAATCCTTCAACAAAAACGGGCTTATATGCAGAACCAAGACCGGCGTCGAAATGGAGTTTAAACGCCACTATTTTTGAAATTATTTTTCCAGGTTCTAAGTTCCGGCTATTCTACTAATATTACCTTTTCTAAGATCATCCGCATGCTCACCCAGCCGCATGAGCTCACTGTCCGGGACTGCGATAGATGGCTGTTCTGGCGCAAAAGGATTCTCATGGGTGTACGCATAGCCATTATGCGGAGGTTGGTAGCCGTTTCCCACGCTACTAGTTCCTGGTTCGCCGTTGATTCCGGCAAAGTCAACGGTTCGATGGTCGTTGTTTTTTATCAACGGTTTGTCAGGCATCAGCGATACGCCTGTAGCGTCGTCTAGCTCGGTCTTGTGTGCTCGTTGTAAGTGAGCTGTAAAAAAGTTGGTTGAATTAATCCTACTACCGAGCTTTTGCCGTCCTTAAAGTGCGAACACACGATCAGGATTTCCCGGCCGGATTTCCTGCACTTTCATCATCAAGTTGAAAAAATATCAACTTTTCTATATGGAAGTGATAATGGTGCCAAAAATCTGGGCAGGAATTCCAGTCCGGGAGCTCCCTATCCTGATCGTGTTCGCACTATTAACTTACAGGTCTGCAAATTCCCTTTACTCCAGTTCAACGCTTCCAAGTTGACCAGTTTCTGTTAAAGGAACAGAAAAATTGACTCAAACTTGACTCGGGGAGCTAGATGACATATCAAGAACGTATACCCTGAGTCGATATTGAGAGTAAGAAAAATTCTCGTTACGACCATTGTAGTTTCCGGGCAGTTTCCGCGAATTCGACTTCTGAGTTAGTTGAAAAAACAAGAGCTGTAAGCTCATATGGCACTTGCATGTGTCAAGATGATTTGATTGATCAAGAGTAAGTTTCGACTTTGCGGTTGAGATGCGCGCTATAAGGGAGCTGGAACTTCATTTGTAAGCAAAACCCTTGAGGCAAAACTGCTAATGGGCTGATGGGCATCACGAAAATGCATATATTGCTTAAAAGTATTTTTTTTACTTTGCGGTCAAGATTGGTACTTTAAGGAATAATCGGATTTGGGAAGTAGCAATTTCTAAGCAAATGTTGTTGAGTCTCCAATATTCCAGCGAAGTTTCATCGTCCTAGCACATCTGGAAGTACCTTAACGCGCGATCACCGGAATCCCAGACCCCCCTCCCCCTCCTCCAACTCCACCCACAATAACCGGAGCCAATCCTGTTCTGTAAATGATTAATCCAGAGCATCTGTTTGTCATTCCCACGAAGTTCGATCCAGATCACACCAGTCTAAGCGGGTCAAGTATTTTCCGCCCTCCCCCCGATAATTGCCGGATTCGGTCCGGAAATGAAAAAGGTCACAAGAGAAAATGTCCTCTGTTTAATTATTAAATTTCACTCGAATCCGATCACCCGTTCCAAAGTTACGCATGACTCAATATTCCGGATTCCCCTCCCTCAACTCCCCCCCCAAGATTATCATATCGAGGATTTTTTTTTATTCCAAGTCAATTTGACCGGGTCCCTGATATGCCTTCCAAGTTTCGTCGTGAAAATCCCCCAAAAACGGAATTCCGGGATACCCCTCCTCCCCCCCCTCAAGTGTCCGGATCCAGTCAAATTATGTAAAAGATTTATATGGACCAGATGTTTGTTCTTCCCAGCAAGTTTCACTCCGATACCATCATTCTAACCGTTTCTCGAGATTTCCGGTCCACCCCCCCCCCCCACCCCACCCAGCTCCCCCGCGGTGCACGTAGCCAATCCGATTCAGCAAATGACTTACCTAGAGCATCTGTTTGTTCTTCCCACAAAGTTCCATCCCGATCCCTCCATTCTAAACGGGGCACGTATTTCCCCCCCCCCTCCCAATAGTTGCCGGATCCGGTCCGGATATGAAAAAAATCATCGGAGAAATGTCCTCTGTTGAATTCTTAAATTTCACTCGAATACGATCAACCATTCTAAAATTACGCATGACTGAAAATTTCGGATTCCCCTCCCTCCACTCCCCCCACCATTATCTGATCGACAAAATTTTTATTTTGAAGTCAGTTTGATTGGGTCCCTGATATGCCTGCCAAGTTTCATCGTGAAAGTCCCCAAAACCACCATCACCGGAATTCCGGGACCCCCCCCCCCCATAAGTGTCCGGATCAAGTACAATGGCCTAAAGGACTTATCTAGAGCAGATGCTTGTTCTTCCCAGCAAGTTTCACTCCGATCCCTCCATCCTAACCGTTTCTTGAAATTTCCGGTCTCCCCCCCCCAACTCCCCCCTGGCTACCGAATCCGGTCAAGACTTTAAACGGGACATTACAGATATATATTCTGTTCAGTTATGAAGTTTCATTACAATCCGATCATCCGTTCGAAAGTTACACACTTCTCAATTTCCCGGATTCCCCTGCGGATTCCCCTCCCTCCACTCCCCCACCATTATCTGATCAACAATATTTTTATTTTGAAGTCAGTTTGATTGGGTCCCTGATATGCCTGCCAAGTTTCATCGTGAAAATCCAAAAAACCACCATCACCGGAATTCCGGCCCCCCCCCCATAAGTGTCCGGATCCAGTACAATGGTCTAAAGGACTTATCTAGAGCAGATGATTGTTCTTCCCAGCAAGTTTCACTCCGATCCCTCCATTCTAACCGTTTCTTGAAATTTCCGGTCTCCCCCCCCCCCAACTCCCCCCTGGCTACCGAATCCGGTCAAGACTTTAAACGGGACATTACAGATATATATTCTCTTCAGTTATGAAGTTTCATTACAATCCGATCATCCGTTCGAAAGTTACACACTTCTCAGTTTCCCGGATTCCCCTGCCCTCCACCCCCCCCCCCAAAATGGTCGGATCAGAAAACTGATTATTCCTAATTTGGTTTGGTCGGGTCTCTGATATGCCTGCCAAGTTTCATGGTCCTAGCACAACTGGAAGTACCCTAACTCGAAAAAGTGTGACAAAATGCCCTAAATTTTCAAGTTTCCAGCGCCCCGCACTCCCCCCCATATGGTCGGATCGGGAAACTGATTATTTCGAGGTTAGTTTGGTCGGGTCCGTGATATTCCTGCCAAGTTTCATTGTCCTAGCTCATCTGGAAGTACCCTCACTCGAAAAAGTGTGACAAAATGCCCTAAATTTTCAAGTTTCCAGCGCCCCAACTCCCCCGCATATGGTCGGATCGGGAAACTTATTATTTCCAGGTTACTTTGGTCAGGTCCCTGATATTCCTGCCAAGTTTCATTGTCCTAGCTCATCTGGAAGTACCCTAACTCGAAAAAGTGTGACAAAATGCCCTAAATTTTCAAGTTTCGAGCGCCCCCACTCCCCCGCATATGGTCGGATCGGGAAACTGATTATTTCCAGGTTCGTTTGGTCGGGTCCCTGATATTCCTGCCAAGTTTCATTGTCCTAGCTCATCTAGAAGTACCCTAACTCAGAAAAAAGTGACAAAATGCCCTAAATTTGCAAGTTTCCAGCGCCCCGCACTCCCCCCCATATGGTCGGATCGGGAAACTGATTATTTCCAGGTTAGTTTGGTCGGGTCCCTGATATGCCTGCCAAGTTTCATTGTCCTAGCACATCTGGAAGTACCCTAACTCGGATATGTGGGACAAAAAAACTCGGACCGACCGACAGACGGAATTGTGATCGGTATATGGCACTTGAGCCAGAGGCTGCAAGTGCCATAAAAAACCACCATCACCGGAATTCCGGGCCCCCCCACATAAGTGTCCGGATCCAGTACAATGGTCTAAAGGACTTATCTAGAGCAGATGCTTGTTCTTCCCAGCAAGTTTCACTCCGATCCCTCCATTCTAACCGTTTCTTGAAATTTCCGGTCTCCCCCCCCCCAACTCCCCCCTGGCTACCGAATCCGGTCAAGACTTTAAACGGGACATTACAGATATATATTCTCTTCAGTTATGAAGTTTCATTACAATCCGATCATCCGTTCGAAAGTTACACACTTCTCAGTTTCCCGGATTCCCCTGCCCTCCACCCCCCCCCCCCAAAATGGTCGGATCAGAAAACTGATTATTCCTAATTTTGTTTGGTCGGGTCTCTGATATGCCTGCCAAGTTTCATGGTCCTAGCACAACTGGAAGTACCCTAACTCGAAAAAGTGTGACAAAATGCCCTAAATTTTCAAGTTTCCAGCGCCCCGCACTCCCCCCCATATGGTCGGATCGGGAAACTGATTATTTCCAGGTTAGTTTGGTCGGGTCCGTGATATTCCTGCCAAGTTTCATTGTCCTAGCTCATCTGGAAGTACCCTCACTCGAAAAAGTGTGACAAAATGCCCTAAATTTTCAAGTTTCCAGCGCCCCAACTCCCCCGCATATGGTCGGATCGGGAAACTTATTATTTCCAGGTTACTTTGGTCAGGTCCCTGATATTCCTGCCAAGTTTCATTGTCCTAGCTCATCTGGAAGTACCCTAACTCGAAAAAGTGTGACAAAATGCCCTAAATTTTCAAGTTTCGAGCGCCCCCACTCCCCCGCATATGGTCGGATCGGGAAACTGATTATTTCCAGGTTAGTTTGGTCGGGTCCCTGATATGCCTGCCAAGTTTCATTGTCCTAGCACATCTGGAAGTACCCTAACTCGGATATGTGGGACAAAAAAACTCGGACCGACCGACAGACCGACAGACGGAATTGTGAATGGTATATGGCACTTGAGCCAGAGGCTGCAAGTGCCATAAAAAACCACCATCACCGGAATTCCGGGCCCCCCCCCCCATAAGTGTCCGGATCCAGTACAACGGTCTAAAGGACTTATCTAGAGCAGATGCTTGTTCTTCCCAGCAAGTTTCACTCCGATCCCTCCATTCTAACCGTTTCTTGAAATTTCCGGTCTCCCCCCCCCCCAACTCCCCCCTGGCTACCGAATCCGGTCAAGACTTTAAACGGGACATTACAGATATATATTCTCTTCAGTTATGAAGTTTCATTACAATCCGATCATCCGTTCGAAAGTTACACACTTCTCAGTTTCCCGGATTCCCCTGCCCTCCACCCCCCCCCAAAATGGTCGGATCAGAAAACTGATTATTCCTAATTTTGTTTGGTCGGGTCTCTGATATGCCTGCCAAGTTTCATGGTCCTAGCACAACTGGAAGTACCCTAACTCGAAAAAGTGTGACAAAATGCCCTAAATTTTCAAGTTTCCAGCGCCCCGCACTCCCCCCATATGGTCGGATCGGGAAACTGATTATTTCCAGGTTAGTTTGGTCGGGTCCGTGATATTCCTGCCAAGTTTCATTGTCCTAGCTCATCTGGAAGTACCCTCACTCGAAAAAGTGTGACAAAATGCCCTAAATTTTCAAGTTTCCAGCGCCCCAACTCCCCCGCATATGGTCGGATCGGGAAACTTATTATTTCCAGGTTACTTTGGTCAGGTCCCTGATATTCCTGCCAAGTTTCATTGTCCTAGCTCATCTGGAAGTACCCTAACTCGAAAAAAGTGACAAAATGCCCTAAATTTGCAAGTTTCCAGCGCCCCGCACTCCCCCCCATATGGTCGGATCGGGAAACTGATTATTTCCAGGTTAGTTTGGTCGGGTCCCTGATATGCCTGCCAAGTTTCATTGTCATAGCACATCTGGAAGTACCCTAACTCGGATATGTGGGACAAAAAAACTCGGACCGACCGACAGACCGACAGACGGAATTGTGATCGGTATATGGCACTTGAGCCAGAGGCTGCAAGTGCCATAAAAAGCAAAAGGTTTGTCTGCCGGGAGTAGGAATCGAACGCACGACCTCTTGGCTACTATCCCGATCTGTTATTAGTCAACACGGCCAAAGGCGAACTTTTACAGTGCATAATTACAGTGCATAAGGGGCAAGGGCCTGCCAGCTAGCTTTGGGAACACTAAGGAGGGGGTTCGAGATAACACAGAAGGGATGTCCTGTCGACAATAAGTCCCTGTATCTTCATCTAAGCCACCAAGGTCGGTTTGATGGCCGAAAGTTGCGTATTCAAGTTTTCAGTCCCCCCCCCCCCCCCCAATGCCTCACTATCAACCAACACCTGCGCCAAAAAAAAAAAATAGATCTACACGTTGGTGAGTAGAAAGTCCGCAGTCTGCTTCCCAGGCCATGGAGGTTTTGCGTATGTCTCAGCTCAGTAGGTCTAGTATAAAGTGAAAGTTAGCCACTACCTTCTGGATTCGACTTTATAATGGTGCATTTTTTGGGATGTAGTTTCGGTGTAGTTTGACGTACATTTGTTTTAGTTATGAAAGTACAGTATGTGGAATAGACACAGTAGCGTATATTAGGGGGGGGCGACAAGGGCGATTGCCCCCCCCCCGAAATTCTTGAAAAAAGGGTTTTTAATTGGTAAAACGTGTGCGAAATACGGGCGGCAGTGGCGATCTTCATCCGAAACTCTGGGAAAAGGATTTTTTTTACGGGAAAAACGTACGCGAAAATACAAATTGAGAAGCTAAATCGAAATTATTTACAGTATGGTTCAGTAACTGATCTTAGAAACAGTTTTGAAGCGTGATTACAAGATTAAAAGGTGTTTTTGGCACCTAGAGGTATTTTTAGTGTCAAAAATGGTCAAAATATGCAAAAAACGCCGAAAAATTTTCGGCCTTCTGGCCGATAGGGGGGGGGGGGGGCATTCGGCCGCATATTTTCACTGAGCTGTCGCCCCTCCCGAAAATGATCGGAATATACGCTACTGAATAGACAAATAAAACGGTACACATACTGTACTTTCATAACTGAAACAAAAGTACGTCAAACTTGCAGTGAAACTACACCAAAACTACATAAAAAACACGCCCGTTATTAATCCTTTTTCTCCTTCAAATTAAAGTCTATCACAAGTGCCGACTATGAGCCAGCTGGGGATGAACAGAAACTGGTCTAATTTTATGCGTGCCTTAGGAGTACACGAACGGGAGTACTTGGGCATTTTTGCGGTAAGGGCAGAACAGCTTATGCAGAGGCGTTACTAGCCAAAATGCTTGGGGGGGGGGGGGGGGGGGGGGGGGGGGGACGAGGCATTTACCGACTGGCTGGTAATTTTTACCGACTTTTCCTACAGAAAAAAACGACTGTTTTAAGCAACAAAAATGACATTTTTGAAAAATGTCGTGACACCCCTAAGCTTATGTACTGTTTAGTAAGTGCCCAACAACCTATAATATAAGATAATAATATATATTTTACTGTACCTCATATTCTAGCTTTAGCTCCCTTTTGGAAGATTTTTAGTGCGACTGATTTCGAAACTATCAATCATTTTGTTTACAGAAAAAACCGCTAGGTCTCCCCAGGGGGGAGGGGGGGGGGAGGCGGGACTTCTTAAAAATAGTGGTTTTTCTAAAAATCAACCGATTTTTTGTCAACACAGTAGTTTTTTCTCAATAATAGTCATTTTTGTATGCACAAACAGTCGGGTAAAAATGACAAGCCAGTCGGTGGTTCTCACCACCGAAGTCCTCTTTCACTCAATATGGGCAAGTTCAGTAAAAATATTATTTTAAAAATATATATAGGCTACATACTAAAAATTATAAATATTCCTTCAGCCTAAGCTGACTGCGAATCAGTTTGACAGTTTGGGCAGGTATTACGGGATCAGGAAATTCAAAATTGGCAGGCAGCACTGGATAAATCAGAGACACTACTTTATTATAGATAAATAAAAAATACTTTTGGATTTGAATATTATTTTAAATTAGGACTGTCGTCGCAGGCACTTAGGGTATGGTTCCAACTCCGGACTAACTCTCTTCCATTACGGTACAGAAAGAAAGTTTCTGATAGGAGAAAACAGGTCGGTGAGGATAATTACAATTGCCCACTTTGTTGCACTGGGCAAGATACCATTGACCACCTTCTAGGACAGTGCCAAGAGCTTCCTTCATTGAGTCTATTTGGGATGGCTGGTGGTGTTCTCTTCCCTGGTATCTTAAAGTCGACAAATAAAAGTGTAATCCGTGAGGTAGTTTCTTTCGTTTTGAATGCAATGAAAAGAAGAAAATAGTTTCACTTTTAGTGTTATAAATTGTTGTTGGCGCTTCAGGAATCTGTTGTATGGCCGTATTAGGCTTTTTCCAATAAATTATTATTATTATTATTTGATAGTGCAAAACGGATACGTCAGCTGAATTTTATTAGAGCTATATTTCGGCCCTTTTTCATTCCACACAAGTTCGTATTTCCAATTTGAGCGGCTTTGAGCCTGAAGAGGGCACTTGCCAAGAAGGGCCGAACTATAGCTCTAATAAAATTCAGCTGACGTATCCGTTCTGCACTATCAAATATTACAAATTATTGACTGATAGGCGTATGAGACAAAGCAAAAGCATCAACTCCAACAACTTTGTTTTTGTTTTCTTTCCCTAGAAAAAAACGCATGCTTTATGTCCAAGCAGTTGAAATTTGTCAATGCATTCGAAGCTAGGACAGAATTTAGACGTTTTGCGTTGCTTGTCCCACGACTTCTTTGACTATGTAGAAATGCGATTGCCTGACAAGAAGACAGAACACAATGATAATACCGCGTGAAATGTTACAAAAATAAGAAACAAGAGCTGTAAGCTCATATGGCACTTGCATGGGTCAAGATGATTTGATTGATCAAAAGTAAGTTTCGACTTTGCGGTTGAGATGCGCGCTCTAAGGGAGCTGGAACTTCATTTGTAAGCAAAACCCTTGAGGCAAAACTGCTAATGGGCTGATGGGCATCACGAAAATGCATATATTGCTTAAAAGTATTTTTTTACTTTGCGGTCAAGATTGGTACTTTAAGGAATAATCGGATTTGGGACGTAGCAATTCCTAAGCAAATGTTGTTGAGTCTCCAATATTCCAGCGAAGTTTCATCGTCCTAGCACATCTGGAAGTACCTTAACGCGCGATCACCGGAATCCCAGACCCCCCCCCCCCTCCAACTCCACCCACAATAACCGGAGCCAATCCGGTTCTGTAAATGATTAATCCAGAGCATCTGTTTGTCATTCCCACGAAGTTCGATCCAGATCACACCAGTCTAAGCGGGTCAAGTATTTTCCGCCCTCCCCCCAATTATTGCCGGATTCGGTCCGGAAATGAAAAAGGTCATAAGAGAAAAATGTCCTCTGTTTAATTATTAAATTTCACTTGAATCCGATCACCCGTTCCAAAGTTACGCATGACTCAATATTCCGGATTCCGCTCCCTCAACTCCCCCCCCCCCCAAGATTATCATATCGAGGATTTGTTTTTATTCCAAGTCAGTTTGACCGGGTCCCTGATTTGCCTTCCAAGTTTCGTCGTGAAAATCCCCCAAAAAACGGAATTCCGGGAAACCCCCTCCTCCCCCCCCTCAAGTTTCCGGATCCAGTCAAATTATGTAAAAGATTTACATGGACCAGATGTTATCTCTTCCCAGCAAGTTTCACTCCGATACCATCATTCTAACCGTTTCCCGAGATTTCCGGTCCATCCCCCCTCCCTCCACTCCCCCCGCCATTATCTGATCGACAAAATTTTTATTTTGAAGTCAGTTTGATTGGGTCCCTGATATGCCTGTCAAGTTTCATCGTGAAAATCCCCAAAACCACCATCACCGGAATTCCGGGACCCCCCCCCCCATAAGTGTCCGGATCCAGTACAATGGTCTAAAGGACTTATCTAGAGCAGATGCTTGTTATTCCCAGCAAGTTTCACTCCGATCCCTCCATTCTAACCGTTTCTTGAAATTTCCGGTCTCCCCCCCCCCCTACTCCCCCCCCTGGCTACCGAATCCGGTCAAGACTTTAAACGGGACATTAAAAATATATATTCTATTCAGTTATGAAGTTTCATTATAATCCGATCATCCGTTCGAAAGTTACAAACTTCTCAATTTCCCGGATTCCCCTCCCTCCACTCCCCCCACCATTATCTGATCGACAAAATTTTTATTTTTAAGTCAGTTTGATTGGGTCCCTGATGTGCCTGCCAAGTTTCATCGTGAAAGACCCCAAAACCACCATCACCGGAATTCCGTGACCCCCCCCCCCATAAGTGTCCGGATCCAGTACAATGGTCTAAAGGACTTATCTAGAGCAGATGCTTGTTCTTCCCAGCAAGTTTCACTCCGATCCCTCCATTCTAACCGTTTCTTGAAATTTCCGGTCTCCCCCCCCCCCCAACTCCCCCCTGGCTACCGAATCCGGTCAAGACTTTAAACGGGACATTACAGATATATATTCTATTCAGTTATGAAGTTTCATTACAATCCGATCATTCGTTCGAAAGTTACACACTTCTCAATTTCCCGGATTCCCCTGCCCTCCACCCCCCCCCACCAAATGGTCGGATCAGAAAACTGATTATTTATAAGTTTGTTTGGTCGGGTCTCTGATAGGCCTGCCAAGTTTGATGGTCCTAGCACAACTGGAAGTACCCTAACTCGAAAAAGTGTGACAAAATGCCCTAAATTTTCAAGTTTCCAGCGCCCCCACTTTCCCGCATATGGTCGGATCGGGAAACTGATTATTTCCAGGTTAGTTTGGTCGGGTCCCTGATATTCCTGCCAAGTTTCATTGTCCTAGCTCATCTGGAAGTACCCTCACTCGAAAAAGTGTGACAAAATGCACTAAATTTTCCAGTTTCCAGCGCCCCAACTCCCCCGCATATTGTCGGATCGGGAAACTGATTATTTCCAGGTTACTTTGGTCAGGTCCCTGATATTCCTGCCAAGTTTCATTGTCCTAGCTCATCTGGAAGTACCCTAACTCGAAAAAGTGTGACAAAATGCCCTAAATTTTCAAGTTTCTAGCGCCCCCACTCCCCCGCATATGGTCGGATCGGGAAACTGATTATTTCCAGGTTCGTTTGGTCGGGTCCCTGATATTCCTGCCAAGTTTCATTGTCCTAGCTCATCTAGAAGTACCCTAACTCGGAAAAAAGTGACAAAATGCCCTAAATTTCTCAATTTTCCAGCGCCCCGCACTCCCCCGCATATGGTCGGGTCGGGAAACTGATTATTTCCAGGTTAGTTTGGTCGGGTCCCTGATATGCCTGCCAAGTTTCATTGTCCTAGCACATCTGGAAGTACCCTAACTCGGATATGTGGGACAAAAAACTCGGACCGACCGACAGACCGACAGACGGAATTGTGATCGGTATATGGCACTTGAGCCAGAGGCTACAAGTGCCATAAAAACTATTTTTAGTCCTTTTTCATCATCACCTATGCCTCAGCTATATGGATACAATAGTTGCGTTTTCGCAGATACCATGGTATCTGATACCACGGTCTAAAGTCGTTTTTGCAGTTATCGTGGTCTAAAGTCGTGTTTGCAGTTATCGTGGTATCTGATACCACGGTCAAAAGGCGTTTTGCAGTTATCGTGGTATCTGGCCAGTTATCGTGGTATCAGCTATTAAGATACTACGGTCCGACCGTGGTATCTGAAAATTCATCGCACTTTCATCAAATTTTGTCAGATTGGCGAGAAAGAAGTTTAGCACTTAGTGATGTAACTGGATATCTGTTTCTCTTTTGGGATGACTTCGAAAAGTGCAATTTCGGCAATAGTCGTTTTTGCAGAGCACCGTGTATCAGATACCACGATAACTGCAAAAACGACTAATTGCAGATCCAGTTCCCGTGGTAACAGATACCATGGTATCAGCAAAAACGCAACTAATCTTGCACTCTTCATATAGCTAGGATATTCCTCAGCGATATTTCAGCCCTTCTTGGCAAGGGTCCTCTTCAGACTAGTCGAAAGAAACGAACCTGCAATTGATTGCATCCTAACTAATGAATCGTAATTTCAATTTAGGTTTAATAATAATAACTCATTTATTTCCTTGGTAGCATTTACAACTGCTAGCTGCGGATCGTCAACATCACAAATTACAAACCACGGCTGATTGATATTTACAAACAGTTAAAATTACGGATTAAATAAGGCACAAACGAAGATAAATACCTTTCGGTTGATTCAATTCAATTTTATTTTCAAATCCGATACAACGGTCAAGCCGATTTGGTGGTTCTCGTCCATATTAACACTAATTATATACGAAAGATAACTCTAGACTAGTTTGGGTATAACAAAGACTTGTCAAACATAAAACAAAATATTCAAATCTATATACAATTAATGATGCGAGTTAAAAGGGTTGACAAAAGCGGGAGTCGTTGTATGTTTAATTGGCTGCAATTTGGGTATTGGCTGGGCTACCACTCTCATAGGCCTTACTAATGCCGCTGAAAATTCTGGGGGGAGGATGTCACGTAGTGCTGGTGTATTCAAGATTTTAGTTCCGAACACTAACGAAAGATTTTCACGGCGCTTCAACAGGGTTTCTAAATTATAAGTATTAAGGTTAAGAGTTTATGGGGGGGCTGAAGAAGCCGTGGAATGTTAGCTACTCTTCCCCTTGTGTTCGGTCAGGTCTGGTCTGCAGTCTCAAAGTCTGGGAAAATCGTCCAATGGTGGTCAGAAGTTAAAAAATTTTTTTTTTCCCCCAGTCAACTTGGTCTGAAGAAGTATTCTTGCAACCTCTGCACTCAATCTTACCTTTGAGATTGTATTTCTCGTTAAACGTGCGTCCACACAGCTTGCAGGCATAAGCTTTGGTCCCATTGTGGAATCTCATGTGTCTTTTAAAGCTGGAATTCTTAGGGAAGCTCTTACCACATTCCTGGCACAGATATGGCTTTTCTCCAGAGTGGACCCTGAAAAGAAACAGCAACTTGTTAAGACCAATATCTAGGACCCATGACCTTTGTACCGCCCACATTTCATCCCGTCCATCTGAGTCCAGATGCGATTCAGGTAGGCTACATAATTTCGCATATAGGTCACTTCCTTCTATCCTATCAAGATTCACTTGAATCGGGACACTTCCGTAAAATTCCGATACTCCCCTCTTTTCCTACTCCCGCCACTGAGGTCAAATCAGGTCCGGATCTGAACAGACATAGGCTATCTAGGGCCCATGATATTTGTACCACAAATATTTCATCCCCCCAATTTTTAGACCCGGACCTGATCTGGCCTCCGCGGGGGGCGTTGGAAGGGAGGGGGCGTGAATTCTCCGGAAGTGGTCTGATTCAAGTGAATCTTCATAGGGGTAGAAGAAAATGCCTAGACGCAAAGTTTACGTACCTGAATCGCATCTGGAGATGGTGGGGGAGCTGGCGGGAGGGTCCCGGAAATTTTCTGACCCGCGCAGGGAGAAAACAGATGGAGGAATACACTGTCAAAGTTTCATAACAGAACAAAAGGATGCGCGGTTTCAACAGACAACACTTGGGACATAATCTGTTGTCGCGACAAACGTTACGCAGGAAATGTTATGCATAAGAAGCATTGCCAGGGAGAGCCAAAAAAACGCCAACAAAGCATCTGCTTTGACTGACAGACTGGAAAGTATCCAGAAGAGAGTCGTGAAGATTATCCTTGGCCCAACTTACACTTCTCATGAAGATGGATCAGCCAAGCTTGGTCTCTCTACTCTCTCTGATAGACGACACAAACTGACTATGGACTTAGGACACACATGTCTGACCTCAGACCTTCATAGAACTATATTACCGGACTTTCAAGTATCCAACCCTAATCGACCGAACACCAGACACAAAGCAGCAACTGAAAATTGTCCGAAACTTGTTCGCCCAAATACACATGGGACCCATAAATTTCCAATAATGACTCGCCATTCAGGGGGCTTGTCAATAAGAGATTTCTTCCCACGGGGATAAAATACCCGACTATCCAGATAGACAAACTTTTTCGCAGCTGTTGTGCTGAACTAGGAATATTTCTCTGTAATGGAAGAGTATCCTGGATCTTTTGTCCTAGCTTAGGTACCTGGTGGCATGCTGAATAGTCCCAACAATTTTTGTCTATCTGAGCAAGAACGCCGATTCGATCCAAGCGGAATTTTTGGAAACTAGGTGAGGCTCGGGCAACATAGCAACATAGAAGCATAGGAAATGACACGCCCCCTGAATGGCGAGTCATTACAGGAAATTTATGGGTCCCTGATTCTACTGACAGATACCTCAACTCCTTTGTACCCTATTTCGTACACCACTTTAATTTTATGTAGTAATTAGTAAGGTAAACTGTATATATTAAGTGTCGACTGTGAATTTTTAAATTTATTATCAAAATTTCTTTTATAGTGTTATTATATATATTGGTGGTAAACTGTACGACGATCCAATGCTAGCGAGTGAATTGTACGAGCTATTAAGGAAATAAAGAGAGATTATTAATCATGGCGACAAACAAAAAAGTCAGCAGATGCTTTTTTGGCGGTTTTTCGGCTCTTCCTGGCAATGCTTGTTATGCATAACATTTCATGTGATAACGTTTGTCGCGACAACATATTACATCCCACGTGTTGTCGGTTGAAACCGCGGATCCTTGTGTTATCTGTTATGAAACTACTGACAGTGGGCTAAAGAAACTTGGGCCTCAGATGTGCCGTTTGAGGACTGAACAGGATGCAACCTCTTTGGGGGAGGTGGACGGGTTTTTAGTTTATCGTAACTTTCTCAGGTTTGAGCGAAACTTAGGAGTGTAGGATTAAATGTCTCAGACGTATGCATGCGAATTGTGTCCAACCTTGGTGGGGTGTTGGAGGGGATGCGGAAGTGCTGCGATTCGAGTGAAACTTGATGAGCGGTAGGAGCAAATGCCGTAGATTTGAAAATAGTGTGTCCGAACTCGATCCGACCTCGGCGGGGAGAAGTTGGGAGGTGATGGAAATTTTCCGGAATTATTCAATTTCGACCGAAACTTGATGGTTGACAGGAGCAAACGCTCTAGATGTGACAATATAGTCACATTGAGATTTGAAAATAGATTTGTCGGTAGATTTGAAAATATTGTGTCCGAACCGATCCGACCTCGGTGGGGAAAGTTGGGAGGGGACGGAAATTTTCCGGAATTACTCAGATTCCTCCGAAACATGACGGGTGACAGGAGCAAAGCTCTAGATGTGACAATTATGTCTCCAAACCTGTTTCGGCCTTGGTGGGGGAGTTGGAGGATGGCACCTGGATCCGGTGACAATGGAGTTACGGGGGCAGGGGTAGGGCAAAACTTGGTGCGCGGTAGATGCCATAATACTTAGACATGCAAGTTACAGATGCGGATCTTATCAGGCCACTGTGACAAAGTACGAGAGAGTTTCGGAAGAGCCATCCAATTTGGTCCTGAAGAGTGAGGGTCGGATCGCCAGGAGGATTTTTTTTTTCCAATAAATCAATCAAATTTACTTCCAAATAGCTTAAAGCTAGAAGAGACGAATAAAATATTTACGAAATACACAAAAACGACAACAAATTAACTGATACAAGATAAAAGTCTTCACATCCTCAGGATTTATATCTCTTTCACAAGACCATTAATGGAGTACGCATGCGCAGTGTGACATTTTGGTCTAACTGCAGATCAAAATTCACGTATTGAAAGAATCCAAAAACGCGCTCTCCATGTTATCCATAAAGGCCCAAAAGTACCCTACTTCCTTCTTCTAAGCACGTACACAATTGATACCTTGGAGAAGCGGAGACTGAACCTATGCCTCGATATCGGTAAAAAAACACTTATTTCGCACCCCATCTACAGTGAGTTTTTCCCTCCCCCATACAACAATGTAAGGGAAAGGCAAGAGCGAGCAGTCTCTACCAAGGTCCCAATATTCCAACCAGTAGCGGCCAAACACAGCCGTTACCAAAATAGTTTTATACCAAAGACTGTTGTACGATAACGATTTCCCACAATGATTTTCGCTGCTCTCATCTGCACTCTGCAGGAGAGCTTTGCAGAAAGAGAAGAATGTCAAACCAGTGAAGCATATTCTAATGAGGACGGGTATAAGTTTTAAAGTAACAGAGGAGGTAATTAGTATCCAAACCAAAAGATTTGAGGGTAGAGAGGGATTTAATTAGAAAGTTTCTTTTACGGATAATATTTTCAGCATGAGAATTCCATTTCAGATCGTCATCAATCATTACCCCATGCAATTTAACTGATTTAAACTGCCTGAATGACGACGGATATAGAGCAGTTTCTCTTCTCAGTTTGCTAATAAATCAGTCTGATATAAAGTTTGAGTTGCTCCATAGAAAATACAGGAGACGAGGAGTGGTTAAACGGGCTGCTCAACTGCAGATCTTTCGTAACAATTAAAATTCCGCCAATGATTATCCAGGCGGTACTGCAACATAAGTCCCTTTTCGTTTAAAGTGTTTTAATTATGTAGTTAGTTTTAGCTCTGTAGTCTACATCCTTTTTTGTGCCATGGCCCTTCCAGTGTGCAAAACATACAAATACACATATACATACAAACTATGGTACCCTTGTTGTTCAAGCTGACCTCACATTGAGTCTCACATGCTGATGAGAAGTGATAATAGTTGTGCTTTCACAGATACCATGGTATCTGATACCACGGTCTAAAGTAGATTTTGCAGTTATCGTGGTATCTGATACCACAGTCAAAAAGGCGTTTTTGTAGTTATTGTGGTATCTGACCAGTTATCTTGGTATCAGATATTCAGATACCACAGTCCGACCGTGTTAACTGAAAAAGTCATCTCACTTTCATTAATTTTTGTCGAATTGGTGGGAAAGAAGTTTGGCACTTAGTGATGTGACTGAATATCAGTTTTTCTTTTGGGATGACTAAACGACTAACTGCAGATCCATTTACAGTGGTAACAGATACCATGGTATCTGCAAAAACGCAACTTGACTGGACAGTGACCTTAATATGCAGCAGCCTGCAGAAACGAACAAGTTTTTACCAATGAGAAACTCTAAACTTGTGTTTTGATACTCTGTCCTTGTAGCTGCTTGGTGGACATTTGTAGAGAGTTGGCAACTGAGAAAGAACGATGGTGTTAAATGGACAGGTCAGCTGAGATTTGTCCCAGCAAAATCAGCCCAAATTACTCTGAAGGAGTACTCACTAGTTACATGCCCCCTTCTCCCAAAACGTCCAGACCTTAATGTCAGATACTGAACTAGATGAGGGCAAAAGGAGAAAGTGACAAACCTTTGATGAAGTTTCAGCAGAGCTTTTCTGAAGAAATTTTTCCCACAAATATCGCAAGTAAATGACACTTCCTTCAAATGAACAGCATTCACATGTCGCCGCACTCCAGTACGCTGAGTAAAAACAAGACCACATGTTGGACATGGATATCTCATTTCATCATGTACTGCAGCAACATGCTTCCGAAGGCTTGGCTTGTGGCTGTAAGATTTTTCGCAGTGGGGGCAAGGAAAAACATCTTTACTTTTTCCACCCTTTGGACCAAGTTCACCACTCATGGGCAGAACTGCATTAGCAGCAGCTTGCACAGCCAACTTTAGGTTTGCCAGCACATTCTGCTTTTTCATGGGTATAATGTTTTCAACTGGCGCTTCTGGAGTTTTGAATTCAGGAAAGACTTTCTTTTTCTTAGGAGGTCTTGGTGGTGATGGCTTGGACACATAATCAAAACTGTCTCTTGACATAATTGAGTTCTGCATCATTTGCACTGGAATATTCTTAGCTGCCATATCAGTCATTGTAACCTTCTGGTTTTTCAAATGCTGATCCAATTGCTGGCTCTGGTTCATTGTCATGTCGAAACTTACAGCATCTACCACTGGGGAAAGTAATGCAAAACTCTGAGTATCTCTCTGTTGCTGCTGTTGTGATTGTGTTTGCTGGCTCAGACCACTATTCTGCGGCTTATCACTGTAGATAAATGGCTGCTTCATAGATAAGTCAAACGTCCCAGCTTGCTGCCTCATTGGAAAAAATGAACCAAGGTTTTGCTGGGACTGAGCCCCATAGTCTCCTCTATTGGATAAGTCGAAGGCCACATTAAGAGACTGATCTCTCTGCGGTGCAGGTTGGAATGGGTGTGAAAAGTTATTTGCATAGTGGTTTGGGGCCCCAAAGTTTTGGTGGGTGGGCTGAACACCATAGCCAGGAAAAGCATAGCCTGTGTAATGCAAGTTCTGGAAATTGTGACTCTGGTTGAAGTGATGGTCTTTGTTACTATTAATAGAGTCGTTGCTATCCATGCTTGTAAGATGGGAATGATCAGCCATTGTAATTATTTACGCTGAGCAGAATTCCATTTGCCTGTAAATAAAAGGAACAACATTAAGTCCAACTCGGTCATTAGGAGCATAGACTATACATACAAGGAGTCAATACATTCTTTAAATCTGGACCTTTTGAGTGAAGTCATGGCTTAGTCTAACATTTAGTTGCCATAAATAAAGATGACATCCAATAGCAAAGCAAAGTACACTAGAGCTACGCTACCTTCAAACCTTCTCTATATCTTTCAGTCTTCCACAATTGACTTTATTTTCAGACAGGTTGTGCCTGCCAAATGCTGGTGAGAATATACTGTTTTGTTGGCCAGACGTTAAAAAATAACCGAGTCGGCGCAAAGCGCCACGATTTTTCACCAAAACAGTTGATTTTTTTCATTGAAGCAGTCTTTTTCGTCAAAACAGTTGTTTTTTCTGAATATCAGTCGATTTTTTCTTGAAAACACTAGTTTTTTATGCAAAAACAATTGGTAAAAATTACCAGCCAGTTGGTAAATTCCTTGCCCCCCCCCAAAAAAAAAACATTTTGACCAGTAAAGCCTCTGGGTGTGATCCTACATTTGCACAATCACAAGATGTTTGTTTTGATTTTATATACTTATTACATACAAAGGAATATTCAGCAAGAATATAATAGGAATCAGTTGGCTAATTATCAGTGTAGTAGCTCTCGTTCACAGCCCTTTGTACCCTGGCAAACCACTATGTTTTAATTAGTGGTCTTGTTTGCCGGACCCTTTTACCTAGTTCAAAGATTTAAAAAAAATAACAAGATATATGAAACAGTAGCTCTGAAGCAGCTGGTCACAGTTTTATACATATTCTGGGCTTACTTTTTTTGTATTTGCATTTATATCCACGTAGGACGAGGATTATCCTACGGATCATTCCGGTATACTGAGACATGAAATACTGGAGTGATTCTCATACTCCTTCTAATAGGAACCGCTTTTTTAGGATATGTTCTTCTCTGGGGACAAATATCATTTTGAGGAGCTACCGTAATTACAAATTTAGTATCGGCTATTCCTTACATAGGGATTGATATTGTTCAGTGAGTTTGAGGTGGATTTGCTGCCGATAACCCAACATTAGCTCGATTTTTCACCTTTCATTTTATTCTTCCATTTATCTTGGCTGGTATAACTATAACTCATCTACTCTTTCTTCATCAGACAGGATCAAGAAATCCTTTAGGGGTTAATTCATCACCAGACAAAATCCCATTCCACCCATTTTTCTCTATTAAAGGTGTCATCGGATTTCTTGTCTTTTTCTCTTTTTTATTAATTCTTACACTTTTAAATCCTAACTTACTAGGAGATCCTGATAATTTCATCCCAGCTAATCCCTTAGTAACCCCTGCACATATTCAACCTGAGTGATATTTTTTTCTATCTATTGCTGTCATTAATGGGCCAGATGGAGCAGTAAGTAAGTAGTATTTAATTTTGAATTAGAAAGTGCTGTATACTAGTAGACCTCTGGGAAATAAGGGGTACACATACATATGAGTAGGCCTCAGAGGCGTTACTAGCCAAAATGTTTTTTTTTTTTTTTTGGGGGGGGGGGGGGGGGCAAGGAATTTACAGACTGGCTGGTAATTTTTACCCACTGTTTTTGCAGAAAAAAATTACTGTTCTCAAGAAAAAAACTACTTTAACAAAAAATCTACTGATTTTCAAAAAAATTGAATGTTCTAATGAAAAAAATTAACTGTTTTGGCGAAAAATCATGGCACTTGGCCCAGACTCGGTTATCTTTTACAGACTGGCCAACAACGTTGGGGGGGGGGGGCGTCCCCCCCCCCTTGGTAGGCCTACCCTTCTCACCCTCGGCATGCCACCCCGTTTGAGCATGGGATTCAAAAAAGCCTTATTCTACTAGACTGGTTAGACTAGCCTAGCTTAGGGATGTCTTACTCTCAGTCATACAGTAGTCATCGACGAATCTTCAATTTTGAGTCAAAGGACACCTATCCCAGTGAAAATCTGTTTACAGGGATTTACAGATTATCACATGGCTACTGTATCCTTGCTTTAGTGTTTAGTGCACACTGCCCCACAAGACACTGTAGCAACTGGGCTCCTACGTTGGAGCATGCCTTCAGGCTGAACATTGCAATTGCTGCATTGGTCTAAAGTCTGAAGAACACTGACCAAAAACTGAGGATTTCTAAAGGACTGGGAAGTTTACAATCTAAGTAACATAGGCAAGGCTAACACCCACATGCAACTGAGCTGGCTCACAGACAAAACAAAAAGAGATCTATTCTTGAGACTTTAATTTCGTACTGCTAAGTTTGAAAGCCCTAGGTTAGCAACCTGGATGGGATGGTAGCTGGGTACAAACTACTTTTAGGCAAACAAGCCCCTTTTATCATGAAAATATAAATACTTTTTTTTATGTGACACTGAAGGAAGTTGCCAGCCCCTTACAACATAGAAAGAAATTTACTGAATTACCACTGACACAACTTAGAAAACACTGTCGATGAATAAAAGTAAGATCTACAGTCTTAGATCTGCTTCCATAACTTGTGAAAGACCTCAAATGTATAATATTTTTACCTCACTTTGGAAATCTTCCACCCCCTTGTCAAGGAGTTGCTGACTCCATTTTCAAAAACAAAAATGTCAGCCGTTGTTGTCATGATTGCCATGTGCTATCCGGTTCAGTTTTGATTGCTGGCGCGTTTATTCATGAAAAAACGTGCGGTACATGGCAACGCTGGACAGTTAAGTTGTATACTTCAAAAGTTGCGTCGTGCATGACTTTTCCATTGATTGGGGATTGTTTTTGGCAGTTGAGTTTAGAACTGTGATACGGTTCATAATAGGTATGTTTCCAGGCTGATAATTGGCCACTTGATATATTAATTTGATTCTGCTGTTCTGGTACTTTTGGAGATTTGGTTCTGCTTCTTTTTTTTAGCCAAATCTTGAAAATACAAGTCACCCAATCCAGACTCAATCAGGTTAGGATCAGTCAATCAGAAACCCCTGATATTTGGATACCCTATGCCTTAATAATGGCATCAAACAGCATAGGACTTACAATACTTTTTTCTTAGGCTAGGCTTTAAATAAATAATTTCAGAATGTTTGTGATTTATTCAGTTTGATTAGAAATGTTGGGGGGACTGGTTTTAAACTTACAGATCACCCACATCCAAATTGCTAGTTCAGACCAGGACTAGGAACAATCACTTCTATGTTTGGGAGCTGTCAGTCAGAATCCCAGTAGGAAAATCAAAGAGATGAAACATATTTAGTGGGTGCATGCTTAAACATAATTTTTTTTATTTATTTCTTTATTTGTTATCATCAGAAGTGGTAGGGCATTAAATTTTAACCAACAAGGGTACCGGTAGTCCAATTACATCAATTACAACAAATGGCACTGGTAACATAATAATTGTAGGACAACAGGAAATAAACTGAATTAGGCTTATAGGTGCATTCAGTTTGATTCCTCCTTGTTGTGGTCTTGTCCTCTTGTTACTGCCTAGTCACGGTTTAAAGCTGTTTTATTTGGCCTTGTCAGGTGAATAAGTCAGTGGACAACCATCACAAATAAAACGCAGTCGAGAAATCTGCCTGAGACAGGCCAGAAACTTGCTCTGACATCATGTCATCAGGTGTCCTGTCTGACAGGGCACTGACAATTGTCAGCTGCAGGGGCATCAAGACTAGGGGGGGAGCCCCCCCTCCCCAATGTTGTCTGCCAGTTGGTAAGAAATAACCGAGTTGGTGCGGAGTCCCACAGTTTTTCACCAAAACAGTTAATTTTTTCATTAAAACAGTCGATTTTTTGTCAAAACAGTCTTTTTTTTCTGAAATTCATTCGATTTTTCCAAAACTGTTGTTTTTCTTGAAAACTGCCATTTTTTGCACAAACAGTCGGTAAAAATTACCAGCCAGTCAGTAAATTCCTTGACCCTCCCCAAACATTTTGGCTAGTAATGCCTCAGGTCAGCTGACAGGACAAAAAAAACGGCACTAAGCGCACAAGGCAGTTAAATTTGGCCGATTTGGCTAACCCCGAGGGGGGGGGGGGGCCGCAGCGCCCCCCCCCCCCCCCCTACGTTTTGGACATTCGGTCAAAACGGGCATCGCGGCGAAGCCGTGATGCCCTTTTCATAAAATCGTTTGTCCCCGCATTTCGAAATTGGGTGATTTGACGTGTTTATTCGTTCCCCTTTCTTTATCGAATTTCCTAATTCATCCGACTTTTGTTCACTCCGCATCGACTTCACCGCATTCGGTCTGTCCCTTCGTAAATTCGGTGATTAAACCTGTTTATTTGGTCTCATTAGTTAGCTAATTCGGTCATTCACAAGACTTTTCTCAAGTCCGTATCTGTTCTATCGCATTCGGTCAGCCCATTTCATAATTCGGTAATTGATCAGATTCATTTGGTTCTGATTCGTGACCGAATACGATAATTCATACACTTTTGTTCAGTCCGCATCGGTTTCGCCGCATTCGGTCCGTCCATGCGTAAATTCGGTGACTTGACCTGTTTATTTGGTCTCGTTCTCTACCGAATTCGGTATTTCGGTTGCATTCGGTCAGTCCATTTCATAATTAAATTTCGGTGAGATTCATTAGGTTCTGATTCGTTACCGAATATGGTATTTCACTGGATTTTTCTTTAGTCCGTTTCTATTACTAGACTTGCCGAATTCGGTTGTTTTAGGTTTTTCTAACAAGAGTCTTATTCCATGCGAAATTCGGTTGTAATACTGCTCTCGAACTGTTCCTTGCTTTTTTATTTAGTTTTTCGGTATAGACGAATTCATTAGTTGCTTCAACTCAGTTACTGAGTTCGGTAATTTAAGTGGCATTTAGTTAGCTCTCGTTCTTTACCATTTCGGTAGCTTCAGCTGGTTGCTGTTCATTTTTTACTTCTTAGAATTGCAGTACTTCAGGAATAAGCACGTCTCTTGACGTGAAAACTAGCCTAGCCTACTTTTATTTGCTGTAAATTCCGAACAAATGTACTTTGTATCCACTTTACCCTGGATCGCCTCTTTCGTTGCCATACAACTCTGGGTTGAATATATAATCTTGGAATCGCAGAAAGGCACTTTTATCATCAGTGTTTCCACAAAATTTTGCCTGCGGCGCATTTCGCAGTCTTCACTAGTTAGTCAAAGGTTGTCTTATTTAATTGGCGTTTGAGGCTTGGGTATTTTTGGGGGCTTGGACTATATTAAAAGCTAGAATTTGCATGGGAAGTACTTAAATGTTGCCAGAAAAAAAGGCGGATTACAAAAATTTCGCCTGCGGCGCCTTAATTAATCATGGGCACAGCCGTTAGCAACGTTAGCAAGATTATTTCAAGTCCTGTTGGCAAAACTCCGTAAAAAAAAACAGAAGCGGAAAAGTGTGAAAACAAGCCAATTTTCTCTTTAGACTTGTTTGTATATACTCTGCAACGTTTTACGTTGTAGCTTCGTGAAGGCAGCTCACTATGTTTTTACAATTTTTGTTAATAAATTCAGTAAAAATCAGGTACCGATTCGGTCAATTTTACCAGGTGCGCCCCCCCCCCCCCCCAATGAAGAAAGGCTCGGGATGCCCCTGGACAGGACTGAGACCGAGACAAGGATAAATTGAATGTGGCTTATGTTGGTTTGTCATTGAGTTGCATAAACGCGGGCACAAATATTGACAAAACAAGTGATCGTTTGGAGATATCTGCATTTTCAGACATAACAGTCTCATCTGGTAGTGCGTTCCAATCTTTATTATTCAGCAGAGAATTATTTCTGGAATTCGTTTTTATGGCACTTTTCTGGTAATCCTGCAAGTTCGGTACTTCCTGATGTGCTAGACGATGAAACTTGGCAGGCATGTCAGAGACTCGAACAGACTGACTTGAGAATAGTCGTTTCCCAAATCCGACTATCGTGGGGGGAGTTGACAGATGGGGAGTCCGGAATCTATTGGCATGCTTAACTTTTGAACGGGTGATCGGATTTAAAATGAAACTTGGCAAGTGGAAAGAAATATCGTCTCAGATGTTCCATGTCAAGTCCGGATCGGATCCGATACTTGTGAGGGGGGGGGATTGGAGGGGAGGGGGGCACCGTAAAACTTGTGAAGCGCTTAGAGTCGAGGGATTAGGATGGAACTTGGTGAGGAGAACAAGCGTTAGGCCTAGATACGTAAGTGACGGAGCCGGATCGTGTCGGGGCTATTTGGGGGGAGTTGGAGCGGGTTCCCCCGGAATCTAGTGATCGCGAGTTAGGATAGTTCCAGATGTGCTAAGACGATGAAACTTTGCAGGCATATTTGTGGCCCGGTCTAATTGACTTAAGAACCCGACACAATGCCCTAGGAAAACTTCCGCCCCTGAATCCGATCATTTTGGGTGGAGTGAGGGAAGGACAATGTACGGAAATTGACTTCCGTAAGTTGAGGGGGGGGGGTCTGGAACCGGAAATTTGCAGATAGGCTATTATCCTATTCCAGTCAAACTTGATGGACGGGAAGGTGAGATGCCAGAGATTCAAGTCGGAGTCGTCAAGTCGTCGGGGTTCCCGGAAATTGTGTGGCTTGCACAGGGGACAAGACGAGTGCAGCGACTTAAATGAAACTTGGAATGTAGAGAGAGCACATGCCCTAGATGACATATTTTAGGGTCCGAGCCGGATCCGACCACGGTGGTGTGGGGGGGTACCGGAATTTTGCAGAAAATGCTCAGATTTGGGTGGAATTTGATGCGTTAGATGATCCATTCACGAGTCCAAACCGGATTCGGCCGTGGTAGGGGGAGTTGGAGGGAGGTACCGAAGACGATGCAGGAAATGCTCAGAGTTGAGTGAAACTACTTAGGCCTATCCTATTTCTAGTTCCGAACCGCATTTTTGGATGGCTGGTGTACTTTGGAACGTTCTCATCTACTTTCTTGTACCGCCTACTCGTAACAAGTGCCATCTGAGCTCGTAGCTCTTGTTTTTTTTTAATTTCTGCTTTTCTTCTTCATTTCTGCTCTGATTAAATTATGGGCTGAGGAGATGGATTGCTTCATTGAGCTATAAGGTTGATTCGGTGACCTTAGGATTTTGTAAACAAAAATTATGTACGGTTGTTTCCACAATAATCATTCCAAGCCATATGAATGATTTCTCTCCATTTTCCTGCATATCAATGAACTCCTTTATTCTCGTTACATTGTATGCTATAAAACAGGAGACACAATGTTATCTTTCTTCATTTGTATTTTCTTTCTTTTCCAACATTCGTTGCTGTGTAGTAGGATAGAAATGTTCGTCGCTAAGACTGGCTCCAAAGTTTGTTATGTTGGTCAGACTTCTTTCACTGTTCAGCCTTGATTTTTATAGCTCAACTTCACTTCTGTCAGCTTCTGTCGGACATGTTTTCTGTATCTTTGGAACACGATTAACCACTCTAATTGTGATAGTTGTACAAGCTCTCTCACAGCTGCCCGGAGGACTTAATTTGAGTCACCAGAGAAGTGTTCACCTGCCCAGCTACCTGTCCTTTGGCCGTTGTTGTTGATAGGGAAAGGAAAACAGTACTTTAGTTGTTAATTGGGCTTGAGCTGATTCAGTGGTCCGTTTGGGATTTTGGAAAGATTATTATCTGCTTTTGAAGAAGAAATATAAGGTATATAGTTTATACACGTTCCCGTAGTATAGATAACCATTGTTGTGAAGCGTGTCATAGTTCCAGTTTGTGTGTCCATTTACAGTAAATGTTCATCATTTCTGCTGTAAGTTTGTAAAATATGTGCTGCGTTGAGCAATGAATATATATAATAGAATATATTTTACACGAAAGCCCGAAGGCCATGGCAAAAACATATAGTGTTAACATTCGTTTGAATAAACATACACTGCTAACAACATACAAAGAAAAAATAATAACTATTAGCTAAAAAGATTGCGGTGGCGCAAACCAATCGCTGGCGTAATTGGCGCAATTTCCCCAACAATCTCACGTCACAAAAGTGTTTACTTTTTGATATTTTAGACAGGCGCGTCACGAATGGGGGGAGGGGGGGACGAAGAGTGGAAGATTTGAAATCTTCCGCTAGAGAATTGAACCAACAGTGGTCCCCTGTTCGTGTGTTCTCGGTGTTTGTTCATCTTTTTTCAGTGTACAACTTTTCTTCTTGCTTTGTCCTTTTTTCTTCCGTTATACTCCATCGTGAGGTCTGTTGTTTTTTGATGGGCAAGAAATAGATGGAATTGATTTTTTTTTTAATCTGTTATGCAGATATCCCATAGCATTTTGCTCTGCAATAGTCCTCCTAGTTATTTCCTCCCTCTATCACCTTCTTTTCTATATATCTCATCGGTTTTCACCACCGTCATTAATTTCCCGGCATCGGGACATAGGTCACTCGATCTTTATCCCCCAGCTCCTAGCTGCTGAGCTAATCCAAAGTCAGGCTTTTATGCATTTCATTCCAAGTATTTCGACGACGGAGTGAGTCCGTAGCCAGGACAGTTCTCATTTCTTGTTCATCCTCGGTCCGAGCAAGACCTCTGTGTCATATTAGAATTTATGGTAAGAATTATATTCATATGAGTAAATTGATATACGTTATGGTTCATCTCGGCTAGTAGGCCTCGGGCTTGACTGGATATGTGAATTCCAGCTTCGCTAGGATGTGTGAACCAGCTTGATTAGGGATTTCTAGAATGACTGCAGATGAACTAAAGTATTTCCTGACACTTTCCCTTGTTTGTAATGTCCGGTTTCGTGACTGGTCTTGCGGCTAGTGGGCACCTACGTTTTCAGAATTTCTTCAGCCCACACCCAGAAACCTTAGCTTCACTAATCTCGCCTATCACTCGTCCGTCCTCACAACAGTTCGAAGAGGACTCGACAGCTCTTACCACTCACTTCATTAGATGGATAGATAATTGTTTTTATTCACCAAAATCCTGTCATCGCTTACGCCAAATTTGGTATTTATTTACATTAAAAGCCCAAGGGCCGTAGCAAACAAACAAAATAAATAAATGTAAATACGAAAAGGAACTAACACACTACTATAAATCGCAGCAAACACCACTCAAACCCTTTTCCCTGTGTATACTAGTTTGTCAAACTAAACGTGTTTTTCCGTACTCCCGCAAACAGTTTGTGGGTCGACTGTGGCTCGAAAAGAGTGTTTCCGCGGTCTTTTGTGCGGCCCACAACTGCGTTTCCGAGACCAACAAGATTTTCGTGGTTCGCTTTGTGGCTCGAATTCGACAAACAACTGCCGAGGTGATTGTCGATGTTGTGGCTCGATTCTGGCGGGAAATTCAAGTTTAGCCGCAAAATCACGTCAAAACAAAAACAACAAAAATATTCTCAAGTATCTAGACATAAAACTGAGAATAATCCTCGATATGATAATCTCGGGGGGGTGGGGGGGGGGGTGAGGGAGACGGATCCGGAATATTGAGTCATGCGTAACTTTGGAACGGGTGATCGGATTCGAGTGAAATTTAATAATTGAACAGAGGACATTTCTCTCTGGTGCCTACTGTCAACTTCTCTTGACACTTATCCTAACTCTCTCATCGGACCCTCCCTTGTATTCCACATATATCCAAGCCCACAATTCTCTAATATTGAATGAATCTGGAGTGACCAGGAATCATTCATTTCATATCTGACAGTGCAAAGGATCAGGGTTGCCACATGTCGCACGATAGTGTGAATTGTCACTCTATTTTGTTTTTGTCACTCTTGTCCTACGGAGGAAATAAAAATCACTGTATTTAAAAAAAAATGACCAAATGTGTCATTTTTGCAGCAGGGTTCCGACCAGTAGTAACTATTTCTAGTTTTTTTCATGAAAGTGAAATTAAGATGTGTCATTTTTACAGAGGTGATTCCGACAAAAAGTGAACATTTCATGAAAATAGATTTCACTCCCAGTTCACTCTCTGTTTTGGGCCAAAAGTCACTCTGTAAGTATTTTTGATGTGGCAACCGTGCAAAGGATACGTTTGATTGGCCGCAACTTTCCAACTGCAGTAGCTAGCTTGCGTGAAAGCCTTTTCGCCAGCTTTCCGCAAGGGGAAAGTATTTTTGGGTGATTCAGAGATTCATTACCTTCGTTTCCATCCCTCAGCCCCAAACCGTAACATCGTGTCCTTTTCAGAAATGTCGGAAATCAGAGGGATGGCTGCTTTGCAGACTTGGTGCCACCGAGCCACCGCTGGCTACCCTGGAGTGAGAGTTGACAATTTGACCACCAGCTTCAGAGATGGCATGGCATTCTGTGCCCTCATCCATCATTACAGACCTGACTTAATGTAAGTTTTTCACTGCTAACCAAGAACAAATAATCAGATAGAACTTCAGTCTCTGGTCCCATGCAGCGATTATGGATACCGCGATAAAACTGAGCGGAGCTAGAGGTAATTGTACTAGCTTTGAGTTAATACCCGTATACTTCCGTCTTCGCCGTTGCTCATCGCGAGCAATAGGTGCAGGAGGCATGCTGGCCCGCTCTGGAGCGCGTCCAGAGAACCAATCAGCTTTGATTTTGAAAGTTTCTTCTACGCGGCTTCACAGCGATATAGCTATTTGTAGAGGTAGTACAGCGGACGCTTAGCTGCTAATCTCCGCTCGTTTGCGTCGGGCAGGGTACGGGGAATATTCGACTCCGCATTGTCATATTACAGAGATAGGGAGGCGGAGGTTCTATCTGATTATTTGTTCTTGTAAATACTTAATTACATAAAAAGGTGTTCATATCATGTCTGTATCTATGTGGTCTATGTTTAATAGTTTAAGTTTCAGGTGTACACATTTTTACTATCTGAACGAACTATTATAACGTAGAGTATTTAACCAAACATCTGTACAAGTACAACGTACGCGTAGCTGCTAATCTCCGCTCGTTTGCATCGGGCAGGGTACGGGGAAATATTTGACTCCGCATTGTCATATTACAGGGATAGGGAGGCGGAGGTTCTATCTGATTATTTGTTCTTGTAAATACTTAATTAGATAAAAAAAAGTGTTCATATCATGTCCGTATCTATGTGGTCTATGTTTAATAGTTTAAGTTTCAGGTGTACACATTTTTACTATCTGAACGAACTATTATAACGTAGAGTATTTAACCAAACATCTGTACAAGTACAACGTACGCGTAGCTGCTAATCTCCGCTCGTTTGCATCGGGCAGGGTACGGGGAAATATTCGACTCCGCATTGTCATATTACAGAGATAGGGAGGCGGAGGTTCTATCTGATTATTTGTTCTTGAAAATACTAATTAGATAAAAAAGTGTTCATATTATGTCTATGTCTATGTGGCCTATGTTTAATAGTTTAAGTTTCAGGTGTACAAATTTTTACTATCTGAACGAACTATTATAACGTAGAGTATTTAACCAAATATTTTTCGATACCTCGGAAGAAAGTCCGAACGGGCCTGTGGGGGCGGTCAGTTTGAGTTCAAATTACTCCTTAATCTACACTTTAAAAACAAAATCTTGCAGTATTTGCTACTGGGATTAATCTTGTCTCTAACGAGATAAGATTATCTCTAATTCGGATTAGCCCTATCCCAGTAGAGATAAGATTAATCCCAGTAGGAAATACTGCAGGCTTTAATCTTTACTCGGATAAACTTTTTACAGTGTACACTATTGAAAAAAAAAGGAAAGCAAACTGAAAGAAAAAAAAACCCTGAGAAACCATGCATCCGTTTCATAATCATTGAATACAGAAAACAAATAAAATAAAGACTTTCCCAAACGGTGGTCTGCCAAGAAATGTTTCTTCAGTCGTACCAGGGACCCATAAATTTCCTGTAACGACTCGCCATTCAGGGGCTTGTCAATAAGAGATTTCTGATGCGCTCTTCACCGAGCGTCAGATAGTTGGAGAAATACCCACGGGGCTAAAACACCCGACTATCCAGATAGAATATATTTTTCGCAGCTGTTGTGCTGAACTAGGAATATTTCTCTGTAATGGAAGAGTATCCTGGTTCTTTTGTCCTAGCTTAGGTACCTGGTAGCAAGCTGAATAGTCTCAACAAATTTTGTCTATCTGAGCAAGAACGCCGATTCGACCCAAGCGGAATTTTTGGAAACTAGGTGAGGCTCGGGCAACATAGCAACATAGAAGCATAGGAAATGACAATCCCCCTGAATGGCGAGTCATTACAGGAAATTTATGGGTCCCTGGTCGTACAGTAGAGGTATGCTTATGTGAACGTTTGTTGACAGTGGACTTCGCAATTTTCATGCACTTGCTGTGTCTAAAGCATTGTCCTAATAGGTGTAATAAGCTGAATAACGCTATACGCGATATTTACGTCTTAATACACACGCCCGTTCAAATACGAACCAGAGAGGTTCTTATCAATGCAGCGGGCAGTGTTGCCACGCTCATACAGTTTTTCAAGTTTCTGAAGATCAGAAAAGTGCTCTTAGTGTTACTTGAAGTACACCAGTACAATTTGACGCCCAATATATTGTAAAAAGCAAGTAAATCTACGGATGGACAGCACAAGTCCTTGAACTAGCAGTAAGCAGTCGCAACAGAACAAAACGTGTTATTTTTTAGAAAAGTTGTTTCTTCAGCTTCCACCAAAGTAGAACTTTAGTGCTTCCCGTGGCAACCCTGACGACGCTGCTCTTTCCTCAGCCCGCTGGCGGAACCAACCAAGCGATCTGATTGGCCCTGCATAAGCCAGAATAGAGCGCTAGTCTATTTTCCTTTATTCACCTTATTACAGCGCGCTCCGAGGAAAAGAGGAATCTGTAATAAGCTTTATACGCCGTAATACACCTTACAACACCTATTAGGACAATGCTTAAAGCTAACTACCAGCTAGCCGAAGTAGGTAATTAAGGGCATTTGAAAACACCTGTATAAGTATTTTGGATCTTCTTTTTACTATTTAGCCCAAAACTGCACTGTTCACATTAAAGTAACTGTTCACATAAGCAAATCCTCTACTGTACTTCGAACTGAGGTAGACTTGACGAATTCTGGAATTCGCCAGAATCCCAAACGAAGATCATGGGGCCATAACGCAAACAAATATCAACTCAACAAAAACCATTTAAAATATATCAACAAAAACATCTCAGTAAAATAAAAATGATTTTCCTTTTTTTTCGATCAGCTTAAAGTTAAACTGAAAAGCCAACTTATTTCTGTATCATCTAATTGAATAGACTGAATTATTTGGATTCTGCTAAGGGATTTTTTGATTTTACACTATCTGCTCTAGTAGTGAGGTTCAGAATATCTACGGCCGTCTCCACAGCGAAAATTCTACTATGACGCGGAAAATTCGAACCTCAGTATAAACGCGGCTTTTGAGTGGCCAGTGATCAGCTCGCGGAAGGTAGCTAACTACGAACACTTATTTTTCGTCTATATTTTCGTCAAGCATAAAACACAGGTACAAGCGCATAGAGGTACCACAAATCCTTACAGTGAAATTCTACTATTTGAAAATCCATTAACCGTGAACAGTGGCGCAATGAAGTAACGCATTTTCATCGGGTCTTCAAGCCTCTTTAAGTGAAGAAGTGATGGGTAACTAGAATGTCCTATCTCAGCCCTTTTCAGTTGAACTTTAACAATCCCTCTAAGACAGTGATTCCCAACCGGTGGTACGCGTACCCAAAGGGGTACGCGAAGACACCAAAATCGGTTTAGTCTCTAGCTTCAAAATCTCGCCCAACTCATTTTTGATTGCCGAAAGCCTAATATTACCAGCAGAGGCGGAATATTACCACTAGCAATATTTTTTCTGGGGGGCAAGGTATTTTTACTGACTGGCTGGTCAGTATCTACTGTCAGGTCAGTACTGGTCAGAACAGTCTAGCCGACTACTTTGGGGGAGGGGTGTTACCAATCCGTGTGTGACGCCTTTGATGACAAGCCCTAGTGAAAGACAACGAAATAATGTTGATTCGAAAAACAGCTGTCCCACTGCCGTAAAATCTGTTCCTGTTTCAAACAATATTGTTTCAAGAACAATCGAAGGCACTGCAGGTGATATTGTCATTGCGAAACAAGCTAACGAAAATGTTTGCAAGTTTGGTTGGTGAAAGCACGGAGAATATCAAACCAAAGACAGAAACAGACTGTAAACAAAAAATGCCGTTAATGACGTCGAGCCGAGATCTGCAAAATTTTAGCTATAAAGCAGCCTCAAAGTCTCGTTGATTTTTTATACATCTCTACACATTTATGCCTTATCATTTAAGATTATAAATACCTTCTTTTTCACGTTCTGAAAAAGGGGGTACGCAACCTTTTCGAACCTTGATTATGGGTACGCGGTACGAAAAAGGTTGGGAAACACTGCTCTAAGATGTTACACGACTTACGCGTAGGATAACTGTAATTTCGGATATTTCGGTTGTACTTCCCGGAACCGACCTCGGCGAAAATACAAACTGAATCATAAATGCCACAACAATACCAACAGAAAAGCCCCTCCCCAAGGAACCTTCCCAACCTTGGAAATTCCCTATTCAGTCAATTTATCAATGTTGGAATGATGAAGTCCAGAGGTTTTTCCTGATTATTTTAGTGACAGTAAGTCTTTGCATCATTATGAAACGCGTCATGCTAGTGACTTCGACGCCCCGCATAGAAGTGGAACCAGGGCCGGCTTCCCTACTAGATTTTCAGGGCCTAATGTGTGGAACCCTGTTCCGGAGAGCATTCGGGCGGCTGAGCACCTGGGGCTATTTAAAAATAAATTGAAAAAGTATTTGTTAGGCCAAGGTTCATATTTTTTTTCTATTTTTCCTATTTTTCTTATTATTTTCTTTTTTCTCATTATTATTATTAAATGAGTTGATGAGAGATTGGTTATTATTTCTTATTTCAATGCTCTTTTCTGTTATGTTTTGTTTTTAGTTAATTATTAGTTAGGAAATGTGTTTTATGTAGTGCTTTTTAGTACCTTTCTTGGGGCGGGTACTGGCATCATAGTTAAATGTATTTTGGTCGTAAGAAATAAACTGAACTGAACTAAAATTCGAAAACATTCCTTACGGTATTAACAAGAAAATGAATATTTTGCTGCCTATTGGATGGTCCTCAACAAAAAAGTCAGCTGATATACGTTCCATCGATATTTCGGAACTTTCTGGCAAGGCTATAGGAAGAAAAACAAACCTGCCATAAAATAAATGAATTTCCCAGCAACCATGAATATCCTATTTTGGGTAGATACATTTTGGGAATTGCTGCAGATGATGCCAGTGCTAAGATTTCTTTTGGATGCGGCTGCTGTTTTTGCTGCTCGATTGTGTCGTTGACATGCTAGATTTGCTTTATTCTGAAACGTACTTATCCGTATAACGATCTCTGAGGCACGTCTTATCTCTGCCGTAGAAGCTAATTGCCTCGTTTATTATGTGGCTTAGTTTAGTGCTGATTCTGAATCATTCTCGCATTTACAATTGTTGAGCTTTTGCAGATACCATGTTATCTGATACCACGGTAGCTGGATTTGCATTTATTGTTTTTATGGCACTTGCAGCCTCTGGCTCAATCCTCAGCCTCTGGCTCAGGATTGGCTCCGGTTATTGTGGGTGGAGTTGGAGGAGGGGGGGGGGGGGGGGTCTGGGATTCCGGTGATCGCGCGTTAAGGTAATTCCAGATGTGCTAGGACGATGAAACTTCGCTGGAATATTGGAGACTCAACAACATTTGCTTAGAAATTGATACTTCCAAAATCCGATTATTCCTTAAAGTACCAATCTTGACCGCAAAGTAAAAAAAATACTTTTAAGCAATCAATGCATTTTCGTGATGCCCATCAGCCCATTAGCAGTTTTGCCTCAAGGGTTTTGCTTACAAATGAAGTTCCAGCTCCCTTAGAGTGTGCATCTCAACCGCAAAGTCGAAACTTACTTTTGATCAATCAAATCATCTTGACCCATGCAAGTGCAATATGAGCTTACAGCTCTTGTTGCAGTTACTGTGGTATCTGATACTACGGTTGCTTTGCAAAAACGCCAATTGCCGAATTTGCGTTTTTAGTAGTCATCCCCCCAAAATACTAATATCCACTCACAGTGCCAAACTTTACCCCATCAATTTGACAAAAAAACAGGCTCCTGTATTAGTGGTGATGAAAGTGAGATGATTGTTTCTGATTCTACAATCAGGTACCACGATCGGGACCGTGGTATCGGAATATCAGTTACCAAGGTATCGGAATATCATCGCGGCATCGGAATATCAGTTACCACGGTAACTGGCAAGATCCCATGGTAACTTTTGACCGTGGTATCCGATACCACGGTAACTGCGAAAACGACTTTAGACCGTGGCATCAGGTACCATGGTATCTGTGAAAAACGCTACTGATATCTACGTCACCCACTTTCAAGACGCTAGTTCAAACTATGACGTGGCAGTTGGCACGACTGTGGGTTAGTGCCGTTGCGCAGTTCCAACTACATAGCTGGGTGCTGTCGAAAGAGGCTCTCAGTGGAAACAAGACCAAGGTTTCGACGGGATCCCAAATATTTAATATTTGATCCAGACAATTTGGTCTTGTAGATATCCGGTCTTCGCCAGACTCCTTGAACATTTTTGCTGTTGAGATTTAGAAACAGAAATAGGCAAATGGCTAATCATCCGAGAAAACCAAGTTCAGATATGGATTCAGCATGTGTGTGTTTACCCCTAGGCTATACGTCATATCTACTTTGACGAAATTGATCAAATCTTCCTGCCTTACTTCTACCAAATCTCCGGTTTCGACTGGATTCCGGGCGAACTACTTCTCTGGCAAAAACTAAAGCTCAAAAACGAATTCAGCATATCTCCTTACCCCTGTATCGAACATTTAATCAACTTCAGATAAAATTCTAACTTTCAAACGATTTTCCGGTCTCAGCCGGATTCCGGGTGAACTATATGCCCGGGCATAAAATTGATTTTCAAAAGTGGGTTCAGCATGTCTTCTTACCCCTAAATCTTACATCTAATCAACTTTAAATAAAACTTTTACGCTTAACAGCAGTCTGTTGGACCTTAACAGACTTTCCGGTTTTGGCCGGAGTCCGGACGAACTACTTGTTCGACGAGAAGATTGTTTTCATATAAATGTTCAACATGTCTTCTTACCTCTAAATCAAACTTCTAATCAACTTTAAATAAAACTTTTACTTTTAACAAACTTTCCGGTTTTGACCGGATTCCAGGCGAACTAATTGTCCGGCGGGAAAATGGTTTTCATATTCGTGTTCAGCATGTCTTCTTACCTCTTAATCGAATATCTCATTAGCTGTTAAAAAAAAAAAAATATTTGCCCCTTAATTTGAACCCCCACCCCTAAATGTTGAGCTACAGAGCCCTACGAAGTTAACCTCTCCACTGACCTAGAGAGTACTCACACCAAGTTTCATCAAAATATCTCATTCCCTTCGAGAGTTATCGGGCTCACAGACGGACAGACGGACAACTTTTACGAAGTCATAGGTATCCCTCCACTTAGGGTTGGGATCCCAAATCAAATTCACTGAAACGTTAATGCAGGCGCGTTATGGAAACATTAGTCGGTGTTTTTTTTTCTATCAGAAATTGTTGTTGGTTATTATGTTATTTCTGCTTGAAAAATTCCTCTGTATTTTCAGGAAGAAAATGTGTGCCAGTTATGATCATTGAACATTATCATACGCACTGAATAATCAATGATGCGGCAAGTGGATCGACCCGTTGTGATAAAGCAGTGGTTCCCAACCTTTTCCGTACCGCGTACCCATAATCAAAGGTTCGAAAAGGTTGAGACCGTGAAAAGACGATATTTGTCATCATAAATGCTAAAGCATACATATATAGAAATAATATATACAAAATCGACACTTGAGGCTAATTTCTAGCCAAAATTTTGTCGAATCTCGGCTCGACGTCATTAACGGCAATATTTTTTACAGTCAGCCTGTTTCTGTGTTTGGTTTTGATTTTCTCCGTGCTTTCATCAAGCTGCATCGCAAACATTTTTGTTAGCTTGATTCGCAACCTGAATGACAACATCACTTGCAATGTCTTCGATTGTTTTTTAAACAATATGGTTTGACACAGGAACAGACTTTACTGCAGTAGGCTAGCTTGTTTTGGAATCAACATTATTTCATTGACTTTCATTAGGGCTTGTAATCAGAGGCGTCACGCGGGGGTTGGCTACACCCCTCCCCCTGAAAGTGATCGGCCAGATCGGCGCGAAGCGCCTCTATTTTTCGTAAAAACAGTATTTTTTTTAAAAAACAGGCGGTAAAAATGACCAGCCAGTCAGTACAAATACCTTGCTCCCAAAAAACATTTTAGCTAGTGATGCCTCTGCTGGTAATATTAGGCTTTTGGCAATCAAAAATGTGTAAGGCCAGATTTTGAAGCTTCAGACTAAACCGATTTGGGTACCGTCGCGTACCCCTTGCAAGAGTCTCGCGTATCCCTTAGGGTACGCGTACCACCGGTTGGGAACCACTGTGCTAAAGGGTTAATACGGTCACTGGTACTTGTGAGTAAAGTTATTGGTGTTAGGGATTTTGCAGACAGAAGATATACAGTTGTGTTCACAGAAATCCATCCTATCGACTTCATTGTAATTGTTTCTCTCCCATTTTCTTCAACATCAGTTAAACTATATGGTGGGCCAGAGTAGCCTACCCGATGCAAAATTTGTAGCCGGCATAGTTGTATGATAGTTGTACGAAAAAGTTACATGTATTGATATATGTAATAGTAAAGAATACTATCATTTAATGTGCCTCAGACTGGGCCAGCCAATCTTAAGCAGTAGTATCCAGTAGCATCCCGTCTTGCTAATAGTAGCATGCAGTAGAATGCAATAACACGGTAGCCTGGACATAGAAGCATGTAGTAGCATCAGTTCGTACTGCATGCTACTTTTTCGTACAACTTCATACTATTATTCTGAGATAAATTTTTCATAGGGTAGTCTGAAGGTCTTAGGTTTTTGCAGGTAGGCTACCATTTCGATATAAATGTGACGTTGCTTAACCATCTCATGTAACTTTACGTTAGTCGGTCGACCATTTGATTAAGATTGCTACCGTCGGATCGAATCGAAAACATCTGTTAATTTCGGGCTCCCGCCGTTGTTTTCGTGTAACGGGTTGAAGATGAATGCACCTGACATTGTCTAGCTGAAACTCTACCGAGGTTGCATACCATATGGCCGTGTCTCGCAGCCAACGGGGGTATTTTGTCTTGGGTAGCTGACCGGTATCACGGCCCCACGGGCTTGCGATGAAGTGTACCATAGTCGGCAGCGCTGTGCAGATTTCACGGCCCCCAGTTTCTGTTTTCCTTCTTTCTTGTTTTCCTTTTGTTTTCTCTCTTCTTTTCCATATTTTGAGTTGAAATCACAGGTTAATCTCTTTTCTTTTCTCATCTTTTCTTTTTTCCTTTCTTGATATATTCAGTTAATCTTTTCATTCCGTCTGTTTTTAATTAATATTGGTTAGAGTCCTGCCCTAGCCAAGTAGCACACCTTTGTATGAGTTCCGGGCAGGAATGTTGTGGTAGTTGTGTATTTTTCTTGAAAGTTTAACTGACAAGCCAACTTATTTTCGTATCATTTAATTGAATACCCTGCATTATTTGGATTGTGTTAGGGCATTTATTTTTTAATTTTTTCACGCTCCAGTATGACATTCAGAATATATGCGGCCGTTCTCACAACGCAAAATTCTACTGTGACGCCGAAAATTTGAATCTCAGTACCAACGCGGCTTTTCAGTGGCCAGTGGTCAGCTCACGCGAGCAATTATGTGAACACTTTTTTTTCGGAAATAGTTTTCGTCAAGCATATAAAACAGTTCCAAGCGCATAGAGATACCACGGATCCCAAAGGCAAATCCCATTCTTTGAATATTGATTATTCGTTAATAGCGTAGCAACGAAGTAACGCATTTTAATCGGGTCCTCAAACCTCTTTAAGGGAATAAGTGATGGGTAACTAGATTGTCCTATATTAGCCGTTTGTTAAAGCACAACTGTTACTAGAAATGATCTTTTCATGATGAAATAACCCAGCGGTATCGTTTTTAGAAAATACCATTACTTTCCACGTGAGATTACCGATTTTCTTGTTAGCGCTTGTCAACTCTTTCCAGCCTTCCTGCTCTCCGACGCGGTGGCTGGGCGCAAAATATTTGAAAAGTGAATGCGCCGTGGATAAAAAGTGGGAAAACGAAGCAAAACAAAAGAATTAAAAAATAGAAGAACGACCTGGTGGCCTACCATGTCTTCCAAAAAGAAAAACAAAACTTTGAAGAATCTCTTGACAGGAAACTCGGCTCGACCTCCTCGGGAAAATCAAGCGGAACCAGGAGAGCATTATGAGCGATAGTATAAGGTCGGAAATATACAAATAATTAGTAACTAACAGCACTTTCTTAATCGGTAGCCTTCAATATCGAGTTCCCTTATGTCCTTGAAATCGCAAATAATTAATTAATTAATATTGGTTAGAGTCCTGCCCTAGCCAAGTAGCACACCTTTGTATGATTTCCGGGCAGGAATGTTGTGGTAGTTGTGTATTTTTCTTGAAAGTTTAACTGACAAGCCAACTTATTTTCGTATCATTTAATTGAATACCCTGCATTATTTGGATTGTGTTAGGGCATTTATTTTTTAATTTTTTCACGCTCAGGTATGACATTCAGAATATATGTGGCCGTTCTCACAACGCAAAATTCTACTGTGACGCCGAAAATTTGAATCTCAGTACCAACGCGGCTTTTCAGTGGCCAGTGGTCAGCTCACGCGAGCAATTATGTGAACACTTTTTTTTTCGGAAATAGTTTTCGTCAAGCATATAACACAGTTCCAAGCGCATAGAGATACCACGGATCCCAAAGGCAAATCCCATTCTTTGAATATTGATTATTCGTTAATAGCGTAGCAACGAAGTAACGCATTTTAATCGGGTCCTCAAACCTCTTTAAGGGAATAAGTGATGGGTAACTAGATTGTCCTATATTAGCCGTTTGTTAAAGCACAACTGTTACTAGAAATGATCTTTTCATGATGAAATAACCCAGTGGTATCGTTTTTAGAAAACACCATTATTTTCCACGTGAGATTACCGATTTTCTTGTTAGCGCTTGTCAACTCTTTCCAGCCTTCCTGCTCTCCGACGCGGTGGCTGGGCGCAAACTATTTGAAAAGTGAATGCGCCGTGGATAAAAAGTGGGAAAACGAAGCAAAACAAAAGAATTAAAAAATAGAAGAACGACCTGGTGGCCTACCATGTCTTCCAAAAAGAAAAACAAAACTTTGAAGAATCTCTTGACTGGAAACTCGGCTCGACCGAAAAAGCGCTAAAATGTTGTAGGTAAAAAGGGAAGCAATGGCAGAATTCGGGGATTTCAGAAGCTTATAATCCCATAATGGAGCTACGGATAACCTAAACTGCAGAATAAGCAAGAAGGGCCCTTTAAAGTTTAGATACAGGCTAGTTACATGAAACTGAAACTCGTCAGTTGACAATTGCCCACCCCTACTTTTCGAAGGGAGCCCGCAGCCACTCATGACAAAATCACAGAATTGAAAAGAATGGACAAGTTGAAGAGGAGTTAATCCGAAACAGTGTTTCATTATACGTACTCATCCTTAAGACACGATTTGAATACAGTTTTTCGTGTTAATTTTACATAAATGAATGAATGAATAGTTTAGCAGCCAGTTGGCCGCACGATATACATGTACTCAGATCAAATAATACACTTTATAATTCTCTTCAAAATATCCCTTTATTTGGTTAAAGCACTATTGAAAAATTGGTATATTTCAGTATTTTACCTTATTTGCGATTTCAAGGACATAAGGGAACTCGATATTGAAGGCTACCGATTAAGAAAGTGCTGTTAGTTACTAATTATTTGTATATTTCCGGCCTTATACTATCGCTCATAATGCTCTCCTGGTTCCGCTTGATTTCCCGAGGACTCCCTGTTGAATGGTTAAAGTACACATCTTCTTCAAAGGCTGCGTTCCAACGAAGTTACAATAATTTATGATGGTACGGGGAGGACAGCTCTTTACTGTGGTAAGGTTTGCATTTGGCAATACCAAGGGGGCCAGGAAAGACGCCGCTTCCCGCCCTTAGGTTTCCGCGAAATGCTCTCGTGGTTCCCCTCGATTTCCCGAGGATTCCCCGTCGAACGCCGAAAGTACGAATCTTATTCATAGGCTGCGTTCCAACGAGGTTACAATAAGTTATGATGGTACGGGGAGGACGGCTTTTTACTGTGATAAGGTTTGCATTTGGCAATACCAAGGGGGCCAGGAAAGGCGCCGCTTCCCGCCCTTAGGTTTCCGCGAAATGCTCTCGTGGTTCCCCTCGATTTCCCGAGGACTCTCCGTCGAACGCCGAAAGTACGCATCTTCGTCATAGGCTGCGTCCCAACGAAGTTACAATAAGTTATGATGGTACGGGGAGGACAGCTCTTTACTGTGGTAAGGTTTGCATTTGGCAATACCAAGGGGGCGGCTTCCCGCCCTTAGGTTTCCGCGAAATGCTCTCGTGGTTCCCCTCGATTTCCCGAGGACTTCCCGTCGAACGCCGAAAGTACGCATCTTATTCAGAGGCTGCGTTCCAACGAGGTTATAATAAGTTACGATGGAATGGAGAGGACCCAGCTCTTTGTTGTGATAGTTCCCTCCCTGGAACGAAAATAAGAACAGCGCGGGCAAACGTCACGAGTTTGAAAGGAAATCCTGCCGGACGTAGTGTTGCCAGATGGTGATTAAAAAAATGAACCTAAGACTAGAAAACATGCCAGAAATACGCCAGAAATTTTGTTGGCCTAGAATCCAAAGAAACCTCTCCAAAACTGCAAGAATTATCAATAGAACCTCAAAATTTGTCGTCCTTCGGCCAATAAGAGGCAGAAAAAAAATGTCAGTATGACAACACTGGCTGGACGTGTAGGCTATTTATTATCACTTCTGACCATCATACGTGAATTTTAACGTTCGTAACTCTTGTAGAACAAAACTCATAAGAGGGAGGGGCTAATTTTCTTATCAAGCCGGACGGTGGAAACAGAATAATAACAGAATTGTAACGATTTTAGTTAATAATGACTCAGTGGAACGCAACCCAAGCCTAATTTATGGTGCCAACTTTTATAATTTTATTTGTTTATTTATTTATCACCCGTCATTTCAAAAAGAAAAAGAACAGAGTACAAAAATCAAAAGAAAAGCAAAACCAAAGAAAAACATAAGACTTTCTTAGGGGGAAAAAAAATCAACAAATAAAACTGACAAACTCTCTGATTGACAACTGAACACGATTACATACATACACACTTAGAGACTCTGAGGATTTTGCTCCAGGGGTGGGACTGGATTTTTTAGTTGTACTTGTTAATCAGGTTAGCAATAGCTAACTAATAATAAGCTAATAATAATAATAAGCTAAATAATATGATTTACGTTGTGTTTAATTCCCTCTCTTCATTCTACTTCTCCTTCCACAGGATACTAGACACCGTTTGTTCTTCTTGAAAGCTTGGTTTTCTAATGCTAATTTATAGAATAAAATTAGCTTGTGTTTTGACACATTGATTAACCATCCGTGTAAATATCTTTGCATACTAACATAGAGAGTTCAAAACTAAAGTGCTAAGTTCAAGGTTATTTTTTTTACTTTCCCTCCTCGCATTCGCCTAAATTAGCAAACCACCACGTGTAATCATAGAACCATTGATGCACAACATGCGCATTATGTACGAATCCACACTTCCTGGATGAATTTTTATTTAAAGTCCCACATTATAGGTCAGGGGTAGGAGGTTGACCCCCCCCCCCCCCGAAACATACAAAAATAGTCATTTTTATAGGCTTTTTCCTCTGATCTATGTCTTTTTTGTACTTTTTGTCCGACCCGCAGGCAACCCCCCCCCCCCGAAAGGCCCCCCCCCCCCGAAAAAAAAATCCTGGATACGGGCTTGGTCTGGGTAGCACTTTAACAGCAGGTAGAAAAAGACCAAAGGTTTCGATGGGATCACAAAATTTAAATATTTTAAAATTTAGAAACAGATTTAATATAATATTTGATCCAGACAATTAAATGTTTTACTTTTAAATTTAGAGACAGATCAAGGGTTATAGTGGGGTTTAAGCCACCTTCGAAACTTAAAAAAAATAATCGTTTTGTATAGATCGGATAGATCCCCCCTAAATATACAGCTATAAAGCCCGTCTACGAACTCGACCTTTCCCGTGACCCAAAGAATCCTTACACCAAGTTCCATCAAAATATCTCATTCCCTTCGAGAGTTATCGGGCTTACAGACGGACAACTTTTACGAAATCATAGGTATCCCTCCACTTACGCTTGGAGATCCTAAAAAGATGGAGCAAATTATAAATCCAAACTGCTCGATTGTATTTCTCTACTGTAGTGTAAACAGGCCCGTATCCAGGAATTTATTTCGGGGGGGGGGGGTTGCCTGCGGGTTGGACAAAAAAGTACAAACAAGACATAGATCAGAGGGAAAAGCCTATAAAAACGGTTATTTTTGTATGTTTCGGGGGGGGGGGGGGGTCAACCTCCTACCCCTGACCTATAATTTGGGACTTTAAATAAAAATTCATCCAGGAAGTGTGGATTCATACATAATGCGCATGTTGTGCATCAATGGTCCTATGATTACACGTGGTGGTTTGCTAATTTAGGCGAATGCGAGGAGGGAAATTAAAAACAATAACCTTGAACTTAGCACTTTAGTTTTGAATGTTAGTATGCAAAGATATGTACACGGATGGTTAATCAATGTGTTTTCTGGAAAGTGTACGTGACATTAAAAACCATAAATAACGTCACCAAGTGGATAAGGAGTGGTAGCCCAAAGAGTAACAAATACAAAAGATTGGAAAAGATGCTACGCGGGTTAAAAGAAAATTACGTTAAAAAGTTCTTGACTATTTAGGGGATGGATGATTTTATGTAGTGTTGGGAGGAACTAATAGGTGCCTGATCAGGCCTGTAGTTGCGCCCGTGCCGGTACCAGTGTTGTTTACCTATCGTTTGACAATTTTTCATTAGACGTACTATCACTTTGACACATTTTTGCCTTGGAATCTTCAACTTGGAATCGAATGGAAATTGAAATCGAATTTCCTGATTTTTCCGAATGAATAGGCTACTTGCCAAATGATATGCCCCCCCAGCTCACAAGTTCGTATTTCCAACTTGAGCGGCTTTGAGCCTGAAGAGGACCCTTGCCAAGAAGGGCCGAATAAAAGCTCTAATAAAATTCAGCTGACGCATCCGTTTTGCACTATCAAATATGCTCCCCCATCGTTAAGGTACATATACACACAGGTTGATTTTTGCAGTCGGATACTACTTTCCTCCTTCCCTCCGAAATTTCTAAGCATTGCATGCAGGTTTCCCCGTAGTGACGCGAATCCGCATGCGCTGTTTTCGTAGGTCTATTTGAAGGACTGTGTAGCTTTCGGCATAGGCTTACTGGAAAGTAAAGCCGCGTTCGCCAGCATGCCTAGCCATGCACAGATGCCTAGGCACGTGCCCAAGCTTAGCCAGGCACCGAGTTCTAGAGCCTAGAACTCCTGGAACCGAGTTCTAGAGCCTAGAACTCCTAGAACCGAGTTCTAGAACCTAGAACTCCGTCACTGGCCCAAAATCTGTGCCTAGGCATGCTTGTGAACGGTGCACTGTAAACAGTTTTCTCCGAGCAAGGATGAAAGTAAACTGCAGTATTTGCGACTGGATTAATCTTATCTCTAATGGGATAAGATTATCCGAGTTAGAAATAATCTTATCTCAGTAGAGACAAGATTAATCCCAGTAGCTAATGCTGCAAGATTTTTTTTTTTTTACAGTGTGATGTTAGGCACGTGCCTAGGCATCCGTCCTTGGCTACGCATGCTTGTGAACGGGGGCTAAAGAATCTGTGGTAGTCAGGCTCAAGGTATGCTTGTAAGATAGTGTCTGACGTTTTGTCTGTTTTCTTTTCTAGTGACTTCGACAGTCTTTCAAAAGAAAATGTCAATAAGAACAACGAGAGATAAGGTTAATCCCAGTAGCAAATACTGCAGTTTTACTTAAATCCTTATTCGGAGAAACTTTGTACAGTGTAGGCATCCGTGCTTGGCTACGCATGCTTGTAAACGGGTGCAAAGAAATCTGTGGTAGTCAAGCTCAATGTATGCTTGTAAGATAGCGTCTGACCTTTCGACTGTTTGCTTTTCTAGTGACTTCGACAGTCTTTCAAAAGAAAATGTCTATAAGAACAACGAGAGATAAGGTTAATCCCAGTAGCAAATACTGCAGTTTACTTTATTCTTTATTCGAAGAAACTTCGTAAAGTGTAGGCATCCGTGCTTGGCTACGCATGCTTGTGAACGGGGGAACTAAGAAGTGGTAGTCGGGCTCAAGTTATTCTTGTAAGATAGCCTCTGACTTTTTGACTGTTTTCTTTTCTAGTGACTTCGACAGTCTTTCAAAAGAAAATCTCTATAAGAACAACGAGAGATAAGGTTAATCCCAGTAGCCAATACTGCAGTTTACTATAATCGTTATTCGGACAAACTTTGTACAGTGTAGGCATCCGTGCTTGGCTACGCATGCTTGTGAACGGGGGAACTAAGAAGTGGTAGTCAGGCTCAAGTTATTCTTGTAAGATAGCCGCTGACTTTTTGACTGTTTTCTTTTCTAGTGACTTCGACAGTCTTTCAAAAGAAAATCTCTGTAAGAACAACGATAGATAAGGTTAATCCCAGTAGCAAATACTTCAGTTTACTTTAATCCTTATTCGCAGAAACTTTGTAAAGTGTAGGCAACCGTGCTTGGCTACGCATGCTTGTGAACGGGGGAACTAAGAAGTGGTAGTCAGGCTCAAGTTATTCGTGTAAGATAGCCTCTGACTTTTTGACTGTTTTCTTTTCTAGTGACTTCGACAGTCTTTCAGAATAAAATGTCTATAAGAACAGCGAGAGATAAGGTTAATCCCAGTAGCAAATACTGCAGTTTACTATAATCCTTATTCGGAGAAACTTTGTACAGTGTAGGCATCCGTGCTTGGCTACGCATGCTTGTGAACGGGGGCTAAGAAGTCTGTGGTAGTCAAGCTCAAGGTATGCTTGTAAGATGGCGTCTGACTTTTTGACTGTTTTCCTTCGACAGTCTTTCAAAAAGAAATGTCTATAAGAAGAACGAGAGGCAGTTTACTTTTGTCCTTATTCGGAGAAACTTTGTACAGTGTAGGCATCCGTGCTTGGCTACGCATGCTTGTGAACGGGGGAACTAAGAAGTGGTAGTCAGTCTCAAGTTATGCTTGTAAGATAGCGTCTGACGTTTTGACTGTTTTCTTTTCTAGTGACTTCGACAGTCTTTCAAAATAAAATGTCTATAAGAACAACGAGAGATAAGGTTAATCCCAGTAGCAAATACTGCAGTTTACTATAATCCTTATTCGGAGAAACTTTGTACAGTGTAGGCATCCGTGCTTGGCTACGCATGCTTGTGAACGGGGGCTAAGAAATCTGTAGTAGCCAAGCTCAAGGTATGCTTGTAAGATGGCGTCTGACTTTTTGACTGTTTTCCTTCGACAGTCTTTCAAAAAAAATGTCTATAGGAAGAACGAGAGGCAGTTTACTTTTGTCCTTATTCGGAGAAACTTTGTACAGTGTAGGCATCCGTGCTTGGCTACGCATGCTTGTGAACGGGGGAACTAAGAAGTGGTAGTCAGGCTCAAGTTATTCTTGTAAGATAGCTTCTGACCTTTCGACTGTTTCTTTTCTAGTGACTTCGACAGTCTTTCAAAAGAAAATGTCTATAAAAACAACGAGCTCGCTTTCCGAGTTGCTGAACAGGAGTTGGGGATCCCTGCTCTTTTGGATCCTGAGGATATGGTCAGCTATCAGATTCCCGACCGCCTGTCCGTCTCCACATATTTGGCGCAGTTCTACCACGTGTTTAGCGCGAAATGTGAGTTTTCATATTAATTTCTTTATTTTCATTTATTTATATTTAGAACAAAGCCACAACTAATAAAATTAACCTACAAGGAAAGCACAAGAATTCTACGGCAGGACTCTGACTATTAGTACTATAAAAGCAAACATGGTCAACAGGTTAACTGTGAATATATCAAGAAAAAAAGAAAAGGGCGAGAAAGAAGATAACCTGCTTTTTCGACTTTAAACATAAAAAAGGAATAGATTAAAATACATGAGTTTCATAGGAGAAGAGATCTCAGTAGCTTAAAGTTTAACCGAAATGGGCTGAGATAGGACATTAATCTAGCTACACATCACCTATTCAGTAATATTGGCTTGAGGACACGCTGAAAATGCGTTACTTGGTTGTTCAGCTGTTCACGAATAATCGATTTTCAAATAGTGGAATTTCCGTGTGATTTGTGGGAACTCTATGCGCTTGTATTTTCTTGTATGCCTTACCAGAAACATTTGTGGTTTTTTTTTGTTCGGGCACTAAGCAATCTTCACCGATCTCACCATTGTCTACTGAAAAGCCGCGTATGTGTTGAGATTAAAATTTCCCGCGTCATAGTAGAATTTTCGTTGTGGGGGTGGCCGCAGATATTCTGGACGTCATAGCTAGAGTATGTAGTGGAAAATAAAAAAATCACATTGCAGAATCCAAATAATTCACTGTATTCAGTTAAATGACACAAAAATAAGTTGGCTTTTCAGTTAAACTTTAAAAGTCTAACCTTGGAAGAGAGACTGAACCCACCTCAGCCTTGGATTTTGTATTAAAACCCTCTCTGTTCCTCTACTACGTAACATCCTACCTCCCCCCTATTCCCCTATAGATAGATAGATAGATATTCGCCTATATACGTAGTAGACACCGATGCAAAATTTGTAGCCTGTGTGTGTTGTATGGTAGTTGTATGAAACATTTACATGTATTGATATGCAGTAGTACAGAATACTTTAATTTAACGTGCCTCACACTGGGCTAATCATAAGCAGTAGTATGCAGTAGCATCCCGCCTTGCTCCAGTAGCATCCAGTCTTGCTATAGTAGCATGTAGTAGCATCAGTTGGTACTGCATACTGCTTTTTCGGACAACTTCATACTACTGTTTTGAGATAACTTTTCATCGGGACTCCAGCGAGCAAAATCCCCCCTCCCCAAAAAAACAAAACAACAACAACAAGCTAACACCCGTAGAGAACGAGTTCTGTTCCAGCATTTGTTGAGTAAACCGATAAGTTAGCCCAGGCCCGTATCCAGGATTTTTTTTTTTTTTTTGGGGGGGGGGGGGTTTGCCTGCGGGTCAGACAAAAAAGTACAAAAAAGACATAGATCAGAGGGAAAAGCCTATAAAAATGGATATTTTCGTATGTTTCGGGGGGGGGTCAACCCCCTACCCCCCCCCCCCTGGATACGGCCTTGAGTTAGCCCTTTATTGTTTTTTTTTTTTATGAAAAAATGGTAAAGTGATTTAAGTATAATGTACTTATTTCGTATGATGAAAGGTAAAATTCGGGGGTAACGCCGTGATAGCTACTTTTGAGTAATGAAATTCTCCCTCCGTAGTACATCTAAACTCTTATCACATCTAAACTCGTATATCGCTACATCTGTAGAGAGATTGCACCGTTCCCGATGAAAAGGGATATTTCCGTCATCGAAAAAGGTAGAACGAAGAAATTAATATTACCAGGGATATGTTTTCAGCTTTGAGGCGTTCGGTGAAAGTTATAAACTTGTTAATTTTTGAAAACGTTTCTCCAAGCCTTTCTTGATTGATTGAACACAGTTTTGGAACAAACTATTACTGGAAACGTGTTTTCAAAGGCTTCAGAATCATAATATTAAAAAGAAACCTCGCACCGTATTGGTCTGCTATGACGCAAAGATTCAAATGCCGACCAATAGGATGCGAGAGTTTATTGTCTCGTAAAGGTTTGATGCCTTCTTGAACATATTTCTGATTGAACTCTGTTCGAAACTTTGTTTAATTAATCAAGAAAGGGTCGTTTCAAGTATTTACAAGCTAAAATATTTAACAAACGCCCACAATTCAGCCTCAATTGAAAACCCTATACCCCGCAATTTTAAATTCTTGCATTATGCTTTTTTTCGTTTTCGTCGCATACAGTGCTCTGCAATCTCTATTATATCGAACATTGGGTAGAGATTCTACAGTTATAAGCTTAGAGGAGACCCTCTGAGGCGTAACGGATCTTATACGTATTGAAATGATTTGCTGTGACATATTTTCTGAGTGTCTCAAGCTTCTTATTTTCCCACGCATTTTTTCTCGCGTCACGCTTTTCCTGTTCTGGCAAATCATTTAAATTCGCTTCGTCACGTGATGGGAGTTCCTGACTTACTGACCGCTCTTCTGTGTCTCGATTAGTTTCAGAGATTACAGTTAGTAGTTCCGTTCGCTGTGAATAGTGGGCAAATTGTTTCCGCGTTAGTACCATTTCCCGACCGTACAAATATACACACCCTTCAGCCATATCATCCAACTGCACTGTATAAAGTTTCTCCGAGTAAGGATTAAAGCTAACTGCAGTATTTGCTACTGGGATTAATCTTATCTCTACTGGGATAAGATTAATCCGAATTAGAGATAACCTTTATCTGAATAGAGACAAGATTAATCCCAGTAGCAAATCCTGCAAGATTTTTTGTTACAGTGTAGTGATAATGAAAAAGCCAGAATAAGTACAAAGGTTGCTTTAAAGCACACCTCGCACTATTTACTTTTTATGTTCCAGTATTCAAAACTGTTTGAATACTGTAAACCTAGGTTCTGCTTTTAACAAATTACACACGGGTTTGGGTGTTATAAGCCTTTTCCCAGACCCATTAACTTCTAGCAAGAACACGGCTAAATTCAAATAACCGGTTTTAATCATCAACAGTATGATATCCGAACAGTCACCGAGAGCATGATACGCGTGGAAAATACTGAAACGCGGCAAGTGTGAAAATCCGAGGGGCTGCTCACTGAAATTTTTGGTGTACACCAAGAGGCAGATAGGCAGTGAGGCACGGAGGCAGGCCTGGAAGCACGGAGGCAGACCCGGAGGCACGGAGGCAGACTCGGAGGCACGGAGGCAGACCCGGAGGCAGGGACACGTACATACCTTGTGACACAAGTGAGCAGCATCTCACTCAGGAAAGTGATTTTCAAGGTCTTCTGTAACTGAGGTCTTGGAATTTAGAACACCGAAAAAGAAGCTGAAAACGAATATAGTGCGGTACATTTCGGTCGTTGAGACGTTTCTGAGAAACAGACTACCGACACTAAATTTAAATTATAGTCCAACCCCTGTTACGATTTCAGATTTTGTTTTTCAAGAGCTAGGATTAACGAAACCCAGCCTAATTGTATATCAATGGAAAGAAGGTTCGAGTTCTACAAAAAGACTTTCAACTTAAAATTAAAAATTGTTTGTTCTCATATATTCAAAATAAGTGCTCCCGATATAGAGAAGATCGAACAGAAATGCTAAAAAATCAGAAAGGCTTTAAGGCAATAAATCTTTTTTTTTTCTTATATTAAAAAGTGAAGCCCAAAATTTCCAGCCAATTTGAACTGAGATTCTGATTCATATATGTGCCCGTGCCTCCGGTCTGCCTCCGTGCCTCCGGTCTGCCTCCGTGCCTCCGGTCTGCCTCCGGGCCTGCCTCCGTGCCTCCGGGCCTGCCTCTCAGAAATGCCCTAACGGCGTACATATTTTGAAACTCCCAATGCGCAAGAAAATAAGTCCCATAAATTGATTCAGCAGATAATCTTCCCTAAATGTTGACAAACTTTTCGACTCCAGAATACATTTTTACATCGACCAAGTTTCCAGTTTCTTCGGATTCCGGGCGAACTACTTGTCCGGTGAGAAAACAAAGCTCAGATCTGGATTCAGCATGTTTTCTTAACCCTGAAACACGGTCATATCTGCGATTAGATAGCCCGGAGGCACAGAAGCAGGTCCGGAGGCACTGAGGCAGGCTCGGAGGCACGGAGGCAGGCCGGAGGCACGGAGGCAGACCGGAGGCAGGGACCGTGTATACCTTGTGACAGAAGTGAGCAGCCCCTCGTGAAAATCAGTGAGATTTCGTTACCGGGTTAGAATTTAACGTATGAAATTCGGGACTCCGAACTTAAAGGACGCCTCGCACTATTTACTCTTCAACTTGCACTATTTTCAAATGTTTGAATACTTTAAAACTAGGCTGCACTTTCAACAAATAAACCACGGTTTTGGCTGTTTTAAGCCTTTTCCGAGACCCGTTGACTTATAGCGAAAACACGGAAACACTTTACAAAACCGTTTTTTCTGATGAAGAAGCTTCACGCAGACAACCGTTGACAGGGTGATACACATCAAAGGTAGCATAATACGGCAGGTGAGAAAATCAGCGTGGTTTTGTTAGAGGGGTTAGAATGTACCGTACAAAATTGGGGTCTCCGGGTTTAGAAATATATGGAGTGATTATGGAAGTAGCTTGCGTTAGTATTATAGGTAAGGCAGGTCCTTTAAGAATGAATGGATGTAATGACGGAAGTAGGTTCCATTGGCATTGTAGGTACGACGGGTCCTTTAAGCCAACGGGATATGTGTAATTATTAAATTCAGTTTAGCCTACGCCGCACTTCTAAATTCTCAGTTGGATAGTTCGGAAACTGGTGGTATTTCCTCTAAGAAAGGATCGATTTATCAAGAACAAATAAGCAAAAGAACCTCCATCTCCCGATCTCTGTAATATGACCATGTGGAGTCGAATAGATTCCCGATGCCCTACGCGATGCAAACTAGCGTAGGTTAGGAGCTACGCGGAACATCACAATTTTTTACCTCTACAAACAGCTCATCGCAGTAAAGCCACGGATAGGAAAAGTCAAGAGTAAGTGATTATTGATTGCTCAACATTGTGACGTCACTGCAGAGGCGGGTTATACACGGCTGCTACGGTCTTTTCCTCTCCGTGCGCAGCGGCTAAGAGGGAAGTAGACGGTCGTCAACTCTTCAGCAAGTACCTCTAGCTCTGCTCAGTTTCGTCGGGCTATTCATAGTCAGTGCATGGGACCAACGCCGGAGGTTCTGTTGGCTTATTTGTTCTCGTTTTGATTCATTTTTGGAAAATGCGTCGTTTAACGCGCTGTGGCAAGGTGAAATCGGAAAACATTGCGTCACTTCAGGCTAGTACAAGAAAGTCAGTCATATATGTAATTCCCGTTCATAAATAACCACTAAAACTAATACCTCCGAACTGGGCAGACAAGCCAGTGTTTCCCTAAAGCTATAGTGCGTCTTGTGATGAGTATCATATAGGTAATGATCACATTGAAGTACAAAAACAATCATGAAAATCCCATCAATCATGCTTCTTGCCTTAATTTTTTTTGGTTGTGTCTGGCGTGAAATCGAAACATGCAACCATGGTTTATTTTTGGCTCCCATTCAATTTAGTTTTCCCATCATAATGAGTATGTACCAGAAACCGCGAGAGTTTGCCCTGTGCTCGAATAGCTGAAATTGCTTTTGATATCGGACTGGTCAGTTCAGCCGACACTTTTGTACTATTCATCTACATATACAGCCAGAATTGCCATTAAATGCTCGAGATATATGGTCCCAATATTTCAAAATTGTAGTGTAAAACGGCAATAAAAGGCGGCGTGCGGCTGCAAGAATTTAGGCGCGCCGCCACGCCGATGGTTCTCGGCGCGACGCCGCCAAAAATACAATCGGCGCGGTCAGTTCATCCATCGTTTTTATGGCACTTGCAGCCTCTGGCTCAAGTGCCATATACCGATCACAATTCCGTCTGTCGGTCTGTCGGTCGGTCCGAGTTTTTTGTCCCACATATCCGAGTTAGGGTACTTCCAGATGTGCTAGGACAATGAAACTTGGCAGGCATATCAGGGACCCGACCAAACTAACCTGGAAATAATCAGTTTCCCGATCCGACCATATGGGGGGGGAGTGCGGGGCGCTGGAAACTTGCAAATTTAGGGCATTTTGTCACTTTTTTCTGAGTTAGGGTACTTCCAGATGAGCTAGGACAATGAAACTTGGCAGGAATATCACGGACCCGACCAAACTAACCTGGAAATAATCAGTTTCCCGATCCGACCATATGGGGGGGAGTGAGGGGCGCTGGAAACTTTAAAATTTAGGGCATTTTGTCACACTTTTTCGAGTTAGGGTACTTCCAGTTGTGCTAGGACCATGAAACTTGGCAGGCATATCAGAGACCCGACCAAACAAAATTAGGAATAATCAGTTTTCTGATCCGATCATTTTGGGGGGGGGTGGAGGGCAGGGGATTCCGGGAAACTGAGAAGTGTGTAACTTTCGAACGGATGATCGGATTGTAATGAAACTTCATAACTGAAGAGAATATATATCTGTAATGTCCCGTTTAAAGTCTTGACCGGATTCGGTAGCCAGGGGGGAGTTGGGGGGGGAGACCGGAAATTTCAAGAAACGGTTAGAATGGAGGGATCGGAGTGAAACTTACTGGGAAGAACAAGCATCTGCTCTAGATAAGTCCTTTAGACCATTGTACTGGATCCGGACACTTGTGGGGGGGGGGGGGGGGGTCCCGGAATTCCGGTGATGGTGGTTTTTTGGATTTTCACGATGAAACTTGGCAGGCATATCAGGGACCCAATCAAACTGACTTCAAAATAAAAATATTGTCAATCAGATAATGGTGGGGGAGTGGAGGGAGGGGAATCCGCAGGGGAATCCGGGAAATTGAGAAGTGTGTAACTTTCGAACGGATGATCGGATTGTAATGAAACTTCATAACTGAACAGAATATATATCTGTAATGTCCCGTTTAAAGTCTTGACCGGATTCGGTAGCCAGGGGGGAGTTGGGGGGGGGAGACCGGAAATTTCAAGAAACGGTTAGAATGGAGGGATCGGAGTGAAACTTGCTGGGAAGAACAAGCATCTGCTCTAGATAAGTCCTTTAGACCATTGTACTTGATCCGGAAACTTATGGGGGGGGGGGGTCCCGGAATTCCGGTGATGGTGGTTTTGGGGATTTTCACGATGAAACTTGGCAGGCATATCAGGGACCCAATCAAACTGACTTCAAAATAAAAATTTTGTCGATCAGATAATGGTGGGGGGAGTGGAGGGAGGGGAATCCGAAATTTTCAGTCATGCGTAATTTTGGAATGGGTGATCGGATTCGAGTGAAATTTAAGAATTCAACAGAGGACATTTCTCCGATGATTTTTTTCTTATCCGGACCGGATCCGGCAACTATTGGGGGGGGGGGGGAAATACGTGCCCCGTTTAGAATGGAGGGATCGGGATGGAACTTTGTGGGAAGAACAAACAGATGCTCTAGGTAAGTCATTTGCTGAATCGGATTGGCTACGTGCACCGCGGGGGAGCTGGGTGGGGTGGGGGGGGGGGGGTGGACCGGAAATCTCGAGAAACGGTTAGAATGATGGTATCGGAGTGAAACTTGCTGGGAAGAACAAACATCTGGTCCATGTAAATCTTTTACATAATTTGACTGGATCCGGACACTTGAGGGGGGGGGGGAGGAGGGGTATCCCGGAATTCCGTTTTTGGGGGGATTTTCACGACGAAACTTGGAAGGCATATCAGGGACCCGGTCAAACTGACTTGGAATAAAAAAAATCCTCGATATGATAATCTTGGGGGGGGGGGAGTTGAGGGAGGGGAATCCGGAATATTGAGTCTTGCGTAACTTTGGAATGGGTGATCGGATTCGAGTGAAATTTAATAATTAAACAGAGGACATTTTTCTCTTGTGACCTTTTTCATTTCCGGACCGAATCCGGCAATTATCGGGGGGAGGGCGGAAAATACTTGACCCGCTTAGACTGGTGTGATCTGGATCGAACTTCGTGGGAATGACAAACAGATGCTCTGGATTAATCATTTACAGAACAGGATTGGCTCCGGTTATTGTGGGTGGAGTTGGAGGAGGGGGAGGGGGGTCTGGGATTCCGGTGATCGCGCGTTAAGGTACTTCCAGATGTGCTAGGACGATGAAACTTCGCTGGAATATTGGAGACTCAACAAAATTTGCTTAGAAATTGCTACTTCCCAAATCCGATTATTCCTTAAAGTACCAATCTTGACCGCAAAGTAAAAAAAATACTTTTAAGCAATATATGCATTTTCGTGATGCCCATCAGCCCATTAGCAGTTTTGCCTCCAGGGTTTTGCTTACAAATGAAGTTCCAGCTCCCTTATAGCGCGCATCTCAACCGCAAAGTCGAAACTTACTTTTGATCAATCAAATCATCTTGACACATGCAAGTGCCATATGAGCTTACAGCTCTTGTTCTACTATCTTCTACATATACAGCCAATTTAGCCACAAAACGCTCCAGATATCTGGTCCCAAAATTTCAAAAGTCTGAAAAATGGCTGTATACACCGGCGCGCAGCTGAAAAAATTGTGGCGCGCGAGCCAGATTGTTTTTTGGCGCACCGCCGCCAAAAATAAAATTTGCGCGCGAGTTCCAGACTTGGAAGCAGGGTTCTCTGTGATTCACCGCGAAAACCGTTAAGTTGGGACAGCTATGAAAACTTTCCTGGCGGAAAATTCGAATTCGGCCTAATCAGTTTTTGGGATCCCAAAACGTAAGTGGAGGGATACCTATGACATCGCAAAAGTTGTCCGTCTGTCCGTCCGTCCGTCTGTAAGCACGATAACTCTCGAAGGGAATGAGATATTTTGATGAAACTTGGTGTGAGGATTCGTTGGGTCGTCGGACCAGTCGAGTTCGTAAATGGGCTTTGTAGCCCTACATTTAGGGGTGGGGGAGGGGGTTCAAATTAAGGGGCAAACAAAATATTTTGAAACAGCTAATGTGATAGTCGATATGGGGTAAGAAGACATGCTGAACACGATGGTGAAAACCATTTTGTAATCGGACAGGTAGTTCGCCCGGAATCCGGCCAAAACCGGAAAGTTTGTTAAAAGTAAAAGTTTTATTTGAAGTTGATTAGATGTTCGATTTAGAGGTAGGAAGACATGCTGAAGACGATGGTGAAAACCATTTTCTCGACGGACAAGTTTGTTAGTTTGTTAAAGTTTTTTTTAAAAGTTTGTTAAAATTAAAAGTTTTATTTGGAGTTGATCAGATGTCCGATTTAGGGCAAGAAGACATGCTGAACTTTTATGTGAAAACAATTTTCTACCCGGACATGTAATTCGCCCGGAATCCGGCCAAAACCGGAAAATTGTTAGAAGTTAAAGTTTTATTTCTAGCTGATTAGATAACCGATTTAGGGGTAAGAAGAGACGCTGAATCCGTGTATGACAATCATATTTTACCCGGACATTTAGTTCGACCGGAATCCGGCTGGAGTCGGAAAATTTGTTATAAGTTAAATTTTTATTTGAAGTTGATTAGACCCGATGAAAAATTTATCTCAAAGTAGTACTATGAAGTAGTACGAAAAAGTAGCATGCAGTACAAATGATGCTACTACATGCTTCTACTTTAAGGCTACCGTGTTACTGCATACTACTATATGCTACTATTAGCAAGACTGGATGCTACTATGGCAAGACAGGATGCTACTACATAAGATTCGACCAGTCTGAGGCACATTAAATGATAGTATTCTTTGCTACTACATAATATTACATGCTACTTTTTCGTACCATACTACTACCCAGGCTACAAATTTTTCATCGTGGATGTTCATTATTGGGGAAAGAAGATACCCTGAGTTCGTTTTTGAGCTTTCTTTTTTCGCCGGACAAGTAGTTCTAGAGTTCGGCCGAAACCGGGAAATTGGCAGAAGTGGCAGGAACTTTTCGTCAAAACAGATATGACTTATACGGGAAAACACACATGCTGAATCCATATCTGAACTTGGTTTTCTCAGATGATTAGCTATTTGGCCTTAATCTGTTTCTGAATTTTAATTGCAAGAATGTTCAAGGATTCTGGCGATGACTGGATTTGGCTAAGACAAGACCCAGTTGTCTGGATCAGATATTGAATTTTTGGGATCCCATCGAAAACTTTGGTCTTGTTCCTGATGATAAAGCGATTTTGGTTGAACAAAATAAAAACAGACCCAACATGCGTACTCAAACCCACTCAAACAAAGCTAAATTAACAAATTATTCAGCGGATGCAACTGAGAGATATGTTAACTCCTTGTGCCGTACATTGTTCGTTCGTTTAATAGTTCTTAGTCGTGTATATCTGGTATTATTTGCCATTGGTCACTGGCCATTTTATATCCCGTTAAGAGTGTTAGGTTGATTTACCTTTGCCAGGGACGTCACGGAAATAGTATTTTTTTTTTAAACAGTCGGTTTTAAGAATAGTCGATTTTTTCTTAAAAATAGTAGTTTTTCTTAAAATCAGCCGATTTTTTTGTTAACACAGTCGTTTTTTCTTAATAATAGCCGTTTTTGGTCAAAAATGAAAAGCTAGTCGGTAAATACCTTGCCCCCCCCCCCCCCCCAAACATTTCGGCTAGTAACGCCTCTTTGCTAGCTATTTTTGCTATTTTGGTCAATAAACGATATATTTATATATATACATGTATATATATAGATTATTCGTATGACTCGCCAGCTCCAGTTCAAACCCCTCATCCAATCGCCACTTCACGTTCACCTCTGTGTCTTTGTTAGAGTATCTTTTGTGTATATGCTATCGGAGCTGTCAGCCTTTCAGGGAAGGGTTAAACACTTTTCGTCATTAAAAAATGACGGAAACGTTAGTGAAAGTGGTCGTTCAGGATCTGCTACCACCCAGAGCGTCATACTGGTGTAAGGACCATAGGGAGAAGCACCTGTGAACAAATTCGTCTTATTCAGTTCATCGCTACAAGTGGACTATTTTCTGTTAGTCCCCCATTCACAGTCAACACTTGTGTAATATAGTAAAAAGTCGGATCCATTAGGTAGTGGGTAACTTTCAAGGACCGTTCACGCTTACGTTTAAGGCGCCGAATTTCTGAATTTTACTTGCTATCCGCGAATATGTGGTAGAACTTTCCCGACAGGCTTGCTGTGGTAAAAATTAATACGAACGGGTTCTGTTTTGTGTGTTTAAGGACACCTGAACAATGAAACCATGTTTGAACACACCATGGAGAATGCATTTACAGACATGGCCACGGAGAGCATTCTTCTCCTGAGCGTGACGTTTTCAAAGTAGGGATGTTCGTTTCTGGAGGTTTGCACATGCAGACTCCAAGACAAAAAGCGCAATTTATTCAAATCTTGTACAGCGCTGGCCGGATCGTATTGGAAATTCTTCTAGATATACGTTTGGGCTTTACTGGTTGATTGGAGACATTTGTTCATTTCTAAAATTGTTCGGTACTGAAATAAGGACAGATGCAAAATGGAGCAAATATCATAGCTTGGAAACGCCATTTCGTATTTGGATTGGGTTTTCTGCAGGCAATGTTAACGTAAGTCATACAGCTAGGGATGATACTTGGTACTCTTCATTCAGGTGTCCTTTAAAAGTTATACCTGACCAATCACAGCGTGTGTTTCCATCACGTCACTGTTAAGGAAGTAGGAGACAAACAGATAAGGAGAGATATTGTATTGTAATTGAAACTGAATGATCTCTTTGAATGGAAAGTCAGTCATACTAAACTGTACAACTACAAGCTTTGGCTACAGCTACAAGCAGAGGCGTTACTAGCCAAAATGATTGGGGGGGGGAGGGGGGGGGCAAGGAATTTACCGACTGTCTGGTAACTTGTACCGACTGTTTTTGCAGAAAAAATGAATGTTTTCAAGAAAAAACGAATGTTTTCAAGAAAAAAACTACAGTTTCAAAAAATCGACTGATTTTCAGAAAAAAACGACTGTTTTGACGAAAAATCGACTGTTTTAATGAAAAAATCGACTGTTTGGGCGAAAAATAGCGGCGCTTCGCGCCGACTCGGTTATTTTTTACCGACTGGCCGACAACACTGGGGGGGGGGGGGGGGGGGGTCCCCCCCCCCCCCCCCCCCCCCGGTCGTGACGCTCCTGGCTACAAGCTTTTACCTTATCTGAAATAATTAAGAGCAATTCTGGTAGGCTCAAAAATAAATCGAGGAATTTACATTGGTCCAAGACACAGCAACAGATATTATACCGAATTATCAATTATCACAGTACTGGTCGATGCTGGTCTAAAATTCCACATTTCAGCCTTTCAGGATGTTCATTGTCCCTAAAGTCATCAAAGGTCATGTTCTCTTGGGATTCATTGTCAGGCATCAGGCTCGGCTCTGATAATCGGCACATACGTGGTCGTACAACTTGATTTTCAAGTTGAATGGCATAAGGCGTACAAGGCGAAGCATTTTTATTCATGTTACAGCACAAGCCTGAACGATCCGTCCCTTTCTACTACTGATATAAATAGATGTTCCTTCAGCCCAAGCTGACTGCGAATCGTATTTGACGGGGTAAAACGGATAAGTCAGCTACATTTTATTCGAGCTAAATGTCGGCCCTTCTTGGCAAGGGTCCTCTTCAGGCTCAAGCCGCTCAAGCTGGAAAATAAACTACATAAATGCATATAAATGCATAAATGCATGATGTAAATGCAAAACCTCCACTACCTGGGTAGCAGATTACAGATTTTCTACTCACCAAACTGTGGATCTATTTTACTATGTCTGACTCAAGTGATGATGGTGAGGTATAGGGGGATTAACAGAAACTGGTCCGCTTGGAAGCGCTGAACTGGAATATAGCGGTGTTTTACCAACAGTTATTACAGAGGTAGTAAAAATATGGATCCATAAGGTATTGAGTAGCGGTGAGTAGAACGTGGTAACTGCCTTCCCGATGAAAAATTTGTAGCCTGCGCAGTAGTATGGTAGTAGTACGAAAACGTTGCAGGTAATACTATGTAATAGCAAAGAATACTATCATTTAATGTGCCTCAGACTGGTTCAATCTTATGTAGTAGGATCCAGTAGCATCCTGTCTTGCCATAGTAACATCCAGTCTTGCTAATAGTAGCATTCAGTAGTATGCAGTAACACGGTAGCCTTGAAGTAGAAGCATGTAGTTGCATCGTTAGTATTGCATGCAACTTTTTCGTACTACTTCATAGTACTATTTTGAGATAATTTTTTCATCGGGTTTCACTGCCTTAGAGACACAAAACCTCCATTACCTGGGAAGCACAATGCAGATTTTCAACTCATTCGACAGATATTGTTGGCGAAGCTATTTGCGATTTTCCCATCTCGACGGTCCCCTTCCTGAGAGGTAGTAAATATAAAAAAGTGTTTTATTAAACAAAAAACCGGAATTCTTCAATTCACAGCGTGTGTTTCCATCACGTCACTGTTAAGGAAGTAGGAGACAAACAGATAAGGAGAGATATTGTATTGTAATTGAAACTGAATGATCTCTTTGAATGGAAAGTCAGTCATACTAAACTGTACAACTACAAGCTTTGGCTACACCTACAAGCAGAGGCGTTACTAGCCAAAATGATTGGGGGGGGGGAGGGGGTGGCAAGGAATTTACCGACTGGCTGGTAACTTTTACCGACTGTTTTTGCAGAAAAAACGACTGTTTTTGCAGAAAAAACGACTGTTTTCAAGAAAAAACGAGTGTTTTCAAGAAAAAACGAATGTTTTCAAGAAAAAAACTACAGTTTCAAAAAATCGACTGATTTTCAGAAAAAAACGACTGTTTTGACGAAAAATCGACTGTTTTAATGAAAAAATCGACTGTTTGGGCGAAAAATAGTGGCGCTTCGCGCCGACTCGGTTATATTTTACCGACTGGCCGACAACACTGGGGGGGGGTCCCCCCCCCCCCCAGTGTTGTAGGAATGTTGTCAGAATTCCCTGTCAGGATCCCCTTCCTAAGCATCAGCAACCATGACCAGGGGCGTCACGACGGGGGGGGGGGGAAGCCCCCCCCCCCAATGTTGTCGGCCAGTCGGTAAAAAATAAACGAGTCGGCGCGAATGCCGCGATTTTTCGTCAAAACAATTGATTTTTTTCATGAAAACAGTCGTTTTTTCTGAAAATTGGTCGATTTTTCTGAAAATCAGTCAAATTTTTTCAAAAATGTTATTTTTGTTGTTGAAAACAGTCGTTTTTTCTGCAGAAAAAGTCGGTAAAAATTACCAGCCAGTCGGTAAATGCCTCGTCCCCCCCCCCAAACATTTTGGCTAGTAACGCCTCTGACCATGACGCTTTGCAATTCAAGCCCTGGATTTTCTGCGAGACTCCCGCATCATCCTCTTAGGTAATGGTCTACGGAATCATTATCAATTACATCGTTACAGCTCTTTGATTCTTTTCGTTCCACCGTCCAGTAGGGTGGTTCCTCAAAATAATTTTCAAAATAAGTTCCGGACTCTAGATCACCCTTGGTTGACTCTTCAGAGAACGTCTTAAATTGGAAATTATATATAATAGATGAATGTTGAGTGTATTGAATCAGTTGTATATATTCGTGGTAAACTGCATTTTTTTTTTCTTTCTGCCCCCTATTGCACTTGTACAGTTTTGGCAGGTAATAAATCTACATCGTATCATATCATATCAAAATCACCACGATATATTTGCCCACTATCACAATGCCCACGCTCAGAATGCCCACGATCAAAATCCCCACGGTTCAAAATGCCCACGACTGAGAATGCCCACGATCAAAATGCCCACGGTTTAAAATGCCCGCGATTCAGAATGCCCACGATCAAAATGCCCACGGTTCAAAATGCCCACGATTGAGAATGCCCACGATCAAAATGCCCACGGTTCAAAATGCCCACGATTGAGAATGCCCACGATCAAAATGCCCACGGTTCAAAATGCCCACGATTAAGAATGCCCACGATCAAAATGCCCACGGTTCAAAATGCCCACGATTGAGAATGCCCACGATCAAAATGCCCACGGTTCAAAATGCCCACGATTGAGAATGCCCACGATCAAAATGCCCACGGTTCAAAATGCCCACGATTGAGAATGCCCACGATCAAAATGCCCACTGTTCAAAATGCCCACGATTGAGAATGCCCACGATCAAAATGCCCACGGTTCAAAATGCCCACGATTGAGAATGCCCACGATCAAAATGCCCACGGTTCAAAATGCCCACGATTGAGAATGCCCACGATCAAAATGCCCACGGTTCAAAATGCCCACGATTGAGAATGCCCACGATCAAAATGCCCACGGTTCAAAATGCCCACGATTGAGAATGCCCACGATCAAAATGCCCACGGTTCAAAATGCCCACGATCAAAATGCCCACGGTTCAAAATGCCCACGACTGAGAATGCCCACGATCAAAATGCCCACGGTTCAAAATGCCCGCGATTCAGAATGCCCACGATCAAAATGCCCAAGGTTCAAAATGCCCACGATTGAGAATGCCCACGATCAAAATGCCCACGGTTCAAAATGCCCACGATTGAGAATGCCCACGATCAAAATGGCCAAGACTCGGAAGTGCCCACGACTCAGAGGGAGGTCCAAGATCCCGAAATCGAAATCGTCCAGAATATCGATGTCTCAAAATGCCGACAGTTTAAAATACCAAAAGGGGAGGCTAAAATCGTCCTTGCTTAAAATGCCGACGGCGCAAACTGTACACAGGAAAGGCTAAAATGTCCTGAAACAACTGGCAACGAGATTACAAGGGGCAGGATTACCACGGAAAAGGTGTTTGAAAGGAATTATTTTAATGTTTTTTGATCAGATCAGAATTATTTGCATGAAAGTACAGAAGAAATATCATATAAAATTGTTCTAACACAGAAAGCGAAACTAGGCGATGTTACAGAACAGTTTTAAGATCGCTGTGTGGAATTCAGTTTTATTTCAGAATTCTTCAGAAGTATTATATATTATGTTATAGTAGAGGCTATACCAGTTCAACATAAGATTATCGTCATTCTGACACTCGGTCTACTCCTTCCGTTCTCACTCGTCGCTAATTCCAGTTTACTACGGACTGAACACCTCAAATAATTCAGCCGTGGGCATTCTGAACCGTGGGCATTTTCCCGTGGCCGGCTTCGACCGGATTCCGGGCAAACTACTTGTCCGGCAAAAACTAAAGCTCCGAAACGAATTCAGCGTATCACCTTACCCCTATACCGACCATCTAATCACTTCAGATAAAACTTTAGCTTTCAAAAAAATTTCCGGTTTCAGCCGGATGCCTGGCGAACTATAAGCCCGGGTAGAAAATGATTAGCAAACATGGATTCAGAATGTCTTCTTACCCCTAAACCGAACATCTAATCAACTTCAGATAAAACTTTTACATTTAACAAATTTCCGGTTTTGGACGGATTCCGTGCGAACTACTTGTCCGACAAAAAAATGATTTTCATATAAATGTTCAGCATCTCTTCTTACACCTGAATCGAACATCTAATCAACTTTATATAAAACTTTTACTTTTCACAAACTTTCCGGTTTCGCCCGGATTCGGGGCGAACTACTTGCTCGGCGAGAAAATGGTTTTCATATTCGTTTTCAGCATGTCTTCTTACCCCTAAATCGACTATCTCATTATCTGTTAAATGAAATGGTTAATTGTAATACATTACTTTCTGTCAGTCGGTAGAACAGTTTTTGTACGATGTGCCAGTACGAGTCATACTGCCGAGAATCCAATCATACAAGTTGTCTGTCATGGTTCAAGCTGTTTGTTCTGCCTATTTATCGGTGTCAGTGATGTTAGCGGGCGTTCGACAAATTATTAGAATTGCACTGGCAAATTATTTAAATTTAAATGATTCTGCGGGCTAGTCAAGGACGAGAAAATTGCTTTATTAGATTTAGAAACTTCATTTAAATAATTTCAACTGACTAAAAATGTGCACTTTTTGCCGGATGAGCTTTCGTTCTCCATTACTTACGGTTTCAAACTTTAATTGTCGTTAATTTGTTGGCCTGCCGCCATGGCTGTTACTGTAGATTCAAGTCTGTGCGCCGTTAATTAAGAAGAAGTGCTTCCGCTTCAGTCCAGCCCGCATTTTGGGAATTGGCGATATTTGGATTTATCGATATATCGATATTTTCACTTTCGATATCGGTAATCGATATATGGATATCGATATTTCGGTACCACGTTTCGCTATATTATATGTCTCGTTTTTATGGCACTTGCAGCCTCTGGCTCAAGTGCCATATACCGATCACAATTCCGTCTGTCGGTCTGTCGGTCGGTCCGAGTTTTTTTGTCCCACATATCCGAGTTAGGGTACTTCCAGATGTGCTAGGACAATGAAACTTGGCAGGCATATCAGGGGCCCGACCAAACTAACCTGGAAATAATCAGTTTCCCGATCCGACCATGTGGGGGGGAGTGCGGGGCGCTGGAAACTTGCAAATTTAGGGCATTTTGTCACTTTTTTCTGAGTTAGGGTACTTCTAGATGAGCTAGGACAATGAAACTTGGCAGGAATATCAGGGACCCGACCAAACGAACCTGGAAATAATCAGTTTCCCGATCCGACCATATGCGGGGGAGTGGGGGCGCTCGAAACTTGAAAATTTAGGGCATTTTGTCACACTTTTTCGAGTTAGGGTACTTCCAGATGAGCTAGGACAATGAAACTTGGCAGGAATATCAGGGACCTGACCAAAGTAACCTGGAAATAATAAGTTTCCCGATCCGACCATATGCGGGGGAGTTGGGACGCTGGAAACTTGAAAATTTAGGGCATTTTGTCACACTTTTTCGAGTGAGGGTACTTCCAGATGAGCTAGGACAATGAAACTTGGCAGGAATATCACGGACCCGACCAAACTAACCTGGAAATAATCAGTTTCCCGATCCGACCATATGGGGGGGAGTGCGGGGCGCTGGAAACTTGAAAATTTAGGGCATTTTGTCACACTTTTTCGAGTTAGGGTACTTCCAGTTGTGGTAGGACCATGAAACTTGGCAGGCATATCAGAGACCCGACCAAACAAAATTAGGAATAATCAGTTTTCTGATCCGACCATTTTGGGGGTGGGAGGGCAGGGGAATCCGGGAAACTTAGAAGTGTGTAACTTTCGAACGGATGATCGGATTGTAATGAAACTTCATAACTGAAGAGAATATATATCTGTAATGTCCCGTTTAAAGTCTTGACCGGATTCGGTAGCCAGGGGGGAGTTGGGGGGGGGGGGAGACCGGAAATTTCAAGAAACGGTTAGAATGGAGGGATCGGAGTGAAACTTGCTGGGAAGAACAAGCATCTGCTCTAGATAAGTCCTTTAGACCATTGTACTGGATCCGGACACTTATGGGGGGGGGGGGGGCCCGGAATTCCGGTGATGGTGGTTTTTTGGATTTTCACGATGAAACTTGGCAGGCATATCAGGGACCCAATCAAACTGACTTCAAAATAAAAATATTGTCGATCAGATAATGGTGGGGGAGTGGAGGGAGGGGAATCCGCAGGGGAATCCGGGAAATTGAGAAGTGTGTAACTTTCGAACGGATGATCGGACTGTAATGAAACTTCATAACTGAACAGAATATATATCTGTAATGTCCCGTTTAAAGTCTTGACCGGATTCGGTAGCCAGGGGGGAGTTGGGGGGGGGGGAGACCGGAAATTTCAAGAAACGGTTAGAATGGAGGGATCGGAGTGAAACTTGCTGGGAAGAACAAGCATCTGCTCTAGATAAGTCCTTTAGGCCATTGTACTTGATGCGGACACTTATGGGGGGGGGGGGGGGGTCCCGGAATTCCGGTGATGGTGGTTTTGGGGATTTTCACGATGAAACTTGGCAGGCATATCAGGGACCCAATCAAACTGACTTCAAAATAAAAATTTTGTCGATCAGATAATGGTGGGGGGAGTGGAGGGAGGGGAATCCGAAATTTTCAGTCATGCGTAATTTTGGAATGGGTGATCGGATTCGAGTGAAATTTAAGAATTCAACAGAGGACATTTCTCCGATGATTTTTTTCATATCCGGACCGGATCCGGCAACTATTGGGGGGGGGGGGGGAATACGTGCCCCGTTTAGAATGGAGGGATGGGGATGGAACTTTGTGGGAAGAACAAACAGATGCTCTAGGTAAGTCATTTGCTGAATCGGATTGGCTACGTGCACCGCGGGGGAGCTGGGTGGGGTTGGGGGGGGGGGGGGGTTGGACCGGAAATCTCGAGAAACGGTTAGAATGATGGTATCGGAGTGAAACTTGCTGGGAAGAACAAACATCTGGTCCATATAAATCTTTTACATAATTTGACTGGATCCGGATACTTGAGGGGGGGGAGGAGGGGTATCCCGGAATTCCGTTTTTGGGGGATTTTCACGACGAAACTTGGAAGGCATATCAGGGACCCGGTCAAACTGATTTGGAATAAAAAAAAAATCCTCGATATGATAATCTTGGGGGGGGGGGGGAGTTGAGGGAGGGGAATCCGGAATATTGAGTCATGCGTAGCTTTGGAACGGGTGATCGGATTCGAGTGAAATTTAATAATTAAACAGAGGACATTTTTCTCTTGTGACCTTTTTCATTTCCGGACCGAATCCGGCAATTATCGGGGGGAGGGCGGAAAATACTTGACCCGCTTAGACTGGTGTGATCTGGATCGAACTTCGTGGGAATGACAAACAGATGCTCTGGATTAATCATTTACAGAACAGGATTGGCTCCGGTTATTGTGGGTGGAGTTGGAGGAGGGGGAGGGGGGTCTGGGATTCCGGTGATCGCGCGTTAAGGTACTTCCAGATGTGCTAGGACGATGAAACTTCGCTGGAATATTGGAGACTCAACAACATTTGCTTAGAAATTGCTACTTCCCAAATCCGATTATTCCTTAAAGTACCAATCTTGACCGCAAAGTAAAAAAAATACTTTTAAGCAATATATGCATTTTCGTGATGCCCATCAGCCCATTAGCAGTTTTGCCTCAAGGGTTTTGCTTACAAATGAAGTTCCAGCTCCCTTATAGCGCGCATCTCAACCGCAAAGTCGAAACTTACTCTTGATCAATCAAATCATCTTGACACATGCAAGTGCCATATGAGCTTACAGCTCTTGTTCAAAAATTTAAGAAAAAATGGTCGTAAAAAAGCGACCTGCATCATCTCAAACTTCGAATAAACTGAATTACAAAAACATATCGCTCCAGTTTTGGATGTAAAACTGTCACATATGTTAGATTATTTACACTAGCTAGAAATATGCAATTATCGCTTTCGATATCATAGTTACGTTCCGATATTCGATACCGATATTTGGTTTGGTCCGAGTTCAGTTTTAATCTACAAATCAGTTTCAGAGAGGCGAGAGACTGAGCCATTATTGTCTTTTAGTGGAGTGTTTTCACCGTTTTTTTGGATTTTTTTTTTATTTTTTTTTTTGATAATTTGTGAACCAGTAGAGTTATCAAGTTCAAACTTGGTACACTTGTGAGCATCGAGGTCTCTTTTTGCTTTTTGGGTTTCCCAGATTGCCCATTTTTTAATGCTTTTAACTTGACAATAACAGGAGATAGGACGATGACATTCCTTGTGCTTCTAGATCTTAGGGTTGGGCACATATATATGGAGTTGAACCACCCTCCCACCCTCCATGTTCATGGGCAAGTGGAGCCAAATTGCCCAGTGTTTTTGCCCCGTGAATGAAATCAAACTCTGGTAGCCTTGGTTGGGGTCTGGTTGGTAACCTTGAGGACATATTGGTCTAGATGCGCATTTTGATGGGTCCCCCCACCCACCCACGCCCCCGTTCAAGCGCAGCTTGGCCCAGATTTCCCATGAGTTAAGTTCGGCTATGACATGTCTCAAGTTCATCTCTTGTATACTTGTGGATATATATAAATAGATGTGGACAGGGGCGTCACTATGGGGGGAGGGGGACTCCCCCCCAAAGGTCTTGAGAAAGTAATTTCGTCGGGCGGGGGAAGGGCAGAGGCGTTACTAGCCAAAATGGGTTTTTTTTTTTGGGGGGGGGGGGAGGGGGGGCAAGGTATTTACCGACTAGCTGGTCGTTTTTACCTGATATTAAGAAGAACCTACTATTTTGAGAAAAATCGACTATTTGAACGAAAAACCGACTATTTTTTCGAAAAAGACACTTTCAAGAAAAAAATCGATTGCTTTGACGAAAAATCTTGGTGCTTCGCGCCGACTCAGCTATTTTTACCGACAGGCCGACATCATTGGGGGGGGGGACGTCCCCCCTCCCCCCATAAGTGACGCCTCTGGCTGTATCAACGATTAAATTGCAGTCAGAGCGGCCGTGACTGGCAAGGGATTCTTCTTTGAACACTTTTGGAATTATCAGTATGATTTTTCTCTCTGTGTTCTTGTTTTTGTGTGATCTTAGTGTTTCCTTACTTCACTTTTCAAATACTCCATCTTTTCAATTCCTGTCCGATGGGTGAAAAACATACATTATATTTAAAGGCTGTATTGCTTCCTCCGTTAAGATTCAGAGGTGAGCTGAAGATATGAATCAGCGAAAAAAACGCACAGCTCCTAAACCCTGCAGAATAATCAGTCACTATCTATGTAACAATAAATAGGAGCTTGTAGTAATTGTAAGTATAGTTCTCGCCGTGACGAGTTTTATTCATTTTGCCAACTAAGCTGAACGCGCAGTCACGATATAAAGAAGTAGCAGATCTGTAGCAGAGGAACTATTAACCCAGATTTTTTGTTTGATTTTCATCTCGAGTTTCAACCAGGTTTTAACGGTTCTCCTGCTAATACCCACACACATGCGATTTGACAGGTAGAGGTAGTCTTGCTGAAGGAACGCATACCCATAAGAGGATTCTTCAAAATTGGGCTATCCACGACCCATCCGTAAAAGTTTAAAGTTTAACTGAAAAGCTAACTTATTCTTATATCATGTATTTGAATACACTGAATTATTTGGATTCGGATAAGGGATTTTTTGATTTTGCACTATCTGCTCTAGTAGTTACTAGTAGTTTGGGTGTAAATTCATTCATATCCGTCATATACAGTTAAAATTACGGATAAAATAAGGCACACACGAAGATAAATACCATTCGGTTGAATTCTGCCTATTCGGTTTATGGTTTCATTTCTGTATTTTGTTATTAAGTTACCGTTGTTGTTTGTAACTCTTTTAGATGTTGTTAGCTATTGTATTGTGTATTTTCTTGTTTTGCGTGTATTTATCGTTTGCCGTCGTTGTATATTTTGTGTACCCTCTGTATTTCTTGTTAAGCGTTCATTTACCTTTTTTTTCTGTATGTACTGTGCAAATGCCTTACTACTAGGCTGCATGAAATAAATTCATTCATTCATTCAGTCTGAAGGGACGTGTTTTATCTCCACCTGATGCCAGATACAACTCTGAGCCCGTGTGATGCTGGGCTGCCAATTATACAAATTATTAACTGTGAGAACAAAAGGGGAGAGCCTTAGGTCTGACTGTGGGCGGTAGATAAAAGAATTACGTCAAGTCGGCACCTTTTTGTAACACCTTATTCAGACTTTCGATCGATTTTCTGTTGGGTCTGATTGGGTTGATTTTCCCAGAACTATCCGGAGGTAGTAGGTGTCGCCCATAACGGTTCCCTCAACCCCACCTCCAGGTATCAAAAGTCGACTCTTTGATGGCTTGGATATGTTTATTTTCTCCTGAGAAGGGTTTTCGCGATATTCCGGATTCCGGAATCACTTTCCAGCGAGCAAAACAGATCGCCAAAACTTTTTTTTCTTTATTATTTATTTGTGACGCGTTTTGTATAACAGCGGAGTATGAGTAAAATACACAAAATAAAATACACATATTAAAACACTAAGCGAAACAATGTACATAAACATGACTACATTATTTTCATATGGTTTAAAAACATACTGTGGGAATGCGATTCCTGAAATTGCTTTCCACTTTGCTTTCCGAGAAAATTAGAACTTCAAACTTTTAAGAATAAATCAAATTTCCGCGTAGCTTTTCACTAAATTTCTTGAATCATTTTCCGAGAAAGCTCCTTCGGTTCGAAAAGCGCATAAACCGGTGCGGAAAGTTCGGCAACTTGCCTAAGCAATGCGAAAACCATGGGGAAGTGATTCCGATTTAGCTTTCAAGTTGCGAAAACCTCTTCTGGTGTATGGACATTCATATTGCTTTTAAATGTCACAAAAAGCCTCTACAAAATGGTTCCAGAATTATTCTTGTTTTGTTTTTTTCGCATCGCAGTTTTTCACACTTTTTCATACCAGATTTAACACCAGCTTTGCTATGTCGTCTACAATAGTATATTTTAAAAAATGTGTTTATCTAACAATTTTAAGTTAGCCTACCATACTTTACAACTATTAAATAAATTGTCTTCATTGCCATTAACCTGCTCATATTTTTTTTTTAAACTTACTAAAACCCCCAAAAATATAACTTTTCTACGCTTAAAATTCAAGCAGTAAAGTTTCGTAGGCTCGATCAGGAATATTCTACCAACCAATTGCAAAACTCTTAAAGTCCAACCGAAAAGGGCTGAAAAAAACTGTCTAGTTACCCATCAGTCATTAGTTGCGTTTTTTGTCTCTGTTCTGTTCGCTGTTTTCTCTCGGTTTTATATTTTTCCCGTTTTTGTCAAAACACGGAACACGCTGTTTCTCATTTTCCCGTTTTTGTACACTTTTCCGTGTTCCGTGTTCTCTGTTCCGCTGTCTGTTTTGCAAAACACGGAACTTGCTCTCCTAGCATGTTTTATCACTGTTCAGATAGAAAATTGCAGAGATTCACAGATAGAAAAGAAAGAATTGCAGAAGTTTGGAGGATAAAGCTGGATCCTAAAGTATGGTCGTTTTGGAATATAATTTGCAATTTAACAAATTTTCCGCTAAAGACATGCTCAGGATCCTAAATCTGCGTTTTCGTCAGAACAGCGACAAAACACGGAACACGGAACAGCGTAAGCAAAGCACCGTTTTTTAACCAAACCAGACAACTGTTAACACAGAACGGGAACCAGAGACAAAAAACGCAACTATTCACTTAAATAGGCTTGAAGACCCGATCAAAATGCGTTACTTCGTTGCTCCGCCTTACCGACGAAACGTCCCCATGGTACAACGTCCCCGGCGAAACGTCCCTGTGGCAAAACGTTTCCGTGACGAAACGTCCTCACGTCAAAACATCCCCATGTCAAAACGCCCCGTGGGGGAACGTCCCCAAGATTTTTAGGTCGCCTTTGGTAGTCAATTGCCTGACCGTAAGCAACTTCAGAGTTTGCCTTTCAGATGTAGAAACATTCTTTATAGGCAGGCGGACGTGGGACCAGTTGCTTCAGATATGAACTGTTTGCCTACAAAATATACAATGTAATACGCTTTTCCCTGTGCTCGAAACTGATCAATAGTAGGCTGGTTCTGGTCGTTTAAAGCAACATGCTTAACCGGTATTGTTTTTTTTTTACCAATATGCTCCTAGAGGAAACAAGTGGAAGCCTTATCCGAATAAACAGAATCGAACAATAAGAATACAAAAATCAGCGTAGTGCCATTGTGGTGGATAAAAATTGGATGGGAAGTTCAAGATCTTGTTCAGTGAACCTTGTATTGCTCGAGATGATATTTAAATTGTGCTCTGGTTTTAAATTCACCAGCTTTGAAAGAACGCCGGGTCTGATGTAAATAAAAAATCCCCCCCCCCCAAAAAAAAATGTTGCCATAATTTGGCTATTGGTTCTTTTAGCCGGGGTCGTTTCGCCATGAGAACGTTTTACATGGGGGCGTTTCGGATAAGGACATTTAGCCACGGGAACGTTTCGCCACGGACGTTTCGCCACGGGGATGTTTTGTCATGGGGACGTTTTGATTGGGGATGTTTCGCCGACAACGGACGTTGCTCCGCTATTCACGAATAATCAATTTTCGTATAGTGGACTTTCTCTATTGGATTTGTGGTACCTTTATGCGCTTGGCCAGCTCACCACTGACTACCGAAAAACCGCGTTTGTAGAGACTCAAATTTTCCGCTCATAGTAGTTGCGTTGACAGGACTGCCGTAGGTCCTGCTAGATCATGCAGTAAAAAAAAAAAAATCCAACAACACAATCCAAACAATTCATGTATTCAGTTAAATGATACAAAAATAGGTTGGCTTTTCAGTTAAACTTTAACTAACGCACTGCCTGTTTCAAGATGCCTTTCCGTCCTTACAGTATCTCTCGTACAGTGCATCCAAACAAAGACTAAGCGGTTATTGGGTTCCCCTCTTTTGAATTCTTGAACCATGAAGTAATGTAGCCGTACGGTGTTACTACGATGTTACTGACCAACGCCGTGCAGAGATTGTTTGTTCTCCAGACCGGAGCCACCCATATTGTAGTGCTTTGATCTAGTTTAGTGCGATCTTTTTCTTTCGTCTTATTTCAATGTCTTTCAAATACTCCATACGGCCTTGTGCCATTTCTTGCATTGGTCCATAAAATTATTGATTGATTGATTGAGATTGATTGATTGGTTGATTCTTTTTCCAGCTAGAAAATCATCACCTTCGACACCGGCGAAAAGGCTGGCCGACAAAGTTCCTACATCACCCACCAGTCCACCTAAAAAGGTAAGCGTCCTTTGTCTTAAATTAAGTTATGTTTTATTTGTAACCCGTCTAGTGGACAGACGGAGTATAGTAGAAAAATGAAAATGGATGTTGTTTCTCCTTTAAAGGACACAATGAATGAAGAGTACCAAGTATCATCCGTATCTGTATGACTTCCGTTAACATTGCCTGCAGAAAACCCAATCCAAATACGAAATAGTGTTTCAAAGCTATGATTTTTGCTTTGCATCTGCCCTTGTTTCAGTACCGAACAATTTTAGAAATGAACAAATGTCTCCAATCAACCCTTCTTCTGGAATATTTATTAACCAGTTAAGCCCAAACGTATATCTAGAAGAAATTCCAGTACGATCCGGCCAGCGCTGTACAAGATTTGAATGAATTGCGCTTTTTGTCTTGGAGTCTGCATGTGCAAACCTCCAGAAATGATCATCCCTATATTGAAAACGCCACGCTCAGGAGAAGAATGCTCTCCATGGCCATGTCTATAAATGTATTCTCCATGGTGTGTTCAAGTATGGTTTCATTGTTCAGGTGTCCTTTAAAATAACTTAGGATCCTCACTTATGAATAATAAAGAATAAATCACTAAAAATCAAATAAGTTTAATTGAAGCTGCTCCGAAGTTCACCGGCTTTTGAAGCACGTATCTGCAGCTGACAGGTTGCATACATACTCACTTGAGTCAAGAAAATAGAATAATAAAATGAAGAAAAATTTAAAAATGTTGCGCCGGTATAATAGTTACGATTTTCACTGTGTAGACTCCGCGTAACATAGTAAACCGGTTAAGGCGTGGCCGAGCTTCATTTGACACAAATAACTTTGTCTTAGGATTCGTTGTGTTACTATTTTGGCACTAATGACTGACCTCGATGTTTCGACTAGACTGTCAGAAGTTCCATATTTGATAGTGCAAAACGGATATGTCAGTTTTTATTGGAGCTTTGGCCCTTCTTGGCAAGGGTCCTCTTCAGGCTCAAAAGCCGATCAAGTTGGAAAAACGAACTTGTGGGAAAAGAAGAAGTTTCATAGCATATATTATATGCCTCTGTATGGGATATATTCCAGTTGAAATAAAAAATTCGAGTCATCTGGCATCCTTCAAGGCTACAGCGAAGAAATTTTTCCTTGCAAAAGAATAGTAACGATTCGTGAGTGTTTTTTGTAAGGAGAATGTTTGTTGTATATGTATGAACCGTGTATGAATGGCATGTAGAATAATGTAAAAATAGTGTGACCACAGAGAATACTGCCAGCTGCGGCCAAGAAACCCTTTGGGGCTTTCTTAGCAGGTGCTGAAAAATGTTTTGTATACATGTGTAAAATAAAATCTAACCTAATCTATAACACAAGGATGCGCTGTTTCGATAGATAACAGTTAGCTGTTGTGTTTTTCAAACGTTACGAGTTGAAACGTTTTGCTTACGACAAGAGCCGAAACACCAGCGGAAAAACATCTGCTGACTTTTTTGTTTGTCGTCATGGTTTCGGAAAAGTCGGCAGATGCATTTCTGAATCCAAAGTTGCGTTTTTGCAGATACCATTGTATCTGTTACCATGGCAACTGGATGTGCAATTAGTTGTTTTTGCAGTTACTGTGGTATCTGATACCGCGGTTTTGTTTCTGATACCACTGGTTTGTTTCCTTTAAGACTATATAAATAAAGAATAAGCCCCACCCATTGCCAGGCCTTACGTTAGGCCTTATGGTGGGGCCACAAAGAGTTAATGGTGTTTGTATTTTTTATAAATAAACTAAACTGAAACTGAAACTGCGCTCTGCAAAAACGACAATTGCCGAAATTGCTCTTTTCGAAGCCATCCCCTAAAGAAAAACTGATCTGCAGTTACATCACTAAGTGCCAAACTTCTTTCCCACCAATTTGACCAAATCCTAGGCTCTATTGTTGGTGATGATGAAAGTGAGATGACTTTTTCAGATACCACGATCAGTTACCGCGGTCGGACTGTGGTGTCTGAATATCAGATACCCCGATAACTACAAAAACGACTTTTGACCGTGGTATCAATATCACGGTAACTGCGAAAACGACTTTAGACCGTAGTATCAGATACCATGGTATCTGCAAAAACGCAACTCATGCAACGTTCAGCACACTACCTCTTGGTCGCAAACAGACGTTAATTCTGATCAACATCAGTTCATGTTAATCATGAATTACAGTGGAGCTTCGATAGGCTTTCAGTTTTTTCCTGGCTGCAAGGATAGTTTCCTTATGATTATCTTGAAATCTGGCACCGTATTTCCTGGTTTGTATGATTCCGTGTGATGCGATGCTTTTATGGTGGGTTTACACACTGCGCCAAATCCGAGCGTATTTTGAAATCCGAGCGTATTTTACGCACATATTTGAGCTTGAAAAGATTTCTAGCAGTGCGGACGTATTTAGATACAAAACTGTCCGATTTCTCAAATACGTCTGTACTGCTAGAGATCTTTTCAAGCCCAAATACGTGCGTAAAATACGCTCGGATTTTACGCTTTGTGTAAATGCAAAATTAGGCATTTCCAAACACACATGAGTGAAGGTTCGGGCTGGCCAAGTCCGACCCCGTGGATCGGGCCCCGACGGCATCTATGGCATAACATAGCACAAGAGTAGTTGCATTAGTGCCTGCTAGGTAGCACCAAGAACATATAATCACTAGAACCTCCGTCTCCCTATCTCTGTAATACGACCATGCGGAGTCGAATATATTCTCGAGACCCTACCCGATGCAAACGAGCAGAGGGCAGGCGCTGCGACGTCATAATTCGTTATCTCTACAAACAGGTATATCGCAGTAGAACCACGAAGAAGAAATTTCATACAAACTCCGTCTGAGTCGTCCTTCACGGCTGATTGTTGGTCACACCACTATGACGTCACGTCTGACTCGTTGCAGACCAGGTTGTCCAGGCCTGCTACAGTTTTCATCTGGTATGCGCAGCGGCGAAGAGGGAAGTAGACGGGTATCAACTCAGAGCTCACAGCAAGTACCTCCACCTCCCCTCAGTTTTTTTCGGGGTATCCATATCCATCGCTGCATGGGACCGAAGAGGGATGTTCTATTGGATTAGTTGTTCTTGGTAGCACTGAACATAGGTCTGCCTGTTTACTGGTCTTGTTAGACTTGTCTGCTGCGTCATTCGTTATTCGTTTTCAGTTTTGCTTTTCGAGATTTGGCTTCCCTTAAGGTTATCCAAGGTAATTCCATCTGTGGGGTCTAGCTAGACGATCTTCTAGGTCTTGATAATCCTTTTCTCATGGGGATTCTGGATTTGTTCACGCCCAGTACGTGTTCAAGGTAGCTCGTCGTGTTTTCGTGTGGGAATTTTGGAACTGTTCGCGTGCAGTATTCGTTCAAGGTAACTCTATGGCGTGGTCTTCAAGGTCTTGACAATCCTGCTCATGGGGTTTTAGAACTGTTCGTCGGCAGTACGTATTCAAGGTAATCGTGTGGTCTTCAAGGTCTTGAAAATCCTTTGGGGATTCTTGGATTGCTTATTTGCGGTAATTCCATCTCTGGGGTCTAGACGATCTTCTAGGTCTTGATAATCCTTTTCTCATGGGGATTCTGGAATTATGCTCATGTGCAGTACTTGTTCAAGGTAACTCCGTCGTGTGTTCATGTGGGAATTTTGGAACTGCTCTTGTGCAGTATGTGTTCAAGGTAACTCCAGGGTGTGGTCTTCAAGGTCTTGACAATCCCTTGCTCATCGAGCTTTGGAACAGTACGTGTTCAGCCACCGTGTGGTCTTCAAGGTCTTGAAAATTCTTTGGGGAATCTTGAATTGCTCATGTGCAGTACTTGTCCAAGGTAATTCCATCTGTGGGGTCTAGACGATCTTCTAGGTATTTAAAATACTTTTCTCATGGGGATTCTGGAATTGTTCATGTGCAGTACATGTTCAAGGTAACTCCACCGTATGGTCTTCAAGGTCTTGAAAATCCTTTTCTGATTGGGATTCTGGAATTGCGCATGTGCAGTACTTGTCTAAGGTAATTCCATCTGTGGGGTCTAGACGATCTTCTAGGTATTTAAAATCCTTTTCTCATGGGGATTTTAGAAATGTTCATGTGCAGTATTTGTTCAAGGTAGCTCCGTCATGTGTTCATTTGGGGATTTTTGGAACTGTTCTTGTGCGGTACGTGTTCAATGCAACTCCGTCTTGTGGTCTTGACGATCTTTCAAATCCTTTTCTTATGGGGATTCTGGAATTGCCTATGTGCAGTACTTGTCTAAGGTAATTCCATCTTTGGGGCTTGAACGATCTTCTAGGTCCTGAAAATCCTTTTCTCATGTGTCTGGAATTGTTTGTCCAAGGTAGTTCCATGGGTGGTGTCTAGACGATCTTCTAGGTTTTGAAAATCCTTTTCTCATACGGATTCTGCGATTGTTCATGTGCAGTACTCAAGTTAACTCCGTCGTTCGTTCATGTGGGGATTTTGGAACTGTACGTGTGCAGTAGGTGCGCATAGTAATTCTATTGTGTGTATAAATACTCCTTGAGTCCAAGCTGACTGGGAAACGTATATTCAAATAATGCATAAAACGAAATACGTCAGCTACTATTCTTTGGCAGCGATGTTTCGGCCCTTTTCGGCAATGTTCCTTGTCAGGCTGTCGAACTTCAGAGTCAACGTTGCAGTTATTATTGGCTCGTTCCTTCCCAGCGTTAACCCTGAAGTTCGACAGCCTGACGAGGACCCTTGCCAAGAAGGGCGAAATATCGCTGCCAAAGCATAGTAGCTGACGTTTTTCATTTTACGCATTATTTGGATATACCCGTTGTGTGGTCTCGACCACCTTGCAAATCCTTGTTTCATTCTTGGAGATGTAAGTTCCCACCTCCTCAGTTCCGGAAAAAGGAAGTTTCCAATTTTGCTTTCGCATCAATTCTTTTTGCGGCGCCAAGTCTCTCACTTGACATGCCAAAATGATTTTGGAGGCAGTCCACAGCATTAGTATTCTAAGGTTGGGTCCGATGTGTTTACCCAACGAAAGTTTATACCAGTCTTGATAGAAAGTGAACGAGGCAGAACCTGCCGGTCTTTTGTGATGTTTTTTTTTGTTCGATAACATGACCATATAGATATATCTTTTCTTTCTTCAGAAAGGGAAAGATTCGAAGAGTTATAATCTGAATCTGAAAAGACGTGAATCAAAATGTCGTTGTGTCATGGATTTTTGTAACTGACGTGTTCTTGTATATGCTGATGTGTGATCGTTTAACGGTTCCAGTCTATGTACTGAGGCAAGGAATCTAAGTGTTATAGTGTGAATCTTATATTAGGGATGTTATAACGTCTCGGTTTTGTGACCTTTCAACTGTGCTGAGGTGTGGTGGTGTAACAGTTAATGCACATGAATGTTACATGCAACTGTTAGAGGCAATTCTTATGGTTCAGTGGAATGGTTCAGATGTTCTAAAGTAGTAGATCGATGGACTGTACCCGGACACATTTGAATCAGAAAGTCTTGCAATATTCTTTAGTCTGTTGTTAATCTTGTTCACCCAGGTGTGAATTCCTGTAATTTGGATCTGATAGACCGGATTGCAGTTTCGTGTGCAAAAACGTTTGCCTTCCGGAATTCGGTGTTTGCAGTGAGCAAGTGACAAGCGGCCGGAAATATCAGCATAGATACCATCGGCATAAGCATTGGACACACGACGAGATTATCCTTTGCCATTCTGGAATTGCACTTACTAAGATTTAACCTCCCGTCTGGAATCCGGCCAGGAAATTATTACGCACACCGCGATCCCAGTTCAGATATTTCTGCCGAAAACAGGTAACTTTACAGTCACGATCCAAAATCTGGAGAGGATTAACCGGTGATAAAACCTCATATCAGCTAGACTTTTTGGATATAATATGCCATTTTCGCAGCTGTTTAGCTGCGTCAGAGCAGATGCAGACGACGTGCAAGTCCCTCCGCGAATTCGCCGCTTTTCAACCTTGTCGGCCACGCTTCGCTCATTTCGCGCCAGTTTCCACAGACATGAGAGGGTGCCGCAGGCTAGCTTAATCACAAAGTGTCGCAGTTTCAGAAGAGAATCTGAAAATAGCTGTCGCAGGTCAAATAGCTTTCATAGTTTGTACATTCCCAGCGGCCATGTAGTGGCTTCAAAAGTGCCGCATAGAGGTACGAACAGCAAGCATGAAAGTGACACCCTGGCTGTTAATGCCACGCTTCCTATTGTTCCTGGAAAGGATTATGGCACTTCCAGACGCTATGCCGCCAGTTTCCGATCACTGGACCTGCGGCAGATTGAGAATCGCTATAACGCGCCAGCAGGCCGATCTAAAAGTATTAGTAGTGCCAACACAGCCTTCCACTTCTCCGAGCAAAGCCATGCCGTTGCTCTCACCAACGATATAGGCTCTGAGCTTCAGAGTGCCACGCCTGCCGCAAGGGAAGGCCTGAAAAGCGCCAGAAGCTCTCGGTCAGTCAGCCAGAGACAGCTTGGGACCGCCAGAGGTGCCAGTGTTAGTTATCCTTGGCGGTCGTCGCTTTTGCTGCGTGGCAGTTTGACTTTAAAACAGAATTTTAAGTATGGGAACTACAGCAGTCGACGAAATTCAAAAGTCGTTGTAACTGAACCGCAGATCGTACATATGCGGTTTGGAAGCAAGCTGGTTTCTCGTGTGAAATTCGATCAGTTGAAGGTAATTTGCATGATGTGTCCTGCTACGCTGGGGGCCTCGGCTACTAACCGAACCAAAACCTAAGCTTGCCAGGACAGGAGCAAAAAAACATAATGCGCAATTGTCATGAATAAGCATGTCTAATTTTTTCCAAAAGAATTAAAAAACGAAATTTTCGTTTTTTTGTGGAGCTATAGGCTGCTATGATTGACTCTAACCTCTGACCCCGAAAAAAACGGAAAATCTCGTTTTTTATTTCTTTTGCAATGAATGGTCAGCATGGCTTCAAGCCTTATTCGTCTATTTTTTTTTTCAACCTCTGGTTCTGCACCGTCAAAAGTTTCATAACAGATAACACAAGGATGTGCGGTTTCAAGCGATAACACTTATGATTTTAGCTGTTGTGTTTTAAACGTTACGCGTTAAAACATTATGCATACAAAAAGAGCGGATCTGTTTTGTAGAGCACACTTTTTTGTTTGTCATCACGAAATAGGAAAAGGTATCTGGCAATGCTTGTTATGCATAAGGTTTACCGTTCGAAAAACCTAACAGCTAACATCCTAAGTGCTATCTGTTGAAACCGAACATCCTTCTGTTAGTCTGTTATGAAACTACTGACAGTGTGGGGTATTTCTGCTCGTCCATAGGTGTGTAGTACCTTAAGTTCAGACGGAATGCGTCTACACTGTCAGACGTTTATAACAGATAATACAGGGATTTAAGACGTGATGCAGTAAATGTTATGCACAACAAGCATTGCTAGGAAGAGCCGAAAAACCGCCGAAAAAACATCTTCTGACTTTTTTCTTTATTGCCATGATACCAGGGACCCATAAATTTCCTGCAATGATTCGCCATTCAGGGGGCTTGTCATTTCCTATACTTCTATGTTGCTATGTTGCCCGAGCCTCACCTAGTTTCCAAAACTTCCGCTTGGGTCAAACCGGCGTTCTTGCTCAGATAGACAAAATTGCCAGCATGCCACCATGTACCTAAGCTAGGACAAAAGATCCAGGATGCTCTTCCATTACAGAAAAATATTCCTAGTTCAGCACAACAGCTGCGAAAATTTTTTGTCCATCTGGATAGTCGGGTATTTTATCCCCGTGGGTATTTCTCGAACTATCTGACGCTCGGTCAAGAGCGCATCAGAAATCTCTTATTGACAAGCCCCCTGAATGGCGAGTCATTACAGGAAATTTATGGGTCCCTGATGATACCGGAAAAGTCAGCTGATGTTTTTTCGGCTCTTTCTGGCGATGCATTTATGCATAATCTGATGTATAATGTTTTGAAAATTATAGCAGACAACTTCCCATGTGTTGTCTATTGAAACTGCGCATCCTATGTTATGAAACTTATGATAGTGTACTGAGTTGATCGTTTAATACAGAAGAAAAAGTTGACGCAATCTAAAAAACTTTGACTGTGTGAACAAGGGTAATGCTGCGTTCACAATGAGCGACCGCGCAGGTCTTGCACTAGTTGCACTGCGTTTGCAAAGACGCGGCGCAAGTTTGCATGTGGTATATCTACGCAACGCAAGAGTGGAGTTCAAAACCATTTTCGCGTCACGCGACCCTTCCCACAGAGAATCCGAGACCCAAAGAAATACCATTGTAGATAAAACTTAAAATATGCAATACATATAAGAAAAATGGTGTTTATGAAATACTAACACTTATATATAAACATTTTTAAGTTGTATTATGCCCGGGCCCCACTATAGTCACACCTGGCGATAGCGCCGGTAATAAAACCGTTTTACGGTCGAAATTGGGAAGAAAAGACGCTGAAAACGTAAGATGGTCGAGATGGAAAAATTCATCTCCGCCATTTTGAAACGTATCTTTGGACCAGTCACAGACGACAGTCACTGACTAGCTATTTTTTGTGTACTTATGAGTGATGAGGGTGGTAATATATCTTGAATATCTTTGTTCCAAGTGTGACCAGTATGAAACGTAAAGCGTGGGTAATAACCAAATTAACGAAGCAAATTACGTAGCCGAGGCATTATATAATTCTGCCAATGGAAAGGACCAACGTAACGCTGTTTACGCAATAGATATTCCTTCAGCCCAAGCTGGCTGCGAATCATAGTAATTATATATTAATATATTAATTATATCATATTAATTATTAATTACGAATCAAAACGGATAAGTCAGCTACATTTTATTAGAGCTATATTTCGGCCCTTCTTGGCAAGGGTCCTCTCCAGGCTCAAGCTGGAAAAGGAACTTGTGGAAAAACAATTAAAGATTCTTCTTTAAAGGACCCCTTGCACTATTTACTCTTCAGCCTACAGTATTTTAATATTTGAATACTTTAAAACTTGGCCGTGCTTTCAACAAATAACCCACGGTGTTTTCTGTTTCAAGCCTTTCCCGAGACCCGTTGACTAATGGTCCATTTACACAGTGCGTAAAATCCGAGCGTATTTTACGCACGTATTTGGGCTTGAAAAGATCTCTAGCAGTACGGACGTATTTGAGAAATTGGTCCGTTTTGTAGTTAAATACGTCCATATTGCTAGAAATCTTTTCAAGCTTAAATACGTGCGTAAAATACGCTCGGATTTCAAAATACGGTCGAATTTTACGCAGTGTGTAAACCCACCATAATAGCGAAAACAGGGAAACAATTTACATAACCGGTTTTTGTGATGGTAAAACTTATCGCAGACAACCGTCGACAGCGTAATACACATGGAAGGTAGCGAAACACGGCAAGTGAGAAAATCAGCGTGGTTTGTTAGAGGGGTTAGAATGTACCGTACGAAATTGGGGTCTCCTGGTTTAGAAATATATGGAGTGATTGTAGAAGTAGGTTGCGTTAGTATTATAGGTAAGATAGGTCCGTTAAAAATCTGATTTTGTGAACTTCTTCTCTGAAAATTGGTTGGAGTTAAAGCTGGTGCTGAGGTTTCGTTCTGGACACGGCTGCTGTTTTTTATGTTCGATTGAGTTGTATAAAGAAATATAGCTCTAATAGAATGTAGCTTTCTTATCCGTTTTGCACCGTCAAATATGGTTTAAGCAAGTTAGCGCAAACCGCTAAGTAGGAGCCCAGTACCCCACGACAGCCAAATTGGCAAATCCAGCTGCATATGGGAACTCGCCATCACCAAAAGGAGAGGATTCTCAGCGATAAAAGGCAGAATAAGCGAGAGGGGTCCTTTAAATTGTAGCTTTGAGCAAATTAAGGATTTATCCTGTAGAATTCACTCCGTAGTTGACTCTGGTTGGTTGGTACGTATGATTGTTTGTCTTGTCGTGAACTTTCAAACGTTGATACTTGTATCAACGGCATCCCATTTCAGATTCCACTCGGATGTCATCCCAGTCCTCATCAACGGATTTTTGAAGGATTCACAGTTTACTGTTTTTTCGAAGAGGGAATTCCAGGGGGTATTGCTCTGGTAGGGAAGAACTGATGTCTAATTCTTTTCGAAATGTGGGGTTTTTGGATTCTTCTACTGTGTCGGTGGGTCTGGTGCAAAGGTTTGGTGAACTTCAAACGCTGGTATCAACGGCATCCCATTTGAGATTCCACTCGATGTCATTCCATCAACAGATTTTTTGAAGGATTCAACTGTTTCACAGTTTACTTTTTTCTTGGAGAGGGAATTCCAAGGGGTATTGCTCTGGTAGGGAAGAACTGATGTCTAATTCTTGTCGAAATATGGGGTTTTTGGATTCTTCTACTGTGTCGGTGGGTCTGGTGTAAAGGTTTGGTGAACTTCAAACGCTGGTATCAACGGCATCCCATTTGAGATTGTCTTTCCATCAACAGATTTTTTTAAGGATTCAACTGTTTCACAGTTTACTGTTTTTTCGGAGAGGGAATTCCAAAGGGTATTGCTCCGGTAGAGAAGAACTGATGTCTAATTCTTCTCGAAGTATGGGGTTTTTGGATTCTTCTACTGTGTCCACGCGTTTTGGTAGCTGCGTTTGGTGCAAAGACTTTGGGAGACTGGCTACGCTGTAAGAAGTTCCTCCGAGTAAGGATTAAAGTTAACCGCAGTATTTGTACTGGGATTAATCTTATCTCTACTAAGACAAGATTAATCCGAATTTGAGATAAGATTATCTTTTTAGAGACAAGATTAATCCCAGTGGCAAATACTGCAAGTTTTTTTTTACAGTGTAGATTGGAGGATCTACTAGGCCTGGATTCTTCTGTCAAATTTTGTATCTTATTTAAGCGGTGCGTAGTTTCACACAGTAGATGGCGTTCAAACTAAACAGCACATCCCATGTTGAAGAAGCATATTTAAAAGTAATAAGAAAATAATTTAATTTGAAACAATTTTTTTCTGACCGGAGAAAGCTGAAATAGTTGTCTGTTAGCGATGTAAAGTTTGTTATTTTCTTCTTAACTGTATTATATACTAGAGACAAAACCAAGGTTATTTAACATTTAGAGAAGTATTCAAATAAGCATACATTTACTATAAGTAGAATTCAGGTCTCGCAAATCGGTAAGAACAAGAACGGACGGGATGAATAATTCACTTATCTGAACAGCCTTTTAGTCGTAACTATTACGTTATCACACATTTGGGGGGGGGGAATTTCGTGGGGTGGGTGGGGGGGTACTTGCGCTTCATTCAGATTCTAGCTTATTTATGTTAACAGCCTGCGTTCCAAATACAGCCTACCTTCCAAATACAGCCCACATATGAAAAGTGTAGACCTATCATGATAGAAACAGGCTCTGACATTTGTCGCATATTATAAGCGTATCATAGAACAATTGCGATTCTTATATTTTGTTTTTTAGGACAAGAAACAATTAGAGTGCAGCACGCTGTTATTACTACTGATTCATTACAGTTAAAAATCATGAAACTCTATCCAAACCCCTTTTCTTTGACTGTAATTATCTATATTTTCCTTCAAACAAATTTCTCAATCATTCTGGCTGAAAATAATAATTTCAGACTGTAAAATGAATGAAATAATGTAGCCATAGTAATTTATCCAACGAACCGGGAAAATAAGAAGTGTCCCTGAGAAAATTTATAATCGGGAACGCCCGAAGTTAATGGCAGCTTGATGGATGTGACCTCAACTTTTGGGCGATGCAGATTGATTATTTTCGGTTTTGGCTACGGAAGACATCATTGCTTAAAGCATTATGTTTGGCTCATCCGTATGCGCTGCATGCGTCTGGAAGTGAACTTGTTATCCAGACGGATTTTAGAGAATATTTATTGTTTTTTTTTTCGTTTTTTTTTTGTCACTTAGTCGTTCATACAGTCTCGAATATACAAGACGGAAAATAACACCCACAAGTACTCTAACTCTTTCTAAACGGCTGCCCCTAAAGATAACACATATGTGCGCATCCTTGTGTTAAAGTTTAACTGAAAAGGCAGCTTACTTTTACGTCTGATATTTGAAGGCACTGAAATATTTTGACCCATCTGAGTTTTTTTTTAATTTTTTCCAGATGCTGTAGTAATAACGTTTAGGATGTGCGCTACTTCAACAACGACCCAAAATTCACCCATGACTTGGAGAATTTGAATTTACAAAAAAAAAGCCTACATTTCCCGGGTTAAAGATACTAAGAAATGTCCTGCAAGGAATCAGTAATTTTTTGTTTATTTTTTGGCAATGGCTTACCTTTGTAGCTGGTAAATATAGAGATACCACACATTCTAAAGAATAAGTTTATTCGATGAAATCGATCATCTGTGGATAGCGGACAAACAAAGTAACAGATTTTTATTGGAATTTCTAGCCTATTTAATTGAATTTGTGACATGTTACTAGACTGTGGATTTCGATCCTGTTCGGTTAAACCTTAAACGTTATGAAACATAGCTGCTACGAGCCTTTGACAAAACTTCCATCATGACCGTTTCAATTGTTAAGTCTAACAAAAAAATAACATCTAGAAGGGCCGTAACAGAAGTATGGTCATAACGTTAACACACGGAGGGGCAAACATGTATTCAAACTTCTGACGGTATATTATATATATTATGTAGGTATTATTATATATATATTATATATATATATATATATATATAATTTTTTAAATAAGCGGAAAATGAATGAGCTAACCAGGCGTTTCATCAATCGAAGTAGAAAACTGCACGAGGCTAGCCTGGTGTAATCGTGTGACTCAAGTTTGTTGTTGTTTTGTTTATTTTTAATTATCGCAGCCTAATTTTGTTTCGTAGTGTTGTGTGATTTTTTTTTCTTTTGTTTCCTTACCAACTCCTCCGGCCATTTACCTTGTATTTGTATGGAGGGTTAAAATAAAATTATGATTTTGGTTTTTCCATAGTTATCTAGATATCTTATTACGTACAAAATCACAAAAAATCAAAAACACAGAAATATCATAATATACGCCTTTTGTATGCTTGATATCGCAACAAACAATAATGTCCAAGAGTAATATCTACACTCTACGATAATGTCTGTCTGTGCCTGAACAGCAAACTTCAGCAAATTCTGCAAATCTGAAAAACACTCGCTTTTCGTATTTATTTCCACATGTTCACTGTCCCGTATTTCACCACATAAAGCATAATTTCCCAACAATTTTATTGTTTTGAAATGTGTAGATTTCAGAATACCAGGGAAAATTCACTGCTCCCAGCCTGACATAGGAAGGGGACAAGGAAGGGATGGTTCGATTGGAGTGAAACTGTATGGTTGGCAGGAGCAGAGGCCTCAAATATGCCATTTATGTGTTGAACATTTGCGTCTCTTGGCCTAAATGATTTATTATGCTTGACGTAATACCCAAATTTGGCATTGCCATGATAGTGGTTGTTTGAAATAAATTCGTTATGTTTATGTTTATGTTTATGACGGTAACAAAAAACGGCAATGTCAAGTCGTCGTCGGAACATCTCTGAGCAGGGTTGCCACATGTCGCACGATAGTGTGAATCGTCACTCTGTTTTGCTTTTGTCACTCTTATCCTACGTAGGACATAAAAATCACTCTGTTTCAGTTAAGGTTCAAATGTGACTCTGATCAAAAATGACAATTTAAGTTTTTTCGTGAAAAGAAAATTTCACTCCCAATTTACTCTCTTTTTTTTGCCAGAAGTCACTCTCAAAATCTTTTAGATGTGGCAACCCTGTCTCTGAGTAGTTGGGTAATGGGCGTCCGGTACACGTGTTGTTTAAAGTTTAACTGAAAAGTCAGCTTATTTTTACATCTGAATACTTGGATACACTGAAATATTTTGACGTGTCTGATGGATTTTGCATTTTTCCCCCGTGGCTCTAGTAATAAAATTCAGAGTTTGCGCTGCTTGCACGACAAACCAAAAGTCATCCAGATGCGGTGAATTTGAATTCAAACAAAGGCCTGCATTTCCAGGGCTAAAGATGCGACATCGGAGAGGTTACGCCTGTAGAAAAGTAGGAAAATGATTTGGGATATGTCTTGCAATGAATCTGATATTTTTAATGTATGTTTCGGCAATGGCTTACATTTTTAGTTGGTAAATATTTCAAGCGTAGAGGGACAAGCACGCAGAGGTACCACAAATCCGAAAGAATAAGGTCATTCTGTGTACTCGACCATCCCTGGCTATCGGACAAACGAAGTAACGGATTTTTCTTGGGGTTTCAGGAATGTCTAAGAGAATAAGTGACATGTTAAACTATACTGTAGGACCTCAGCCCTATTCGATAAAACTTTAAGCTTAGTATCAACCAGGCGAATTTCGCGTTTTCAGCCTGGTGCTGTGTCGCACTTTCATTTCGACTTTCATCTTCTTCATTTCGACAACGAAATAGTCGCGTCATTTTGACGTCCTACTTCTCCGATCTGAAACCAGTCCAACGGTTTCGGTGGTTTCCGACAGGGTAATTACTTCTTCAACTAATTACTTCAACAGATAACACATAGGATGTTAGCTATTGCTTTTCAAACGTTACGGACTGAAACATTATGCATACAAGATGAGCCGAAACAGCGGTTCTGTTATGTTATGCATAACGTTTAATGCATAAAGTTTGCAAAATCGCAACATACACCAGCCCAAGTGTTATCTGTTATGAAACTGTTGACAGTGTAAATTTTTATTCTTCGCCGGACGCCGTAAACATGTTCATACTTGTTGTTTATCTCCATGTACACAACCTGACAAGCTTCAGTAGATGATTTTGTTCTTTCCTGAATTTCCGGTTTTTATCGGACTCCGGTCTTACGATTATCCGGGAAAGCGGAGCATGTGGGGTCTTATTAGGCCTAATCCGTCACGAACGACTGAACAAACCTACGTTTCTTTTTTACCGCGCCCCGTATTATTTTACTCCAGCTCATTATTAACAGGTTCATTATTTCGTATTGTCATTGTGGTAAAACCTGTATTCGTCGCACTGCTATCGGATATCCTCTCCTTCTTCCAATCTCGTGGCAAAACAAGTATAACAAATAAAGATAGAAGACTTGTCGATTTGGGGTCAAAACGAATTTTCAAGGATCTGTCTTACCTATAATGCTAATGCAACATGCTTTCATTATCACTCCGTTTATTCTAAACTTGGAGACCCCAATCTGGTTCGGTACATCTAACCTCTCTAACAAAACCACGCTGATTTTTTCTCATTGCCGTGTTTTGCGACCTTCGATGTGTATCACGCTGTCGGCAGCGAGAAGTTTTTCCACCAGAAAAAACGGTTATGTAAAGTGTTTCCCTGTTTTCGCTACGAGTCTCGGAAAAGGCTTAAACAGCCAAAACCGTGGGTTATTTCTTGAAAGCACAGCATAGTTTTAAAGCATTCAAATATTTTAAAATACTGTAAGTTGAAGAGTAAATAGTGCGAGTGGTCCTTTAAGTCTTGTTCTCTGAGGTGCAAGTGGTGTGGTGCCCGGTGGATTTGTGCTAGTTCCCCTCTGTGTGTCATTTGGTGCACATTCTGTACACCATGACCGCATCTCTTCGTTCCAAACTCTTCACAATGACGTTTTATGGGACATTACCCGTACGGAAAATCTCCGCGTCGAATGCCATTGTACACCTCGAATCGGAGGACGAAAGGGTGTGGTGGGGTGCCGAAGACGAGACGGTGTAGCGCCAGGTGGATTTGTGCATATCCCCTCTTCGTGTCATTTGATGTACACCATGAACGCATCCCGATGAAAAAATTTATCTCAAAATAGTAGTACGAAGTTGTACGAAAAAGTAGCATGCAGTACTAACTGATGCTACTACATGCTTCTACTTCAAGGCTACCGTGTTACTGCATACTGCTGAATGCTACTATTAGCAAGACTGGATGCTACTACGGCAAGACAGGATGCTACTGGATACTACTATATAATATTGGACTAGTCTGAGGCACATTAAATGATAGTATTCTTTGCTACTACATAGTATTACATGCAACTCTTTCGTACAACTACGCAGGCTACAAATTTTTCGTCGGGATCTCCTCGTTCCAGACTCTTCACAATGACGTTTTATGGGACATTACCCGTACGGAAAATCTCCGCGTCGAATGCCATTGTACACCTCGAATCGAGGACGAAAGGGTGTGGTGGGGTGCCGAAGACGAGACGGTGTAGCGCCAGGTGGATTTGTGCATATCCCCTCTTCGTGTCATTTGATGTACACCATGAACGCATCCCGATGAAAAAATTTATCTCAAAATAGTAGTACGAAGTTGTACGAAAAAGTAGCATGCAGTACTAACTGATGCTACTACATGCTTCTACTTCAAGGCTACCGTGTTACTGCATACTGCTGAATGCTACTATTAGCAAGACTGGATGCTACTACGGCAAGACAGGATGCTACTGGATACTACTATATAATATTGGACTAGTCTGAGGCACATTAAATGATAGTATTCTTTGCTACTACATAGTATTACATGCAACTCTTTCGTACAACTACGCAGGCTACAAATTTTTCGTCGGGATCTCCTCGTTCCAGACTCTTCACAATGAAGTTTAATGGGACATTATGGGATTCGTTGCGGTCATAGGGACGACCCAGGAAGTCTTGTAACTTGGTTTTGCGGTGAGGTGCCGAACTGCGGAGTGGAGTTCAAGCACGGCTTGGCTACCCAAGCGATTCAAATTTTGTTTCTCAACGACAGTGATCTTTAGCAGGTCATCTGTTTGGCTTCGCTGTTCGACCACCAGGACGTAGTAGAAACTGTCAACTGGAGCGAGTCAGCTGACCCACACTTGAATACAGCGACGGACAATTATTTGAAAGATGAGCTCTTTCTACGCAAGGCGACACCTACACTGTCAGTTTCATAACAGATAACACGAGGATGCGCGGTTTCAACAGATAATGCGTAACAGATAACACTTCGGGTGCTATCTGTGGTGTTTGAAAACATTAATGCATGAAATGTTATACATAATAAGCTTTGTTAGGAAGAGCCAAAAAAGCATCTACTGACTTTATTCCTTATCGTCATGATGTCGGAAAAGCAGATACTTTTTGGCGGTTTTTCGGTTCTTCCTGATGGTAACGCTTATTATGCATAACACTTTGAAACACAACAGAAAACATCCGAAGTGTTATCTTATACACTTTATCTGTTGAAACCGCGCATCCTCGTGTTATCTGTTATGAAACTTCTGACAGTCCACATTACTGCATCACTATACATCCCTAATCGTTCGATCCCTTCTAATTCCCGAGATTTGAAATTTCTGGTCTCGTTTGTATCCAACCCGACAGCAATACGCTGATTATTGCACGTGCTTTGTTTGGCCCTTTCTGACATGGGTCACATTCCACTTATCTCTTCTGTGGAGCCCATTGCTGGCTCTGCAAGTTTTTCCGTTTTATCATCAAAACAAGGGGGCAGAAATAGGGTTGAATACAGCTGGTACGGGTGTAACATGGTCTATTGGTTCCGGCGTATTGCTTCCGAGGAGCTGATTTTTCAGAAAGTTTGGTTGTTTGGCAGTTTGGTTCGGGTTCATAACCTTTGAGAACCCCAGCAGAATTTCTTAGGAGTCACGTATGTTAGAATATTTGAATAGAAACCATACATACTACGACTTTGGGCAGATCGTGACGATTTTCGAGATCCCTGCTGCGTGAGTTTCCGGACGCCTAGCGCCAAAAGCTTCCGTGGCGGTGGGAATGTAAACATCGTCCCGTGTGTCGACGTGTAGTTATTCTACTGACGAAGTTGTCACAATTGGGGATGCAAGACTTTTTGATAGTTTTCAAGAGGTATCTTCGCGAATTGGGATTTTTCCTTCTGGAAGCGGCGGGTTACAGTACTCCCCAGCTGTTTGTTTTGACCAGCACCTTTTGGCTACTCTCTGCCTAGTCATTAGCTAGAGCGATAAGAATCCTCAGATACTATCTTTATAATTCTTCTAAAACTGGTCTGCGCCCTGAGAGCTGGGCTAGAGTTGACAGACCCCAGCTTGGGCCCAATGCAACCAATCAGTCATTAATTTGTTCTCTAATCCAGTGGTTCCCAACCTTTTCCGTGCCGCGTACCCCTAATCAGAGTTCAAAATGGTTGCGTACCCCTATTTTGACGAATCGATGTTTTACTGTATTTTATCACGAGAAGAAAGTAAAAACTACGATATTTAGTGTCCTCAACGATATGGCATTTATGTGTATCTGAAATTGCGTATGATGAGGTATCTGACCTTTTGGACAATATTGAAACTAAGTCAGAAAACTCAAAAATGTTTGAGGCGAGATATTAAAAGTACAGACCAACTTGATTTTGAGGACCTTCGCGTACTCCTTGTGAGGGTCTCTCGTACCCCTTTGGGTACGTGTACCACCGGTTGGGAACCACTGCTCTAATCGAACCCGGCCACAACCGTTATAAATAGTTATAGCACTATAGATAAATAAATGAATATATACAATCAACAGTTTAAAATGAATCCTAAAAACTCAGGGTCAACTTGCTTACGGCAAAACTCGCTACTAGAACTCTTCCCAAATACTTTGAAAGAAACGAGGTGGTTGTGAAATGTGATTTCGGTGGGGCAGAAGCCGCAACTATAACCATAGTTGCGTTTCGAAGATACCATGATATCTGATACTACGGTCTAAAGTCGTTTTTGCAGTTATCGTGTTATCTGATACCACGGTCAAAAGGTGTTTTTGCAGCTATCGTGGTATCTGGCCAGTTATCGCGGTATCTGATATTCAGACCGTGGTATCTGAAAAGTCATCTCACTTTCATCGATTTTTGTCAAAATGGTGGGAAAGAAGTTTGGGACTTAGTGATGTGACTGAATATCAGTTTTTCTTTTGTCATGGATTCGAAAAGCGCAATTTTGGCAATTGGCATTTTTGCAGAGCAACCGTATATCAGATACCACGGTAACTGCAAAAACGACTAATTGCAGATCCAGCTACCGTGGTAAAAGATACCAACGCAACTCATGTCTTTCTTTATCGGAAGCGTATCTCATGATGTAGGGGGGGGGGGGGCTCTAGTAGCTCTCAACCAAAACAAGACTAAGTTTTCCACGGTGGTTCGAAATGTTTTCTAGTTGAATAGGGAATTTTGGAAAGTGTCAGTAATGCTCTGTAGCCGACTAGATTTTCTCAAGAGCCTCGGACCACCTACCTAGAGGTCAACCCGTAACACCACACAGGGCAGCAACACCGGACATATCAAGGATAAAAATACCTGTATGAGCAGCTGAAGGGACACGGAGTGAAGCATATAATTTGGTTTCCTGTCTATGAACAAAAACTCAGACAGGTCTCTTTTATCTCCCTCAAAACCACCGAGACATTTTGACGCGGACGTACTTCCTCTTCCTGGGAAAATACATGAAAAGAGACAGTCGCTTTGATTGCGTGAAGGATTTTGTGCATTTTTTCTTGATTTTTGCTTGATTTTGTTTTTTTCTTACTCTAGGATGAGAGCTTGGACATGATTGGCTCGTTTAAACCAGAGATTTTTTGTTAAAAACCAGGTCAGTGTGTAGCTAGGAAGTTTTGCATGCTGTGACTAAGCTGGTATTGGTTTTGAGTATTTTGTGTGAGGAATCCATTATATGGAAACGGAGGAATGTAGAACCAAACTGTCGGAAGTTTGGATTTATATCTAACACAAGGATATGCGATTGCGACAGATACTATCAGTCATGACCTTTTATTTATTTATATATTTTTGTTTACAAAAACAAAACATTAGAGTCTCATAACAAAGTTTTTCTATAACAACAGATAGTGTATTGACTGTTCTCTGTTGAACTTGCGCATCCTTGTGTTAGGTGTTATGAAACTTCTGACAGTTCATCACTACGACGATATCACTGACCAAAATAGCTAAGAAGACAAGTACGCCGAGTCTAGACTCATCTCGCCTTGTTTGTGGCTTCAAAGAGAGTTGTACATTTTCCGGTAAACCGTATTATGGATTCCCGCCTGCATGTAACCAAGTTCTGGATTTTTCTTCTTTTTCTTTTTCCGCTAGATAGTGTCTGTGGCAATAGTGCAATTCTTTCTAACCCTCTGGCCTGGTTTTTCGGAATATTTGTTCGTAGTTAAGCGTTGCTAGCTTCTGGCGCCCAAAAAATGGCAAAAATGCCCGTATTTTGGATATTGGTGTTGGTACTCTTTCTGCCAGTTGAAGATAAATAACCGTGCGCAGAATGTATGAAGTGTTTTTCCGTGACAATCTAGACTGACCTCCGGATTATCCGAAAAGAGTTCTCTGCGATACTCCAGATTATGACAAATCTATTCTCTGACATTCCGGATTCGTTCTTGGATCGCCAACTCGGGAATCTTGCACTGGAGTGAGATTCAGGATTCGAGATCGTCGGGTTGCCGCTTGTAATCTGAGTTAGTCGATTTGCTGTTTATAATCCGGGTTGTAATCCGGGATTGTCACGAAAAACGCCTCTAGTACAGTCTACTGCAAACCCCTGATTTTTGGAGAGCCTATGCCAAACGCTGGGTATATCCTGACGTCTGGTGTACCCTATGCCTAACGCTGGATACACTATGCCAAATACTGGATACGGGACCCGATAAAATATTGATGATTCGAGTGAAGCTTAGATATCAACCAATCAGAATTCATCTGTAGTGAGGTAGGTCAGGCTTAGGGTACCAACAGCTATCCAGCGTTTGGCAAAGGGTATCCAGCGTTAGGAATAGGCTATGCCAAATGTTGGATATACCCAGCGTTTGGCATAGGATATCCAACAATCGGGGGTTTGTGGTTGACTGATCTAGTAGTGGTCGAAGCAGCGAAGCTTTGCAGTCTTTGGAGCGGTTCTTTCTGTTCATACCAGTGATGAAAGGGGAAGTGTCTGCTGAGTATTTCACCACTTCTTCAGCAATGGGGTAGACAGCCAACTCCTTGCCAGTATGGATTGCCGACCATAGCTTAATGCAGCAAATTGTCTCTTCTCCAGCCGTCGTAAGTGTGACAACTGCTATAAAGGACGAAACCTCAATACTCTTATGTCCAATGTCCAAATAAGTTCCAAAACACGCCAGTGATCCTCAGGAAGAACGAGAAAACGTCTCACTAACGACTAAAACTCAGATCAAATCCTGTTTCAAACCAATCACGGAGATCGTTGTGGACAGCTGTGGTGCCGCTTCTGGCTCTTCCGCTAGGTACACAGCGATTTTACGTCGGCAAGGAGAATTAGTCATCAAGAGAATTAGCGTCCCCTGAAGAGCCATTTGTTGCTTGTATGGTCGGAAATCGATTACTGCCAAGGAAGTTTGTTGCCTCAAGATTTTTAGTTTAGAAGAAACGGACTTTACCCTACATAAGCTGAACGTTTCTTCGGACAGTTGACTCTCATACCTAGTTGTACAAAACCATGATAGGGTAGATAAAGGGACAAGCGTCGCGGAGGTATTGACTAAACTTTAGCCGATTATCTGCGGCCCGTGACGTTTTCATGACGTCATGAAAGAAATAGGAAAATTCGATTAAATTAATGTTGCAGTATATATATTTGTATCTGTATATAGAGAGCCGAGCGACCAGCGAGGTGCCGGACGCGTTTACACTTATAAACCGTTCGAGGGACAATCAGTTCCGCTAGTGAATGAAAAACATTGACTTCTCCGTAGATAATCGGCTAAAATTTAGTCAACACCGTCGCGGAGCGGTGACTTTCCTTTGCCGTTACATGGATTGGCTTTTGCTTTACCATTTCTGGCAGTCAATCAATCAATTTTATTTTCAACCCTAATAGCACTAGGCTAACACGGGCGGGAATTGGAAAAATAAACACTCGCTAACAATACAAATAAAACACAAACTAACAAACAATAAAAAAGAAACGAACATGAATCACGAACAGTTAAAATGTCTAGTAAAAGACGGAACGAATGAATTTAGGTATTCACTCGTTCTGGGTAAAGGGTCGCGCTTGTGACGCTATGTCTTTTCTCTGCCTATGAACTTTTCGGGCGTGTTCCAACCTCTAGAATTAGTTACTAAACCCACCATCCTTATATCCCTTCATACAGGCTGGAACGAGCGAAAGCCTTTAGTTGTCCATAGGAAGCTCGAACACATCCTTAAAGCACAACTCTTACTAGAATTAATCTTTTAAAGATAAAATGGCTCAGAAATATCATTTAAAAAATACCATTACCTTGATGAGGAACTTGCGATTTTCTTGTTTGCGCTTGTCGACTGTATCCGTTCTCCCTCTCCCCGATGCGGCGGCTCGAAGCAAAATATTTGAAAATTGAGCGCGCCTTGGTTAAAGCGGGCCACAAAAAATGGTCTTTCTACCACACACACAATGCTAACCATCCCTACTGTCACGATATGAATGTTCAAAACCACTAAAAACACCGTAAAACAATGAGCAAATTAAAAAAAAACCACCAAATTTCCTAGGTTTGAAATAACTCTGTCTGGACTAAATCTCAGCCGATTATCCCGGACAGCTGCTATGGCACGTAGGGAGCCAAGGGTCAAAATAATAATTTCCCTCTAATGCTCCAAACGTTTATTACAAATACAAATAAACTATAAAACCAAGACCAGTGTGGTACCTCTGAAGACATACACAAATTATCAGTTAGGTCTTATAGTTCTTTGCTAATCAATCCTGGAAAATTCCGCCATCTAGAAAAGAAGACGTTGTGCGTGGGTTTTTTCTCGAGCCAAACCAGCAACTCGGCAATCGAGTTCAAATCTAAACAAACCCATGGCATGCGATTAGTAAGAAAAGGTAAACAGAATGTTTGGATTAGGTCTAAAAAAAGTGGGAAAACCAAGCAAAACAAAAGAAGTCCGAAACCGAAGGCAGACCTGAAGGTCTACCATGTCTTCCAAAACGAAATATAATACATAGAAGCGTCGCATGTCCTCACTTGTAAAAGAGTTGTTGACGGACCTTGAAGCTTTCGACGAAGTTGCGTTGCGTGAATTGCGTCAAAACTCGGCTAGGCCCAAAAAGTGCTAAAAAGCCTCAGGTACAAAACGAAACAATGGCGAAAGGCTGGGATATCAGATTCTTATAATCCCATAAGGGAGCTAGAGGTAATATGAAAGGCAGAATAAGCGAGAGGGGTCCTTTAAGGCGTTTTCCGCGTCTTTGTTTCTCACACATTTCTGTGTGTTTATCATGGAAACGTAAGTGAGCGCCTCAAACTCGGCCCACAAGTTTGTCTGTTTTGTTGGCGGCAGTCCCCAAATGCCGGAAAAATAAAAATAAATTCCATGTAAGTCAGGTTTACCGTCGATTATAGAACGACCCTCAGTTCTACGTCTATCTGCTTGACAAATTAACTGATGTTATTATTTTGATTGTAATTTGCTTAAATTTGAATCCCTATCAGACTTTGAGCCGTAAAGTCGAAAATCACCTCGAGAGTTGTTTGTCCGCACACTCGACCCACAAGTTCGTCTGTTTTGTTGGCGGTAGTTTCAAATGCCGGAAAATAAAAGCAAATTCCGTATAAAATCAGGTTTACCGTTCGGTGCTAGAAGGACCCCCAGTTGTATGTCTATCTGCTTGACAAATTATCTGATGTTATTATTTAGACTGAAATTTGCTTAAATTTGAATTCCCTATCAAGCTTTGAGCCGCAAAATCGAAAATCACCTCGAGAGGTGATTTGACAATTTAAGTGGTGTTATTATTTGGATTGTAATTTGCTTAAATTTCCTATCAGATTTTGAGCCCCAAAATCGAAAATCACCTCGAGAGTTGTTTGTCCGCACACTCGACCCACAAGTTCGTCTGTTTTGTTGGTGGTAGTTTCAAATGCCGGAAAATAAAAGTAAATTCCGTATAAAATCAGGTTTACCGTTCGGTACTAGAAGGACCCCCAGTTGTATGTCTATCTGCTTGACAAATTATCTGATGTTATTATTTAGACTGAAATTTGCTTAAATTTGAATTCCCTATCAAGCTTTGAGCCGCAAAATCGAAAATCACCTCGAGAGGTGATTTGACAATTTAAGTGGTGTTATTATTTGGATTGTAATTTGCTTAAATTTCCTATCAGATTTTGAGCCCCAAAATCGAAAATCACCTCGAGAGTTGTTTGTCCGCACACTCGACCCACAAGTTCGTCTGTTTTGTTGGTTGTAGTTTCAAATGCCGGAAAATAAAAATAAATTCCATATAAAATCAGTACCGTTCTGCACTAAAAGGACCCTCAGTTTTACGTCTATCTGCTTGACAAATTAAGTGGTGTTATTATTTGGATTGTAATTTGCTTAAATTCCCTATCAGATTTTGAGCCGCAAAATTGAAAATCACCTCGAGAGTTGTTTGTCCCCACACTCGAACCACAAGTTCGTCTGTTTAGTTGGCGGTTGTTTCAAATGCCGGAAAATAAAAATAAATTCCATATAAAATCAGTACTGTTCTGCACTAGAAGGACCCTCAGGTTTACGTCTATCTGCTTGACAAATTAAGTGGTGTTATTATTAGGATTGTAATTTGCTTAAATTCCCTATCAGATTTTGAGCCGTAAAATTGAAAATCACCTCGAGAGTTGTTTATCCGCACACTCGACCCACAAGTTCGTCTGTGCCGGAAAATAAAAATAAATTCCATATAAAATAAGTACCGTTCTGCACTAGAAGGACCGTCAGTTTTACGTCTATCTGCTTGACAAATTAAGTCATGTTATTATTTAAACTGTAATTTGGTTAAATTTGAACTCTCCATCAAATTTTGAGCCACAAAGTTGGTTTCGGAAACGAGCTTGTGGGCCACACAGATATCGCGACACTCATTTTGAGCCACAACCGAGCCACAGTATCTTTGGGATTACGGAAAATGCTTCGGTAGATATTATATCAAGGGTCCATTTTCAAAGTTGCTTAAAAGCAGAGGTGTTACTAGCCAAAATGTGTGGGGGGGGGGGGGGGGGGTAGACATTATATCAAGGGTCCATTTTCACAGTTGGTCAAAAGCAGAGGCGTACTAGCCAAAATGTTTGGGGGGAGGGGCAAGGTATTTACCGACTAGCTGATCGTTTTTACCGACGGTTTTGACGAAAAATCGACAGTTTTTAAGAAAAAATCTACTATTTTTACGAAAAACTGACTGTTTTGAAGAAAAATCGTCTGTTTCCAAAAAAAATCGACTGTTTTTTCGAAAAATCGTGGCGCGGCTATTTTTACCGACTGTCCGACAACATGAGGGGGGGGGGGGGGCGTCCCCCCCCTACACGTGACCCCCTGCTCAAAACCCGATGAAAAATTTATCTCAAAATAGTACTATGAAATAATACGAAAAAGTTGGATGCAGTACTAACGATGCTACTACGTGCTTCTACTTCAAGGCTACCGTGTCACTGCATACTAATATATGCTACTATTAGCAAGACTGGATGCTACTATGCCAAGACAGGATGCTACTGGATACTACTACATAAGATTGGACCAGTCTAATGCTCATTAAATGATAGTATTATTTGCTATTACATAGTATTACATGCAACGTTTTCGTACTACTACGCAGGCTATAAATTTTTCATTGGGAAGAACCTTCGTTTAGCGTGAATACTAGGCGATCTTCTCCCTCCTCTTTTTCTTTTCTTTGTTTGATAATTTACGGCAAAAATAAATATTCCTTCTGCCCAAGGTGACTGCGAGTAGTGCAAAACGGATACGTCAGCTGAATTTTATTGGAGCTATATTTCGGCCCTTCTTGGCAAGGGTCCTGTGGTTTTCCCACAAATTCGTATTTCCAACTTGAGCGGCCTTGAGCCTGAAGAGGACCCTTGCTAACAAGGGCCGAAATATATCTCCAGTAAAATCAGCTGACGCATCCGTTTTGACGCATCCGCATCCGTAAATTCCATATAAAATAAGTACCGTTCTGCACTAGAAGGACCGTCAGTTTTACGTCTATCTGCTTGACAAATTAAGTCATGTTATTATTTAAACTGTAATTTGGTTAAATTTGAACTCTCCATCAAATTTTGAGCCACAAAGTTGGTTTCGGAAACGAGCTTGTGGGCCACACAGATATCGCGACACTCATTTTGAGCCACAACCGAGCCACAGTATCTTTGGGATTACGGAAAATGCTTCGGTAGATATTATATCAAGGGTCCATTTTCAAAGTTGCTTAAAAGCAGAGGTGTTACTAGCCAAAATGTGTGGGGGGGGGGGGGGGGTAGACATTATATCAAGGGTCCATTTTCACAGTTGGTCAAAAGCAGAGGCGTACTAGCCAAAATGTTTGGGGGGAGGGGCAAGGTATTTACCGACTAGCTGATCGTTTTTACCGACGGTTTTGACGAAAAATCGACAGTTTTTAAGAAAAAATCTACTATTTTTACGAAAAACTGACTGTTTTGAAGAAAAATCGTCTGTTTCCAAAAAAAATCGACTGTTTTTTCGAAAAATCGTGGCGCGGCTATTTTTACCGACTGTCCGACAACATGAGGGGGGGGGGGGCGTCCCCCCCCTACACGTGACCCCCTGCTCAAAACCCGATGAAAAATTTATCTCAAAATAGTACTATGAAATAATACGAAAAAGTTGGATGCAGTACTAACGATGCTACTACGTGCTTCTACTTCAAGGCTACCGTGTCACTGCATACTAATATATGCTACTATTAGCAAGACTGGATGCTACTATGCCAAGACAGGATGCTACTGGATACTACTACATAAGATTGGACCAGTCTAATGCTCATTAAATGATAGTATTATTTGCTATTACATAGTATTACATGCAACGTTTTCGTACTACTACGCAGGCTATAAATTTTTCATTGGGAAGAACCTTCGTTTAGCGTGAATACTAGGCGATCTTCTCCCTCCTCTTTTTCTTTTCTTTGTTTGATAATTTACGGCAAAAATAAATATTCCTTCTGCCCAAGGTGACTGCGAGTAGTGCAAAACGGATACGTCAGCTGAATTTTATTGGAGCTATATTTCGGCCCTTCTTGGCAAGGGTCCTGTGGTTTTCCCACAAATTCGTATTTCCAACTTGAGCGGCCTTGAGCCTGAAGAGGACCCTTGCTAACAAGGGCCGAAATATATCTCCAGTAAAATCAGCTGACGCATCCGTTTTGCACTATAAAAAAAAGTATGGCAAAGGCTTGAATAAAAATTGATAAAGAAATAAAATAATTTTCTATTTTTCTAGGTATTTTCGGAAGAGTTTTTAAACAAGTCTGAACCAGCTTCGGCATCACTGTTGCGACGACGTGAGGTTTGCGCCATCTGTCAGCTTCCTGTGTTTTTGGCGGAGCGTTTAAAAATTGGCGCCAAAGTGCTTCACCGTACTTGCTTCCGCTGTGCCCGCTGTAAAGCCCAGCTCACGCCTGCGAGTTGCTACGAAACAGAAAACGGAGACCATTGCTGTGAAGTGTGCCCTGATGAAGAACCCACGCCTGCTTTAAGCCCTGCTACGACCGACTCTAGTTCACCCTTAAGCCCCGTTTCCACTATCCAAGCTCCGACTGAGTCCACCAGTAGATCGCTGGTAGAATCGGAAGAAGTCGCACAAAGAACAGAGGAAGGAATAAGTAGTGGTGATTCAGTAGGGCATGATGTCTCTAAAGTGACACGAAGAACCCGGGACGCCAGGCCATCTAGCGTTAAGAAACTAATCTCGCGGTTCGATACAGGAGCCCGGGGGGACTTTCTAGCCCGAGAACTTCAGATGCAGTCTGAGCGTGGCTTAAGCTTTACCGGAACGGCAGCTGAAGAATCTGTAAAGGTAGCTGAGCAAGACCCGAGCCTGTTTGTGGGTGTTACTGAACAGCCTAGTGTAGAAACCCCTTCGAAGGCTGGAGTATGTTCAGACTTGCTTGCTGGTGCTGGTGCAGAAAATGATGAAAGTGAGACAGGCTCGAATTCCCCCACAGTTGACGTGCTTGAGTTGCATGCGGCTGGAAGCCAGAGTCGTAACAGTGATGCTAAACTAGACATTAATGTTGAAGCTACGTTGAAATTAAGTGATAGTGAAATTGTAAATAAGTTACATTCCAGTTTGAATGATCTCAGCGAAGATATTTTATATCCAAAAAATCCACCGAAAACACCGTTGTCCGAGAGGACGTATTTGGTCGACCCAACGGACAACCCGTTCGAAACTCCGGAAGGGCCGTTACGAGAGCCAGAAGACTTGGAAAGCCCATTTGCGCCGGAATGTCATCCGCCACCGAAAAATTCGGTTGAGCCGGACGAAAACCCGTTCACTTGTCCGGAAGAACCTTCGGCTTCGCTGGAAAGTTCCTTGTCGTCAGTTGAGAAGCCGGCTACCTCTCCGGAAGAGGACATACCCCATGACAAAATTCGCACACCGTTCGAGGAGTCTGATGAAGAAGCTGAGGAAAATGAAAGAGGTAAGGCGCTCGAACATGGAACACCATATCCGGGTGTGTTGAGGTTTTATCACACAAATATTTAACAAAAATATAAATTAGAGAATGCGCGAATGGTAAGCATTTCAAAATCGGTCATCATACATTTACAAGTTGTGGCATGGAAGCATATGAAAAATTTGTAGAAAGATCAAACTAATCATTTGCATTATCTATTTCTTTAAGTATTATGTTTTCTGCTTTTTCTTGTCAATTCCCGTAAGTCCAAAGAATTAAGGATGTAAACTAGGTCACAATAAACAAACGCCGTAAATTATACTAAATTCGTTCTAGGGATTTCTTGAAGATTCTGAAATGGAGCAAAACAATATTCAGCTTCCGAGACCAAAAAATGTCAAATTTGCCGATGGTTTCTTCTTCCGACCTATCTAAACATCCACATGATGATATACTTAATTGTTTTAATCCTCTTGCATGCCACTCGATCTTCTCGAAGGTTTTGGTAATCTTTTGACCAGCGCCAGGAGATCAGTGAATAGTTAATTAGCGTTGGCTACCGTGAGGATTTTTTTTTTGGGGGGGAACAAGGTAACAGTGTGTTCGTGAAATCCGACCCATCGTAAAATGATGGTGTCTCCCACCTTCTCGGCCCACATGAATCAAAGACTTTAAGGGGCCACCGTTTCAAAATTGTTCATTCAAGCTTTGACAAGGATGTCGGCCGTTGCATTTGAAACAAAGAGGCCGTCCTGTGGAGCTCCCTACCAGACGATTTAGTTAGTGCAGAATTAAACGAATTAAAAAACGAATTAAACGAGTTAAACAGAGCTGTAGATAGCATTCATCTGGATGACGTGTTTTTGGTCCCAAAATTACGCAGAGAGCTTTGATTTACTTAGATTTCTGGTACCAAAATTGGTCTTTAAATTAGTTTTTTTTTTTTTTTTGATGATGATGATGAAATTTTATTTACGCACTTAAGAAGAGAAAAATAGTGCAGTATAGACAAAGAAAAGGAAAAAAAATACACTGAGCTTTCAGTAATGTAGTAAATGCGCGAGATCATAAGCTAAACATTTAAAAAAAGAAAGAAAAGGGACTAATTGGGTCTAAAAATCTTCTTCCTAGATGGAGCGCGGAGAAATGGCCAAGGGCAGAAACGTGAAGGTCTTGGGCAATTGAAGATAACTTTGCACAAGGGTCAGAGGGCAAAAAAGTTGCAGCTATACGGGAATTCCTATAACGTCGAGGAAGGTACAAGAAAAATTTACAGTATTTGAAATAATAAGTCCTGATACGTTTTAAATCTCTTCGCCTCAGAATACCAAAAATTACAGAAAGTGAATCCTTTTGGGGAAGTACACTGTAAACAGTTTCTCCGAGTTAGGATTAAAGTTAAATGTAGTATTTGGCTACTGGGATTAATCTTATCTCTACTAAGTTAAGATTAATCCGAATTAGAGATAAGATTATCTTTTTAGGGACAAGATTAATCCCAGTAGCAAATACTGCAAGATTTTTTTTTTACAGTGTAAGAGGCGTGAAAGCCTTTAAATATGATGCGTGAATGGTAAGGCGCTCGAACATGGGTCACTATATTTGAGTATGTAGACGTTTCATCAAACCAAATCCGAAAAAAAGTATAAATTATAGAGGCGTGGCTGGGACGCTGTCAGCGTGTATCGAAATTTTGGAATAGATAATCTTCAGTCTACCACAAAAATCTGGTTCTGTGCAAGATTTTGAACAGGGTGTACCCAGCATGGAGCATATCCACAATTTGGGGTAGCCAACACTGTAAAAAGTTTCCTGAGTAAGGGTTAAAGTTAACTGCAGTATTTGCTACTGGGATTAATCTTATCTCTACTGGAATAAGGTTAATCCGAATTAGAGATAATCGTATCTGATTAGAGACAAGATAATCCCAGTAGCAAATACTGCAAGATTTGTTTTTACAGTGCGAACCGAATGCCAGTTTTGATTCTGACAAATAGTGGGGTACCAGAGATGGCGAATCCGAATCCGGATTCGGATTTGAATCCAGGATTCGTCCTTTTGGCCGGATTTGAATCCGTATTAGAATCTTCTGCTTGCCAGGCTGGATTCGGACTCGGACTGCAAACCTTGAACCTTACGAATCCACTCCAGTTTCTAATCTTTTCCCAATTTTTACACACCATGCTTTAGGCATACTATAACAAGCACACATGAAAACTTAGACATATGGTTTAATACCATCTCGTTTGCTTGTAGGCATCAGTGCTTTTTTGTCGCCTCTGATTTTTAAACTGTTACCTATGTACCTGTTACCTGTT